>OZ022507.1:66421062-67681418 GCA_963989385.1 Ctena decussata
GAGCCTTCGGCTCAGGTGAGCTAAAAAAGCTAAGCACAGTACGCTTAATAGAGCGATAACTGTATATAAAAGTGGGGTGTAAGGGGGTCTACATTACATGAACCTGTTACCATGAGGTTTAGAATTAATGTTGATACCAGCAGTATCTGGTATATAACCCTAACACGTCTTTAACACGTGTCAAAATATTATCAGACCATACCCATTCAAGGTGTTTCTTCAGTATTCCAAAAGTCTCGAAGACGTAATGTATCAGCAAGTGCCCATTCGAGGTGTTTCTTCAGTTTTTCAAACGACAGAACGATGTAATGTGAACAAAAACCTATTTGTAACACTTTTTGGGTGACGGACACGTCCTCAACAGCACGTCTTCAACACGTGCCATGTGGAAACGTATTTAAAACGAGTCAAAACTTTATCAGAAAGTGCCCATTCAAGGTGTTTCTTCAGTTTTCCAAACGTCAGGAAGGCGTAATGTTAACGTACTGGACTTTTCCGATTTGTAACGCTTTTGGGATGACGGAAACGTCTTCAAAACGAGTTAGGTGGACACGTCGCCGTCACGTTCTGGTGCTTCAGCTTTTCCTCCGATGATCACAAGATCGTTTAGAAAACGTTTAGAGAGTAGAAAATCGACATAGACATAATTACAGGCCGGAGTCAGTTACAGAAATATAATGCATCATTTGAAGACATTCGCACAAGTGCATTGTTGTATCCTGAAATCCATTTTAACTTTCGTGCTAAGAGATATGATTATGTTTGTTGAAAGTGATGCCTTATGAACTGCCGGACAATGAGCCAGAAGTCACCAAGTTGCACTAATTTTTTCAAGATTTTCCCGCGCGGAGTATTCCCCGGACCCCCTAGCAATGCTTCGAGCATTCGGCGCTCGCATTCGCACCTTCGTTGCTTCAATAGTCGCACAAATCTAAAATATGCTGCGACGGCCTTGTTCTACTACGACCATGGTGTTACTACTGCGCTTCTGCTACGAATCTTGGCGTTTTTGTCCAACCGGTGTTAATGCTTTAGAATGCATTAAGTAAATTGTCCTTTTTATCAGAAAATAATGATCATTTCGTCGAAACATTTAGCTTTGACTTTCCTGGTATCTCACGGTAAAAAATTGATAAGGTCGAAATTTAAAGTAATTTTTACGGCTTTTGTTTAGGTCGAAATCCTTAATTGGCATTTTTGGAATTTTAAAGTATTTTTCAGAGATTTCGATAACATCGTGTAGTGCCAGGAAAACCATTGTGAGATATACTAATTTTATCTCAATAGCATCAGTAGTAATGACTTTGTCCCTTTATAACCATTTTTGGACTTAAACCTAACGATTATCTGATTTCGACTTAGACCGGAAGACTCGGGAATATATATATATGGCGCAATCGGTTAAGCTCATGTCTCTGAATCGCTAGGCGGAGTTGTCGTAGTCGGCGTGGGTTCGAGTCCAAGTGGGTACTTCTTCATTTCTCAACTATATATATATATATATATATATATATATATATATATATATATATATATATATATATATATATATGGTAGGATTAAATCATCAACAGTGCAAAACAATATTTACTGAGCGCTTTCGGCTTTCGCCTTCTTCAGAGTTTACAGGTACAAGAAAAAAAATCAAAATTTCAACATTTCTACAGGTAAATCAAGAAAAAACAAAATAATCATGAAAACGTTTCTCAATTTACTATTCAAATTCACATTAAACGACCAAAGAAATTGAAAAAAGGTCGTTTAACAAAGCAAAATTGCTACAAGGCGGCCGTTTCACGGCCCCAGTTCGAATTTGAAATTGCAAATGGCTGCCAAAATGAGAAAAATCGTATTATGCGATTTGTAGCGGTGTATTTATAGCGATATACATACATTCTGTATACTGGCCATTCAGCTATGATGCAAAACTCACCATAATGAAGGAAAAAGAGAATTTTACATGTAATTACATCGCTACAAAAGCAAGAGTGGAACACTGTATGTCTGGAATAATGCAAGATGCCCCTGCAGAAATAGACTGAAGGTGGGACCGAGGCTAATCTCCTTTGTTAATGCCGCTTGGATTCAAAGTGTTAAGACGACGTATCCAGTAGCTACTGGATACGTCGTCTTAACACTTTGAATCCAAGCGGCATTAACAAAGGAGATTAGCCTCGGTCCCACCTTCAGTCTATTTCTGCAGGGGCATCTTGCATTATTCCAGACATACAGTGTTCCACTCTTGCTTTTGTAGCGATGTAATTACATGTAAAATTCTCTTTTTCCTTCATTATGGTGAGTTTTGCATCATAGCTGAATGGCCAGTATACAGAATGTATGTATATCGCTATAAATACACCGCTACAAATCGCATAATACGATTTTTCTCATTTTGGCAGCCATTTGCAATTTCAAATTCGAACTGGGGCCGTGAAACGGCCGCCTTGTAGCAATTTTGCTTTGTTAAACGACCTTTTTTCAATTTCTTTGGTCGTTTAATGTGAATTTGAATAGTAAATTGAGAAACGTTTTCATGATTATTTTGTTTTTTCTTGATTTACCTGTAGAAATGTTGAAATTTTGATTTTTTTTCTTGTACCTGTAAACTCTGAAGAAGGCGAAAGCCGAAAGCGCTCAGTAAATATTGTTTTGCACTGTTGATGATTTAATCCTACCATATACTTATTTCAATCATTTTGAATCCATTTGTTGGATCCAGTGCTACCGGGAAGATTTTTGTTTGATGTTTGTCTCATTTCTCCCTATATATATATATATATATATATATATATATATATATATAAGGGGAGATATGGGGCAATACATCAAACAAAAATCCCTTTCGTAGCACTGGATCCTGTGTCATCGGGATGACTGGAAACATAGCAGGTTTGAAAGGTCACCAGTGGCAGAGCATTTTCGCTCAACAGAACATGACTTTCTCAAACATGCCTCTGTTTGTGGCATTGACCATAGCCCAGAGTGGACAGATTCGACCAGGAAATCTCGTGAGAGTTACTGGATCCGCCGTCTGAACACTCTAAGGCCTCACGGTATCAACAAGAATGACTAAAAAACTAGACTGAGTTTGTAGCGGTGTGTTTATCATTATGACGTTCTATTCAACCTATACTTGTGCAGGGGCATCTTGCTTCCCCCAGACATAGTGTTCCACTCTTGCTTTTGTCTTTTGTAGCAATGCATTCATTTGTATAATGAGCTGTTTCCTTTATCATGGTGAGTTTTGCCTCATATGTGAATGGCCAATACATACAATGAATTTATAGCGCTATAAATACAGCGCTACAAATCACAAAATACGCTTTTCTCATTTTGGCGGCCATTTGCAATTTCGAATTCGAACTGGGGCCGTGAAACGGCCGTCTTCTAGCAATTTTGCTTTATTAAACGACCATTTTTCAATTTTTTGGTCGTTTAATGTGAATTTGAACAGTAAATTGTGAAATATTTTCATGATTATTTTGTATTTTCTTGATTCACATGCTTTACCTGTAGATATGTTGAAATTTTGACTTTGTAAACTCTGAAGAAGGCGAAAGCCGAAAGCGCTCAGTAACTTCACAATTTTGCGCTGTTTCTGATTAAATCTCCCTATATATATATATATATATATATATATATATATATATATATATATATATATATATATATATATATATATATATATATATATATATATATATATATATATATATATATATATATATATATATATATATATATATATATATATATATATATATATATATATATAGTAAAAACAATAAGTCATACATGAAAATATGACATGAAAATATGTCATGCGATGTGAAAAATGTTATTGATGTAATGAAATGCAGAGGCTGCGGGGATGAATATATCGGCGAAACAGGCAACTTTCTTAGAAAACGGGTCACGGTACATAATCAACAAATCGGTGACCCTCGAACAAGAATGCTGAAAGTTAGTGAGCATATAGACATTTGCGCAAATACTTTGAATCCTAAATACTACATCTTCCCTTTCTACAAGATGTATACGGAAAGCGCAACTTTAAGACGAGCAAAGGAAAATTACTTCATAAATACACTGAAACCGAAATTAAATGGGGCCAGTTAGTCGGGACATGTGCCATCAGAGTATTCATTAACCGGAAACGTTATTTATTTTTAACGGAAACGAAAACGTTATTTATTTTTAACGGAAACGGAAACGTTACCCAGGACGTTACGTTTCGTTGCTAGGTAAATCAAAATGTCTTCTTGAAAATCTGTAAAACAGTGAAACCGCGGTAGAAGTTAATTAATAATTGTGTTATTTGGCTATATCGGACTTATTGTTTTTACTATATGAGTTCCTTGTATGTGAACATTTGGACATTTGTTTTTTATTCTATATATATATATATATATATATATATATATATATATATATAGTTCGAAAAAGTTGAGCCACAACAGCGGTAGTATAAAGAAAAAAAGAACGAAAAGGAGGAATAGCCTTTGATCACATTTTTATTCTCAACGCGTTTCACTACTGCATGTAGATCTTCAAGAGACTGAAAAATAACGTTAACGTCATAGCAACAACGTACAATAAAGAAACGTCATAAATAACGTTACGAACACATTTTAACATACAGAAACTATACAATCGTTAGAGTGCACGGTTTAACTTTGGTCTGAATAATTCAATAAAATATGATTCTTTGAGTTTACGTGCTGTAATACTGTCCGTTTTATATCTCAAATTTGGAAAATGTACCCCTTCACCGAACCAAACAAAGGTGTAAGGATAACGTCAATAGAATCCAAAGAGAAGCAATTAAAAATTTAGCAGAAGATAAAAATATAGTAATAAAAGAAGCTGATAAAGGAGGGGCGGTGGTAATCATGAATAAGAAACACTATCTGTCTATATCACTTGATATATTAACAGATGAAACGTATTATGAATGCTTGACAACTGACCCAGACAGATCCAATAGAATAGCTTATACTCGTCTCTTGAACAAATTTAAAGGTCATTTCACAAAAAAAGATGATTATTTGCAAAATTTTGAATCAAAAGAAAGTAACTTTTACGGCTTACCTAAGGTTCATAAAAGTTCACGAATTAATTCAAAATGCAAAGAAAGCAACTTTCAAAGCATAACTTTAGAAAATGTCACTGACTTATGTTTACGCCCGATAATAGCAGGGCCAGCATGTCTCACACATAGGTTAAGTAACCTTCTAGACATATTACTAAGACCTTATACTCATCGTGTCAAAAGCTACTTACGCGACACAATGGACTTCTTAAATCACCTGCCTGAAACTGTTCCTGAAAATACACTGTTGGCTTCTTTTGATGTCCAGTCATTATACTCAAATATACCGCATGATCTTGGACACGAAACCATTCAATTCTGGCTGGAGAAACACCCAGCAGATTTAAACAGCCGTTTTTCAAAAGATTTTGTTTTAGAAGGAATAAATTTTATATTGAATAATAATACATTTTATTTTAACAGAAAACATTATAGACAGAAGAAAGGGACTGCAATGGGGACAAAATTTGCACCTGTGTATGCCACTCTAGTAATAGGTTATTTAGAGGAAAAATTATATTTACAAGTTAAAGACAAATTCGGAGAAAATTTTCAGAAATATTTTGAAAAACACTGGAATAGATATTTAGATGACTGTTTTATCCCATGGAACAGATCTTTTGATGATTTACGAATATTTCAGAGAATGTTAAATGACTTACACAACGACATTAAATTTACAATGGAATACAGCAAGACCGAGCAACCATTTTTAGATGTTTCAGTAAAACGATCAGGAACAAAAATAGACACCGACGTCTACTACAAACCCACAGACAGTAGACAGTATCTTATATTTAACTCGTGGCATCCAAAGCATATCAGAACAAGCTTACCATATTCATTGGCACGAAGGTTAAGAATGATTATTTCTGAAGATACGGTACTTCACAAACGGATCTCAGAACTAAAAGATGCATTACTGTCTCAGCATTATCCGATACTTGTCATCGAAAATGGAATAGAAAGAGCACTGCAACTAGATAGGGCAGATTTAATGAGAGTAAAACAAAAATCAGATGAAAGTAAAGTTACTTACGTCTCTACATTCAATCCAAAAAATCCAGAAATATTTCAGACAATCAGACATAATTTCGACATATTATATGAAGATGAAACCATGGCAGACATCTTGAATTGCCATGAAATAATCAAAAGCAAACGCCAACCGCAAAATTTAAAAAGAATACTTACAAAGGCCCGATTTGACGAAAATGCACAAGAGGCCTCTATAACTGAGTGTAGCAGACCTAACTGCGGCCTCTGTCACCATCTCATTAAAGAAAAGATATATCATTTTAAATGTGGTAAAAGCTTCACAGTTAAAACAGACATGTCATGCAATGTGAGAAACTTGATCTATGTCATCCAGTGTGGGGGATGCCAGGAGGAGTATATTGGCGAGACTGGTGACACCTTAAGACATAGACTAACTGTACACAGACAGCAAATTCGAAATCCCAACGTCCGAATGTTATATGTTAGTGGACATATAAGTATTTGCTCAAGGCAACTTGAGATACAATCCAAAGTGTTCCCCCTATATAAAATGAAAACGGACAGTATTACAGCACGTAAACTCAAAGAATCATATTTTATTGAATTATTCAGACCAAAGTTAAACCGTGCACTCTAACGATTGTATAGTTTCTGTATGTTAAAATGTGTTCGTAACGTTATTTATGACGTTTCTTTATTGTACGTTGTTGCTATGACGTTAACGTTATTTTTCAGTCTCTTGAAGATCTACATGCAGTAGTGAAACGCATTGAGAATAAAAATGTGATCAAAGGCTATTCCTCGTTTTCGTTCTTTTTTTCTTTATATATATATATATATATATATATATATATATATATATATATAGAAGAAGGGTAAAAAATATACCCGGAACGATAAATAAATAAATGAAATAAGAGTTGACGTTACATGTTTTGTTATTTAATGATCAACTATGCAAAAAATGCCAATTAAGGATTTCGACCTAAACAAAAGCCGTAAAAATTACTTTAAATTTCGACCTTATCAATTTTTTACCGTGAGATACCAGGAAAGTCAAAGCTAAATGTTTCGACGAAATGATCATTATTTTCTGATAAAAAGGACAATTTACTTAATGCATTCTAAAGCATTAACACCGGTTGGACAAAAACGCCAAGATTCGTAGCAGTAGCGCAGTAGTAACACCATGGTCGTAGTAGAACAAGGCCGTCGCAGCATATTTTAGATTTGTGCGACTATTGAAGCAACGAAGGTGCGGATGCGAGCGCCGAATGCTCGAAGCATTGCTAGGGGGTCCGGGGAATGCTCCGCGCGGGAAAATCTTGAAAACATTAGTGCAACTTGGTGACTTCAGGCTCATTGTCCGGCAGTTCATAAGGCAATACTTTCAACAAACATAATCATATCTCTTAGCACGAAAGTTTAAATGGATTTCAGGATACAACAATGCACTTGTGCGAATGTCTTCAAATGTTGCATTATATTTCTGTAACTGACTCCGGCCTGTAATTATGTCTATGTCGATTTTCTACTCTATAAACGTTTTCTAAACGATCTTGTGATCATCGGAGGAAAAGCTGTTGTGCAGGCTGATATGTACCTTGCCTAGTGAACTATGCGACAGCACCAGAACGTGACGGCGACGTGTCCACCTAACTCGTTTTGAAGACGTTTCCGTCATCCCAAAAGCGTTACAAATCGGAAAAGTCCAGTACGTTAACATTACGCCTTCCTGACGTTTGGAAAACTGAAGAAACACCTTGAATGGGCACTTTCTGATAAAGTTTTGACTCGTTTTAAATTCGTTTCCACATGGCACGTGTTGAAGACGTGCTGTTGAGGACGTGTCCGTCACCCAAAAAGCGTTACAAATAGGAGTTCGTTCACATTACATCGTTCTGTCGTTTGAAAAACTGAAGAAACACCTCGAATGGGCACTTGCTGATACATTACGTCTTCGAGACTTTTGGAATACTGAAGAAACACCTTGAATGGGTATGGTCTGATAATATTTTGACACGTGTTTAAGACGTGTTAGGGTTAGGTTGGGCCTGTAAAATCGATTTAAGCCCCCCAGTAATTCATTACTGACCGTTCCAAGGCGGTAGTTCTGTTGTGGTTCTCTGTTGCCTGTTTTTGGTGTCAGAGTTTCTGTGATGTTTTACCTTATGTATGTTCTTATTATTTTTGGTTCGGTTTGGGTTGCTGAGTGGCCACCTTTTGGGAACAAGCTGCTCACTCGGTTGGCCATATGTTCTCTGTATCTTGATTATTTGTAATCTTAGTTGTTTCATACCATGGTTTGAGGGCTGGATTTGGATTTTGATTGTTTCAGTTCCTGGTCTTTGCATACTTTTTACTTTTATATGCCAGATACTGCTGGTATCAACATTAATTTTAAACCTCATGGTAACAGGTCCATGTAATGTAGACCCCCTTACACCCCACTTTTATATACAGTTATCGCTCTATTAAGCGCACTGTGCTTAGCTTCTTTAGCTCACCTGAGCCGAAGGCTCACAAGATGAGCTTATGGATGGGAGTCCAGCCGGCGTCCGCCCGAACGTTAGTGCGTCCGTGCCTCCGTCCAAACTTTCAAACAATATCATCTCTGAGACCAGTGGGTCAATCTCAAACAACTTTTATCTGAAGCATAATTGGGGTGGGGGAAATGCTGCAATAGGTATTGGGGCAGATCAGTTTAGAACCCTGGTTTCCATGGCAACAGATAGCTCCCATAGGGCTATAATGGGGAAAAAGGTATTGCCATTTTTTATCGGCTATTTATGATCGGACCCTCTTCATATTTGCAGGTAACAAGTACATAAAAGCTTGGATGAGTTCGAAATTCGCCCAGATCTGACAACTGAGCTTCAGAAAAAAAATCCCCTTAGATTTATAATTGGGAAAACGGCGTTGCCATTTTTTCTCGGTTATTTATGATCGGCTCCTCTTCATAATTGCAGATAACAATGACATACATAAGAGCTTGTATGAGTTCGAAATTCGACGGATCCGACCACTGACTACGGAGTTAGTTGCCCTTGAGCTTGAGAAAAATCCCCATAGATTTGAAATGGGGAAAACAGCGTTGCCACTATTTTTCGGCGGTTTTTGATCAAATCTTTTTCATACTTGCAGGTAACGATGACATAGAGCTTGAATGAGTTCGAAATTCGGCCAGATATGACAACGAACCACAGAGTTAGCTGCCCTTGTGCATTTAAAAAATATCAAGGTTGCCACTTTTCTCGGTTGCTATTTACCTGATGAATTTTAAATTTGTATTTATCAAAGACATGCATGATATCTAGGTGTAGAAATAGATAGATAGACAGACAGATTGACAAATAGATAGATAAATAGATAGGTAGGTAGGTAGGTAGATAGATAGATAGATAGATAGATAGATAGATAGATAGATAGATAGATAGATAGATAGATAGATATATAGATAGATAGATAGATAGATAGATAGATAGATAGATAGATTGTAGGAAGGTAGGTAGGTAGGTAGGTTGGTAGGTAGGTAGGTAAGCAGGCAGGCAGACAGGGAGGCTTGCAGGCAGGTAGGTAGGCTGGAAGTTAGGTAGGTAGTTAGGTAGGTAGGTAGTTAGGTAGGTAGGTGGGTAGGTAGGTAAATAGGTAGGTAGTGGCACTTCGACTTTATAATAATTTTTAACATATAATTAACTTCTTTATTCGCCAATAATAAAGAGGACCAGAGGATAGATAGATAGATAGATAGATAGATAGATAGATAGATAGATAGATAGATAGATAGATAGATAGGAAGGTAGGTAGGAAGGTATGCAGGTAGGCGGCCAGGGAGGCTGGCAGGCAGGAAGATAGACTGGTAGTTAGGTAGGTAGGTGGGTAGGTAGGTAGGTAGGTAGGTAGGTAGGTAGGTAGGTAGATGGGTAGGTAAATAGGTAGGTAGTGGCACTTCGACTTAAAACACGTTTTTATTCGCCAATAATAAAGAGGACCAGAGAAAAATAGATAGATAGATAGATAGATAGATAGATAGATAGATAGATAGATAGACAGATAGATAGATAGATAGAAAGATAGATAGATGAATAGCTACTGCGGTGTCCGCCAGGGCGAAAACTTATCCCCGGTGCTATTTGCTTAATTCCTAGAAGATTTAGAAGCCTATTTAGAACAGCATAACTGTAATGGTATAAACGTCGCATCGAGTGATCAAGAAATCTCAATTTATCTAAAACTGCTTGTTCTTCTATACGCAGACGACACAGTTATATTTGGCACTGATGCTGTTGCTTTTCAGGAAAGTTAAACCACTTTTATCAATATACACAATTATGGAAACTCAATATTAATTACACTAAAACTGAAATTATGATTTTTGGAATCCGAAGTACTGAACAATTTCAATTTAAGCTTGGAACTTCTGTTATCGCAATATGTGACGAATTCAGATATCTTGGGGTTGTGTTTTCAAAGTCTCGCAGTTTTTACAAGACAATGAAGCATAATGTCGAACATGCAAAAAAGGCACTTTTTCTTTTGTACAACGTTTTAGAAATTTACATCTTCCTCTTGATTTACAGCTTCATTTGTTCGACCATACTATTCTTCCAATTTTGCTATACGGGTGTGAATTATGGGGATTTTAAAAAGTTCAGCTCATTGAAAATGTTCATAATCAATTTTTAAGAAATATTACAAAACTCAGAGAGAGTACCCCTCTTTATATGCTGCATGCAGAGCTTGGCAGATATCCTGTAGAATTATCTATAAAATCAAGAATGATAGGGTTTTGGATTTCCATTATCAATTGTGACAACTCAAAAAGTACAAAAATTCTTTATAACATGCTGTTTAACGAGCCAAATTTGGGACAAAACTATAAATGGATAAATTGCAATAGGGATATTTTAATATCCGCAGGCCGTCCGGACCTTTTTTACAATTCCTATATACCGTATCCAACATCGACAAAAAATAAAATTGTTCGAACGCTTAAAGACCTCTATTTACAAGGGTGGAATATGAAGTTGTTAGATTCTAACAAGGGAAAAAACTATACAATATTTAAGCAAGATATCACAGTTGAAAATTATCTTTTATCTTTAACTAAAAATCTATATCCACCCCTTATCAAATTTATGACATCAAACCATAAGTTACCAGTCGAAACTGGACGTTGGGAAAATATTCCTTATGAAGATCGAAAATGTACATTATGTAATAAAAATGACATAGGGGACGAGTTTCACTATTTACTTACATGCCCGTATTTTGCAGACGATAGAAAACTATTTCTAAAGCCATATTTTTACATGAGACCCAATATATTAAAATTCAAAGATCTGCTTCAGACCACAAATAAGGCAATATTAATTAAGCTTTCTCAATTTGTAAAAATTATTAGTAATACTTTTAATTAGTCATTACTAAATCTTTTGCAGCTTTCAAAATCCACTTTCCAGAGCAAGAAACCTGTTACTTGAAGTTAATATTAATTTCTTTTATATAGCTATTGGGAAAACATTAGATTATCAATTATTTATAATCAAGAATTGGTGTGCATCGTGTCGACGCCGATACGAGTCTGTGACGTCTTATCGACGTTGGCCCAATGCACGAAGCGGAGTTATGTAGGCACGAGTGAAATGAAACTCCTACAAGGAAACTTCGAGAACTATCTACTGTAGTACATCACGCAGTGCATCTTGTACGGGACATTTTGAAAGGTGTATTCTATTTTTGACGAACAATGTGTCTGCGAATTTACCAAATATCTGAATGAAGACACTTTCAAGGTGCCTCGTGCAACATGTACTCGTATTTAGACAGCCCAGCAGGCTAACGGCGTTGGATCGACCTCCAATCAGCGTTGATTCAACGTTTGCTGTTGGATCGACGTTGATTCGATGAAGATCAAACGTAGTGTGCCAGGCGAGAACTGTTTTACCTTATCTTCATTTCTGAATGTAATTAATTATCCGAATGTGTAAAGTCATTATTTTCTTCACTTTACTTGAAATTCTTGAAAATCCCCGTTTCATTTTCTAATTTAAGCTGTTTATGTATGTAGAAAGCCTCGAATGAGTAAAGCAAACAAGATTCATCTTCAGGCAACATTAGGTCACGCAGTGACAACCCGTGCGCTAATTCATGAATGTCTCGAGCTTGGTTACATCTCTGACCCATTTTATAGCTGAATACACGTCTGATCATGGCTTATCAAGAAGCGTGAAAATGCATTGTAATCAAAGGATTACTCAGTACAGAGATAGCTGTTTTTACTTTTATAAGCTTCTGTTGGAAGCATTTATGTTTCCAAATAGAAAGGGGATTAAATTCGTGTGAATTGCTGCCCTCTCAGTGTACGCTCTACCTTATACTGATTATAGGTTATAACCGATTGGGATTTTACTTTGCCACACGAGTTATCTGGAACCCATTGACTGTCCATGTAAACATGGAGGGCCCTGACCTGATCCCTGTTTCAATGTACTTTGGATATCTTTTCACGCGATCCCAATCATATAAGTCATGGCGTACTCAGTTATATGTAATGCTTCGAAATGATGGCACACTCCTAACACATTCTTCAAGTATATTACTCACCTTAATATGTTTATTACTTACTTACTTTACTATATGTTTTTCACCATGCTATTGTATTTTGCTAAATTTTTCTCATATGCCACCTGCGAGTGGCCTGAGACATGTTACACAATAAAGTTTAGTTTAGTTGAGTTGAGTTGAGTTGACATGGCATTTTGAGACACCGTTGTATATTGTCAAAATATGCTCCAAGGCATATTTGCGACAATTCTTTTACCGTATCGATAAAATAATGAGTTGTCAGCCTTCGCACCTGCACAGTCTGGTTAGTTGTGATACTGTTAAATACATATCGTAAATTATCATAACTGATTTTTGGACTAGGGGCT
Organism: Ctena decussata; assembly: GCA_963989385.1. Taxonomy (NCBI): domain Eukaryota; kingdom Metazoa; phylum Mollusca; class Bivalvia; order Lucinida; family Lucinidae; genus Ctena; species Ctena decussata. The sequence continues at coordinate 66,434,089 of OZ022507.1, forward strand.
TTTCAGCCCCTAGTCCTTAGTAGGCAACAAAATTCGAGGACGTCAGAAGCCGCAACAGATTTCACCGATATATTACTACGCTAGCAGACAGATTTAAACACGCCCCACTCGTCCTATTGATTCTTCGGCGCGAACATGTGCGCATGTTTAAAAGTGAACTCGTTTAACAAAGAGGTCAAGACCAAATTGTTTGATTTGAAAAGAATGTATACGTTATCTTTTCCACTAGAATATATCATTGATTCGGGTATCCCGTCCATCGCCATCCTGGTGTGACTTTATCAATACGGCTGCTCGAGACCGCTCTCTGCATGCATATTCATTGGGGGTGTGGCCTTATGTGCACAGAAGAAATAGTTCCCGAGCTCAGATAGCTGAACTGTACATGAGCTGTGGGATATACTCCAGAAGTGAAGTATGAGATTCTTTTTATTACTGATAAGCCTGTGGAAGAAATTCCGTTTATTTTGCCATGTAGATCGCATCGAGTTTACTTGATTTTACCGCTAGCGTATTTCAACCCAGACAAGTAACGGGTAGATGAAACAAAAGCTTTAGCCAATCGTTAGTGGTTTTACAAAAACCCAAAAATAACCTTGTCATTCACAAGTAGTACACTGCTCTGTCTAAAAATATGAAAAGTACATGTGCGTATTTTGTTCGGTGATGAGATTGTTTCAAATATTTTATTGACAAAAGTGTTCATTCAGAAACTATTCTGAAATCGCGGAGTATATAATTTCAACTATACTACGGAAAGTGCGAACGGCAAAGACTCAGATCAGCCTGGCCATTTGCGCAGTCTGATCGGAGCCTTCTCCATTCGCATGAACAATCTATTGAAATATCAGTTCGCAAAAGCGAGGGATGCTTCCTATACCTTTTCACAAGACATTTTCCACACCCAAGATTAAGTAACCATAAAAATAATAATTCAAGGCTTTCTTTAAAATGAAGCCTTGCATAATTATGTCATAAGAAATTTACATCCGACTCTTCTAATAGTCACAACCAAAGTCAATAGTTATTGTAGATATCTGGATTAGGAAATCTGTTGGAGGTCAATTTACTACCCGAAGAAAATAGATCTTGAATAAAAAATCTCAATTACACAGCAGTTTCTGAAAACATCAAAGAAACTGTAATATTCGATCGATCAAAGGCATAAACATGATAAAGGTACAGCCCAGTCACTACTTCAAACTGCCCATTAAAATTTTGCATTAATTTATGCATAGTATTAGACGTGCTATCATTTCTAAACTTTAGACCTGTAATAAGTAATAGTAATTCTGAGGTTATTTATCTCATTTTTACAAAACATACGTTGAGGAATCGTTAGATTTGTATCTGAGATGCCACGACATGTGTTTTCATAGACAGTGAATTAGCAGATGTTTTGTGGATAAATACTACTACTACTGCTAATATTAACAAAGTTAATCAAAATTGATAATTGCTTCTGGAAACAACTAATCGACGTGGCTTGTTAGTGTCAAAATAAAGAATATCCATCATGACGCCAGAGAAGACTCTGATCAGCACAAAATCGGAATTACTTAATGTAAGGTAAAAAATGCTAATACTAATTACTGGAGACCTGTGCGGTGCTATTAGCTTTATTCAGTGTTGACTACTACTTTGCTGCCTTGGCGATGAAACGCTTCTTAAATGTGTCCATTTTTTATGAAAAAATTGGCTGTTTGAGGATCAAATTCTTTCCTTTAAAATTTGACCCGATGGCAAAATTGAAAAGGGATTAAAGTGTACTCAGTCACCTAAATATGTGCACTATTCAGTTTATTTTTTGCGTGTACGCTGGCCAAACTGCGCACGTGTGCAGACTGATCGTGAAGAAAAGATTTTCCATTATTCTTGGGTTTCGCAGCTTATTTCTTACACATATTTTATTCTCGATGATGATTATCAAACTAAAAATAAAATTAAAAAAAAAAGAAATAAAATAAATAAACGCAAAGTACTGAGCCATGTGAATCGGGAATAGTGCCGGATAAGGTTCTTCCTAGACTGGCTTCAGTCTAATAAATTATATTGTCATAAAATAATGCAAAATATATAAAACTACAGGAATGGATTTTCTGATAGCTGAATTTATTATCCAGTGATGCCTGAAGATTTTTCACTTTTACTGACTGGAGTCTGGAGCCAGTCTAGGTTCTTCCTTGTAGCAGTCTGATCTGGGTCTTTGCTGTTTATTCAGGAGTTTGAGGTATGGTAAACGGGGGTGGTTAGTGGTTACTCCCTTAATATGAGATATCGGGTATTCTGACGTCCATATTTTATGTTTTAATACTGATATTTACATTTTTACTTTCATTGATTACCCGATCTCTCATCTACCATTGAGGCTTTGCATTTGCATCTTTAACCATCAGTTGATGTCGTGGAAAGAAATCGCCTTTAACAAGCCAAACATACCTGCTTGTGTTTAGTACATGTTAAACCTGTTTAGAGACATACTAATTATCAACTTACCATGAACTGTTAACTTGGAAATTGTGAGAAAGAACGATTAAAATCATCAGAAATGAGAGTTCCCGTAACTGGCAATGGCCTGTAATCCAAACAAATCCCACAATGCAACAGATTCCTAAGGCAAGTATTTTTTTCTTTGGCAAAAAAAATTAATATAGATTTGATTAGAATATTTCATCCCATTGAATATATGTGTGTAAAACAACTACATCTCACATATGTAATGTTTCTTTCCGCAAAAATACATATTTGTACAACATATTACATTGTTAGGTGTTTCTACATACTGTTTTTATTGTATTTGTTAATTTCGTTCAAAATTATCATTTTTGTATTTAACGACTTTTCTCAAACAAAATGGATGCCAGTGGAAAGTGAAAAACCCTAACAAAAGAATCCAGATCAATCTGACAAAGTGGAGCGATCAAATCGTTGAAGTTTAATGATAATTAACAGCTTATAAATTGATCTTTATTATTCAGCTGTTATTTTCTCCAGACTTGATCAAAAGTGTTTGCTCTGGTTTCAAGTAGATGGTAGATAAAACGTCACCTTCCAAGAAATGAAAATGAAAGTAGAAATGAAAATGTCAGAATAAAAATAGGAATAATAAATCAGTTCTTGTCTCCGCAACTCCTCCTTCATTTTTAAGGGATTTTGATGCAACTTTCCAGTTATTGTTATCATGCCCGAAGATGATCATATTCCACCGAGGTCATGCTTGACTGATTGTTACTGGAGTTATGGCCCTTCGATTTTTTTATGTAGGAACAATCTTGTGAACAAAATATCTGAAGAACCGCTTAAGCTAGGATCCTGATATTTGAAAATATAGTTACAGACTAAGGTGTAAATGATCTGCTTAACGTTTTAGCATATATCGTAATTGTTCCGTTTTTCAGACCTAGGCATTTTCTATAGGTACAAATTTGTGAACATAATATCTAAATAACCTTATAAGCTACGATCCTTATATTTGGCATGCAGGTTTGCACGGAGGTGTAGATGATCTTTTGGGCCTACTGAGTTATTTCCCTTGTTTGGACATAGGCATTTTGTATGGGAACAAGCTTTTGAACAAAATAACTGTAAAACGGCATAAGCTAGGAGCCTTATATACTGAAAGGATTTAAAAACTTCCACCCATTAATTTGAATATCTCAAAAATGAATGCTGCTTCGTCTACAAAAATTTTACAACATATATATTCTCTTATACCTGATTAGTTCAATATATCGAATCTGAAATTGCTCAACCGAATCGGTCAGGAAAAAGCACGTGTTCCTCGTGTTCTTAGTACATAAGGATGAATAGCTTCATGTATATTCATGTATGCAATTTTCTGAAGAAACATTTCTCTTACAATATCAAATTGAATTTTAAAAGTTTGAACTCGGACTGTGGCTTTATTCAGCCTACCGCGCCTAAATATCGCAAACAGGCGCAGAGTTTTGGGCCAGATAAAAGTCGAATTTCAAAAAGTGACGTCACGTGACAATTTTATGTGTTAATTGCGGCAATTTAAAATCTCAGACGACGTGCACTGTATACAGGAAGCTCAAAAGACCGTCAGAAAAGCACCTTACCGAGATTAAAAACCAGAGGTCATGAGGTTAACTAACGTCGACGCCGTCTCCGTAATAGGCTTTGCGCGACAGCATCATCTGCAATGATACTGCAAATCAACGTGGATGACGTCACAATATTAAGACAGTAAAAATAGTCGAAAAGAGTGTTGCATAAGATAATTATATTTTTATATAATTATATATTATGCATTTCAGTGACGCAACGCTCTATTACTGACGTCATTTAAGTAAATAATACGAATAAACTTCGTAATCTTTAAAGGGGGGGGGGGGGGGGGGGCTATAAGGCCCTTTTTCTGCCCAAGAGCAAAATGTTTTATTTTCAGCTGATGATTAGACTATAGTGTCCGCTAGGCTGAATCAATAGTGGTTAAGCTCCGTAAGCCCTACTTTTGGAATAATGGGGTTATTAAAGTGGGTGGGGTAAATCAACATGAACCAGGGGTGTCATATTATAAGCTATATTTCTCCTTCAAATTTAATGGCATTCATAAATACCTTCCTTTATAAGTTGAACTATTATCTTTGGTGACATCTTTTCTCAAATTCTTTCTTTTAAAGTAAAATCTTATGTCTGCAGAATTTCTTTTAGAGACACTGTCAATTTTCATTAATTTTGGTACTTTAAATTCAATATATTCTACCATATCTCTAGAACCAATGGAGGACTTCTTACCAAACTAACATGTGTTCACCCTTGGGAGAGTTCAAGTTGTTGATTAAATTTTGGTGACCTTGACCTTTGTTTCAAGGTCACAGTAAGACTTATAATGTCAATTTTAAGTCAAGTTTTGGCCATTGTGTACACAGTAGCGCCTGAATTGATATGAAATTGTTCCCAAAGTGGCCTAAATTAAACATTATGAGGAGTTAGAGCACTAGTGATGATTAAATGGCCATGACATCATGATTAAATGGCCATGACATTATCTTCAAGGTCAAGGTCATGGCTAGACTAAACAGAGTTTAATCGTAGATTTCATCAATCAGGCGGCAGAAATGTACCAAATCTGAGTGTTTTCATTTGAAAATCAATGTTTAATGTGCACAGAATGACCTTGACCTTGGTCTGACGGTCAGTATTAGCCAAACATGACGAAACAGAATTGGGTGAAACTTAAAGGTAATAGAAAAAGTCTGTTGTAAAATAATGAACTTCTGAATGTATTGGTGACCTTCAGATCAAGGTCAATGTCATTATATGCATATTAAGCATTGTTTTACAAATAGAAACGTACATATTTGTTAAATTTCTGCTTAATAGCTGTGTGAGATCTTTGGTTAAACTCTGTCTAGTCTCACCTTGACCTTGACCTTGAAGATGATGTCATGGCTATTTGATCATAACAAGTGCTCTAACTCCTCATAATATTTAATTTAGGCCACTTTGGTCTTGATTTCATATCAGTTTAGGAGCTACTGTGTAGACAATTTCCAAAACTTGACTTAAAATTTACATTATAAGTCTTACTGCGACCTTGAAACAAAGGTCAAGGTCACCAAAATTTAATCAACAATTTGCACTCTCCCAAGGGTGAACACATATTAGTTTGGTAAGAAGTCATTCATTGGTTCTAGAGATATGGTAGAATATATTGAATTCAAAGTACCAAAATTAATGAAAATTGACAGTGTCTCTAAAAGAAATTCTGCAGACATAAGATTTTACTTTAAAAGAAAGAATTTGAGAAAAGATGTCACCAAAGATAATAGTTCAACTTATAAAGGAAGGTATTTATGAAAGCCATTAAATTTGAAAGAGAAATATAGCTTATAATATGACACCCCTGGTTCATGTTGATTTACCCCACCCACCTTAATAACCCTATTATTCTAAAAGTAGGGCTTACGGAGCTTAACCACTATTGATTCAGCCTAGCGGACACTATAGTCTAATCATCAGCTGAAAATAAAACATTTTGCTCTTGGGCAGAAAAAGGGCCTTATAGGCACCCCCCTTTGATAAGCTTCAAGCATTTTGTTGTTAAATATTCAACACTGTCGTGAGTGAACAGATCATCAGCCAGTAATAAAAAGTTGAAGTTTTTTAATCCTTTCAGTATATTCGACCTGCAGGTTTGGGCCTAGATGGCCTGATTTACTTTTGAGCCTATTTCATAAATTTTTGATTGAGAGATTCACCTTTTTAAGACATAGTCATTTTGTATAGGAACAAGCTTGTTAACAAAACATCTGAAGAACCGCGCTAGGTTCCTTATCATGCTTATATTCGGCATGCAGTTACAGACTAAGATGTAAAATGAACGACTTGAAACCCTTTTCTGACTGACACATTATGGGATGAACCTCTATAGAGGCAAGCATACACTTGGGGCATAAACACATTATCTAGTTTTCATCGTATTGTCACGAACCTTTCAGAATATTGTTGTCACAATATGACATGGACCAAGTTATATTGAGGGCCATGATCAGACTCTTTCTGCAGGAGTTATGGCACTTTGTATGTAAATATGGTTAAATCTTGTGGCCGTAACTTCTCCTTCAGTTTTCAACCGATTTTCATCAAACCTTCCCGATATTGTTGTTACTACATGACTCTAATTATATTTTATTGAGGTTCAGATTGGACCCTTTCTGCCGCAGTTATGACCCTTTGTAAGTCTAGCTAAATCTTGTGGCCGCAACTCCTCCTTCAGTTTTCAAACGATTTTCATCAGACTTTCAGGATATTGTTGTCACTACATGACGTGGATCATATTTTATTTGGGTCATGATTGGACCCTTTTTGTCAGAGTTAAGGTCCTTTATAAGTCTGGTCAAATCTTATGGCCGCAACTCCTCCTTCAGTTTTCAACGATTTTCATTAAACTGTCAAGATATTGTTGTCACTACATTATGTGGGTCATATTTTGTTGGGGTCATGATTGGACTCTTTCTGCCAGACTTGCGGTCCTTATTTTCAGATCTTGCTCAAAGTGAGGAAAGTCGAACTCTTTTCAACATAACTACTGAATATAATTTTCAGGTTCATTCTGAAATGTGGCTTTAGTCGCATGATCTAGCTTTCTCATTATAAATAAAATATAAAAGTTAGTTCCTTAAAGAGCAGAGAAAATATTCAAAAGGAGAGTATGGGCCAGACTGTACAGTTTCGAATACTAAATTCTCTTCAGTGACCCTGAATGAACTGGCAATGAAAGCCAGAGAAATGATACTGTAATTTCGAGTTTCAACAAGGCAGCCTATATAAAGACTGATGTCAATCCGAATGGGGTTCAAATATTGCAAACCTGTTTAGAATACATGGGTCTAAACATATAAAAATCGATTTCTCAGAATATTTCCGCTGATCTCTAAGGACCAAAAGAAAAATATAAACTGCACTATGGATGATGTACGGGGCCGCTTTTTAGAGCTGCCACACAGCACAACACCAGCTGCAGTGACTATAAATAAAATATAAAAGTTAGTTCCTTAAAGAGCAGAGAAAATATTCAAAAGGAGAGTATGGGCCAGACTGTACAGTTTCGAATACTAAATTCTCTTCAGTGACCCTGAATGAACTGGCAATGAAAGCCAGAGAAATGATACTGTAATTTCGAGTTTCAACAAGGCAGCCTACATAAAGACTGATGTCAATCCGAATGGGGTTCAAGTATTGCAAACCTGTTTAGAATACATGGGTCTAAACATATAAAAATCGATTTCTCAGAATATTTCCGCTGATCTCTAAGGACCAAAAGAAAAATATAAACTGCACTATGGATGATGTACGGGGCCGCTTTTTATAAGCCTATGTATCCTTTAAGTCTCAACAGAATCATATTTCTGAAACTGTCTACCCAAACGTGTACGCAGTTATAATTTCCAACCTCAGAGACTTTGCATTTGATATTAAGCTCAGGTTGGTTAGAAGCAAAAGGTATATTGCACAACCCGCAGGTTTGCACTATAATCACTGTGTAAGTCCGTCCATCTGTCCGTCCGTCCGTTATCAGTTAGCGAAAACCGTTATCAGTTAGCGAAAACGCTTATAACTCTTGAACCGCATGGGATATTTTGACAAAATTTTGCATACTTATACATGTCAACATTGTCTAACGACTCGCATGCATAACAACCTTATTTGATGGACGAGGCTTTGCTGAGCACAAGTTGAAAATTTACGGCCCAACTACTGAAAATGCTCATAACTCTTGAACACCGTGGTAAATATGGTTCAAATTTTGTATGCTTATGTATTTTAACATATTTCAGCCACCGGCATGCAAAACAGTGACGAGGCTTCACCGAGCATCAATTTAGCCGGTCGAGCTCTTTTATTGAAAATGCTCATAACTCTTGGACCGCTTTGTATATTTGCTTCAAATTTTGTATACTGCTATGTAATAAACATTGCGCAGCCACTGGTATGCAAAACAGTGACGAGGCTTCACCGAGCATCAATTTGGCCGGTTAGGCTCTTTTATTGAAAATGCTCATAACTCTTAGACTGTTTAGTATATTAGCTTCACATTTTGTATACTTATGTAATATAACATTGCCCAGCCACTTGTATGCAAAACAGTGACGAGGCTTCTCCGAGCATCAATTTGGCCGGTCGAGCTCTTTTATGCTCATAACTCTTGGACTGCTTGGTATATTTGCTTCAAATTTTGTTTACTTATGTAATTTAACATTTACCAGCCACTGGTATGCAAAACAGTGATGAGGCTTCACCGAGCATCAATTTGGCCGGTCAAGCTCTTTTATTGAAAATGCTCATAACTCTTGGCCCGCTTGGTATATTTGCTTCAAATTTTGTATACTTATGTAATTTAACATTGCCCAGCCACTGGTATGCAAAACTTCTTATTGCTCTACCCGCAGGTTTGCACTTTAATCACTGTGTGAGTCTGTCCGTCCGTTATCAGTTTGCGAAAACGCTTATAACTCTTGAACCACATTCTATATTTTGATAATACATGACAACATTATCTAATAACTCGCATGCATAATCGTCTTTTGTGATGGGCGAGGCTTTGCTGAGCACAAGTTGAAAATTTACGGTCAAGCAGTAAAAATGCTCATAACTCTTGAACCCCGTGGTATATATGGTTCAAATTTTGTATACTTATGTATTTTAACACTGTCCAGCCACCGGCATGCAAAACGGTGACGAAAGTCTAAACAGTATTGCACGACCCACAGGTGTGCACTTTAATCGCTGTGCAAGTCCATCAGTCTGTTTGTCCTTCCGCTGTAGTCAGTAAGTGAAATTGCTCAAAACTCTTAACCACATGGTGTAGTTTGATAAAAATATGCATCATTCTACAAGAAATGACCAATTTCATTTCCATACATTCCTTCTGGCACCAGAAACTGATTATTCTATATTCACCACGGGTGTGCACATTACCATCAGTTGATTACAAGGTTTCAGAAGTCTTGAGCTTAGGGTAGCTAAATATAGCTGCAATATTTCGACTTGACAAACTCATTAAGCTACGCTGCCAGAGATTAAATCGTCTTTTCTAAAGCCTGATCATTTCTTCATTCTTAGTCAAGGAAAGTTGTAATAAGTCAAAATAACGATTATTATTTTTCAATACGACTCTGGTTATGTTGACTTTTGTAATGATTTAGATATGTCAATTTCGTCTTTGCTATTTTGTTTTTTTACGGAAGCGTATTGGTGCCTCCACTAGTTGTGTTATACCTCAATATTTTGACTTCAGATAAAGCGATTTGGTAAGAATTTCTAGCACATATCGACTTGTATTTGGCGAAATATTTTGTTGTATCGCCATAAATCGGGAACTATAAACACAAATAAAAATCAAAGTCACAAAGAAAAAATCGACATATCTATATTATTACAATAACTGGATACATCAGAGTCGGCTTAAAAATAATTATGGTTATATTGACAAGTGAAAACTTGACTCGACTAGAAATGAAGAAAACATTGCGCGATAAGGAAGACTACATGATTACGGAAGCGTATATACGCCACCACTTGCTACATAAATATGCTAGCAAAAGTTAAGTTTTTCGCGCCTAATATTTTATTTGTTCTCTGCATATTATCTGTCTTTGTGAAATGTTTAATTGAAAATGATCATAAAATATAAGACAACTCGTTTAAATATATTGTCATTTGCGATTATTATCTCGAGAAGTCTTGATGTTATCTTTTATTGATATATATTTAATACTTTTTCCCAAAATATTCATACACAAATATTAACGCGCCGCACTACACTGGGATAGAATAATGTACCGTACCACCGAAGACTTCCGACCCCTACCAAACTTTACGGACGCCACCGTTATCAAACTGCTTCCGAGAATGTATTGATTCTCGTTTGTTTATTAGACATGTTAGAGTATCTGAAGTATAAAAAATATGATTTCATGCTAAGACTTGAATTTCCCAGCCACATAAAGGATCTCTGTATAGGATCCATCCATTTAAATTTAGGGTAACATACACAAAGTAATCCTTTTTTTTTCTCATTTCATTTCGCAGGTGTAACTTAATTAAACTAATTACACTAGATATCTGCTGATGTGTCTCGGTAATAAGGAATATATCGGAGAACAATAAATTCAGTCAGAGAAGATGTGGTTGAAGATCAGCCTACCTTAAAGAATATTTTTTGTCTCGGTCGGACAAATGCATTGTTCCCCTTAATTTATGATACATGTATTTATTACTGTTCGCTCAAAGGCGGTACTTTTGATATGGGTTATTTCTACTGTACGATTTGTGTGTTTAAATGTTCTTTTGATATGGGTTATTATTTCTAATGCACGTTTTGTGTGTTTAAATGTTATTATTCCATTATTAGTAGTCAGTTCAAGGTTAACTTGATAAACACTTGTGCTGTTGAATGAAGGGGAACGGGCCGGTACTCCCATATTAAGTCAATTTCGGGTATATACCGTGGAAATGCACCACACGCACACGCACACGCACACACACACACTATTTTTTGTGTTCCCCAGCAACTTAACGTTTGTCGAGATTCACAATGATACATTCTTTCCCTTCTGCTGAGTCAAGATTAGTGGTGGAAGTGTGTGCACGCAGTACTCGTTAACTGCTTAGGATGTCTAGGTCTACACAAGAACTGACCGGTTCGACATGCCTTTAGTTGTTTACTGGGCCTTTAAACCTCATTAAAGTCAACTTAATCCACATTTTTGTCAGTGACAAGTCGCTCCCTAAGATGTAAGCAGCACATATAAGAATACACCTTTAATATATGAGTACCCCCTTCCCCACCCACCTCGGAGTATTGTTCCCAGCTAAGGGTCCAATAAATCTCAAGGTAGTGAGACGATGCAGCAGGTATATATGGCAAGCCGTTTTACTACTTATAATGCATAGTAGATTTCTTATAAAGTATATTAGATCTCTATTATGCCGATTAAGATATCTAATTTGCCATATAAGATATCTAATATAACATTTGAGGCATCTTAAAATTCTATATAAGAAATCTGATATAAGATATAAAATATCTTATATCGGATATGAGATATCTTTTTTAAATTTTCATATAACCTTTCTTATATGGTATATCAGATACCTTTTATACTACATTACATATCTTATATGGCATATAAGATATCTTATATAGGATATAAGATATCTAATATGGGATATCAGATATCTTATTTAAATTTACGTATAAGATATCTTATATAATATTTCAGGTTACTGATACAGCATATATCTAATATGCTATATAAGATATCTTATATATTATACAAGATATCTGATATAGCATATCAGATATCTGATAGGTAAAATTAAATGAGATATATCATATCATATATAAGATATATCCTATATGAGATATCTTATATCCGATATCAGATATATAGTATATAAGATATCTCATACGTAAAATTAGATGTCTTTAATATTATTTAAGATAACATATATTTTATAAGATATCTTATTTATTATGTAAGATATCTTATAGATAAAAGATATCTTATACAAAAAATAAGATATTTTATATAATATATAAGATATCTGATATCTTAAATAAGATATCTACATTCCAGAATAAATAGTAAAATGGCTTGCCATAGGTATAGTTTATTTTCATGGAAGTCATCCTGTGACACATAAACATTTCTTGGGTACCATGTGCCTCCTCGGCCACTGATAAAACGTCTTTTCCGAGTGGCCTTGTAGCTCCTTTTTGATACCGTCTCATGACACTATATAGGAATGGACATTTCAAGTCACAATTTAAGTATTCAAACTGTTAACTTAATTGATTTTACCCCATTGGAGCTACTATTGTGCCGTGTGGCGGCCGTAAAACCCGTACATCATCTATAGTGCAGATTATATTTCATTTTCGTCCTTTGAGATTTAATAGAGGTAATATTTTGAGAAATCTGAAAACTTAGATTGGTTTAAAGTCTTATTCTAGATCATCGTCTTTTATATCATTTGGACCCTTTTTGATAATAATCAGTCATTGAATCGACTGCCGTATTAAAATTAAGAAAATACAGTATGCTTTTCTCTGGTTCCGTCACCAGATATTGTCAGAGTCACTGATAAGGCTTTATTAGCCGAAACTACGTAGTCTCGCCCGTGTAACTTCTTCTGAATGTGTTCTCTGCTCTTGAAGGAGCTCTTACAGATTTTGATTTTACCTCCACCTTCCTACTGGTACGCAAACTGCGAGTGAACTGTGGTCGAAGAGTAGTTTTTTAGTTTAAAAAAATAGCGAACTTTTATTGTTTAAGGGAAATGATTTTAACAATTGCTAGATCTTATCTGAATACAGAAAAAAGAATATTGATCTTCTTTCGTCTTGTTGCGTATAATTAAATCGACTAAACGGAAAAGACATTCCGCATGCTCCTTTTTCTTCGTTTATGACAAGAAATTTATTAATCTGAATGAGATAATGAGTAGCAAGTGGACAAAAATATTAGCATCGCTCCTTACATATATATCACGATGCATATTTTAAAAAGCAACTGGCAAAAATAGTGTCATAAAATGAAAAATATTAGTACTACATGTTATTTTTTCAAAAAAGGGCATTAATACTGTTACAAAATAAAAAATGTCTCGAACTGACATATATAAATTCATCAATACGACATGTTCAACTATCTGAACGAGATATGATTTTCTCTTGCTTGATATTTTATATTTTTGAAGGAAATAATACAATCATTCTTCCCCGAAGACAGAAAGTGATCTGTGAAGACGCTAAATGTCTTCGCGCAAAATGGTAGTTTTTAATTAAAGGCAAAAATATTGCCACAACACATATATAGCTATATACTTTTGGATCATAGTGAAATACTTATTTATCGAAATCAGATAATCATTTGCCAAACAAGAAAAAGTTAGACACACTGTTTTCTTTTATTTTTCTGCCAACATTAAATTGAGACTAACTGTGAAAATAATGATCTAAACGCACTATGTTTTAACATTATTAATATTATCGCAGTCAATCCACTTATTTCTGGCATTTTCGTGAGAAAAACATATTTTTCTGGCAGTTTTATGTAGCAAGTGGTGGCGTATATACGCTTCCGTACATGATCGGTTGTAGCTTGATGACTTTGCAGAAATCGACATATTGTGACTATATTTAGCTCCTCTGAGCCGAAGGCTTCTAGGGGAACTGATAGGATAGGAAGTCTTTATAATCCATCGTGCGATGTCGTCAGTAAATGCCTTTGAACAAAAATATCTCTGCTCTTGAAGGAACTCTTTAAGATCTTAATTTTCAGAACCAGACTAAACCAAATTTGTACACAGCACTTTTGGGATAGAAATTAACTGCATATAGTTCTTCGAAAAATCTTTAGAGAACTTTGATTCAACATTTTCAAACTCCCTCTTCTCCGCAACCGCTGGGTGAATCAAAGCGAAATGGCATATGGCGCCTCAGTAGGGCTGGGGAACGAAAATTTGATCGCGGAGTTGGGGTCCCATGACCAGTTTGGCCGACACGCCAATTAGGGTAAAAAACTCTTCAAAAATCTTATTCTCCAGAATCAAAGAGGCACTGAGCTTGAAACTTGGTATGTAGCATTTGCGACTCTGGCCCATCATAATTTGTTCAAATGATGATCTTGCATTGACCTTGACCTAGATTAAGGCAATTTCTCAGAAACTGCTTAGCTACAGTATCCACGGCGGTGAGGTATCTAGTGTTCGCTTTTGACCTTTGACCATTCATGCGGATTTCCTTGGCAGTTCGTCAACCACTGATCAGATCCACAAGTACCAGGAAAGGATTGACACGGACACGGTCTTTTAGTGTTACTTAGTGCCGAAACATTTCTAATGACAGCCTAGCATGCACGCAACATTAAATCAACATTGAATCAGCGTCGACCCAACGTCATTACGTTGGATAAATGTGGATTCAATGTTTGATTTAACGATGTGTGCCCGGATGGTTGGTCAAAATTATTTGCTGACCACACCTGCCAGCTGATTGAGGACGTCCTGTCTAAGCGCGTATACAAGTACAAACGTCATGATGATCCAGAAAATGAGTCAAATGCATACATATTGATATGGTCCTCAGTAAAAGTTGTTGCTAACGCTGAGGCAAGCCTTTTGTGAAAGCTTATACTTTGTATATAAAGACATTATGTTGCTAAAGATCCAAGATCATTCTTTGACCTTTGTTCAACATGTCCAAACATCTTCTCCTCTGAAGCCAGTGGACCAACTGAAGCCATATGTCCTGTGGAGTCCTCCTATGTCAGGGGAATGAAAGTTTTTTGGGCTGTGTTGGTCTCGTAAGCAAGATGGCGGCCATGCCCATATATGGTAAATTCTTAAAAGTCTTCTTCTTTAGACCCAAAATCTAATGACCGTGAAACTTTGTATATAGCATTGGGGACTCAGACCTATGATAGTTTGTTCAAATGATAACCCTTGGTTGACCTTGACCTAAATTTTGGCAATGTCAACTTTGTGGGTCTTGCGTTTAAAAGGGATATGCTTTAACAGTGGATTTAAGGCTAAAATACAATATTTAATATATATGGTTAATTAAATGAGCAGATGAAGAAATTTTGTTGCTAAAGGTCAAAGATCATTCTTTGACCATTGTTCAAGGTCAATGAGATTCTGGTAACCGTCAACATTTTCAAAGTTTGTTCGGGGCGTGTTGTCACATGAGTAAGATGGCCACCAATCCCATATATGATAAAAAAACATTAAAAATCTCCTTCTTCGGAATCATACAGCCAATGACCTTGACACTTTGTATGTAGCTAAGAGGACTTAGGCATATTTTAGTATGTTCAAACGATAACACTGCGTTGGCCTTGACTTAAATGATGGCAAGGTCAGCTTTGGTGGGTCATGCGATTATATGGGGTTTTAACTGTGGATTTCTCAGAAACTGTTTAATCCTGAGGTACAGTATTAATATGAGTTTAATCGAATGAGTAGATAAAGACATTATGTTGCTTAAGGTCAAAGGTCATTCTTTGACCTTTGTCCTAGGTCACTATGATTTAATAGCCGGTCAACATTTCAAGCATCTTCTTCTCTAAAGCAACTGGGCCGCTTTAAACCATATTTCACGTGGAGTCTCCCAGTGTCAAGAGAAAGAAAGTACGTTCAAGAGGTGATGGTCACATAACCAATATGTCGGTTATGCCTATATATCATGGTGAAACTGTTCAAACATCTTCATCTCCAGAACCAAAACGACTAAACCTTGAAACTTTGTATGTAGCATTTAGGACTCAGGCCCAACAAAATTTGTTCAAATAATGATCCTGTAAAGACTGTGACTTAATCGCAAGATCAACTTTAGCACGTTAGCTTTTATATGAGAAAATGTTTAGGGGATAGATTTTTAAGAAAGTCTAAGATAAAATGTTAAAATTGAAGCCAGTTTTATTGGAACTTCGCCAAACTTGTTGTTAACAACGACAGGCATAAATTCTCAGATAAGTTCGAAATTCGGCTATATTGTACATTTTGCCTTTGAGTTACTTGCCCTTTAGTGCTTAAATAGCCCATAATTGATCCTGTCTCGGCCAAAGAGACTATAACTTTATGCCCCCGTGACGAGAGTCAGGAGCATTAAGATTTGCCCCTGTCTGTCTGTCCGTCTGTCCGTTCGTCCTTTATGGTATAGAGTTTGTGTAATCAACTCCTCCCACGGGTTTTTATGGATCTTTTTCAAACTTTGCGTACTTCTAGTGGACATATTGAAGATGTGCAAGTGGAATTTGAATAGAGCTGGAATTGTTTTTGACGACCTTTTGGACTGTAGGATATGGAGTTTGTGAAATCAACTCCTCCAACAGGTTTTCAATGGATCTTTTTCAAACCTTGCATACATGTTGTGGACATATTGAAAATGTGCATATAGGTTTTTGATGGGGCTAGAACTAATTTTGACAGAATTACAGCCTTTTGGACTTAGTCATTTTAGGCAAATTTTTGCATTGTAGGGTATGGAGCTTGTGTAATCAACTCCTCCAACAGTTTTCAATAGATCTTTATCAAATCCTGCATACGTGTCATGGACATATTGAAAATGTGCATATGGGTTTTTGATGAGGCTAAAATTAATTTTGACAGAATTGCAGCCTTTTGAACTTCGTCATTTTAGGCAAATGTTTGCATTGGAGGTTATAATGATTGTGTAATCAACTCCTCCCACAGTTATCAGTGGATCTCTTTTAAACCTTGCATACATGTTGTGGACATATTGAAAATGTGCATGTGCATTTTTCTTGGAGCTCGAATTGATTGTGACAGAATTGTGGCCTTGTAAACTTAGTCATATTAGCAGCAATTTTGCACTGAAGGTATGGAGTTTGTGTAACATTTTCAGTTTGTAGATAGTATTTGTGCTTTAGAAGGTGCTTTAGGGATGTACACGTGTCCTGTGACAGGCGCTGCACGGGGGCAAAATTAGTGTCTTACAGACACAATTTTCTAGTTTTCTATTAAATCTTAAAGACAGGACTTCTCTGCCGGGGGTCTGGCTCCCAGCACATAGCAATGTTACCTGTACATGTAAAGGTGTGAAAATTTAGTCAACCAATAAGTGAACCAGAATTGACAGTTCTGATGACTTTATTGGCTGACTGGAGGTGTTGACACTATGTGATCAAGAGACAGAATGACATTGTGGAGGTTATGGAAGTTAATCCTCCTTATACAGTACCATCCCTGTCTTTAATCAAATGCTGATAACTAGGACAGCTATAAAGTTTCAGACAAATTCGAAATTCAGTCATATTGTACTATTCACCCTAGAGTTACTTACCCTTGACAGCTGAAGATGATTGAACTCATGTGAGCTACAGAACCAAAGGTTCTTTTGTTATAAGTTTCATTGTGCACGCAGACAATTTTTTTTTCCATTGTATATCAGAAGAAACTTCAAGTGGCCGTAACTCTGCAGTACTAGTCATATCTTACTCAAAATCAAACTTGTTGGAATCTATGACATATATGACTAGAAGTCTGTTTTCACGACTAGAATCGGGCACGGCCCTTTTCCGATTTATTCGTGCTTCATCACAAATGATAAGCTCCTTTTTTATGCCCCCGTGACGATAGTCAGGGGGCATTAAGATTTGCCCCTGTCTGTCTGTCCGTCCGTCTGTCTGTTCGTCACGCTTTATGGTATAGAGTTTGTGTAATCAACTTCTCCCACAGTTTTCAATGGATCCTTTTCAAACTTTGCATACATGTTGTGGACATATTGAAGTTGTGCATGTGGAATTTTGATGGAGCTAAAATTAATTTTGACAGAATTACGGCCTTTTGAACTTAGTCATTTTAGACAAATTTTTGTATTGTTGGGTATAGAGTTTGTGTAATCAACTCCTCTCACAGTTTTCAATGGATCTTTTTCAAACCTTGCTTACATGCTGTGGATGTATTGAAGATGTCCATGTGGGTTTTTGTTGGACCTAGAAATAATTGTGACAGAATTATGGCCTTTTGAACTTAGTCATTCTAGGGAAATTTTTGCATTATAGCGTATGGAGTTCGTGTTATCAACTTGCTCCACAGTTTTCAATGGATCTTTTTCAAACCTTGTCTACGTACTGTGAACATATTTGAAGATATGCATGAGGCATTTTGATATATCTAGAATTAATTTTGACAGAATCACAGCCTTTTTAACTTAGTCATTTTGGGCAATTTTTTACATGGTAGGGTATGTTTTCAATGGATTCTTGGTAGGTGCTTTATGGATATACGCATCATGTGACAGGCACTGCACGGGGGCATCATTAGTACCTTACAGACACAATTTTCTAGTTAACAAATGAAAAAAAGAGTTATTCATGACTTTTCTACCTTAGTTTGGTCTAGAAAGTAAAAACAAATTCATAAACAGAGTAATGACCCCTTGAGCACATTGCAGCTAGCTTGTCTTATTGTTACAAATGATATCCTTGAAATTGACATGTGTTAGTGAAACAAGAAATGTGTCCATAGGATAAGGATCCCCCCGCCTAATGCCTTGAGTAAGATGGCGCCTTGTTTAAGGTACTGGCACTTGTAGGACAGTTAGGTTCACAGAGGCAGACTTGTAAAATATGCAAAATTAGTTTATTGTTTTCCTTTGGTAGGAATGTATCGTTCGTGGATCCAGAGCAGAGTGGTTTGGAGTGGAAGGAGAAGGGGGGGGGGGGGGGGGGGGGGGGGGGGGGGGGAGGTAAAGGTTCTGTGATATATGATATGGATAAAATTCTGTACCCTAGCATGGAAATGATATCCATTCAACTTTCCAAGAGATATAGCCCATGCACAAGTAACGTTTTAAGATAATAGATATGGCCTGAAATCAAGCATTTTGACTAAAATAATGACGAATGGCTATAATGCCCATAATAACTGATAGATTTAACCCCAAATCGAAGTTTACCTATGTTTTATAAACATACATCTGTATAGCAAACATGATTCCAATCTGTGCAACTTTTCACGCATTTTGCAGAAAAATGAAGCTGAAAAAGGCCATAACGCCATAGTAATGGGTGGCTTTTACCCCAAATCAAACTTGACCTATATTTCATGATTATATACATAAAAAATAAGAAATATGAATCCAAAATACAATTTTTTTCAAAAGATAACGAACGAAAACAATGTTTTGCACAAAATGTAGCTGAAAAGGGGCCATAACTCCCATAATAATCGGTGGATTTTATCCTAAATTGAACTTGACCTAAATTTTATGATCATATACCTTTGTCTAAAATATTAATCCATCATACACCAACCTTTTTATAAGATAACGAACAGAAGCTTTTTTTGTTCCACAAAATGAAATTGGAAAAGGGCCGTAACTCACATAATGGTTGGTGGATCGAACTGGACCTGTATTTTATGATTATATACCTGTATATAAAATATGAATCCAACACCCTCGAACAGAAATCATTTGTTGTACGTACGGACGGGACGTTCGTACGAAACGTACGGACAGGGGTGATGCTATATACTCCCTCACCCATTTGAAACTCGCGGGGGCATAATATAATTAAATTTGAGTACGCTACAGTGTGAGGTCTCTTGGAATTTCCTTAGTAAACGTTCGGGCTGATGTAAGTACATGCCCGAACGAATTTTCATTTATATTAATATTTTATTGTTCCAGAACTGTAGCTTTTAGCACATGAAGCAGATTTTCCAACTGTACATGGTAACTTAACTTGTGTCTCTTTCCCTCTTGGTTTTCAGAGCGGAATGTGGGATTTGATTGTATTTATTCCTGATCATTTTTCTACTTTAAATGGGTAATAACTCTATACCGAACAGCGCAAAGTCGCCTGAGGTAAGACTTGTCCGCTAGTATTGTAAATGTCTAAAGAAATTCTAAAGCAGTTCCACTAAAAATATGTTTTTATCACAGAAACAACTTTTTATAGAAGAAACAAGTTTCATAACATAAGGGTCATAACTGTTTAGTAAACTGCCAGATCGAGCTGAAATCTTGCCCAGTATCTCATTTATAATACAGTCTCAACAAGATGTCTTGAAAACCAAAGCTTGTGGAAAATTCTAGGGCCTGCATCTCTGTAGTAGCTTGTCCGCTTTTATTCAATTTAAGAAGATCTGTTGTGAAATATGGCTTCAGTCGCATTATGTGTAAAGGCGGACAAAGTACCAAAACAATAAGCCAGATTTTAATATCCACAGAAACACTGACAAATCCGAAAAAAAATATATTCAGACATAGGCCCCTATAAAGAAGTGTGACCTTGTGCTTGCCAGTGTTAAGCACAACAAACCAGCCATTTCTATGTACCTGTTTGACTAGCCTGTCCGATAACTGAAAGACCTCACTATGTTCTGTGCCAAAGAAGGATCTTCGCTCCGACTCAAACTATCCTTTCCAAAACTATATATAGTCAATCCGCAGAGCCTTTGGCTGTATATAAAATTAAGTTCAGCGTGGTTCAGAGCCTTCAGAGATATTTTATCCAAAGGCTTTCACGGACCCACGACGGACGATGGATGACAACGAGAGACGTAAACTTGTCTGTTACTTGGTCTTTTGGGGTTCTTCAACTGCTGGTTTACTGTAGCTCCGGTATTTCAGTGGTGTTGTTTGACACCAAGGGATAATACGTTGTATCTGTCGAGTCCTCATCTCTGAGTCATCATAGGTCTTATTCCTGATTTGTTTATTTCTGTGATGATTCATTGATGGGTTAGGAAACCTTCATGCGAACCAAACAGCAAACTAAATGTTTTGAACCACTGTTGAAGCAGAGGGCGAGGGTTTGGGTCCAGTGAAACTAGTTTAAGCCCCCCCCCCCCCGTCCCAAGTAAACTATTACTGACCATTCAAAGGCGGTACTTCTGTTGTGGTTCCTCAATGTTACACGTTGGTATGCCCGCGTGTCTATGGTCTCGAGCAATATGGTCACCTGAATAGCTGCCCATTTCGCGTTCTGTTCTCCTCTGTTTTGTATTTTGAAAAATAAAAAAATAGATAAAAATTTATGCTGCTGCAGTTTTCAGTTGGGATTGCTGAATGGCCACCTGTTATGAAAAGAGTGGTTTATTCCATTTACCGTGCGTTTCTTTTGTGAACTTTATCTAATTTTGAGGGCGGGGTGTGGGATTTGTTTGTATTCATTCCTGAAAATTGATTGTCTTTCTAATTTTCCTATCGTATCAGTTCCCTTAGGAGCCTTCATCTCAGAGGAGCTAAATATACTCACAATATGTTGATTTCTGCAAAGTCATCAAGCTACACTGCAACAAGTTATCTCGTTTTTCCTAACGCGTAATGTTTTCCTCATTTCTAGTCAAGTCAAATTTTCACTAGTCAATATAACCATAATTATTTTCAAGCCGACTCTGATTTTTTCAATTATTGTAATAATATAGATATGTCGATTTCTTCTTTGTGACTTTTATTTTTATTTGTGTTAATAGTTCCCGAGTTATGGCGATACAACAAAATATTTCGCCAAATACAAGTCGAAATGTGCAGAAATTCTTACCAAATCGCTTTATCTGAAGTCAAAATGTTGAGGTATAACACAACTAGTGGAGGCACCAATAGGCTTCCGTAATTATGTCAATTTCGTCTTTGCTATTTTGTTTTTTGTTTCGCGTTGATCTTAGATGATTTACGGCGATAAAACTAAATTTGTCGACAAATAGAAGGCAAAATATACTAAAAACTACACCAAATCGTTATATCTGAAGTCGACAAGTTGAAACATAACACAATAAGTGGAGGCACCAATACGCTTCCGTAGTATACCTATACGATAGCCAGGTAAATCTGTACTCCATTTCCGAGCATGTGTAATAAGTCAAAATAACGATTATTATTTTCAATACGACTCCGTTCATGTCGACTATTGTAATGATTTAGATACGTCAATTTCTTCTTTGCAATTTTGTTTTTGTTTCGCGTTGATTTTAGATGATTTACGGCGATACAACTAAATATGTCGACAAACAGAAGTCAAAATATGCTCAAAACTGCTCTAAATCGCTATATCTGAAGTCGACAAGATGGAACATAACACAATAAGTGGAGGCACCAATACGCTTCCGTACTTCCGTATCCTATTGTTTTTTCAGTTTTGTAGAACAGAACAGAACAGAACAAACCTTTTATTTAGCAATAAATCTCAGGCCACTCAAAGGTGGCATAAGAGAAAAAATACAGCTAATGTAAACATGGTAGCAAGCATAAAACAACGGCAACATTTTACGACATTGAAATAATCACACGGTAGTAAACTGTGGAGTGTACAATGTTTCTGAAATGGTAATACATTTGTTGTAGCATAATTATTCGATTTCTATGTCTAAAAAACTATCAAACAAGAGCACATTTATTTACTGTCATCGAATTTTAAGAATAAAGAAAGAAAAGAAATGTGTCCGATTCTACCGGTTTCTAGACAGCAACCCAATTTCAGACCTTCCTAAGGTGACATATGGAAACACCTGAATTTGAGTACTGACCCCACTGAAGAAATAAACCGGTAGCGAAAGAGCCTTCTAATTATTTAGAGATGTTTTCAACCCTCTGTTCTTTCTTGCTTTAGTTTAAAAATACTTTCTTAATATAGTTCGCCGTGTAGGCCTATACTAATTTTTAAAAAAGTTATTGCCCTCTCAAGCAATCCATTCATAAATACGAATGGCTAGCTGGAGAGAAAAATAAAGTCAGTACTATGCTTTTGGAGTTATGCGTGTTTGGCAGAAATAGCATCGGTTAAGTTCCGCAACACTGCACTTGCCAGTTAACAAGTCAGATAAAGGCACTGCACGTGCAAATCGTCACGTTTAACTGAATTGGATTACATGTCTTTCAGGTAAGGTTAACATTTCTTTTTTGTGAATAAGTTCTTGTTCCCCGGCAGTTTGTAGCAATGATTTAAGTCCCCATGTCAACGCATTCCTTGTCATTATGACGTGAAATACTAGACACGTTAACATAAAACAACTCGACAAGATGTGTTAGAGCAAGTTGTCTAAATGATCCTCAGATTCAGTCGCAAAAAACTTAAGTGATCATGTATACGTATTTCTTGTCCTCTTATTGTTCTTCAGGTTTTGTCGCTATTGTCTATGTATTTCCTGTTGTCATGACGTCATGTCAACATAAAACAACTCGACCTTGGCGATATTATCACAACTTCCGCTCCCGTAGTGAAGAGAATTAGAAAAGAGACCCTCCAGGGGGTGGGGGCGTCAGTGCTCCCTGAAAATAATGCCCAAATCTCCCCAGCTGCCTTAAAATATATATTTTCTCATGCTCCCTAAAATAATTTTGCTACTGTTCCCCAAATCCCTAAAAGTAATTCAGCTGTTTCCCAGCTCCCTAAAAGTATTCAAACCTGCTCCCTAACATTGTTTGGAAGTCTTATCTGCCACTAGGCGGAATAGAACCCGAAATGCTAGCAGTGGCTAGCCTGAATGCATGTCCGAAGATATTTTTGCTTAAGAAAATGCAAAAGCCAAAAACAGTTTAGAAAATAACATTCTGATAGTGCTCCCGAGCTCCAAAAAATTACCCGAGCTCCAAAAAATTACGAGTTTGCTCCCTAGCTCCCTGAAAATAATTGCTAGTGCTCCCCAACTCCCTGAGAATAAATGGCCATTCTCCCCAGCTCCCCCAAACCCCTAGGAGGGCCTCAGAAAGCATTGCAGGGCTTAAATATTGACAATATTATATATATTAAAGGTAAACATGGAATATGACAGTGTCGCCCAGAAAGTTGACAGGCATTGCAGAACCAGATCAGACTGCCGAACAGGAGCAGCCTGGCCAGCATCTGCCATGTATGTCCAAATATTAGCATATGCGATACAATAGGCTACTACAGACATTCTAACTATAGCAGAGATAGTCCAGTAGTTTGGCATGATAAGACCCTACAGCAAACGCAGCCTGGCCAGTATCTGCATTGCATGTGTCTATATATACTGAACAAAAAAAAAAAGAAACGTTACATAGATTATTCTTGAATTTTAAGCTACTGAACGATAGTTTCAAATAAGTATACGTTATTTTCCCACGTGCCAGACGTCAGACGACTTTATGGACTAATCGGTTTTCGATTTGCATTAATTGTTACAGAATTATTCCACTTCGACTGAAAACACCACAGACAATGTTGAACGCTCGATGCGCATGCGCAAGCACTTAAATTTTTGTACTGTCGGATTCGGTTTGTAACCGCCAATACGAAACCCTTTGAACCTTATGAAATTTAGCCAGCAGCTCAAAGAAATAGGTGATAAAGCAGCTTATGTTGTGATATTCATTTTCTGAAATACATATACTTTTTGTCAGTTAGATATTAAATAAAATTGGCAAAATCCTAATTCAGTTTAAATAAAACATGCATTTAATGTGAGTGGAACGTTTCTTTTTTTTTTTTTTTTTGGTTCAGTATACTAATAATCATATGGCAGCCACACAAGTACGGTACAGTCGGCGTCTAGAGACAAGCAATCATAATACATCAGTCAAGAAAGTTGGAAAGCATTGCATATCCTGACCAGACTGCTCAGCAAGGGCAGCATGGCCAGCAGCTGCAATGCTTATCTAAATACAGACAATCGTATATTTTCGGGAAATACGGTGCTATAAACTTTTATAGTTAATCAAAACATGGCACAATTTGTCAAGCAAATGTAATTTGGCAAGCGTTCCAGACCCAAACGAGAGTGCTCAGCAAAAGCATCCTGGCCAGCATCTGCAATGCTTGTCTGTGCAATAACATTTGCATATATATGAGGTAAGTAAGGCAAATTAAGCTTACAGAAACATGCCAAGCGTAACACAGTGATAGAAATTGGCAATCATTGCAGACACTGATGAGACTGCTCAGCAAGAGCAGAATGGCCAAATATTGAAAAGCCTGTCTAAAATATTGGTGATCATATGTTTTAGGAAAATAGAGTATAATAAGCTTCTTTGAGACAGTCTAAACATAATACAATCAGTTTTGTAAGTTAGCAAACATTGCAGACCCTGACCAGACTACCCAATAGCAGCCCGGCCAGTTTCCGCAGTGCTTGTCAAAACATAAGCAAT
Source organism: Ctena decussata (assembly GCA_963989385.1). NCBI lineage: Eukaryota > Metazoa > Mollusca > Bivalvia > Lucinida > Lucinidae > Ctena > Ctena decussata. Next base: position 66,459,206 of record OZ022507.1, read on the forward strand.
CATTCATCTATTAGGTAGATACCGAAAGAAAGCTTCTAGAGACATCCTAAGCATATCACAGTCAGTTCAAAAACAAAGCAAGCATTGCAGATCCTGATCAGACCACTCAGCAAGAGCAGCCTGGCCAGTATCCGCGATGCTTAACACAGTATCAACTATTGTATGTCTATGAGGCAAATACGGTGCAATTAGGTTAAAAAGACATGCTAGACATAACACAGTGAAAAAAGAAACCGGCAAGCATTGCAGACACTTATCAGACTGCTAAGCAAAAGCAGACTGGCCAGGGACTGAAATCTTGTCACAAATATTGGCGATCGTATGTTTTATGCAAATGTGGTGAAATAAGTTTTTTTGTAGACATTCTTTTAGACAGATACGATACAAGAAGCTGTTAAAGACATTCTTTATATTGCAGAGTCAGTCAAATAAGATAGCAAGCATTGCAGACCCTGATCAGAGTGCACAGCAAGAGCAGCCTGGACAATATCTGCAATGTTTGTCTGATAATCAACAATTGTATATCTATGAGACAAAATAAGCTTATAGAGACATGCCAAACATAAGACAGTAAATGAAGCTGAATAACACTGCAGACAATGTAAGCTTTACTTGTTTGGTAATTTATTTGAAATGATAACGTTCTCTTATTTGATGGAAAACCGAAATTTTGAGCTTTGGCCAGTAATAAAGTTCTTTACTTCGAGATTCGGACAAAGACACCGGGATATGGTCTACTTGTAAAAGCAATGACCACTGAGAGCAATCATATTCATAAGAGTGAAACAGCAGTCTTGGGATTCATGTTACGGGCCATACCAAGTAACTAGTTACAAGTATCACACCGGGTAGGCGGCAATCCTGAACACTTGCGGCAATCATGAACGCGGGTCAAAAATTTACGCGGCTGTTTAGGGTAAGTCAACAAAACTTCTTTTTTCAGCAGCGAGAATGAATTAAAAAATCAAGGTAACTATGTCACGACTTTTATATATGTTCAAAGATGTGCCTCACGAATTTTAGTTGTTGAATCCCAATAGAGCTGCCTGTAATTTAGGCTTAAACGCAAAATCTGCGACTTTTTAACCCCCAAAACAACAAAATAGACCAAAATGTTCAAGTTTGCTACACATTTTGATCATTTCCACCATATACAGATAAAATTGAATGTATTCTAGACACACTGTGCATATTCAGTTGACTGTCTTGTACACGAAGGAAGTTACATCGATTTGAAAACAACAGGGTAGAGAACGATGGCAATCGAAAACGTTGTTCATGGCAATCGCCTAACGTCAAACAAATATTTGAAAGGCAATCGATGAACATTTAATGCTTCTGCAGTTTTTTATTCAAATTTAGCCAAGAATCTGTAGAATGTTTATAACTGCCCCATTGAGACGATTTAATGAGGGCAACCATGTATGCTTTAAGCAGAAAAGTGTGGAAAACAATGTTCAATCCTACAAACCCCTACTGTCTCTGTACGTTATAGGAAAAAGAGTGGTATTCTATAAAGTAACAAACTGTTTGTTTTAAGAACGATTAATTCATTTGTATTCTTGTTTGAAATTCAAACTTCAGAGAGCCGTATCAGACAATAGTTAAGACGCCGTGATTCATCCACCAGACGCCGTTTCTGAATATGTCCATTACTGAGAAACGTTGCTGTTTCCTGTCCACTGTACTGCGACAGAACTTTGTACACCTGCAGTACATGCACATATACTGGCAGTATATTGTCTGTTGCGTATTTCCCACTCTCTACTGTGTGCTGTACATTGGATAATTTCTACTGCATCTTGTCTACTGTTTACCTCTTCTTCCTACAACCACATATTTTTGTGCATGTGTTGTGCATTAGCACGCAAATGCATTCATGGCTTTTGCCCATGTTCTTGCACATACGCAAAATCGATCTTGCAGTAGAAGTACAATAGACAGGAAGCAGTGACAATATATTGTAAACAGTTGACAGGACACAGCAGACAGTAAGCACTATCTAGCAGACAGTAAAAATGATATAAAACATATGCACTACCTGTGGTGTATGTTGACGAGCGTGTGCGCACACAGGCATGTGTGAGTGCTTGATATTGGATAGCACATGATTTGCCATTAAATTTTGAAGAATATCTTGCATGGCATTTGAATCTTATGTGCGGTTTTGCCCAGTATGGACTGGCTATTATGTGTTTTGCCATTGCATGGTAAATGATTCCTACACATGTAATTGCCCAGCATGAGCTTGTCATTTGACGAATCCCATGCGTGATATTTAAATTTCAATCATGGCATTGCCAAGTATGGTATTGGCTTGCACGGGATTTTTTTTCAAATATTCGAATCCCATGCATGGTATTGCCCATTATCGTATTTGATAGCCAAGCATCACCGTTTGACAATTCCCATGCCTACTATTGGCCAGCATTATAATGGCTAGCACAAGGTTTGCCATTCGACAAGTCCCATGCATGAGATTGTCATCAATGGTATTAAGTAGCATATGGGTTTCCATTCGGCGAATATCATGGTATGGTATTCGATCCATGCATGGTATTGTCCAGCATGGTATCGGCTAGCATGGGGTTTACAGTTCGACAAATTTCGTGCATGTTATTTAAATCCCATGCTTGGTATAGCTCAGCATGGTATCGGCTAGCATGGAGGTCAAAATTCGACGAATCCCTTGCATGGTAATCGAAGTCTATGTATGTTATTGCGCAGCATGCAAAGGATGCTGGCCGATACCATACTCGACATAACACATATGCTATTCGAATACCATGTACGTAAATTGTCAAAAAGCGATCGTAGGCTAGCAAATACGATGGTGGCCAACGCCATACCATGCGTGGTATTCATCGTATGGAAAATCCCATACTTCAAAAGACATGCTAGGAAAACAATCAATGGGATTCGTATACTATATGCATGGAATTCGGCGACTGCAAATCACACGCTAGCCAGTATCAAACTGGCATTTTCATGCATGGCATTCAAATACCATATATGGAATTCGTCAAAAGACAAACCAAATGCAAACCAATACCATACTTGGCAAACTCACACATGGGGCACGAATACCATGCCTGGGATTCGTCGAATGGCAATTCCCATATCAGTCAATACCATAGATAATATCATGCATATGATTCGAACAACATGCGTTGAACTCATCAAATCGCTATCTCCCACACTCGACATAACACATATGCTATTCGAGTACCATGCATGATGATTCTGGCGTTCCTCGGATGGCGAGCTCCAGGGTACCCACAATTCTGCTGGGCAGTACTTCCCATGGGAAGTGGTTCTGTGCATGGGATTCGTCGACTGACAAATCATCCCATGCTAACCATAACCATGTTGGGCAATGCTGTGCATGAGGTTCGAATATGATGCATGGGGTTGCTAGCACAAATACCATGCTTCGTGCTTGACAGTACCATGCATGAGATTTCAAAACCATACATGAGATTCGTCGATTAGCCAACACATGCTTCCCAATCCCATAATGGAATCCGAGTACACGTACCATGTATGGGATTCAGCAATTGTCAAAAAGCAAACATACGACCCAATGCCATGCTGTGCATTTAAATTTCATGTATGGAATTCATCGAATGACGAATCCCAAGCTAGCCAATACCTTGCTGAGTAATACCATGCATGGGATTTGAATACTGGTATGAATGAGATTTATCGACTGTCAAAAGTAAAATGCTGAGCAATGCCATGCAGGGAATTCGTCGAATGGCGAACCATGTTATCCAATACCATGCTGGGCAATACTATGTATAAATTTCGAATACCATGAATAATGAACGCCATGCTAGTCGACATCATGCTGTGCAATTTCATGCATGGGATTTGAATACCATTCATGGTATCCATCGAATGGCGAATCCAAGGCTACCCAACCCCATGATGGGCAACGTAATGCATAAGATTCAAATATCATATATGGAATTTGTCGAATGGCGAACCTTATGGTACATGTATCCGATACCATTGATTGATAGATTGATTCTTTAGGGTTTAACGGCCCTTTGAGACAGTATTTCAGTCTATATCGGAAAGCCTCCATGGGATTCGTCGATAAGTGGCAAATACCATGATAGACTAGAAACAGGGTCACTAATAGGGCCCCGCCTTTATGGGACTGTTGATGGCATACCCAACCAGAAATAACAATAACAGCTTTTTATTATCGTGCTGTTCCTTCATATTTAATTATTCTGTTTTTATTCCTCATTTGATGTATCCTTCATATTTAATATGTTGTTTGTAATTAAGCCTCTGGTAGAGTCATTAAGATGTGGGCAAAACACAAAATCATGATTGATGAAAACAAGGGCAACAGCTCTGTAAAGCAGGAAACTGGAGTTACCATTCTTGCACTCTGCACATCTTCATATTATCTGATGATGCTTTATATTTGTTCCAAGTTTTATGAAAATATCACCAAAGGCTTTAAAAGCATAAAGGGGTCGAGCTCTTAATATCTAAATTTACAAAGGGACATCGTAGTTTTACTTCTGTTAAAAATGAAGGTGTATTAATGTTGTTGTTTTTTTCTGCACATCATCTGATGAAGCTTTATATTTGAACCAAGTTTTGTGAAAATGTCTTCAACAGTTTTAAAGTTAGAGAGCGGAATGATTTCTATACTGAAAATTACAAAGGGGCAAAATTCTGTAAAAATGTAGATGAAGTTACAGTTCTTATTCTCTGCACATCGTCTGATAATGCTTTATATCTGTACCAAATTTCATGAAAATATCTTTGACGGGTTTAAAGCTATAGAGCAGACACGATTTCCGTACTGAAATAACAAAGGGGCATAATTCCGTCTGATGATGTTTAACATGTGTATCAAATTCCTGAAAATATCTCAAACGGTTTCAGAGTTATGGTCCGGACACAATTTTCATACTAAAATTTACAAAGGGGCATAATTTAATAAAAAAAAATGTAAGTAGAGTTACAGTTCTTATTCTCTGCATATTGTCTGATGATGCTTTACATTTGAACAAAGTTTCGTGAAAATATCTCAAACGATTTTAGAGTTAAGAAGCGGAAACGATTTTCGCACTGAAAATTACACAGAGGCATAATTCCATAAAAATGTTGATGGAGTTACGGTTCTTGTTCTCTGCACATCGTCTGATGATATTTTAACATTTTTATCCAGTTTCGTGAATAAATCAAAACCGGTTTCAGTTATGGACCAGACGCAATTTCTGAACTGAAAATTACAAAGGGGCATGATTCAGTAAAAATGTAAAAAGAGTTACATTTCTTACTCTCTGCACATTTTCTGATGATTCTTTACCTTTGTACCAAGTTTCGTGAAAATATCTCAAACGATTTCAGAGTTATGGAGCGGACACGATTTCCATACTAAAAAATTCAAAGGGGCATCATTCAGTAATAAATGTAGATGGATTTACGGTTCATTCTCTCTGCACATCGTCTGATGATGCTTAACATTTATCTCAAGTTTCGTGAAATTATCTCAAACGGTTTCACAGTTATGGAGCGGACACGAATTCATGACGGACGGACGGACGGACGGACGGACAGACAGACAGACAGACGGATGGACAAGGTGATTACTATAGGGCCTCCGCCGACTTAGTCTGGCGGGCCTAAAATTGATTCGTGGAATTCGTATATTGATCTACGTTGTGTTTTTGGAGACAGCCTGACAACAGCGATAACAATAATCACAACAGCAACCATAGTTGACTTTTTGCTGTATTGGGGAACGATGGGTATTTAAAGCAATACTACATGTACTGCTCTTCGTTGTGTTTTGCGACAAAAACAAGTCAATATCAAGAACAACAATTTCAGCGACAAAAACAGGCAAAAGGCTTTTACCCATATAAAATATATTTGAATGTTTCCAGGCATAACTCTTCTTCAAGACATACATGGATTTCAATGCAATGTCGTGTCTGTTGACAGAATCACTCAATCTTGAAGGTGCATGTCATTAAATGAAAAATAATGCAGCACAACTTAATCTAGAAACAGTTTGTTTATGCAGTTTTTCGTCATCGATTGCCATGCCCCGCGTTAGTCGATTGCATCCAATGTTAGGAAACAACGTTTTCGATTGCCAGAAGTTTTTACCCTTGCATTTTCATTCCCATGCAAGTACGGTGAAAATTTAACGTAGAACCTAGAAATTTTACAGGTGTTTAGGAAAGACATTCAAGTTTATCAGAAGACTATGTTTTATTTAATTTAACCTTGAATAAGTTAGAATATGAGCCAGAAATCTGAATTTGCCAGTCTAAAATTTCATGGTTAAAATGTAAGTAGGCAGTGCGGCGTTAAGTAAAGACATTGTGAAGTAAGTTCTTCTTAGTGGAAATTTTCAGACATGCTGCTTCAGAACAGTAATAAATGTTTTACCCAAAACCGTTAGATTAAATGAAATAAACATGATAAACAGAGTTACCCTAACTCGTCGCGTAATTTTTTGACCCGCGTTCGTGATTGCCGCGAGTGTTCAGGATTGCCGCCTACCCGGTGTGAGTATTTAAGAAATAACTTTTCCTCACTCGTGAATCACACACGATGCCGGAGTGTACAATTATGGATACGTTTCGCTGAGTCACTCGGGGAACATCGTTACGAGAACTGGAACAGAACAGAACAGTACTCGTGAATTATCGCTGATTAGCAAATGGAAATGGAGAGCAGATTGCGAAATATTCATTCACGACGGCCAAGCCGAAGTGAATAAACTGTTGCATCTGCCCGATAACACTTGTGTTAATCAGCGACAATTCACGGGATCGAAAAATTATTTCGATTTAAACATTATACATGTACAGAATAATAATGCAGGTATATCACGACGTTTTCTAAAGAACTTTTATAGGCGGACGTCGACAGAAGTAAAAATATCAGTCATCAGGGCCTGAAATTTGCACACCTCGACGACGTTAGCAACGTTATTATCACCGATTTTTGCACGATGACGCTATCTACGTTCAATGGAGAATCGCCACTGTCATGTTAAATATTGGCCTGGCGCCAGTCATATCTGTATATTACTCTGCTGGTCAGATTTACCCCTATGTATTGAAAATAGGGTCTGTATCCAGACTATGTTAGAATATACGACATAAATTCTCTATTCTTTTTTTACAGGTGCGCTAAGAATGCGGAAAACTTTTAACCGAAATAGCAAGCCATTAAACAGTCTTTTGTTAAAACTATGTCCTAGTTTTTATACAATGTCAAGGAGATTTAGATCACGCAACCAAATACCCTATAAACGTTCCGCCTACTTTTGTCCCAGTGCAGAAAGCCTTGGCTTATAAAAATAGCAAATGCAGAAAAGGATAGAAGTACCTATGAAATGAATATGTTTGGTTTGCTCTTTAATAGTTTTTTTAGCCAAATCGCAAAAATACTCATTTCTAAGGCCAAAGTCATTACATTAATTGTGGTTATATGGTTCTAACTGGCATTGCCAGTGACCATCTTAACCGAATGATACCTTTCTCTGTTTCATTCCGTTCCGTTCGGTTCTGCAAAATACCGATAGCCGGAGCAGGCGTTTCTTTGGGAAGCGGGCGATTTTTAACCGATGTCAGAGTAAGTGTGGCTCGGAAAGGGATGTCCGTTGCCTGCCGAGTCCTTCCCAACACCTTTTCGTTTCAAACGTTTGGGGTATAGCGGCACAGAAGAAGTTAGATACAGAAATGCGTATCCGTCATACTAAATTTGGTAAAGATACATATATATCTAGAGTGCCACCAGTGACCCTGTAAAATAATTAACGGCGAAAGCCAAAGGTAAAATCTACTTAAATGTAAGCAAATAGTGTCAGTAGTATTTGATACAATCCATTTTTTTTTCAGAAATACAATATTTAACCACCTTCTAAAGAGCAAACCACTATGACCTAAAAAATGGGTCAAGATCACCAAAAAACTTAACATGTCTTTAACCTGCCACAATGATATATCCACGCAAGTCTGGTGATTTTTTGGTTGGTTGATTTGATGCTTAACGTCCACGGTAAACAACTAGGATCATGTCGGGACGGTCAGTTAACCTAACCACACTATTCCAGGGCAGGCTTAGACCTCCTAAGCGGTTAACCAGTACTAAGTGCACATACTTTCGCCAGTAACTGACAACTGCCCTTCTTGAATCAGCGGAAGGAGAAATGAAAGTATGTGGCCAGACCGGGATTCGAACCCAGGACCTCTGACTTACGAGTCAGGTGCCCTACCGATTGCGCTACCCGGCCCGGCAAGTCTGGTGAAATATCCATCCATGGTTCAAGAAAAAGGACGGGTTACACTTTGGCCGTTTTTGTGCCCACGACCGATCTTGATAATATTTATGTTGATAAAAGCTTGGCATTTGGCAGTTTATGTAAGCACATTTTTAAGTTTGCGGTTTCATAAATAATCACGTGACTTCCGGTTTATTGCATATGGGGTGCTGAACGGGCTACACTAACTACCTGCGGTTTTTCGATATAATCAGCAATTCCGCTGACATATCAGCCCTCAAAACCGACAGATATACTACTTTTGGTTCTTATCCACAGTCTAAAAGAGATATTTCCGCTCAAAACATCTAGTAAGGAGAATTTTTACGAAACCTCAGAACAGTAGATTTTACAAGTGTTTATTAACACAATAATAAGCATGTAAAGCGTTTGTTTTCGTGAAAATAAAGAAACAAATGAACAGGAAGTCGATTATAACCAACCGATATTGTTAAGCAACTGTATTCTTGGCGAAACGCTCTGCACTGGCAAGTGCGTGAAAGGTCATCAACCTTCTTCTTTTCTTAAAGACAGGGATGGGACTATATAAGGAGGATTAACTTCCACAGTGTCATTCTACCGTTGAGCCACTTGGGTAACGTCGATACGAGAATTGAACAGAACAGAACAGAACAGTGTCATTCTGTCTCTAGATCTCATAGTGTCAACACCTCCAATCAGCCAATAAAATCATCATAACTGTTAATTCTGGTCCACTGATTAGTTGACTAAACTTTCACACCTTTACCTATACAGGTAACAATGCTATGTGCTGGGAACCAGACCCCCGGCAGAGAAGTCCTGTCTTTAAGCATTATGCACTACTTATACATATAATGAAAACTTCATCATATCAAATATTAATAAACACGTATGAAATATTACGTATTTATGGATGCTACACAGGTACAGATGTTTAAAATATTAGACTAAATCAGTGAACCAAGAAATTAAGGTCACAGGGACCTACATGTAGTACCAAAAATGACTTACTATTCCAAGTCCGAGGAAGATTCAATTAAATATTAGTTCGAAATTAAACATTTATTCAATGGATCCTGAAATACAAGTCACAGTGACCTACAAATAGTATGACGTCCTTTGCAATGTCTGACTGAACCATTGTCTTTAGTATGATGCATCTATAATGTTGAATATATAAGAAAAGAACAGTGAACTTTTAAACATATGTCACAGTAACCTACAAATAGTACGAAGATTTTTTTTTTGCATCGTTTGACTGACCAACTATTTGTTTTTATGTTGCAAATCCAAAAGCTGTGTTGAGAAATAAGTGAAAATCCTGGTCCATGCATAAAGTTTAAAGACTCAGTGTGCATGGATGCTTTGCAGTCCCTACAGTTAATGGATATGATCTGATCAAATAACAACACTCTTACCCCAACGCAAAGATATCAAAAGAGGTAAGGAAAAAGCTCATCCAAGTAACTTTTCATACAAAGTTAGTTCAAGGTCACAGAATTTTACAATGCATCAGCTTCAGGCAGAGGAATACATCGTCTGACCACGTCGCAACATTATAACATCAGGGATTATATCACAGCATGATGATGGAGAACATTCAGTCTAACGCCTTATATACGCATATTACGCCATACCGATACGCATGCCCAGCGCTGCGACCCCCCCCCCCCCCCCGCCCCGACCCCCAAGACCCACACACACACACATACACACACACACGGAATCCTTGGTAGAGGCATTACGAACACATACTACATAGATGAACACTTTGAGAAAGATGTGTTGTGTCGAATAATGCTCTATTTTCTATCAGTTACAAAATATACTGCTGCGATTTTGATATAAATCCTTTAGTCCTAGTGTTGGATACATGGAAATTTACCCAAAAAGTTTATTTTTCGTTTACTCCTACCCTCGTAACCACTGTAATATAACCCGATTATGATGAATATGTATATGAGGAATAATTATACATAAAAATTGTAGTGGTTACGAGGGTAGGATGAAGTGAAATTTGGGTGCATAGTGAACGTTGGTAGTTCAAATTCCCATAGGCTCAATGTTAAATGTTACGGACAGTACATGTATTCAACCGCAAAATTAACCAAAAAGGCATTAAAATACGGGAAAATGAAATCGTACAGAATAAACTAGAAACATATAGCTAACATTTCTGCATGTTTTTGGGGTTATCTGACTACCTTCGAAAATCGGCCTTTTCAGTGGGCACATTGCAATAGTAAAGTGTAACTCGTCCTTTCTCATTTTGATATTTGTAAGTTGGCTTTTGACCTTGCTTTTGGAGTCAAGGACACAAAATCACAGTTAACTCTTGGCATTAACCCAAAAGTATATCTGTGGAAGTTTAGTAGGAATCAAGCCAAACAGTCAAGACCAGATATATTAACTTTCCTGAACTGTTCTTTTCACATATTTAAGGAAGAATGATCATGAATAGAAATATTGGTGGATGGGGGGGGGGGGGGGGGCATTCTGACCATTATATTAGCTAAATAAGCCTGAGGGCTATAAAGCATTTGGTTAAGAGAAAAGAAACATAGTTTTGTTTTCCTATAAAAAAAACAAAAAAAACAAGCACATGAATTCATTTTCATTTCTGCAAATCATAGAACCTATTTTTTAGGATATTTGAAACAAATTGTAAAAAATGCAGTTATTTTGATATTAAGTATTTTTTACATTTTTAAAAAGAATAATGAAAGAAAATTGAATTTCATGAAAACAGATTCAATCGATGGAGCATGCTTATGTATATTATTTCAGTAACACTTATATTGTATCTAACAGAATACGACAAAAAATAATAATAATAAAATAAAATACCATTGAGCATTTCGTTTCCTGGCGAAACAATGTTACAAACGGCAGAAGTAATGTTGGAGTTAATTCGTTTGAATGGCAGTGTTTGGTTGGTTGTTTTGGATTTGACGGCTCTTCCAGAATTTTAGTCTATATCGAGCAGAAGAACGAGGTCTATATTTCTAGGTATTTGATTTTTTTTCCTTTTATATTGTACAAGTCTGCCTCTATGAAGCTAGTTTTCCTACAAGTGCCAGGATCTTAATCAAATAAGATGACACCTTGATTAAGATACTGCCACTTGTAGGAAAAGTGTCTTCACAGAGGGGGTGTAACTCCCACTCCCCCTCGAATACTGAATACCGCTTAATTTTGAGCTTGAATACTGAATACTCTTTAAGGACGGGCTTGAATACTGAATACTACAAGGGTTGATCCAGAAGTAATGTCACTGCAGCTATAAAATCGTGTAGAATAGAGAGATCAATAAAATTTCGTATCCATGTACCTTATTCTATTTGCAGTATAGTCTGAAAATGTCAAAAAATTATAGTGCACAGTAATCGAGATATCAAGATGGACAGAAGGCATGGTAAAAACACGTGCCGCACGTCAGTGACGTTGTTGACGTTCCGGACGAAGTTTGGATATAAGTACCATATTCATTGTTCTAGCATACCACTAATAACTGTTCACCCATGTTTAGCTCGTCTTTCAATATTATTTGAACAGCCCTGCAGCTCATGTTCAAGAATTTACAAAATCTTCGAATTGCAGAACATCGATCTTCATATATGGGGTCCATGCAAGATTGACGTCATCGTCTGACATTGCACATAAAGGTCTTCCAGTATTCGGACGATCCTCTAGCGACTCATCTGCACCCTAACAGCGCTGATTGCACCTTTACACAAGCCTCATAATCATGGTTGTATAACCGCATGCCTAATTAAACAACCAAGAGTCTCTATTGGTGATATTCCTCATTTGCGGCAAAACCGCATATGTATCTGCAGACGCGTTTGTCGGGAATCGGCGTTTTTCACTTGGCAGTTACAAGCATTAACACTACCTTGCGAACTTTAAACTGCAATGACGATATTAAAGTTTCAACAGTGGGCGGCAGGCATATTTTTCGTCATCGTATCAAATTTTCATCTGATTTGGCGCGTTAGTTTGATTTTGATTTGTATTTGCCTTTGAAAATTATGTTCATGTAATTAACGTTATTCTAACGTGCGGCGCTACGGCGACGGTGGCATACTTTGAACGTCTCTATAACTGAAACGGGAAAAGATTCCAACTTTATATTTACTCTGCTAATCAGAACTGAATTACAGTGTATCTTGATATATTTTTTACAAAAATTCTACGATGAATAAGCGCGCAATGGACACAGTGACATTACTTCTGGATCAAACCTTGTATTTAAGGGATAGTGCAGTGTAAAATCCTTGTGCACTGTAAAAAAAACGTAATACCTGGTTACCAGCTGCCAGTCCATTTCCCGTTATTTTTACGGGCGTCTGCCTGTAGAACATTTTTAGAAATCTCGATATGGTAGAGTTATATTAACTGCACGCACTCGAAAATACTTTTATAGTGTTGAATGGTCTTATTCTATCCTGCTTTGCGTGATGATTCCGCCAATGTTTACGGGCGCCCATAAAAATAACGGGAAATGGACTGGCAGCTGATTGCCATGTACTCTACCGTAAAATCTACGGAAAATATTTGCAGGGTAAGTATTAAGAAAACATTTGGCAGCATGATTAAAAGGCTGATTTTTATTATACAATTTGAATTCAAATCATCAGGAGCGTTAAATTTAACTGATTGCAATACAAACTGTGAAACATTAAACAGACTTTTAAATTTAAAGATTTACTCTTGATAATAATAACAAAAAAAAAATGATTTGATGAAATATTTCATGCAATACCTCCGACATGGTCTAACTATACATTTGAAATAAAGTTTAGATAATAATATTTGATAAAAGTGACTTTAAAAAAAAGATAATTTTTAACGATCGCGGACCGCACTCGAAATCGCATTATTCGACAAAAATGATTAATTCATACGTCACAATCAGATGCACAAATAAGAAAAATACCTGTTCATGATCATATGACACACGTGGTCAACAGGCCTTGAGGAAATAGGTAATTCGCATTTAAATTTGAAGATTAATTTTCATTCCACATTTTCATTTTCTCAAAACCTGTACGGTGAATTTTGAGACTATCACATATTGTCTAACGAAATTTTGTTAAAATATTTGTTTCTGAAAACACGAAATAAACGAGGGAGACAATCTTTAACATTTCTGCCTCGTCTGTCTTTTCGTTGCAATTTTCAATGTGTACTCTCCAAATCCTAAGCTTGTGAGCTGAGACAAATGAAATGTGTTTCCGTTGGTAACGGTCATGCCGAAGCTTCTATCTCTCGGGTCCTATCCCAGGGCCGGGAGGTCAGGTAGGAGGGATGGGGTGCTGGACAGTGTATGCCATGAAAATAATATAAAAATCTCAGCTTTCTAATACATCCAATGCTCAATATAATCATTATTCCAACCCCTAAAATTAATGCAGCTGTCCTCCTAGCTCCAAAACATATACAGGCATGACATGATTGCTCGCGGGTTTGTCATCATATCTTTTTTTCACACATTCAAAGCTGGTTAGTGCATGTAACCAGAAAGTCAGTCCGTGTGTCTGTCATATAGTCAGTCAACCAGTCCATTCTTCAGTCACTATTGCCACACCTAACAATGGAAACCTGTGAACGTATTGTTGTTGGGATGGTTGGGTACCATGTTTAGATGCGCACAAACATTTCAGACTTAGGCCCCAGCCTCTGGGTCACAGGGATGGGGGTGGGGGGAGTCTGCGAATCGATATCTAACTAGTGAACCGATTCAGTGAAAGCTTTCTTTGGGCATTTAGGGATGTAAACTGCATCGTAAATAATCGTAAATAATACGGTTTGGGAATAGTATGCCTGGGGGTCCCTGGGCAGGGGTGGAACTTAGCAGACGATGTCTTGGCAAATGTTGCGTTGTATGAGCACTCACGTAGTCACTTTACATCCATCAAAAACACCCAAGGAAGTGGGGTCACAAACATTATTAAAGAATTCCATTTCCTTCTAACTAACGGTTACACTGTAAACTAGACAATCACTTCAGGTGATGAATGCCCCCGCCATATGCCTCACTAGATGAGTAATATGTTAGGACATAATTGTGTGAAGTTATATCAAAATCTGTCAATAAATAAATGTGCTTGAGGGATGACATAGTTTTTTTTCTAAAAATAGCAACTGTGACTTTGACCTTGGATCTACAACCCTGAAATCATCATACTTAATATTTGTTTGAAGTTATATCAAAATCAGTTAACAAATAAAGGCGCTAGAACCATGACAAAGTTTTACATGTACCTCGTATAATAGCATCTGTGACCTGGACCTTGGACCCAAATTGCTGAAACGTGAATTTGTCCCAGATATTGTCATGCTAAATATTTGTATCAAGTTATGTCAAAATCATTCCAGAGGGATGAAAACATATTTTCTAAAATAAATAGCAAATGAGACCTTGACCGTGACCCTAAAATTCTGAATTGTAAACTTGTCCAAGACATTGTCACACTAAACATTTGGGTGAAGTTACATCAAAATCTGTCAATAAATAAAGGGGCTAGAGGGATGATAAAGTTTTTCTAAAAATTGCAACTGTGACTTTGGCCTTGGACCTGTGTGCTGAAACGATAATTTATTCAAGATATTGTCATCTTGTCATACTTAACATTTGTGTAAAGTTATATTAAAATCGATCGACAAATAAAAGCGCTAGAGCGATGCCCAAGTTTTTCTGACAATAGCAACTGTGACCTTGACCTTGATCCTGCCAACCTGAAACGCAAACATGTTCGAGGTATTGTGATACCCAATGTGGCTGTGATGTAATATTAAAATCGGTTAATCGCTTGTATGTAAGACATGGAAATATGGTCAAAATATGTATGTCATTCAAGGGGACATAGCTCTGCACTAAAGATCTAAATCAAAGTTCTGTTTCCCTTATGCACACGTTCAATGCATGTTTGAACTGTGTTGCAAGTTTCAAATCCCAACATTAAATACTATCGGAGGGTTTGCAGAGACAAGAACAGTACTACTAAGTGTTAAATAATGTTCAAAACATGTGTCATTCAAGGGTATATAAGGGGATCAAAGTTCTGTTTCCTTTATGCACATGTTCGATGCATGTCTGAACTGTGTTGCAAGTTTCACCTCCCTGCATCAAATACTGTAAAAGGAGTTGCGGAGACACAAACCGTACTACAATATGGTCAAAATATGTTTGCTATTCAGGGGACATTATTCTGCAATAAAGACCTATATCAAAGTTCTGTTTGCTTTATGCACATGCTCAATACATGTCTGAACTGTGTTGCAAGTTTCAATTTCCTGCATCAAATACTGTAAGAGGAGTTGCGGAGACAAGAATAGTACTACAAAGTGTGACGGACGGACGTATGTACAAGGGCAAAACTATATGGCCCTCCCCACTTCATGGCGGTGGCATAAAAACAATCCGTAGATTTTGCGATAGAATACCAGGCAACCAGCTGCCAGTCCATTTCCCGTTATTTTTACGGACGTCTGCCTGTAGAACATTTTTTGAAATCTCGATATGGAGAAGGATCCAATTCAAATAAAATTTTCTGTGATCAGTGAAGGATGTAAACATGTATGTTTTGTTTTGGCATAGGAATAGTGTGGTTAGGTTAACTGACCGTCCCGACAGGACCATAGCTATTTACCGTGGACGTAAAACAACAAATCAATCAAACAATCAGAAATAGGTAGGCTAAATTGTTCAATGAGATAATCATCAAGAATTTTGTCCAGATTATGGCATGTCAAACGTTGCATTATTCGATATGTTTTATATTATTATTCCATCTTATCTATTTATATTTATAAATGTTATATTATTATTCTATCCTTGTTTATTACTATTGTATATTTCTATATTTATATTCAAAATCCGTTCATTTCTATTGCATATGTCCCATTTATATTCTGTTATTTGTCATTTGTTTTTATGCATTTTCACGGAAGAGTATTAGGGCCAGGCATACTTTTAAATTTTGTGTTTCGTATCTCGAAATTTCGACTTAGTATCTCGAAATTTCAACTTATTATCTCGAAATTTCGACTTAGTAAGTCGAGATTTCGACTTATTATCTCGAAATTTCAATTTATCAACTCGAAATTTCGACTTACTATCTCGAAATTTCGACTTAATATGTCGAAATTTTGACTTAGTATCTCAAAATTTCGATTAAGTATCTCAAAATTTCGACTGATTAACTCCAAATTTCGACTTATTATCTCGAAATTTCAATTTATTAACTCGAAATTTCGACGTAATTAGTCGAAATTTCGAACTACTATCTCGAAACTTCTACTTTGTATCTCGAAATTTCTACTGATTATCTCGAAATTTCGACTTATTTTCCCGAAATTTCGACTTATTTCTCATAATTTCGACTTAGTAACTCAAAATTTCGACTTATTTTCTCATAATTTCGACTTAATATCTCGAAATTTCGACTTAGTGTCTCGAAATTTAGCCTTATTAACTCGAAATTTCGACTTATTAGCTGAAGTCGAAATTTCGAGATTATAAGTCGAAAATTCGAGTTAACAATTCGAAATTTCGAGACAAAAAGTCAAAATTTTTGAGTTAATAGGTCGAAGTTTCGTGTTGATAAGTCGAAATTTCGAGATAATTAGTTGAAATTTCGAGAAAATAAATCGAAATTTGGAGTTTATAAGTCGAAATTTCGAGTTATTAAGTCGAAATTTCGAGTTAAATCGAAATTGCGAGATAATAAACTAAATTTCGAGTTAATAAGTCGAAATTTCGAGATAATTAGCCGAAATTTCGAGTTAATAAGTCGAAATTTCGAGTTAATAAGTCGAAATTTCAACATAGTTTCTCGAAATTTCGAGATACTAAGTAGTAATTTCGAGATAGTAAGACGAAATTTCGAGATAATTAGTCGTAATTTCGAGTTGTTAAGTCGAAATTTAGAGATATCTAACAAAAACAAAAAACAAAAACAAAAGTATGCCTGGCCCCTATACTCTTACGTAAATTTTCCATTACTATTTTATCTTTTTATTTATATTGTATATTTTATATTTGTTTTCAATCTCTGTTCATTTCTATTGTATATGTTCCTATTTGTATTGTGTACTCGATCATTTTATTTATAAATTTTAAATTACTATTTTACCTTGTTTTATTTCTATTCTATATTGGTATGTTTCTATTCTATATTCGATCGTTTGCATTCATTGAGACGACTATTTATTAAGATAGAAACTCGTACTCAATTGTGCGCCGTTTCCTTTTGCTAAAATACAGGTCCCACTATTTCCCGATACTTCTACATTTGGCTCACCCTGCTATATGGTTCTCGCCAGCATCGTTAATGCATGATCTTTATAGCTTATATCTTAAAACACTTTATCTCACCCTATACAAACAGTTACCTGAAAGTTCAGTTATTAGGTTGCACTCCACAGTTTTCGGACACTTCCGAGCCGTACCCTACTGGTCATGTAAACGAAGAGAAAAATAAGCCAGTTTCAATGAAGAAAAGTGTTTCAATACTACTTGAATGCACTGTGCATATGTCTAACAAGAGCTCCGCTGAGCGGGGCAATATACACCCGTTAGGGCTTAAAGTTGGAAAGAAAACAAGAGATGACAAAACTTTGTCAGTAGCTTAAATCTTCAATAATATGGCAGATATAAAACTACAAAACAAACAAAGCTAAAATGAAATTCCTAGACAAAAATTACAAAGGGGCATAATTCCATCATAAATGGAAGTTCGGTTATGGTTCTTTTTCTCTTCATATCGTCTAATATTTGTACAAACTTTCGTGAAGAAATCTTAAAGACAGGGATGGGACTATATAAGGAGGAATAACTTCCACAGTGTCATTCTGTCTCTTGTCTCATAGTGTCAACACCTCCAGTCAGCCAATAAAATCATCATAACTGTTAATTCTGGTCCACTGATTGGTTGACTAAATTTTCACACCTTTACCTATACAGGTAACATTGTTATGTTCTGGGAACCAGACCCCCCGGCAGAGAAGTCCTGTCTTTAAACAGTTTTCAATATATGGAGCAGACACAAAGGTAATATGAAATTACTATATGAAAAATACAAAGGTGCATAATTCCGTCAAAACTGAAAGTAGGGTTATGGTCCTTTTTCTCTGCACATTGTCTGATGATGCTTCATATTTGTACAAACTTTTATGAAGAAATCTTATACGTTTTTGAGATTTGGAGCGGAAAATAATGTTACCTTTTGAACTTTGACCTCTAAGTGTGACCTTGACCTTTGTCGAACATTGTTGGAATACAAGTTCTGCATGATGCCTCTATAAGGTGAACATTTAACTCAAGTTTCAAAAACATCTTTCAAAGGGTAAAGGAGATATGGAGTGGACACAAATTTAAAACAAAATTACAATACTAAAAAAAACAAAAGGGCGTAATTTTATTAAGAATGAAAGTAGGGTTATGGTTCTTTTTCTCTGCACATCATCTGTTGATGCTTTATGTGTATACAAACTTTCATGAAAAAGTCTTAAACAGTTTTCGAGATATGGAGCGGACACGAAGCTTATATGAAATTACATTTGAAAAATACAAAGGGAACCTGTTCTCTCTGAGAATAATTTCTTTCCTGTAAGAGTAGCTCTCTTTAAGAAGGGACAAAATTATTTGCCTGTCAGATGTCAGTGATTACCATTTGATATGCATCCACACTTTCAACACCTGGGTTCGGGGTTATAAAACTTTAATCTCAAACTCAAAATAAAGCACACTGATTGACTGCTTCCAAGCATGTGCCCGGAAGCAGCCAATCAGTGTGCTTTATTATGAGTTTGAGAATATACTCAAGTTAAATAACCTCGGGGCCTGGTTAATATTCAATATCCCCGAGGTCTTATGCTAGTAATATACTAGTAACCGTCAGTATTACGCTACAGCAGCCAAAAAGTCAAATGACAAACAGCCTTTGGAAACTGCCTTGAAAACATCCAGTCAGATTTCTACCATGTAAGTTTGAAACAGACACATAGCACAAACACTGCCACAAGAATTCTGCGGAAAGCACTGTCTCATGAAAAAGTCTTAAACAGTTTTCGAGATATGAAGCGGACACGAAGCTTATATGAAATTACATTTGAAAAATACAAAGGGAAATAATTCCGTCAAAACTGAAAGTAGGGTTATGGTTCTTTTTCTCTGCACATTGTCTGATGGTGCTTTATATTTGTTCAAACTTTCATGAAAGAATCTTAAACGGTTTTCAAGATATAAAGCGGACACGAAGCTTATATGAAATTACCTTTGAAAATTACAAAGGGAAATAATTCCATCAAAACTGAAAGTAGGGTTATGGTTCTTTTTCTCTGCACATCGTCTGATGGTGCTTTATATTTGTACAAACTTTCGTGAAGAAATCTTAAAACGGTTTTCGAGATCTGGAGCGGACACGAAGCTTATATGAAATTACCTTTGAAAATTACAAAGGGAAATAATTCCATCAAAACTGAAAGTAGGGCTATGGTTCTTTTTCTCTGCACATTGTCTGATGGTGCTTTATATTTGTACAAACTTTCATGAAGAAATCTTAAACGGTTTTGGAGATATGGAGCGGACACGAAATGTTACCTGTTGACCTTTGACCTCTAAGTGTGACCTTGACCTTTGTCGTACATCAATGAAATATGCGTTCTGCACATCATCTCGTTAAGGCAAGCATTTGACCCAAGATTCAATAAAATCTTTCAAGGGGTTGAGGAGATATGGAGTGGACACGAAAAGTTAACGGACGGACGGAAGGACGGACGGACGGATGGAGGCCACGACATAATATGACCCGTCTTCGACGGGCGTATAAAAACAGTTTCTAGCCATTTGAACGAACTGCAATGGCCTCATATGAGTATTGCAATTTTTTCAATTTTACCCCACCCCCTAATTTTGCGGTACAAAACCAATCATTTGTGAAGGCTCCACTCAAGTCCAGGACTAAAGTTGACCCTTAAACCTCCCAAAATTATTTAGTAGACTTACAGGTGATCAGTTTGAGCTATAAGTGAATGCCTGCCAGCCGTTTACTTTTTTTGTTACTCTTCTCCAAACATGTATACTGTTGATACAGCAGCCAAATAGCCAGCTTTTGTATTTCAGTGATAAGTTCGTATTCAGAACTGCAAAACTATTGGATGATTTCTGGATGCACAAAAAAGCTTTTTTTGACATTTATGGAACCTGCTTACTCAAATAGAGCCAAACTTCCCTGTATGTCAGGAGACAAAAACAATTTATAGCCAAGTTTAAAAGCCTACCCCCAAATATTAAGATTTTTGTCCCCGGCCAAAAGTACGAAACTGTGAATGGCAACCTTAAAGGGGAATTTCTTTATCACAGTTGAAAATAATTTTTCAGTTTCACATATTGGCATATATGTTATGCCATTTTAGAAGGTTTAAAACAATTCCAAACAACAGAATGTGATAAAAAGCACATCCGAAAAGTGACGGGAACTTCTGCGGCATATCCTCATTTTTCCTTGATATTTTCATAAATAGTCAATTTTCAGCTTTACAATATTGTCTAAAAGCGTGCAGTGATAATAACCATTTGACACTCACTAGATAGAGAAGTCCCTAAATTTCTGATTTACAATAAAACAAGCTGTTTACTGTTCCAAGTTCAGCTGACAGGATGTCTCTGCTTCTGAGTATGCACAAATATTTTAAATTTTCTGACATTTTCTACCAATTTACAGTATTTTTCATGCAAAAAAATGCTTGAACATGCTTTCTCTGCATAGTTTCAGTGTAATCCTACAAATATAGTGTTCTGTGCTTAAAATAAGCTTAAAATGAAGAGTCTGAGCTTCACAGAGGGTGGGCATGTATGCCTCAAGTATATTACTGCTTACAGCCAAAGGGAGATAATCACAGGTTCAAAATTAAGGTACTGGCCAAAATGGCTTCACAGACCTAAATCAGCTTCATTCTTTTAGCTTTTTAATGCAGAATACAAGCAGAAATGTGCAAATGCTGTGAAAGATATGCCATAGGTCATATTTTGTAAGATAATAGCTGTCTGCAATCAGAAACAGTGACATCAGAGGCAACACTGGGACATGGTAGTATCATTTATCTCTTAAGGAGAATTTCAATGTCTCAGAACTGGATATCTTCAACTGCACTTGTTGCATCTTGTATACAAAAACTTTTCTGTTGTCTTCTTGTATATATACTGTGCTATCCACTGCATGTCAGATAATAGAAACCTGCAAAAGCAATTTAAAATCTTCAAAATATGTACTGCAATTTGTCTACAGCAAAAGAAGCAAGCACTAGGCAGATCATATTATATATTACCATGGTAACTGCCTGTTAATCTAGCAATTAAGAAGGTATCAGGTCAAAGTTTATAAACAATACAACCAGAGTTTGGTTGTTACAAGATTATTATTCATTTCATATGGAACTGGATAGTGTTAAAATTTGCTTGATATACCTCTCTTTAGCTATTTCATATTTTAAATTCTGAAGTCTTGTATTATTGTTGTTAGTGCTTTAACTGTTTGTTGCTTTAACTGCTTGCTTTGTTACTTTTTTGCAGTTGTTACTGCTACTGTTCCTGCTGCTGTTATAAATTTTGAGAGATATAGTAAATAGTGTTTGGGAACTTTGGATAATACATCATACAAAAATATTGAGATTCTGTGTTGGTGGTTTCTGATACCGATTATAATGTCTTCGAAAGCTAACAGTTACAGGCGTAACTGAAAAGCCAGAGCCACTCAGTTTAAAACAGAAAATAAGCCCTCTATGGTTCACCATACACAAAGGTCAGAATTACCTGCTGATCGTCACCCTGATACATGTAGTGAGGAATCTCCAGTCATAACCAGGACAAGTGTAGAGGAGTACCTAGATGCCTGTCAGGTAGCAGCAAGGGAAGGGGCTGTCAATCACAGACTAGTCTGTCCTGGAAAGCTCAGACCTGCAATGAAAACAACAAATAATGACCTTATCTGTGATATGATGAGCAAAGAAGAAAATGTTATTGTTAATTTTTCCAAATTGTCAGCACTAGTGGCTGGATTTATTCATCTGTGTGACAATCCAAGTCCCATTGTTAGGATTGTAAAACGACAGGGACTCTGCATCACTGCAGAAAAAATATATAACTGTTGTAATTTTACCTCTACTGCTTGTGAGCTGTTTACACAATTAAGAAAAGCAGAGGCCCAGAAGCAGGAAGTCTGAATGATGCCCTGGCAATAGCAATTTTAAAATCCAAAATGGGGATCAGTGATGTCAGGTACTTGTTAAGCTGTATCAATGTTCAACCTCCAGCACCAAGTGGACTGCATAAAAAACTATGTGATACAGCTGACAAAATGGTGGAACTAAACACCGAAATCAATGATAGACAACCAAAAGTATGTAAGAAGAGTGATGCAGATGGCTGGCAAAACTCCTGAAGTAAATGTTAAGACAGATTTATCTTTCAAGAACAGGCCGCAGTCTGGTTACGAGGCCGCAACCCAGTCGTTCTGTCCCATGGTCGAACAAGACACAAATAGAAAGCTTGTGTTGTCTATGGCAACTGCCAATAAACTCTGTTTTAAAAAAGAATGTGATCATAAGAACAATAACTGTAAAAAGAATTATGGTATTGCTGAGAGCATTTCCTCCAGTGAGTCGAAACTTGTACGTGAAAATTTGGACCGTATTAAAAACAGAGGAATGTTAAAAGTGAAATTGGTGACATCAGACGCAAGTGCGCAGATTGACAAAAGCATTAGAAATTATGCACGGGACACGAAACAAAACATACAACACTACAAATGCCTTGTGCACAAATTACGCATAGTTCAAAAGCATATAAGGTATACACGCTTGACATCCACACTTGCACGCTGTGACAAAGATATTTACTCACTACGACTTTCTACAGCATTTCGAGCAAGAGCGCGTCTTGAATTTGTTCGAATAAAAGGGCACTTTAAGACTGCTACTCTGTTTTTATTACATGCTCAGGCTGCCATAAGAAATATTTTACCTTGTTTCTCTGGTAACCATGTGAACTGTAGAAAAAATTACATGGTATGTAATGCATCCCTTGAGTCATACAACACAAACTTCTTACCATATAACAAACACATTGAACTTAATAGGGTTGATATGCTGCAGTTGCAAGCAGTTCTACAAAATGACTTTTCGCAAGAAAACTTGGAAAAGATTTCTCGGCTCTCAACCACAAACAAACCTGAAAGCCTGCACCACAGAATTTTTACTTATGCACCAAAATCTACAATATGGAGCAGAAATTTCACTAGCCTTTGCCATTCCGCTGTTCATTCTTCAACCGTAGGAACTGGTCAGTCATCATTATTTCTAGCCTCAAAACTCGGAATCCGATATAAACGTACAGATCCTTTCTTTAAACAAATGGAAAGCTTAGATACAAGAAACAAGTACCATTCAGATAGAAAATGCTCTCGGCAATACAAACTTTCTCGACATCTTGCAAGAATTTAGAAAAAGGAAATGTAGATAAAAGATAAAAGACAACTCTTTGTATACAACTGCAACTGCAAGTGTGTCGAATGAACATGCATATGGAATTAACATAAACAAATAATACTACCTTGACTTGTGTCACAGTATACAGCTTTTGTAACCATAATGACCTATACATTCTCCATTTAAATTACAACTCTTTCTCTTGTTATTGATATCAATGGGTTCTAAAGAGAAATGTTGGAAATTAATACAGTCTCTTTTATGACAAATATGTGAAACATGTTGATTTTTCATATCTGTAAAGTTTGTTCGGATATAGAAAATAAGATGGTGTACTCTGACTTTCACTCTTTTTCCACAAAACTGAAAACGAATTTCCCCATAACTGTCCTTATCCTTTGGGCCTGTCCAAAGACAACAACCCTCAGAAGAAGCTGTATGTCTTCGAATAAGTCTGTCACAATATTGAACTTCAATTTCAGTTAAATGAGATTTGAAAACCAAATTTGCCATAATAATGTTCAGTAATGGAGAAATGTAAGGATTATGGGAGCAGCAGAACTGAAAAAAGGGAATAATGTAACTAAAATGAGGCTCCATATGTGTTATTCACCAAAAGAAACTGACCGTAAAGCATTTTCGTGCCAATAAATGGTACTGTTGGTATGTTGTAAAAAAAATGATAATTTGAGTTATTTCCCTTGCCACAGAGTCAAAATTCTAAAATTGCTATAATTCTTGTATTTCTGCACAGATTTGCTTAACACTTGCTCATAATGACAATGAAAACATGAACTTTTGATTCAGAAAGTAAAAACTCAACATCTTAGACAATGAGTATTGCTTTATAGGGGAATTTCTTAATCACAGTTGAAAATGATTTTTCAGTTTCACATATTGGCATATATCTTATGCCATTTTAGAAGGTTTAAAACAATTCCAAACAACAGAATGTGATAAAAAGCACATCCGAAAAGTGAAGGGAACTTCTGCGGCATAACCTCATTTTTCCTTGATATTTTCATAAATAGTCAATTTTCAGCTTTACAATATTGTCTAAAAGCATGCAGTGATAATAACCATTTGACACTCACTAGATAGAGGAGTCCCTAAATTTCTGATTTACAATAAAACAAGCTGTATACTGTTCCAAGTTCAGCTGACAGGACGTCTCTGCTTCTGAGTATGCACAAATATTTTACATTTTCTGACATTTTCTACCAATTTACAGTATTTCTCAGGCAAAAAAATGAAACTGCTTTCTCTGCACAGTTTCAGTGTAATCTTACAAATATAGTGTTCTGTGCTTAAAACAAGCTTAAAATGAAGAGTCTGAGCTTCACAGAGGGTGGGCATGTATGCCTCAAGTATATTACTGCTTACAGTCAAAGGGAGATAATCATAGGTTCAAAATTAAGGTACTGGCCAAAATGGCTTCACAGACCTAAATCAGCTTCATTCTTTTGCCTTTTTAATGCAGAATACAAGCAGAAATGTGCAAATGCTGTGAAAGATATGCCATAGTTCATATTTTTTAAGATAATCTCTGTCTGCAATCAGAAAGAGTGACATCAGAGGCAAAAATGGGACATGGTAGTATCATTTATCTCTTAGGAGAATTTCAATGTCTCAGAGCTGGATATCTTCAACTGCACTTGTTGCATCTTGTATACAAAAACTTGTCTGTTGTCTTCTTGTATATATACTGTGCTATCCACTGCATGTCAGATAATAGAAATCTGCAAGAGCAATATAAAATCTTCAAAATATATACTGCAATTTGTCTACTGCAAAATAAGCAAGCACTAGGCAGATCATATCATATATTACCATGGTAACTGCCTGTTAATCTAGCAATTAAGATGGTATCAGGTCAAAGTTTATAAACAATACAACCAGAGTTTGGTTGTTACAAGATTATTATTCATTTCATATGGAACTGGATAGTGTTAAAGTTGCTTGATATACCTCTCTTTAGCTATTTCATATTTTAAATTCTGAAGTGTTGTATTATTGTTGTTAGTGCTTTAACTGTTTGTTGCTTTAACTGCTTGCTTTGTTACTTTTTTGCTGTTGTTACTGCTTCTGTTCCTGCTGCTGTTATAAATTTTGAGAGATATAGTAAATAGTGTTTGGGAACTTTGGATAATACATCATACAAATATTGAGATTCTGTGTTGGTGGTTTCTGATACTCATTATAATGTCTTCGAAAGCTAACAGTTACAGGCGTAACTGAAAAGCCAGAGCCACTCAGTTTAAAACAGAAAATAAGCCCTCTATGGTACACCATACACAAAGGTCAGAATTACCTGCTGATTGTCACCCTGAAACATGTAGTGAGGAATCTCCAGTCATAACCAGGCCAAGTGTAGAGGAGTACCTAGATGCCTGTCAGGTAGCAGCAAGGGAAGGGGCTGTCAATCACAGACTAGTCTGTCCTGGAAAGCTCAGACCTGCAATGAAAACAACAAATAATGACCTTATCTGTGATATGATGAGCAAAGAAGAAAATGTTATTGTTAATTTTTCCAAATTGTCAGCACTAGTGGCTGGATTTATTCATCTGTGTGACAATCCAAGTCCCATTGTTAGGATTGTGAAACGAGAGGGACTCTGCATCACTGCAGAAACAATATGTAACTGTTGTAATTTTACCTCTACTACTCGTGAGATGTTTACAACAATTAGGAAAAGCAGAGGCCCAGAAGCAGGAAGTCTGAATGATGCCCTGGCAATAGCAATTTTAAAATCCAAAATGGGAACAGTGATGTCAGGTACTTGTTAAGCTGTATCAATGTTCAACCTCCTGCACTTAGTGGACTGCATAAAAATGATGTGATACTGCTGACAAAATGGTGCAACTAAACACCGAATTAATGATAGACAACCAAAAGTATGTAAGAAGAGTGATGCAGATGGCTGGCAAAACTCCTGAAGTAAATGTTGAGACAGATTTATCTTTCAACAACAGGCCGCAATCTGGTTACAAGGCCGCAACCCAGTCGTTCTGTCTCATGGTCAAACAAGACACAAATAGAAAGCTTGTGTTGTCTATGGCAACTGCCAATAAACTCTTTTTTGAAAAAGTGGGTGATCATAAGAACAGTAACTGTAAAAAGAATTATGGTATTGCTGAGAGCATTTCCTCCAGTGAGTCAAAACTTGTACGTGAAAATTTGGACCGTATTAAAAACAGGATGTTAAAAGTGAAATCGGTGACATCAGGCGCAAGCGCGCAGATTGACAAAATCATTAGAAATTATGCACAGGACACGAAACAAAACATACAACACTACAAATGCTTTGTGCACAAATTACACATAGTTCAAAAGCATATAAGGTAGACACGCTTGACATCCACAGTTGCACGCTGTGAGAAAGATATTTACTCACTAGGACTTTCTACAGCATTTCGAGCAAGAGCGCGTCTTGAATTAGTTCGAATAAAAGGGCACTTTAAGACTGCTACTCTGTTTTTATTACATGCTCAGGCTGCCATAAGAAATATTTTACCTTGTTCCTCTGGTAACCATGTGATCTGTAGAAAAGATTCCATGGTATGTAATGCACGCCTTGAGTCATACAACACAAACTTCTTACCATATAACAAACACATCGAACTTAATAGGGTTGATATGCTGCAGTTGCAAGCAGTTCTACAAAATGACTTTTCGCGAGAAAACTTGGAAAAGATTTCTCGGCTCTCAACAGCAAACAAATCTGAAAGCCTGCACCACAGAATTTTAACTTATGCACCAAAATCAACAATATGGAGCAGAAATTTCACTAGCCTTTGCCATTCCGCTGTTCATTCTTCAACCGTAGGAACTGGTCAGTCATCATTATTTCTAGCCTCAAAACTCGGAATCCAATATAAACGTACAGATCCTTTCTTTTAACAAATGGAAAACTTAGATACAAGTACCATTCAGATAGAAAATGCTCCCGGCAATACAAACTGTCTCGACATCTAAATTTCTGATTTACAATAAAACAAGCTGTATACTGTTCCAAGTTCAGCTGACAGGATGTATCTGCTTCTGAGTATGCACAAATATTTTACATTTTCTGACATTTTCTACCAATTTACAGTATTTTTCATACAAAAAATGCTTGAAACTGCTTTCTCTATATTATTTCAGTGTAATCCTACAAATAAAGCGTTCTGTGCCCCAAAAAAGCTTAAAATGAAGAGTCTGAGCTTCACAGAGGGTGTGCATGTATGCCTCAAGTATATAACTGCTTACAGCCAAAGGGAAATAATCACAGGTTTAAAATTAAGGTACTGGCCAAAATGGCTTCACAGACCTAATACAGCTTCTTTTGCCTTATTGATGCAGAATACAAGCAGAAATGTGCAAATGCTGTGAAAGATATGCCATAGGTCATATTTTTTTAAGATAATCTCTGTCTGCAATCAGAAACAGTGACATCAGAGGCAAAAAGGGACATAGTAGTATCATTTATCTCTTAGGAGAATTTCAATGTCTCAGAGCTGGATATCTTCAACTGCACTTGTTGCATCTTGTATACAAAAACTTGTCTGTTGTCTTCTTGTATATATACTGTGCTATCCACTGCATGTCAGATGATAGAAACCTGCAAGAGCAATATAAAATCTTCAAAATATATACTGCAATTTGTCTACTGCAAAATAAGCAAGCACTAGGCAGATCATATCATATATTACCATGGTAACTGCCTGTTAATCTAGCAATTAAGATGGTATCAGGTCAAAGTTTATAAACAATACAACCAGAGTTTGGTTGTTACAAGATTATTATTCATTTCATATGGAACTGGATAGTGTTAAAGTTGCTTGATATACCTCTCTTTAGCTATTTCATATTTTAAATTCTGAAGTGTTGTATTATTGTTGTTAGTGCTTTAACTGTTTGTTGCTTTAACTGCTTGCTTTGTTACTTTTTTGCTGTTGTTACTGCTTCTGTTCCTGCTGCTGTTATAAATTTTGAGAGATATAGTAAATAGTGTTTGGGAACTTTGGATAATACATCATACAAATATTGAGATTCTGTGTTGGTGGTTTCTGATACTCATTATAATGTCTTCGAAAGCTAACAGTTACAGGCGTAACTGAAAAGCCAGAGCCACTCAGTTTAAAACTGGAAATAAGCCCTCTATGGTACACCATACACAAAGGTCAGAATTACCTGCTGATCGTCACCCTGATACATGTAATGAGGAATCTCCAGTCATAACCAGGCCAAGTGTAGAGGAGTACCTAGATGCCTGTCAGGTAGCAGCAAGGGAAGGGGCTGTCAATCACAGACTAGTCTGTCCTGGAAAGCTCAGACCTGCAATGAAAACAACAAATAATGACCTTATCTGTGATATGATGAGCAAAGAAGAAAATGTTATTGTTAATTTTTCCAAATTGTCAGCACTAGTGGCTGGATTTATTCATCAGTGTGACAATCCAAGTCCCATTGTTAGGATTGTGAACCGACAGGGACTCTGCATCACTGCAGAAACAATATGTAACTGTTGTAATTTTACCTCTACTGCTTGTGAGCTGTTTACAACAATTAAGAAAAGCAGAGGCCCAGAAGCAGGAAGTCTGAATGATGTCCTGGCAATAGCAATTTTTAAATCCAAAATGGGGATCATTGATGTCAGGTATTTGTTAAGCTGTATCAATGTTCAACCTCCAGCACCAAGTGGACTGCATAAAAAATTATGTGATACAGCTGACAAAATGATGCAACTAAACACCAAATCAATGATAGACAACCAAAAGTATGTAAGAAGAGTGATGCAGATGGCTGGCAAAACTCCTGAAGTAAATGTTGAGACAGTTTTATCTTTCAACAACAGGCCGCGGTCTGGTTACGAGGCCACAACCCAGTCGTTCTGTGCCATGGTCGAACAAGACACAAATAGAAAGCTTGTGTTGTCTGTGGCAACTGCCAATAAACTCATAAGAACAGTTACTGTAAAAAGAATTATGGTATTGCTGAGACCATTTCCTCCCGTGAGTCGAAACTTGTACGTGAAAATTTGGACCGTATTAAAAACAGGGGAATGTTTAAAGTGAAATCGGTGACATCAGATGCAGACGCGCAGATTGACAAAAGCATTAGAAATTATGCATGGGACACGAAACAAAACAAACAACACTACAAATGCTTTGTGCACAAATTACGCATAGTTCAAAAGCATATGAGGTAGACACGCTTGACATCCACAGTTGCACGCTGTGACAAAGATATTTACTCACTACGACTTTCTACAGCATTTCGAGCAAGAGCGCGTCTTGAATTAGTTCGAATAAAAGGGCACTTTAAGACTGCTACTCTGTTTTTATTACATGCTCAGGCTGCCAAGAAATATTTTACCATGTTTCTCTGGTAACCATATGAACTGTAGAAAAGATTCCATGGTATGTAATGCACACCTTGAGTCATACAACACAAACTTCTTACCATATAACAAACACATTGAACTTAATAGGGTTGATATGCTGCAGTTGCAAGCATTTCTTCAAAATGACTTTTCGCGAGAAAACTTGGAAAAGATTTCTCGGCTCTCAACCACAAACAAATCTGAAAGCCTGCACCACAGAATTTTTACTTATGCACCAAAATCTACAATATGGAG
Source organism: Ctena decussata (assembly GCA_963989385.1). Classification (NCBI taxonomy): domain Eukaryota; kingdom Metazoa; phylum Mollusca; class Bivalvia; order Lucinida; family Lucinidae; genus Ctena; species Ctena decussata. Next base: position 66,489,611 of record OZ022507.1, read on the forward strand.
CAGAAATTTCACTAGCCTTTGCCATTCCGCTGTTCATTCTTCAACCGTAGGAACTGGTCAGTCATCATTATTTCTAGCCTCAAAACTCGGAATCCGATGTAAACGTACAGATCCTTTCTTTAAACAAATGCAAAGCTTAGATACAAGAAACAAGTACCATTCAGATAGAAAATGCTCTCGGCAATACAAACTTTCTCGACATCTTGCAAGAAAAAGGAAATGTAGTCAAAAGATAAAAGACAACTCTTTGTATACAACTGCAACTGCAAGTGTGTCGAACGAACATGCATATGGAATTAACATAAACAAATAATACTACCTTGACTTGTGTCACAGTATACAGCTTTTGTAACCATAATGACCTATACATTCTCCATTTAAATTACAACTCTTTCTCTTGTTATTGATATCAATGGGTTCTAAAGACAAATGTTGGAATTTAATACAGTCTCTTTTATGACAAATATGTGAAACATTTTGATTTTTCATATCTGTTAAGTTTGTTCGGATATAGAAAATAAGACAGTGTACTCTGACCTTAACTCTTTTTCCACGAAACTGAAAACGAATTTCCCCATAACCGTCCTTATCCTTTTGGTCTGTCCAAAGACAACACCCTCAGAAGAAGATGTATGTCTTCGAATAAGTCTGTCACAATATTGAACTTCAATTTCAGTTAAATGAGATTTGAAAACCAAATTTGCCATAATAATGTTCAGTAATGGAGAAATGTAAGGATTATGGGAGCAGCAGAACTGAAAAAAAGGGGAATAATGTAACTAAAATGAGGCTCCATATGTGTTATTCACCAAAAGAAACTGACCGTAAAACATTTTCGTGCCGATAAATGGTGCTGTTGGCATGTTGTAAAAAAATGATAATTTGAGTTATTTCCCTTGCCACAGAGTCAAAATTCTAAAATAGCTATAATTCTTGTTCTGAACAGATTTGCTTCAAACTTGCTCATAATGACAATGAAAACATGATTGATTGATTGATTTGATGCTAAACGTCCACGGTAAAGAACTATGGTCATGTCCGGCATGAAAACATGAACTTCTGATTTAGAAAGTAACTAGAAATGTGCCCATACGACACGGATGCCCCCGGCTAGTGCCCTAAGTAGGATGGCGCCTTGTTTAAGGTACAGGCACTTGTAGCATCACTAAGTTCACAAAGGCGTACTTCTGTGGTACATGTTTTATTGTTTTCCTTGATCTTGTATTGTGCTTCTTGGATCAAGAGAAGAGTGGGGGGGGGGGGGGGGGCGGCTTTGAGGTGGGGTGTCATGACTGATATGTGATGACATTCTGTATCTTATCGCAGAAATGGATACCATGCAACTCTTCAAACGGAAACCATTATTGTATGAATTGAAGTCGAAAAAGGGCCATAACTCCAACAATAATCGACAGATTTTGCCCCATATTGAACTTGACATGTATTTTATGATTATATACCTGTGTATAAAATATGAATTCAATACACCAAAAGATATCAAATAGAAACCATTTCTTCATACAAAATGAAGTCAAAAAAGGGCCATAACTCCCACAATAATCGACGGATTTTGCCCAACATCGAACTTGACCTGTATTTTATGATTATATACCTGTGTATACAATATAAATTCAATACACCAATGCTTTCAAAAGATATTGAACGGAAACCAATTGTTCATACAAAATGAAGTTGAAAAAGGGCCATAACTCCCACAATAATCGACGGATTTTACCCAACATCAAACTTGACCTGTACTTTATGATTATATAGCTGTGTATGAAATATGAATTCAATACACTGATGCTTTCAAAAGATATTGAACGGAAACCATTTCGTATGTACGTACGCCACGTACATACTGACAGCGGTGATATTATATGCCCGCCATTTTTAATGGCGGGGGCATAAAAACTCAACATCTTAGACAATGATTATTGCTTTAAAGGGGAATTTCTTTATCACAGTTGAAAATAATTTTTCAGTTTCACATATTTGCATATAATCTTATGCCATTTTAGAAGGTTTGAAACAATTCCAAACAACAAAATGCGATAAAAAGCACATCCGAAAAGTGAAGGGAACTTCTGCGGCATAACCTCATTTATCCTTGATATTTTCATAAATAGTCAATTTTCAGTTTTACTATATTGTCTAAAAGCATGCAGTGATAATAACCATTTGACACTAACTAGATAGAGGAGTCCCTAAATTTCTGATTTATAATAAAACAATCTGTATACTGTTCCAAGTTCAGCTGACAGGATGTCTCTGCTTCTGAGTATGCACAATAATTTTACATTTTCTGACATTTTCTACCAATTTAAAGTATTTTTCATGCAAAAAAATGCTTGAAACTGCTCTCTCTGTGTATAGTTTCAGTGTAATCCTACAAATACAGTGTTCTGTGCTTAAAACAAGCTTAAAATGAAGAGTCTGAGCTTCACAGAGGGTGGCATGTATGCCTCAAGTATATTACTGCTTACAGTCAAAGGGAGAAAATCATAGGTTCAAAATTAAGGTACTGGCCAAAATGGCTAAACAGACCTAAATCAGATTCATTCTTTTGCCTTTTTAACGCAGAATACAAGCAGAACTGTGCAAATGCTGTGAAAGATATGCCATAGGTCATATTTTTTAAGATAATCTCTGTCTGCAATCAGAAAGAGTGACATCAGAGGCAAAAATGGGACATGGTAGTATCATTTATCTCTTAGGAGAATTTCAATGTCTCAGAACTGGATATCTTTAACTGCAATTGTTGCATCTTGTATACAAAAACTTTTCTGTTGTCTTCTTGTATATATACTGTGCTATCCACTGCATGTCAGATAGTAGAAACCTGCAAGAGCAATATAAAATCTTCATAATGTACTGCAATTTGTTTACTGCAAAAGAAGCAAGCACTAGGCAGATCATATTATATATTACCATGGTAACTGCCTGTTAATCTAGCAATTAAGATGGTATCAGGTCAAAGTTTATAAACAATACAACCAGAGTTTGGTTGTTACAAGATTATTATTCATTTCATATGGAACTGGATAGTGTTAAAACTGCTTGATATACCTCTCTTTAGCTATTTCATATTTTAAATTCTGAAGTGTTGTAGTATTGTTGATAGTGCTTTAACTGTTTGTTGCTTTAACTGCTTGCTTTGCTACTTTTTTGCTGTTGTTACTGCTACTGTTCCTGCTGCTGTTATAAATTTTGAGAGATACAGTAAATAGTGTTTGGGAACTTTGGATAATACATCATACAAATATTGAGATTCTGTGTTGGTGGTTTCTGATACCGATTATAATGTCTTCGAAAGCTAACAGTTACAGGCGTAACCGAAATGCCAGAGCCACTCAGTTTAAAACTGGAAATAAGCCCTCTATGGTACACCATACACAAAGGTCAGAATTACCTGCTGATCGCCACCCTGATACATGTAATGAGGAATCTCCTGTCATAACCAGGCCAAGTGTAGAGGAGTACCTAGATGCCTGTCAGGTAGCAGCAAGGGAAGGGGCTATCAATCACAGACTAGTCTGTCCTGGAAAGCTCAGACCTGCAATGAAAACAACAAATAATGACCTTATCTGTGATATGATGAGCAAAGAAGAAAATGTTATTGTTAATTTTTCCAAATTGTCAGCACTAGTGGCAGGATATATTCATCTGTGTGACAATCCAAGTCCCATTGTTAGGATTATGAAACGACAGGGACTCTGCATCACTGCAGACACAATATGTAACTGTTGTAATTTTACCTCTACTGCTTGTGAGCTGTTTACAACAATTAAGAAAAGCAGAGGCCAAGAAGCAGGAAGTCTGAATGATGTCCTGGCAATAGCAATTTTAAAATCCAAAATGGGGATCAGTGATGTCAGGTACTTGTTAAGCTGTATCAATGTTCAACCTCCAGCACCAAGTGGACTGCGTAAACAATTGTGTGATACAGCTGACAAAATGATGCAACTAAACACCGAATCAATGATAGACAACCAAAAGTATGTAAGAAGAGTGATGCAGATGGCTGGCAAAACTCCTGAAGTAAATGTTGAGACAGATTTATCTTTCAACAACAGGCCGCAGTCTGGTTACGAGGCCGCAACCCAGTCGTTCTGTCCCATGGTCGAACAAGACACAAATAGAAAGCTTGTGTTGTCTATGGCAACTGCCAATAAGCTCATAAGAACAGTTACTGTAAAAAGAATTATGGTATTGCTGAGAGCATTTCCTCCCGTGAGTCGAAACTTGTACGTGAAAATTTGGACCCTATTAAAAACAGGGGAATGTTAAAAGTGAAATCGGTGACATCAGACGCAAACGCGCAGATTGACAAAAGCATTAGAAATTATGCATGGGACACGAAACAAAACAAACAACACTACAAATGCTTTGTGCACAAATTACGCATAGTTCAAAAGCATATGAGGTAGACACGCTTGACATCCACAGTTGCACGCTGTGACAAAGATATTTACTCACTACGACTTTCTACAGCATTTCGAGCAAGAGCGCGTCTTGAATTAGTTCGAATAAAAGGGCACTTTAAGACTGCTACTCTGTTTTTATTACATGCTCAGGCTGCCATAAGAAATATTTTACCATGTTTCTCTGGTAACCATATGAACTGTAGAAAAGATTCCATGGTATGTAATGCACACCTTGAGTCATACAACACAAACTTCTTACCATATAACAAACACATTGAACTTAATAGGGTTGATATGCTGCAGTTGCAAGCAGTTCTACAAAAATGACTTTTCGCGAGAAAACTTGGAAAAGATTTCTCGGCTCTCAACCACAAACAAATCTGAAAGCCTGCACCACAGAATTTTTACTTATGCACCAAAATCTACAATATGGAGCAGAAATTTCACTAGCCTTTGCCATTCCGCTGTTCATTCTTCAACCGTAGGAACTGGTCAGTCATCATTATTTCTAGCCTCAAAACTCGGAATCCGATGTAAACGTACAGATCCTTTCTTTAAACAAATGCAAAGCTTAGATACAAGAAACAAGTACCATTCAGATAGAAAATGCTCTCGGCAATACAAACTTTCTCGACATCTTGCAAGAAAAAGGAAATGTAGTCAAAAGATAAAAGACAACTCTTTGTATACAACTGCAACTGCAAGTGTGTCGAACGAACATGCATATGGAATTAACATAAACAAATAATACTACCTTGACTTGTGTCACAGTATACAGCTTTTGTAACCATAATGACCTATACATTCTCCATTTAAATTACAACTCTTTCTCTTGTTATTGATATCAATGGGTTCTAAAGACAAATGTTGGAATTTAATACAGTCTCTTTTATGACAAATATGTGAAACATTTTGATTTTTCATATCTGTAAAGTTTGTTCGGATATAGAAAATAAGACAGTGTACTCTGACCTTAACTCTTTTTTCACGAAACTGAAAACGAATTTCCCCATAACCGTCCTTATCCTTTTGGTCTGTCCAAAGACAACACCCTCAGAAGAAGATGTATGTCTTCGAATAAGTCTGTCACAATATTGAACTTCAATTTCAGTTAAATGAGATTTGAAAACCAAATTTGCCATAATAATGTTCAGTAATGGAGAAATGTAAGGATTATGGGAGCAGCAGAACTGAAAAAAAGGGGAATAATGTAACTAAAATGAGGCTCCATATGTGTTATTCACCAAAAGAAACTGACCGTAAAACATTTTCGTGCCGATAAATGGTGCTGTTGGCATGTTGTAAAAAAATGATAATTTGAGTTATTTCCCTTGCCACAGAGTCAAAATTCTAAAATAGCTATAATTCTTGTTCTGAACAGATTTGCTTCAAACTTGCTCATAATGACAATGAAAACATGATTGATTGATTGATTTGATGCTAAACGTCCACGGTAAAGAACTATGGTCATGTCCGGCATGAAAACATGAACTTCTGATTTAGAAAGTAACTAGAAATGTGCCCATACGACACGGATGCCCCCGGCTAGTGCCCTAAGTAGGATGGCGCCTTGTTTAAGGTACAGGCACTTGTAGCATCACTAAGTTCACAAAGGCGTACTTCTGTGGTACATGTTTTATTGTTTTCCTTGATCTTGTATTGTGCTTCTTGGATCAAGAGAAGAGTGGGGGGGGGGGGGGGCGGCTTTGAGGTGGGGTGTCATGACTGATATGTGATGACATTCTGTATCTTATCGCAGAAATGGATACCATGCAACTCTTCAAACGGAAACCATTATTGTATGAATTGAAGTCGAAAAAGGGCCATAACTCCAACAATAATCGACAGATTTTGCCCCATATTGAACTTGACATGTATTTTATGATTATATACCTGTGTATAAAATATGAATTCAATACACCAAAAGATATCAAATAGAAACCATTTCTTCATACAAAATGAAGTCAAAAAAGGGCCATAACTCCCACAATAATCGACGGATTTTGCCCAACATCGAACTTGACCTGTATTTTATGATTATATACCTGTGTATATAATATAAATTCAATACACCAATGCTTTCAAAAGATATTGAACGGAAACCAATTGTTCATACAAAATGAAGTTGAAAAAGGGCCATAACTCCCACAATAATCGACGGATTTTACCCAACATCAAACTTGACCTGTACTTTATGATTATATAGCTGTGTGTGAAATATGAATTCAATACACTGATGCTTTCAAAAGATATTGAACGGAAACCATTTCGTATGTACGTACGCCACGTACATACTGACAGCGGTGATATTATATGCCCGCCATTTTTAATGGCGGGGGAATAAAAACTCAACATCTTAGACAATGATTATTGCTTTAAAGGGGAATTTCTTTATCACAGTTGAAAATAATTTTTCAGTTTCACATATTTGCATATAATCTTATGCCATTTTAGAAGGTTTGAAACAATTCCAAACAACAAAATGCGATAAAAAGCACATCCGAAAAGTGAAGGGAACTTCTGCGGCATAATCTCATTTATCCTTGATATTTTCATAAATAGTCAATTTTCAGTTTTACTATATTGTCTAAAAGCATGCAGTGATAATAACCATTTGACACTAACTAGATAGAGGAGTCCCTAAATTTCTGATTTACAATAAAACAATCTGTATACTGTTCCAAGTTCAGCTGACAGGATGTCTCTGCTTCTGAGTATGCACAATTATTTTACATTTTCTGACATTTTCTACCAATTTAAAGTATTTTTCATGCAAAAAAATGCTTGAAACTGCTCTCTCTGTGCATAGTTTCAGTGTAATCCTACAAATACAGTGTTCTGTGCTTAAAACAAGCTTAAAATGAAGAGTCTGAGCTTCACAGAGGGTGGCATGTATGCCTCAAGTATATTACTGCTTACAGTCAAAGGGAGAAAATCATAGGTTCAAAATTAAGGTACTGGCCAAAATGGCTAAACAGACCTAAATCAGATTCATTCTTTTGCCTTTTTAACGCAGAATACAAGCAGAACTGTGCAAATGCTGTGAAAGATATGCCATAGGTCATATTTTTTAAGATAATCTCTGTCTGCAATCAGAAAGAGTGACATCAGAGGCAAAAATGGGACATGGTAGTATCATTTATCTCTTAGGAGAATTTCAATGTCTCAGAACTGGATATCTTTAACTGCAATTGTTGCATCTTGTATACAAAAACTTTTCTGTTGTCTTCTTGTATATATACTGTGCTATCCACTGCATGTCAGATAGTAGAAACCTGCAAGAGCAATATAAAATCTTCATAATGTACTGCAATTTGTTTACTGCAAAAGAAGCAAGCACTAGGCAGATCATATTATATATTACCATGGTAACTGCCTGTTAATCTAGCAATTAAGATGGTATCAGGTCAAAGTTTATAAACAATACAACCAGAGTTTGGTTGTTACAAGATTATTATTCATTTCATATGGAACTGGATAGTGTTAAAACTGCTTGATATACCTCTCTTTAGCTATTTCATATTTTAAATTCTGAAGTGTTGTAGTATTGTTGATAGTGCTTTAACTGTTTGTTGCTTTAACTGCTTGCTTTGCTACTTTTTTGCTGTTGTTACTGCTACTGTTCCTGCTGCTGTTATAAATTTTGAGAGATACAGTAAATAGTGTTTGGGAACTTTGGATAATACATCATACAAATATTGAGATTCTGTGTTGGTGGTTTCTGATACCGATTATAATGTCTTCGAAAGCTAACAGTTACAGGCGTAACCGAAATGCCAGAGCCACTCAGTTTAAAACTGGAAATAAGCCCTCTATGGTACACCATACACAAAGGTCAGAATTACCTGCTGATCGCCACCCTGATACATGTAATGAGGAATCTCCTGTCATAACCAGGCCAAGTGTAGAGGAGTACCTAGATGCCTGTCAGGTAGCAGCAAGGGAAGGGGCTATCAATCACAGACTAGTCTGTCCTGGAAAGCTCAGACCTGCAATGAAAACAACAAATAATGACCTTATCTGTGATATGATGAGCAAAGAAGAAAATGTTATTGTTAATTTTTCCAAATTGTCAGCACTAGTGGCAGGATATATTCATCTGTGTGACAATCCAAGTCCCATTGTTAGGATTATGAAACGACAGGGACTCTGCATCACTGCAGACACAATATGTAACTGTTGTAATTTTACCTCTACTGCTTGTGAGCTGTTTACAACAATTAAGAAAAGCAGAGGCCAAGAAGCAGGAAGTCTGAATGATGTCCTGGCAATAGCAATTTTAAAATCCAAAATGGGGATCAGTGATGTCAGGTACTTGTTAAGCTGTATCAATGTTCAACCTCCAGCACCAAGTGGACTGCGTAAACAATTGTGTGATACAGCTGACAAAATGATGCAACTAAACACCGAATCAATGATAGACAACCAAAAGTATGTAAGAAGAGTGATGCAGATGGCTGGCAAAACTCCTGAAGTAAATGTTGAGACAGATTTATCTTTCAACAACAGGCCGCAGTCTGGTTACGAGGCCGCAACCCAGTCGTTCTGTCCCATGGTCGAACAAGACACAAATAGAAAGCTTGTGTTGTCTATGGCAACTGCCAATAAGCTCATAAGAACAGTTACTGTAAAAAGAATTATGGTATTGCTGAGAGCATTTCCTCCCGTGAGTCGAAACTTGTACGTGAAAATTTGGACCCTATTAAAAACAGGGGAATGTTAAAAGTGAAATCGGTGACATCAGACGCAAACGCGCAGATTGACAAAAGCATTAGAAATTATGCATGGGACACGAAACAAAACAAACAACACTACAAATGCTTTGTGCACAAATTACGCATAGTTCAAAAGCATATGAGGTAGACACGCTTGACATCCACAGTTGCACGCTGTGACAAAGATATTTACTCACTACGACTTTCTACAGCATTTCGAGCAAGAGCGCGTCTTGAATTAGTTCGAATAAAAGGGCACTTTAAGACTGCTACTCTGTTTTTATTACATGCTCAGGCTGCCATAAGAAATATTTTACCATGTTTCTCTGGTAACCATATGAACTGTAGAAAAGATTCCATGGTATGTAATGCACACCTTGAGTCATACAACACAAACTTCTTACCATATAACAAACACATTGAACTTAATAGGGTTGATATGCTGCAGTTGCAAGCAGTTCTACAAAAATGACTTTTCGCGAGAAAACTTGGAAAAGATTTCTCGGCTCTCAACCACAAACAAATCTGAAAGCCTGCACCACAGAATTTTTACTTATGCACCAAAATCTACAATATGGAGCAGAAATTTCACTAGCCTTTGCCATTCCGCTGTTCATTCTTCAACCGTAGGAACTGGTCAGTCATCATTATTTCTAGCCTCAAAACTCGGAATCCGATGTAAACGTACAGATCCTTTCTTTAAACAAATGCAAAGCTTAGATACAAGAAACAAGTACCATTCAGATAGAAAATGCTCTCGGCAATACAAACTTTCTCGACATCTTGCAAGAAAAAGGAAATGTAGTCAAAAGATAAAAGACAACTCTTTGTATACAACTGCAACTGCAAGTGTGTCGAACGAACATGCATATGGAATTAACATAAACAAATAATACTACCTTGACTTGTGTCACAGTATACAGCTTTTGTAACCATAATGACCTATACATTCTCCATTTAAATTACAACTCTTTCTCTTGTTATTGATATCAATGGGTTCTAAAGACAAATGTTGGAATTTAATACAGTCTCTTTTATGACAAATATGTGAAACATTTTGATTTTTCATATCTGTAAAGTTTGTTCGGATATAGAAAATAAGACAGTGTACTCTGACCTTAACTCTTTTTTCACGAAACTGAAAACGAATTTCCCCATAACCGTCCTTATCCTTTTGGTCTGTCCAAAGACAACACCCTCAGAAGAAGATGTATGTCTTCGAATAAGTCTGTCACAATATTGAACTTCAATTTCAGTTAAATGAGATTTGAAAACCAAATTTGCCATAATAATGTTCAGTAATGGAGAAATGTAAGGATTATGGGAGCAGCAGAACTGAAAAAAAGGGGAATAATGTAACTAAAATGAGGCTCCATATGTGTTATTCACCAAAAGAAACTGACCGTAAAACATTTTCGTGCCGATAAATGGTGCTGTTGGCATGTTGTAAAAAAATGATAATTTGAGTTATTTCCCTTGCCACAGAGTCAAAATTCTAAAATAGCTATAATTCTTGTTCTGAACAGATTTGCTTCAAACTTGCTCATAATGACAATGAAAACATGATTGATTGATTGATTTGATGCTAAACGTCCACGGTAAAGAACTATGGTCATGTCCGGCATGAAAACATGAACTTCTGATTTAGAAAGTAACTAGAAATGTGCCCATACGACACGGATGCCCCCGGCTAGTGCCCTAAGTAGGATGGCGCCTTGTTTAAGGTACAGGCACTTGTAGCATCACTAAGTTCACAAAGGCGTACTTCTGTGGTACATGTTTTATTGTTTTCCTTGATCTTGTATTGTGCTTCTTGGATCAAGAGAAGAGTGGGGGGGGGGGGGGGGCGGCTTTGAGGTGGGGTGTCATGACTGATATGTGATGACATTCTGTATCTTATCGCAGAAATGGATACCATGCAACTCTTCAAACGGAAACCATTATTGTATGAATTGAAGTCGAAAAAGGGCCATAACTCCAACAATAATCGACAGATTTTGCCCCATATTGAACTTGACATGTATTTTATGATTATATACCTGTGTATAAAATATGAATTCAATACACCAAAAGATATCAAATAGAAACCATTTCTTCATACAAAATGAAGTCAAAAAAGGGCCATAACTCCCACAATAATCGACGGATTTTGCCCAACATCGAACTTGACCTGTATTTTATGATTATATACCTGTGTATATAATATAAATTCAATACACCAATGCTTTCAAAAGATATTGAACGGAAACCAATTGTTCATACAAAATGAAGTTGAAAAAGGGCCATAACTCCCACAATAATCGACGGATTTTACCCAACATCAAACTTGACCTGTACTTTATGATTATATAGCTGTGTGTGAAATATGAATTCAATACACTGATGCTTTCAAAAGATATTGAACGGAAACCATTTCGTATGTACGTACGCCACGTACATACTGACAGCGGTGATATTATATGCCCGCCATTTTTAATGGCGGGGGAATAAAAACTCAACATCTTAGACAATGATTATTGCTTTAAAGGGGAATTTCTTTATCACAGTTGAAAATAATTTTTCAGTTTCACATATTTGCATATAATCTTATGCCATTTTAGAAGGTTTGAAACAATTCCAAACAACAAAATGCGATAAAAAGCACATCCGAAAAGTGAAGGGAACTTCTGCGGCATAATCTCATTTATCCTTGATATTTTCATAAATAGTCAATTTTCAGTTTTACTATATTGTCTAAAAGCATGCAGTGATAATAACCATTTGACACTAACTAGATAGAGGAGTCCCTAAATTTCTGATTTACAATAAAACAATCTGTATACTGTTCCAAGTTCAGCTGACAGGATGTCTCTGCTTCTGAGTATGCACAATTATTTTACATTTTCTGACATTTTCTACCAATTTAAAGTATTTTTCATGCAAAAAAATGCTTGAAACTGCTCTCTCTGTGCATAGTTTCAGTGTAATCCTACAAATACAGTGTTCTGTGCTTAAAACAAGCTTAAAATGAAGAGTCTGAGCTTCACAGAGGGTGGCATGTATGCCTCAAGTATATTACTGCTTACAGTCAAAGGGAGAAAATCATAGGTTCAAAATTAAGGTACTGGCCAAAATAGCTAAACAGACCTAAATCAGATTCATTCTTTTGCCTTTTTAACGCAGAATACAAGCAGAACTGTGCAAATGCTGTGAAAGATATGCCATAGGTCATATTTTTTAAGATAATCTCTGTCTGCAATCAGAAAGAGTGACATCAGAGGCAAAAATGGGACATGGTAGTATCATTTATCTCTTAGGAGAATTTCAATGTCTCAGAACTGGATATCTTTAACTGCAATTGTTGCATCTTGTATACAAAAACTTTTCTGTTGTCTTCTTGTATATATACTGTGCTATCCACTGCATGTCAGATAGTAGAAACCTGCAAGAGCAATATAAAATCTTCAAAATATGTACTGCAATTTGTTTACTGCAAAAGAAGCAAGCACTAGGCAGATCATATTATATATTACCATGGTAACTGCCTGTTAATCTAGCAATTAAGATGGTATCAGGTCAAAGTTTATAAACAATACAACCAGAGTTTGGTTGTTACAAGATTATTATTCATTTCATATGGAACTGGATAGTGTTAAAACTGCTTGATATACCTCTCTTTAGCTATTTCATATTTTAAATTCTGAAGTGTTGTAGTATTGTTGATAGTGCTTTAACTGTTTGTTGCTTTAACTGCTTGCTTTGCTACTTTTTTGCTGTTGTTACTGCTACTGTTCCTGCTGCTGTTATAAATTTTGAGAGATACAGTAAATAGTGTTTGGGAACTTTGGATAATACATCATACAAATATTGAGATTCTGTGTTGGTGGTTTCTGATACCGATTATAATGTCTTCGAAAGCTAACAGTTACAGGCGTAACCGAAATGCCAGAGCCACTCAGTTTAAAACTGGAAATAAGCCCTCTATGGTACACCATACACAAAGGTCAGAATTACCTGCTGATCGCCACCCTGATACATGTAATGAGGAATCTCCAGTCATAACCAGGCCAAGTGTAGAGGAGTACCTAGATGCCTGTCAGGTAGCAGCAAGGGAAGGGGCTATCAATCACAGACTAGTCTGTCCTGGAAAGCTCAGACCTGCAATGAAAACAACAAATAATGACCTTATCTGTGATATGATGAGCAAAGAAGAAAATGTTATTGTTAATTTTTCCAAATTGTCAGCACTAGTGGCAGGATTTATTCATCTGTGTGACAATCCAAGTCCCATTGTTAGGATTATGAAACGACAGGGACTCTGCATCACTGCAGACACAATATGTAACTGTTGTAATTTTACCTCTATTGCTTGTGAGCTGTTTACAACAATTAAGAAAAGCAGAGGCCCAGAAGCAGGAAGTCTGAATGATGTCCTGGCAATAGCAATTTTAAAATCCAAAATGGGGATCAGTGATGTCAGGTACTAAGCTGTATCAATGTTCAACCTCCAGCACCAAGTGGACTGCATAAACAATTGTGTGATACAGCTGACAAAATGATGCAACTAAACACCGAATCAATGATAGACAACCAAAAGTATGTAAGAAGAGTGATGCAGATGGCTGGCAAAACTCCTGAAGTAAATGTTGAGACAGATTTATCTTTCAACAACAGGCCGCAGTCTGGTTACGAGGCCGCAACCCAGTCGTTCTGTCCCATGGTCGAACAAGACACAAATAGAAAGCTTGTGTTGTCTATGGCAACTGCCAATAAGCTCATAAGAACAGTTACTGTAAAAAGAATTATGGTATTGCTGAGAGCATTTCCTCCCGTGAGTCGAAACTTGTACGTGAAAATTTGGACCCTATTAAAAACAGGGGAATGTTAAAAGTGAAATCGGTGACATCAGACGCAAACGCGCAGATTGACAAAAGCATTAGAAATTATGCATGGGACACGAAACAAAACAAACAACACTACAAATGCTTTGTGCACAAATTACGCATAGTTCAAAAGCATATGAGGTAGACACGCTTGACATCCACAGTTGCACGCTGTGACAAAGATATTTACTCACTACGACTTTCTACAGCATTTCGAGCAAGAGCGCGTCTTGAATTAGTTCGAATAAAAGGGCACTTTAAGACTGCTACTCTGTTTTTATTACATGCTCAGGCTGCCATAAGAAATATTTTACCATGTTTCTCTGGTAACCATATGAACTGTAGAAAAGATTCCATGGTATGTAATGCACACCTTGAGTCATACAACACAAACTTCTTACCATATAACAAACACATTGAACTTAATAGGGTTGATATGCTGCAGTTGCAAGCAGTTCTACAAAATGACTTTTCGCGAGAAAACTTGGAAAAGATTTCTCGGCTCTCAACCACAAACAAATCTGAAAGCCTGCACCACAGAATTTTTACTTATGCACCAAAATCTACAATATGGAGCAGAAATTTCACTAGCCTTTGCCATTCCGCTGTTCATTCTTCAACCGTAGGAACTGGTCAGTCATCATTATTTCTAGCCTCAAAACTCGGAATCCGATGTAAACGTACAGATCCTTTCTTTAAACAAATGCAAAGCTTAGATACAAGAAACAAGTACCATTCAGATAGAAAATGCTCTCGGCAATACAAACTTTCTCGACATCTTGCAAGAAAAAGGAAATGTAGTCAAAAGATAAAAGACAACTCTTTGTATACAACTGCAACTGCAAGTGTGTCGAACGAACATGCATATGGAATTAACATAAACAAATAATACTACCTTGACTTGTGTCACAGTATACAGCTTTTGTAACCATAATGACCTATACATTCTCCATTTAAATTACAACTCTTTCTCTTGTTATTGATATCAATGGGTTCTAAAGACAAATGTTGGAATTTAATACAGTCTCTTTTATGACAAATATGTGAAACATTTTGATTTTTCATATCTGTAAAGTTTGTTCGGATATAGAAAATAAGACAGTGTACTCTGACCTTAACTCTTTTTCCACGAAACTGAAAACGAATTTCCCCATAACCGTCCTTATCCTTTTGGTCTGTCCAAAGACAACACCCTCAGAAGAAGATGTATGTCTTCGAATAAGTCTGTCACAATATTGAACTTCAATTTCAGTTAAATGAGATTTGAAAACCAAATTTGCCATAATAATGTTCAGTAATGGAGAAATGTAAGGATTATGGGAGCAGCAGAACTGAAAAAAAGGGGAATAATGTAACTAAAATGAGGCTCCATATGTGTTATTCACCAAAAGAAACTGACCGTAAAACATTTTCGTGCCGATAAATGGTGCTGTTGGCATGTTGTAAAAAGTGATAATTTGAGTTATTTCCCTTGCCACAGAGTCAAAATTCTAAAATAGCTATAATTCTTGTTCTGAACAGATTTGCTTCAAACTTGCTCATACTGACAATGAAAACATGATTGATTGATTGATTTGATGCTAAACGTCCACGGTAAAGAACTATGGTCATGTCCGGCATGAAAACATGAACTTCTGATTTAGAAAGTAACTAGAAATGTGCCCATACGACACGGATGCCCCCGGCTAGTGCCCTAAGTAGGATGGCGCCTTGTTTAAGGTACAGGCACTTGTAGCATCACTAAGTTCACAAAGGCGTACTTCTGTGGTACATGTTTTATTGTTTTCCTTGATCTTGTATTGTGCTTCTTGGATCAAGAGAAGAGTGGCGGGGGGGGGGGGGGGGGGGGGGGCGGCTTTGAGGTGGGGTGTCATGACTGATATGTGATGACATTCTGTATCTTATCGCAGAAATGGATACCATGCAACTCTTCAAACGGAAACCATTATTGTATGAATTGAAGTCGAAAAAGGGCCATAACTCCAACAATAATCGACAGATTTTGCCCCATATTGAACTTGACATGTATTTTATGATTATATACCTGTGTATAAAATATGAATTCAATACACCAAAAGATATCAAATAGAAACCATTTCTTCATACAAAATGAAGTCAAAAAAGGGCCATAACTCCCACAATAATCGACGGATTTTGCCCAACATCTAACTTGACCTGTATTTTATGATTATATACATGTGTATACAATATAAATTCAATACACCAATGCTTTCAAAAGATATTGAACGGAAACCAATTGTTCATACAAAATGAAGTTGAAAAAGGGCCATAACTCCCACAATAATCGACGGATTTTACCCAACATCAAACTTGACCTGTACTTTATGATTATATAGCTGTGTATGAAATATGAATTCAATACACTGATGCTTTCAAAAGATATTGAACGGAAACCATTTCGTATGTACGTACGCCACGTACATACTGACAGCGGTGATATTATATGCCCGCCATTTTTAATGGGGGGGGCATAAAAACTCAACATCTTAGACAATGATTATTGCTTTAAAGGGGAATTTCTTTATCACAGTTGAAAATAATTTTTCAGTTTCACATATTTGCATATAATCTTATGCCATTTTAGAAGGTTTGAAACAATTCCAAACAACAAAATGCGATAAAAAGCACATCCGAAAAGTGAAGGGAACTTCTGCGGCATAATCTCATTTATCCTTGATATTTTCATAAATAGTCAATTTTCAGTTTTACTATATTGTCTAAAAGCATGCAGTGATAATAACCATTTGACACTAACTAGATAGAGGAGTCCCTAAATTTCTGATTTACAATAAAACAATCTGTATACTGTTCCAAGTTCAGCTGACAGGATGTCTCTGCTTCTGAGTATGCACAATTATTTTACATTTTCTGACATTTTCTACCAATTTAAAGTATTTTTCATGCAAAAAAATGCTTGAAACTGCTCTCTCTGTGCATAGTTTCAGTGTAATCCTACAAATACAGTGTTCTGTGCTTAAAACAAGCTTAAAATGAAGAGTCTGAGCTTCACAGAGGGTGGCATGTATGCCTCAAGTATATTACTGCTTACAGTCAAAGGGAGAAAATCATAGGTTCAAAATTAAGGTACTGGCCAAAATGGCTAAACAGACCTAAATCAGATTCATTCTTTTGCCTTTTTAACGCAGAATACAAGCAGAACTGTGCAAATGCTGTGAAAGATATGCCATAGGTCATATTTTTTAAGATAATCTCTGTCTGCAATCAGAAAGAGTGACATCAGAGGCAAAAATGGGACATGGTAGTATCATTTATCTCTTAGGAGAATTTCAATGTCTCAGAACTGGATATCTTTAACTGCAATTGTTGCATCTTGTATACAAAAACTTTTCTGTTGTCTTCTTGTATATATACTGTGCTATCCACTGCATGTCAGATAGTAGAAACCTGCAAGAGCAATATAAAATCTTCAAAATATGTACTGCAATTTGTTTACTGCAAAAGAAGCAAGCACTAGGCAGATCATATTATATATTACCATGGTAACTGCCTGTTAATCTAGCAATTAAGATGGTATCAGGTCAAAGTTTATAAACAATACAACCAGAGTTTGGTTGTTACAAGATTATTATTCATTTCATATGGAACTGGATAGTGTTAAAACTGCTTGATATACCTCTCTTTAGCTATTTCATATTTTAAATTCTGAAGTGTTGTAGTATTGTTGATAGTGTTTTAACTGTTTGTTGCTTTAACTGCTTGCTTTGCTACTTTTTTGCTGTTGTTACTGCTACTGTTCCTGCTGCTGTTATAAATTTTGAGAGATACAGTAAATAGTGTTTGGGAACTTTGGATAATACATCATACAAATATTGAGATTCTGTGTTGGTGGTTTCTGATACCGATTATAATGTCTTCGAAAGCTAACAGTTACAGGCGTAACCGAAATGCCAGAGCCACTCAGTTTAAAACTGGAAATAAGCGCTCTATGGTACACCATACACAAAGGTCAGAATTACCTGCTGATCGCCACCCTGATACATGTAATGAGGAATCTCCAGTCATAACCAGGCCAAGTGTAGAGGAGTACCTAGATGCCTGTCAGGTAGCAGCAAGGGAAGGGGCTATCAATCACAGACTAGTCTGTCCTGGAAAGCTCAGACCTGCAATGAAAACAACAAATAATGACCTTATCTGTGATATGATGAGCAAAGAAGAAAATGTTATTGTTAATTTTTCCAAATTGTCAGCACTAGTGGCAGGATTTATTCATCTGTGTGACAATCCAAGTCCCATTGTTAGGATTATGAAACGACAGGGACTCTGCATCACTGCAGACACAATATGTAACTGTTGTAATTTTACCTCTACTGCTTGTGAGCTGTTTACAACAATTAAGAAAAGCAGAGGCCAAGAAGCAGGAAGTCTGAATGATGTCCTGGCAATAGCAATTTTAAAATCCAAAATGGGGATCAGTGATGTCAGGTACTTGTTAAGCTGTATCAATGTTCAACCTCCAGCACCAAGTGGACTGCATAAACAATTGTGTGATACAGCTGACAAAATGATGCAACTAAACACCGAATCAATGATAGACAACCAAAAGTATGTAAGAAGAGTGATGCAGATGGCTGGCAAAACTCCTGAAGTAAATGTTGAGACAGATTTATCTTTCAACAACAGGCCGCAGTCTGGTTACGAGGCCGCAACCCAGTCGTTCTGTCCCATGGTCGAACAAGACACAAATAGAAAGCTTGTGTTGTCTATGGCAACTGCCAATAAACTCATAAGAACAGTTACTGTAAAAAGAATTATGGTATTGCTGAGAGCATTTCCTCCCGCGAGTCGAAACTTGTACGTGAAAATTTGGACCCTATTAAAAAAAAACAGGGGAATGTTAAAAGTGAAATCGGTGACATCAGACGCAAACGCGCAGATTGACAAAAGCATTAGAAATTATGCATGGGACACGAAACAAAACAAACAACACTACAAATGCTTTGTGCACAAATTACGCATAGTTCAAAAGCATATGAGGTAGACACGCTTGACATCCACAGTTGCACGCTGTGACAAAGATATTTACTCACTACGACTTTCTACAGCATTTCGAGCAAGAGCGCGTCTTGAATTAGTTCGAATAAAAGGGCACTTTAAGACTGCTACTCTGTTTTTATTACATGCTCAGGCTGCCATAAGAAATATTTTACCATGTTTCTCTGGTAACCATATGAACTGTAGAAAAGATTCCATGGTATGTAATGCACACCTTGAGTCATACAACACAAACTTCTTACCATATAACAAACACATTGAACTTAATAGGGTTGATATGCTGCAGTTGCAAGCAGTTCTACAAAATGACTTTTCTGCAAAATGACTTTTCGCGAGAAAACTTGGAAAAGATTTCTCGGCTCTCAACCACAAACAAATCTGAAAGCCTGCACCACAGAATTTTTACTTATGCACCAAAATCTACAATATGGGGCAGAAATTTCACTAGCCTTTGCCATTCCGCTGTTCATTCTTCAACCGTAGGAACTGGTCAGTCATCATTATTTCTAGCCTCAAAGCTCGGAATCCGATATAAACGTAAAGATCCTTTCTTTAAACAAATGGAAAGCTTAGATACAAGAAACAAGTACAATTCAGATCGGCAATACAAACTTTCTCGACATCTTGCAAGAAAAAGGAAATGTAGTCAAAAGATAAAAGACAACTTTTTGTATACAACTGCAACTGCAAGTGTGTCGAATGAACATGCATATGGAATTAACATAAACAAATAATACTACCTTGACTTGTGTCACAGTATACAGCTTTTGTAACCATTATGACCTATACATTCTCCATCTAAATTACAACTCTTTCTCTTGTTATTGATATCAATGGGTTCTAAAGACAAATGTTGGAAATTAATACAGTCTCTTTTATGACAAATATGTGAAACATGTTGATTTTTCATATCTGTAAAGTTTGTTCGGATATAGAAAATAAGACAGTGTACTCTGACTTTCACTCTTTTTACACGAAACTGAAAACGAATTTCCTCATAACCGTCCTTATCCTTTGGGCCTGTCCAAAGACAACAACCCTCAGAAGAAGATGTATGTCTTCGAATAAGTCTGTCACAATATTGAACTTCAATTTCAGTTAAATGAGATTTGAAAACCAAATTTGCCATAATAATGTTCAGTAATGGAGAAATGCAAGGATTATGGGAGCAGCAGAACTGAAAAAAAAGGGGAATAATGTAACTAAAATAAAAGGCCATCGGCCAAGTGTCACCCGACGTTTGAAATATGTCACAAACTGCAGCCCTTTATTCCATTTCAGAGTAACTGTATGGCCAAAACCAGAAAATATGTGTACAACAGAATCTGGTAAGGAAATAATAATTGAAGCATAAGCAAAGACATATACCCAATTACTGGGCCTCTATGAGGTTATAAAATACTTAAGTTCAGGACTGGGCGTATGTGTGTAAAATCAGGTTACTGAAACTTTAGGCCCTTACAGAATGCCTAAACATCAAGACCATATACCCAATAACAAAATAACAAGGGCCATAATCCTCCTAATATGAATCTGATGAAAAGTGAACATTGCATTTATGAAGATTCAGCCCATTAATATGAATAGTTCTTGAGTTATCCTTTTACCTTTAAGTAAAAGTCTATTATCTATGAAAGGGGAATAACTCTGTCACTAATAAATTTAGCATATCCTAACAATAATCAGAATACTCAATTTACCAAATGCTAATAGCATACTAAATTTCAGCTCTCTCGGTCAAACGGTTCAAAAGTTGGAAAATTGCCAAAAACGACAAAGGGCCATAACTTTGTAAAATATTGGGCAATTGAAATTCCAAAATCACATGCACATCTTCAGATCATGATGAAACATTCTGCACAATTTCAAGTTGATCTGATAAAAGATGTGGCAGGAGTTGCGGGGACAAGGTCTGAGTCAGCAAGGGCAGTAACTCCATCAAAAATGGCCGAAACAAATTTCAAAAACCACATGCACATCTTCATATCATAAGAATACAATCTGTTAAATTTCAAATCAAACCGATAAAAGATGTAGGAGGAGTTGCAGGGACAAGATTTCGGACGGACAGAAAATGTCAAAAAGACCAAGGGCCATAACTTTGTAAAATATTGGGCAATTGAAATTCCAAAATCACATGCACATCTTCAGATCATGATGAAACATTCTGCAAAATTTCAAGTCAATCTGATAAAAGATGTGGCAGAAGTTGCGGGGACAAGGTCTGAGTCAGCAAGGGCCGTAACTCCATCAAAAATGGCCGAAACAAAAATAAAAAACCACATGCACATCTTCATATCATAAGAATACAATCTGTAAAATTTCAAATCAATCCGATGAAAGACGTAGGAGGAGTTGTGGGGACAAGATTTCGGACGGACGGACGGAAGGACGGATGGACGGACGGACGGACTGACACACGGACGGACGAGGGTCATTTCTATAGTCCCCCTCCGCCTACGTCGGGTGACAATGAGGCTCCATATGTGTTATTCACCAAAAGAAACTGACCGTAAAACATTTTTGTGCCGATAAATGGTGTTGTTGGCATGTTGTAAAAAAAATGATAATTTGAGTTATTTCCCTTGCCACAGAGTCAAAATTCTAAAATTGCTATTATTCTTGTATTTCTGCACAGATTTGCTTCAAACTTGCTCATAATGACAATGAAAACATGATTGATTGATTGATTTGATGCTTAACGTCCACGGTAAACAACTATGGTCATGTCGGGACGGTCAGTTAACCTAACCACACTATTCCTGGGCAGGCTTAGACCTCCTAAGCGGTTAACCAGTACTAAGTGCACATACTTTCGCCAGTAACTGACAACTGCCCTTCTTGAATCAGCGGAAGGAGAAACGAAAGTATGTGACCAGTCCGGGTTTCGAACCCAGGACCTCTGACTTATGAGTCAGGTGTCCTACCGATCGTGCTACGCGGCCCGGCATGAAAACACGGATGCCCCCGCCTAGTGCCCTAAGTAGGATGGCGCCTTGTTTAAGGTACAGGCACTTGTAGCATCACTAAGTTCACAAAGGCGTACTTCTGTGGTACATGTTTTATTGTTTTCCTTGATCTTGTATTGTGCTTCTTGGATCAAGAGAAGAGTGTGTGTGTGTGTGGGGGGGGGGGGGGGGGGGGGCGGCTTGGATGGGGGGTGTCATGACTGATTTTTGATGACATTCTGTATCTTATCGCAGAAATGGATGCCATGCAACTCTTCAAACGGAAACCATTATTGTATGAAATGAAGTAGAAAATGGGCCATAACTCCCACAATAATCCACAGATTTTGCCCAACATTGTACTTGACATGTATTTTATGATTATATACCTGTGTATAAAATATGAATTCAATACACCAAAAGATATCAAACGGAAACCATTTCTTCATACAAACTGAAGTCGAAAAAGGGCCATACCTCCCACAATAATCGACGGATTTTGCCCAACATCGAACTTGGCTTGGATGGGGGGTGTCATGACTGATTTGTGATGACATTCTGTATCTTATCGCAGAAATGGATGCCATGCAACTCTTCAAACGGAAACCATTATTGTATGAAATGAAGTAGAAAATGGGCCATAACTCCCACAATAATCCACAGATTTTGCCCAACATTGTACTTGACATGTATTTTATGATTATATACCTGTGTATAAAATATGAATTCAATACACCAAAAGATATCAAACGGAAACCATTTCTTCATACAAACTGAAGTCGAAAAAGGGCCATACCTCCCACAATAATCGACGGATTTTGCCTAACATCGAACTTGACCTGTATTTTATGATTATATACCTGTGTATAAAATTCGAATTCAATACACAAATGCTTTCAAAAGATATCGAACAGAAACCATTTTTTCATACAAAACTAAGTCGAACAGGGGCCATAACTCCCACAATAATCAACAGATTTTGCCCAACATCGAACTTGACCTGTATTTTATGATTATATACCTGTGTATAAAATATGAATTCAATACACCAATACTTTCAAAAGATATCGAATGGAAACCAGTTTTTCATACAAAATGAAGTTGAAAAAGGGCCATAACTCCCACAATAATCGACGGATTTTGCCCAATATCGAACTTGACCTGTACTTTATGATTATATACCTGTGTATACAATATAAATTCAATACACCAATGCTTTCAAAAGATATTGAACGGAAACCAGTTGTTCATACAAAATGAAGTTGAAAAAGGGCCATAAGTCCCACAATAATCGACGGATTTTACCCAACATCGAACTTGACCTGTACTTAATGATTATATGGCTGTGTATGAAATATGAATTCAATACACCGATGCTTTCAAAAGACATTGAACGGAAACCATTTCGTATGTACGTACGCCACCTACATACGG
The DNA here is from genome assembly GCA_963989385.1 of Ctena decussata. NCBI lineage: Eukaryota > Metazoa > Mollusca > Bivalvia > Lucinida > Lucinidae > Ctena > Ctena decussata. The sequence goes on from OZ022507.1 coordinate 66,513,031, forward strand.
ACAGCGGTGATACTATATGTCCCCCATTTTTAATGGCGGGGGCATAAAAACTCAACATCTTAGACAATGATTATTGCTTTAAAGGGGAATTTCTTTATCACAGTTGAAAATAATTTTTCAGTTTCACATAATTGCATATATCTTATGCCATTTTAGAAGGTTTAAAACAATTCAAAACAACAGAATGCGATAAAAAGCACATCCAAAAAGTGAAGGGAACTTCTGCGGCATAACCTCATTTATCCTTTATATTTTCATAAATAGTCAATTTTCAGTTTTACTATATTGTCTAAAAGCAAACAGTGATAATAACCATTTGACACTCACTAGATAGAGGAGTCCCTAAATTTCTGATTTACAATAAAACAATCTGTATACTGTCCCAAGTTCAGCTGACAGGATGTCTCTGCTTCTGAGTATGCACAACTATTTTACATTTTCTGACATTTTCTACCAATTTACAGTATTTTTCATGCAAAAAATGCTTGAAACTGCTCTCTCCGCATAGTTTAAGTGTAATCCTACAAATACAGTGTTCTGTGCTCAAAAAAAGTTTAAAATGAAGAGTTTGAGCTTCACAGAGGGTGGGCATGTATGCCTCAAGTATATTACTGCTTACAGTCAAAGGGAGATAATCATAGGTTCAATATTAAGGTACTGGCCAAAATGGCTTAACAGACCTAAATCATATTCATTCTTTTGCCTTTTTAATGCAGAATACAAGCAGAACTGTGCAAATGCTGTGAAAGATATGCCATAGGTCATATTTTTTAAGATAATCTCTGTCTGCAATCAGAAACAGTGGCATCAGAGGCAAAAATGGGACATGGTAGTATCATTTATCTCTTAGGAGAATTTCAATGTCTCAGAACTGGATATCTTTAACTGCACTTGTTGCATCTTGTATACAAAAACTTGTCTGTTGTCTTCTTGTATATATACTGTGCTATCCACTGCATGTCAGATAATAGAAACCTGCAAGAGCAATATAAAATCTTCAAAATATGTACTGCAATTTGTCTACTGCAAAAGAAGCAAGCACTAGGCAGATCATATTATATATTACCATGGTAACTGCCTGTTAATCTAGCAATTAAATCGGTATCAGGTCAAAGTTTATAAACAATACAACCAGAGTTTGGTTGTTACAAGATTATTATTCATTTCATATGGAACTGGATAGTGTTAAAGTTGCTTGATATACCTCTCTTTAGCTATTTCATATTTTAAATTCTGAAGACTAGTGTTGTATTATTGTTGTTAGTGCTTTAATTGTTTGTTGCTTTAACTGCTTGTGTTTTTACTTTTTTGCTGTTGTTACTGCTACTGTTCCTGCTGCTGTTATAAATTTTGAGAGATATAGTAAATAGTGTTTGGGAACTTTGGATAATACATCATACAAATATTGAGATTCTGTGTTGGTGGTTTCTGATACCAATTATAATATCTTCGAAAGCTAACAGTTACAGACGTAACCGAAATGCCAGTGCCACTCAGTTTAAAACTGGAAATAAGCGCTCTATGGTACACCATACACAAAGGTCAGAATTACCTGCTGATCGTCACCCTGATACATGTAGTGAGGAATCTCCAGTCATAACCAGGCCAAGTGTAGAGGAGTACCTAGATGCCTGTCAGGTAGCAGCAAGGGAAGGGGCTATCAATCACAGACTAGTCTGTCCTGGAAAGCTCAGACCTGCAATGAAAACAACAAATAATGACCTTATCTGTGATATGATGAGCAAAGAAGAAAATGTTATTGTTAATTTTTCCAAATTGTCAGCACTAGTGGCAGGATTTATTCATCTGTGTGACAATCCAAGTCCCATTGTTAGGATTGTGAAACGACAGGGACTCTGCATCACTGCAGAAACAATATGTAACTGTTGTAATTTTACCTCTACTACTCGTGAGATGTTTACAACAATTAGGAAAAGCAGAGGCCAAGAAGCAGGAAGTCTGAATGATGCCCTGGCAATAGCAATTTTAAAATCCAAAATGGGGATCAGTGATGTCAGGTACTTGTTAAGCTGTATCAATGTTCAACCTCCAGCACCAAGTGGACTGCATAAAAAATTATGTGATACAGCTGACAAAATGAAGCAACTAAACACCGAATCAATGATAGACAACCAAAAGTATGTAAGAAGAGTGATGCAGATGGCTGGCAAAACTCCTGAAGTAAATGTTGAGACAGATTTATCTTTCAACAACAGGCCGCAGTCTGGTTACGAGGCCGCAACCCAGTCGTTCTGTCCCATGGTCGAACAAGACACAAATAGAAAGCTTGTGTTGTCTATGGCAACTGCCAATAAACTCTGTTTTAAAAAAAAATGTGATCATAAGAAAAGTTACTGTAAAAAGAATTATGGTATTGCTGAGAGCATTTCCTCCCGTAAGTCGAAACTTGTACGTGAAAATTTGAACCATATTAAAAACAGGGGAATGTTAAAAGTGAAATCGGTGACATCAGACGCAAACGCGCAGATTGACAAAAGCATTAGAAACAAGCAAATTCGACGAATTTATGTCCCCCGCCTTGGAAACTAGGTCTCCACTGTATATACACTTAAGTGTTTGAGCTGGAAAAGCGGCTAAGTTAAAAATGTGAAAAAAGTAATAAAAAAATAATGTGAGGATTATATCCAAACCACATGCATATCTTCAGACCATGATCAAAACGCCTGTGAAGTTTCAAAGGAATTGGCATAAAACTGTAGGAGGAGTTGCACACACAAGGTACCAACTATCTATTCACTTTGATAGTAAAAATGTATGAAAAATGGCTAAGTTCAATTTGCGAAAAAAGTAATAAAAATAATTTCAGGATTATATCCAAACCACATGCATATCTTCAGACAATGATCAAAACACATGTGAAGTTTCAAAGGAATCGGCATAAAACTGTATGAGGAGTTGCGCACACAAGGTACCCACTGTCTAGTCACTATGATAGTAAAAACGCCTAAAAAATTACTAAGTTCAACTTGTGGAAAAAGTGACAAAAAAAAAAAATCTCAGGATTATATCCAAATTACATGCGTATTTTCAGACCATGACCAAAACACCTGTGAAGTTTCAAAGGCATCGGCATAAAACTGTATGAGGAGTTGCGCACACAAGGTACCTACTATCTAGTCACTATGATAGTAAAAACGCCTAAAAAATTACTAAGTTCAACTTGTGGAAAAAGTGACAAAAAATAATCTCAGGAATATATCCAAACCACATGCGTATCTTCAGACCATGACCAAAACACCTGTGAAGTTTCAAAGGCATCAGCATAAAACTGTTGGAGGAGTTGCGCACACAAGGTACCCACTATCTAGTCACTTTGATACTAAAAATGCCTAAAAAATTACTAAGTTCAACTTGTGGAAAAAGTGACAAAAAATTATCTCAGGATTATATCCAAACCACATGCGTATCTTCAGACCATGACAAAAACATCTGTAAAGTTTCGAAAGAATCGGCAAACAACTGTAGGAGGAGTTGCGCACACAAGGTACCTACTACATTAGGGGGACGGAAGGACGGCAACAAGGACGGAAGGACGGACGGAAGGACGGACGGAATGCCGAAAACTATGTCCCTCCGCTTTTCTTCGAAAAGGCGGGGGACAATTATGCATGGGACACAAAACAAAACAAACAATACTACAAATGCTTTGTGCACAAATTACGCATAGTTCAAAAGCATATAAGGTAGACACGCTTGACATCCACACTTGCACGCTGTGACAAAGATATTTACTCACTACGACTTTCTACAGCATTTCGAGCAAGAGCGCGTCTTGAATTAGTTCGAATAAAAGGGCACTTTAAGACTGCTACTCTGTTTTTATACGCCCGTTTTGAAAAAACGGACGTATTATGGCATGACGCTGTCCGTCCGTCCGTCCGTCTGTCTGTCCGTCCGTCAACATTCTTGTGCGCACCATATCTCAGAAACCGTTTGAGATATCTTCATGAAATTTTGTAGGCATATATATTAGGATGGGGCAAAGTGTCGCGTATAGTAATGGTTGCTCCCCATTTCTTAGTTTCAAAGTTATGCCCCTTTGATTATTTTTTACCCTACTAGTCTTGTGCGCGCCATAACTAGATAACCGTTTGGGATATCTTGATGAAACTTCATAGCAATATGTATGAGGGTGTGATGATGTGTCCGTATAACAATGGTTGCTCTCCCCATCTTCATTTTGGAGTTGCATGCCTTTGATTAGATTTTTAGGGTATTTTAGTATATACTAATATTGTGCATTCAATAACTAAGTAACCATTTGGTATATCTTGATGAAACTTTATAGCAATGTGCATGATCACAAGACGGTGTGTCACATATAAGAATGGTTGTTCCCCCTTGCTTAACCCCAGTCTTAGTTTCAAAAGAGCTACATAAAACATTTTCTGTCTTAACAGAATATAATAAGTTTTGATACATATCTTGGATTATGTTCAGAAATGGGCCATCAAACTTGGAATTTTCTGTCAAATTTTGTTGACATTTGACATATGATGTAAAGTAATTAACAAATTTACTGCAATTATCAGCATGACATTGTTGATGCAAGTTAAGGAGCTTTCGAATGTACTGAATCTCAAATATCCCGCATATTCCAAAACTGATCACAAGTAACTTGGAATATTCTGTCAAATTTTGTCAACATTGGACATATAATGTCAAATTATGAATAAATAGGCCAGAATTATTGGCATGACATTGTCAATACAAGTTAAAGTTTCGGAAACTATGGAATGCCAAATATATCATATATTCCAGAATTGATCGCAAGAAAACTTGGAATAGTCTATCAAATTTTGTTGACATTTGACATATGATGTAAAATTAATAATCATATGCTGCAATTAACAGCATGACATTGTTGATACAAGTTAAGAGCTTTGGTAACTATGGAATGCTAATATCTCGCATATTCCAAAATTAATCACAAGTAAACTTGGAATATTCTATCAAATTTTGTTGATATTGTATAATATAAAACTAGACAATCACTAAAGGTGATGAATGCCCCCGCCATATGCCTCACTAGACGAGTAATGTGTTAAAACATATTGGTGTGAAGTTACATCAAAATCTGTCAATAAATAAAGGTGCTAGAAGGATGACTGAGTTTTTCTTAAAAATAGCAACTGTGACCTTGACCTTGGAACTACAGACCTGAAAGGTTTACTTGTCCAAGATATTGTCATACTTAATATATGTGCGAAGTTCTATCAAAATCAGTTAATAAATAAAGGCGCTAGAACCATGACAAAGATTTACATGTACCTATAATAGCATCTGTGACCTTGACCTTGGACCTACAATGCTGAAACGTAAATTTGTCCCAGATATTGTCAAGCTAAATATTTGTGTCAAGTTATGCCAAAATCATTCCAGAGGGATGACAGCGTGTTTTCTAAAAATAGCAAAAGTGACCTTGACATTTACCCTGAAATTCTGGATCACGAACTTGTCCAAGATATTGTCACACTAAACATTTGAGTGAAGTTACATCAAAATTGTCAATGAATAGAGGAGTAGAGGAATGATAAAGTTTTTTCTAAAAATAGCAACTGTGACCTTGAGCTTGGACCTGCGGTGCTGAAACGGTAATTTATTCAAGATATTGTTATACTTAACATTTATGTGAAGTTACATCAAAATCAATCTATAAATGAAAGCGCTGGAGCAATGCCCTAGTTTTTCTGAAAATAGCAACTGTGACCTTGACCTTCATCCTACCAACCCGAAACACAAACTTCTTCGAGGTACTGTCATACCCAATAAAGCTGTGATGTAATACCAAAATCGGTTAATAAATGATGCCGCTAGAACGGCGATAAAAGGTGAGATTGTATTCAAGCTATGGAAATATGGTCAAAATATGTATGTTATTCAAGGGGACATAATTCTGCAATAAAGACCTGACTGAGAGTTCTGTTTCCTTTATGCACATGTTCAATGCATGTCTGAACTGTGTTGCAAGTTTCAAATCCCTACATCAAACAATACTGGAGGAGTTGCAGAGACAAGAACAGTACTACAAAGTGTGAAATATGGTCAAAATATGCATGTCATTCAAGGGGATGTAATTCTGCCATAATGACCTGGATCAAAGTTCTGCTGCCTTTATGCACGTGTTCAATGCATGTCTGAACTGTGTTACAAGTTTCAAATCCCTACATCAAATACGATTGGAGGAGTTGCAGAGACAAGAACAGTACTTCAAATGTGAAATATGGTCAAAATATTTATGTTATTCAAGGGGACATAATTCTGCAATAAAAACCTTAATCAAAGTTCTGTTAACTTTATGCACATGTTCAATGCATGTCTGAACTGTGTTGCAAGTTTCAACTCCCTATATTAAATACTGTAGGAGGAGTTGCGGAGACGAGAACAGTACTCAAATGTGAAATATGGTTATAATATATTATTATTCAAGGGGACATAATTCTGCAATCAAGACCTTAATCAAAGTTTTGTTTCCTTTATGCACATGTTCAATGCATGTCTGAACTGTGTTGCAAGTTTCAACTCCCTATATCAAATACTAAAGGAGGAGTTGCGGAGACAAGAACAGTACTCAAATGTGAAATATGGTCATAATATGTATATTATTCAAGGGGACATAATTCTGCAATAAAGACCTTAATCAAAGTTATGTTTCCTTTATGCACATGTTCAATGCATGTCTGAACTGTGTTGCAAGTTTCAACTCCCTGCATCGAAAACTGTAGGAGAAGTTGCGGAGACAAGAACAGTACTACAAAGTGTGACGGACGTACGTATGTACGTACGTACGGACAAGGGCAAAACTATATGCCCCTCCCCACTTCGTGGCGGGGGCATAAAAATGCTGAAATAAATGGTATGACACAGCTGATTTGAGTCATGGGCTTTGGTATGTACAGAATGACAAATATCTTGCATATTCCAAAATCGATCGCGAGCAATCTTGGAATATTCTATCATTTTTTTTTTTTTGATATTGTCAAATATATAAAAATATTGAACAAACATGCCAAATATCTCACATATTCCAAAATTGATCGCGGGCAAACTTAGAATATTCTATCAAATATTGTTAACATTTGACATATAATGTAAAATTATTAATCATATGCTACAATTAACAGCATGACATTGTTGATACAAATTAAGAGCTTTGGAAACTACAGTCAAACCTGTCTTAAGGGGTCATCCTATGGGACCCACAAAAATTGGCTGCTTAAGACAGGTGACTCCTTAATACAGGTTCATTTGCATTGTATTTTGGTCTAAGGGAACCCAAAAAAGTGGCTGCTAAAGACAGGTGACCCCTTAATACAGTGACCCCTTAAGACAGGTTCAACTGTATAGAATGCCAATTATCTCACATATTCCAAAATTGATTACGATCAAACTTGGAGTATTCATTCAAATTATGTTGATATTGCCAAATTTTAAAAAAATATTGAACAAACATGCAGAAATAAATGGTATGACACCATTGATTTGAGTCATAGCTTTCGGTAAGTACAGAATGGCAAATATCTTGCATATTTCAAAATTGATCCCGAGCAAACTTGAAATATTCTATCAAATTTTGTTGAAATTTAACATATGATGTAAATTATTAACAAATACGCTGCAATTAACAGCATGACATTACTGATACTAGTCAAAGAGCTTTAGAATGTACAGAATCTCAAATATCTCATATATTTCAAAATTGATGGTGAGCAAACTTGGAATATTCTGTTAAATTTTGTTGACATTTGACATATGATGTTAAGTAAGTAACAGATTTGCTGCAATTAACAGCATGACATTGTTGTGGCAAGTTAAGGAGCTTTCGCATGTACTGACTCTCAAATGTCTCACATATTCCAAAATTGATTGCGGGTAAACTTGGAATATTCTGTTAAATTTTGTCAACATTGAACATATGATGTCAAATTATGAATAAATAGGCCAGAATTAATGGCATGACATTGTCAATACAAGTTAAGAGCGTTGGAAGTTATGGAATGCCAAATATCTCATATATTCCAAAATTGATCGCTAGCAAACTTGGAATATTCTAACAAATTTTGTTGACATTTGACATATGATGTAAAGTAAGTAACAAATTTGCTGCAATTAACAGCATGACATTGTTGTGGCAATTTCAGGAGCTTTCACATGTACTGAATCTCAAATGTCTCACATATTCCAAAATTGATTGCGGGTAAACTTGGAATATTCAGTTAAATTTTGTCAACATTGGACATATAATGTCAAATTATGAATAAATAGGCCAGAATTAATGTCATGACATTGTCAATACAAGTTAAGAGCGTTGGAAGTTATGGAATGCCAAAAATCTCACATATTCCAAAATTGATCGCTAGCAAACTTGGAATATTCTAACAAATTTTGTTGACATTTGACATATGATGTAAAGTAAGTAACAAATTTGCTGCAATTAACAGCATGACATTGTTGTGGCAATTTAAGGAGCTTTCGCATGTACTGAATCTAAAATGTCTCACATATTCCAAAATTGATTGCGGGCAACCATGGAATATTCTGTTAAATTTTGTCAACATTGGATATATAATGTCAAATTATGAATAAATAGGCCAGAATTAATGGCATGACATTGTCAATACAAGTTAAGAGCGTTGGAAGTTATGGAATGCCAAATATCTCATATATTCCAAAATTGATCGCTAGCAAACTTGGAATATTCTAACAAATTTTGTTGACATTTGACATATGATGTAAAGTAAGTAACAAATTTGCTGCAATTAACAGCATGACATTGTTGTGGCAATTTAAGGAGCTTTCGCATGTACTGAATCTCAAATGTCTCACATATTCCAAAATTGATTGCGGGAAAACTTGGAATATTCAGTTAAATTTTGTCAACATTGAACATATAATGTCAAATTATGAATAAATAGGCCAGAATTAATGGCATGACATTGTCAATACAAGTTAAGAGCGTTGGAAGTTATGGAATGTCAAATATCTCAGATATTCCAAAATTCATCGCTAGCAAACTTGGAATATTCTAACAAATTTTGTTGACATTTGACATATGATGTAAAGTAAGTAACAAATTTGCTGCAATTAACAGCATGACATTGTTGTGGCAATTTAAGGAGCTTTCGCATGTACTGAATCTCAAATGTCTCACATATTCCAAAATTGATTGCGGGCAACCTTGGAATATTCTGTTAAATTTTGTCAACATTGGACATATAATGTCAAATTATGAATAAATAGGCACGAATTAATGGCATGACATTGTCAATACAAATTAAGAGGGTTGGAAGTTATGGAATGCCAAATATCTCACATATTCCAAAATTGATCGCTAGCAAACTTGGAATATTCTAACAGATTTTGTTGACATCCCTTACCAAAAAGATTCTTTGCCGCAAGGTTGCTGCAGCCTTGCGGCAAAGAAATTCTGTGCCGGAAAACTGTGCCGATCTTCACCGCTAGTGGCAGGGTTTCGGCAAGCACTGTGCCGCTAGCGGTGACTTCGCCATTGCATCAATGCCAGAAAGTATCAAGTATCAGAAACCTTGCTGATGCATCGCCAGAAACTTAAACTTTCTCTGTAACTTTACCAAAACTATGCCAGAAACTTAGAATTTGGCTTGAAGTTAACCAAAACTTCGCCATAAACTTATACTATGATAATCAAAGTGCCACAGCTTTGCCAGAAGCTCAGAAATAAATTTAGCTCAACATAGCTGTAACTGTTTTTAAAACAACCAAACTTTAATCTGCCAAAAAGTCAAAACTGAATTATAACTGATTTAAACAGAGACAGTAAATGAGTAACTAAAACTACCCATGTTGCACTTAAGGTTTATGAATGTCAGATCATTTTGCCTGATTTTGTTCTCTATTTTCAATTTAGAAATTTCTATGTACAACTCACATGTTACTGTATTTGACTTAAAGTGTAAAGCTGTAGACTATCTATGATGTGCCCAAATTTGATAAACATTTTAAAAAAGTGATTTGTATTTCTGAATTACAGCTGTAGTATGCCTATAATTTACTTCTATTACTTAGTAATTATTCAGAGTAGTAGATTTTTTTTATCATAATTAGTTGGTAGGTTATTCTAACTTTTCATTTTTTATTTAATTTTTTATTTTATATTTCTCTTTTTGTTGGTTTTAGTTATTTATTCTGGTTTTTATGGTTTTTAACATTTGTCTATCTATTGTAGTTCTGAAATTGGATAGCAGCAGGTGTGTTCAATTTTAGATGCATACTTTGTTACTGATAAGACAAGGAATAAATCTCCAAGGGTTCTCAGTTCATCCACTGTATGATGTAATATGACCAATCCCCATGTGGGAAAGTCAGCTAGGGTCATTAACACTAATTGATTTGTGCATATTGTGCTACCATTCACTCAGAAATTAGTATTTTTAGAGAGTGATATACAGTGAATATGACCTGACCTCTTGTCCTTGAAATATTAAAATTGTGTTCTGATAAGCAATATTCTTCTGAAAGCTTTCAAACAATGATTGGAAAGTCTTATTTTTATATGCATCATTTTAAAGGTACTAAAATTTCATGATATGTAAGCTGCAGCTTTTAGTATTCATGCAATTTCAGGAGACTTTCAGAGAGCATGTTAACTGTTACTAGTACTGAGTTGAATGGCAAATATTTCATCTTCTATATGCACTAATTACACTGATCGTTTAATGTCAGCAGCCTGAGTTGGGGCACCCTGTACGGAATTGTCCAGCAGGACAGTAGCAGTATTCCTGCAGTAATTGTAACAGGATTCTTGGCAGGAATCTGGATATGAAAAAGTTTCCCAATGGGTTTTCCAAGTGAACTTTTCACTATAATATAAAATTCCCTACAGGATTCCAGCAGGACTCAGTGTGGAATATTAAGTGAAATATTTAAATTGGCAGGAATTCAGGCAGGAATTCAGGCAGGATTCCCACCAGGAATATTCAAATGAGCAGTATTCTCACAGAAAATTTTGAAATTCCTGGCAGGAATCCTGCCAGGAATATGGACAGGATTGTTGGCATGAATTTGGTTGTGTTGCATATTACACAAAGACCTTGACATACTCTTTCAACATGCTATTTAAAACTTTCACATACACAGTGGCTTTATAAAACACAAAAGAACACATATTTTGTCAATCTCTTGGGTATTATGATTATATTATAGACATGGATCAGTACTGCCATTGCTCTTTAACACAATTTTATGACAGAAAGTAATTCTGTTACCACCACACATTATATTGAACTCATTTTCATTTTTATGTCCAGGGATGTGGGTGGGGTACATGAAATTGTGTATAAATTGAATATTTTACTCCTAAACTTAAATCTGCCTTTTAGAAATGTATGCATTAATGATACAAAAAAGTATTAAACTTACATTCTCTTCATACATGCTGTTATTAATTCATCCTTCAAATAACACAGAAAACATTTTAATATGTTTAGTACAAACAAACAGCATGGCCAGTCTTCAAGTTGAATTTATCACTTATGATTCACTGTGTACTTGAAGTATACCCCCAAAATCTCTATGCTAGATTCAATTAATTTTGCAAAATTTTCAGCTCTGTTTTCCTGCTAGGATTCCTGGAATGAATTTTTCAAATTTTCCAGATGGAATCTTGAGTGGACTTTTTATCATTTTCCACATACTGTTATAATTCAGCCTGTAAATGAAATTCCTGTCAATGTCCAGCAGGACTCCTGCTGTAATCATGTCAGAATTTTCGTACGGGACTGTTTACCCACGCATGTCATTCCCATATATTTAGAGTTGTCGTATCTGGAAGACTTCAAGCAAATACATTCTTTTTCTCTTGGCCTGAATAGCCAGTTTTGCCGTTAACATAAACTTTGTAGGAGTCCACCAGGCATTGCAACATACCAAATTTCAAGCATCTGAGCCAAGTAGTTCTGAAGAAGAAGATTTTTGAATATTTTTCTATGTATTTCCATGGTTCAAACTCAGGACTCCCTGCAGCGAGGACATTTTGGACCCTGTGGCCATCATTTGGACATACTTGATAAAGGACTACAAGGCAGTGCTACATATTAAAATTTCAAGCATCTGAGCCAGGTGCTTCTGAGAAAGAAGATTTTTGAATATTTTTCTTTGTATTTCTATGGTACAATCCCAGGACCTCGGGGACGGAGCCATTTTAGACCCTGGAGTCATCATTTGAACAAACTTGGTAAAAGACCACTAGGCAATGCTACATACCAAATTCCAAGCATCTGAGCCAAGTGGTTCTGAAGAAGAAGATTTTTGAATATTTTTCTGAAGAAGAAAATTTTTGAATATTTTCTATGTACTTCTATGGTTCAAACCTAGGACTCCCTGCCGCGGGGCCATTTTGCGGCATGGGGCCACCATTTGAACAAACTTGGTAAAGGACTAATAGAAAATGCATCATACCAAATTTCAAGCAACTATGCCTTGCAGTTCTGAAGAAGATTTTTGAATATTTTTCTTTGCATTTGTATGGTTCAAACCTTGGACTCCCTGCCAAGGGGCCATTTTGGACCCTGGGGCCAACATTTGAACAAACTTAGTAAAGGACTATTAGGCAATGCTACATATTAAATTTCAAGAATATGAGCCAAGTGGTTCTGAAGATTCTTGAGTATATTTTAGTTTTGAACCCAAGACCCCCTGCCCAAGGGCCATTTTGGATCCTACGGCCACCATTTGAACAATCTTGGTAGAGGTCCACTAGACAATGCTTCATACCAAATATCAAAGTCCTAAGCCTAGCGGTTTCAGAGAAGATGTCATTTAAAGCAAATTGTTGGCGCCGCACGATGGACGACGCACGACGGACACCGGGTGATCACAATAGCTCACCCTGAGCCTATGGCTCAGGTGAGCTAAAAACATGTACGAAATTGGTGATAGGTAAAGGCCTATTTTGCCAGTTTTTTACATAAAACATATGTTGTGGGTATTCATTAGAATCTCCCACCTGTGGCTCGCTGAGGCAAGTAATGAATACCCACAACAAATGCTTTACTGAAGAACTATAGAAATTTATCATCGAAATTTCCACATTATCCGTTCGTCTGAGAATTTCCTATATATTTGAGGAATAACGACTGTAACATATTTCTGTTACACGTGAGAGGTAGAAATTGTCAGACCTGCAAAACGGATGCATTTATTGATTTTTTTTTTCATGAATTTTGGTTTCATGACCCTTCAATGTTATTTTACTCATTTTGAGCTTTAGCAGGGGTTCTACAAATAAAACTTGCTTGAGTTTAGCCCTGGGGCTGCAGAGTTACTTCTAATTGTAGACTGCAGATGACAATATGACTAAAATGCTGTTGAAAGAGGTGTAATTTCGCTAATTCATCAATCATAAAGGTATCTTGAATTGAAATACAGATATGTCAGCTTTAAATGCAGATAGGTGTATTCTATATAAAATAGAAATATCACTAATTCTTTAGCAGATAATATTCATAATTAAACAAAGATACCAGCATTTGAAATAAAGATGTTTTCAGTTTTAAATTTACATTTATATCTGTATTCAAGTTAAATTGAAGTATCTCTGTTTAAAATATAGATGTCTATTTGAAATGCAGATATCTCCATTCTTTTTGCTGTGTCAAAAGATTTTACTTATTCAATGCAGATATCACCGAAAGGCAGCTATCTCATTTTAAAATACAGATATATCTGTTTATAAGGCTGAGATGTCTTCATTGTTTACTAAGATAGGCTGTATTTCAAATAGATATGTTTATCTTTAGTTTATATATCTTGACCTGCAATACAGATATCTCTTTTAAAATGCATAAATCTGTATTTTGATCATTAAATAGAGTAATATATTTAATTTTTAAGCAGATAGTTTTGTCGCAGTTAGAGATATCTGTATCTCCAATATAGATATTTACATTTTCCATGAAATACAAAAATTTCTATTTATAGAGACATTTCAATTTTGGATAAAGATATACTGAATTCCACCTAATTAGCACACATCATGGTAATGCCCCTATAAGCACACATCATGGTAATTTTTTAGGCATATGACTATATGCGCACATATTTGTACTAGTTTCTCTCTTTGTGTGCTAGTTTACAAGAGCTGAAAAATGCTACAGAATCTTTCATTTTATGTTTGTGCAACTTCTCTGTTCTTCTGGGACTAAAAGCAGCCTTTTACTGAAGAACAATAGAAATTTATCATCGAAATTTCCACATTATCCGTTCGTCTGAAAATTTCCTGTATGTTTGAGGAATAACAACTGTAACATATTTCTGTTACACGTGAGAGGTAGAAATTGTCAGACCTGCACAACGGATGCATTTATTTTTTTTTCATGGATTTTGGTTTCATGGCCCTTCAATGTTATTTTACTCATTTTGAGCTTTAGCAGGGGTTCTACAAATAAAACTTGCTTGAGTTTAGCCCTGGGGCTGCAGAGTTACTTCTAATTGTAGACTGCAGATGACAATATGACTGAAATGCTATTGAAAGAGGTGTAATTTCGCTAATTCATCCATCATAAAGATATCTTGAATTGAAATACAGATATGTCTGCTTTAAATGCAGATAGGTGTATTCTATATAAAATAGAAGTATCACTAATTCTTTAGCAGATAATATTCATAATTAAACAAAAATACCAGCATTTGAAAAAAGATGTTTTAAGTTTAAAATTTACATTTATATCTGTATTCAAGTAAAATTGAAGTATCTCTGTTTAAAATATAGATGTCTATTTGAAATGCAGATATCTCTATTCTTTTTGCTGTGTCAAAAAGTTTTTACCTATTCAATGCAGATATCACCAAAAGGCAGCTATCTCATTTTAAAATACAGATATATCTGTTTATAAGGCTGAGATATCTTCATTTTTAACTCTTATATCTTTAGTTTATATATCTTGAACTGCAATACAGATATCTCTTTTTAAATGCATATATCTGTATTTTGGTCATTAAATAGAGTAATATATCTAATTTTTAAGCAGATAGCTTTGTAGCAGTTAGAAATATCTGTATCTCCAATATAGATATTTGCATTTTCCATGAAATACCAAAATTTCTATTTATAGAGACATTTCAATTTTGGATAAAGATATACTGCATTCCACCTAATTAGCACACAGCATGGTAATGCCCCTATAAGCACACATCATGGTAATTTTTTAGGCATAAAATATGCGCACATATTTGTACTAGTTTCTCTCTTTGTGTGCTAGTTTAGAAGAGCTGAAAAATGCTATAGAATCTTTCATTTTATGTTTGTGCAACTTCTCTGTTCTTCTAGGACCGTAAGCAGCCTTTCTCCTACATGTATCCTTAACCTATAATTTGTTTCCTTCAATATATAATAAATCGTTGAAATGTGAGCTTATAAGAAAGAAAATTTACTACAAGTATTTGTCTCCATTTTGGAAAAGTTAAGCACACAGGGCGCTAAAAGGGTCGGTTACTGTATCTGTATAAATGTCTGAAAACATCAAGTGGATGGCCATAAATGCATGCATTCATCTGGACATACTATAACATACTATTCTTTTCTAACAGTATATATCTATGGTCTGAAATTCTAAGACATAATCTTTATGGGATTCTATTGTTTTTACAGTGGGCGTGGAATGGAAAAGGATTAGCCATCAAAAGCATTTAGCTTGCAGTCATTTTAACAACTAAATATATCAGAGTAAGCTAACAGTCCAAGGGATATTAAAGAATTACTTTCCACACTGAACAACAATGTTATCAATTTAAATCATAGTAACATAATATTTGGACATTATTATCACAAACATACCTCATGTCTTTCATTCCCCACCCCCCACCCCCACCACCACC
This sequence comes from Ctena decussata, assembly GCA_963989385.1. NCBI lineage: Eukaryota > Metazoa > Mollusca > Bivalvia > Lucinida > Lucinidae > Ctena > Ctena decussata. Next base: position 66,528,904 of record OZ022507.1, read on the forward strand.
ACAGTTTGAAACAAAACAGGAAATGATGTCACCATACTATGACACTTGAAAAACTGTTTCAAGAAAACTACTGCATTTTAAATGTTCACCAGTGGAAAAACTGCTGATTAACTTATGAAACTGTATCTCTGTTTTCAATCTGGCTCCAGTTTTTGCCAGTTAAATAAAAACTGCTTGTATAAAACCGTATTTTAACTGGTAAAAACTGTTTATTTTACTAAAATCTGTTGTTTCACCGTATAAAAACTGCAGTTTTTACCAGTACATTTTGCTAAGGGTAATATTTGACTGGTGACAGTACTTTTGCACTCACATCTTCAGCTTGAGCAGTGAAATTTCACTATGACAATGCACTGCTGCTGAACTAAAAACATCTAACACTTATCTGAGAATACAATGACATTTTAGGCCAGTGTGTTGTCAGAAAGAGCAACAGAATGGTAACACTGTGAATTTGCACTAATATTTATATGACAGTAGTAAGACTAGACTATGGCAGTAGACTGACAATTTGTTAAGTTTTCATAAGGGCTCTTTTCAAAAAAAAAATATATATATATATTGGCTTGCCAACCGTTGTATTTTTCACCAGTTTTTACAAAGGGGAACAACATGAATTAAGTCCTGTTTGCTTCTCTGAAGGACATAGCTCTTCCAAACTGGGTCCACTTTTTAAGGAAAGAATTTGCTGCTAGAGGAACAAATTCTTTCCTTTAAGAGCTGACATCTGTTGAAAAAGGAGCCAAACAAGAGTTGTCAGAAGACAACAAAGCGCACCTCATGGGTGCCTGATTCTCACAGTTACAAAGACCTACAAATATATCGGGCTATCTGCAGTGTCAGACTGAACCATTATCCCAGGTATATGATCAATATATACTAGATACAACTCAAAATATGAAGCAAAATCACTGAATGATGAAATGTATGTCAGAGTGACCTGAAATTCTATGAGGTCATTTGAAGTGTCATACCAACCCATTTTGCCAAGATTAAACTGTGTTGTAGGAACAAGGCAAAATCACTAAACCATGAAATATAGGTCACAATGATCTACAAATAGTATGAGGTCATTTGCCATGTCAGACTAATCCACTATGCCAAATATCATGTTAATCCATTACACAGTGGTAGAACTAGAGCAAGTGAGCAGGGGCTCATGTATACCCTGGCCAGCTCCACTGCCTATGAAAACTCACTTTATACAAATCTTTAAAGCAATGTTAACAGGCAGACAGACAGGTAGACAATCTATAGCAAACCCAGTGAAAGGCATATAGACAAATGCCAAAAGGTTCCATTTAAAATTTGCAAAAAATAAGCAAAAGATATATACAAATTTAAAACTCAGTTTCAACACAAATTCACATAAATTTCTATGTCTATGACCTTGACACAAAATCAGCAGCAGCATCCAGATCATGTCAACTAATCACTTACAACCAAGAAGTATGACTCTGACTATGATGCCGGGGGTATTGCATAAGCTCTCCTTTGTTTCACAAAGGCGCGCCAAAAAAGACAAATAGTAGCATTCTTCATCTGAAATTATATCCATTCACCTGTTTAATAGAAGTACTTTGGCAGTGGCTGATTTACAACTCTAGGCTCTATCATATCATTGAGCTTTCTAACTGTAGGTATATATTTTATTTCAAATGCATAAGCAGACACAACCCAGTTAATTTTCTGGTACGAGACCACAATTAGTTTTACTATCTGAATCTGAATCTGAATTGTTTACTGATGATACGCCAAAATTGACAATCTTTCACCAGGGGGGTGTGACTGGAGGAAAATTAGTCCCTAGCTCTCACGAGAGATGAGAACTTTGACACACAATCATCTGACATTTCAGCAGAGGAAATCAGGGAATCAGGGAGGTCATTCCAGTCCCTGATGGTCTGGGGAAAGAAGCTACATTTATATGCATCTAAACTAGCAGTGGGTATCTGAAATGCCATGGAATGTTGATTTCTGCAACGCCTATATAGTTTTGGGGACAAGGTCACCAGTAGGTATTCTGGCTTTACCTTTCAGACCTTTGTATAGCAATATGAGTCGGTTATCCTTCCTCCTCTTTTTGAGGCTTTCCCACTTAAGTTGCTCAAGGATGCCAGTCATGCTACCCGCCTCTCGGGTGTAATTCCTAGTTACAAACCTAGCTGCACGGTTTTGCACCTTTTCTAACTCTTCCTGAAGGCCTTGTGTATAGGGATCCCAGACCGAGCTTCCATATTCGAGGATGGGACGCACCATTGTCTTATAGCCTACTTCTTTTACTTCTTGGGGACAAGAAAACAAATTTCTCCTTACGAATCCTAGGGTTCTGTTGGCCTCAGTGCAAATATTAACAAGAGCTGTCGCCTGACAGCATAGCTCGCCTGAATTGGTGCTTGCCCATCACTCAGCCGCTATGGTGGTGTGGACTGCTATGCATAAAACTTCGTGCAAGCATTTCCATAATGAAAACACATTTATAAACAAAAACTATCTCAGAAATAAGTCTTAAAATAAAATTGGAATAAAAAAATGAAATGAAATTTCAAAGTCCATGAGCTTGAGGTAAAAAACTGACGGGGGGGAGGCTATCTCAGAAATAAGTCTTAAAATAAAATTAAAATTAAAAAAATGAAATGAAATTTCAAAGTCCATCATGAGCTTGAGGTAAAAAAACTGACCGGGGGGGCGGGGGGGGGGGGGGCGCTTGTATGTATCAAAACCCTGAACCATTATCTAACATCAGCCCAAGTATTAGTATCAACTGAGTCCATCATCGTGGCACTGTGAAATTATGTCTTCATAAATATAAAACTTTAACCAAAATCTTTAAAACAAAATTCTAAGTCGATGACCTTGACTTCAAGGTCATCCAGTGGGGTAAGTATAAGGTGTTTTGTAAAAACTCAAAAAAGAGTCTAACATCAGTTCAAGTATAAACTAAATCTCTGCAAAGCATTATGAATCAGTATGCAATTACAAAACTTTACAAATTACAAAAATTTCCTAAGTCCCTGTCCTTGACATCAAGATCACTGAGCGGGGTTGGGGTAGTACTCTGTAGATCTAACTACAGTGCAAATATAAAAAGAATTCATCTCTGGGTTCAGGAGATATGTGTCTTTAAAAAACTTTAACCAAAACATCCAATCAATAAAAAGACAATATTCTAAGTCCATGACCTTGACATCAAGGTCACAGAGGGGGTGGGGGTAGTACCTTCGAAAACTTTAGACCAATATCTAACTTTAGTGCAAGTATCAAAGGAATCCATCCATGGGTTCAGGAGATATTGGGCTTTATAAAACTTTAACCAAAACATCCAGTCCAAAAAAACACCAATTTTCTAAGTCCATGACCTTGACATCAAGGTCACAGAGTGGGGTGGGGGTGGTACCTTGTTAAACCTTAGACCAATATCTAGCTACAGTGCAAATATCAAAAGAATCCATCCATGGGTTAAGGAGATATAGGTCTTTAAAAAACTTTCACCAAAACATCCAATTCGAACGCCGACGCGGACGCTGACGCGGACGCGGACGCCGACGCCGTGGTGACAACAATAGCTCTTCCTGAACTTTCGTTCAGGCGAGCTAATGATATGGGTATTCCATTTCAAATCACTTGTAATTGTTACTCCAAGGTATTTGATACTTTCAACATTTTCCAGTACTGTACCCTCAAGGGTGTAAGAAGCCTGGATTTTGTTGTGTTTTTGTCAGCTGCATCATGTTGCATTTGACAGGTTGAAATCTCATACCCCATTTCCTAGCCCAACATCCTAAACGATCAATGTCTTCCTGAAGTTTCAATGTATATCATCTAGTCAATGTATCATGTATATCATCTATACAGTTTAATTATCCATCCTTCCATGAAACTTTTTTCACAACACTTCAGGCACTTTTAACTCTCTTTTCCTCAAGTCTCTGGGGCATGACAAACAATTTTCAAACAGTTTAAACAGGAAAACACCAGCTTGTCTTTCCGCTGTTTCCACGGTAAACATTGCCCCGGTCCGTGGAAACACCCCAAACCACCCCAAACCTCTACCAAACCACCCCAAACCAGCCTCCCAAGAGTCACTTCACCCCCCTGTCCCCTCCACACATACACCAACACCGCTCCCACCCATCCCAAACAGTACTTATATAGATTCAAAGTAAAAAGAACATATTAATAAGTGTTTACCCATGATATGTATGTATGTATCTCTTTTAATAACTTCGGGTTTAAATATTAACGAAACATTAATAATCTCAGTATAATAAAGTAAATTATTTTGTATGTTTATGAATGTCACGAACGGTGGGGCGGGGCGGGGAAGGAGGGGGCGACCATTCATACCTCTCCAAACCAGCCACCCTGGATACAAACTAGAACCCCACCCCTTGAGCAGTGGCACGTTAATTAAAGAATGAAGGGGGTGGATGGTGAGGAAAGAACTAATACTCGCCAATTAACCTGAAATGTTGGTGTCTTGGTGGGGGAGGGGTAGGGGTTCTAGTTTTTATCCAGGGAGGCTGGTTTGGGGTGGTATGAAAGTGGTTTGGGGTGGTTTGGGATGTTTTGTGGTGGTTTGGGGTGTTTCCACGGACCGCATTGCCCCATCAACTTATGAGACAAACTGCCGTTGTAGGGGCACCTATGAAGGGTGTGATTCGGTTCCTCTAGTTACCTCCAGTGCTGGGGATTCTGAGCTAATTATACATTTTCAAGAAGCATATCCAAGGCTCTTTTCAGTTTGCTATAGCAAGCAAGATATTCAGTCAAACTGGCCTTCTTAGAAACCAATGAACCAGGGAACTATTTGTGCGAAAGTATATCCTGAAAGTGTTCAACCAATCAAGGGAAATACAAGGGTTGATCCAGAAGTAATGTCACTGTGTCCACTGCGCGCTTATTTATCGTAGCATTATTATAAAAATCATATCAAGCTGCACTGTAATTCAGTTCTGATTAACAGAAGAGATATAAAGTTGGAATCTTTTTTCTTTCCAATCATATAGACGTTCAAAGTATGCCACCGACGCCATCGCGCCGCACGTCAGAATAACGTTAATTACATGAACATAATTTTCAAAGGCAATCACAAATCAAAATCAAACTAACCTGCCAAATCAGATGAAAATTTGAGACGATGACGAAATATATTTCTGTCGCCTACTGTTGAAATTTTAATATCGTCACTGCAGTTTGAAGTTTGCTAGCTAGCGCTAATGCTTGTTACTGCCGAGAGTAAAAATGTTGATTTCTGACAAAAACGCGTCAGCTGATATGTGCGGTTTTGCCCCGAATTTGGAATATCACCATTAGAGACGATAGAGCTGTTTAGTTAGAATGTGGTGAAATAACAGTTATTATGAGGCTTGTTTAAAGCTGCAATCAGCGCGATAAGCGTGCCGATGAGTCAATAAGGGATAGTCTGAAAACCGGAAGACCTTTATGTGCAATGTCAGACAAAAGCGTCACTCTTGTTTGGACCCCATATATGAATATCAATGTTTTGAAATTCGAATATTGTGTAAAATTCTTAAAATTGAGTTGCGGGGCCCTTCAAGTAATATTAAAGATGAGATAAACATGGGTGAAGAGACATTAGTGCTATGCTGGAACAGCGAATATGCTACTTTGGACATGACACAATATCGAAATTTCGCCTGGTGCGTCAACAACGTCATTGACGTGCGGCGCGTTTCGTTACCATGCCTTCTGTCTATCTCGATATCTCAGTTACTGTGCACTGTATTTCTATGAAATTTTCAGCCCATAATGCAAATAGGTTAAGGTATGTGGATACGAAATTTTATTGGTCTCCCTTAATTCTACATGATTTTATAGCTGCAGTGACATTACTTCTGGATCAACCCTCGTAATTGTGGACTGATTCCTTCTTGCATGCCCAAAAATACATGAATGATTTATGGGTTTTTAGGAAAAATAGCCATCATAGGAGATGGTAAATACCCCGACCAAAGATAGCATGGGCCTTCAAAAACAAGATGCACTTTAAAACATATACGGTAAGAAACAGAATGGAACATCATATTGGCAGGATCTGTTTAACAAATGCATGAATATCTAACATTATGCCAAACTGCCAAGAGAGGTAAAATCCCAAACAGCAGCCATCAAAAACAGTGTACAGGCATAACAAGATACAATCAACATTTCAAAATGAAATAATGCATGTGTATATAACTTCTAAAGTGCAAGCCCTACAACTTGTATTAATAGCTCTCTAGTAAGTGAATTTTGACAAAGAATCCAAGTCCGTATTTTTTTATCCCCCGCCAAAGGCGACGGGATATAGTTTTCTCCATGTCCATCCATCCTTCTGTCTGTCCTTCCATCGATCCATCCGTCCTTCTGTCTGAAGCTATAATTAAGTAACCACTGGATGGAATTTCATGAAACTTACAATAAATATACATGATGCACATGACGTTTCCTCAGACTGGCTTCAGTAATGCATCAGTTTTTGCCCTTTAATTGACTTGAAATCAATAAGACGAGCCATACCTAAGTAACTAATCACGGGAACTTCATAAAACTTAAACAAAATATGTATCACTATAAGGCTGTTATGCACATGAAGTTTCATTAGAATGTCATCAGTAGTGCATGAGTTATTGCTCTTGAAGCAATTTAGTATCAACAAATTCAGCCATAACTAAGAAATTCTATGAAACTTACTCTAGATATGTATCACCATAATCAATTGGCACATCTTCGGTTTGGTCGAAATTGCTTCAGTAAGCAGTGAGTTATTGCCCCTGAATTGGTTTAAAATCAACAAATTGTCATAACTAAGTAACCAACGAATGCAATTCATGAAACTTAAAATAATTATGTATTGTCATGACACAGCCGTGCACATAAGGTTTTGTCAAAATCCTGCCAGTTGTGCATGATTCAGATTTAATGCCCTAGGATGAATTTAAAAATCCACAAGTTAGCCATAACTAAGGTACAGGTGAACAAAATTTCTTGAAACTGAATTATAATGTATCATCATAGTGCAGTGATGTTAAGGCAAGTTTTTAAGAACGGCATCAGCCTATGTCTCACTTATGCCAGAGTTATTGCCCTTTATTTTGATTTATAGTTCAGCCCTAACTAACCAGTGAATGAAATTTTATGAAACTTAAAATAACCCATAAACAAAGCAGGGGCACTCAGGCGGGGGATATAAATTCACCAAATTTGCTTGTTTTTTTTTTTTTGAGGAGGGCTGTGGGGTTGGAGCGAGGAGGCAGGGGTCGGGAAGCAGTGTCAGGGATGAGGGGAATGGGTCACATTGTGTGGCAGGTGTCACATGGGTCAGCCTAGGGTTCTCAGACAGGGAGAAGACGTTTTGTGCCATTTTCTGAATTTCAGGGAGAAGTTTTATCCCAATTTTTGGATTTTCCATATGTTTTATACATTTTGACTTCTTCTCAGCTCAAAATAGGGAAAACTCAGTCAGCTTAGTGAGACTATTTCTCCCACTTCTTCCTCTAGGCTGAACCAGAGGGGAACAGATAGTTATGGGCACTGACAGGATATCAAATATAATAGCCTGATCATCAATAATCTAAACGGTATAGTAGTAGGTCAAGCTGACATGAAACATTGCAAAGAAACATAATGGGGCAATTACTCAACCATCATAAACCTTGTTTGTGACACAACACCCAGGCCTGATATAGTGCATAGCTGTGTGGTATCATAAAAATATTCAAAAGAGTATTAAAGATATGGAGCCAATTATAAAACTGGAATGTGCAGACAGGAACTAGTGTATAAAAGCATCATGGGGAAATAACTAAAGGCCGTTGACCAAGTGTCACCCGACGTTTGAAATGTGACACAAACTGCAGCCCTTTATTCAGTTTCAGAGTAACTGTATGGCCAAAAACAGAAAATATGTGTCACTAACCAATTAAGCACATCCTAGCAACAATCAGTATAATCAATTTACCAAATACTAATAACATACAAAATTTCAGCTCTCTCTATTAAATGGTTCAAAAGTTGGAAAAATGCCAAAAATGACAAAGGGCCATAACTTTGTAAAAAATAGGGCAATACAAATTTCAAAATCACATGCACATCTTCAGATCATGACGAAACATTCTGCACAATTTCAAGTCAATCTGATATAAGATGTGGCAGAAGTTGTGGGGACAAGGTCTGATTCAGTAAGGGCCATAACTCCATCAAAAATAGCCAAAACAAAATCACATGCACATCTTCATATCATAAGAATACAATCTGTATAATTTCAAATCAATCTGATGGAAGACGTAGTAGGAGTTGCGGGGACAAGATTTCGAGAGGACGGACACACGGATGGACACGGTCATTTCTAGAATCCCCCTCCGCCTACGTTGGGTGACAATAAATCTGTTTGGTTTGTTCTGTTCTGTTTCCAATTCTCCTAAGGATATTCCCCAAGTGGCTCAGTGGTACGTAACCACAGTTGCACACACCTGACGCCGAGTGTCCCTCCAAAATAACTAATAAAAAATTATGAAACCAAGGTTTAAATATCAGATTATTCTCATCATTACGCTTAATATCAAATTAGTTAAACATCTGAGCCTGGACACGACAAAACCAACTAAATGGCATATGCGCCCAGCAAAGACTCAGACCAGTCTGAGCAGCCTCCCAGTTTGATCAGTGTCTCTGCTGTCCACATGGAGCTAGCTTAACTCCTTAGCTACCCTATAAGAGCATATAGCAAAGACTCAGATCTGATTGGGCAGATGTCCAGGCTGGTCTGAGTATTCGCTCGGCACACATGCCACACTGTTGGTTTTGTCTTTTTGCATCTCATTTCTACTCTGTTTTATTCTGGCAAGTGTGTGGGAGGAAAAATTAATGATCCAAGCCTATATTTTCTCAAATAAATGATAATTGTCATATCAATTAACAGTAAGTATGTGTAAGTATGTTGGAGGAAAAAATAACTAGAAATGTTTTTCAGAGAAAAACTGATGTCCCCCCCACCAGCCCATTTCCCATCCCCTCTAATGAATGAAAAGCCTGTACAAGTAAAATATCTAGGCAATTTTGGAGAAAATTCACCCACTATTTCTAAAGATATCCTACATATATGACTATGACCTTGAAAATGAGGTCAAGGTCACCAAAATCTAATCAGCTCTTAAATTTGTCCCAACGATGTATCCATGAAAGTTTAGCGAAATTCCATCAATTGGTTCAGGAGATATAGTGGGTACAAGAAATTGTCATCCAAGTCCTCCAGTGACCTTGAAAACGAGGTCAAGGTCACCAAAATCTAATCAGCTCTTAAACTTGTCCCAATGATGTATGCATGCAAGTTTGGTGAAATTCCATCCATTGGTTCAGGAGATATAGTGGGTAAAAGAAATTGTCATCTAAGTCCTCCAGCGACCTTGAAAATGAGATCAAGGTCACCAAAATCTAATCAGCTCTTAAACTTGTCCCAATGATGTATCCATGCAAGTTTGGTGAAATTCCAATTATTGGTTCAAGAGATATCATGGGTACAAGAAATTATCATCTAAGTCCTCCAGTGACCTTGAAAATAAGGTCAAGGTCACCAAAATCTAATTAGCTCTTAAACTTGTCGCAATGCTGTATCCATGCAAGTTTGGTGAAATTCCATCTATTGTTTCAGGAGATATAGTGGGTACAAGAAATTGTCATCTAAGTTCTCCAGTGACCTTGAAAATGAGGTCAAGGTCACCAAAATCTAAGCAGCTCTTTAACTTGTCCCAATGATGTATCCATGCAAGTTTGGTGAAATTCCATCTATTGGTTCAGGAAATATCGCGCACACAAGAAACTGTCACGCCGACGCTGACACCGACGCCCAGGATCCGCACTGAAAACAATATGTCCCCCCTCACCTTTGGTGGGGGGGCATAATGATCTATGCCTATATGTTCTCTAAAAATAAATAATAATTGTCATATCATTTAATAGGCTGTTACTAGTGTCATCCATAATATGAGCCATGACATGAGAAAGCCAACAAAGTGGCATGTGCTCCAGCAAAGACTCAGATCATCCGCCCAGTCTGATCAGACTCTTTGCTAAGCACTTAAAGGGTAGCCAAGGGTGTAAGTGACTCCATGCTGACAGCGAAGACTCTGATCAGACCAGGTGTATGCCCCAGCTGATCTGAGTTTTTGCTGGATGCACATGCCACTTTGCTAGTTTTCTTGTTGATTGGCTCATCTGGTGTATTCTATTACAGTTTGCATAAAGCTCCATGTTTTCCAACACTTTTCAAAGGGGACAACTTTAAATTAAGGTTTAAATCTGAATTTCCTGTACTAAGGGCCCCCACTCAATGTGATGGTCTACCCTTTAAGGTAAGAATTTGCACTTCCCATGTTACAGGAGCAAATTAATTGCTTCCTTTTAGAGGTTTTAAATGCCATTGAAAAGGAAGGCAAAAATCAAATTCTGAAAAGGCAGATTTATTGTCCCTGAAATAAAGTGTATCTATTTACCTGATGCTTCAGTTATATTCTGACTAGGGTCCAAAACATGTCAAACTGTATTAAATGAAAATTTAACTTTAAAGCCCAGCAGGAACATGACATTGAAATGACGTCATACTGACTTCGATGCAACGTCATTATGTTGCATGGACATCAGTACGACACTGTTTCAACATCATGTGCCTGCTGGGAAGGTGTGTGGGTACATTTCCATGTTTTTCCGCCATTTTTCCAAAGAGAAACATTTTTTGTGACCTCTTGTTTGCTTTCCTGGGTGATGAAATGCTCTTAAAGGAAATAATTTGCTCCTAGAGAGGAGCAAATTCTTTCCTTTAAGAGTTGACCCTAACTGAGAAGGGAGGCAAACATGAGAATGGCTGAGTTACTTCCCCTGAAAGTGTATCCTTTCACCCTAAACGTAAGTTGTCGAACCAACAAAACTGCATTTTTGGCAATTCTAATGTCATCTCATACCATATACATGAACTATATACAGAATTAAGAAAAATATCACAGCTTTCAATCATAAATTTCAAATGTTCTTCATTTATATGAATAAGCTGGCGTTTTCCACCTTCCAAAAAAATTCCAAAGATAGATGGATCTAGATCTTTGCGATTGTTTTAAAAGAGAAAACTCCATTTGAGCCGCGACACGAGAAAACCAACAATGTGGTTGTGCGCCCAGCACAGACTCAGATCAGCCTGGGTGTCCACCCAGTCCAATCAGACTCTTGGCTTAGGGCTTGAAGGGTAGCTAAGGGTCTAAGCTACCTCCATGCGGACAGCTAAGACTCTGATCAGACTGGGCGGATGCCCAGGCTGATCTGAGTCTGCGCTGGCCGCACAACCACATTGGTGGTTTTGTCGTGTTGCGGCTCATTTTATAGCTAAATTACAAAAGACTGACTAACATTTGATAACTGATTTCCAATCATTTTGGAGCCCCTGATCATAATAAATTGAGTGCTATTCTGCCTTCTTTTTCTGTTCCATATTGGCTACTAAAGTTATCTTCAAAAAGTATTTATTCACAAAATGTATTTGAAAAACATCAAATATCTTTGAAATAAAATGTCCTGAAGTATATTTAAATATTTTATGATATCTAGCAAGTTCATGGTCCAACAGTTTAATAACAACAAATCCTAAACAAGAAATTAGTGCACCTATAAAAACATAGCCTACTTTAGCAGTTGGAAATTTTTGCCATGCTACAATAGCCCCATATACAGCTAACAGTATATGAATTCCAAGACAGATTTCAAATCCTTCGGAGTGGTATAATGTCAGACTATAGCTAATAACAGACACAATTCCAAACCCTAATGCTCTGAACTGACTCCATCCTTTGCTGAAGTATAAACCCCAGACAAGAACCCACATAAAGAATGGTAATGTGTACCACTGATCTAAAACTGCAAATCCATGCAACTGTGTCAGTATCCGTAGCAACTGGATTGGTCCGTAGCAGCAACTAAGAAAATTAAACACATAGAAAAAAACGGCATCTGTTTCAGAAATTCGCTTATCTGCATATGTTGCCGAAGCAAAACCAGCCCATGCAGCACCCATTATAACATAACCAATATTTACTAGAGTATTAAATGGCATCTTGAACCATTTGGGTAAATGTCGCTTCAGGGAAGGCATAACAACTTCAGCATAGTGTTCTTTTCCTAGTTCAACTTTCACATCTGAGAAACAATCCTCGTAGACGATGTAGCACATAACAGCTGTAAGCAGAAGCACGGCAGCCAAACATCGCAGCATTACCAGAGGGAACATGGTGTGTTGTGGTATTTGTGATAATCTGCAAGGAAAATGATAGGATTTACCATATCTATTTGGCCTTAAGACGGGTTTTCCCCTCCAAAATAACCTCTGCCTTAAGACGGGTTTTCCCCTCCAAAATAACCTCAACTGGAAAATGTTTTTATGAAACACTATGCCCCCAACCGTATGCTTGCCTCAAAAGAAGGTTCAGCCCATAATGTACATGTCAGAAAGTGTTATAACTCAACCCAGTATTTATAGAATTCGCTAAAAGCTAATCAGGTCATCTACACTTATGCCAAATATAAACATGCTAGTTTATGCAGTTCTCCAGATAGCTTGTTCACAAGCTTGTTCCTCTACAAAATGCCCATGTTCAAAAAAGGGGAATAACTCAACCAAAAATTTATGAAATACACTCAAAAGTTAACTAATTCATCTACCCCTTGATCTAAACCTGCAGCCATATATAAAGCAGTGTCTATTCTAGAGAGGGGGATGTGGGGATTCACCCACATTTCTGACAATTCCCCCCTAATTCTTAGCAGAAGGGGGAAATTATTTTCTTTATTTCATTCATTAAAATAGATTTAAATGATATCTAAAAGCATTGTGTGTACTCATTGATACTAAATTATAGCTAAATTACTAAGTACAGTTGTTTGTATGTAGTTTAGGCCAAATTTTAGAGTTGCAAGTGTGAATGATACCTTTTCTCTGTCAAAAATCCCCCCTATTTTTTCAATCCTAGAATAGACACTGATAAAGATCCCAACTTATGGGGTTCTTCAGATATTTTGTTCACAAGCTTGTTCCTATACAAAATGCCTTTGTCCCAAAAAGGGGAATAACTCAACTGAAAAGTTAGTGAGTGAGTGAACTCGGGTTTAACGTCCCACCAACAACATGGTCATATGGAGATGGGGCCTCGGTTTAAAGTCTCATCCGAAAGACCGGAGAAGCGGGGGATCGATCTTGCGACCCCTGGATTGGTAGATCGGAGTGTTATCCACTACACTACAACCGCTCCTAACTGAAAAGTTAGAAATATGCTCAAATGTGAATCAATTCATCTACATCTTAATCTGTAACTGTATGCCAAATCACAGGTCATTGACTTTTATCTCCAAGCAAGTGCAGGGAATCCCAGTCTATAAATACGGCGCTTCTATATACAGTCAAACCTGTCTTAAGGGGTCACCCAAGGGAAGGACAAAAATTGGCTGCTTAAGACAGGTGACCCCTTAATACAGGTTCATTTGCACTGTATTTTGGTTCAAGGGACCCAGAAAATGTGGCTGCTTAAGACAGGTGACCCCTTAATAGAGGTGACCCCATGAGCAGGTTTGACTGTAGTTAAAATGGGGTTTGGGGCCATAGTGGGTGCTCTTTTTTATTGTATTGTTAAAACGTCAATGTCCTGTGGCCAAATATAAACTAGTTCTGTACCAAAACATCTTATGTTTTCATTTTTTTTTCATCGGACATTTATATGCCAAATAAACAATGAAATAAGAAATCTGGAGGAAAAGGTCACCGTGGTACACAGTAGTGTGAAATCCGGGATTTTAAACAAGATATTTTTTAAGCTGTAAACAGGGTGACGGGACTCAGAAAGTCATTTTAACCGGTGTGATTTAAGACTACCTAAGAAGACTCCAGTTGGAGGTGTGTCTTTAAAGGCAGAAATTATAGAACAGAACAGATAACTTAAAATGGCTGTTCAGATATTTTGTTCACAAGGTTATTCCTATACAAGTTTAGCTTTTGAAAAAGCTTAAGAGGTTATCCCTTAGCAAATGAATCTATAAGATGAAAGTAGTAAAGCAGAAAATTGGCAGCAATACAAGTTAATTTTATTGTATTCTTGGATCTGTTGAAGCTGTTGGTAAGTGGGGAGTTTGACCGCTTTTATTTTTTGTCTTGTGGCGAGTTTGACCGCTTTTTTTTATTGTCTAGTGATTGCTCGTAACAGGTGAGCTTCAGTGCTACATGTATTAACTCTTGTTAGATGACCTGTACTGTTTAGTAATGTCTCTTCGTAAGTGGACTGTACTCTCTAGTAAGTGCTTGTATTAGGCAAGATGAAGTGTTCAGGATAAGTTTCACAGCTCATGTCTTAGAAATGCAGGAAGGGACCCTGCAGCTGGGTGCACCAAACTACTGGAGCAAATAACGGTAAATAGTGGAACCTGTATTTAGCGTTAATCAAGTAGGACTTGTTGTACTGTCAAGTGATAACTGAACTTTCAGGTAACTGTTTGTAAAGGGTGAGACAAAGTGTTTTAAGATATAAGCCATAAAGATCATGCATTAGCGACGCTGGCAAGAACCCTGTAGCAGGGTGTGCCAAATGTAGAAGTACCGGGAAATAGTCGGACCTGTATTTTAGCAAAAGGAAACGGCGTACATATAATCGAGTACGAATTCCTATCTTAATATGGTTATCCCCAATAAAATGCCTATTGACTAGCTGAAATAGGCTAAAGGGTAAAGACCTTTAGAGCTGTAATTTTTCATCTAGAGTAAGGGGACATGGCTTCGCACACTTTTATGACTTTTGCAGCATTGGAAATAGAAGCATTCTAGATGTCTTTGAATATTGTGTCATATACCTTGGAACCAGTAAATGAAAACCATAAAACAACAGCGAATATGCTATTTTTATTTATAGCAGGGTTTTTTTTAAGCGCGGGTCCGTTGGCCCGGGCCCGTTGATTTTGGCCTCGGGCCAGTTAAATCCCACTGTAGCAGGTCCGTCAGGCCAGCTGAATTTCGGGGAGTCATTTCGGGACATTCAGTTTGTTTCAAACTTGAAGCGAAAACCATCTGAAAACCAGTCTACTTTCATTTTGCTACGGATGATTTCATTGGACGATCAGAAATGTTTAATCCAATGAAATTTCTCCTCGCATTGCAAATAGACAATATGGCCAACCGATGAAGTTTGGGGATGAATCGCAGAAGTCACATGTAAAAAAATGGACCCCAAAGGACTTCTGCGCTTATTTCAACCCCCGCTATCTAAAAAACAAAAACAGCTGCTTAAGTCCGATGAAGAAAAAAAGCCACCCGACACAAATACGAACAGTCTGGCCGCCATCAGTACTTTCAACCTGGGTGGCTGACTGAATTCAAGTGCCTGAAGTGGCTCAAGTTTGATGATGCCCTAGGAATGAAATGTTCAATTTGTAAAACTAGGGACACAGTTGGCTCTTATGTTACTGGATGCACCAATTACAAGAAAAACTCACTGCTATATCATGAGGTATCAGACTTGGCTTAATGGGTTAATTATCTTAAACATTCGGATACTAAACAACTACAGATAAGACTGGATATTTGGTGATAAAGGATCATACATTTTAATGGTGCTTTATTTTATTGAATATAATTAGTCCTGTATATTCCGCATTGGAAAAATAGTCGGGCCAGTTGAAAATTTGGATGGCCATTAGATTTTCCGGCCAGGTGGCCCTGCAGGCCAATGGCATTTTGGTCCGTAGGAAAACCCCTGTTATAGTTTGCAGGGCAATAGTATGATGTTGATGTTCCTTCCATAAATGGAAAGACAAAAAGCAGCGATTTTCAGAATTTTATTTGATTTTAAAACACTGGTTAATAAGTGACTGACAATTTGTTGTTGAATCCATCACAGCTCGACTGTGTAATCTTACAGTGGACTTACGGCAAAATAGGATGACAGCTAAAAATAATATGCCGACTTTTCTTATAAAAGTGAGGGACAAAATTCACACCCCGTAGCATGAAAAGTCTTTGGTGTCTATACAACCGGCATAGGTTTTGATGATTGTGCACTTGGTATTGTGCATTAAAACTTCAGGAGCCAAATTCCGACAGTGTGCTATCAATAATATTGCCTGTTTAAAAAAGTGTAAACTTCCCCGTCTTTGATCTGAATGTTTTATATAGCCTTGAAGGTGGTATAATCGTGGATGTAAGACCCAAATCACGTGACAGTCACATGTCAAATAATTTCTTGATATTTTCGCATGACATAATTAGACCCCAACTCCAGATGAATAACCTGATACAGTTTCGATGCAAAGCACTATCGTTTTAATGTTAGAAAATTCATCCGCATATGATTGGGTGATCTATTTATAGCAAGTATCAATGGGTTGTAAATTCGTTGATGTGTTCCGCCGCATGATAAAAAATTGACGAACCCACGTCAGGTCACTTGTTCATTATTTTCTGTTTCATAGATGCTTTTGGAAACTTTTTAGTCTTAAACAGATTATAAATAATCCAATATATATCTGATAATAATTATTAAAGGAAGATACTCATTCAATTAAACAGGATTCTTAAAGCTCCACCTTGACTTTCCTGCAACTAAAACATTTTTGACTGTAGCGTCATAGCCCTTGAACAGATCGAGTTGAAATTTACTGTATCACTGTATGGTTTTATCCACTTGAATACTAAGTAAGAGTATGCACAGACTGTGTTCTTTGGAAAAAATACGAGCCTTGGTATTCAGTCCTACTCTCAAAACATAAGACTTCCTTTTTCAAGAAAAAGCAGATAAGGACCCCCAGTATAATAATCAAATAAGGGAGCAATTTTGCAATAAGATTTTACACCCATACTAGGATCAACTGTTCACCGGAAGGTACAAAATCAGTAATCATTGCAATGTTTTCTTAGGCTGCTATTGTTGCGTAATAGCTGTTCGCCTCTAAGATTGTTGTTGTATTTGGTCTAAAATTATTATAAAGTGTACTTTTAGTAAATCGGACAAATCGGACAATGACGTAAGGGCCAAGTAGTAGGTAATTTGATAAAGTTGTTTGGAGATCTATATTAAGTTCATAATCAGGGTGGGTAAGACAGGTAATAATATTTATTGCTTTGTTTGCTTAGGAACCAGACAATTTATTGGCTTTTCCAGACAGTTTTGACACTATTTTTCTCGTAAATAAGATAAGTAAATTTCGGTCACGAAAACAAACGTCATTCACCTAAATGTTTAATATAGTATTTTAGTCATTGTCATATGTGGCTGCCAATTCCTTATAAGGCTAGATAATGCTAAATTAAAGTCGACGTAATCTTTATAAATAGAAAATGACATGAGGTATATGGCTAAAAATAAGCAGGTGCGAGAGAGTATAAAAGGGGAAAGCAAGACTGTAAGAGGGGACTGTTGCTGGGGTGTTGGTGAGAACAGGAGAGCAGTATGTAGTTAGTAATGTTGTCAGTGGTCGAGAGCGGGAGTAGGGAGAGAGAGACTGCACTCCTGCTGGGAAATATGAACAGGAATAAAAGACAGTAAAACTATATAAAACCCGACTTCTCTTTTCACTACGTAACACACAGTTTCCTTTTTGATGCTCGTGACCAGGATATGGACTTAACAACGTTATTTCTTGGACTTGACTTGTGAGACTCCAATGGTTGTTACCTTTGGGACACTTTGGTCAGGTAAATTTAGTCTATCTTATTTTTCATAATCACTTAAATGGCTTTCCAGGACCGGACAAGCTGGCTTCAAAATTATGATTGCACAAGTTATAATTTTGTTAGGGGTTGAAGGGATTTATCAGACAGTCGAAGTTCTTCATTGGAATGTTCAAAGTTATTAAGGGTTTTGTCCATATACCAATTTTATTTAAAGCGAACCTGGGGTAATTAAGAAAAATAAAACAATTTTGGTTTAAGAAGTCGGGTTGCGACAAACGAAATGCTCGATTTGGGTTTATAAGTTTTCTTTTTCATAAAAGGATCATGAGAATACAATGGAACAGAGGAGAAAAAAATAGATAAAAAAAAAAAAAAAACATGCTATTGGAAACATTGTACATAAAGCTTTTTGTTAATAGTTTAGTTGCAGGGTTAATACATGTTCTCGTATAGTATTTTATTGACGGTATAAGAGTTGTGAAAGGCACAAAGGTATCGCCAGAAATATAATCTTTATCAGGTGTAAGGCTGGTGTGACTACTTGTCAAAGATTGTTTAAATCTTTGGGGGAGATTTTCCCACATCAGCGACTGTACTTACGCTTGTGGTCGAACTGCTGCAGGATGCACAGTTTAGTACATAATTTTACTGCAAGAAGGGGAGCTTTTGCAAATGGTGTTGGCTGTAATTGTCAGGGCGTGCGTAACGCTTTAGAGGATAGCTTACCTCTGCACCAGAAAGCAAAGCTGTTTTCGCTTCAGTAAGGAACTATTGGCGGGATACTGCATGTTGTATGTATGTGAGTGTGGTTGTTCTAAGTGTTGTTTATATAGAGTTTTATCAGTATGTAAGGGCAGAAAGTCTGCACGAATTTGAAGCTTGTTGATCGGTCCCTGCGTTCGTCGTTCTTAGTGGTGACGTAAATACGGTAGACAGGAGTAAGCCAAATGACCATGAGGCAAGGGTGTCCTTGACTAATAAAAGGATGAAGTGAATACACTTTAGGACAGCGAGTAGTCTGTCCCACCTGTTGAGTAATGACACAAGTGTAAGATCGACAGTGGTTACCGGTACATCATGCTTGCTGAATGTACATCAGTGGTGGACGTTGAATTACTGCTTTATATGTCAGGATTATTTTCGTGTAAGTTCAAAAACAAAGATGGAAATGAGACAGCCTATTGATCTAGTTACTTCTTGATCGGCCCACACTAGTAAAGAAACAAACAAACAGATAAACAGTGTTTTGGAAATTGCTAATTATCCATACAAGAAAACATTTTATCGTTTTGAGGCAGCAATCGTTTTGAGGCAGCAAAGTCTTATCTTCAGACACACTGGCATATTAGATATCTAGGCAGCGGGCTAATTAATGAAGAAAAACATTTATGGTCTAGGAAAGATTAAACAGTGTAAATAGACATCTTTTATCAAAGCTGACGATTTGTACAAGATAAATAAAAGAACTAACAATCATTTACCTGTTCTTATATTTTGGACCACATGTATCATTAATCAGAATAACTTTACCTTTCGATGTGAACAGTTTAAATTCCGACTTAACTTGTGAAATTGGAACGTACAGTAAGGAAAAAAAAAAGGAACATTGCAAAAGTGACATTTAATTATCGAGCAAATTGAACGCTGAACGTAGCCGGTGCTACTGTGGGGAAAATGTCTGCAAAACTAATTGAGGACATATTAATTGGATTAATGCACTGGACCATCAGAGGCGTCCTGGTCTTGGCGAGGGTGGACATTGACGGCCCAGAGCAGGTGCTGTCAGCTAACAGGGTTAATTACCATAGTGAGGCGGTAAAGAAGCTGCACAAGCCCCCTAGTACGGGCTTGTATCTTGGCAGGTTCAAGTATATTCCTGCTGGGTCAGAGGTGGACGATGAGAACGGAGGCAGTGTGAGGATCGACAACTGGTACTTAAATTAGGGTTCCAGATGCGCGGATTCTATGGATAGCCGTCCGCGCCAGAGAAACATCACCATCCATGGGAGATCGACGCATACAGATGACAACGGCTGGATGTTGTAGTAAACTGAAATAACTGCATAATGAATATCCAAGTAACTGTTGATTTATAAGGTCGTTAATTTATAAGGCTAAATGTTTTTTAAAGAATTTCATGAAGGTGGAAATAACTATCCATTTAGATAAATAGCAGTGATAATCAAGTTTTGTTAACCCTTATGGTTAAACTTATACCTGTGTTGATTGTTTAAGTATAAAATCTCGTTTTTTAAAGTAATATATAGGTGTTATGTTGCCAGGTTAAAATTTAAGTTTTCCAAAAGTATAAACTTGAAGTTGGCCAAAGTAACAGAAAAGAAAAAGCGAAACGCTAATAGGGGACGTAGACATCCAAGGTTGTTTTCTGGACAGAATATGTGGTGACTTATGTGGTGATTTTGACATAGATTAACTAGAGAGGAATTCACTAGTGATACTGTGCATGAAGTGATATTTAGTATGCATGTATAGTCGTATGGAAAAAGTAACAGGAGTTGCAGGTGGGTGATATTTTCTTCACACATTTACTCAGATTATTGTCATTTAAGGCCATTCAAGGAAATGAAAGTGTATGAAAATGAAAGAGCTTCAGGAGGGGAAGTGTAGGTCATTGCTAAATAGGTATTTCCTGAATTATTAAGTTCGTTTTATTTATGGTTACATATGAATTTTTTTTGCAAAATCAGAACAAATGCTACCTACCTAGAATTTCATAATCCCTGATATTTTATTCAATAAGTAATTTAACAAAATATCCTGTAGAAAAGGGCGAGTGTTGCGTAATAGCTGTTCGCCTCTAAGATTGTTGTTGTATTTGGTCTAAAATTATTATAAAGTGTACTTTTAGTAAATCGGACAAATCGGACAATGACGTAAGGGCCAAGTAGTAGGTAATTTGATAAAGTTGTTTGGAGATCTATATTAAGTTCATAATCAGGGTGGGTAAGACAGGTAATAATATTTATTGCTTTGTTTGCTTAGGAACCAGACAATTTATTGGCTTTTCCAGACAGTTTTGACACTATTTTTCTCGTAAATAAGATAAGTAAATTTCGGTCACGAAAACAAACGTCATTCACCTAAATGTTTAATATAGTATTTTAGTCATTGTCATATGTGGCTGCCAATTCCTTATAAGGCTAGATAATGCTAAATTAAAGTCGACGTAATCTTTATAAATAGAAAATGACATGAGGTATATGGCTAAAAATAAGCAGGTGCGAGAGAGTATAAAAGGGGAAAGCAAGACTGTAAGAGGGGACTGTTGCTGGGGTGTTGGTGAGAACAGGAGAGCAGTATGTAGTTAGTAATGTTGTCAGTGGTCGAGAGCGGGAGTAGGGAGAGAGAGACTGCACTCCTGCTGGGAAATATGAACAGGAATAAAAGACAGTAAAACTATATAAAACCCGACTTCTCTTTTCACTACGTAACACTATCCGAGATAAGAAAATGGCCGCTTTTCAGGTATGCAAAAAAGAAATAACAAAAGAAGGCATAAAAGCAATTGGTCAAACTTTTTAAAAAGTTTTATTCCCTATTTAGGCTGTAGGCATTTGCTTTTGTCATGAAATAAAACCTTTATGCATTGTTAAATCTTGGGAGAATAAACACTTAGTAAAACTTCTCTTGCGCATGAATATTATGCAAATTACTAACACCCACGAATTTACAACTCCCACGATTTTACAACCTCCAACCATATATTTTGGCGCCAAAATGCACATGATGCACTGCACGCGAAAGTGATGTCAAAAGCCTTCATTTAAACAACCTTGAAATATTTGCAAAACAAAATGATGTTCAGACAACTGATGACTGGCACATACTAAGAAATCCCGTAGGTGTGCGAAGCCATGCCCTGTGCGAAGCCATGTCCCCTTACTCTAGTCACTGATGGCTGTGCTTGAACATGTTTCTCAAGGCTCAATAAACATAAGGAATCACGTTTTGTGCCTTTCTGGTCTCTCACTGTCTTTGTTTCTATGATTTTACCTGTCTATCTGTAGTTCCTTAGAAACTAGAACTGGAATGAAGTGAGGATGAAGGATCTGCAGCTAAAGGAAGGTCACTGGATTTCCCAACTTCTAAAATTAGATTCTAGACTGGGCTCATTAGTTACAGGTAAAACCCCAGACTGCACCTAACACGGTCCATAGAATTACCGAAAAGCACCGAAATACCGAAAAGCACCGAAATACCGAAAAGCATAGAATTACTGAAAAGCACCAATATGTCATATTCTTTGCAAGAATTTGGGTCTGGATGTATATTGTAAAGGGATCAAGTAACTCATGAGGGTAATTATTATTACCGAAACACCATTATTCATTTTTATCTAGATGAAATCCTCCGGTGGATCTCTGGTTATACAATCCATGGTTATACATTGCATAACCAAGTCCTAGAGAATGTATCGTCAGCCAAATATTTAGGAGTTGAAATTACGGATGACCTCGAGTGGGGTCAGCACATCAATGAAATTACCAGTAAGGCTACTAAGACTTTGGGTTTCCTTCGTAGAAACTTGACTTTTGCATCGAAGGAAATCAAGGCTGCTGCATATAAAACTCTGGTCCGGCCCAAATTAGAATATGCAGCGCCAGTTTGGATGCCCCATCACCAAGTTGATATTAACAGAATAGAAAAAGTACAGAGGACTGCTGCCCGTTGGACCTGTAGGCGCTGGCGCAATCAAAGCCATGTGGGAGAAATGTTAGAAGAACTCCAAATGCCAGACCTGCAGGAAAGACGACAGCAAGCTTCTCTGTCTCTATTCTACAAAATTCATAATAATCTTGCCATTGTCACCGATAAGAACCACTGTTCTCTGAAAATTCATTCGTTGGGGGCTGTACCAATCCACGAGGGCAAGTTTGTGTTGACACATTGTTGACCTCTGCATAGTTTAAGGCAGTAAGTAGTCTTTATTTTACATTTTGACATTATTTTCCAAGTGGATCTTGTAAAACACATATTCTTTATTGTCCTTGTTAAATGACAACGCTCAAATGGCAAAATTACCTGAAGTGCGTCCTATTTTACTGTGTTTGTTGTTACGTCACGTGTAGAAAGTGTGTTTACACAACCGATTCCTCCATCTCAATGTCTAATTTGATGTATTTTATGATTGCAAGCATTGGCTAATGCAACAAAGATAAAATGAACAAAGTATGGCATATTTCTGTTCAGCGACAGCGAATTTATTTGCAATTTCATCTCTGTACGCCGATTTTCAAATGTCGGGGGCACTGTCCCAATTGTTAAGTGCCATAATATTGGATGTGTATGCAGTCGTCGGGGTACAGGTGGATGCAGAAGTTGGGTGCAAAACATATGTTTTGCCAAATTGACTTAGAAAGGGTCCGTTTTCTGTGTGTTTAAAGTCCCTGCTGCAGCTTATGTAGACGGGATGTTCCCGTCGGTGTTTCTTTAGACATCTCCTGGTCATGGAGTGGAACGAGGTGCCGAAGTGGAAACGGAATGCGGGTTAGCCAGCTGGTCTACAGCTTTTGTCACAAATACAAAGTGTATTTTTCATGTCCGCCAGCCGTTCTTTCACCCAGGGGAAGGGAGGTGGTGTGTGTGTGTGGGGGGGGGGGGGGGGGAGTCAACTTTGATATTGGTACAGGTGTGCCACCGGGATCTTTCAAACCCACCCTACTCATGTGTACCGCCTTTCAGCAATGTACACCTATTCATGTGCCGGACCACGTAGCGCAATCGGTAGGGCACCTGACTCATAAGTCAGAGGTCCTGGGTTCGAAACCCGATCTGGCCACATACTTTCGTATTCAAGAAGGGCATTTGTCAGTTACTGGCGAAAGTATGTGCATTTAGTACTGGTTAACGGCTTAAGCGGTCTAAGCCTGCCCAGGAAAAGTGTGGTTAGGTTAAATGACCGTCCCGACATGACCATAGCTGTTTACCGAGGACGTTAAGCATCAAATCAATCAATCAAAAAACACCTATTCACGTATGAGTTATATAAAGCTACCCATATGCAACGAATTATTATCAAGATCAGATTGTAGCATAAAATTCTTTTTCAGCAAAAAAGAAACAATTCAGTATACAAAGACATTAAATAGATCACTCAAATCATTCAAACAGCAAATAAATTGGTATCATGTAGACAGATCACACTAAAGGAAGGAATATATTTGTATGCCCTAATGATTTATCAGCCTTATAAATGTATAGAAATCAGCAATTTTGCACTCTATTGATGTATAGCAGGCATGCAGGCATGAATAAGGGGGCTATTCCAGTGGCACATTTGTACTATGCTTTATATAGGGAGCTACCCCCCCCCCCCCGGTTCTTTCATTTAGATTGGTCATGAAATATATCTTTGTTCTTTCACTTCTAACAGCCGATCGGTAAAATATGTACACTGAGTACTGGTCAACAGCTTTGCTTAAGCCTGCCTACAAAACAAGTGCGATAGGATAACTGAGCGTCCACTGATAAGACGTAAAGTCACCACACGCGCGCGCGCAAGCACGCACGCCAGCACACACACACTATGTCTCCTGCAATGAACAAATAGGTGATCGGTTCGACACGGGAACAGCTCCATGCAAAGATGACCCCAAGTTTGAACAGACTAGAGCAAGTGAGAAGGGGCTCACATATACCCCCGACCAGCGCCACCGCCTAATGAAACCACCGCCTAATGAAACCAATCTTATACATGGTATGAACCTAGAAGTAAACTTAGTCACCTATCAAATGGTCCCATCGAAGTATAATACAAATATCAGCAAAGAGAACCAACTCAACACAAATGCCGGGCCGGGTAGCGCAAGGGTTCGAATCCCGGTCTGGCCATATACTTTCGTTTCTCCTTCCGCTGATTCAAGAAGAGCAGTTGTCAGTTACTGGCGAAAGTATGTGCACTTAGTACTGGTTAACCGCTTAGGAGGTCTAAGCCTGCCCAGGAATAGTGTGGTTAGGTTAACTGACCGTCCCGACATGACCTTAGTTGTTTACCGTGGATGTTAAGCATCAAATCAACCAACCAACCAACCAACTCAACACAAAACTTTAATGTAAACATATAAGTCTGTTTCCATGACCTTTGTCAGCAGCAGCATCCAGATGATGTCAACTAATCTGCATGCACACATAGATACAATCTACATGCACACATAGATACAAGTCTGTGACCTTGACATTTGGTAAGCAGGTAGGAACCTAAAAGTAAACCTAGTCAAATATCAAAAGGTTCCATCAAATGATATTGGAAATATAAAAGAAAAATATATACTTAACACAAAACTTTAATGCAAACATTTAAGTCTGTGACCTTGACCTTAGGTCAGCAGCAGTATCCAGATGATGTCAGATCCCAAACCCTATCCCCAACATCAAAGAGAAAGATTGACAAAGACATCCCAACAAACAATAAATTACAAGTGATAAGCCGAGTCAGCAGCTCTTTCCCAAATAGATGGCAACTCAGCTATCTTTATTGAACTAAATAATTTAGACCAACAGACGGGTTACAACGGACTAAGCAAATTATATTAAAAACATTTAACAATTATTTTTACCTATTTTCTATTTTTATGATAGAAGGATTAAACTGAGAACACAATAAATTAAACAGCACCGAACATAAAACAAATGCAACCGCAACAAAAGTACCGCCTTGGGAAGGTCAGTAATAACTACTGGAGGTTTAAACCGGTTTTACTGGACCCAAACCCTCACCCTCACCCTCCGCTGCGGTGCACACAATTAGTTGGTAGTTCGGTTCGTATGGAGGTCCCCTAACTCTTCAGAGAGTCATCACGGTCAACAATTAAGATCAAGAAAAGACCGTGATGAAGCAAGGATGAGGACTCGACAGCCAAAACGTGTTGAGACACCCGGAGATCCCTGGGGCGTCAGCAACACCACTGGAGTACTGGAGCAAAAGAAGACCACCAGTTGAACCCCGGTGGGCCAAGAAACAGACAAACATCCGGCCCTAACAAACTAATATATAGCTTTATGTAGGGGCTATCATAGAGTCTGAACCCCGACCCACCGGCGAGCAATTAAAGAGGACAGCAAAGTTGTCAACCGTGATTGGGTTAACCACTAAGCATGCAGACTGTCGCATTACATCTATGTTATAGCCAATGCGTTTAAATCGTATGATAATTTTCTTAAATTGATCGGGAAATTCTGTTTTCCCTACGATTTTGCGTAATTTATATACTAAGTCACCATAAAATTCAGGTTCCGATAGGCCTTGTTGCAAAAGTGACCTTAACCCTATATTATATTTAGAAACCAATTCAAAGTGTCTACGATAAAATTTAGAAAAAGCTTTTCGAAGTTTATGATACCGATACCCCTGCTGTAAAAGCTTGGCAGTCAAACTTTTATTAGGAGCATTGAAGTCAGCCAGATGACTAGACACCCTAGCGAAGCGAATAAGCTGAGAAATTAAGAAGTGGTGCGGGGAACATCACCATCCAAAAACGGAAAAAACCTTCTTTCTTGTATTTTAAGACATAGATGGAAGTCGGAAACTTCTCCCGAAAGTTTGCAAAGGCGAATTACATTACTATTATTTTATTTTTATTTACTTATACTTTTTATGAAACTGTATCTTATGACAAATGCAATATGAACTAGAACATAAACGCTATACAGATGAAAAATGCTCAACAAACATTCTTCAAATTAAAACATGGGATTTATTCTTATTTCACAATAATACTTCGGACATACATTATTGTGCAAAATAGTTTTAGTCTGTTTTTACTTTTTTCGCATATAGTATTATGTTAAATGAGCCGCGGCTCGACAAAATCAACAAAGTGGTTGTATGCCCAGCGCAGATTTAACTCAGCCTGGGCATGCGCCCAGTCTGATCAGAGTCTTCGCTGTCCGGGTGAAGGTAGCTTACCCTTTAAGCGCTTTGCTAAGTCTGATCAGACTGGGTGGAAGCATGCGCCCAGTCTGATCAGAGTCTTCGTTGTCCGGGTGGAGGTAGCTTAGACCCTTGGCTACCCTTTAAGCGCTCAGCTAAGAGTCTGATCAGACCGAGTGGATTGGAAATTCTATGGCCCACAACTACTTTGTTGATTTTGTCGTGACGCGGCTCAAATATGTTCGGTTATTTCATTTGCATTATGACCAATAATCAACGACATGGGGCAGCGATTGTTGATAAAGCAATTAAGTTAGGTGTCATATTTAACGATTATCAATAAATACACGAGCGTCGATTAATCAGTGGCACGAGGCATCGATTGTTGATATAAGCGGTTTTAATAGGTGACATTTAACGATTAATCATCGGCATATGCGAAAAAAAATCCAGTCTAGCGTGTAATTATATATTATTCAGTTCTCGCTTAATATTTCTGTACACATGATCTATCTGAGGTCTCTATATATCTGTACATCTATCTGAGGCCTAAGTTCAACTTTGTAAATTGTTATATAATACATGTGTATAGTTTATATATAATAAAATATGATTTAAACCGAAAAAGTGCTTAAAGGTTCCTAATCAGGATCTACACTGTTTGCTTGGGGCATATTTATGGCTAATTCGACCCTTCTCTGACTAACAAAGTCTTCTGATATTTTGATTGGCGGATTTTAGCACAACATAATAAAAAAAAAATGGAAGGTCATGCAAATTTTAATTAGTTCTACAATTTCAAGTTCCACTGTGTTAAGTTTTGCGATTTTCATAAATTTGAAACTGATCTGGGTCTACGCTATTTGCCAACGCTTCATTGAAGAGGCCAGGTAAACTAACCATAATTGGTACAGATTTATGGACCCAGATAGAATGCCTACGTTGGGCCAACGTTGGCTTAAGGTGGTCAGTTTGGTTGGGCCAACGTTGGATGCCAACGTTGGGCCAACGTAACTTTGCTCATCGGGCGAACGTTGAGCCAACAGTTGGCTCAACGTTGGCCGAACGTTGTAAGTTTTTTCCTACAACGTTGGGCGAACGTTGCGCCAACATTTATGGCCTACAATCAGCCAACGCAAAAATTTCACTTTGGGTCAAGTTGTGCTACCTTAAAGACAGGAGTGGTACTATATCAGGAGGATTAACTTCCACAGTGCCATTCTGTCTCTTGATCACATAGTGCCAACACCTTTATTCAGCCAATGAAATTATTATAAGTGGTAATTCTAGTCCACTGATTGGTTAAATAAATTTTCACACCTTTACCTTTACAGGTAACATATGCTAATGCTGGGAACCAGACCCCCCCTGGCAGAGATGTCCTGTCTTTAAACCAACATATACTTTGAAATTAAACAAATTCCTCCCTCTCTGCGAAGCATCCGGTGAGAGTAACTAATTCCATGCCCACAAACAAGAGTCGGCAATTTAATAGTTTACTGACTTTTAAATGCAATCCCAAATACTGCCAATCTCTGATCACTTAATGAGGTTTTCATATACTTTACGACTAAAATCAGCTTGCGCATATGCAACTTTTTATAACATTATTTCCTCTTCGCTTACACATTTAATCTGCCTGATGAATCCTGGTTAATCAAATGTGTGAAGCTACATTTCACCTTGCACAGTTGCGCAGGCTGATTTGAATACATATGCCTAAGGTCGATTCTCGTGCGAAGACATTATGGCTGAAATGTATTATGCTAAATTCACAAAAAATCAAATACAATCTCCTTGACTTGAAGTATTGAATACTGCTGAGTTTATGACTTGGCGCGTACGTTTATAATTTACTATTCAAAGAACACAATCTTTGCTTCTCAAATCCCTAGTTATGTGTAGCACTTGGTACGTCTGAAAGTCATTAAAATAGAAGTACTAACAACTTAATTGCTGAATGGGGATCGTTTCCTTGGTAACCAGACCTTGCTCGTAATAAAATCGGAGTACACAAGACTCCTTGCTGTGTGATCGCTAATTACTTACAGATTTCCACTTTTCTATGTACCTCGTTCAGATATTGTAAATAAACAAAGCTTATGATTAGCATTATCATAATGCCTTAACCTATATTGTAATATTATTCAATGAAATTTATAAAAGCACAAATTCATAATTTTTTCATAGAATTATTAGTACATGCTAGTCAAAGTCAGAGCAGGCAATGCCAAGATAAATAGTAATTAATATAATATAATTAAACATAAGCAAATAGTAAGAAGCCCATTTCATGATAATTATGATACTGAATAGTTGACTCATACATAGATAAATTGACGAATTCATATTCATTTCTAATTATCATTGAAACCTGGAGTTCAATTCCCCACGTCAAGCCAACGTTGGGCCAACGTTACTCAACCCACGTAAAACTTAGCAAAATTTATACGCACGTGAAAACGTTGGCCCAACGTTGGCTGACCGTTTAATGGCCGACATACTTTTTTATGAAAAAATGTACACAGCATGCTATGAAATAAAGTTTGAACCAGCATAGGTCGAAGTTTAAGTAATTCCTGTGTGCCTAGAGCAAACATATACCCAGCTGTAGTAACGTTCGGCCAACGTTCGGCCAACGCTGTACTCCCAACGCCAACGCTCAGCCAACGGTGACACCTTATGCCAACGTTGGTACAACGTTGGCATGCTATCTGGGGAGTGCCGTTTTACTATTTATTCCCTATTAACAGATATTCAAAACTCGATTTACGGATATTAATAATTCGAATTAGCATTATCCAATATTTTAGCCCATTTATTGAGATCTCTAATTATTCTAATAATTGAAATTAATGTTATTATGTTAGAGGAACTGGACAGCTGGCAAATTGACTGTTCAGAGGACCAGGGAAACCCAATTTGGGGAGCTGGGGGGGGGGGACAAAATTTCCAGAAACTCAGCTGAGGGCGAGGTGGGGGCGGTGTAAGGGGGGTGGGGGGGAGGCAAAGATTTCCCTCCCCCACGCATCTGGTACAAAGCAAGGTGATAAATGAATAACTTGATTCTTTTATAATGCACCCAAATCACTAATGTTCCCGTCTCATATAGGTGCTTTTCGGTAATAACAATTAACAAAGTACCTGATAAGTTACTTGATACCTTTACCGATTGATTAATTTGCCTTTACCGAGCCCCAACTGTATATCATACCCGGGTAAAATTTTTATGATACACTGGTGTTTTTCGGTAATCACAATTAACCTCATGAGCTACTAAACCCCTTTATAATACACCCAGATCCA
This sequence comes from Ctena decussata, assembly GCA_963989385.1. Classification (NCBI taxonomy): domain Eukaryota; kingdom Metazoa; phylum Mollusca; class Bivalvia; order Lucinida; family Lucinidae; genus Ctena; species Ctena decussata. The sequence goes on from OZ022507.1 coordinate 66,558,789, forward strand.
TGTTATATATTCTTGCAAAGAATGTGACATATTGGAGCTTTTCGGTAATTCTATGCTTTTCGGTATTTCGGTGCTTTTCGGTATTTCGGTGCTTTTCGGTAATTCTATGGACCCTACGTGACGGATTATGGAGGTTTCACCTGTAGATTTCACCAAGGCTGGCAAACCCGACCAGAACATCCTCTGCCTGTGCAATTCATCAGGGGTCGTCAATCTTCAACAATATTATGGAGGCCAATACATCAGCTAGGAGCCTCTTCTTCTCTTTGGTGAACAGACAGAAGAGAGAAGGAAAATCCTCACTGGGTAGCAGACTTGGGGTCGAATACTTTGAAAAGTATTCGAATACAAATACAAATACTTTGCAATTTAAGAATACTTAATACAAATAAAAATACTTTTTTTTGAATGTATTCAAATAAAAATACAAATACTTTGCAAATATATTCGATACTTTTGAATACTTTTCAATAAAAAATGGAAATATCATTAACCAATAGTTTATGCTGAACCTTCATTCCTCTAGTAGTCCGGAGATTTTACTACATAAAGATAATTTTGATTACAAGATTCTTTCTTTTGACCTGTCCGAGATATCGTCATATCTATTTTAGGAGTAAAAAGTATGCAAAGACCTTATATTTCTATGGTACAACTTGATATCTTGCAACAGAAAACACAATGAATTAAAGCTTTACCTACTGAATCTAAATATATCCCGCCTTGCAACAGTGTAGATCCTGATCAGATGGCTTCTTCAGAAGCAAGTTGATCTGGATCTACATTATTAGTCATTTTGATTCTAAATATATAGCAATAAATTGCATCAAATTCAAAGTAATCATGACATTTTAATTTATTCAGCAGGTTATGGGTTAAAGGCAGTGTCTGGGTAGGGTTTTCTTAAATTGTATGAGATTGGGCATTTGTTGTGATTTTAATCTCTATTTCAAATTATGTTTGGCTGAAATTAAGATTGGATCATAATTGTGTATTGCAATTTTTGAGAAACAAGTGTCAAAAAATTATACAGGTATGGCAAAGCTTAGTTGTCAGTTCTGTGCCTTGTCCCTATTTAATGCTGTCCTGGGGCAATCTACTGAAAAATGACATATAGGTATTATATTTGTTAACTTGGAAGTTTAACCTAATGATGCCTAGTGCCATAAAAGAGATCTTGACTAACAGTGTTAACCAAGATCAGACACTGTAGAGTGCAGCATATGATCAGGGTTTTCAATTATGGTTCAAAAACTTAATTTTTGTACAGAAAGTTATGAAAATAAAATCAGAGTTGGATGTAGTCTGTACTGGTCCTGATACAAATGATCCACAATGCCTACACTTAACTTCCACAGTTCCTGTAGCATTTTGTGGCATCTCAAAATGTTCAAACACTTTAGCAGGCATTTTAAAGCACTTTTCATGAAATTTCCTAATATCAGAATTTTAGGTAGCACAAATATCTCTGAACAAAGAACTAATGAAGAGCAACTGAAGTATACTGTATATAATATGTTCTTCTGCTTTTCACACCTCTTATACAATTAATTATAATGAAAACACTTTAAAAGTGGTAAACATATAATAATTAAATGCTTGTCATTTTGATTCCAAAACTTTTCTATAGTATCAACGCAATCAATTTATAAAATTAATATTCTTTGATCTCTTTTATGTACTGTTTTTGCCTTTCAGGTGTAGTCTTCCAAGTTCCTATACTAGCATTGTTTGACTTTAGTTACATGAATCCCATAATTTATATAATTTTATGCATCAATGTTTCCTTAAAATGGCAAAAGTATTCATAATGTATTCAGAAAAGTATTCATGAATACATAAAATTTACAATGTATTCGAATACAAATACAAATACTTTTATTCTAAGGAATCCACGAATACAGAATACTTTATGAATACTCAGAAAATGTATTCGAATAGTATTCGAATAAGAATACAGAATACGATTACCCCATGTCTGCTGGGTAGGCTGGTTATTGATGATGTACAGTTGACTACGGATGAGGCTATCAGGGAAGGATGGGCATCATATTTTCAGAAGCAACAGGTTTGATTTTGAATTGATTTGTGACATTTGCTCAAAAATGCAGGAGAGTCCTCCCGTGGTAACTGAAACAGAGGTTGAACAGATCATTAAAACTCTGAAGAATAACAAAGCCACTGATGGATGTTGGGTGTCGGCTGAGCATCTGAAGTATGGGGGAGAGAAAGTTGTAGAGTTCGTCACATGTGTCTTGAATGAGATATTCCTTCTGGGTAAAGTGCCAGATATGTTCAAGCTTGGTTATATAACTCCGATATACAAGAAACATATGGCAAACCTATTCATGACCCTAACTCGTATACGAGAATAACCATCACCAGCCTGGTTGGGAAGATTCTGGAAGAGTACATACTATAGACTGCATTTGCGGAAATTGAAAGTGGACAGAATCCTCTTCAGAAGGGATTTACAAAGGGTACATCTGCCACAACTGCTGCCCTGTTGTTTACAGAAGCTCTTGCTGAAGCGAGGGACACAAAAACAACCCTGTATGCTGCATGTATCGATAGATCAAGGCTTTCGATGTCGTCTGGCACAACTCAATGCTTCGTAAGCTTTATAACAGCTGTACAGAGATGTCATCAGTTGTAAATTGGGGAGGAGAAATATCTAGGCCTTTTGTGGAGCAGCAGGGTTTCCGACAGGATGGTATCATTTCGCCCTTGGCCTACAAAATGTTTCTGAATCCACTTCTGGACCTATGTTCTGCCAACAGTCTTGGCTTGCAAACTGGAAATGTGTTTCTTGGATCCCCAGCTTGTCCTGATGATCTTCTATTCTTAGCTAGAACGGCAATAGAATTGCAGGAAATGATCTGTGTTCAGGAGTTCTATGCCAACGTTGAGCATTATGATGTAGGTGATACAAAGACGAAGGTCTTCGTTTGGTGTGTTATCAACTATAAAATGGAATGAAAACAGCACATTTACTCCGACTGGAAAATATGTTAAATTTGAGGATGTGTGTGTATATGCATCTAGGTATTCACAGAGACTCGAGGTCTAGGTCTGGTCATGCCAAAACTGTTGACGAACGCATTCAGTCTGCCCGGAGATGTGCCAACTCTCTCATGGGTGTGGGTCTGCATGGGCAAAATGGGGTTAATCCTATGGTTTCCCTTACAATGTGGAATGCTTTCATATTGCCTCGTTTGCTGTATGGTCTTGACATCTTGACTTTAATCAAAACTGAAATTTAAAAAATTAATCAGTTTCACAAGGAATTCCTAAGGCAGATCATGCACCTACCAGATAGAACTGCAGACGCAGCCATTTATATTTTATCAAGTCAGATCCCAATGGAGGGTGAAATTCATAAACGCACTCTGGGTGTTCTGGGGGCATATCAAGGAGTGATTCTGTGGAGCGCCGTTTAGCTGAGAGACAAATATTTGTCAAGGATGAAAAGTCAAAGAGCTGGTTTGTCTATGTAAACACGGTTTTAAGGCAGTATGAGCTTCCAAGCACGATGGATCTACTTGATGCCACGTATACCAAGGCGCAGTGGAGGGGCATGTATGGGCAGGCTGTTGATAAGTACTGGTCAGATAAAATCTTGGCAGAAGCTGCTGAGAAAACGTCCCTGAAATATTTGAATACGTTGAAGTATTTTATTGATAGTATTAAACGTCGTCCTAGATGCTTGCGAGTCCATTTTGTTCATTTAAAATTGAAATGTTTGTAAAAAAATGAAAAGTCTTGTTGCTAATATAAAAAAGCTGTTACTAATGAAAGGTAGAAGGTTTATATATGGGCTGAGGTCCTATCTTATATATGTAAAGGTGGGAGAAATCTTACGTTGTATCATACTCGCCTGTATTTTATAACAAAAATGTTCTTCTTGGTCAGCTTGGTAAATCTTTTAACTAAGACACCTCATGCTGATTCTCATACGTGATATTTATAGAAAAAGTGATATTTCAGTTTGGTATTTTTTGTGCTATCAGAACAGAACAGAACAGAACTTTATTCAATGAAAATAATTCTCAGGCCACACGCAGGTGGCATAAGAGAACATATAGTTATACATCTAACATCTACAATGTGACGTCAAATTGTTAAGCGAGAAAGGCGGACATGGCAGAATTTGCAGTTGAAAATGTAAACCATTTACGTGCAATATCAGAAACAAGTCGGCATCAAGCGAAAATGTCAGAAATTCTTCAAAGTTAATAACAAAATTCCATTTCTCCAATGACATATCCCCGACACCTCTTTGCACAGAGGTGTCGGGGAAGTCTCACTGGAGAAGACAGACCCAACAATTTGATTTCTGACGTCATCGACTGAGCTCAGCCTATGATTTGGAAATATGTTTGAGACTGCAAATAAATACTATCTGTTACTAATTGGAGTGAACAAAATACTATCATGGAAAGATTCTTGTGACCTGTACAAATAAACAATTAAGTAGAGATATACGGTTATATAATTTTTTAGACGACATTTATATAACTATATACTAATAAGCTTTGCAAAACTATTAAAAGGTAGGATTATGCGAATGTTTTCATTATAATGTCGACATATTTTGACAACTTATTTAGAGCGCCTATATTTTTTGTACACAGTAATGTGTTAAATTTTATCATATTTGGACGGGTATAGAAATATGGTTTTAAATATTTAATTCTTTCTAAAGTAAAGTATGGGCATTTGAGCAAGTAATGAAATTCATCCCCTATGTCGAGATTACAAAAAAAATATCTATGCACTAATAAATGAAGTACCGTATCTGATGCGATACTGTCAGGGGCGTAGCCAGGGGCAGTTACACGAAACATACAATAAGGTTTCATTTTCTTTGAGGAAAAATCTAGGGCTTTTGCCCCTTAAATGTTTTCATATTGCCATGCCTATTGCCAACTGGTACTGAACTCCTGACCAAATTACAAATTTTCAGCTTGCAAATACGCAGATGCGTGATGAAATTTTGTCAATTTGACAAAATTTCAGTGTGCACCTGAGTAAAGGTAGCTACGCCCTTACCTGTGATTTGTATTGTATTTATTATCCTATTTGTTTCTTTCTTAGTAGCCGTATTACGTGTGTTATTTTAAAGTTTTTGTTTGTCAGAAAATAGCTCATGAGCTACTGTTAATGGTTTTATATATCCAAAGTTAGAATAAAGATTCTTTTATCTTGTATCCCGGTCCTTTTGTCCTATAGATAAGCAGTGAGGACAGTTAAACACTGCATTTCCTAAGTCACCACTCTTTTTAAACTGGTTTAGCCTCTTCTGCAACACAACCTTTAGCTTTCTAATCTTTCTTATCGTGCTTTTTATTCTCTTTTCTTCTGTGCACCTGCCCGAAAGTCCACTCACGGAGTTGAGGAATCTATAGACAGACATCACCTCTCAGTCAATTAATGCAAGAGCAACATAGATGCCTGCATTGGTCACACTCTCTTAATGATGTCGCCATTACTGGTAGAGCGTCGTCGTTACCTGCATGGTGAAATGGAAAACACAACAATAAGAAGAGATTGAAGCCGGTAGTTTGGATTACCTCCCCTCACACGCCAGCGTGTATGATGATGTAGGTTATGCAGTGCACAACTAATTGAAGGCGGTACCGGCTTTTAATTCACCACTTTAATTTTTTTCAAACAACGGTAACTGGACATCTCGGCCCATAGCAAACTCGGCCCATTGCAAACTCGGCCCATAACAAAGTCGGCCTACACAAACTCGGCCCATACCAAACTCGGCCCATACATAAACAATATTGCGCCTTGCTGTAATGGTGTTTCTCATTGATTTATTTCATCGATTTAATTTTTAAATTGGATGTTCATACAGACTCGATTCTGCACTCTCTGAGTCCCAGAGATAATCCAAAACGATATGGTGTAACAAAGTCGGCTCATGTATACAAACTCGTCCTACACCAAACTTGGTCTTGAAGTTACATATCGTTGATAAAATGTCATAGAAAATGTATGCATAAATATTCACGGGGACTCCTGGATGTTGATACTTTTAGTAGAAAACAAGGTCCAAAGTGTAAGTGGGGTGGGGTGTGTGGGTGGGGGCACGGGGATGAGGGGCAGGTGAGGGAGGGAGGCAAGTCAAATTTCCAAATCCGCCATCCCTGTGGGGAAAGCATTGACATGTGCCTGTTTAAGTTGTAAGAGAGCAAACTTTGGCAATCGTCTCAGAAACAAAATTTTTGGCATGAATTTTAAAAAAAATATTTGTTCCCATAGAATTGTTTTCTATACATGTCTCTGGCATTAGACCTTGAAGAATCGATAAAAGAAAATCTATACGCAGTCAGCATTAAATGATTGAAAACATATGACTCTAGTTTTGATTTTATCTTCTGTCTAGATGTTACAGTTATTGTACAGCAACTAATAGCAATTATATTGAATATAACTCCCTCACCTCCCCCTCTTGCATGATTATTTATACATTGTACATATGGGCCGAGTACCGACTTTCTTATGTGCCTAGTCCATTTGGATGTCTATATCTTGTTCAACACTGTTTTCTATACCTAGTGATTGTTATACGTGTCATTTGTATCTAGTTATTGTTTGACATGCCTTTTAAAATTAAAAAGTCCTTTGTGAAAGCTGCAAAACCATACCTTTCTATACCCATAGGCCGAGTTTGCTATGGGCCGAGTTTGTAATGGGCCGAGATTGCTATGGGCCGAGTTTGTAATGGGCCGAGATTGCTATGGGCCGAGTTTGTTATGCGGTCCGTGGAAACACCCCAAACCACCCCAAAACATCCCAAACCACCCCAAACCACTTTCATACCACCCCAAACCAGCCTCCCTAGATACAAACTAGAACCCCACCACCTCCCCCACCAAGATACCAACATTTCAGGTCAATTGGCATGTATTAGTTCTTTCCTCCCCTCCACCCCCTTCATTCTTAATTAACGCGCCACTGTGCAAGGGGTGGGGTTCTAGTTTGTATCCAGGGTGGCTGGTTTGGAGTGGTATAAATGGTCGCCCTCTCCTCCCCCGCCCCACCCTGCGTGACATACTTAAATGTACAAAATAATTTACTTTATTATACTGAGATTATTAATTTTTCGTTAATATTTAAACCCCAAGTTATTAAAAGAGATACATACATACATATCATGGGTAAACACTTATTAAAGTGTTCTTTTTGTATTGGATCTATATAAATACTGTTTGGGATGGGAGGGAGCGGTGTTGGTGTATGTGTGGAGGGGGCAGGGGGTGATGTGAATCTGGGGAGACTGGTTTGGGTTGGTTTGGTAGAGGTTTGGGGTGGTTTGGGGTATTTTGGGGTGTTTCCACGGACCCCTAGTTATGGGCCGAGTTGTCCCGGAATCCAAACAACCAGTCAACCTTTCTGCTCTTTTTTTTTAATGATTATAACTGTATCATCGATATCGCAAATAAAAACATACCGATAATAAAGATAAAAAATGCTTAATAATAAAAACAAGTAATTTGAAAATATATGAATTAAAAAAAAAAAAAAAAAAGACATCCGGGCTATTTCAGGTTTATTGCATTTTGGGAAATGAGAGAAAATGGCTGCTCCCATCTTGAAGTGGAAGCGGGTCACTAATACCTCAGGTCCCTGCCCAAGACCACGTCATGGGCATAGAGCAGTGGCAATTAAAGATTTAATGGTTGTGTTTGGCGGAGGAAATGAAGGAATTGTTGATGAATTACATGTCTATAATACAGGTTAAAATTTTGACAGTTCTCCATTTTGAAGAGTATCCAAAATGGCGCCCGATCAAATTAGTCCGGAATAGCTTCAATACAGGCTCATAGCATGTTGATGTTTATCATTTTTGTGACCGTATATTTTTTGAAAAATTATGCTGCTGGTGCGGCATTCTGATATACCATCTTCACAGGGAAAACTTGAATTTAAATGGCCGCATTATGAATCCAAGATGGCGGCGCCCTACTTATTTCAGCCGGTTTCGATTGTAAATTGAAGCGTGAGAAACTCATTAGAATGGTGAGCTCGGGCGATATATGAAAACAAAAATTTGTTTATGCACGTATGCTAGAAAGTGGAAAGTTTCTGCGATGGATCATTGGAAACAACATGTTTTGGGACTTGTTTACAAAATGGCGGCACTCTTTGTTCAGATCACGCACTTCCGAGATCTATCGGTTACTACTACTTTCCTTGGATGTTTGGGAATATATACTTATCACTCTAGAAGTCGCATTATTTTCAGCCTTTCTGTTTTGGCTGTTGTAATTGTTCCTCATTAAAAAAGAAAAAAAAGTTTCAAGGGAGATAATTCAATTGGAAAACATGCTTATGAATTAATTTCCTTGACACTTTGTTGTAGAATAGGAGGTTTTATCGTGACGCACTTCCGGTTCTATAAATAGACTCGGGATAGCCCTGGCCGTCAAACTGGCCGAGAAGTACTATTGAAAACCAATGTTTCTATGCCAATTTAATGTGGTGAAGTGTTGCTTTTTTATAATAAATGGTAAAAATAAATAGTTTATATTAAAATAATGCATGATAAACTAATTTATCATGATTTTGATCCTGATTATCTTTTTGGCTTGCGGCCCAAAGGCCGCAAGCCATATAGATCGAAAAGCTCGTTCCGGTTTGAGACTGCTTTTTCCATGTTTATCTTCACATATACGAAAATTAAATCACAACAAACAGAAAACTCGTCTGATTTGTCTTTTTTTATCTGTGTCCGGTTTACTTCTTAACCTAACATCTCTTAAAAATACCAGATGGGAATTCTGTTCTATTTTTGGTAGTAGTTTTATAAATAGGCTGACCCAGTTCATTTTGACGTTTGCGTTCGAAAGAACAATTTTCTTTTACAATTACGTCGGCCCGCCCACATTTGTTACTATGAAATGATTTTTGTATCTTTGAACCTGTCTGAATTAACTTTGCTCAGCTATCATTTTTTTAATTAAACAAAGTAAACACTTTTTATCAAGCACCATTGTTTCGGTTAATAACTATGCTAAATTTAGCCTGAGCGCATTCGGCATAAAATTGTGCTCATATATTTGAGCATATGCAGAGCGATTTTGTCCGAATGCTATTTGTCATCCAGGTAACGCAGATAAATGGTCAGCACATGTTAATGGTTGGTGCTAGTACTAGTATAAGTTTTTATTTCAGACTATCACGGCTTACTCGGCTCTGATAGGAGCGCAAACTGAAGTCAGTTTGTTTACGCTATTCGAGTAATTGGGTGACTACGTGGATTTAACCCCCGTTCACATAAACACATATGCCGAACGTGACCGGTTTTCATGCAACAAGTTAAGATTAGAAAAAAAACATAAAGAACAACAGAATACCATTTAATTGTGCTTTGTAAAGTAAATTATTTTATTTGCCGATAAATTGGTCATTGTTTTAACTGTAGGAGTGAATTATCGTGTCTAGTAGCGGCTGGAAGCTTCTTTTTAAAGGCGAGAAACAATGTTTACCACGAATGCTTAGCACACAACAACAAGCTTTTCAAACAAGCTTTTTGTCTTTATCATTCAGCGGCGTCGCGACAAATGCCTTAGGGCATCGCGTAATTTAACTACTCAGAGCAGCCTGCACACTTGAGCCGGTGCATCAGTACAGGCTGATCGGAGTCTTTCGTTTTCGGTATACGTATTTCCAATGATCCCAAAATCGTAAATGCTAATTGTGGGTGTATTGACAGGACAGCGCGTTTTAATGGGCTCATCTGTGTATCCATAAAAACCCTGTAAAAATAAGAAAAAATCAAGTTCAAATTTATTGTCTAAATGCAGCAAGCAGGTGCCTTTGAGGAACTATTTTTCCTCATCAGTCATCAGATTTACCAAATGAATGTATCCCTTCTATCTGTGTGGCTAATACGCACAGCTGAACATGTTATTTATATATGTGACATTGTCTGACATTTTGAACCTTGTGGAGGTGCGACGTTTACGTCACGAAACGTCAGATGATAATTACGTCATAAATCACATAAAGTTAATTGGGTTTCCGCGCACTGACTAATAGCGTCAAAGCGTCAACCTGAAAAGAGTGATTCAACATTTCTAACGGCGTCTTTAATTTCCTTCATCTACGCTCTTTTAAGATTGTTCGAATTTTAGATCTTTGAGAAGTGATGCCATGAGCCCGAGTTATAACAGTTTATCCAGCTTGTATGTAAATTGTATCCAATCAGTGAAATGAAAACAATAAATCAAGTTTGTGCGAATTTTGTTCGCTTTTGCAGTAATCCTTTGCGCGATTTCTTTGTGTTTCTCGAAATATATTCTGGAAGGACAAATAAATATGAAAATGTTAACTTAAAACAAAAATTTCCGATGGCTCAGAATGTCAGAGCCTGTCACAAATATGGTAACGCCAGTGAAAATTAATGCACTCGCATTGTAGCAGTAATGGCAGGAAACGGTGAAATGGACATAATTCAGCATAAAAAGCATTTCCTACTGACTATCGACACGTCCATGAAGTGCCCTGGAAACCTCTTATAGAGATGCAGGTATTAAAAGAGAAGAGTGGACAGTTTTAGAATCGTTAAAATTTGAAACTCTTTGAGGCTGACTCTAAGGAACTCATTGACAGCTTTGTGACAGTGGATGAGCGACTGGTCTGTCTCTCTCAGCCAGAACCGAACCAGCACTCGAAACAATAGAAACGTGCCACAACGTCCTTTCCTGTGTGCAAGAAAGGTATAGTCTATGCCATCAGCATATAATGTGATCGTTTCAGTCCTATGGGGATTCATAAAATGTGTTTAGGGGCAAACGAAAAATAAGGGACTAATGATCAGTCTAGCATCTAAAGGCCCTGTCACACTACAACGTTTCAGACAACGTATGCCAGCGTAAGAAAAATTTATCCAGTACGCTGGCATACGCTGGAGATAAATTAAAACATCAAACAGCAGCCGGTTTTGGAACGCACACATAGCGTACTGAACCGTATAAATAACTTATTTACAACTTATCACTAGCGTATACATAACTTATACAAGCGTATAACAGCGTGTTCCCAGCGTATCTGTAGCGTTCTTGTCTTATGCCGAACGCATGCACAACGTTAGTCTAACTTACGTCGACCTTATGTATAGCGTGTTGGAGCGAGCTTCGACGATCAGATGTAAAGCGACGGCTCTCTACAACTCTGTTTATTGTAGTGGACGTTGATCGATGGAAATGTCTAAAGAACGAAAATTAGAGAACTTTGCAGGTAATAGCTGACCACCTGCATGCCTACCGGCGTCCCAATCATCACCCGACTGCCGTGCCTACGATGGTAGCCAACCTCCCTCTCGCGCAGACTCCAATGCCTCTTTAGTGGTATCCGTGGCGGCATCTGAAGTATTAACCCCCTCTCAAGCCCCAAAACGACAAGCAGAAGCGTTCCAAGAAGATTCCTTATTTAAAAGTGATGAATTGCTGATCTGTATCCATTATATATAGCTGAAGCCCAGGTCGCTGGCGGATATGTTACCTAAATACGCTCAGTGCGTTCGTGACACGTTGAATAAGTTCTAAGGTCGTCAGGCATAGGTTGGATACGTTCTGGATACGTTCGGTATAAGTTACAGGTAAGTTACATATAAGTTAGAAATAAGTTACGCATACGCTCCACATTGGACCTTCTGGCTGCCGACGAATGTCAACGTATGATTAACTTACAAGTTACGTGCATGAACGTACGCATAACTTACCTGTTGCGTACACCAAAGTTATGACTAACTTATAAACAATACGTCGGCGTAGGCTGAAAATTTTATGCATGCACAAAATTTTGGGCAGCATTCGACGTACAACTACTTATACCAATGTATTTGAGCGTGCTCGTAACTTGTTCATTACGTACCCCTAACTTATTCAACGTACACCAGCGTGTTTGCTAAATTTCTCATACGTCGGCATACGCTGATGCTATACGTCACTGTGTGACAACCACATTACAGAAAGTCAAGATCCATCGCTAAGGCAAACCTGCCAAAAGCGTGCTGTCGCACCTTGACAGTACACCTGCTCACATAATTACGATGGCTATGACTGCGCTGCATGGCTGTTGATTACTTGCACCTTTATCTGATAAAAGAAATTATGCCAGTGATTATGACGTCATTTCGATTGCAGAGGTGTTTTTTGACATGCAAGAAGAATCTTTGTATGCAGCTGGGATCTAGTCACTGCTTCATCGCTGGCCTACGATGCTGTAATGTTGGGAAATAAATGTAACAAGAAGTGTACGATAACAACTTCATATTTAGGCCAAGAGCTTTCCATTAAGTTCCCATAGTTCTCCTTTCTGTTGTCTTTAGCCGGCGTAGCGCAATCGATAGAACACCTGACTCACAAGTCAGAGGTCCTGGGTTCAATACCCGGTTTGTCACATACTTTCGTTTCCCTTTCCGCTGATTCAAGAAGGGCAGTTGTCAGTTACTGGCGAAAGTATGTGCACTTAGTACTGTTAACCGCTTAGGAGGTCTAAGTCTGCCCAGGAATAGTGTGGTTAGGTTAACTGACCGCCCCGACATGACCATAGCTGTCTACCGTGGAGGTTAAGCAACAAATTATTCAATCAATCTGTTGTCTTTCACACCCTGTAAAAACGTGGCAAGCCTTTCCTTTTAAAAGGAAACTTTATTAGATTTATTTATTTTATTCTTTTTATGATCGATTATAGCATTTTTGAAATTTATTTATTTTCATTCTTTTTGATAAAGGTATTGGCTAACTGCTAGAACGTTTCTCTTCTTCTTGTTTTAATGTTATTTAATAATAATAATAATAATAATAATAATAATAATAATCCAGCTGCCAACAAGAAATATCGTCAATGTTAGTCTTTAAGCAGTGAAGGTGACGAGCTGCCCGGAAGTTTCCGGGGCTTGTACAGGAAAATTCCTTCCAAAACCTAATTTTTTAACCCAGCTCGTAGTTAATATGTGATAAAGAAAAGTTGTTGATTAGTTCTTTCTTTTATCACTCTGCATTTTTAACATTGTCCCAGAACTACAGAGAATGTAGTAAAACACATGAAATGAGACAAAAGTCCTCAGTGTCAATTTTTATATTTTATTTTGTATATGTTTTCTTGTAGATCTTTACTTTGAATAAAACATATATACAAGTTCACAATTTTGTGTATTTGTACATGTCCACTTTATCATAATACTTTTGAGCTCAGGGGCCTAAGCCCCTGACTTTCTTAAACTGTTAAAAAGTCACATTTTTATTTTGTACTATTATTCTCAATATATAAACATGTCTTCACTGTTCAAAAGCTAAACCTGAACTCTTTGGTAAGAGGCATATTGCCCTCTTTGTTTTGGAGTTTCCAATAGTGAAACAAAGAAATGTATACCTTGATGCACCTATGCATATGTTGTCTTTAAATAATTAATAGAAATCTTATTGTGTTTTTTTGACCAGTTGATAAATATTGGCTAAACAGCATAAGTCATGTAAATAATAAATTAACGTTAAAGAACCTACAAAAGGATAGAAGAATATCAAATTATTGGACATCTGCTTGCCTTGACCATTTTAAAGATTTCACTAAGTCAGTTCTCAAATAAAGAAAAACAAAACCTTATTTTATAAATCTTCATAAAAGAAAGTGAACCCTAATTTATCTCTATGATAATATTCCCGTCCTTTTAAGATTGTGATGTCCTCATCACATTGTTCGTTGTTTAATAAATTTAGTACCAAATACTAAAGAAATCATTAACATCATCTTAAATACATGTGAAAATAGCAATTAGATACGTTTAACTTTAAAGTTACCACTTGCTTAAAGGAAATGAAATGCAAAGGTGTAGTTAACTACTAAGTTTTAAAATATAGTTCTATCATTATGGATTCCTGGTATCAAGGCAGACATACATTATGCTGCTTTGCCTATTAGCATTTTATTGAATTTTGTACTTTTCTATTAATCAGTTTCATTTCTGCTTGATTACAATAAGTTTTAATGACTTCAATTCTGTTAGTCTTTGTTATATCTGTGACTTCATATTGTTACAAGACATTATTTCAATCAGATACATATGTTGATTCTCTGCATTAGTCCACTACCTGCCTCTCTAAGGTATCATTTTGGTAAATGCATTAATCACATACTGTATTTATTTCTGATTGACAAGTTACTTAACAACCGGCTGTATTAAGTTACTTTTATTTTTTTTCTCTTTATTCATCTATTCATTTTATCTCCTCCTTTAATTTTATTACAATTATCATTTGTCTTGAACAGTCACTATTCTATGATACAGCTAAATCCCACAGGTCATTGTTTTAATTTAGCTTAAAGTAATCAAACAGTTATCATAAATTTACAAATGATAAGTTTTTTCCTAGATAGTGCATTCAATGTAGAAAACAGAAAAACCAATGATTATCAATGGGCCAGCATGACAAAACAAGTAAAACTGTATGCAAGATGAAGGTGATCAAACTTCTTCCAGAATACTAATTCTACCTATTTCATGCCAAGCTACCTATTTCATGCCAAGCTTCTGACCACATCAACAATGCATGCTAGGAGGTATTTCTTTTTCTTTCTTTTTTTCACCAACTTACACTATTTATCAAACAGGAACCCCATTTTGTAATTTCTGTTTAAAATTAAGCTTAAAACCCTAAAGAAACAGCAGACAAAATGATTTCAAACACATACCTTGATTATGGGTGAAGTGGAAATTTACATTTGCATCATTTATAGCTCTACATTTTTTTTATCTCTCAAATGTATTGGTCTTCAACTAGTTCAATTTATAATTAATTTGTTTTAAATTTATTTGAATTATTCTGTAGCTCTTTTGAGTGGTAATAACTTTGTCTTATGTTTGTTTTCTTTTTCCCTTTCTTTTTTTTTTATACTGCGTGACTAATAATTTTACTGTGACATGTACAAATACATATAAAATACATATACTGAATCAATGACATATGATATAGATGACGTATGAAACATATACATATATATTTGAACATGGTAAACAATAGTTATCAAAAAGTTCCAGTATAAATCTGTAGTTGTCAAAAAGTTCATGCACAGTTCCATTTTTGGTTGATTTTTTTTCACTGTAATTCAGAGTTCCTTATTCAGATTAATCCTTCTAAATTTTCACTTCTTTAGAAAATGTCCAAAAGATAAGCAGCATCTTCTAAATAGAAGTCAGTAGTTCCCACAATAAGTAATATCTCCTAAGTGAACGTCCTGGGGAATTCATCGTTGAAACACTTCTTCTTGTTGAGGAATTTCACTTCACATAGTCTCGGAGGTTTTCTTCTGTTTATTTTGTTGGTAGAGCAACTCGCTTTTGTCCATGTAAATGTCCCAATTTTGTGAGGAGGTTTCAGGATCGCGGAGCAGCTAAAAAGTGCTCCTACCGCGGATTCAAGCACCATTTGTGATAAAGAAAATTGTTGGTTAGTTCTTCCTTTATCAGTCTGCTATTTTAACATTGTCCCAACTAAACGGAATGTTGTGTGAGAAACTAAATGAGACGAAAGTCCAGAGTGTCAATTTTCTATATTTTATTTGCATGTTTTTTTTTTTAGATCTTTACTTTGAATAAAACATATATACAAGTTCACAATTTTATGTATATACATGTCCACTTGTCAAAATACATTTTGAGCTCAGGGGCCTAAGCCCCTGACTTTCTTAAACTATTAAAAAGTCACATTTTTATTTGTATTATTATTCTCAATATATAAACATGTCTTCACTGTTCAAAAGCTAAACCTGAACTCTTTGGTAAGAGGCATATTGCCCTCTTTGTTTTGGAGTTTCCAATAGTGAAACAAAGAAATGTATACCTTGATGCACCTATGCATATGTTGTCTTTAAATAATTAATAGAAATCTTATTGTGTTTTTTTGACCAGTTGATAAATATTGGCTAAACAGCATAAGTCATGTAAATAATAAATTAACGTTAAAGAACCTACAAAAGGATAGAAGAATATCAAATTATTGGACATCTGCTTGCCTTGACCATTTTAAAGATTTCACTAAGTCAGTTCTCAAATAAAGAAAAACAAAACCTTATTTTATAAATCTTCATAAAAGAAAGTGAACCCTAATTTATCTCTATGATAAATATACATTTTTTTTTTTTAAATTTATTCTCAGTTGTGCATTTTTTCATGTCTATTTGTAAAATAATATCGCCGGGAAAAGTAATGTGGAAATGTTTGGGTGTCAACGGATTTGGCTGCTCGGGGCTCATTTCCTCAACAATCCAGAAAAATAATTTGTAGACAGTGATCTCGTTAAAGAAATAGAATATGTTCTTCTGGATTTTTAGCTCACCTGAGCCAGCGGCTCCGGGGGAGCTTATAGGATGGTAAGGCTCCGCCGTCCGTCGTCGTCCGTCCGTCGTCCGTCCGTCCGTCCGTCCGTCAACAATTTCAAACGACTTCTCCTCTGAAACCACTGGGCCAATTGTAACCAAATTTCATATGTGGCCTCCAGAGGAAGGGGGAACGAAAAGTTGTTCAAACGGTCCTGGTCACATGACCAATATGGCCGCCATGCCCATATATGGTAAAAACCTAAAAAAATCTTCTTCTCCAGAACCAATAGGCGGATGGCCTTGAAACTTGGTATGTAGCATCGGGTGTGGGAGTACTACCAAGGTTGTTCAAAGTATGACCTTGGGTTGACCTTGACATTTTTTACGGTAAGGTCAAATTTGCTTCCTTGTGTTTTTATATGGCAAAATGCTAGAACATAAGATATCTTGGAAACTGTTGAAGATTTTAGGCTAAAAATTGGTATCTACAATCATCTTAATGAGTACATGAAGATTTAGGAGTACAAGAGGTCAAGGTCATGTTTTGACCTTTGACCCAGAACTCTGATATTTTGACAATTTCAAACAATCTTCTCAAAAGTCACTGGGCCAATTGGAACCAAATTTCATATAGAGCCTCCAGGGTTTGAGGGAGCAAAAATTTATTCATATGGTCCAGGTCACATGACCAACATGGCCGCCACGCCCATATATGGCAAAAACCTTTAAAAATCTTCTTCTCCAGAACTAGTTGACCTATGGCCTTGAAACTTGGTATGTAGCATCGAGTACTCAAGTACTATCAAGATTGTTCAAATGATGACCTTGGATTGACCTTGACCTTATTTAAGGCAAGGTCAAATATGGGAAAATGCTTGAACATAAGATTTCTTGGAAAGTTTTGAAGATTAAGGCCTAAAAATTGGAGTATGTAGTCATCTTAATGAGTACATGAAGATTCATAAGTAAAAAAGGTCAAGGTCATTCATTGACCTTTGACCCAGAACTCTCATATTTTGACAATTTCAAACAATCTCCTCAAAAACCACTGGGCGAATTGTAACCAAATTTCATATAGAGCCTCCAGGGTAAGAGTGAACAAAAATTAAACAGTCCAGGTCACATCACCAACATAGCTTCCATGCCCATGTATGGTAAAAACCTTTAAAAATCTTCTTCTCCAGAACCATTTGACAGATGGCCTTTAAACTTGGTATGTAGCATTGGGTACTCCAGTACTATCAAGATTGTTTAAAATATTGGGTTGACCTTGACCATTTTACAGCAAGGTCAAATATGGAAAAATGCTGGAACATAAGATTTCATGGAAAGTTTTAAAGATTTAGGCCTAAAAATTGGATAATACAGTCATCTTAATGAGTACATGAAGATTTGTGAGTACAAAAGGTCAAAGTTGTTCTTTGACATTTTGACCCTGAATTCTCATGGTTTGACTATTTCAAACTTCTTCATAAAAGCCACTGAGCAAATTGTAAACACATTTCATAAACAGCCTTCAGGGGTTGAGGGAAGGAAAATTTCTTCAAATGGTCTCGGTCACATGACCAACATGGCGGCCATGCCCATATATGGTAAAAACCTGTAAAAAATCTTCTCCAGAACCAATTGACCGATGGCCTTGAAACTTGGTATGTAGCATTGGGTACTCCAGTACTATCAAGATTATTCAAATTATGACCTTGGGTTGACCTTGACCTTTTTTATGGCAAGGTCAAATATGGGAAAATGCTAGAACATAAGATTTTATGGGAAGTTTTGAAGATTTTGGCCTAAAAATTGGTATATACAGTCATCTTAATAAGGTCATGAAGAATTATGAGTACAAGAGGTCAAGGTCATTCTTTGACCTTTAACCCAGATCTCTCATATTTTGACATTTTCAAACATTTCCTCAAAAGGCAAAGAGCCAATTGTTAACACATTTCATATAGAGCCTCCAGAACTTGATTGAACAAAAACTTGTTCAAATGGTCCAGGTCACATGACCAACATGGCCGCCATACCCATTTATGGTATAAACCTATAATATTTTTCTTCATCTGAACCAATACACCAATGGCCTGTAAACTTGGTTAAGTAGCATGGAGTACTAGAGTCCTACCAAGACTGTTCAAATGATGACCTTGGGTTTACCTTGACCTTTTTAGCGGCATGGTCAAATATGGGAAAATGCTAGAACATAAGATTTCATGGATAGGTTTGAAGATTTTGGCCTAAAAATGCTATTGGTTGTCTTAATGTGTACATGAAGATTTATGAGTACAAGAAGTAGTGGTCATTCTTTGACTTTTGACCCAAAACTCATATTTTGGCAATTTCAGACGTAAGAAAAAGCCACTTTGCCAATTGCGCAGGTGAGCGATTCAGGGCCTCATGGCCCTCTTGTTATTATATCAATTAAAATGTAACAGAATGTCTTTTACAACCATTCAGTTGTGACTGATTGAATAGGCGGTTTCAGTGTCTAATTAGAAAATCTTTAGTTATTAACTAAACTGGCACAATCGAATAAGCTTTTAATGTACAAATTAGTAAAATCTTAAGTATTTCACACTTCGTAGACGTATGTGCCCTGTCGGTGCTTTGATGTAAATTATGACACAGGAAATTCGTATCGTCTCTGGCCTTACAAACATAGAATGGATTAGATTTACTCGACAATGAATTGCCAATGCGACTGATGATGTGCTCTACTGTTCACAAAGTAATCTGATATTCTTCTAATTTTAAAAACAGCATGTTCTAAGTGGATTACTTTTAATGTATGTTATTTTCGTCCTTTTCTCACGTTTTCATTTTCTCAACTTATTATAACGGCAAAGCCTGTGAGTCATTCGTATCGGCAGTGCCGTGGCCATTTTACATTCCTATCTGAACGTGCTTATTTTCTTTTTATATAAAGTTTCATATTTATTTTACTCTTTTGTTTCAAACACATTTATAAATCTGTTATGACAGAAATAAATAATCTATACAAAACAGTATATTTATATTTCTAATTTAGAAAAAATCCGGCGTTTACCGAAAGAATTTCTACCTTCGATTATCATACGCCATGATAGAATCCCGTATTAAATAAGCGCAAATTCAGTGATTTCCTGTCGAAAAATTTTTAAAATGAGCAAAAACATGTTAAAAGATAAGAGAATCATTATTATTTTCGAAAATTACGATTAACTAACACTGAAAAACTGAGTTTTTGCATAATGAAAATCTGCCTTTTTACACTGCGAAACAGTGCTGGCCGATGAATTGACGGCCAGCTCTGTGCGCATGCGCCAGATTTACGTCATAATGGAAATCCCTAAAACCTCCTATAGAATAGAACAATGGGCTAACACCATTGAGCCACAGGCATTCGGTACATTGGAAGTTAGAGGGGATCAGGACATAAACATCAACAGATAGATAAATATATTAAGACAAGGTAACTAACTCTGCATGGGCCTTTCTAGGGCTTACTGGGTTTAACAAGCTCAGTTGGATCGCTCAAGCATTTTAATGAATCCCTTTTTGGCCTTATGTCTCTTGGACATACGGTAAATTCTCTATTAGTTCGAACACCCTAGCAGTTCCAACACCTAAACTCATCTTCAAACTGCTCCTCAAAATTTTCTCATTTAGTTCGAACAGCGGGTTTTTCTATGCATTTGAATTTTTAATACTTCGAACACAAAAATATATCGTGAATTTCTAAAAAAAAACACGCCAAACGTTTCAAGTGTTTTCAGTTTTGTTTTCCCGACGCAATGTGCAAAGAGAGCAGCTCTATTGGTCTAAACGTAAATCGGGCATCCTCGCCGATATTTACGCTATTGACTAAGATTACGGAGTTGGCTGAAGTGTTACGAGTGCAAACAGCGAAGACTCGGATCAGCCTACACATCTGCGCCGTCTGATTAGCGTCTTCTCTATCTGCACCAACAATGGGAATGTACATGTTGACCCGAGAAGGATCGAGCTTACGAAGTTAAGAGGTTGCGGGATGCGCATGCTGAACTGAGTCTTTGCTTTTCATACATGCGATAAGGCGCCATTTCTCATAGCAATTCTTGTCATATATAGCGGAAATGTGCACGTGCGCTAAAGTGCGTTTGGGAAAGATACATGGACACATGAGAAATCCTTGTTGCGAAAGAAATAAATTGTCATAACGACGAACTCTTCTTTCCAGACAAAATCAGTCTGAATACATTCGCAAACTGAAAGCAGCGACCAGCCTGCGCATATGCATGGTCTGTGCATTGAAACAAAGTTCGCAGTAGCCGTAAGAAAGGTTTTTCACTGGTATAGCTAGTTTGTGCGTCTCAAAAGGGCCTCAGGGCACGTCCGATCAGCAAACACCCGCATCATACCATGCATTTGGGAACATTGACCAGTATACAAATCTCCAGGATTCACTGATAGTTTGCACAATAATCATTTTCAGATGCGCAGACTGGAATAGGCTTTGCTGTTCGCACATGTAATACGGCACCTTTTTCATGACACGTTGCCAATATTTCTGCACCCTTGGACGTAATATAGGGTAGACAGAAATGGTGAAGATCAAAAGGACCGCATCTTCCAGAATTAGACTGTGTGTGTTATTGATAGAAGCCAGGCCGCTTGCGGTGAATAAATAGCCAGGACACTGACAAACTTACCTGACGTGTTTAAACAATCACATATTAGGTCGTCGTAAAATGTGTTGAATTTTTGTCTTTCTTCCGCAACCTTGTTTGGAATATTGAAAAGGGATGAAGAGAATGAAATACATGCATAATGAGGACCTATATATTTAATACTGAGAGGTATGAGATATAATTTGCGACATGACATGAGATCGTTTTTCCCCCGGAAATCGGCAATTCAAATAGTTAGAACACTAAATATTTTCATGACCGGCAATTTTTAATAGTTTGAACACCCCGATCAGTATTTATTTTTTAACTGTTCAAACTAAATGAGAATTTACCGTATTGCTCTTAGGTACGAAACAAGCTTTTTCTTTTGGCTTCAAACGGTTCTCGAGTAATTCACCAGACGACCCCAGTTTCACGTTTGCCAGCACGATGTTGGCCAAGGAAAGAATGCTTTGTTTCACTACTGCACGCGCTCAGCCAAGCTCTCTTCCATTAATCTGATATGTGTACGACGAAAAACAACTAAAACCATTTTCATTTACCAGCTAGACAACTACTACTTTCTTCCTGGGCGTCGCTACAAGATTTGTTTATTTTCCCTTTTCTGTCAGATGCAAATGTCCGCCATGACACTGTTTAATGGAAATCCGAATGAGCTCTCATGTGACACATTGAGAGCGGCATTGCTATTGGCCAAGAATTCTGTCCAGTAAAATTTCCGTAACCAATGTAAACAACATTTTTCCGTGGTGAAATTGAGATTCTAACACAGTGCGCCTATAGAAGCAATGGGAAGTTTCCGTGTTTTATTCTGCAACAATTCACTGTTTCGGAGCGCGCGAGTCTAATTGCTCACGTCACTGGCCTTACTTACGTAATTTTGTGACGTTTCGAGGCGATAGACGGTGTAACGTCTCTTTTTCTTTCTAAAACCGCCATAAAAACGTACATTTACCCTAGATACAGTTAAGATAATTGGCGGGAGCATGAACAAGCTGGCAGGAAGGTTGGGACAGTTTGAAAAGAATACTTTTTCAGCGTTTTTAGCTCGCCTGGACGAAAGTTCAGGAAGAGCTATTGTTGTCACCACGGCGTCAGCGTCCGCGTCCGCGTCGGCGTTCGAATTGGATGTTTTGGTTAAAGTTTTTTAAAGACCTATATCTCCTTAACCCATGGATGGATTCTTTTGATACTTGCACTGTAGTTAGATATTGGTCCAAAGTTTATCAGGGTACCACCCCCACCCCACTCAGTGACCTTGATGTCAAGGTCATGGACTTAGAAAATTGGGAGTTTTTTTGGACTGGATGTTTTGGTTAAAGTTTTATAAAGCCCAATATCTCCTTAACCCATGGATGGATTCCTTTGATATTTGCACTGAAGTTAGATATTGGTCTAAAGTTTTTGAAGGTACTACCCCCACCCCCCTCAGTGACCTTGGTGTCAAGGTCATGGACTTAGAAAATTGTCTTTTTATTGATTGGATGTTTTGGTTAAAGTCTTTTAAAGACACATATCTCCTGAACCCATTGATGAATTCTTTTTATATTTGCCCTGTAGCTAGAGCTACAGAATACTACTCCAACCCAGTCAGGGACTTAGGAAATTTTGGTCTTTATTAAAGTTTTGTAATTGCATACTGATTCATAATGCTTTGCAGAGATTTAGTTTATACTTGAACTGATGTTAGACACTTTTTTGAGTTTTTACAAAACACCTTATACTTACCCCACTGGATGACCTTGAAGTCAAGGTCATCGACTTAGAATTTTGTCTTAAAGTTTTGGTTAAAGTTTTATATTTATGAAGACATAATTCACAGTGCCACGATGATGGACTCAGTTGATACTAATACTTGGACTGATGTTAGATAATGGTTGCTGGTACAGCTTAGCCTCCCCCTTCCCCCCCACCCCCAACCCCACCCCCCCCCCACCCCCCACCCCCCCTTCCCACCCCCCACCCCTCAGTTTTTTTTTTTACCTCAAGCTCATGGACTTGGAATTTTTTTTTCATTTTTTTTATTTTAATTTTATTTTAAGACTTATTTCTGAGATAGCTTTTGTTTATAAATGTGTTTTAATTTTGTACATGCTTGCCTGAAGTTTTATGCATAACAGTCCACACCACCATAGAGGCTATGTGATGGGCAAGCACCAATTCAGGCGAGCTATGCTGTCGGGCGACAGCTCTTGTTGAGTGTTAGAATCGAAATAGTTCAGCTCTAGCATTGAATTGTTGAGTAATAATTCACTGTTTGTCGGTCAGTTGTAAGTAGATATATCACTCGCGCTCCGCGCTCGTGATATGATCTACTTTACAACTGACCTCCAAACAGTGAATTATTACTCAACAATTCACTGCTAGAGCTGATCTATTTCTTAAACAACAACAAACTGAAATAGACATTTTCACAGTGTATAAGCGGACAGTCACCAAATCGGAAGCGGCAATTGACTGTACACCCGAAAATCATTAGTGCGACATAAACAACTGAGGTGAAACGGTCAAAAGCAGGTAAGTCCATATCGGATTTGTTCTTTTAGATGCGGTTTTAGACATCGGGGAGAGAATTGGATGTACTTCACCTGTAACACTGTCAGTTTGACATATCACCACCCAATCTCTGTGTAAAAATCAAGTTTTCCTGCTTAATCACCAGTTTTGCTTTATTTTCTGTCGATCGACAGAACAATCGGGGTTAAAAAGACTAGAATTATGGTATCATTTCTGTTAAAACCAACATAAAATCATCGCTACATCTTTATCCTGTGATATCCAATAGCTGAATCCATCGAAACATTACTTTAAACAAATATGTTGCCTCCTGAATCGCACACGTTCGTCTCATTCGACTGTCCGACTAGTGACAACTGTACGTAATCATTAGCGACATATCAAGAATTAAAAACTGTCCGTGATTGTATTTTCACATTCATGACGATCATTTTCAACAAATGCTTGAAAATGGTAATAAAAATATTGTTTTGGATGCTTTCACTGGGATCATCATTTGGGGAGAAGGCTATCAAGCATTTCTTGAAAAAAAAAATGATCATATGGCTAAATTTTTCTCTGTCAACATTTCAATCAAAATTGTGACCTAGCCGGGTATCGCTTTTGTGATGCGCTACTGGTTTTCAGAAATTCGCATTTTCCGTCTTCTGGTACCGTTTAAGCAACCATCAATGCAACAAGAATTTCGCGGAATGCGGTGTCTCGCCTGTCAGCGCTTATGACATTAACGTGAAAAATCGACAAAGTTTACGCCGCCGCCGACGACACCGGAAAAGCAATACATAAGTCTCGCCTCTGCTTCGCAGGCGAGACAATAAAAGGTAAAGAAAGCTACATGTAAACCCCAACCACCCCTTACCTGTAAAAATACATTTTGACCTTTAACTATTATTAGTCGATCATTTTTCTAAGCACATTCTGTGTCTATGCAGACAAACTCAGTGCTATGTCTCAGAAAATCGATGGTCATTGGTCAAAACTCACCCATTACATTAATTACGAGGGTCATTTCAGAAATAGTGTAAATGAGTCGGCCATTCCTAGGAATGTTGACCGATTTTTGAAATTTATGTCTTACCTTTTAGGTTTACATATCACCCAATGGCATTCACTCAAAAAATTTGAGGCACTGGTATTGTCTTCAAAATATGCCTTGACAATTGTTGTTAGGGTAAGGACACTGAGTAGAAACAGACGGAATATTTATCGGGTCGGTCAAGATCAGGTGTCCATAGAACCTTACACTAAGACGAAAAAATAAAGTTTCAAAAAAACCTGAAAATTTGATCAAAACATCGTTGTACCATACATCATACAAATGTTCTGAAAATTTCATGAATTAGACTTTAGCCGCTTTCACAAAATTTTCTTTTGAAGCTACACACCCATCAGCCGTCACGGACACTACAAAATTGTTTTATACATAATTACCAGGACTAAAAAGTACCTTAAAGAAATTAGTTATCATATTTAATGCTTGTGATATTGAAACTATTGACGGAACAGATTCTAAAGTAGATCTGACCTCAACTGAATTGACATTTTTGACAGTTAGCGACAATTAAATGAAAATGAACAAAATCTGCACTCTTGATGAAGCAAGTTTCTACCAAATTCCACTTTTGATTTTGTTAATTACTTTGCAGTGTAGTCAAAATTGTATATTTGTTTCTAAAACTTACTATCATATCTATAAGGAATCGGCATTTTTGTGGATACTGTCCCCTCTGGATCAACATAGCAACCACAGGTGAAATTTTGAAAGTTTAGTAAATGAATAACAATTCATATCAGCTTATAGAGCTAGATGAAAGCAGCATAGTGCAGTTTAGTTTTTCAAAATATCTTTACTAGAACTGAAGTGACACTGTTTTAAAGTCTGAAAATTCCGACTGATTTTCAGAATTCTTTCACCCCATATTTGCCTTTTTCTTCAAGATATGACGGCACCGAAATTCAGTCAATGTTTTTATTGATTTGCTAATATCTAAGTTAATATACAACAGAATTTCAAAATTCACATAGCTTTTTAAAGCTTTTTATATCCTCTTTCATTTAAAAGCAAAAAGTTTGAAATTAATCTAAGTTTTGCCACCAGCATTTTTGTTTGAAAGGAGGACCTTTGTGTCCAAAAAGAGGCCAAAAATAGACCATTTTGGCAAAAAATTTGTAAAAATCAAATAAAATTTGTTTTTTCTCCCCCATTAGTTAAAATATTTTCAAAATTCACCTAGTAGCATGTAGCTAAGTGATATTCCTAAGTGTGTACTGAATATTGAACATGTATCTTTTGATTTGGCCAAAGGATTTTGGTTTAGCTATCCATACCCTCTCATGAAAATTATGGTCAAAAACATGAAAATTTGAGATGTATTTTTTTCTTTACCCACAAATGTCAGCTACAGTTTTGATCAGAACTAGATGTATTATACATCAAGCTAATCCAAATTTTATGCTCTTTCTTATGAAATGTATTTGAAATTGCTACATTTATTCCACTTCTGTACAGATCAAGTTAAGTCCAGGTACCCCAAGTTTTTTTTGTCCAATTCTGAACTGACTTTCCAATCTGCTGGGGTTGCTAATCAACAGTTATCACCTTTTTGTGATGACCTTATTAGTGTCACGGACACTACATGAACATCTGTGAGTTCTGTGCAAAGATATTTGTACATTTTAAAAGTAATTTAAAAGCTCAATAGCTCTGCTGAGTGTGGTTTTTACTTCAGTCAGGTCATTCAAATTATGTTCACTTCCACTTTTAAGTTCAGGACCTGGTAAACAGAAGCTAATACCTTCAAAAGGTAAGTATCTAATAGCACAGCTGAAATATCAACACAGGGTTGTAATAAACAATAAATTGTATACAATTTTAAGCTCCTGTAGTC
The DNA here is from genome assembly GCA_963989385.1 of Ctena decussata. Taxonomy (NCBI): domain Eukaryota; kingdom Metazoa; phylum Mollusca; class Bivalvia; order Lucinida; family Lucinidae; genus Ctena; species Ctena decussata. The sequence continues at coordinate 66,585,178 of OZ022507.1, forward strand.
AATTTTTTTCTCATGATGGTATTTTTATGTTTTTATTCATTATTTGAAATAATGTTTGCATTTTGCTCCGGCAGTTCAGATTTTATGCAGCGTTACATGTACGAAAAAAATCTCATTTCAATTAAGATTGCCAGGAAACTTATTTTACCTAAATTCAGGTTAATTGTGTATGAAATTTTATTGTCATAATGAATAAGTTTCATTTCTAATCACTTCGAAACATTCGATTTTGAGTTGATCTCAAAATGAGCATATACGTGCATACTGAAATTGCCAGCTGATTGTGTAGGGTCCTTGACGCTACCTGGGTTAATGCAAAGGAAGGACAAGATTTTGGTGTTAATTTTGACCATTACTTCATACACTATTGACTATTATCCTGTTATTTTTATATAAAAATCGGTTCTCACCACTCTAGAGAGATCTCAAGATATTTGTCACGGACCCTACAACTGTCACGGACACTACATTTTCATGTTTTGATTCAAAATATCTGAAGTACTTTTCTGTTTTGATGCTCCATAATAGGCATCATTACAGCCATACAGGAATATGACATAATGATGAAAACAGGATCATATATCAGCATCAAGAAAATGAGATATCTTGACTGCCACGGACTCTACAGAAATTTGGCTGAATTGTAAAGTCTGATTTTGAGCCCCTGGTATTTTAATTTCAAAGATATGGGAGATTCAGTAACTATGTAAATGAAAAGCTCCATATTACCTTATTTCAAAAATGTTATTTTGGATAAATGAATTGATTGTTCTTACTTCAAAATCTCTAGTTCTTTATTACTCATGGTTCAAAACAGCAAATGGATAACGAATGTGTGGTTTGAATCTAATTGCTGTAACTTGAGTTTCATTCTTCCGATTTCTTTAATTCAAAAAGGTGGGAGTCTAAAAGCTTCTGTCCTTAAAATTAAGCAAGTTTTTGCTATCCTTAATAGAATATTTCTTAACAAATAAAGCATAAAATCATTGCAAATTTCAGTTGTAAACAGATAACGCTGAAAAACGCCATTTTTTGACCACAAAAGTTGCTTGTGTAATTTTTAGCACAGCAGGACCAACATTTTTTTTGGCTTATCAACCTTGGCATACTTAGCCGAGTTTAAGGGCATAAAAATAATCTCTCTAACTGCTCTCTTATTGGAGATATGAGGTGATAACATGCAGAAAAATTCTATGGACACCTGATCTTGACCAATCCGTATGTAAAGACAAATTCATATTTTTTTTTACTCTTGATACAAGCAGCTCTGAATTGGTACCTATAATACCTGTTATATTGAAAATATTTCAGTATGAAAAACATTGTATCAGCCTTGCTATTTGCTAACACACAAGATTTACCTTGCAAGATAGGCTAATCATGGAACAATGCGCATTTCTGATGACGTCACTTCCTGTGCTAAATTGAAATGTATAGTAAGTTGTTTAAACTTCGATTTTGAGGTCAAATTAAGTGAAAGTGAATGTTTGATGACAGATATGAAACAAAAAATAAATAAAATTTAATTTGTCATGCTTTTTTTCTGTTATAGATAATCGTTTATGGCACCTTATGCTCTTTTGTCAGTTGCCTATCTGATTTTTTACGATAAATTTCCACACCCACCCACATATTTCAATGTCAGTATGTCATATTAAATAACATGTCTTTCAAGTCTTTATATATGAGTTTTTCTATCAATATGTCATTCTTATTTTTGACATCAAACAAAGTTAAATATATTGAGCCTCTGTCTTTTTATTAGAAGATAATTTCATTTTATTGTTTTGTATTTTACATGAATTGCTACTACTTTGCAACTTCCAGCGAGGGTTTCGCACACGTATCATCCAGTTTCATAAGTGATTTGATGCCAGTCGTAACAAAATATGGTGACCTAATCATTTCAGTAATAAAATGTCTGTCATTTGTTGAAATTGGATGTGATTAAGTCAAAAATCATAATTTTATTGATATAATGCATTTATAATAACTTTGCATTTATAACCGCATAGCAGACAAAAAATCTCATTTATTATGTTACTTGTGTAGAATCTGGAAACGATTTCTATAATTTCTATATGACTTCCTTATTTTACATTGAAAGGACAGTATTACGTTTTTCTTTATTAAAATATATCATGTACTCATTGAGAAAACAGCAATAGAACACGAGAGACTTTCAGTGAAAATGTATAGTTTCCAGTATCCACACCCTTATGACGTATAAGCACATGCTGTCATGCATGGGTGAATTAGAAATTCTTTTAACGCATACTATTCTAAAGCACTTGAATTTGGCTTTCCAATGATATATAACACAAGGCTACCCTGAGATCATTTACATTATTTCTGAAATGCCCCTCGTACTGTGTCTAATGTTCGTCATGGTGCATGTTTGCTTTTTTGTTTCAGGATATTTCACCGTAATAAAAAATGCCGCCCCCTCCCCCCCCCCCCCCCCCCCCCCCCACACACACACAAAAGATATAAGATAAAAAGAATACACGTTGTTTAATGATGCCTGCATTAGCATTTAAGCATTTTAAGAAATTTGGTAGTATTAAAGCAGCGTTATATTGCATGGCCAATTCTACAAAGTTCCTGACGTTGAAGGTGTACACCAGGGCTCTGTCCTCGGATCTACACCTTTCCTGTTTTTGTAAAGAAACTCGGATCGTTTTGGTCCTGGGTAGTTTTGGTCTGATTGGGTGATTTTAATTGTTAGTGTAAAGCTAAATGGTAGGCTTAGGGTAGGGCAGGGCGAGGCTGGTGGGGTAGAAATGGGGAGTTTGTTTCTTTGTTTGGGTTAGCGGTCCGGTGAACAGTTAAGGTCATGACGAGCCAGAAAACTGTTCATATACATGCTAAGACTATCTAAGCAAGCGAAACGAATAACAGGTAAGTTCCACTCCGACAGTAAATGACAAGTACCGTTTGTTATAACCGCACATATTCAGGTATATTTCTGTGGGCACGTTAAGCTGTTTGCCAAGAGAGGGGGAATTAGGAAAGACAGATAGGGTAGACGTGAAATAAAAAACACACACACGCACACACACACAAAAAGCACACACACAAAAACTAAAACAACCCCCAACATCGCACCTGATGCAAGCACACGTCCTCGTCCTACATTGTAATTTAGGTTAGGGAGAGGAAAGAGGATGTAGAAGGGTAGTAAAGCGTATCAAAGTAGATCTAGGTGACAATATTGTGCCGTTTGTAAAATATGTTTTCATATCTTTTAAGCTGTTAGTCTGACCATTGTAATTAGTTTCGCCTGTTGGAAAACACATTCAAAGTACATTTTCTTTACACAGAAAAATTTAGAAACACTCTCAGTATTTTCAATTTATTTTGAATCTTACGAATAAAACACTGAGCCTGCCATGCTAATCTGTGCAAATTTATGGTAGATATAAACAACATACTGGACTTCCGAAAACTAACTCAATCCAGTAGAAGTTCTTACCCTCCTTTGTCCTTATATTTCGATAAAGAATACATAAGTAAAACTATTTACTAACACATTTTCTGCCCAATAAGACTTACAAGAAAATCGTCGCTAGTCGTTCAACACCATTTTTTGTTTTTGTCACTAGTCGGACAGTCGAATGAGACGAACGTGTGCGATTCAGGAGGCAATATATTTGTTTAAAGTAACGTTTCGATGGATTCAGCTATTGGATATCACAGGATAAAGATGTAGCGATGATTTTATGTTGGTTTTAACAGAAATGATGCCATAAATCTATTCTTTTTAACCCCGATTGTCCGTGTCGATCGACAGAAAATAAACCAAAACTGGTGATTAAGCAGGAAAACTTGCTTTTTACACAGAGATTGGGTGGTGATATGTCAAACTGACAATGCTACAGGTGAAGCACATCCAATTCTCTCCCCGATGTCGAAAACTGCATCTAAAAGAACAAATCCGATATGGACTTACCTGCTTTCGACCGTTTCACCTCACAAGTTGTTTATGTCGCACTAATGATTTTCGGGTGTACAGTCAATTGTCGCTTCCGATTTGGTGACTGTCCGCTTATACACTGTGATTTTTCCCCATTCCAGCCTCGCCCAACAATAAAAAGTTGTGAACAGAAACAGTAAAATCAACCGCAAGTCTTTGTTTGTCATCGAGCTCTATTTTTGCTTTTGACAGATGGCGCGAGATTTCGCTGTTTTTTTCCGCTATCGCAGAAATGCCAGAAAACCGAGAACCAGTCCTGTATTCCATTATCCAATCAAAAAAGGGATACAAAATCGATTGTTATTCGGATATGTTCGGTTGTTTTCGATGAACGGTGTCATGGCGGACATTTGCATCTCACAGAAAACGAAAAATAAACAAATCCTTTAGCAACACCCAGGAAGAAACTAGTGGTTGTCTAGCTGGTAAATGAAAATTGTTTCAGTTGTTTTTTGTCGTACACATATCAGATTAATGGCAGAGAGCCTGGATGAGCGCGTGCAGTAGTGAAACAAAGCATTCTTTCCATGGCCAACATCGTGCTGGCAAACGTGAAATTGGGGTCGTCTGGTGAATTACTCGAGAACCATTTGAAGCCAAAAGAAAAGGCTTGTTTCGTACATAAGAGCAGTATGTCCAAGAGACATAAGGCAAAAAAGGGATTCATAAAAATGATTGAGTGATCCAAATTAGATTGTTAAACCCAGTAACCCCTCAAAATGCCCATGCAGAGTTAGTTACCTTGTCTTAATATATCTATCTGTCGATGTTTATGTCCTGACCCCCTCTAACTTCCAATGTATCGAATGCCTGTGCATTGAGCAACTACAGCTTAATTTCTTCCAGCAAACTAAACAGTAAAGGCCTGTTAACAGGTGCAAGTTCATTTCAATTGGCGACAAAACCAGGCCTTTGCACAAACTTTTGAATAAAGGACTTGTGGGGAGGGGGGTGGTGTGGATTGGATGTAAGGGGAGTGAATTTCTGGTATTTTACAAAGGGGATGCAAATGTTAAGATTGTTCTAGGACTAGAACTGATATTTCATCATCATCATCATCTTCAGTAATTGCCTCCCTCAGTACTTGAGTATTCATGCAATTTATGACTTTATGATTGCATAAAGGGTCCATCAGGGCATAAAAAAACATCTAGGTTCTGTAATCCTACATCTAATGGTAAGAAAATTTGGCTCAAGTTAGGGAACGACCATTTGATATTCTGGGGGGGGGGGGGGGGGGGGGGGGCCTGGTATATTTATCAAAAAAATTCCCTGTCTTTGGATATGCAAGAAAAAAATAACCTGGCTCATAAGGGGGTTCAAAAAAATAATCTGGCTTCAAAAGTAAGAGAAAAAAACAACCCGTCTCCACCCAAAATTTAAAAAAAAAATATAGTCTGCAGATAATTCCATTGGAATTGAGTTTTTAGAATCTCTCTGGCTTCTGGGGGCTGTGCCCCCAGACCCCCATATTTATAGTTATATTTTAATATTATCTACAATTGGTTTACACCAGCAGGCCCGCATGTGCATACATTTACAAAAAAATCCTATACAACATTCACATACATGTATCATTGATCTGCCACATTACAAAGTAAATGTTTAAACTAAAACTGAATTGCAAAAGAGTCACTAGCTAATGGGAGACAAAACCATTATGGCAAAATAAACACTCTAAAAGGCAAAAGTCCCAATATAAAAACCCTTATTTTTACCATCATTCCTAGTTTTTCTCTTGTTTCCAGTCTTAAAATTGCCATTGAAATTGGGAAATTGCTTTAGCTTCTGGGGGGGGGGGGGGGGGGGCGTTGCCCCCCAGACCCCCCTTTCTTAACTTCTTAGCACATAACTTTCAGCCATTTCATTAATTGCCATTCATGTATAATGTGACTCTATCGGTAAGTATTTATCAAACTTTCTAAAGGACGAATAAAGCATGTTTGGGCATATATTGGGATAGAAAAAAAACTTAAATTCCTAATGTTAGCCCTAAAACTTTGCCAAAATAGCCCTAAATTTTGGCCAAAATATCCCTAATTTAAGGCCTAATTTTTTGCCAAACTCATACAGGGATGTTTGTATCTGTACCTTAGATGAAAAGAGTAACATGCTCCTGGCACTGGTTTGCAAAAGCAAGCTAAGCCATGCCCTTCGCCTGGTCAAAGACAGCACCATGTTCTTTTTGTGAGAAAAAAAGGTGTAAAAAATACTGATGTGGGTAAAATAAAAGGATATTAAGATCATGTAAACAAGGATCTGATAGTTCAGCTATAAAATAAAAAAAATAACCTGTTTGAGTTAGTTTGTAAAAAAAATAAATTAGCGTCCACAAGGTGAAAAAAAAGAAATTGTTTCCAGAGGCCAGTGAAATAAAATGTTGTGTCTCCATCAAGAATACCAGGCCCCCCCCCCAGAATATCAAATGGTCGGTCCCTTAGATATAGGGGACACATGGCAAATTCACACTAACAACTGAGACTTCAAGAGTGAGGGGCGGGGCCACAAGAGGAGGGGGTGGGACCAATAATGACAGAACGGACGACAGTAAATCAGTACTCCACGCCAGAGAGGGGTGTTTAAGTTCACACATTATGATTTACGGTGACATAAAGAATGAAGGGAGGAGCCACAAGAGGGAGGGACGAGACAAAGAATCAACGAACGGACGACATGAGTACGTGTGAACTAGGTAGACAGGACTGGGAGCTAATGTGAGAAAAGTAGGTTGACAGGTCGACAGGTCGACGGAAGTTGTATAAGCGCAATGTATTATGGTAGATAGTAATGACAGATCGCTCCAACAGGCGAGTTGAACAGACCTGCAGGATATGGAGGACACACCATCAAGGTTGGCAAAATGCCGGCAAATATGAGTATTTTCCATGCCGGTGGTATTTACCGGTAAATACTGGCAAATACTGGAAAATACCGGCAAATACTGGTTGATTGAATTGACCAATCTGGAATTTATACAATGACCTACTCTCAAACTCCATAGGAGGTATTTCAATTATACTGGTCAACTGACTTAATATTTATACTGAAGTTTAACAACTGTTTATTAAATAGTTTATCTAGTCAGTGAAATTTTGAACTTTGTTTTAGGAAAAGAAATAGCCTGTTTCACAGCTGGACATTACTCTCTGTGGGGATGGAGTTGTGGAGCTTTGGCACTTACTACTGTTTTGCAGTCAATACATGTGGCACTGGTCTTGTTGTCTTGGTCAACATAGGATCTTTTTGGCTTTATGATGAATAGGTGTTTGGTAATGATGTGTGATGGTTCAGCTTTAGAACTGATTATGACAATTCTGTTTCAATTCTCGTAACAACATTCCCCAAGTGGCTTAGCGGTTATGACACATTATTATCAGACTGCTATAAATGTATTCAAGAGTTGAAGCCATACTATACAAGTAGCTCAAGCTATACCTATAACACCTCTATGCACTTCACCTTGATTAATTGTCTAACTTCTGTATAAAACAGATAACCATTATGACAGCTTACTGTTTCCATCCTTGCCCCAAGCAATACTCTGCCCACTTTAACAAACATTGTCTTGAAACTTGTTGTTTTAACAAATTTAGACATTGTCTTGCAAATTGGGTGTCACAGGTGACTGGCCAGGTGCACAGATGAATTTGTTGATAATTATAAATTGGAATCAAGATACTGTTCATACTTGTGAATTTGTCAAATTTTTTGTCTTAAATCCAATTTTGGCTGTTTCAATCAGCTTAATTTATGAAACATCTTATTCTCTATGATGACAAACTTATATATTTAATATAAAATTTGACTAAAACATCTTAAGTCATTTCAGTTTTGAATATATGTATTATTTTAAGTTAACTTGGTTTTGGTTTAGCAAGATTTAAAGGTGAATAAGTTCAATCGACCAGTATTTGCCAGTATTTTCCACTTTGGGAGTATTTTCCAGACCGGTAAATACCGGTAAATTCCAGTGGTAAATACCGAGGGTGGAATTTACCGCCCAACCTTGCACACCATTCTTCTGAAGGTAGGTTGATGGGACGACAGGTCGACGGAAGTTGTAAACCGCAAGGTATGATGGTGTGGTGCAACAGACGGTCACAACAGCTGGCGATGTTAATGTTCATGCGGCAACCCTTGCAAGGTAGGTCATGTTTATGAAGATAGGGAGACAGGTCGACAGGTCGACAGAATTTGTAAACCGCAAGGTATGATGGTGTGGTGCAACAGATGGTCACGACAGCTGGCGATGTTAATGTTCATGCGGCAACCCTTGCAAGGCAGGTCATTTTTAGCTCACCTGAGCCGAAGGCTCACAGGTGAGCTTATAGTATAGGCAGGCATCCGTCGTCCGTCGTCCGTCGTCCGTCCGTCCGTCCGTCTGTCGTCCGTCGTCCGTCCGTCAATATTTTCAAATGACATCTCCTCTGAAACTACAAGGGCCATTGTTACCAAATTTCATATATAGCATCTATAGGCAGGGGGAACCAATAATACTGTTTTTTATTCAAATTGCTTTAGAACTTTGGTTGCTATGGCAACTTAAAGTTTCCATTGACTTGTATGGGAAAAACTGAAAATTTGCATTTATTGCTATGTCACTGCAGATATTTTGATTAAACTTTTACAGAAATGTTCCTTGAGTAGTTCTCTATCAACCACATGAAATTCATGTAAATTGCACAATTTGGCTGGTTGCCATGGCAACCGAATGGTTAAAAATAGAAAAAATATTCAAAAATCATCTCCTCAGAAACTAAACAACCAATAAAGCTCAAACTTCACAGAAAGGATCTTAGTACTAGTCTCTATAAAAGTACTGTTTTTCGTGGCAATTACTTTAGCAATTTGGTTGCTATGGGAACTTAAAGTTGCCATTGACTTATAATGGCAAAATGGAAAATTTGCATTTATTGCTATGCCACTGTAGATATTTTGACAAAACTTTCATAGAAATGTACCCTGAATAATGTTTAACCAGCTTTGTTAAATTTATGCTTATTGCGCAATTTGGCTGGTTGCCATTGCAACCGAATAGTTAAAAATAAAAAAATATCAAAAAATCATCTCCACAGAAACTATGTAGCCAATAAAGCTCAAACTTTACAGAAAGAACCTTAGTACTAGCCTCTATAGAATTACTGTTTTTCATGGCAATTGCTCCAGCAGTTTGGTTGCGATGGCAACTAAGAGTTTCCATTGACTTATAATGGGGAAAATGGAAATTGGCAATTTTGCTGTCTCACTGCAGTTATTTAGATTTTGTTTCCACAGAAATGTTTCTTGAGTAGTCCTCTATGATTCATATGAATTTTCTCCAAATAGTTGAATTTACATGTAATTGGTTGCCATGGCAAAATATAGGGTAAATTTTCGAGAAAAAAAATAAAAAAAATCTTCTGCTCAGAAGCCATATGGGGGATGAAGCTGATATTGTGCAAACGTGTTGATGACATTAGCCTCTACATAAATTTAGTTTTTTCTTCCAATCCCATAAGAACTTTGGTTGCTATGGCAACTTATAATTTCCATTGACTTATAATGGGAAAAGTAAAGCCATGAGGGGGATGAAGCTGATGCTTTGCATACATGTTAATAACATTAGCCTCTACCTAAAGTATGTTTTATATTATCATTGCCCGTGTGAATTCATTGCTATGGCAACTTGAAGTTTCTATAGACTTATAATGGGGAAAGTGGACATTTGGTATGTATTTCTGTGTTACTGCAGATATCTTGACAAAAGCTTTACAGAAATGTTCCTGGAGTAGTCCTCTTCCAGCCATATGGTTTTTCCCAAATACCTGATTTTGGTTGGTTGCCATTGCAACTGAAAGGCCAAATTTCAAAAAAAAAAAATTTTTTGCCAAAGATCTTTTTCTCAGAAGCCATTAAGGGGGTATAAAGCTTATTATAGCATAAATGTTTGTGATATTATCCTCTACATATTGGTGCATTGCATTTCTGTTGTGCATGTTGTTTTGTTGCTGTGGCAACTTAAAGTTTTCCAACATAACCTCAGTGCTCAGGTGAGCGATATAGGGCCATTGGCCCTCTGGTTATGAAGATAGGGAGACAGGTCGACAGGTCTACGGAAGTTTCCAAGGCGCAATGAATTGTGGTACCTAATGACAAGAAGTGAAGTGATGGTAGGTAGTGATGAAAGATCGCACCAACAGACGACCAGAACAGATCTGGAGTCTATGAAAGACAAACCATACTCCTGGAGATGGGTAGACAGGTCGACGGAAGTTGAATAGGTGCAATGTATTACATGGTTGGTAGTAATGACAGACCGCAGCAACAGACAATTTGAACAGTTCTGCAGGATATGAAAGACATACCAAACCTCTGTTGGTAGGTAGACAGGTCGACAGAAGTTGATAAACCGCAAGGTATCATGGTGTGGAGCAACAAAGAGTCTCAACAGCTGACGATGCAAGCAGACGTGCAGTGTATGAAAGAAAGGCCACATTGCTGGAGATTGGTAGACAGGTCGACGGAAGTTGAATAGGCGCAATATATTATGATAGGTAGTAATGACAGATCGCTCCAACAGGCGAGTTGAACAGATCTGCAAGATATGGAGGACACAGCATTTTTCTGAAGGTAGGTTGACGGGACGGCAAGGCGATGGAAGTTGGAAACCGCCAGGTATGATGGTGTGGTGATAGAGACAGTCACAACAGCTGGCGATATTAATGTTCTTGCGGCAACCCTTGCAAGGCAGGTAATTCCTATGAAGATAGGTAGACAGGTCGACAGGTCGACGGAAGTTGCTAAGACCCAATGAATTATGGTACCTAATAACAGGAAGTGAAGTGATGGTAGGTAGTGTTGAAACCAACAGACGACCAGAACAGATCTGGAGTCTATGAAAGACAGACCATACTCCTGGAGATTGGTAGACAGGTCGACAGGTCGACGGAAGTTGAATAGGCGCAATGTACCATGGTTGGTAGTAATGACCGACCGCACTAACAGACGATTTGAACAGTTCTGCAGGATATGAAGGACATACCATACCTCTGTAGGTAGGTAGACAGGTCACCAGGTCGACGGAAGTTGATAAACCGCAAGGTATCATGGTGTGGAGCAACACAGAGTCTCAACAGCTGACGATGCAAGCAGACGTGCAGTGTATGAAAGAAAGGCCATATTGCTGGAGATTGGTAGACAGGTCGACAGGTCAACGGAAGTTGAATAGGCGCAATGTATTTTTGTAGGTAGTAATGACAGATAGCACCAACAGGCGATTTGAACAGATCTGTCTATGGTTGTGGATGGTAGCAAAGAATGTTAACACCCAAAATGCAATGAACGCTATAACTTCCGTCAACCTGTCAACCTGTCCACCTCCGTTTTCTAGATTCTCGTTCCACGACCTGGAGTGGGCTCCATACGCAGGTCAACAAACTACTCGAGGAGTTAGTCCATTAAACCGGAAAACAGAGATGAACAGGTTGGCGGAAGTTACAGCGTTGCAATGCATTTTGGGTGTTTACATCCTTTGCTACTACCCACAATCCCTTCAGAGTCCCTTTATCACCCACAAAGAATCGCAACGATTTAACCATCGTCGACCTGTCGAAGTGTTTACCTCTGTCGTCGGATGGCGACAGTGAGCTGCGAACCCAGGGCTGTGCGACGACTTTCTGCTCAATAGCCGAGCCACTCTAACCACTCGACTACCGCGTCTGTATTAAAGACCACCAAAGGCGAAGAAATCGCTGAATAACACAATGCAAGTGATGTTCAGTATACGAAAAAACATATGCAGCTCGCGTTCTGCTGCTAAGCAATGGGGTATAATGGACAAACACTAACAGATACACATACGCAAAGAGAAAGCAAAAAAAGAACTAACCCTAATGTCTGTCGAAATGGAGTCCTAAACCTAATGTCTTCATAGATGACAACATAAGGCGAAGACATCGGCTGGGCAGCACAATGCAAGTGACGTTCTGTCTACGAAAACACATACCGATGTGCACTGACCCACCGTCGTCCTGTCAACCTGCCTAGGCGCAATGCATTTTGGTAGGTAGTAATGACAGATAGCAGCAACAGGCGATTTGAACAGATCTGTCAAGAGAGGCAATGGATTGTGGGTGGTAGCAAAGAATGTTAGCACCCAAAATGCATTGCAACACTATAACTTCTGTCAACCTGTCCACCTCCGTTTTCTTGATTCTCGTTCCACGTCCTGGAGTGGGCTCCATACGTAGGTCAACGAACTACTCAAGGACTCGGTCCAATAAACCGGAAAACAGAGATGGACAGGTTGACAGGGCGACAGCAGTCCAGGAGAGGCAATGGATTGCGGGTTTTGGCAAAGAATGTTAACACCAACAACACATTGCAGTTCTTCAACTTCCGTCGACCTGACAAATTGTGGACATATGCCGTCGTGAGTTAAGCTCCTATTCATGGAGTGCACTGCATATGTAGTTCAGCAATGTACTCCAGGACTGGAACCAATAATCCAGAAAACAGAGGTGGACTGGTGTACAGTGCGACGGTAGTTCAAGAGAGGCTTGGATTGTGGGTGGTAGCAAAGATTGTTAACACCCACAATGCATTGCTATGCTTGAACTTCCGTCGACCTGTCAACCTGTTGACCTATGTCTTCTGGGGTAAAGCTCCAAATCACGGTGTGGGCTCCATAATTATGCAATTCAACGACTTACTCTTGGGCGTGGACCAATATACCAGAGAACAGAGGTGGACATGTTGACAGGTTGACGGAAGTTGAAGAGTTGCAATGTGTTGTGGGTGCTAAAAATCTTTTCTTACACTGAAAATGCATTGCAACGATTTACAAGAATCAAGAAAACGGAGGTGGAGAGGTTGATAGGTTGGCGGAAGTGACAGCGTTGCAATGCATTTTGGGTGTTTACATGTTTTGCTACCACCCACAACCCCTTGATTCTCTTGAACGTGTAACAGGAATCTAGAAGACAGAGGTGAACACTTTGACAGGTTGACGGAAGGTGAATCGTTGCAATTCTCTGTGGGTGGTAAAGGGACTGTCAAGGGAATGTTGGTGGTAGCAAAGAATGTAAACACCCAAAATGCATTGCAACACTGTAACTTCCGTCAACATGTTAACCTGTCCACCTCCGTTTTGTAGATTCTACGCTAGCTACCGTCAACCTGTACACCTCTGTTTTCCAGATTCGTGTTCCACGACCTGTGTTAGGCACGTAGGTGGGCAGGTTGCCACAGAAATTGAACGGGTGACAGGCTGCCTATGAAGGTTGAGGGCCATAAGATGAGCGTGACGATGGCCTCTTAGTCCAGGCCCATAAGGCATGAGAGCAGGACATACTGTATGAAATAGAGTTTGGGGCAACCGAGTTGCCCAGCCTATATTTTATTTGAGTTTGCTGTGATCCTTTGACCTGCCTCCTTCTTTTTGCTATCCAACCGTAAATCATAATGTGTCACTTTAAAGACCCTCCCTCTAGCGAGGAACCATTGGTCATTGTCGTCCGTTCCGTGATTGCTGGCCTCGCCCCTCCGTCTTTTGGCCCCGCCCTTCAGTCTTGACGGCATCGCAAATGATAATGTGTGACCTTAAACGCCGCCCCTCTGTGGAGGACACATGGCGTTTTGTCGACCGTTCTGTGATTGCTGGCTCCGCCCATCTCTCTTGTGGCCCGCCCTTCATTCTTGGCGTAACCGTAAATCATAATGTGTCACCTTAACAACCCTCGCGCTGGCGAGGAAACATGGCTTATAGTCGGCCGTTCTGTGACTGTGGACCCCGCCCCTCCCTCTTGTGGCCCCGCCCATCGTGAAATTACTGTGTGTCCCCTATATTTTACTTGAACCAAAAAGAGGAAACATGGCTTATATACTATAAGCCATGTTTCCTCTTTTTCGTTCAAGTAAAATATAGGGGACACACAGTAATTTCACGGATCTTAACGAGTGATGGGCGGGGCCACAAGAGGGAGGGGCGGGGTATAAGCCATGTTTCCTCTTTTTGGTTCAAGTAAAATATAGGGGACACACAGTAATTTCACGGATCTTAACGAGTGATGGGCGGGGCCACAAGAGGGAGGGGCGGGGTCCACAGTCACAGAACAGATGACTATAAGCCTTATAGTCATCTGTTCTGTGACTGTGGACCCCGCCCCTCCCTCTTGTGGCCCCGCCCATCACTCGTTAGATCCGTGAAATTACCGTGTGTCCCCTATATTTTACTTGAACTGAAAATTTTTGAGGCCAACTTTAGGAGAGTAAACTTCAGTTGTTGGCAAAAAACTGCATGGTTTTGAAATTATTTGCCCAAGAAGGGTGTGTAAAGGAAAGTAGGGGGCGGGGGGAGGCTGGAGGTGCCAATACTAATTTTAGTGCACCAGACATAATCCACCAGTCCCGGACCAAAGGATTAGTGCTTATTTTAATCCCAGCTTACTTCCGTTAATACAGTGATTATACAGTGCTCCAAATAAGGGGCAACAGATAATTCTTGGATGCTTTTTATCCCCCGACCGAAAGGTTCGGGGGATATAGCGATGAGCCTGGCGTCCGTCCGTCCGTCTGTCCGTCCGTAAACATTTTCTTGTCCGCTCCATATCTTGAATACAGTTTGGAATATTTTCATAATAATTCACAGTTATGTAGAACAGGTCATGACGATGTGTCGCGTGCAAGAATGGCAACTCTTGCTTTTGTAATTTTTGAGTTATCTCCCCTTTTGTGAATTTTTGGCAGATTCGTGTCCGCTCTGTAACTTGAATACCCTTTGGAATATTTTCATGATACTTCACAGATATGTAGAGCAGGTCATGACGATGTGTGGGGAACAAGAATGACAACTCTTGCTTTCTTACTATTTGAGTTATTTCCCCTTGATGGTTTTAGGTGTAAATTCGTGTCCGCTCTATAACTTGAATGCCTTTTCAAATATTTTCATGATACTTCACAGATATGTAGAACAGGTCATGACGATGTGTCGTGAACAAGAATGACAACTCTTGCTTTCTTACTTTTTGAGTTATTTCCCCTTGATGGTTTTAGGTGTAAATTCGTGTCTGCTCTATAACTTGAATACCTTTTGAAATATTTTCATGATACTTCACAGGTATGTAGAACAGGTCATGACGATGTGTCGCAAACAAGAATGACAACTCTTGTTTTCTTACTTTCTGAGTTATTTCCCCTTGATGGTTTTAGGTGTAATTTCGTGTCCGCTCCATAAATTGAATACCCTTTGGAATATTTTCATGATACTTCATAGTTACGTAGAACAGGTCATGCTGATGTGTCGCGAACAAGAATGACAACTCTTGCTTTCTAAGTTTTTGAGTTATTTCCCCTTCATGGTTTTAGGTGTGATTTCGTGTCCGCTCCATAACATGAATACCCTTTGAAATATTTTTATGATACTTCACAGATATTGAGATCAGATCATGACAGTTTGTCTCATACAAGAATGACAACTCTTGCTTTCATAATTTTCCGAGTCCCCCCTCCCCCCCAAAAAATTTTTTTTTTCAGATTTGGATTCTTTGTCCAAATTCACTTACTAGAGAGCTCAAAATTAGATTTGTAGGGCTTGTACTTTAGAAGTTATTCACAAATTTTGAAATGTTGAATGTATCATATGCAATACAGCTTCTACATGGTTGCTATTTGAGATTTTACCTCTTTTTAGCAATCTGGCATACTGTTTCGGTCTGAGTGTTAGATAATCATGCATCTGTTAAACAGATATTGTCAATAAGGAGCATAAAAGAATGACAGTATACTATTTATATGTGTTTTGAAGGGCACTGTGTTTACCAAAGCGCAAGGGGCCTTCGGTCGGGGGATTTGCCATCTCCTCTGATGGCTATTTTTCTTTTTTTTAACGAGAACATACAACCTCACATTTATAATAGAAATGTCTCTGAAGATAATGGTTCACAACATACGTTTTCATGGAGAAATTTGTTATTTTCTTATCTTCAGCACTGCTGAATACCTTTATATCTATATAATCTATATAATCTATATAATCTATATAATATCTAATTGTCTCCCTTAGAATGTCTCCCATTTTGCTTCCATTTGTAGCTTCTAACCAGTGGTTTGTACCTGCGGTACGTGGTGACATTCCCCCAGGGTGTGCAGCATATGGCTTTGTTTGTGATGGAACTCGAATTCTTGTGTTTGGTGGTATGGTGGAATATGGCAAATATTCCAATGAGCTCTACGAGTTACAGGCCAGCAAATGGGAATGGAAAAGGCTGAAACCTAAGGCACCACGCACAGGGCAGCCCCCTTGTGCTAGACTTGGTAAGTTGAAATTCCAACGAGATTGCAAGATAGGGTGAGCTTTTGATGATATACTGAAAAGAGTTTCTGTTCATTCTTTATAAAAGTTCTAAAAATTTGGACATACAGTCGAACCTGTCTTAAGGGGTCACTGAATTAAGGGGTCACCTGTCTTTAGCAGCCACTTTTTGGGGGTCCCTTTGACTAAAATACAGTGCAAATGAACCTGTATTAAGGGGTCACCTGTCTTAAGCAGCCAATTTTTGTGGGTCCCATGGGGTGACCCCTTAAGACAGGTTTGACTGTATATAATAAGTTTTTAACTGTGGTAAAAAAAATTAAAAAAAATGTTTTTTTCCAACCTAGTAATGGGACTCAAAGATGCAAATGGAATGGCTAACAGTGTAGACCTTGAAGTGGGAATGGAATTGCCCTTTTACCAGGCATGATTGACTTGATTTCTACGAGATCAGTGACAGTGTCAAGCACCCTGGAGAAATAGTACAGAACTGTCTGTTTCTCAATTTACTGTAAAAGTTCTAAAACTTTGGACTCCAAAAATAAGTACTGTAACTGTCAAAAAAATGGAACAGATTTTACAATGCAGCAATGCATTCAAAAGATGCAGATGGAATGGCAAACAGTGTAAACCCAAATCAGACTGCTCCTTAGGAGCAGTTTTCAAGTTTCTGTTTTATTTTTTTGTAACAGGTCACAGCTTCACTCTTCTTGGTAACAAGGTCTACTTGTTTGGAGGATTGGCCAATGACAGTGAGGACCCTAAGAATAATATTCCAAGGTAACATATTTTGGTTATAAAATGGTGTTTTTTTGCTATCTCTGGAATTAAACTGAAAATCTAAATCACACGGAATTCTTATTTCCTTTGTGGTTTGCAAGAGTTTAACATCCATAAAATCCATTCAGGCTGTTGGATGTATGAACTGTGGATCACTCATAAACTGAATAATTATATTTAGTTTATGAGTGATTCATCAGAATTTACACAATAAATTGGCATATTATATCACACAGTCTGTTTCTTATGATTCCATCTCAGCCATCTACGTCATAAAACTGTTGGCTATACTGATTATCTTAAAAACTGCAGCAAAGAAAATACAGTCAACTTCCGACACCTCGAACACTGATATCTCAAAGTATCTTCTGATATCAAAGAATACATTTCCTATTTCTGTTTACATTTCCACTCCTGTTTACTCAAAACTACTGATTTTTCAAAGTAAATTTTCTGGTACCTGAAAATTTACTTTGAGATATCAGTAGTTTGGGTTGAACTTCGACTTCGAGATATCGAGAGTTGACTAGCAACCCCAGCAGATTGGAAAGTCAGTTCAGAATTGGACAAAAAAAACTTGGGGTACCTGGACTTAACTTGATCTGTACAGAAGTGGAATAAATGTAGCAATTTCAAATACATTTCATAAGAAAGAGCATAAAATTTGGATTAGCTTGATGTATAATACATCTAGTTCTGATCAAAACTGTAGCTGACATTTGTGGGTAAAGAAAAAAATACATCTCAAATTTTCATGTTTTTGACCATAATTTTCATGAGAGGGTATGGATAGCTAAACCAAAATCCTTTGGCCAAATCAAAAGATACATGTTCAATATTCAGTACACACTTAGGAATATCACTTAGCTACATGCTACTAGGTGAATTTTGAAAATATTTTAACTAATGGGGGAGAAAAAACAAATTTTATTTGATTTTTACAAATTTTTTGCCAAAATGGTCTATTTTTGGCCTCTTTTTGGACACAAAGGTCCTCCTTTCAAACAAAAATGCTGGTGGCAAAACTTAGATTAATTTCAAACTTTTTGCTTTTAAATGAAAGAGGATATAAAAAGCTTTAAAAAGCTATGTGAATTTTGAAATTCTGTTGTATATTAACTTAGATATTAGCAAATCAATAAAAACATTGACTGAATTTCGGTGCCGTCATATCTTGAAGAAAAAGGCAAATATGGGGTGAAAGAATTCTGAAAATCAGTCGGAATTTTCAGACTTTAAAACAGTGTCACTTCAGTTCTAGTAAAGATATTTTGAAAAACTAAACTGCACTATGCTGCTTTCATCTAGCTCTATAAGCTGATATGAATTGTTATTCATTTACTAAACTTTCAAAATTTCACCTGTGGTTGCTAAGTTGACTGTAGTTCCAAGTTATTCTGAATTGAGGATTCTGGGGGATTTACTGATATCAAAAAGCTTTGTTCTGTTTGCTGTTGAGAAGTCAAATTGAGCTAAATCAGCATTAGAATGTTGAGTTAGAACTGTCAGCTTCTTATAGATGTACCTTCTTTTCTGATTTATAGATACTTGAATGATTTAGTCATCCTAGAACTGAAGGCATCACAGGCATTACAGTGGGACAACCCCTACTTAGTTGGTCAGCCCCCACCGGCCAGGGAATCTCATACCTGTGTAGGGTATGCTGAGAAGGATGGCAAGAGGCCACGCTTGATTATTTATGGTGGGATGAGTGGATGCCGCTTAGGAGACCTATGGCAACTTGAAATTGGTAATTGTCATTTGATGATATGATCCGGGACACAACAAAACCATCAAAGTGACACTTATGCCTAGCAGAGACTCAGTTCAGCCTGGGTATCTGTCCATTCTGATCAGTTTTCAGTGTGGGCATAGTGGTAGCTTAGACCCTTAGCCAGCCCCGGGTCAGCCTAGGGTTCTCAGACAAGGAGAAGGTTTGCGACATTTTCTGAATTTCAGGGAGAAGTTTTATGACAAATTTTGGATTTTGCATACTTTATATACATTTTGACCTCCCTCAACTCAAGATAGGGAGAAGTCAGTCTGCTTGAGGAGGGAGTTTCGCCCACTTCTCCCTCTAGGCTGACCCCTGCTTAGCTTTCCTTTAAGCGCAGAGTGAAGACTCTGTTCAGGCTAGGCAAATGCCTAGGCTGATCTAAGTCTTTGCTGGGGGACACATGCCACTTTGTTTGTTTTGTCATGTCGTGGCCCATATATCTGTCTTTGTCCATTGTTAGGGTACAAATAGCAGGCATACAGAATTTCAGTATTAAGGTGAATGGATCCTATTTGAGGGAAGCAACTCTGCCATTTTCACCTTTGCCTCCCTTCTCAATAAGGATCAACTCTTAAAGGAAAAAAACTTGCTCCTCCAGGAGCAAATTCTTTTCTTTAAGAGTAGATCCCTTTGAAAAGGGAGGCAACAGCCAGGGTAGCAACAGGAAGTCATGAAAGCTGTTTCCCTGTTTGAAAAGGGCTGAAAACACACAGTGGTCTTTGATTAAAGGTAGGTTCCTGTGGTCGAGATACAAATTCTGTTAAAAAAATTTTTTTGTCGATTTTGCCTCTATTATCCTGAATCGGTTGCTGCCAAGAAAATCGCCAGGTTTTATCGAAAATCGTCGTTTTGCTCTTGTTCATCCTCTTTGCGTCAACAACCCCTTGCCTATAAATAATTCTGTCACATGGCCGTAAGTGCGCGACCTCTGACATCATTATCCACAGGAATTCATATACACAAAAATGGCTGCCTTCACATCCTTCGCAGTAAGTGTTTTATTTAGGCCGAGATCTGTCCGATCTGATATAAATCGTTCTTGACGGAATAGAACTATGACAATATTTATGTATTACTACCAAACAAGCATCGTTTTAGGTCCAGAAAAGTCTTATTTGGCACTTCAAAGATTTCAATCGACGAAAACCTGCTAGGGGTCGTTTCAAAACTTTCAGTGATAGTGCTTATCTACCGTAAAAGCATAAATATTTGGACCCAGAAATACAGTCAGATCAGACTGCTTCTGAAACAAGGTGCACATTGTTGCTAGAAGGAGCAGTTTGATAAGGGTCTTGCCAGAAGGAGCAGTCTGATCAGGGTCTACCTTATTTTTAAATTCTATCTCTATCTGAAGGATAAATGCTGCAGTTGATTTAAACATATTTTTTTTCACTTCTTACAGAATTATTAAAATATTTATACAATATCAACTTGTGATTTCACATCCTTTTGAACAGTATTTCAGTCATATCACACAGCATTCCCATATATCCCATGCAGAGGGTTTTTATCTCCAATTTTGCCATTTTCTGGTGAGCTTTCAGAGTTTTGCTTTATTTTTGCCAAAAATATCACCCAAAATCTGTTCAGTGGGAGGGAGAAAAAAAAAACATGCAAAAATGGGCAGTACAAAAACTGTCATTGAGTTTGGAGAATTAATTTTGGCAAAATTTGGCTATAAATGAGATATTTTACATTGTACCCCCAAAAATGGTGTTCCCTGTATGATGTGTACATTTGAGGTACAAAAACAAATTGCAATGAACCCCTAGTTTCAATCACAGGTACCTGAAGCCTTCTTTTGATTAAAAACATAAGAATTTGTGAATATATTCCAAATATGAGATAAAAATAAAAATTAAAAAAATAAAAACTGGTAAAGGTTATAATAAATTATAACCTTTATCATTTTTTTTGAATTTTCTATTTATTTATCTTTTGTGTGGTGTGTGTGTGTGTGTGTGTGTGTGTGTGTGTGTGGGGGGGGGGGGGGGGGGGGGGGGGGGGGGGGGGGGGGGAACCTGTATCAGGTTGATAGGAGGTTGATATTGAAAGGTTGTTATTGAAAGGTTATGGGGGAGGTCTGGTGGTGCATGTAACTTCCAGTGCAGGGACATCCGACTGATTTGGATAATAGTTGGGCAAGGGCCTACTGTGCTTGGCTTGCAGTAGGTACGGGTGGGGATGTTTTGACTTTTTTTTCTCTTGTCTGTTTGTTCTTGAATTTTTTTCTCCCTCTATCTGGGAGACCGCCCGATATAGACTGAAATACTGTCTCAAAGGGCTGTTAAGCCCAAAACAACAAACTAAATATTAAAAGGTTGTGTGCAAGGGAACCCTGTTTCTAGATGAAAAGATTTCTGTCTCCAGCAAGGATCAAATCCAGAACCACTAGATCAACAGACAGGGGCTTAGCCAAATGAGCTAGCAGATCTCCTACAGAAGTCTGAAATTCTGTTAATGGATCTTGCAGGAGTAGCATTTAAACTGTAGTCCATCAGAAAAGTTTAACCAAGAGCATATTGTAGGGGTTAATGGGTACACATGGGAATCACCTCTGCCAGTCTCATTTTGCATCCCTTCTCAGTTGTGGGTGGGAGTGGGGGTACAATCACTAAAATTTTAGTGGAATTCCAGTGACCAATTAAGACTAGCTCACTGAAATTCCAGTGACAAAGATGGTTAAAAATGAATGCATGCACTGCATGCATTACCCAATGATTTTTTTCTCTATATAAGTGGTGCCCATAAAAGGCACCAGTCCCAATTCAAAGTAGTATCTTTTTTCCCAACTGCAAGTAGAAAAATTCCCAATTGCAGGAATTTTTCCAGGGACCATTCTACAAGCATAAATTTACTTGCTTGCTTGGAGAACTAGCAGATATATATAGCTATAATTGAATTTAAACATTATATATTCAGTTTCATGTCCCCTATCTCACCACTTGAGCCAATAAAGGTGTTTCTGAAATTCCAAATTTAAAGAAAATAAGACGCGATTTTTCCCAATTCTGTGGGCACCGGCACCATTCCCAAAATAGTGAAAAAAATCACTGTTACCTGACATGCATATTTTTATACACATGCAGAGTCCCAAACATGTATGCACAAATGTATTGTCCCTGAAAATAGTATCAAAATTTCAGTGAAATTCTCTTAAATTACACTGAAATACCAATGATGAAATGGGGAGCAAATTCTTGGGTGGGGAGCAAATTCTATTATTAACTGATGGAGTGGGCAGTAGGAGGTAATGGATTATGGGTGATCTAGAATGTGATTGTTCCATATTTTTGTGGTCCTCATGTGTAATTGAGGTTGCCTGGATCATGTAGAATTACGCCATATGGTCTCCGAGACGAGGGTAGCTAAATTCTGTTGGGAGGGAGATAGTTGGGGTAGAAAATTCTTTTATCGCCTAGAACTGTAGTCTTTGTTCTAAACATTATCTTGGTTTTCTTGGTTCCGAGATATATTACATAATTTAAGTTTTAAGGGGTCTGTATGTTCATGGGAATTTGTTAGTGTTCCAATATTTTAGGAAATGGGGATATGACCATAGCTAAATTCTGTTGGAGGGGAGGTAGGTGGGGTAGGAAATTCTTTTGGAGCCTAGAACTGTAGCAGTTGTTCTGCACCTTATCTTGGTTTAGTTGGTTTCAAAATATATTACATGATTTAAGTTTTAAGGGTCTGTATGTTCATGGGTTAGTGTTCCAATATTTTGGAGTATGGAGATTATTATCAATGGACAAAAAGGCCTGTAGCTGATTTTTTATTGTGAATTGTTGGGAGAGGAGGGCAGTTTCTATTTGGTGTTTCTAGGGAGGAAATGTGTTGAACTTTATAATGGTTCAGTTGGTTTCCATGGAAGTAAGTCTGGGTGTCAGATTAAAGTGGTTGGATACACATTATACATTTTAACCCTTATTGTCAATAGACGAAAATTATTTACATGACTCTATGGGAAGTCCTATTGTGGTCATATAGATGGGATTTGGAGCATTTACTAGGTTGGGCGTTTTGTCACGAGCATTGTACTTGATAGGGGTTTGGTTTGGGTCCAGGGCTTTTGGGAAATGGGGTGGGTAGGTGATTAGCAACACGGCTCGAATTAGGGAAAATTTTGGGGATTTTTTCCTTTATGGTATTGGAATCTATATCCTGGCAATCGATATTGGTTTTGTCCAGGTATTCGAAGACTGCCTTCTGTATTGTATTTGCATGTTTCTTTGGGGGAGACAGAAGCAATCTCAGGTCTATTGTGTGATAGCCTAACTTGAATATGGTGGATTCTAGGACTCGCCTAGGTCTGGGCCTCACAGTCAGAGAAGATATGGTCAAGATCTTCTGCGTCATTGCAGTGGGGGCATAGGCTGGACTGGTTGCCGTAGTGATGGCAGCCTAGCCCGCAGTGTCCTTATCTTAGTCGGGAATAGACTACATTGAAACATCTATTGGGACTATATACGCCACATTGAGTTTACCTTTGGTTGGACAAAATGGAAGGTGCCACCCTTGGTCAATTGGGATTGCCATTCTTTGGTTACTGCTTCATTTATTAGGGGATAAACTTCCATTTTTGAGGGTCTAGTATGGTCGTAAGTGCCAGTGGTCATAGCTTCCCTTGCCGCCACATTGGCCATTTCATTGCTGTCAATTCCTACATGGGCAGGGGTCCATTCCATGGAAATGTTAAAATTCACGATGGCAGCTAGATTGAGTAGAGATGAGATTTTGTTTATTTTATCGGGTCTCGTTTTTGATTTACCCGATTGCAGTGCCTGTACAGAGCTAAGGGAGTCAGTGAGGATAACTGAGTTTGGGATCCTACTTTCAAGGATCCAAAATATGGAATGTTCAATGGCTATCAGTTCATTGGTGAAGACCGATAGGACTGGAACCACTCAGCCAATTGTAACCAAATTTCATATAAAGCCTCCAGGGCTTGGGGAACAAAATGTTGTTAAGATAATTGGCTCACATGACCAACATGGCAGCCATGCCCATATATGGTAAAAACCTTAAAAAAATCTTGTTCTCCAGAACCAATAGGCCAATGGCCTTGAAACTTGGTATGTAGCATTGGGTATGTGTGTAACTTACAGGATTTTTTAAATTATAACCTACGGTTGACCTTCACCTTTTTTATGGCAAGGTCAAATTTGCTTTCTGGTGCTTTAATATGGGAAATGCTAGAACATAATATATCTTGGACTGTTGAAGATTTTGGGCTAAACTCGGTGTATATTATCATCTAAATGAGTACATGAAGATTTATGAGTACAAGAGGTCAAGGTCATTCTTTGACCAGGACTCTCATATTTTGACAATTTCTATCAGCTCCACAAAAGCCATTGTGCATATTGTAACCAAATTTCATAATAGAGCCTCCAGGAGCTGAAAAAATTTGTTCAAACGGTCCATGTCACATGACCAGCATGGCCTCTATGCCCATACATGGTGAAAACGTTGAAAAATCGTCTCCAGACCAGATGGTCTTGAAACTTGGTATGTCACAGTGAGTACTTGAGTAATACCAAGACTGTTCAAATGACCTCTGGTTGACCTTGACCATTTTTAATGCATGGTCTAAGACAAGAAATCTAGAAGACAAGTTTTCATAGAAAGTTTTTGAACATTTTGGCCCAAGATTGTTAAAAGGTTTATCTTTGGTTGACTCTGACATTTTTTATTGCAAGGTGAAATTGCTTTCTGGTACTTTTATATTGAAAACATGCTTAAAATAAGAGTTCATGGAAGTTGTAGAAAAGTTTATTGCAGAAGTTAATAGATATAGTCAAATAAATGAGTACATGAACATTGTTTAGCAATAGAGGCCAAGGTCATTTTGAGGCCAGATTATTTTTTGTAAACCCCATTATGAGCCAGGTTATTTTTTCTTGCATATCCAAAGACAGGGATTTTTTTTATAAATATACCAGCCCGCCCCCCCCCCCCCCCCCCCCCCCCCCCCCTCCCCCCAGAATATCAAATGGTCGGTCCCTTACGCCAACAGTCAAATGAAACTGAAAGTAGAGTAAGCTACTGTCATCAAAATCCCGGGTGTATTTATATTGGCCAATGAAATACTGAAAATGTAGGTCAATACTAAGGTTATACAGCTAAAGCCGAAAAAATCCGTAGTTGAATCAAACACGGACACCACCATTCTTCCGTAGGGGCGGTGATTTCAAATTCGTTTTTACAAAGTGTAGTAAGATTATTTCATAAGATCGTTAATGTCATTTGTTATGTATATAGAATACATACAGGCAAAATTAATATAATTCAACATCCTTTTGATAGTTTGCATATTGAAATGAAATCAGACTTACTCAGAATCACTTTCGATGTATACCGTAAATGGAATGCGCCATTACAACGCTGTGTTGAGATCACCCCCAAACACCATTGGAGCTGCCTAGCAACTCCGACGAGCCTTTTATAGAATTAAATCCACTTTTAACATTTTCCATTTATCAATAGCGATGCTAGTATTGACCGCCTTTATCCACCGTTGCTCGTGATAGGCGATTCGACGGCGCTATTTTCTGTACTCGTACGGTGTCGTAAGTCGCCGCATGGCGAATGGGTAAACACCATCCCATAATGCAATGCAGAATGACGTCAGCCACGCTGTGCTTAGTGGCGCGAAATCTAAAATAGTGCTAACTGGTGTGCGAAGCACAGTTAGAAAATCCCTCTTAAAACGACTTATCAAATATTCTTCACTTGATACTTTGAAGTGAAACTTAACAATTTCCTTGAAACAAATGCTTATCGACCATTTAGAAAAAAAATCGGCAAAACTGTGATGTATATGACACAACAGGAACCTACCTTTAAGATGTGTGTCCATCTTAATGAGTTTACAGATGTTTAATCAACCTTCAGTTTAATCGACCTTCAGTTTGCCACAAAACTGATCAACAAAAAGGTAAACATTTCTTGATTATTTTCAGACACAATGACATGGACAAAGCCTATAGTTAATGGTTTACCGCCCTTGCCCAGAAGTCTTCACTCATCCACAGTGATAGGCAACAGAATGTTTGTGTTTGGTGGCTGGGTGCCATTGGTTATGGATGATGTCAAGTTTGCAACACACGAGAAGGAATGGAAATGTACGAACACACTGGCTTCACTTAATCTAGGTAAGATAATAATTAACAGATCCTCTGCTCAGTTGCTGATTGTGCTTATTAGATTACTTGTTTGCAGACAAGCTTTTATAAACTATCTGTTTATTGTAATTCAAGTTTGACTAGGCTATGTTGGTTTACTGTGTATAAACTCTAGACACTAAATTTATCCAGGCTTTCAGTACAGATTCAGATTATATTTAGAACGATTTTACAGTAAATGTGTAGTAAAAAAAAACTGTCCAAGCAGTTTTGCTGCAGTTTGCTTGCTGAAGTCAGATTGAAATTCACCCTTTGATGACTTGTTATTATTTTGTTACCGCAGACACAATGACCTGGGAGCCGTTAGCTATGGAGGTGTTTGAGGATGCTCTTCCGCGAGCCAGAGCGGGACATTGTGCAGTAGCTATACACTCACGACTGTATGTGTGGAGTGGGAGAGATGGTTATAGGAAAGCTTGGAATAATCAGGTATAGACCAAGTTCCACTTTATGTAGAAATGACCCGCCAGACACAAAAGGTTGCTTAAGGTACATCAGGGTTGCCACAGTTAGGGAAAAATAGCTGGGAAATGACAGGGAATTTAGTTTTTGGTGAGGGAAACTTGGTAAGGACTTGAAAAGTAAGGGAAAAGTCAAGAAATCCCAGGGAGCAAATTCTTTCCTTTACGGGTAACCTCCAGTTTTCATGTTACACCTTAAAAGGGTATAGAAATTTGGGAGAGTCAGAGACATAAACGGAGGATGAGAGGCTATTCCTTTACCTGCAAATATGGACAGCTCAGCGAGCAGGCCTGGAGACAGGATTTACAGTTACCCTGAGAAACCAGCTATATGCATATTTGACTACTGGTATTTGTTGCAAATGATCTAATCAACTTTGAAATTTTGACAAATTCACAACATTGCAGTGTACCATATTCCATTGTCACATTTTAACCCATTAAAGCCTGGCGTCTCAAATTGGACCTTTGTAAACAGCGAGCCACAGAACTTGGCAAGTCATCAGGGCCTACTTTGTTTACTTAAAGGAACTCTAAGTCACAAAAAAGAAGAAAGTCAGAAAAAATCATCAAACAACACTTATATTGAAACTCTACCTGTATGTGCCAAGAGTTAGAAAAGTCCACTATTCTTTAATTGATTAATTTCATCAAACACCTGCTCATAATAAATTTGACCTGGGTCGGAGGTTATAAAACTTGACTGCTTCTGAGCATGTGCTCGGAAGCAGCCAATCAGTGTGCTTTATTTTGAGTTTGAGAATGTTCTCAAGTTTTATTACCTCCAGGCCTGGTTTTTTCTTTTGCAGGTTTGCTTCAAAGACTTGTGGTTCCTAGAAACAGGTAAGTTTTGTTTCAGATGAATGGGTACACTTTCAGGGGAAGCAACTCTGCTCTTTTTGCTTCCAGACTCCATTGGGTTCCGCTCTTGAAGGAAAGACTTTGCTGCCTTAGGTCAGGCTAGGAGCAGAGTCTTATGTCTCAGAGTAGACCCCATTATAGATCGGCTTCCTCATCCAGGGAAACAATCAAGAAGTCCCAAAACTTGTTCCCCTTTGCAGAGATAGAGGAAAAAACAGACTGGCGTACCCATACACCTTAACATATCAGTTTGGCAATTTAAAAGGAAAAAACAGGGTCCAGTTGTTGAAAGCATCATTAGCACCTAAAACCTTGTTAAGAGATGAGGCCTTCTTACCTGTTTATAGCAAACAGTAACAAATACACAGATTTTTATGCTGAAAAAACGTATTACAGTAGCATATGAAATGCAAAAACTACTTACATTTTTAAGCAATAAAATTTAGTTAACATGTATTTGTCATCATTTATGACAAAGCTCTTAATATCATTGAACGCTTTGACGACTGGGTCTAGTTGAAGACTGGGTGTAGATTGTTAAGAAATATTAGAAGCTGAAAAATGATAACTCAGTGTACACCACTGACATGGTTTCGGTGGATAAGGACAAGAAAAACCTTGCGAGGTCTTCAGTTCAAGGGATTAAAGAATGCTAGTCAATTTAACTGGATGCAGCTTAAAATTGCCATGACAGTTTCTGCAATATATTGTCAGTATAAATACGATTTGACTTTTAATGGTTAGGTCATCTATACTCGTTTGTTCATGGTTTGTTTGGCATCATAAAATGGACCTTAAGTCATATGCTTACAGTTAACACTCAGATCAGCCTGTCTGGCTGTGCAAATGACCAGAATATTCGCTTTTCAGTTCTTACATTTGCCAAGTTTTGTAAATGGTATGTGCAATACTGGAAGACTCAGATCAGACTGTGCAGATGTGCAGGCTGATCTGAGTGCCAGTGAACTCTTATAGTAAGCTACATCTTATTTTTCAGAGAAGCCTCCAGCTCCAACCAGAGTACAGTTGGTGCGAGCCAGTACTAATGCCCTAGAGGTGTGTTGGGGGGCCGTACCTACAGCAGATGCCTATCTTCTACAGCTACAGAAGTATGATCTTCCCCCAGCACAGCCAATAACCCCCACTGCCACACCTACTACCAACCCTGTTGTTAAGGCTGTTGCTACCCCACAGCAGGTGCCAGTTCCTAGGCAACCAGTTCCAGGTATGTTTATTGGGATATGGAATGTCCACAGTTTGAATAGGCATTAAAGGTTGTTACCAAGACTAACAATACCAGTTCCGATAAAAATATTTTCTCTTTATCTGCATAGTAGATAACACTTTTATTTTCTTAATGGAGAAAGGTTCTGCTGAGAAATTTGCCAGATTTTGATCATTTTGTTGAAAATAGTTGTTTTTCCTTTATTTACTTTGGGCAGATGTGTTGGAATTCCTGTTTGGAGTGGTTTTCAACAGTTTAGGAATAAATATGGGCATAATTATATAAATGCAGTTGTTGCTCTCAGTAGTAACCTTTAAAGTCGGTTTTCGCCAGCATAGGCTTGAGTTCTAATAGGCTGAAAACACCAAGACTCAAGTTTGTTCATGGATCAGTCAAAACAGTAAAGGCATTATCAGTCTGTATTGTTTTCCCTGGTGTTGTTTACTGGACTCAAGCTCCCAGCACTTTCCGAGCTACAGGTTTTGAGGAGTAAGACAAATATTTTAGAAATTGTCCACTTTTCACAACAAAGAATTGAATGTGGAGCCTTAATTAGATATTGGTTAGAATTACATCAACAAAGCATTTTCTAACAATTGACCACAGCCTATGTTTTTACAGTGTGATTGAGTACCGTATGTACTTGGCTATAAGAGGGGGTTTCTTTTTTTCATAAAGTACCTCAAATGTGGAAATCAGTCTTGTAATTTGGCTATCAGAAAGGGTTTTTCTGTTTCCTAAATAATCCCAAATCCTAGGTCAGTTCTATTAGATCTATGGATCTAGACATTTGGGATTGTTTTTGAAAGGAAAAACCTGGGCCTTATAAACGATCTATTAGACAGAAAAAGACTTCTGTAAAGACTAGAAGGGAACTGAATGTCAGAAATAGAAATATTCATTTCTATTTGGCAAGGGTCATAAGTATCTAAATCTTCCATAATTCTTGAGTTATAACATGGCCCATTGTTTCTCTTTCAAAACAGTCAATGGATCAGTGGGACTGCTTTTGACATTTTGGAAGAGAAAAGTCCATGTTATGTTTGATTTCACTATTTGCAGTACTTTTGGAAGGGTAAACTTCCTTCTGATAACTGAATGAATACAGTGTCTATTTTTGGTTATCAGCTCGATAATGCCTTAAAAAGACACACAAAAAACACCAGATTCAGATAGAATTTAGCTTGAGCGAGCGGTGAAACTTCAAATTATTCTATTCATAGAGGAATGGACTGATCATGAGTTGTACTGTTTGCCGTTTTGCCAGTTGAGAATTAAATAGCCCCCTTTATTGGGTTTGTCCAGATTTGAAAGCGGCAGGATCCTTTTCTAACTCTGAAAGTACCAGAAATGTAGACGACAAAATGAATGTCTGCAAAATTTCACAAAATGCTTCGTCCAAGGTAGATCATATTGAGAATTCAAAGACTAGAGGTCAAACGAGATAGAAGCAGATGAGGAGGCAAAGGATAAGCCACTTCTTCTGGATCAACGTTATATGCAAATCCAACTTATTTCGTTTTTGGCGCTTTAAGTGCTAATATTAATAGAGTTGACGTCCAGATGGGTAGGGTTTATTTAAATGATTTGTTCTTTGTAAGCTGTATGGGTACACTGCCATGTTTTTCAGTCAGTTCCTTAAAGGGAGACAATTTTTGTGACTTCCTGTTTGCTTTCTTGGATAATGAGCCCCTTCCAAAAGAGGTCTACTCTTAAAGGAAAGAATTTGCTCCTGTAGGAGCAAATTTTACCCTTTAAGGGTTGACCCTGATGGAAAAGGGGTGAAAAAATGTAAATTGCAGAGTTACTTCCCTTGAAAGTGTATACATTTGCCTTAAGCTGTGGTATAGGCCTTGTGTTTGCTTTGCAACCTAATCTCTCTAATGTTTGTTTTTCTGTCTACGAACAGTTGCCCAGATGCGACCTGTCGCTGGGGCAACCCCTCTGTCCAGTCTCTCCTCTCCACAAGCTATCAAAGGTATTCTTTCTCTGCTGCATGATGCATGTAAACAAAAAGTTGTACTGCTAAATCTTTGTTGTTGTTAGAATTCATATAAGAGTCACTTTGCAGAAAATCTGTGTTATACCTTATCCTACTGTTGAAGGATGCCATAGTCATGTCAAAAACAATTTTTTCCAGGTCGGGGAAAAGTCAGGCAATTTTATGATTGGTCAGGGAAATTTGAAGAGGAATAAAGAAGTTGTAAAATTTGAAAATTAATGGCTACAGCTGTCTTTAGTATATATGCTTATTCTGCTGAAAAGAATCTCACTTCTTATTGCAGACTGCTCTTATGGGAAAGAATTTGCTTCTGTGGGAGAAAATTCTTCCCCTTAATAGTAACCCCAACTTTTCAAGTTATTCCCATAACACTGATAAAGTTAAGAGTCATATCAAATTTTGAATCCATAAGCCTTAAAAAGAGTACAGAAAATTGAAACACAATCGGGGAAAATTCAGGAAAAGTCAGGGAAGATTTAGAGGCAGCCCTGTGTTGAAGACCCTGATCATCCAGCATGCATAGTTTGATCTCTGAGTTCCAGGTTAGGTGTGTTTTTGATGATGATAATGAGGTCATTTCAGTTCATTTCCAGCAAAAACAATGTTATGGCCTCTTAGAAGTCACTAAGAAGTGCCTTTGATGAGGGCCCACAGCATATGCTTTCAAGTAGAGGATTAAAAAAATGTCAGAATTACCATCAAAGAGCATCTGTCCTAAAGCTTCAGGTCTTGACATTTGTCACACACACTACACTGTTTGTCTGCTATATTGCATGTGGTGAATTGGGATATCTCTGATATAGTGGTCATGATCATATGACCTGATATTGTGATATGCCTCGTAATCAACTTTCTGCCATAATATGGGATTATGTGTTTATTCTTTTGCATGTTCAGCTTTAGTGGGAGAGGGAGTTATTTGTTTTTGTTGAGTATTTGTAATATTTGACTTTGCCAAACAGTGTTTTTATCTTGCTTACAATAAGCAGAAATGTCATAGAAAGCTTTCTGGCATTGTTGGAAGCAGTAGCCTTGACGGCGTTAACCCATTGCATTCTGGGTATTTTTTGTCCTCTACTGAACGTCTGCATCAAAAATCAGGAATATTTTGACAATATTGGTCTAACTAACCCTTGTAGAAATGATGTCCAGGCAGCAAACAGTTTGGATCTCAGATCAGGCCCCACCTTTGTGGGGCCTGATCTGGATCCAAACTGTTTGCCCAGATACCCCTAAAGGGGTATCCCGAATGGAATGGATTAACTGTTGTTGTGTTTTGATTTGTGCAAACAGGCATGGCAGAACATTCTTCAGAATCATTGTCTTTTGCAGTATTAAGAAACTGCTTAAATCATCTTCTGTACTAAAGCGGGGCTATCTTGTGTTATGTTGTTGTTGTTTTTTTAGATAATTTTTTATATGTCTCCATTTTTGGACACCTTATTGGAACCATAATTTTTACACAAAAACATTTTTTTTTGTATGACTCACTCAGTAAAACTGCCACACTGGTTCAATTCCAGGGTCACTAAATTTGGTGTTATGGAGATTTGATAAAAATTAACTCAGAATTATCAGAATTTCCTCTGATCTGGAGCTTTATAGCTTAAAGTGATTTATAGATAAAATTTGTGCAAACAGGAAAAACTGATTAGACTTCATGGAGGGCCAATCTGATGTTGGTCATTGCTGAAGGCACTCTTTTGTGGCTGGCTTATATTTACTTTCATGCTTTTTTGCATGTTTTAGTGTTGTGATGCTGCATCCATATGGCTTCATCATAGAAATCTCAATTGCCATTTTCATTAGGCTGCAATACATAGGTCTAGGTTAGCTTAGAGCTCCTTGACAGAGAATTTATGCGACAGTTACAATATTTCTGGAATATAAACTTTAAATTACAGTATCAATACTATTTAACACCCCAGGGGAAAGGGGGGTGGGGGCTTAATTTATGACCTAAAAAGTGACAAAAAAACTCTTCCAAAACACAGTATAATGGAAGTTTAACTATGTAAGAATATCAGTTGTACTTGACCTGTTTGGCATCACTTAAGTAGCTGATATTTGCATGAACTACTCCTTGGACTGTGATGGTAAACAGATATCCATATATGAACTAGAAAATCTACGGATTTTATGCCTAGAATTCATGATTTTGGCAAATCAGTATAAATCAGTATAAATTAGTTACGGAAAAAGGAGGAGGGTGTGTTTAATAGGATTAATATGGTATCTAGACCAAATAAGCCAAGACACGACAAAACCAACAAAGTGGCATGTGCACACTGCGAAGGCTCAGATCAGCCTGGGCATCCACCCAGTCTGATCAGAGTCTTTGTTGTGTGGTTAAAAGGTTGCTTAGAGCCTAAGCTACATCCATACCAACAGCGAAGACTCTGATCAGACTGGGCAGATGCCCATGCTGATCTGTGTCTTTGCTGTACGCACATACCTCTTTGTTGTTTTTGTCCTGTTATGGGTCAAATGCCAGAGTAAACAGTATAAACCAACACAGACTGCAGCAGTCTACGGAACTTGTCATCCATTCTTTGAAAATATTCCATGATGATGGGACAAAGGGGCTGGTCAAATGCCCTGTCTTGATGGAAGAGTCTGTGTCAGAAATTGAAGAGGTGTCTGAATAGATGTTTGTTTACATTTGGTGTCAAAATTTAATCCTTCAGTTGTACTTGCATGCATTATTATATTTTCTTCTTGATTTCATGTTTTCTTACAACATACATCTTTTTGTCAGTCAGTTCAACAATCATACTGACCGTGAGTGTAAATGGGATGTCAGTACAACAGCTACCATAATAATGCAAAAAAAAATGGGACACCTTACTGTAGTATAATTACTGATAGTTCTAAATTACGGAACAGTTTGATTTTACAATGCAAGTTTGATTTAACAATGCAGTAGGGGAAAGTCGGGTAAAATCAGACATCTGTTGTATTCGGATAGTGACATTGTTTCCTTTATAATATTATGTCAGTTGTTTGGAATTTAAACAAAATTAACAGGGCAAACATTGAAAATCCTGATGAGACGGCTCATTATGAGCCGTCTCATCTGGATTTTCACTGTTTGCAATGGTATGTCCGAATTTACCCGCTGTCCGAAATTACCTGACTCCACTCTAATGCATGTAAAAAACAACAACAAGGAGATGGAATGGCAAAGAGTGTTGATTTTGATCATACGGCTACTGCA
Organism: Ctena decussata; assembly: GCA_963989385.1. Taxonomy (NCBI): domain Eukaryota; kingdom Metazoa; phylum Mollusca; class Bivalvia; order Lucinida; family Lucinidae; genus Ctena; species Ctena decussata. Next base: position 66,618,953 of record OZ022507.1, read on the forward strand.
GTCTGATCTGGGTCTGCATTGTTTGCTCAGACCTATCTGTCCTAATACTGAGAATTTTTACTGTAATCAGAATTAGCTGCATGATTTTGTGAAACAAACAGAAGAAAACAAGACACTCTGAGTAAAAAAAAAATCGACTATGTATCACAAAATGAAATGAATCATACATGCACTTCAGAAACACTCAGATGTAAATGAGTTGCCAGATTTAACCAACCTTTAAAGTGCCAAAAAGGCAGACAGCAAAATTTACATTCGCAAAATTTCAAAAAATGGTTCATCTAAGCTACATTGTGTTGAGAATTCAGACTACAGGGCAAATACATGTAGTGAAGATCCAGTAGATGGGGCTCATAATGGGTGACCTCATCTGTATCTATGTAGTTAGCAAAATTCAGATTCTTTCATTTTTGGTGCTTTATAGTGTTAAAATAAAGCTGCTTCCTATACTGATAATTTCCATTCTTTAGGGCTAATGTGGAAAGAATCTTTGAGGACTAATGTGAAAAGAAAATTTGTTTGTTTTTCAGTTACAACTCTGGCAAAGCCATTTAGACCACAAGCACCAACCAACATTACTCCAATGGCAAACTCACTAAGAGCAGCATCCCCACAAGTAGTCAGTATCAATCAGGGAGCAGTACAACAAGCTCTGCCGAGACCACAGATTCTATCAACTACAGTAGGTTCAGCTTGCTTTAACTGCACTTTCAGCATGAAGGGAATCTGGGTCATATTTAGGGCTTCCAGTAAGGGTGACTTATCACCAGATCCATCCTCACCTGTGACTTTTAAGTTAAATTCAAGAAAAAAAATATATATCTATCCACAATTTCTTTTAAACCTTCATGTGTCCTAGATAAAGTGCAAAAAAAAAAAAAAAAAAAAAAAAAAATTCCATTGAATAATTTTAAAGCTGAATATTTAATTCACACTATTTGAAATTTTAAATAATTTACTGTTAGTCTGTGTAGCTGGAATAATATTGGTCAGTTAACTATGAAACACTTTCTTTCATACACAGACAAGTGGTGGACAGATGACAGGTATAGCAGCTCTTGCAGCAGCCGCAGCTGCCACTCAGAAAATACAGGGGGCATCACAGACAACTACAACCCCAGTGTCTGGCATCAAAGTCGTCACACCTACTATAGTAACTCCACAAGGGGTCAAGGTCACTCCTGTCACTACTAGACAAATTGGTGAGTGTGTTTGTCTAGATTTGTGTCTCTTGATTTTTGTATTTTACAATATTTGTTAATATGATATCTAAATGAGCTGCGACACAACACAACCAATAAAGTGGAATACGCACCCAGTAAAGACTCAGATCAGCCTGGGCATCTGCCCAGTCTGATCAGTGTCTTTGCTGTGCTAAGGCTCTAGTCTACCTACATGGGGACAGCTAAGAAGCAGCTGCCCAGGCTGTTCTGAGTCTTCGCTGGGTGCACATACCACTTTGTTGGTGTTGTCGTGTCGCGGCTTAAATGGATTGACAACCTGTTAATGTGTATGGGTACACCTCCATATTTTTCCGCCATTCTAACAAAGTGGAACAACTTTTACTTCATACTTTGCTTTCTGGACCCCAAAGCCCTTTGAAATTGTGGTCTACCCTTAAAAGAAAGAATTTGCTCCTTTATTAAAGAGTTGACATCATTGAGAAGGGAAGCATAAAAAAACAAGAAGAAAATGGCACAATTGATAGCAAAAAAAAATAAAGAAAATGGCAAAGTTGATTCCCCCTGAAAAAGTACCCATTCCTCTTAACAGTTTTGAAAGTAATATTAACCAGCTCTCAAACCTTTCCTATTACAGTCTGCATGAGCAGCTTCTTTAATGGTTGAGGTCATATGTAAGATAATGGTTTATGATGCATAGGCATTTTCATACGAAAACTAAAGTTAGCCAAACTGAAGATAGTTTAATGATATTGGTCTGTCAAATGGTTTAGAGATTACTAGGGTTGCCACAGTCAAAAAACGTATCGGGAAAATTATTTTGTTCTACAGGATCAAGGAAAAATCGGCATTTTGTGATTGATTAGGGAATTTGGCAAGGACATCAGAACCCTAGATAAGATGAATTATTTGCAGATAATTAGGGATAATTTTTGTTAATTCTGCATAAAAACATATGTTGTGACCCCTCATCTGAACCGTCTCAATGAGACGGTTCAAATGAGGGGTCACAACATATGGTTTAAATGAGAAATAAGAAAAATTGTCCTCGATTATCATCAAATACTCCCTCTTATCTAGGGCTCTGGACATGAAAATTGGGGGAAAGGCAGTGAATTCAAAAATTAATGGCCAGAACAGCCAGAAGACATACTTATTTTGCTCAAAGAGAGAGGGTAAACTTTCAGAAAAGATAGTTCATGCACAGAAGTATTTATCTCTGTATTCATTTGGGGCTACCCCTAAAAGAAAAAAAACCCTTAAAACAACTTCAGTCTTCAAATGATGCCTTTAGGACTGTTACTAAAGTTATCAACTTCTGGATCCATATAAAAGGTATAGAAAATGGGGAAAGATCAGGGAAAAACATGGGAAAAGTCAGGAAATATTTAAATAGAGGATTGTTAGCAACCCTGTATTTTTCATTACATCTACAGTCAACTCTCGATATCTCGAACACTGATATCTCAAAAGTACCCTCTTATATCAAAGAATATAGTTAAGACATGATTCCAATTTTTCTTTACTTTTCAACTCTTCTTATCTCAAACTGCTGATATCACAAAGGAAATTTTCTAGGACCAGAAAATTTACATTGAGATATCAGTAGTTTGGAATAAAATTTGACTTTGAGGTATCAAGAGTTGACAATGTATAGATACTGCTGTGTAAGCTAATTGCATGTTCATTCAACTCTCGATATCTCGAAGTCAAATTTCAGCCCAAACTACTGATATCTCAAAGTAAATTTTTGGTACAAGAAAATTTACTTCGAGATATCAGTAGTTTGAGATAACAGGAGTTGAAATGTAAATAAAAATGGAAAATATATTCCTTGATACAAGAATATATTTTGAGATATCAGTGTTTGAGATATCGGGAATTGACTGTAAGTTGGTTTCTGTTTTGCTCACAGTTTCAGCAGCAGGCACAACTTTCACATCTGGTAGTCAGACCATCAGAGTTGCTGCCCCTGGTAGTACAGTCCTGAAGGCAGCCAGCGGGACCCAGGCATTCTCTGCGGGGCCTACTAAACAGATCATCACAGTCCACAAGGCTGGCAATGTCAGTACTGGTGGCACTGCGGGACAACCACAGATCGTTACCCTGGTGAAGACATCACAGGGAATGACCGTGGCCACGGTAAGTTTTCTTTGGTAGTTACTGTATACACAATAATTTTCGAGCTGTTCCATTTTTAGCGGTATTTCGCGGTCACTTAGAAACTGCGAATATTAACATAGCAAAATAATTTCCAGTTTCTTACTAAGTATTCAGAAGACACAGTGTCCATTTAATTTGTCTCCTTTGCTTTGGTAAATTGCGGTACTTTTCACTTGATCCAGTTCTTTCATTAACCTGCAGCTGTGCCGCAGGTTAATGAATGAACTGGCTCAAGTGAAAAACAAGCAATTTATTTTCTGCGTATGTTACTGAACGCAAAAATTAAAAATTGTGAAAATAAATCTTAAAGTTTCTGACCCTAAACCGTGAAAATTTGAACCCTCGAAAATTACTGTGTATACAGTATGAATGAGCTGCCCCACAGAAAAAGGATACTTTCAGGGAAGACTCAAATTAGTCATTGCAACTGTGCTTTCTATCGAGAGTCTGTAATATGTTCTTTTAGATTCCACTGGGGCCTTACTTGGAGTGTGTGAACACCAGAGGCTCTGATCTGACTGGTCTGACATAGCGTTTGCCTCTTGCATACCCTGTCTATCTATTCTATCCCATAACCTTACAAGGTTGTTGGGGCATCACAGATGACTTCCAAACAATCCGTTTCCAACTTGTCCTGTTTTCAGCTGCCCTGTAAGCATCCTTTACATTTGTCCTGGCTTAAATAATTTGTCAAAACAAGTACTGGGCCGTGTAGTGCAGTTGGTAGCGCATCTGACTCAAGACCCAGAGGTCCCAGGTTTGATACCCAGTCCAACCACATACTGACATTTCTCCTTCTGTTGATTCAAGAAGGGCAGGTGTCAGTTACTGGTAAAAGTAAGTGCACTTGGTACTGGTTAACAGCTTAGGAGGTCTAAACCTGCCCAGGAATAGTATGGTTAGGTTAAACTGACAGTCACGACATGACCATAGCTGTGGATGTTAAACAATAACACAACAAGTTACTTGGAGTATGCCAACACCAGAGGCTCCGATCTGATCTGGTCTGACCTAGCCTTTGCTGCTTGCATACCCTGTAAGTATCCTTTATATTTGTCCTGGCTTCAATAATTTGTCAAAACAAATCCCTTTTACTTTATACTGTACATATTCTCATTGAATGCAGTCATTCAGCCAGTATTTGGTATGGAGCACAGGACTGGTAAACCAAGCAGCATTGAGGCATTACTGATCATACACATACAGTCTTTTTCTACATTGATCTTTGCATTAAGCTTCATTTTTTATGCAAGAAAAAGTGTGCATTAGGGTCAAGTCGGGTAACTTTGGACAGTGGATAAATTTGGACATACCATTGCAAACAGTGAAAATCAAGATGAAACGGCTCATAATGAGCCGTCTCATCAGGATTTTTCACTGTTAGCCCAGTTAATTATCCCCCGCCGAAGGCGGAGGGATATAGTTTTCTCCATGTCCGTCTGTCTGTCCGTCCCTCCATCCTTCCGTCCGTCCGTCTTTCCATCCAGAGCCATAACTAAGTAATAACCACTGAACGGAATTTCATGAAACTTAAAACAAATATATAATACTACAACCCGCTGATGCACCTTTTAAAGTTTCATCAGACTGGCTTCAGTAGTGCATGAGTGATTGCCCTTGACTTGATTTAAAATCTGTACAATGATTCATAACTAAGTAACCACTGGACAGAATTCATGAAACTTAAAATAAATATATATTACTATAACCTGCTGATGCACGTCAAGTTTCATCAGACTGGCTTCAGTAATGCATGAGTTATTGCCCTTGAATTGTTATAGAATCAATAAAATGAGCCATTACTAAGTAACCACTGGACAGAATTTCATGAAACTTATACTAAATATATATCATAATAACCCGCTGATGCATGTCACGTTTCATCAGACTAGCTTCAGGAGTGCATGAGTTATTGCCCTTGAATTGACTTAAAATCATTACAATGAGCCATAACTAAGTAACCAATGATCAAATTTTCATGAAACTTAAACTAAATATTTATCACAATAAGCGGCTATGCACATAAAGTTTCATCAGAATGGCATCAGAAATGCATGAGTTATTAGGGCCCCGCCAGACAAAGTCTGCGGATGCCCTATAGTAATCACCTTGTCCGTCTGTCTGTCTGCCTGTCCGTCCGTTCGTCCGTCCGTCATCATTTTGTGTCCGCTCAATAACTCTGAAACCGATAAAGATATTTTCATGAGACTTGGTACAAATGTAAAGCATCATCAGACGATGTGCAGAGAACAAGAACCATAACTCTGCCTACAATTTTTACTGAATTATGCCCCTTTGAAATTTTGAGTACAGAAATCGTGTCCGCTCCATAACTCTGAAACCGTTAAAGATATTTTAACGAGACATGGGACAAATGTAAAGCATCATCAGACGATGTGCAGAGAACAAGAACCATAACTCTTACACGAGACATGGGACAAATGTAAAGCATCATCAGAACAAGAACCATAACTCTGATTACAGTATTTACTGAATTATGCCCCTTTGTAATTTTGAGTACAGAAATTGTGTCCGCTCAATAACTCTGAAACTAATAAAGATATTTTCACAAGACCTTTTACAAATGTAAAGCATCATCAGACGATGTGCAGAGAGCAAGAACCATAACTCTGCCTACAGTATTAACTGAATTATGCCCCTTTGTAATTTTGAGTACAGAAGTCTTGTCCGCTCCATAACTCTGAAACCGTTAAAGATATTTTGAAGAGACATGGGACAAATGTAGAGCATCATCAGACGATGTGCAGAGAACAAGAACCATAACTCTGATTACAGTATTTACTGAATTATGCCCCTTTGTAATTTTGAGTACAGAAATCGTGTCCACTCAATAACATGGGACAAATGTAGAGCATCATCAGACGATGTGCAGAGAACAAGAACCATAACTCTGATTACAGTATTTACTGAATTACAGTGTTCTCCCTAGAAATTTCAGAAGGCATGTCGCTTGTAGCACAAAAATCTGATTTTGACTTGTTAATCAATTTTTAAAATCCTTAATATAGCAACGTTTTGTCAACATTAGCCTAAATTTACATTATAAATAATTTATTGATGATCCTTAATGCATTTCAAACAACTTTAAAGGCTTAGAAATGAAAACTTTAGCACTTTAATAAATTTTCATTGGAAATTAAGGCATGTCGCAGAGGTAATTCGAAGAGGAAGGCATGTTGCAAGCGACATGCCTTAATGGTCTGGGGAGATCCCTGGAATTATGCCCCTTTGTAATTTTGAGTACAGAAATCGTGTCCGCTCCATAACTCTGAAACCGTTAAAGATATTTTCACGAGACATGGTACAAATGTAAAGCATCATCAGACGATGTGCAGAGAACAAGAACCATAACTCTGATTACAGTATTTACTGAATTATGCCCCTTTGTAATTTTGAGTACAGAAATCGTGTCCGCTCAATAACTCTGAAACAGTCAAAGATATTTTCACAAAACCTGTTACAAATGTAAAGCATCATCAGACGATGTGCAGAGAGCAAGAACCATAACTCTGCCTACAGTATTAACTGAATTATGCCCCTTTGTAATTTTGAGTACAGAAATCGTGTCCGCTCAATAACTCTGAAACCGTTAAAGATATTCTCACGAGACATGGGACAAATGTAAAGCATCATCAGACGATGTGCAGAGAACAAGAACCATAACTCTGATTACAGTATTTACTGAATTATGCCCCTTTGTAATTTTGAGTACAGAAATCGTGTCCGCTCAATAACTCTGAAACCGTTAAAGATATTTTCACAAGACCTGGTACAACTGTAAAGCATCATCAGACGATGTGCAGAGAACAAGAACCATAACTCTGCCTACAGTATTAAATGAATTATGCCCCTTTGTAATTTTGAGTACAGAAATCGTGTCCGCTCTATAACTCTGAAACCGATAAAGATATTTTCACGAGACTTCGTACAAATGTAAAGCATCATCAGACGATGTGCAGAGAACAAGAACCATAACTCTGCCTACATTGTTTACTGAATGATGCCCCTTTGAAATTTTGAGTGCAGAAATTGTGTCTGCTCTATAACTCTGAAACCAATAAAGATATTTTCACAAGACTTGGTACAAATGTAAAGCATCATCAGACGATGCGCAGAGAACAAGAACCATAACTCTGCCTACATTATTTACTGAATTATACCGATATCTTAAAGACACTACCAGAGGCTTAATTTCAAACAACATATTGAATATGAAGGAACAACATGATAATAGAAAGCTGGTATTGTTATTTCTGGTTGGGCACATATGACTTAAATGTCATCAACAGTTTCATAAAGGCGGGGCCCTATTAGTTACCATGTTTCTAGTTGCCTTTAAATCAATTTAAAATTGACAAATTTAGCCATAATTGAGTAATCAATGAATAGAATTCTATGAAACATTTACTAAATATGTATCACCAGAACACATTGATGCATCTTACGTTATGTCGAAATTGCTTCAGTTAGCAATGAGTAATTGCCCTTGACTTGGTTTAAAATCAACATATTGAGTCATAACTAAGTAACCAATGACTGGAATTTCATGAAACTTAAAATATTAATGTATTGTCTTGACGTAGCAGTGCACATTAAGTTCGATCATAATAGCATCAGTAGTGCATGATTTAATGACCTTGAATTGACTTAAAATCCACAAATTAGCCATAACTTAGATACTGGACTGAACAAAATTTCTTGAAACTGAATTAAAAATGTATCGTCATAGTGCAGTGATGCTTAGGCAGGTGTTTAAGAACAGCTTCAGCTTATGCCTCACTTATGCCAGATTAATAGTCCACTCAGCCCAGTGAGTCCCCTCAGCCCAGTGAATGAAATTATATAAAACTTAAAATAAACCATAATAATAAACAAATCAGGGCCACTTCGGTGGGGGATACTGTAAAACACTTATATTTGGCGGTCACTTTATTTTGGCGATATTGGCGGAAAAGAAGAAAATCGCCAAATTAAAATGCCGCCAATATAAACTCATGATACTGAAAGAAGAAAAAATATTATTGAGCATATAATCCTATTTCCTTTACCAAAATATCAAAGCTAATACACATCACATATATTAGCGCTAAGGAAAATGCCTCGCAAACAACAAGTGGGAGGAAACAGAGTAAGAAAATGTTCTCACCATACTAATAAGTAATTCAATTAAGTTGATTAAATCAGAAAGAACACAAAACCTGTTTGTATCTTAATTTGCATTTGTTTACTTTAAACAATTAACTACGCAAAATGTAACATGATTATGATAATAATTGTTATTATTTTAATCAACATGACAATACAGAGCTCAACTCAAGAGCCAAATACGACGTCAGCAGGAATATTTTGTTCTTGAGAAATCACAAAACCGCCAAAATAAAAATCCGCCAAAAGGTCCATATTATAAAACTGCCAAATTTTGCTGCTGCCAAATATAAGTGTTTTACAGTATAAAGTCACCGAATTTGCTTGTTTTGTTTTAATTCCAAACAACTGACAAAAGGAAATAATGTCAATGTCCGAATTTACCCAACTTTACCCTATAGCAGCTATATAGTGTTGAACTTGGAACAAAGTCTGTGATTTCAGTTTGTGACTGCCATTCTTGTGGATAAGGTAAAAATTTGTTGATTCTAGAATATTTGCTATATATTTGTTTCAGACCAAAGGAGGATCCCTACCCCAGGGAGCTACCATTGTTAAACTGGTAACCTCCCAGGCTGGTGGACAGGGTAAACCTACTGCTATTATCACCAGCAGCCAGGCTGGACAGACCACAGTTGGACAGACACCGTCTAATATCCTAGGTATCAGTAGTGTGCAGCCCCAGCCAGGCAGACCTGTGGTATGTACAGCTTTATTGACTGCTCCAGATAAAGAATTTGAGAAAATTTCTGGATGATATTCAGAGCTCTAGATAAGAGGGCGTATTTGGTGATAATTAGGGATAATTTTTGTTAATTCTGCATAAAAACGTATGTTGTGACCCCTCATCTGAACCGTCTCGATGAGACGGTTCAGATGAGGGGTCACAACATATGGTTTCGATGAGAAATAAGAAAACTTATCCTTAATTATCATCAAATACGCCGTCTTATCTAGAGCTCTGGATATTTACCGTAAAGAATCTGAAAATTTCAACACCTAAAACAGTTACTGTAATTATCCTTAAAAGGGAACAGTTTGGTTTACACAGTAACGCACCCAAAAGATGCAGATGGAATGGCAAACAGTGTAAGCCCTGATCAGACTGCTCCTAAAGGAGCAGTCTGATCTTGGTTTGCACTGTTTGCTCAGACCTGTCTGTCCAATTAGAATTACCATGGTTCTATTTTCTATACAGAGTATACTCTGCATCATCAGTGGAAGCAAATTTGCAAGGGGTTTCTAACAATGGGTCACATCAAGTTTTCATGGAGAACTAATGATGGATGATAGGCGACTTTTGATTTTACTTCCTTTTAAACAGAATTATAGATATGTCAGGATGATGGATGGGTGATGATGAAAGGCTGTGTGCAATGGAACCCCGTCCACTGTTGAAAAGATTCCCACCTACAGCAGGGTTTTAACCCAGGGCCACTAGATCAGCAGGCCAGGGCTTAACCTACTGAGCTACTGCGGCTGCTAGGAATTAATGGAAGTTACTTATGAATTATCACACAAACTCACCCAAACTGTGATTGATACAGATGTTGATTGCTGGCCATACTTGCTATGCTAATGGTCTTGGGATAAAAATACTCTTCTATAAAACAAGTATGAATTTAGGCTAAAGAATTAGGCCATGAACATACATCTAGTACATTCTAACAGTTAACTAGAAATTAAAGGTGTAAAAGCCTACTTGAGCTAGGACTTTCCATACTGATGATCTAGTTCAAAATACACAGCTCGTTTTAAATTGTTTAGTAGAAATTTGTTTCTGACTTAAACCAAAACTTCATTATGTCAACTTTCTTTTCACAGACTGCAAAAACAGTTATCCGCACAGTACCATCATCCATCATCTCGATGGCAAAAGCAGGGACAGCTGGTATTCAGACCACTCCTGGTGGTACAAAGACCATTGTCATTGCCGCTCCTAAGGGTGGTGCAACAGGGGCCACCCCCACGAAGATCTTATCATCAATGCCAAAGATTGCCGGACAGGGAAACACCCAGTTTATAGTGGTCAGTCCACAAGGCAGCAATGTGGTAACTCCCGGTAACGCAACCCTGGCCTCAGCTGTAGGTACGTACAGAGTTGTAAAGGAATATTATTGTTCAAAACACCATTACCTAAACAAAATTATTAGTCAAAAATTCATTAACTCTTCTAGTTTCCATAAAATCAAGTGTGTTTATTAGGGATGGGTATTGCCAGAATTTTTGTATTGCGATATATTGCAATACACTCACACTGTATTGCAATACGTATCACAATATATTGTGACATTTGTTTTCTACATGTAAAGTACGCTGGAGGGCTTTGCATGGAAGTAGATATAAGATAATAAAGATGTATTATGTTTAACTTTGGTGTTTTCATTTATCCTTCATAAAGTGTGACTTGAACTGGACAAGGGAATGACTAGTGGAACTCCTCTAAATAAACTGTCTGGCTAAGATTTTGGTTAAAGGCTTAGTCTGAAAAAGAAGGGCAATCCTATATCTAGCTTTTTATGCATTTTCCTAAAGGTACTGAGTAGCTGTTTATCAGCGGGAAAACTAAGACTTCGAGTTTTGTAGTTACTTATTAACTGTAAGTATACCGTTTATTTTCATGAATGTTTGACTACCATATCGCAGTTGCGGCACACTGCAACATTTTCAGTAATGGTAGAAAGGCATGTACTACCCGCAGAATTATGCCTCAGATTTTAGGACTGAAATAGCGGTGTGGCTTATACAGCAGAACAGGTTTTTTTGCGGGAACATTTTCTCGGAGAAATTCACTGTTTGAAACGCCCGGTTGGTGTTTTCACCTTACGATAACTTGCAACGTTCAATCTAGATATATCTAGCCCATATAAGGCATCATACCTATCAGCCAAAGCATGTTTGTACCGCTGATCCAACTATCAAAGTCAATTTCATCTTTAGAAACAGAGAAATACATTTTCAACACGTTTTTCAAATACTGGGAAAGTTTACCAAGTCACGCGCCCTTCCTGTCAATCAATCTATTTTTAGCCCTGACTGGTTGCGGTATAATTTGTGAAACGAATTCCGGTATATTGCGAAGCTGATGCCGAATTTGATGCGTGATAGTTCCCTTTCGTAACACATTGCTCTCGTAAAGCCAAATCCGGATTCGGCTAATTTGACAAATCTTTAAACGAAGACGGAAGAGTCCATTTAGGATGTGTCTGGGCGATAAGAGACCGTATGCCATGTGCGTATAGAGAATATACATCAAACCTGCGCAACTGTGCTTGGCAAACAGCGTCATCAAATTTTAATAGATAGAGTCCCCAGGATTCATAATATGCGAACAAGGAAGTCTATGGCCAGACAGAGAACATGCGCAGGCTGATCTTTGTTTTTCCGATAGTTACTTTATCTTGCGAAGCCAATCACACTAAACCTCGTTGTCCATGTGAGTTCTTTTAAAACTACCCAATTAACGCTTATTACCGCTGATTGTGCGATTATCAAATCAATTTTTATTAATCTTTTCATGCCGTGCGGTCAAGCGTTATATATATTTTTTTCCAGTGACTGGTTTAAACCGGTTGATCAAAGCACCGCCATTAGGTCAGAAGCGTTAGGCGTGAAATATAAATTATGATTTTGATTTTGTAAACGATCTTTTCAGTAACGTTTTAAGGAATAAGAAAAATGTTTATATTACAATAAAATACGTTATGGCTTTTATATCATGTAGGAGCTAAAATATCGTCAGCGTATCGATACGGGCGGACCATATCGCAATACATATTTTTTTCTGAAGGTATTGCAATATACCGATATATCGGTATTATTGCGCATCCCTAGTGTTTATAGTGTAAGTTGATGAAATAAAAGGAGCTTTTGCACAGCAAAAACTTCTCAGCTTTTGCTGTGCAAAAGCTCCTCGGAAGCTTTAGGCAAAAAAATGGCAGTGTTTTTGCATACATATACAATGCATTTGAAAATTTAAGGTCTTGTCCAATTGTGATATCGTTAGCTTTGAACAACTGGGCTCTGGTAAGCATTTCAGATGATTTAAAATTCTTGGATAAAATTTCTTTGTATGATGGGCTCCCTGCACTCAGACTGCTTCTGACTGAGAAGCAGTCCTGCAAGAGCTGTTTGATCGAGATTTACCCAGCTTGCTGTGGTATTTCTGCCCCACTTCTTAGAACTGTACAGTTCTTAACATCTTTACCCACCATTATTTCAGCAGCAGGCCAGACAAAGACTATCAATGTATCAGCTTTACAACATGCCGCAGGAATAGGTCAGTCACAGGTCGTCACCATGGCACCGTCCAAATCAAACATCACCATAGTAACCACAGCTGGTAAGTAACTGGCTGTCATATTTGATTAGTCTGTTTCATTTGAATTGACATAAAATGTTCTCAGCTGGGGTCAGCCTAGAGATTGCAGACAGGGAGAAGTTTTAGCGACATTTTCAGGACTTGAGGGAGAAGTTTTGGCCCAAATCTTGGATTTCCCTATATGTTTTATACATTTTCACGTCTCCCTCAGCTCAAAATAAGAAGTCAGCCAACTTAGGGAGACTGTTTCTCCCAAATCGCCCTCTGGACTGAGCCCTGCTCAGTTCCTAAGGAAATATTAAAGGTGTGGCATAGCCTTGTAGGTGTAGGGGCAATGTATAGACACAGACCTACTATGTCTTAGGCACAGCATTTGAAAAACATGGCCCGGTCGTCTTCTTTCACTGCCCTTTAAGCATTTGTCATTCATATCTTGGGTTGTGGGGTCTGTGAGGTTTGCAGCTGTTGCCTTCTGCACTGCGCAAAGTGCTCTAACAACATGACTTGGTACCTCTTGTATACAGCTACCTGCAAATTTGATAAACCTCCTCCAGGGTCCGGAATTTAATCTAGCACCTAAATTACTGTATCCTCATCATGTCACCCGTAACTTATTGGTTCAGAATGACTGAAATACTATTGAAAGAGCTGTAAAACAGCAACCAAACCATTAGTAGAAAAGGTGGTTTGTGGATCTTATTTGCTTGATATAACATACCCCAAGGTGCATAAGTATTGGGACACCTAAAATAATTAATTTTCCATTTGTCCCAACTGGAAAATTAATTATTGTCGGTGTCCAAATATTTAGGCTCATTACAGTATTGCTTAATATTTTTCATTTTTACAGCATCAAGTGCTACATCTATCATTAGAACCATCAATGCTTCTCAACTGATCTCCACTCAGACAGCCTCTGTCACATCTCTTCTCACTAACGCTGGCACCACACCCACAAACATCTCCATGGTAACACAGCAGGCTCAGATTGGTTCTCCGGCAGTTCAGCAAGTCTCATCGTTCTCCACACCAACACAAATCGTACATCAACTTCCTAAACCAGTCCAGATCACCATCACTCCGCAGGCGGCTCAGCCAGCCACTACAGTTGCCATGACAACAGAAACTACAGAATCCAGTGAAGGAACTGAATGCACAGATGGCATTCATTGTGGTACCCCACCGCCTTGTACAGATGGCATCCATTGTGGTACCCCACCACCATGTACAGATGGCATCCATTGTGGTACCCCACCACCATGTACAGATGGCATTCATTGTGGTACCCCACCACCATGTACAGATGGACTACATTGTGGCACCCCTCCACCATCAGAAAATACACATTTTACTCCTATTCCAAATGGAGAGTGCACAGATGGACTACATTGTGGTACTCCTCCTCCGACAAATAATGGAGAGTGCACAGATGGACTACATTGTGGTACTCCTCCTCCCACAAACAATGGAGAGTGCACAGATGGACTACATTGTGGTACTCCTCCTCCTACAAACAATGGAGAGTGCACAGATGGACTACATTGTGGTACTCCTCCTCCCACAAACAATGGAGAGTGCACAGATGGACTACATTGTGGGACTCCTCCTCCCACAAACAATGGAGAGTGCACAGATGGACTGCATTGTGGTACTCCTCCTCCCACAAACAATGGAGAGTGCACAGATGGACTACATTGTGGCACACCTCCACCCACAAACAATGGAGAGTGCACAGATGGCCTACATTGTGGTACCCCTCCACCCACAAACAATGGAGAGCGCACAGATGGCCTACATTGTGGTACCCCTCCACCCACAAACAATGGAGAGTGCACAGATGGCCTACATTGTGGCACTCCTCCTCCCACAAACAATGGAGAGTGCACAGATGGCCTACATTGTGGTACCCCTCCTCCCACAAACAATGGAGAGTGCACAGATGGCTTACACTGTGGTACCCCACCACCACAGGAAACTACAGAGCAGACAAATCAGGTTGAAGAAACTGAAAATCCCACCACTTCAGGAGAACAGGTAAAGGAACCTTTAAATATCTTAGATATGTAGTGTTACATCATGTGAACTTTTTGGTGACATTGTAAATTAGGAAAGATTTTTAGAAAAAAAATGAAACCTTGCTATTATGAGACTTTTCTGACTAGATTAGGGTGGCTTTTTGGGGTGTGTGTGTGGGGGGGTGTTGTGACACTGCTACGTGCAATCTTAAAGCAGTGATAAAGCACGTCTGCAGAATGTAAGAATACGTTTTTTCCAAGCTATATTATTTGAATCATTTGAAGAAGAGGGTAAACAATGTAGATCTTGTTGAGGCAGCTCATTATGAGCCACCTCATCTGGCTCTATGCTGTTTGAAATTTAGCTATCTTCATTCCTGGCACTTTTTTGTGCTGTTAAACACCATGTTTTCAATATTTGTCAAAGAAATTTGAAGTAAAAGTGCATCTAATAGGCTTTAGTAGGTATAAAAAGGTGTAAAGAAGGGTTTCCTTGCTACATGTAGATACAAATTAATTGCCATTACTAATAGATCTCTGTTAGACTATCTGAAATAGTTACAGAAGGTGGGATTCCATGAAATTTTGTTTTTTTTTTGAGGGGCTAGCTTGAGGAATTTCAAGTACAATTCCAGTACTTACAACTTTATTTCTGTCCTGTTTTAGGCAGTCACATCAGAAACAACTGAGGCAGCAGAAACTACGGAAGGTGAAGGTCAGACAGAGGAGGTTCCCACAGGGGAGGCCACTACGGCAGATCCAGAAGGAGAGGTTCAGGCAGGAGAAGTTGATACCTCAGGAATTGAGGCTCCCACAGGCAGTGAAGAGCCTACTAGTAGTGAGGTCCCTCTGGGGGAAATTGCTGCAGAAGGGGCCGTTGATGGTAGTGATGGTAGGTGTTGCTTGATTTATCTTGTTACACAAAGTATCAAAAATGAACCTTTGTAATTACATGTAGATAGCAGCTTTACTTCCTTTAATTCTGTACAGTCAGCCCTCTTTATACACGGGTGGTAATCAGTGGAACTAGCTCCAAAATGAGTCAATGAAATTTCGTTCCCTCGTCACATCCGGGAACCCGCGAGCTAGTGCTGTCGACAGAAAATCAGTAAACAAAGGTAGGTCTTGTAGAATTTTATCAATTTTTATTTCTTTATTAGCGATCCCAGGAAACAACTGCCGATGCTATTGTGTGTAGATATGATTCAACTTTATTCCCCGTCGGAGTTCGCCGCAAAAATGTTCAGGGCTTGAACTAACTTGTGGCAAATGTTTGAAACACCGAACTAAAATCCACCAATTTCTGTCAATATGGAGATTTGGGTACACGATTTTTTCATTTTCCGTCCAAACTTTAGCGTTCAGACCCTCTAAAGCACCATCCCTGGTAAATTCAAGCATGAAAAGTCACAAATAAGCAAAAAAGTGGGGGTGGAGATTACGTACCTGGACAATATTGACAAAATTTCTGCCTGAGCTAGAGCGCTCGACATGGAGCTAGTGCGTTCAACAAGGAGCTAGTGCGCTCATCCACACCTAAGATAACGCAGAATTGTTGATTTATTGTTGATAGATGATTTTAACCGTTTTTAGGTTTTGCTCTGTACCCCTTTGAAACCACTAAGAGATGACTTAATGTACATAGATAATTCCATCGTCATTCATCGGATGAGTGTAGTATTCATGACTGATTATGGCGATTTTGGTAATACTCTTCTGTAACATGGATATTGTCCTGTTATTTCATGCCTGTTTGGTAAATAGTCAAAATTATGCCTTGAGGTACCGTGAACAGCTCCATTCACTGTTGCCCGAAGCCACAAGGCCTCAGGTAGTAGTGCATTGACCTGTCCATGGTAATGAGTAACATAGTATTGACTATTCTGCCAAACAGCTATGAAATAGCTTTCGTATTACTCAACCGAACCTGTAACCAACCATATTCTACTAGCAATCAGCTGCATGACAGGTGCTCGAATTCGGCAAGCTCGTGATTTTCCAAGTCATTCTCGTGACGCTTGACGACATGGCATATAGACAAAACCATACCACGCTGTTTTCTCATTACATTTACATGAGTGGCATCATAAGCATGGCCTAGTCTAAGCTGTTGGTTGGTTAATAATTCAGTGAAATGCGTTGTGGAGGCCAACCAGTGACATGGCAAAGCATATACCATTATCTGTATATAGTGGGTTGGATAATAAAAGGTATAAAAGTGGGTTGGATAATATTAAAAGCTATTGCCCCTCGGCACCTTGGGTGGCCTGATACACCATTATCCTTGGCCTCAGGCAATAGTGCATCAAGCCATCCTCGCATACATCCTCGGGTACCCGGGGCAATAGTTTTTATTATCATTCACCAAACAGCCATTAGATGACTGTAAATTATAAAGAGTTACGAAGATCGGATATATTTTCAGATGGCGTTTTGAGAATGACTTGGAAAATCACGAGCTTGCCGAATTCGAGCACCTGTCATGCAGTTGATTGCTAGTAGAATATGGTTGGTTACAGGTTCGGTTGAGTAATACAAAAGCTATTTCATTGCTGTTTGGCAGAACAGTCAATACTATGTTACTCATTACCATGGACAGGTCAATGCACTACTACCTGAGGCCTTGTGGCTTCGGGCAACAGTGAATGGAGCTGTTCACGGTAACTCGAGGCATAATTTTGACTATTTACCAAACAGGCATGAAATAACAGGACAATATCCATGTTACAGAAGAGTATTACCAAAATCGCCATAATCAGTCATGAATACTACACTCATCTGATGAATGACGATGGAATTATCTATGTACATTAAGTCATCTCTTTAAGTGGTTTCAAAGGGGTACGGAGCAAAACCTAAAAAACGGTTAAAATCATCTATCAACAATAAGTCAGCAATTCTGCATTATCTTAGGTGTGGATGAGTGCACTAGCTCCTTGTTGAACGCACTAGCTCCATGTCGAGCGCTCTAGCTCAGGCAGAAATTTTGTCAATATTGTCCAGGTACGTAATCTCCACCCACACTTTTTTGCTTATTTGTGACTTTTCATGCTTGAATTTACCAGGGATGGTGCTTTAGAGGGTCTGAACGCTATAGTTTGGACGGAAAATGAAAAAATTGTGTACCCAAATCTCCATATTGACAGAAATTGGTGGATTTTAGTTCGGTGTTTCAAACATTTGCCACAAGTTAGTTCAAGCCCTGAACATTTTTGCGGCGAACTCCGACGGGGAATAAAGTTGAATCATATCTACACACAATAGCATCGGCAGTTGTTTCCTGGGATCGCTAATAAAGAAATAAAAATTGATAAAATTCTTCAAGACCTACCTTTGTTTACTGATTTTCTGTCGACAGCACTAGCTCGCGGGTTCCCGGATGTGACGAGGGAACGAAATTTCATTGACTCATTTTGGAGCTAGTTCCACTGATTACCACCCGTGTTATAATGCCATCCATTACAACAGCAAAATACTGTATAGTGTAATTTTAATAGCGAGGAATGGCTTTATTGTTCAAAATATGCATTCTTTGTAAAAGCAAAGGCAGTTGATTGTCAAAATAGTGTGGGAACAAATGTTGTCGTAAAGAGGGTTCCACTGTGATTAACTTTGAAATCTTCATACTTTGAAAAGTTTGGTTTTCATATTAGATGTTTTAAGCAAAATGTGGCTGGAATTAAAACGGTTAGTGAACAAAATGACTAAATCAAAAGCTTCTTTTGTGGTATGGTAGACACAACATTGCTGTAGATGTATATGTAGGCTGCAACTTAAACTACTCTGGTTTAGCTCTACAGTCTATGTATGATATCTCAAAGTCAAATTTGATATCAGACTACCGATATCTCCAAGTAAATTTTCTGGTCGCAGAAAATTTACTTTGAGATACCAGTCGTTTGAGATAACAGGAGTTGAAATGTTAAGAAAAATAGGAAATGTGTCCAAACTATATTATTTGATATAAGAGGGTACTTTGAAATGAATGACGGTGTGTAGACTGTTTAGACATGGCATATGAAGGATTTTTTGGTTCTCTTTAGAAATATAATGTGGCCCTTCATTAGGACTGGCAGTTCAAATGAAGGATAACAAGTAGGTTTTCATTAAGTTGCAGCAAAGATTATAACAGAATACTTGTTTGGCACTCTGACTCCCATAAATTTCTCTGTTGCAGACAAAGCAGAAGTAGATGCTGAGGTGGCGGCCATTAATCAGGTTCAGGAAGCTGATGACGGTACCCCTACTACTACAGAGGCTATGGACAGTAGTGAAGTGAAGGAGGAACCAATGGATATTGCCCCAGTAAGTTATACTGTAAAAATTTGTAAAAAATGGGACATCTAAAATAATTACAGTAGTAGTCCAAAATTTTCAAAATGCAGAACTCTGTTCAAAAGATGCAGATAGAATGGCAAACGGTGTAGACTCTGGTCAGTCTGATCTGGGTCTTGAGGGTTTGCTCAGAAAGACTGTGCCAGTAATTAGAATTTTTACACTATGGTAAAGTTGGGTAACTTAGGACAGAAGGTAAATTCAGACATACCATTGCAAACAGTGAAAATCAAGATGAGACGGCTCATCCTGAGCTGTCTCATCAGAATTTTCACTGTTTGCCCAATTAATTTTGTTTTAATGCCAAACAACTGACATATAAAAGAAACAATGTCACTGCTCGAATTTACCCGCTGTCCGAATTTACCCGACGTTACCCTAATTGGTTTAAATGATGTTGTGTTCATGTTTTTGTATTGTCTTGCAATCAGCATGATGTAAATGAAATCCAGAACATCTCAACAGCACGTCTTTCTCCAAATATTCCTGTTGTTTATTGTGGCAAGTTTTCAGTGCAAAATATTTGTGAACATACTTCTGAAGATAGCTTAGCCTTGGTTATGATGTAATGGCTAAAAAAAGAAACAAAAAAAATGTAAGATCTTACAACTCCTAACAACCACAATCTTATTATATGCTAAGCATAAACCAAACTTCTTGAAAAGCTAATACTTGTTATTTCAAGGATGAGCCTATAAAGGAGGAAGAGCCAGCCAGCAGTATTCCAAACGGTCTCTCCTCAACTTCACTTGACACGGACAACCTTCTAGTAAACAGTGCTACCCTCCCAGACCAGATCCTCGCACAGCCTCCAGCCCCAGTCCCCGCAGCAATTAGTACAGAGGGTGGTTCGGCTTCCATAAGACCTGAAGATCTGATTGTACCCAAGGATGAACCAATGGATATGGGAGCCAATCAGACAGATACGTCACCATTCCCATCAGTACCAATCTCAAGTTATGCTTCTGAATCTGGTAAGTTTGTCGCAGACAGCCTATATCTTGGAACTGCTTGGTTTTCACAGTCAGGGTGATCCCATTTTGGAAGGCCTTGGTCCTCCAGGAAAGAATTTGTAAAAATGGCAAGTAAGATAGTGCTGTACCCTTATACCTTAAAATACCACAGTTTCTGTCTTGCCTGCAGCTAGCAGAAGTGAAACGTAGATATGAGCCGCGACACGTGAAAACCAACAAAGTGGTTGTTCGCCCAGCGCAGACTCAGATCAGCCTGGGTATCTGCCCAGTCCAATCAGAGTCTTAACTACGCGCATAAAAGGTAGCTAGGGGCCTCAGCTACCTCCATGCGGACAGCAAAGACTCTGATCAGACTGGGCAGATGCCCAGGCTGATCTGCGTCTGCGCTGGCTGCACAGCCACATTGTTGGTTTGTCGCGTCGCAGCTCATATTACTTTTCTAGTGGCATCAGTGTTGCAGCCGGCAGCTTTAAGTTTCAGCGAGTTTTCTGGTTTAGCTCTGCATAGTTGCAATGAGCAGAGAGGCGAGACACTGCCTTTCAGAGAATTAATGTCTTTTTCTTCATTTTATGCCCCTGCATACAGTGTTTTGTTTGTTTGTATGTGTGTATGTTATTATGTACCGATGTATGTCGGGTACGTAGGTCTGTGATCCTGTTAGACTCAGGTTAACATTTTTGTGAGAGGTAGATTTCAGGGTCCCTATTATTGTAGCAACCTGAAATTTTGCATGAGGATATATATCAATAAGTACAACAGGAATACACAAGAATCAGGGTATGATGATCCTTATGTCACGGTCCACTGACTTCAGACTTAGGCTAATTTTGCAAGGTTAAGATTTTTGTAAGAGGTAAATTTCAGAGTTCCTATTACTGTAGCGCCTTGAAATTTAGTATGAGGGTTTATGTCTATAAGTACAACAGGAATACACAAAAATTAGCGCAGAATGATCCATATGTCACGGTCCACTGACTTCGGACTTAGGCTAATTTTGGAAGGTTAAGATTTATGTTAGAGGTAGATTTAAAGGTGCCTTTTATTGTAGCAACATGAAATTTTGTATGAGAATCAATATAAGTACAACAGGAATATACAAGAATCATGACATGATGATCTATATGTCACGGTCCACAGACTTCGGACTTCAGCCAAATTTGCAAGGTTAAGATTTTTGTAAGAGGTAGATTTTAGAGTTCCTATTATTGTAGCAACTTGAAATTTTGTATGAGGATTTATATCTGTTATTACAACAGGAATTTACAAGGATCAGGTCATGATGATCCATATGTCACGGTCCACTGACTTGGTTTCTAACCATGTTCTGTAATATACAGTATTTTCTATTTTGGCCATACAGTGACTCTGAAACTGTATAAAGGGCTGCAGTTTGTGTCACATTTCAAACGTTGGGCAATGCTTTGCCTATGGCCTTTTATATTATACAAGTCTGCCTCTATGAACCTACTTATCCTTCAAGTGCCAGTACCTTAATCAAGGCACTGACTTACTCAAGGCACTAGGCAGGGGCATACGTGTACTATTGACACATTTGTAGTATATAAATATTTTGGTGTTGTGAAGTGTCAATACAAGCAATGATAGGGCACATGGATATGTCCAAAGTCAGTGATGGAAAAAATTCAATAGAGAAGCAGCTGGCTGAGTAGCTGAAATATTTACAATAAGAATTCATATAAAGGACCTGGTATGATAAGGGCCATTTTTGGCCCCCATTCAAATTTTCTTAAAATTGCATGTTTTCTATTGCTTACCATTTATGCGTATGGGAACAAACAGAAACAATATGTTTCACTTTTGTTAGTTCTCAGAATAATACGACTTCTGATATGACTATGTTGGTTCAATAATATGAAGGAAAATTTGCAAGAAAAGCTGAGTTAAATAACTTTTCCTTTAAAGAAATAAGTCATTTACAAAAGCTCTTGAAAGCTTTTGATTAAATGCTTATACGTTGGGTACCACCGCTAATTACCTCTGCACTGTACAAGGCCTGTCAAAGAATTCCAACAGATCAAAATGAAACGTGGACCAAATTATTCCTTGTGTTCTAACTAGAAAAATGAATACACACAACATATGTTTATTTTGTCTGTGAGCGGAGATATGGGCGTTTTTGTGTTGAGAAAACAGGGAAAATGTTCCAAACGTTGCCAGTTTGGTAACAAAAAGTTAAAAATAAACATAGAGCCTGGTCTCCAGCACATTTCATATTTTCATTGCATGTAAATATATCAAAATTATGTCTGCATATAAAATATAAAATGTGCTGGAGGCCGGGCTCATATATTTTGAAAGCCGCAAAGGCTACCAAATTTGTCATTTTCGTCAGAATCCACTGGGGGTATAGGTATATTCAAGATTAAAAACACAAATATTTTATGCAAGAACTGGTTGATTTTGTATTTGCTGTTACATTTTAGGTTAGAACTTTCCTATGCATGGATTTTAGTTATCGAAATAGAATTTTTGAAAAATGAATTCCTGGGGGCCAAATATGGGCCTTATCATACCAGGTCCTTTGGTAGTCTAACTTCAACTTTGCCCGTCTTTCCTTATGTTTACTTTGTCTTGTGATAATATTTCGTCAAATGTTTTTCAGATCCCCTAGCAACCCTCGCCATAGCAGCAGCCTCATCAGCGGTGACAACAATCAAACCTGAGGTTAAACCTCCTGTAGAAGTAAGTCTTCTCAGTTATAGCCCTTTATTGTCTCACCTGCAACTACTATAAAAGTATAAATATTGGGACAGCTAGGTCTCAGCAGACAGTGAAAACCCAGATCAGACTGCTCTTGAGGGCATTTCTATAGGCACATTAATGCATTGAAAAAACATGCCTTACAGATTGTTGGACTACTTTAAACCCTTAATCTGTAGTTCACACTTGGTTTAATAACTCTTGCATTTTATTTGAAGAATTGCATCCTTTCAATTTTAGGGATTCAGCTTTTTCAGATTTTTATCATAAATATATCAAACCTTACATACTTTTCCTTCTCTCTAATTATATACTTTGTAGAGCGCAAGGTAGGTGGGACCTAGCATTCTGCAGAATTCTTACGTTAGAGTGATTGGAAACACAACCAGGGAAGCAACTCTTGTCATTGTCATATTTACCTCCCTTCCCAAAGGGTTCAGCTCTAAAAGTAAAGAATTTGCTCCTCTAGGAGCAAATTCTTTTCTTTAAGAGTAAACCCCAAATTTGGAAGGGCCACTATGTCCAGGGAGGCAAACGAAGAAAATTTGTTTGGAGATGTACCCATACACTTTAAGTATTTCTTAAGTGATTACCCTACTTTCTTTGTATTTTAGGAGCTAAAAATGCCAACAACCCCGGTGAAGAAAGATGGTAACCAATGGTACGATGTTGGTATCATCAAGGGAACATCTTGTCTCGTCTCATATTATCACCTGCCAGCGGAAAATGCACAAGGAAATGGGGAAGTAGACAGAAAGGTACTTGTTATACATTTTACTCATAGTTATTTGATCCGACCATAGCGAAGTTACATGCTAAAGCCTTGAATGACTGGTATTGTGGTGCCATAGCATCGTGATTCCCATTGAGACTAAACCACAAAGAAATGAGCCGCGACACGAGAAAACCAAGAAAGTGGTTGTGCGCCCAGTGCAGACTCGGATCAGCCTGGGCATCCGCCCAGTCTGGTCAGACTCTTCATTAAGCGCTTAAAGGGTAGCTAAGGGTCTAAGCTACCTCCGTGCGGACAGGGAAGACTCTGATCAGACTGGACGGATGCCCAGGCTGATCGGAGTCTGCGCTGGGCGCAAAACCACTTTGTTGGTTTTGTCGCGGCTCAAATATATAATGGGAATCATGATGCTATGTTCTATGACACAGAGTTAGAAGGAGAAACATTGTAAAGAGGCTCTAATGTATACATGTATCCACATGGCTGAGTGGTAAGGGTTCCCATCTTTGGATCATAGGTAGTGGGTTGGAGTCCCACTGGAGGTGAGATTGTATCTAAACCTAAATTTGGCTTCATATCACAGAGCCCTTCATAATGATTCTCCTGTTTACCTGATATGACTAAACTACTGTTGAAAAGGACGTAAAATTGTCAAGTCATCCATCCAGCCATCTTTTTTTTTATATAATATCTTTGCTCTACTTTTCAGGATATAGATGTAGTCAGTGTACAAGACCACAGTGTCCTGAAACGGCAAGAACTTCTACCTGGTACTGCCTACAAGTTCAGGGTGGCAGGGATCAACGCCTGCGGGCGGGGACCATTTAGTGAGATCTCAGCATTTAAAACATGTCTGCCAGGCTACCCAGGGGCACCCTCAGCAATCAAAATTAGCAAAGTAAGTCAGTCCTTTGATGTTTTGAAGATACAGTCAATTCCCGATATCTCGAACACTGATATCTCAAAGTATCTTCTTATATCAAAGAATGTATTTCCTATTTTATTTACATTTCAGCTCCTGTTATCTCAAACTACTGATATCTCGAACTAAATTTTCCGGTACCAAACTACTGATATCTCGAACTAAATTTTCCTGTACCAGAAAATTTAGTTTGAGATATCAGTAGTTTGGCTGAAGTTCGACTTCGAGATATATGTATGTGTATGAGTTCCATCCCATGTATCCTAACCTTGTGAGAGTCAGTTTGCAGACTGACACTGTGTAGTGTGATGTAAAAGGTAAATGGGGACACCTCACCATAGTGCTTTTACCATGAAACATTGTGACTTCCTGTTTGGATGAGAAAGCCCTGTCAGTATGCAGTGTACACTTAAAGGAAAGAATTTGCTCATAAAGGAGCAAATTCTTTCCTTTAAGAGTCAACCCCCATGGAGAAGGGCGGCAAAACCCAAATTGCAGAGTTGCTTCATCCGAATATGTACCAGTCACCTTAAAATATGATCAAATTGCATATGTGTAGGCTAATAGGGTTGTGTGCTAGTATTGAGTCCTTTACCAAGGCATTCATTGGTATAATGCTGAGCTTCATCATATATATTTTCATGTTCACAAAAATGGACTCTATTGTTTTCAGAGTGCAGATGGAGCCCATCTATCCTGGGAGCCACCACAGAACACCGCAGGAAAGATCACAGAGTACTCCGTCTACCTAGCTGTGAGGAATGCCAGTCAGGAACAGAAGTCAAGTGCGGCAGCACAGCTAGCGTTTGTGCGAGTGTATTGTGGTCCCAGTGCATCATGTGTTGTCACCTCAAATAGTTTAGGGTCAGCTCATATTGACTACACAACAAAGCCAGCTATCATCTTCAGGATTGCAGCTAGGAACGAGAAAGGTTATGGACCTGCTACACAGGTCAGGTGGTTACAAGGTATGTCCACCATTTCATTGTTGTCATTTAATCCTTAAAGTTCCCAGTGCTCCAGATAAGATGGGGTAACAGAGATAATTTAGGGATAATTATCCATATTTCTCCATAAAAACATATTTTGTGACCCATCATTAGAACCGTCTCGGTGAGACGGTTCTAATGAGGGGTCACAACATATGTTTTCGTTGAGAAATAAGAAAAATTATCTTCGAATTATCCTCAATACCCCCTCTTATCTGTAGCTCTGAAGTTCCTATAAAACAAAAAAAAAAAAGAAATTGCAAACAGCAAAGATGCATATGAGGCAGCTCTCTGTTTGCTCTCAATTCTTCTAATTTTCAATATGATACAGCCTGGTAGAAACATTTTAGGAATTAAAGCGTTAAAGAAGAACTTTTCAATTTTCATTAGGTTTTTGCGGACATTTAACAAGCCAAGTGAAATGCACTACTACAGTCATGGGCTGTTGGTCTTACGTAGGGTTTGTAAAATTGGCCTTGGTTGGACAGGCTAGTGTACAAACTATATACAATGACATTTTGACCATATGGCAACTTTAGATTACTTTTCAGTTACTAGTGTAATATAAAAAAAATTATGGCAAGTATGAAGTCAGAGCTTTAGGAAATAGTAATAGTAATAGTTTGATCTCCATGAAAAATACATCATCGTCCTTCATTAGAACTGTAGTCAAGGACCACAATATAAGTTTTTTATGAGAAAAAGAAAATGCAAAATTTTGTCAAAGCATGCCCTTACTTGAAGCTTTGATTTAAGGTGAATTGATACACCTCCATTTTTTTTGCCATTTTTCAAGGGAGACAACTGTAGTTTTTGCTTCTCTGTAAGAAGATGAACCATGCAAATGGGTCTTCTTTTATAGGAAAGAATTTGCTCCTAGGGGACCAAGTATTTTCCTTTAAGGGTTGACCCCCACTGAGAAGGGAGGCAAAATAAAATTGCAGAGTTGCTTCCCCTCAGAAGTATCCATTCTGATTCACATAAATGTATTTCTTTTTGTATTACCAGATGCTGCTCAGGGAGCTGTCCCCACTACACCTAAAGTTGCTGTAAAAAGAACAGTATCAGGAGGTGATCCGTAAGTATGCTTTCCTAAAACTTTTTTTTAGCTGAGACAAACTGTGAGGCATTTAAGGTATAAGGTTTTGATGGCAGTTTTACAAGAGAGGCAACCTTTTCAGTAAGAGAATCATGCTGCTTTGAACATGTACAGGTTGTAGTACTTTTGAGCTGCAATGCAAGAAAACCAACAAAGTGGTTATGCGCCCAGCACAGACTCAGATCAGCCTGGGCATCCGCCCAATCTAATCAGACTCTTTGCTAAGCACTTAAAGGGTAACTTAGGGTCTAAGCTACCTCCATGTGGACAGCGAAGACTCTGATCAGGCTGGGCGGATGCCACTTTTTGGTTTTCTCTTGTCATTGCTCAATTTATGGCAGTTTTGTCTGCTTTCCCTTTCTTACTTGAATTTTGCCTTCTTGCAAGATTTGCATTATTATGGGAATGATTTTATCAAGCTAGAGAATCATAACTTTGTAACTGATTTTGTCCATGTGTACACTTTGGGTCTAATCTTAAATCTACGAGTGTTTCATTGGAATTTACACGATGATAAAATTCATAAAAAATACAGATCTTGTTAAAAAAATTCTGACTCAGTCCTCTATCTCTTAAAATGGTTGACTGTACTGATTATCTGCAAAACCACACCAGAATAGTTTACTAGTTCTTGGAAATTATCTATACAGGCCATTTTCTTTTTCCTTTTGACCAGCCAAATTGTTCTTACATTACATAGGCTGTTCAACTGAAGTTAAAAACATGTTAAAATGAAGGTTTGGTTTGTTTTCCCTCTAGGTACAGTCAAACATCGATAATTCGAACTGACAGGGACCTCACTATTTCTTTCGAATTATCCGTAGTTCGAATTTTCGAATTCGGCCTTTCCCGTACATTTCCGGAAATCGTAATTACGGCAGTTTTCAGACAGTCTATTTTATTTCTCTATGCTTTATACTGACGTTCGTGGATTTACAAATCAATCAAAACAAAATCAGGATGGAGAATAATTAACATTACATACCGGGAACATCCAAAACATCCACGATCATTTAATATCGCGAGACCACACCTCGTGTTTGGCACATGTACATGTGTATTGTCCAAAAGCAGCACAGCAGCCGAACATTTTCTCAGCTCTGCAAATCAACTGTTAATGACAATGCAGCGCCGGCAAAGATCAAAGCATTACTGAACGCAAACAGGCTAGCTTGTTTCTATATCTCGGATTTAACTGTACTTTTGCTTTCTGTTTATGTTTCCGAGAACTGGGCTACTTTCGTTTTCAGAAAAACGGCTCAAATCGGTCATCTGAGCCGTGTCATGGAAAATGTTCCTCAGTCATTTCGGAGTCAATGTATTTGGGAACAAAGACTAGTCAAACCAGCCTGTCAGTCTGCGCAGTGTAGCTAGAGACTCTGTTAAGTGCCGTGTGCAAACCGTATGATCCGTGCGCAAACCGAACGAAAGTTCGAATGTGCATGCTAGTCCGAGCCATTACTTCACATTTAGCCTTTAAATTTACAAACTTCAAACAAGATAATCCCCGTCAATTATGCAATTAGACAGGCACCTTTTGCTCAACAGAAATTAATGACTTAAGCAATCAAAACGTTAGTGGTCGTGAAGCGATAATTACATGTACCAGTACAGGTGGCAGTGATGACCTGAGGCTGTAAATATTTATCTCATTGATGACAAGAGGTGTTATTTTCCGACATGAAATTGGAGCATGAATTTTGATTTCGAATAATAGAGGGATTTTTACAGTGATTTTACTCAATCGGGACCTAATTTTCCTTTTGAAAAATCCGATTTTTCGAATAATCGAAATTCCAATTTGCAGAAGTGTTTTTGCATAGAATTAATAGGCCTACGATCCGGACCGTGTTTCGATTTCGAAAAATCCGGTAGTTTCGAAAAATCGGCGTTCGAACTACCGAGATTCGACTGTATCTATAAATTGTTGACTTGCACAGGAAAAACTGATCAGACTGCGAAGCTGTGCAAGCTGGGCTGAGTGTTTGCTGCTTTTATATACTATAAGACATTGTTTCTCAGATCATATGACTATTTTGTATTTCACAGATCTCAAGGTCAAGTACTAGGTGCCCAGGTGAAGAAAGTGAGAACAGATGATGAAAATATGCCACCAGGAATGTAGTTGTTGTTACACTGTATTGGGATAATTTTCCATATTCCATCAGGAAGCTATATGTTGTGACCCTAATTGGAACCATCGCACTGAGACAGTCCTAATGAGGGTCACAACATTGGGTTCCATTGAGAAACAAGAAAAATTATCTCAGAATTATCCTCAAAACTCTGCTTGATTTGGAATTCTGGTTTAATGCCAGATGTACGTTCAGATAAGACTGCAATGATACTGTACTTTTTTGTGACCTAACAAGTTCTGAGAAAATACTGAAAATTGGAAGACATGAAATATAAGTATTATAATTGTTCTGAAACAGGGAAGAATTTGGCTTTACAATGCAATATGTGTCCCAAAAGATGTAACAATCAAACAGAGCAGGCCCAGATCAGACTGCTCCTTAGGGAGCAGTCTGATCTGGGTCTGCACTGTTTGCTCAGACATATATCTGTCCCAATACTTAGAATTTTCAAAGTTATTGTTGGATAAATCAGGAGACTAGTTGTAGCAATGTGTTTTTACTGCAAGTGAAGAAAAGGCCAGAGCTTTTGTCAAGGAGAATAAAACATGTTTAGTCATAATGCATCACCAGGAATGAAATTGTAGCGCTGTATTTATCAGGTGTTCAGAATCATGCACATTGGGTATTGTTGCACTGTGCTCCTCGGTTTACAGTTGGGGCAGTACACTGTTTACCATGTAATATAATTGTTTTCATTGTAAATTTCATGTTTCATCGTGTCATGTGTCATTACAGTTGATTGTACTCATACAATTGTTTTCATTGTAAATATCATATATCATTGTGCTTTACAGTTGATTGTCAGTGCTTCGGATAAAAGGGGGCAGCAGATAATTTAGAAATATTTTTCCATATTTTTGCATATAAACATAAGTTGTGACCCCTCGTTAGAACTGTCTTTGCAAAGACAGTTCTAATGAAGGGTCGCAACATATGTCTTCATTGAGATATAAGAAAAATTACTTGAAAATTAGCCGCGAAATCACGCCATATCTGGAGGTCTGTTGTATATATGAAATTTCATCATAAGTGCACTGCCACAGAATAATACCAACAAAGTTGCATGTGTGCCAAAAGAAGACTCAGAACAGCCTGGGCATCTGCTCAGTCTGATCAGTCTTGGCTGTGTGCTTAAAGGGTTTCTAATCTACCTCCACGCTGACAGCCAAGACTGGGTGGATGCCCAGGAAGATCTGAGTCTTCGCTGGGCGCACACCCATCTCACATTGTTGGTTCTTTTGTGTCAGGGCTCATATTACTGAACACAGATAGGTATTTATTGATTCCTTAAAACATATAGGTACCTTTTTTTACTGTACATTTCCATGTTGTAGGCCATTTTTACGAAGGAAAACAACTTCGTTCTTCCTGTTTGCTTGTCTGGATGTTAAGTGCTTTACAAATGCGGTCAACTCTAAAAGGATAGAGTTGCCTTCTAGCCTTGGGAGCAAATTCTTTGCTTTTAGAGTTGACCCCCATTTATTAGGAAGGTGAAAATGAAAATGGCAGAGTTACAGCCCCTGAAAGTATAGCCATTCATTGATAGAAACAAGATACTGGCATCAAATGCTGTCCTTGTCCAGAGGTCTGATAGAAGAATACTTACTGTCAGAATTACACTGCAAGAACAAGGTGACTGACCATATTTGAGCAGTAATATTCAGATCAGCACATTCATCATATTAGAAGGTGAATGGTATTATTACAAGGGAAGCAACACATTCTTTCTTGCCTCCTTTCTAAATTGGGCCAAATCTTACAGGAAAGAATTTGCTCCCCTGAGAGCAAATTCTTCCCTGTATGAATAGACCCCATTTTGGAGGAGTTACTTCATCTAAGAAAGCAAACAGAGTCATAGGAGTTGATCTACATTGTAAATATAGCAGAAAAACATGAAGATGGATAACCTAAAGGGATTTGTCTATTGGATAAGATGCTCTGAAGACTGGGTTCAAAAGGCAGCCATCATCCTTACATGCCTGAAATAATGTTAAAAAGGACCTAAAATCACAAGTCATTGATCTCTCAATATGTATATTATCTGTTTATCTGTCCTACTTCGAGGATTGACAGTAAAGTCTCAGTTGTTCATTAATTCATCCATCAAGTTTTCCTTATAAGTAGAAGCATAAGGATTTTGAATGATAGTTCTAAAATAAGTTTGTCTTGTCTTCATAAAACATATATGATGGTCCCTCATTAGAATCGCATAGATGATGCTGTTTGAATCAAGGGTGGGAGGGCGAGGGGGTCACAAAGTAATGTTTTATGGAGATGTGAGAAAAATTGTCCTAGAACTACCTTTTCTGGATTTAAGAAATTCACACTCTTTTGGGTAAATACAGTGGAGTAAGAAATGTACAGCTGGCTTAGGCCTAGTTGTTCAAAACTAATATGAGCAGAGACACGACAAAACCAACAAAGTGGTTGTGGGCCCAGCGCACTCAGATCAGCCTGGGCATCCACCCAGTCTGATCAGAGTCTTCGCTGTCTGCATGGAGCTAGCTTAGACCCTTAGCTACCCTTTAATCACAAAGGGAAGACTCTGATCAGCCTTAGAGGATGCCCAGGCTGATCTAAATCTGCATTGGGCACACAACCACTTTGTTGGTTTTCTCATGTCGTGGCTCAATTATTGTTGTCTTTGTTAAGAAAACGTTACATTTTCAGATCTGTTGTATGCAAAAACATTGCGAGAAAAAAATGTAAGGCTGTTAAAAGCTTCTCATAGTTTTTTCAGAAAAATATCAGCACACTCTGACAGCACAGTTGATAGCTGCTGGTATTATGTGTACTGGAGAGACTTAACAAATCCTTGACTATGCTTTGAACGACTGGGGCCTGATGTTTGCTTCTGGGCATAAAGACAGTGCTGTTAAATTTCTTTGCCGATTGTGTCAGTTTCTTGTTACATTGTAAATAAATCATCATCATTTAGCTCTTATGAAATTTTCATTTGTCAGAATGATTCATCATTCATATTAGATTAAAAACTCACATTCGACATTTTGATGCCTCGGAGCAGACATATTCATATCAGACATATTTTGATTCATGAAGCCTCTGTGTGGTCAGTCCTTCCATTTTTGGCTCAAAGGTCATGGGTTGGAGTCCCACTGGGGGCAAGATTCTATCTACACCTGAACGGCACTACTGAGCCCTTCATAATCACCCTCCCATTGTCCTGATATGACTGAAATAATATTGAGAAAAGGACGTAAAACTGCCAAGTCATGTATCCATCCATTATGATTGGCATCCGTCATATTCACATCTGACACATTCATGATTCACATCACATTCATGATTCACATCACATTCATGATTCACATCACATTAATGATCCAGTGTAGGCATATTTTTGACTCCAATCAGACATATTTAGACTCATACTGATGCCTGATATCAGACATATTCAACATGGAATCAAATGACTTGAGAAAAATTTGTTGTTTGAGAAAATCTGACTTTTCCATTGTATGAATTTCAGGTAGCATCTCACTTATAAGTTAATTAGAGCATGGCATACAAATTATAAGTGAGATTATGCCATAGATCTGTTACCATAGCAATTATGGAATAACCAAATGTTGCTCTTAGTACCTTAGCAGCATGATGTTTTAGTGACATCATTTAGACATCAGTATGAAGTCTAAGTTGCTATGGTAGCAGATATATAGAGAATACCATGTTAGTGTCTTTTGATATCAAGTTTATCAGGCGAGACCAGAAACAGCGTAGGAATGGCTAGGCTTGCCGAGCCAGTCCGATGTGTTTATCATGCATTATAAGAATATTTTCAGGTGTAAAGAGTGTCAAACAAAAGAAAAGTAAACACAGTTTTGTCTGAACTTGTTGACCTGGCGAATGCATTATGACGTAAGTCGGTGATGTCATATAACCAATCGAACGTTGTTATCACGGCCAACGTCAGTATGTAGCCAATCGTCTTTAGAGATCACTTCTGTAGGCATTGCCTGATAACAATCGCGCAAGCGCAGTTCTAAAGTGTCATGATATCACATCATGTTATCATACCCCTGTTATCAGGTGAATTTTGCAGCATATGCATGATAAATGACATCATTGGTTCTGAAGCATGGCAAACAGTGTATGCCATGCTCCGCCAATCTTTCAGTGACATTACAAATTGAAATTCTTTCAACAGAAACTTCAGATTTTCTCAGATAAGTAATTATTCTCAAGTCATTTACTTCTGTGTTATTCATGATTCTAATGCACTTACGAATATAACGTGACGTCTGATTAGATAACGTCAAAAATTTCTATGATATACTGTCGCAAACCGGACGTCATTAAGTAACGTCGCTTCTCATTGGCTGACGTTTGGTTTTACGTTGCTGACAGTGTTTAATGGTCGCAAATTGTGTTTTATGGCTCCGCTAGCGCGTTGCATTAAAATTTGCGACCATAAAACCGATGATTTACCTCCCCAAATGACAATTTGCAAGACAGTTATTCCCTAATTCACATCAGTTTAAGGTGTATGTGTACATGGCCATGTTATTCCACCATATATACAAAGGGAGACAAATTTTGTGACTTCCTGTCTGTCCCTTGAGGTTAAAGCCCTTCCAAGATGGGGTCAACTCTTAAAGACAGGACTTCTGTGCCGGGGGGTCTGGTTCCCAGCAATAGCATATCTTACTGGTACAGGTAGAGGTGTGAAAATATATTCAACCAATCAGTGGACCAGAATTACCAGTTATAATAATTTCATTGGCTGAAGGGTGGTGTTGACACTATGTGATCAAGAGACAGAATGACACTGTTCTGTTCTGTTCTGTTCAATTCTCTTATTGACGTTACTTAAGTGGCTCAACGGTACGTAACCATAGTTGCACACACTTGGTGCCATGTGTCCGTCCAATGTCATTCAGTCTGTAATTGTGTCGTCGGTCAGTGCTGCCCAACCAGTATTTATGCATAGATGTTTGCCTGCTGCGGCGCTCTGTCCGGAGAAGGAGGCGCGCGCCACATGAAAGCCACCCCAGCGAAAAATCCAGGGAAACACAGGCCAACCCCGCCCGCAGAGGAGGAGCACAGCGAAACCCAGGTCCCAACGAGAGAACATGCAGGTGTTCCCTAGGTTTCATGGATGGGACCTGTTGGGGTCCCATATTACTTACAGCCCTTAAATTTACCCTCCCCAGTATCCAAGTAATTTGGTTCCGGGTGGAGGTCCCTTATTCTGACCTTACCCTTAAGTGGGGATGGACTCTGTTCCAGGTAGGGACCTTTTGAGGTACCTTTGGGGTTGTTGCACTTCATTAATTTTGCCAAGTGATGAGTGCAACCTTAAGTTTGAATTTTGAACTCCCCCGTCAAAAGTGAGCATATAGCGTGGTGCTGGCTTTAGTTTGCTAGCGCCTTGCTCATTAATCACTTGTGATCCTAAAGGACATTAAAAAAGAGCATAGATAAATTGGGAATGGCTTAAAGTTTTTTGCATAGGGATGGGTCTCGCACTGTATGGTCAATCATATAAAAAAAAGTGTGGCTGTTATATACTTACCCCAGTTAGTTAAGTACATAATATTGATAAGTTGATGGACCGAATGACACTGTGGAAGTTAATCCTCCTTATATAGTACCACTCCTGTCTTTAAAGGAAAGAATTTGCCTGTTTCGGCTCTTTTATGGATTTTATCAGTTATCTCAGTCACAGGCGCTTTACTTGATAATATTGAAATGTAAATTTTATTTCCTCTTGATAGCTAGATTGTGACCTCTCATCTGAATACCTTATTGAGGTGGTTCAGCTAAGGGGTTACAACATGTTGATACGCACATTTGACAAAAATTGTCCATAATCATCACGAAATACTTCTTTTTCAAGAGGGCTGTAGTGCCTAAAAGGTTTTATTGAGGAACTGGAAAAGAAAAGTTAATTTTCAGATTTTTTCTGATCTGGAGCTATTATAGTGGAGCTTTGGCTTTGTGTAATTCACTAAAGGTGAATGGGTACCTTTTCAGGGGAAGTATCTATTGTCATTCATATTTTTACCTTCTATATAGTGGTCAATTCCTAAAGAAAAGAATTTCCTCTTGGGGCAGAGCAAATTATATATTTTTGTCTCGTATGAATTTGGGAATTAACCAGCCGGGCAGCGTAGCGCAATTGGTAGGGCACCTGACTATAAGTCAGAGGTCCTGGGTTCGAAACCCAGTCTGGCCACATACTTTTGTTTCTCCTTCTGCTGATTCAAGAAGGGCAGTTGTCAGTTACTGGCGAAAGTATGTGCACTTAGTACCTTAGGAGGTCTAAGCCTGCCCAGGAATAGTGTGGTTAGGTTAACTGACCGTCCCAACATGACCATAGTTGTTTACCATGGACGTTAAGCATCAATTCAATCATATCAAAAACGAAGGTATATGGTGACACCTTCAAGGGAGATCACTCCTGAAGGTGCTCCAAGCCTCCAACACACCTTAATATTTTAGTTGCCTCCAATTTTGCAAATGATTGAAATTTACTTGATCTTGATTGCAAATTCTATCCTATACGCGTGGTCTACTCTTTAAGAATAGAATTTGCTCCTGTATGAGCAAATTCTTTACTTTAAGAGTAGACTCCAATTTGGAAGGGTAGTAAAAGGAATTGTTTACCCTGAAAGTGTATCCATACATCTTAAATCTGCTACCTAGCATATTGTTCATGTTTCATTGGATGTGAATTTCATACATTGTGTAAACTTGTATGTTATAGTGTATTTTTGACATTAAATATTTTACTGTCTTACCCATGAGTTTGTTCTTTGCTTCTCTCTCTCCTTCTCGACTTGTCATAATGAATTAAAGTATAAATTATTTTAGAAAAAAAAAAAAAAAAAAAAAATCATAGAAACTTCAGTTTTGGATAAACCCTGAAAGCATTTTGGACACCGTAAACCATTAATCTTTCATTTGTCCTAAATGGAAAATTAATGTTATTTAGGTGTTCTAATATTTAAGCACACTAGGGTACCAAATTATGTAATTTGATAAGTTCTGCTTTTAAAAAAAGATGAAACCAAAAGGTTTTTGTCACAGGTTTGAGATGAGGATAGGAAAATCCATCCTTCAGGATAACTGTTTGGCATTGCTCAATAAGCTTCATGATGCCGAACAGTGACCTACCTTAGGTAGAGATTTTTCTGTCCATGTCGCCTATCCATTTAAGATACTTATCATATGACGTCGCATCTGAGAGTGTAATAAAGCCATGCATTAAAAACAATAATCCACTAGTGGATTAAATATGCAAATTAAGCCGTAACGTTATGCGTTGACGTCCATAAAACGTCATCTTTACTAAAGGTGAAATTGTGACGTTTTAGTGCAAAATTTGCTAATAAAATGCGATTTTTAGCTCACCTGAGCCGAAGGCTCACAGGTGAGCTTATAGTATAGGCAGGCATCCGTCGTCCGTCCGTCCGTCGTCCGTCAACATTTTCAAAAGACATCTCCTCTGAAACTACAAGGCCCATTGTTACCAAATTTCATATATAGCATCTATAGGCAGGGGGAACCAATAATACTGTTTTTTATCCAAATTGCTTCAAAACTTTGGTTGCTATGGCAACTTAAAGTTTCCATTGACTTGTATGGGAAAAATTGAAAATTTGCATTTATTGCTATGTCACTGCAGATATTTAAACAAAACTTTTACAGAAATGTTCCTTGAGTAGTCCTGTATCAACCACGTGAAATTTAAGTAAATTGCCCAATTTGGCTGGTTGCCATGGCAACCAAATGGTTAAAAATAGAAGAAATATTCAAAAATCATCTCCTCAGAAACTATACAACCAATAAAGCTCAAACTTCATAGAAAGGATCTTGGTACTGCCCTCTATTAAAAGACTGTTTTTCTTGGCAATTGCTCTAGCAGTTTGGTTGCTATGGCAACTTAAAGTTGCCATTGACTTATAATGGGAAAATTGAAAATTTGCATTTATTGCTATGTCACTTCAGATATTTTGACAAAAACTTTTACAGAAATGTTCCTTGAATAGTCCTCTATCAACCACATGACATTTATATAAATTGCACAATTTGGCTGGTTGCCATGGCAACGGAATGGTTAAAAATAGAAAAGGTATTCAAAAATCATCTCCTCAGAAACTATGCAACTAATAAAGCTCAAACTTCACAGAAAGGATCTTGGTACTACCCTATATAAAAATGCAATTTTTCTTGGCAATTGCTCCAGCAGTTTGGCTGCTATGGCAACTTAAAGTTGCCATTGACTTATAATGGGAAAATTTAAAATTTGCTTTTATTGCTATGTGACTGCAGATATTTGGACAAAACTTTTATAGAACTATTCTTTGAGTAGGCCCCAACCAGCCATATTGAATTTATGCAAATTGCACTATTTGGCTGATTGCCATTGCAACCGAATGGTTAAAAATAGAAAAAATGTTAAAATATCATTTTTGCAGAAACTATGTGGCCGATAAAGCTCAAACTTTACAGAACGGATCTTTGTACAAGTCTGTATAGAATTACTGTTTTTCGTGGCAATTGCTTCAGCAGTTAGGTTGGTATGGCAACTTATAGTTTCCATTGAAATATAATGGGAAAAATAGAAAGCTGCAATTTTGCTATCTCCCTGCAGTTATTTTGGATTTTTTATCTACAGAAATGTTGCTTGAGTAGTCCTCTATGATTCGTATTAATTTTGTCCAAATTGCAGAATTTGATTTGTTGCCATAGCAATATTAAGGAAATATTTTCGAAAAAATATTCAAAAATCTTTTCCTCAAAAACCATGCAGGGGCATGAAGCTGATTCTTTGCATACATGTTCATGGCATTAGCCACTACATAAAGATTGTTTTTTATTATTGTTGCCCACATGGTTTTATTGCTATGGCATTTTAAAGTTTACATAGACTTGTATTGGGAAAAGTGCAAATTGGCATTTATTTCTGTGTTACTGCAATATTTAGGCAAAAGTTTTACAGACATGTTTTTTTTATTGTAACTTCATCAAACTTGCTAATATTAACTAGGACAAGCATAACAACTCAGTCAAAGTTGAAATTAGGGCAAATTGTACAATTTACTGTAGTGTATCTTACTCTTGAGTGCTAAGGATGAATGGACTCAGGTGAGCTACAGGACCAATGGTCCTCTGGTTATGTCATATGATAAATAGAATCTTGCATTTATGCTCGTGTATTATTGAATTTATTAAACTCGGTGGTGAAAACGATAAGATGCTCGGAATAGCCTCGCATCTTATCATTTTCCCCAACTTGTTTAATAAATTCAATAATACAGGAGCACTCATGTAAGATCCTTTCTATATATAGTATGCCCATGACTGTGTCACTAAATGTTGGGACACCTTGAACAGCTACATAATTATCAGAATATTCTACTATCTAGTGATGGGTCAAAAAGTTTAGGCAAAAAGAGCACACCCTGGAGCCAGTATTTTACCATCTAAACTCACCCTGCTGGTATTGTGTAATGTAAATTTTTACCCTTTGGTTGGACTAGGCCATTGATCAACTGAGGGGTGTTCTACAGGGTTTCCCTGAAAACAGTAGAACTTCATTGGCTAGAACAGGCTTGGGACCATGAAAATTAGTTCCAGCCAAGGGTAGTTCTAGCCATCGAGGGTTAGTTTTAATATAAAGTGACCTCTAGGGACCAAGAAAAGTGTTCTAGCCAGGCAGGGTGAACTAGCACTCAAGGTTCGAGCCATTGAAGTTCTGCTGTGATAGTAAAAACTTTTGACTGACTACACTATATAGGATATATATTGTACAACCTGATGACACTTTTCCTCAGAAGCAGTCTGACCTCAGTCTTTATTACTATTTGCGAAGATTCTGCCTTTATTCCCCTCCATGTAGACTAAACAGTAATTTGGATTAATTATAGTTGCAGGGGTTAAGCTAGCTTTCTTTGTGCCAATTCTCTGTCAGTGGGGCTTCTTGTAACACTAAGGCAGTAATTGAAAGGTTTCATTGTCTATGCATTCCACATCGCATATTTCTAGACTTATTCAGTGAGAACGAAAAGAGTAATTGGATTTACGTAGGGAGCTATCATCCTGATGGTGCCAGAAAGCATTTGAGCCATGACATGACAAAACCAACAAAGTGGCATGTGCACCCAGTGCAGACTCTGATCAGCCTGGGTATCCGCCTCTTTGATGTGTGCTTTGAGGGTTACAAGGGTCTAAGCTAGCTACATGCAGATAGGGAAGACTCTGATCAGACTGGGCAAATGCCCAGGCTGATCTGAGCCTTCACTGGGTGCACATGCCACTTTGTTTGTTTTGTCCTGTCTCAGCTCATTTAAACTGACCTACATTATACTCTGCCTTTTTCTCAGAAACTTAATTCAGTTGAATAAAAATGGTGAAGTAATCTGTCTGAATGTTAATAAGCAGATTTCATGAGAATCAACCTTGCTATTTTCCTGTTGCCTCCATTTTGAATGGAAGTCAACCTTTAATAGAAAGAAATTTCTCCCCAGAAAATCGCAAATGTTGTGCCCATCTGAAGAAATTGTTGATTAAACATGGAGGTATACCCATACACCTTAAATTGTATAGAGTAAGGGGACATGGCTTCGCACAGGGCATGGCTTCGCAAACCTACGAGATTTCTTAATATGTGCCAGTCATCAGTTGTCTGAACATCATTTTGTCTGCAAATATTTCAAGGTTGTTTAAATGAAGGCTTTTGACATCACTTTCGCGTGCACTGCATCACGTGCATTTTGGCGCCAAAATATATAAAACATTCAGATCAAAGTCGGGAAAGTTTAACATTTTTAGAACAGGCAATATTATTGATAGCACACTGTCGGGATTTGGCTCCTGAAGTGTTAATGAAATTGTCATTTGCTCTCTTCACAATACAAAGTGCACAATCATCAGAACCTATGCCGGTTGTATGGACACCAAAGATTTTCCTTGCTATGGGTGTGAATTTTGTCCCTCACTTTTATAAGAAAAGTCTGTATATTATTTTTAGCTGTCATCCTATTTTGTCGTAAGTCCACTGTAAGATTACACAGTCGAGCTGTGATGGATTCAACAACAAATTGCCAGTCATTTATTAACCAGTGTTTTAAAATCAAATGAAATTCTGAAAATCGCTGATTTTTGTCTTTCCATTTATGGAAGGAGCATTGACATTATACTATTACCCTGCAAACTATAAATAAAATTAGCATATTGGCTGTTGTTTTATGGTTTTCATTTACTGGTTCTAAGGTATATGACACACTAGTCAAAGACAGCTAGAATGCTTCTATTGGTATGCGAAGCCATGTCCCCTTATACCCAAAATATCACGTAGAACTGCCCTATAACCGCACGTGCTACTGATGACGTCAGGGTCTGAGACCAAATATTTTCATACTTAATTTCCAGAAAGAGTCAAGGTATATAATGATATAAAGAAACAGGCGTTATGTTACAAGCTTTGTCAGCCGATGCTGCAAAAGTCATAAAAGTATGGTGGCTGGTTTGTGCCATTTCGTCTTTTCGTCTTTTCGCCGCGAAAAGACGCCACGCGAAAAGACGAAAAGACGAAAAGACGCCATGCGAAAAGACGAAAAGACGAAAAAACGCCATGCGAAAAGACGAAAAGACGAAATAACGCCAGGCGAAAAGACGAAAAGACGAAACCCGCCACGCGAAAAGACGAAATTGCAGCGCGAAAAGACGAAAAAACGCCAGGCGAAAAGACGCCATTTGAAACTCTTAAATTGTCGTCTTTTCGCGTGGCGTCTTTTCGTCTTTTCGCCTGGCGTCTTTTCGTCTTTTCGTCTTTTCGCATGGCGTTATTTCGTCTTTTCGTCTTTTCGCGTGGCGTTATTTCGTCTTTTCGTCTTTTCGCGTGGCGTTATTTCGTCTTTTCGTCTTTTCGCATGGCGTCTTTTCGTCTTTTCGTCTTTTCGCATCACGTGTTTTGCATTAAGATATATCAATATATCCTATTCTAAATGCAGTTAATACTCTGAATACTTAGACAGGTGTTTCTTTTTTAAACTGTGTAGACCCTGATCAGAATGCAATCTGTAAAGAAGTGTACTAATCACGGTTTGCAGCTTTTGCCGCTAAACTCTTCTTTTAAAAACATTACCAAAAATATGAGGAAAGAAGTCATTATGGTATTTCTACTGAACGGACAGAAAAGAAAATGAGCCATCCTAATGTTTTGGAGTAAAACACTCCAAACAAATTTCATCCTATCTTAATTTTGATCTTAAACTGCCTAAAAGATTAACCACTTGTTGACAATGTAATCTCTCTCAAACTATGGAATACAAACATTGAAACATTGTTGTACTTCGCTGTATGAAAAAATAATGATACGGTATTTTCCCTAATTTGACATACATTTAACTGCAGCTAACCCAAAATTTGGACAAGTTTATAGTTTTCTAAAGGCGTGCCAATCGCAGACAGAGCAGAGCCTGATTAGACTTCTCTTTGGCTTATGTGTCCCAATATTTAAGAATATTATGGTATCATTTAGCTGCAGCTCAAGCTATAACACTTTCTTATAGGAAGTATTTTTAATCTGAATGCACCTCTGTGAGAGATCCATTTTAAATTGAA
This sequence comes from Ctena decussata, assembly GCA_963989385.1. Lineage (NCBI taxonomy): Eukaryota > Metazoa > Mollusca > Bivalvia > Lucinida > Lucinidae > Ctena > Ctena decussata. Next base: position 66,660,304 of record OZ022507.1, read on the forward strand.
AATGTGCCTCCTTCCGCCTTTTTTACAAAGGGCACAACTACTGTTACTTCCTCTTCAAGTCTTCTTTAAACGGCAGGGATGGATTTTGCTAGCTCAAATAGGGCAGCTGAAGACAGGACTAGGTGGAAAAGGAGTGTTTTAGAGTCATCTGTGGTGCCCCAACGACCGCACAAGATTATGGGATAGGCTAGACTAGACCAGCGGTTGCAGTCAGTTCGACCGCCCGCCCCCCCCCCCCCCCCCCCCTTCACCCCTCCACACACACACACACCCTCGCCTCAGTGGTCCTTCAGATGTGACTCTAAATCGCGTGGTCCTGTCTTCATATGACCTTAGCATTGGTGGGACGTTTTGCCCAATTCTCTCGATCTCTCAGTTTGAACAATAATATTGTAACACAGTTTACTTAAAAAATGCATTACAAGCAAATAGTAGATTAGGTGCTAGCATTAAGTAATAAATTTGGACCATGTTACCATTATGATCCTAAATCCTAGGACATATGTGTCCCGGGAAAAGAGTGGTCTGGTCAGGCTCTGCATTGGTAACCATTCTGCGTATATTATGATACAGCTCGAGATATGAAAATCTACTTGTTCAAACTTAATAAAAATAAAAAAAAAAAGGTATTTTTACGTAGGATGCATGGAGACACAGGTTTCAACATATTTGCATCTGTGCTTAAGGTGAACGGGACCACTCTCAGGGGAAGCAATTTTGCATTTTTGCATCCTTTCTTAAGGAAGGTCAGCTCTTGAAAGTAGAATTTGGTCCTCTAGGAGCAAATTCTTTCCTTTAAAAGTAGACCTATTTAAGAATCTATTTTTTCTGTTTGCTTCACTTCCCTATCTTGGAAAGCAAATAGAATGTCACAAAAGTTGACCCCCTTTGTAAATATGACATAAGGGGACACAATGTTCAATATTAGAGAGATCTTTCTTGGAGGTGTATACATTCAGCTATACAGTCAAACCTGCTTATGTGGTTGCCTCTATTAAGGGATCACCTGTCTTGAGCAGCCACCTTGGTCCTTTGAGCCAAAATACAGTGTAAATGAAATGTATTATGGGGTCACCTGTCTTAAGAAGCCACTTTTTGTCCTTCCCTTGGGTGACCCCTTAAGACAGGTTTGACTGTATTTCTCAAAAATGCTTGCTACAACAACGTAATAGGTCTGCCTACGCTCCTGAATGAGTAAATTTGCGTCTGCTAATTTTTAAGTCAACATGGCCCAGATTATTTTAATCAATAACTGTAATTATTGCCGACCCCATACTAATACTTTTAGCTATCCTTTTTACTTTTAACAACTTTTATTTTTCTGTCGGATAAAATAAATCCATCCTAATTTTCATAAGACTGCTGCTAGATACTGATTATCTTGATTAAATCTGTGTTTGATCTCAGTCAACAAGGCACAAATTTGTTATTCAATCTAAACGGTACCATAGTGACCCAAAATGTTGCCGACCCCACGTTAATTTTATAGTCTATCCTTACAATTTTTAGCTTTCAAAAAGATATATAAAAAAGCAATTCAGTGGCAAATTCTGTGATCAGACTGCTTCTGTAGCTGCGTTTGCAGTAGTCTGATATGAGTCTATATTGTTTACTCAGACAAATCTGTCTTAGTATTAGGAATCAATACAGTTATCAATGAAAGGGTATTTGTGTGTCGTTATTTCGTCTTTTCGTCTTTTCGCCTGGCGTCTTTTCGTCTTTTCGTCTTTTCGCATGGCGTTGTTTCGTCTTTTCGCGTGGCGTTATTTCGTCTTTTCGTCTTTTCGCATGGCGTCTTTTCGTTTTTTCGGCGCGAAAAGACGAAAAGACGCCATGCGAAAAGACGAAAAGACGAAATAACGCCACGCGAAAAGACGAAAAGACGAAATAACGCCATGCGAAAAGACGAAATAACGCAATGCGAAAAGACGAAAAGACGCCAGGCGAAAAGACGAAAAGACGAAAAGACGCCACGCGAAAAGACGACAATTTAAGAGTTTCAAATGGCGTCTTTTCGCCTGGCGTTTTTTCGTCTTTTCGCGCTGCAATTTCGTCTTTTCGCGTGGCGGGTTTCGTCTTTTCGTCTTTTCGCCTGGCGTTATTTCGTCTTTTCGTCTTTTCGCATGGCGTTTTTTCGTCTTTTCGTCTTTTCGCATGGCGTCTTTTCGTCTTTTCGTCTTTTCGCGTGGCGTCTTTTCGCGGCGAAAAGACGAAAAGACGAAATGGCACAAACCAGCCACCATATAAAAGTGTGCGAAGCCATGTCCCCTTACTCTATATATCTGCACCCGTTTGTTCAAAGCATCATTTGTATAACGAAGTCGTTAGTCTTCCAGTACACATAAAACTAGAGAAAGTGAGCAGGGGCTCAAGTGTACCTCCAACCAGTGCCACCACCTAATGGAAGCAAACATAACACAAAACTTTAACGCCAATGTCATACATTTGCAAATTGCAAAGTCTGTGACCTTGACCTTAGGTCAGCAGCAGCATCCAGATGATTTGAACTAATATGAAATAAATCTATCATGCATCGATATACTCTATTCAAGTATATTCGAAATATATGCAAAATTTAGAACAAATTCCTACTTATTGACCACAAGCCGCACCCTTGGGCCTGATCCACATACTTAAATGTTCTGTATCAAAGGTATCAGTGCAGAGATGTCAGGAATCAAGTATGAAAGGAACCTGAAAGCAGTTAACGGAGATATGAGCAAACTAAAAGGTTTAACACAAAACTCTGACATAATGAAAATGTTCAAGTCCTAGTTATTGACACCTGGCCCAACACAGGAGGCCTGCTCCAGGGGCTTAGCTATTTCACTTCAAAGATAATGCTATAGAGATATCATCACCTAAATATGAAAAGGATCTGACATTAACATCTGGAGGTTAAAGAGATATGGGCAATCAAACATGTAGCCCAACAAGGCAACGATCGCATCGCTCTCCTGAGTACCAATGTGAGCCAAACACCCCCGCCCCCCCCCCCTCCCACCACCACCACCCAAGAATTTTTGATACCAGGGGCATGGCTGGGAGTGATTCCAGAGAAGATGTTTAACATTTTAGCTCTAAAGCGCAATATAAATAAATGACCCCCAGGGCGTGGCCACTTTTGGACCCCAAGGGCATGTATGGCAGGATTTATTTAGGGTACCACTAAACATTGCTACATACTAAATATCTAAGCTCTGGGCTTCCTAGTTTCAGAGAAGAATGTTTTTTTTTTTAGCTATATAGCTCTTTAAACAATTGACCCCTGGGGTGTGGCCAGTTCTGACCCCAGGAGCATGATTGGCAGGTTTAATGTAGGGGACTACTTATACATGCTGTGAGCCTCCTGGTTTCAGAGAAGATTTTTGAAGGTTCTTTAGCTATATAGCTCTATATAAACAAATGACCCCCTGGGGTGAGGCCAGTTTGGACCCCAGGGGCTTGACTGGCAGGATTTATGTAGGAGACCACTAGACATTGTCACATACTACATATATGAGCTCTGGGCCTCATGGTTTCAGAAAAGATATCTTAAGATTTTCTCATTGTAAGTCTATGGGAGCTAATGGCCCCCAGGGCTACAAACTAAATATATAAGCTCTGGGCCTCATGGTTTCAGAGAAGAAGATGTCTTAAGATTTTCCCATTGTAAGTCTATGGGAACTAACGACTCCCGGGGCGTGGCCAGTTTGGACCCCAGGGGAATGGTTGGTAGGATTTATGTAGGAGACCACTAGATATTGCTACAAACTAAATAGTTAAGCATTGGGCCTCATGGTTTCAGAGAAGAAAATTTTTGAAGTTTTATAATAAGTCTTTGGGAGCTAAGACCCCCGGGGCGTGGCCAATTTGGACCCCAAGGGCATGGCTGGTAGGATTTCATGTAGCAGACCACTAAACATTCCTACATACTAAACATGTAAACTCTGGGCCTCATGCTTTCAGAAAAGAAGATTTTTTTAATATTTATATATTGTAAGTCTATTGGAGCTAATGAACCCCGGGACTCGGCAAGTTTGGACCCCAGGGGCATGGTTGGCATGATTTAAGTAGGGGACCACTAGACATTGCCACTTACTACATATATAAGCTCTGGGCCTCATGGTCTGAGAGAAGAAGATTTTTGAAGATTTTCTCATTGTAAATCTATGGGAGCTAATGACCACTGGGTCTCGGCCAGTTTGGACCCCAGGGGCATGGTTGGCAGTATTTATGTTGGGGACCACTATACATTGCTACAAACTAAATATATAAGCTCTGGGCCTCATGGTTTCAGAAAAGAAGATTTTTGAAGATTTTCCCATTGTAAGTCTATGGGAGCTAATGACCCCCAGGGCGTGGACAGTTTTGACTCTAGGGGCATGGCTGGCAGGATTTATGTAGGAGATTACTAGACACTGCTACATACTACATTTATAAGCTTTGGGCCTCATGGTTTCAGAGAAGAAGATTTTTTAAGTTTTTCCCATTATGAGTATGGGAGCTAATGACCACCCAGGGGCTTGATTGGCAGGATTGATGTAGAGGACCTCTTAACATTCCGACTTACCAAATATATAAGCTCTGGGCTTCATTGTTTCAGAAAAGAAGATTTTTGAAGTTTTTACATTATAAGTCTATGGGAGCTTTACGTTGCCGTGGCAACCAGAGGTCCAATCCAATCTACCATTAAACCTTATGCAGTCAATCCTCCACCGTAACAATGCTACACATAAAATTTGATCAAGACTGGCCAACTGGTGTAGCAGATATTAGTGTTTAAAAGTGTAGACGACGCCGACGATGACGGACGACGGACCAAGGCTATACTATAAGCTCACCTTGACAGGTGAGCTAAAAGTTTTGACGCTAAACTTTGACGTAAAAGTCGACTAACGAGACGAACGAACGAACAAACGAACGAATGGACGAACGGACGAACGAACGGACGGAATGACAAAAACTATATACACCCTGACATACTTCGTATGTTGGGGGTATAACTAAGTGTGCTTATATTTTTTGCTGAAAATATGAGAAGCGTTTTTGCTGCAAAATGCGTACGGTGGGTTTGAAGTTTTATTGTCTTGTTAACTAATGACGTCCTTAGTTTTGAACAACCGTACCATGGTCAGAGCATGTGTAGTTCGTCCATACAACAAATGAGCTGCTTCACTCAAAAATGTGCCTAACATATTTGCGAACAGCAAAAAATTAGGGCTGTCACTGAGTGAATCACTATTTGAGCCGCGACACGACAAAACCAACAATGTGGTTGAGCGCCCAGCGCAGACTCAGGTCAGCCTGGGCACCCGCCCAGTCTGATCAGAATCTTCGCTAAGCGCTTAAAGCGTAGCTAAAGGTCTCAGCTACCTTCATGCGGACAGCGAACTCTGATCAGACTGGGCGGATGCCCAGGCTGATCTCAGTCTGCGCTGGGCGCACAACCACTTTGTTGGTTTTGTCGTGTCGCGGCTCATTTATATCTTTCAAAAAGTGATATACGTTTATTACATCTCAATGGATTAGAATCAGCCTATCTAATATAAAACATCAATGCACTATTTAAATGTAAAGTGTATGAACGTCATTTCATTAAGAGAATGCTTGAAACAAGATTTTATGAATAGGCTATTAAAACTCGAAAATGAAATTCACAAGATTATAACTAATTTATTTATTCGTTGCAGCTAAATACATATAAAACTCCAGAACAGTGTAATAAAGAATATAAATTAAAGTTGGAGAAGTCGAAGGCGCCTCAAGATAAAAATGATTTTAAAATACATGCATTTTTTTTTTGTCTTTTGTTGTAAGTTTTACACTTCAGGTGCATCATCTATCATAACAGCGATATCATCGAACAACAAAAAATGTTGATACATTAAGTGACAGCCCTACAAACATCTAATCAGTCACCCAGCAGGCATACGACGTTGAAATGACGTAGTACTGACGTCGATGCGACGTCATTGCAGGCATATGACGTTGAAATGACGTCGTACCGACGTCGATGCGACGTAATGACGTCATATCGACGCCAGTATGACGTCATTTCAACGTCGTATGAACGGCATATGCCTGCAATGACGTCGCATCGCGACGTCAGCACGTCGCATCGACGTCAGCACGACGTCATTCCAACGTCATATGCCTGGAATGACGTGGCATCAACGTCAGGACGACGTCATTTCAACGTCATATGCCTGCTGGGTCAGTGAATCCATGCCTTCTTTTTGTGCCAGTAGATTTCTTAGCTTAACGTCCAAACATACTGTTTGTGAACAATATAGAGGATATTTACTGAATACCAAATATACTGAACGTCAAAAGAAACGCATACAATGTATACGCCCAATTTATTTGACGGTATAGGTATATGCTCTTATTTAGACATTTTGAGTTACTTTGTTTATGATATTCTGACAGAATGAGCACCTTAACGCATCGATATTCCATAAACTTTAGAGACCAGAACGCTTGCTTTTGTGATGGGGTTAAACTTAAAGTCACCATACTGTCAGAAGGTGAATTTTAAATTCCATATAATGCTCAGCTAATTATTTTCTCCAGACATAATGTCCGCGGCAAGGGTAAGAAACAGCGAAAAAATCATAGCAGTCGAGCCTTGTGTTTTAGAGAAACAACCAGGTGAAAGTTGGCAGTAGAAACAGTAACACTGGCTTACCATTGGATTTCCATAGACCTTTTAACACCCTGTATCTCTTGAAAAGAACATTCGTACGAAGAGGTTAAATGAGTTAACAAGAGTAAAATAAAAAGGTTTGCATAGACATTTTTCGTAGCACTGCAGAACTTTTGATGTTATTGGACTTCCCATTTTGCTATTTGTTTAATCGCAAGGGAGATAATTTGACAAGTGTTCAACTTCAAACTGCTGTCATGTTCCTGAGAAGAATACCATGGTAATAAAACCGACGTTTTTTTCATAACCACACACAGAGTCGTGTTTTGGAAGCAATTTGTTATACCGCCAAAGAAAAGACAACTCTTACAACAACTTTGATTGTTTCACGATAAAATGAGATAACTCTTTCATCCAAGTTTAATTTTGCAAGAAGATAAGTTTATATTGTTGGCAGACGTCAGTAGTGTTTTATATATATATGATTTCAAACCATAAATCAGTTGACAGAAGAAAACTGAACCTAAACTTGTAGGCGTTTCTTTTGGCGTTCAGTATATATTTCATCCAATGTGGTGAAAATAGCAGCAATTTTCATGAGTGCAGGCACGAGTAAAATTGCTGATATTTTTAACACAGACAAGCAATATTTTTGGTATTTACGGAAACTTTTCTTATTAGGAAAATAACGGAAAAGAGCTTCAAAAATAACTTTTTCCTAGTCATTTCTAGTTAGGTTTGCTTGGCTGAGCGCATTTGTTGGGTATAATATTGGGTGGAAACGCAGTTTGCACCTAGAAAATGGATATAATGTCATTTTAATGAATGAATGAAAATGTCACGATTAACTCCCTTGACCAAAAAGCAGATTAAATTTGGATACGGGACTGTTTCAAAACTCCTACGGAGCCATGGCAACTCATTGGGTTAGCGCTGATCTGCTGATCTTAGATCATCTTACGCCCCAAGATCGATTCCCGGTGGCGGAATTTTTTTTCAATCGAAAATGGGGTTTCATTGCAACTTCCTTTCATTATCACGCTTCCATTGTCCTGATATGACTCAAATACTGTTGAAAAGGACGAAAAATTGCAAGTCATTCATTCATCCATCCATCCGTCCATCCATCCAAACTCCTTTGAAAACAACTTGTCATTGACATATGAGCTGGGTCAGAAGAACTCACTTTTGTGGTAAATGGGTACATGTTTAGGGGAAACAAATATATGTCGTTTTCATTTTTTGCCTCCCTTTTCAAAGGAAGTCAACTCTGAAAGGAAAGAATTTGCTAGTGTAGGGCGTCATTTTGGAAAGGCTCCTCGTCCCGGGAAACAAAAATGAAGTCACAAAAAATAACCCCGGAAAAATATATTATTAAGGCGTACCCATATACCGTAAGAGAATCAGCTACGCTCTTGTCGAATCTTAAAAGAAAGAAATGGCTCTCTTTGCGCGAATTCTTAAAGAAATGACCCCATTTCGAAGGGTTTCGTTGGCTAAGGAAGCTAAGTGGGCTCATGATGGAATAATGTGGCAGTGTAGCCATTCACCTTATGCAATCCTATATGGGTCTCTACTGTTTGCAAAGCGCTTAAAACAGAGAATTAAATTATTTGAAAATGAATTAAAGGCTTGAGAAAACCCACACTTTATCATTGTGTGAATTTCAGGTAGCATCTCACTTATAATTCAAGAGCAGCATGGCATACACTGTATGCCATGCTGCTCTTGAATTATAAGTGAGATGATGCCATAGATTTGTTACCATAGCAACTATGGAATTACCAACCGTTGTGATTAGTGCCTTGACAGAATGACACCTCGATAACGTCACTTTGACATCAATATGAACTCTTACCTGCTTTGGTAACAGATCTATGACATCACTGGTATGGAGCAGTGTTTGCCATGCTCCGCCAATATGTCATTGACATTACATTATGAAATTCTTTCAACAGAAATTTCAGATTTTTTTTCAAACAAATAATTATTCTCAAGTCATTTAATTTTTTCTAAGTCAAACCTGTCTCAAAAGCCACCTTTATTAGGCAAAAACCTCCCTTAAGAGGCCAAATTTTCATATCCCAAGGGAGCATTTTCTGGAACAAATTACCTGTATTAAGCAAGCACCAGCCTTAAAAAAACGTTTTTATTTTTCCCTTGGGTGACTGCTTAAGACAGGTTTGATGTAAGTTGCAACGGATAATGTAACGATTTTTGATACAGTAGACAATTTTCAGTTAGTGATATTTCTGGTAATTAGAAACGCCAATGTTGGTCATGTAAAGGTTTCATCGTCTGTGACTTCCACACCACTTATTTCAAGACATGCCCAGTGGCAGTTATTTTTTCAGACAAAAGATGTAATTGAATTTACTAGAAGAATTATCATTCTGATGGCACCAGAGACCGTTTAAATTGACCTAGATTAAGTTTGTAGATATACCATCTGTCTTTTTCTCAGAAACTTGAAATATGTCTTAAATTGCATGAATGAGCATAGTTTCATTGGGAGAAGTCGCGGCTCAAATGGGCGATATCCAGTAAAAGCTGTAAAGGAAAGCAGCCAAGGGAAGGCCACTTCTTTCTTCTTCTTCTTCTTCTCCTTTTTTTTTTTTTTTTTTTTTTTGATTTGGAAACTGTTACATTTTACCCTCCCTTCATACGCTGTCCAGTTACCTTTCATAAGTATGGTGCTTGGCCACGTACGACATGTTATAATTTTAAATAGACTCAAGTGAGAACCTGGGGCCGTATTCATAAAACGACTTAAGTCGTTGCTATGCTGTTGCTAAGGCTAAATTTCTTTGAAGGAGATTCCCTACAACTATGAAATTTGCTCTGGAGGAACAGTCTTACAAAGACTGTTCCTCCAGACCAAATTTCATAGTTGTAGGGAATCTCCTTTATAGATATTTAGCCTTAGCAACCGCATAGCAACGACTTAAGTGGCTTTATGAATACGGCCCCTGAACATGATGAACAGAGTTCAGCGTTTGATTATGTATTATAAACTCAAACAATGAAGACAGTTTCTGTTTGCCATTGTGTTTCTTTTCTGTCTGATAAAAACCCTTTTTCAATATAATAGACTGGTCCTAGTTCACACATGGAAGGGTCAATATAATATTCAAATAGGGATTGTGGCTTTTTTATTCAAAATTTAGAGAAATACATGTATCACTCTTACCCTTTTATATAAAATGGAATATTCATAGTTCAGTCATGGACCAGTCTATGTGAGATGTTAAGGGGGAAGGAATAGAAAACGGTTACACTACTACCCTTTTCTCAATAATGGAACTGTCTAAAGATGGAAGAGTCCATTTCATATATTTGGGGTCTAAATTTACATTGAAGGGTAAAAACAATATTGTTATTACCCTTCTATAACAATGGACTTCTCCAAGTTGAATGCTAGAACAGTCGATTTCAGATATAAAGGGGTGGCCGTTTTTTGACGAGTTATCAACTCTATTGTGAATAATGGATCTGCCCAAAATACGAATGTGGAACAGTCCACTTCTGATATTTAGGGATGAGAACTTGATATATGGCCCTTTCCAAATAATGGCTATGGCCATATTTAAAAATGGAGAAGTCGATTTTAGTTATTTAGGGTTGAAAGCTTTTCTTTATGGATAATATGAATCATATCGATACCCATTTTCCTAACAATGGACTTGTCCATCTTTAAACATGAGAGAGTTATAGGTGAAATAAATGGGTTTCCAACTCAATAATGGATATAGTACAGACAGAATGCCTGAGGCTCATCTGACAAGTTCTCAAAAACTAAGTTCGCATGCCAAACCTTGACTTGAAATGCCGTTATTTTTCTGTCGATCAAACACTCCCTCCATAGAAGCAGGACAAAAACATAAAACATTGGCAAAAGAGAATTAAAGTTTTGTTACTTGAGCCTAAATCATGACCAAAGAGTGCAATTAATAGGACTATGAATTGCAACACCCGACAGCATATATTTTTTTTTTTGAAGAAGAAAATGGTTGGGCTTAGCTTCGATATATGAGCATAGATCTACACAAAGATAAATCAAATATTTTTTTCTTGCGCATGGGAGGAAACATTATGGCCGATGAAAACACTCCACTGGGCACTCAACTTGAGTTGACGTTAATTCAACGTTGACATTGATTCAACGTCATGACATTGAATCGACGTTGATTCGATGTTGATTCTACGTTGTGTGCCTGGTGGGAAGGTCATGAGAGTCTTTAAATACGCTCACGTGAGCAGATTTATGACATATTGAGGATCTTATACGAGTGGTCATTTCATATGAAATTTATGAAACGAGCCGTCGGCGAGTTTCATAAATTTAGTATGAAATGACCAAGAGTGTAAGGTTCTTTTTATCAGATGATCCTTTAAAATGGTATTTTAACGCCTTCAAACTCAACATTATTTCAATAAGAACACGCATTGTTGACAAGGACGTTATCAATGACGTGACGCCAAAGTGTTATTACATGTGTGGTCATAAGATTTTTATGACATGATGTTATCGACTGAATAGCAGTGACGTTACTTGATAAATGTATCTTTTGAACCCTAAGCCATGATCCACCACCTGGTATCGAGCCTGTCTGTGTCGGCAACATTTCAGCTGTTGTTGTTATGGTTCCAATTCTCATAATGACGATCTCTAAGAGGCTCGAAGAAATGGATACATGACAGCACCTCCTGGCTGGCGCCGAGTCTGTCTATGGAGAGATTTCATCAAGCGTCATCTTGCCTTGTCCAAACAAAATGGTGGTCCCATTTGACCTAATGATAGAAATGATAGAAATAGAAAAAAATATGAAATTGTCTTTCATATTAAGCAGCAGAACATCCCAGCAGGCACACAAAGCAGGCACACAAAGTCGAACAATATAGAACCAACCTTGATTCAACGTCATGACATTGAATCAAGGTTGTTTCAATATTAATTCAACTTTGTGTGCCCAGTGGGATGTTTGTCTTGCCTGCAACTAGCAGAAGCGAGAAATAGGTATTACTTTTCCGGTGTCGTCTGCGTCGGCGGTTTTTGTCGAGATTTGGCGCTAGCTCTGTTTTGCGACAATGTGCTAACAAGCGAGACTCTGCATTCCGCGGAATTCTTCTTTTACTCTTATTAAGCCGGTTTTCCAATGTTTGCATATGGTCTGTATCACATACCTAGCAGAAAGAACAGGGTCCGAGGCTATAAATTTGAGTATAATCTCAAACTCAAAATAAAACACACTATTGGCTGCTTCCGAGCATGTGCTTGGAAGCAGCCAATCGGTATGCTTTATTTTGAGTTTGAGAATGTACTCAAGTTTTATAACCTCGGGACCAGTTTTGAGTTTTTCTTCTTTGTTTTGTACTGAAAATCTGCATATCGCTAAAACTGTGTTTAGTACCCTATATCCTTATAAGTTTTTTTTTTTAAAAAAAAATACCCTTTATCCCTGAAGTTATTTTGCCAGTATCCTTATGTCCCTTAACCCTTCAAGGGCCTCATTTTTTGAGGGAACAGAAACAGTCAGGGTTTCATTTTTGCTTGGGGTCGATTCTTTAAGAGTATAGACCCCTTTTGAAGAGGGGCTGTTCTCACAGAAAAGTTAGAACTATCACATCTGAAAAAAATGGAGGTCATTTTTTTATTTATTCATTTATTTATTTTGTTGCTAAAGAAGCATGTTCCCAGCGGGCACATGACGACAAAATGACGTCGTACTGACGTCGATGCGACGTCATATCGACGTCAGTACGACGTCATTTCAACGTCATGTGCCTGCTGGGTTCATGCCACCGACGACAAGGTCTGATTCCAATGACTTATGTTCCTGCCAAGTGTTTTAACCAGCAACACACATTATGCCCACAAAAAAATCTAAAACGATAAATGAGCGCGGTCTCTTTTAGCCATTCTTCCTGGCATCTTAATCTATTAGACTGGCATGTTTCTTTGTTGGTGCCTTAAAAGGGGGAATAATCAATAGCAATATCTTTATTAATTGGCATTTAAATCGAATGATGTGGATATTGCATGACTCCAATGTAGCTTATGTCAAAACAATAGCAAAGATGTAAAGTAAAGGTTAAGAAAGATAAATTGAATGATTTGCTTTAAATCTTAGCGGCCAAAGATCTATTTCAAGAAAACTGATGCGGATTTCCTTTGTTGTAGTGTCATCTTTCAGTAAAGCTGCATACGTAACTGTCTGCTTTTCATTTAGTTTTGTTTGCTTTTTGCGATGCACCATTGTAGTCAGAAGAACTGCAGACTTTGCATTCTGTTGTACAGTTTGCGTATGCTGTCTTGATTCCTAATTGTGGATCAGAGGCATCCCAGCAGATACATAGCGTTGGATCAACATTGAATTATCTTTATTCAATGTTATGGCGTTAAAAAAGGTTGGTTCCATGTCGAGTCTGCATACTGTTGTCCATTTTGTGAACGCTGTCTTTGTTCTTACTTGTAGATCGGATCGAGGCATCCCGGCTGACCAACAGCATTAAATTAACATTGAATCAGCGTTGATTCAACGTCATGACTCTGTTTCAATGTTAAATCAACGTTGTGTGCCCAGTGGGATGTTCAACAACGCGGGTGCTCGCCGAGTGATGTACTAGTACCAAGTTGTACACAAAATTGAGTACAGCTTGGTCACTACTACATCGATCAACAGCGAGAGTTCGGTGAGCGCCGACGTTCCTGTACATGCCTTAGCTAGAAGAGAAAATTGTGGGACTGCATGCAACACACGTGGTTAGAGGCTCTGAACAGTTGTTTTGCTACGACCATTCAAAAGCAGTTTCTATTTTCTTACATTGTGACGTGCTGATTTTTTTTTTACGTTTCATTTTCTTAGCTAACAGTATGCTTATTATCAAAGTCCTTGCTAGGAATAACGGATGAACGAACAGTTCAAAGCAGCGAATTCTGGAAGACAAGACTGGTAGGAGTATTCAGCGACACTTTTTACGACAATGAATTAGCCCCGCCCCCTCCCAGTAGAGTAGACTCTATTTTTGGAAAGTGCAAGTCTTCATAAAAGCAAACGAGAGGTCACAATCGTTGTTCCCTTGTGCAAAAATGGCGGGAAAACAGTGGACTCAGTCACCATAAGAGCCGCGACACGACAAAACCAACAAAGTGATTGTGCGCCCATCGCAGACACAGATCAGCCTGGGCATCCGCCCAGTCTGATCCGAGTCTTCGCTGTCCGCATGGAGCTAGCTTTGACCCTTAGCTACCCTTTAATTGCACAGAAGACTCTAATTCGATTGGGTGGATGCCCAGGCTGATCTGAGTCTGCGCACAAGCACATTGTTGGATTTGTCGTGTTGCGGTAGGGCGATGGTGCTGGATAACTTACAGTGCCGGAGCGTTCTCCTGGGGCAAGGGCCTACTGTGCTTGCAATAGGTGCGGGTGGGAGTTGTTTGGATATATCGTTTCTCTTTTCTTTCTCCCTCTCTCTGAGAGACGGCTCGGTATAGACTGAAATACTGTCTCAAAGTGCTGTTAAACCTAAAATAACAAACCAAACAACTCTGTTGTGCGTTTGAATGAATAACATCAATACAAATGTTGCTGGTGTTTGAACATACAATTTCAGCCTCCAAGTCAAAATTGATACTCCAAGCACCATCAGGGGCCGTATTCATACGTTGCTATGCGGTTGCTAAGGCTAAATATCTATAAAGGAGATTCCCTACAACTATGAAATTTGGTCTGGAGGAACAGTCTTACAAAGACTGTTCCTCCAGACCAAATTTCATAGTTGTAGGAAATCTCCTTCAAAGAAATTTACCCTTAGCAACAGCATAGCAACCACTTAAGTCGTTTTATGAATATGGCCTCAGAAACTAAAGCATTACACTGATGAAGTCAGTAATGAGTTTAGGAAGTCAGGTTTCTTTAACAGTCGCAAAGACTTCCTGCCAGCAAACTGAGCATAAGAGTACCAATTTAATTACCGCTATACAATCGACTGCAGAGGCTTGTGCTAGCAGCTTATAGAAACCGAATAAATGTTGCAGCTTTTGAAGGGTTTGAAAATTGCAGGAAGAAAATTGGTAACATAATTATCAACAAATCAAGTAAAATTATGGCCTAATGAAACAAACCCATTCCCCTGTCTGTTTAAACCCTGAAAGTTTTCATAGTTTTAACGTAAAAACGACTTTACACAACTCATTATGAAGAGCGGCTCAAGCTTCACGTTTGCTGATAAATGTATCCCAGCAGGCACATGACGTTGAAATGACGTCGTGATGACGTCTATGCGACGTAATGACGTCGCATCGACGTCAATATGTCGTCATTTGACGTCATGTGCCTGCTGGGGTGTTGGTGTGCACATACTGAGTCATATAACTGGCAAAAAATCGGGTAAATATCCTATCTGATTTAACTTGCAAAGGTTACATTTTCTTTCATTGTGGGGAATATTTTCCCAACGGCCGGTCTCAACTGGGAGCTTATGATTTCCAGTTCTCTTTTTATCCGTAGCTCTGAGATGAGGCGGCTCAGCATGATGCTGGTTGTAGATACGGTAAAGGCCTGTTGTGCTTGCGACAAGCCTTTGCCATATCTACAGGCAACGGGTATGGGATTTTTTTTAACCTTGGCTTTTCTCCGTCTGTCAGGAAAAGGGCTCGATATAGACTGAAACTACGTCACAAATGGCCATTGAACCAACTGTGTTTTGATTATGATACTGAGGATTGAGTTAACGAGCTTATTAAATGCGTTTCGAAGAAAACAAAGTGGCATTCGCATTCTAAAATCATTTCATTGACATTTATTTCAGACCAAATTAAAAAGATATCAGTCATTATTTAAATTTAACAGGTATCAATAATGTCTTTTACAAATGAATTGGAAAATTAATGCTAGAAATAAAACGCTATTCGAATAAAGACCGTATTTTGAAAGTACAAGTTTCTTGCCCTTCGTCGAAAACAAAATGTCTGTGACTTTTTTTTGTTTCGTTTTGGATTAAACGGAATGCGTCATATGCTAAATTTCAGTCACCGTAAACATTTTAAGTTTCGGGACAGATCCGAACTGCTCTTAGCTGTCTGGGCCAGTCTGGGCCCAGTTGTTCAAAGCATCGTTAGCCTAAAAAGCTCGTTAAGAGGTCAACTCGTTAAGTGTTTTATGACTTTATAACCAAATAAACTAATATTTTTAGTTGAAAAAATGTGAGAAGCTTTTGCAATGCAAAAGCTGCTTACATTTTTTCGACAAAAATTATTGGATTTTTAGTTGAAAAAAAATACATTTTTTCGACAAAAATTATTGGATATTTACTTGAAAAAAATGTGAGAAGCTTTTAGCTTCAGTTTTTAATAACCGGGCCCTGATAAGTGTCTTCACAGTTTTCCATTCCTTTGGATGCATTATTGCATAGTTAAACAATGCCGTTCCATTTTAGGAAAATAACGGTAATTATTTAACGTTTTTTAAGGAGGGGGGAGGGAATTCTTATGGTACCTATCTACAGTAAATGTTTGTTATGTGTAAAAGCCATAGACAAGGAACTTAAGTATGGAAATTGTTTTTCATCAATAAATCCAGTTTAAACGAGAATATTTTACTTTTACAAACACAAACTAAAATCGACTCCAGTTAAACATTTAATATGGATTTTTAATCTTCGGTTGCGCTGAACTGAAAACCTTCACAGCAGTCCGAGGACTCCAATATGTTCAGTATTAAAAATAAATAAAAAGATAACAACAGTGAAATATAAACGACTTCAGTGATTAAAACAATGAACACCGTCGGGGTGGTTGGATCGGACAATGGTGATTGGGGGGGGGGGGTGTTGTCGGGGGGGGGGGGGGGCTTCTAAGTTAAAGGCCCGATTGCTTTATATTGCTCTATCAGTGGTAAAATTCATGAAAGTGGTGTATCGTTGCAATCTCCTCATTATAGTTTCGTCATTGTAAATGGCTGTGATCTGCCACCTAATAACACTGATTTTTGAAAAATGACTTGGGTCATTTCGATATCATACCATTGAATAAAATGCTAAAAACACAATTTACAGGGGTGTGCCCCCATTCGTTCTCCCTCTTTTGTTTACATTGCAACGCTTGACGGGGAAGCAGAAAAGGACATTGTGCTATGTGGGGCGATTTATCATTTTTTAAGAACATGTTTCCCCTGTTGTTTTTATTTCAGTTATAATACTCAATATCTGAAGATCAACCCACATTTTAGCACCAAACGTGGCGGTTGAACTGCTTTTCATAATGATTTATGGTTTGACGAATAATCCGCTGATAGGACTATGGACAGTTTAAATATTAATTATATAAAAATGTCCTTGCAGTAAGTGCAAGATGGGGTTGTTTGAAACGTTTGATTCGTTTGTCTGTCGCCCATTTGGTCTGTTGTGCGCTCTGATTATATTGCAATGCGGCCTGGTGAAGACGCTGGGTAGAAATGAGAAAATAATAAGAGCTTAATCTGACCCATTGCATGCAGCACCTAGATCTACTAGTTTTGTTCTTTTCACCAACGTATAATTCCTTTAAGACACACTGACCAACAAAAATATAAAGAAGAGCCAAATAAGCGCATGCTTCCGTTCTAATCCTATTTATTCTGCGTATTAGATCTATGTACACTTGAGATTTGTTGAAATAAAATATGTTTAAACTAAAAATATAAAGGCTAAAGACCAAAAGATCATAAGCTGCTCTATCTAGTCATTTCGTCATTAAATTTGCTGGAAACCAGTTATTAGAATTTTTGAAAACTATGGTGTTTCTTAGCAACAAGATGTCTGATCAGAGTCTACACTTCATCTCTGAATAGACTTGGTCAAGAATCTCTCATGACAAGTGCAGCGGGATAAGTATAAGCGGTAAATGCCTATATTTCATTTACAACGTTTGAGGAGCGGCTGTAGTGTAGTGGATAACACTCCGGACTACAAATCCAGGGGTCGCAAGATTGATCCCCCGCTTCTCCGGTCTTTCGGATGAGACTCTAAACCGAGGTCCCGTCTCTATATGACCTCGTTGTTGGTGGGACGTTAAACCCTAGTTCACTCACTCACTCACTACAAGGTTTGAAAAGTGCGCACTGACAATTTTGTTTTGACATCCAAGATTTGAGCTAGATCAGCTAAATGCTCAATTTGACAAATTAATGAAATTTGCCGTCGGGACTGTCTGCATCAGTCACCACTCCTCAGAGCTTATATATTAAATGCAATTATTCCTACGTAATGCGAAGGAAAGCACATGGAGCCTGTTCATTTCTTATGATCTTATTCCCAAAAGTACAAATAATCAGCAGTAATGTGACTGTCAGTACATGGGAACTTGAACTGCGACACATTCAATGGAGTGCTTATGTATAAGCTAATAGGAAAGACCAGTAGCTAATAGTGAACACCAGAGACCAGTTGTTCAAAGCATCGTTAGCTTCGTTAAGAGGTCAACTCGTTAAGTGTTCTATGGCTTTATAGCCAAATACACTGATAATTTTTTGTTGAAAAAATGTGAATAGCTTCTCACATTTTTTCAACAAAAATATTGTTGTATTTGAGACATCGTTTAAAAATTTTAATGAAACGTTAACTGACTAGTTTTGAACAACTGACCCCAGTTCGTTTGCCCTTGAAAGCAGGCGATCCAATAAATTCTAAAGCGTCAATGGAAATGTTCATGGGTGAAACAGCATTCTGCTGTTTTGTTATGGACCAAACTAACTAGTTTCGCCTATTCAACAGTGACTCTATAAACTATGAACGAAGGTCAAAAGTAGAAAGATATGGAAGCGTCCTAGTGACAGGTTAAAAAAATATTTATCTCATACGTAGGAGATAGGAAGTCCTACGTAGGACTTAGTAACTCCTACGTAGGACTTACTAACTCCTACGTAGGACTTAATAACTCCTACGTAGCACTTACTAACCCCTACGTAGGACTTAGTAACTCCTACGTAGGACTTAATAACTCCTACGTAGCACTTACTAACTCCTACGTAGGACTTAGTAACTCCTACGTAGGACTTACTAACTCCTACGTAGGACTTACTAACTGCTATGTAGGAGTTAATAAGTCCTACGTAGGACTTAGTAACTCCTACGTTGGACTAACTAACTCCTACGTAGGACTTAGTAACTCCTACGTAGGGCTTAGTAACTCCTACGTAGGACTTAGTAACTCCTACGTAGGATTTAATAACTCCTACGTAGGACTTAGTAACTCCTACGTAGGACTTACTAACTCCTACGTAGGACTTACTAACTCCTACGTAGGACTTACTAACTCCTACGTAGGAGTTAATAAGTCCTACGTAGGACTTAGTAACTCCTACGTAGGACTTACTAACTCCTACGTAGGACTTAGTAACTCCTACGTAGGGCTTAGTAACTCCTACGTAGGACTTAGTAACTCCTACGTAAGATTTACTAACTCCTACGTAGGACTTACTAACTCCTACGTATGAGATAATAAGCCCTACGTAGGACTTAGTAAGTCCTACGTAGGAGTTACTATCTCCTACGTAGGACTTAGCTGTTTCATACGTAAGAGATATTTAACTTGTATTTTATGTGTATCTGTGCTCAAATTACTGCCGCTTCAAATAATGTTATTTATATAACAAAATTCATATATTCGAAACGTATTATTTATTAATCTGCATCTCAATTACGGGAAAACTGTATCATGGTTATCTCCATTCTAATGCAACTTTATTTGGATAACGCTTTTAAGTATCTGATATTACATTGTTACATATTGCAACATTCTTATTTTCTATCAATAGAGAATAAAAAAGCTACATTTTTACGGAAGCGTATATACGCCACCACTTGCTACATAAAACTGCTAGCAAAATTTAAGTTTTTCGCGCTTAATATTTTATTTGTTCTCTGCATATTATCTGTCTTTGTGAAATGTTTAATTGAAAATGATCATAAAATGTATCACAACGCGTTTAAATATATTGTCATTTGCCATTATTTTCTCGAGAAGTCTTGATGTTATCTTTTATTGCTATATATTTAATATTTTCCCCCATATATTCATGCACAAATATTAACGCACCTCTCCGCACTGGGGTAAAATTATGTACCGCACCGCCGAAGATTCCGATCCCTACCAAACTTTACGGACACTACCCTTATCAAACTGCTTCCGAGAATGTATTGATTCAGTATAATCGTTTGTTTATTAGACATGTTAGAGTATCTGAAGTATAAAATATATGATTTTATGCTAAGGCTTGAAATTTCCCAGCCACACAAATGATTTCTGTACAGGATCCATCCATTTGAATTAAGGGTAACATACACAAAGTAATCCCTTTTTAGCTCACCTGAGCCATAGGCTCAGGGTGAGCTATTGTTATTGCCCAGTGTTCGTCGTCCGTCGTGCGTCGTCCGTCGTCAACAATTTGTTTTAATGACATCTTCTCTAAAACCGCTAGGCCTAGGGCTTTGATATTTGGTATGAAGCATTGTCTAGTAAATCTCTACCAAGTTTATACAAATGGTGGTCCCAGGGTCCAAAATGGCCCTGGGCAGGGGGTATTGGGTTCAAAACTGAAAAATACTTAAAAGTCTTCTTCTCCAGAACTGCTTGGCTCAGATGCTTGAATTTTTTTTTATGTAGCATTGCCTAGTAGTCCTCTACCAAGTTTGTTAAAATGGTGGCCCCTGGGTCCAAACTGGCTTCGCGGCAGGGAGTCCAAGGTTTGAACTATAGAAATACATAGAAAAATAATCAAAACTCTTCTTCTTAAGAACTGCAGGGCTCAGTTGCTTGAAATTTGGTATGTATCTTTGCCTAATAGTCCTTTACCAAGTTTGGTTAAATGATGGCCCCAGGGATCAAAATGGCCCCGCCCCAGGGGTTCCTGGGTTTGGACCTTAGAAATACATAGAAATTATTCAGAAAACTTCTTCTTCAGAATCGCAGGGCTAAGATGCTTGAAATTTGGTATGTAGCACTGCCTTATAGTCCTTTACCAAGTTTGTTCAAATGATGGCCCCAAGGTCCAAAATGGCCCTGCGGCTGGGGGTCCTGAGTTCGAACCATAGAAAAATATTCAGAAATCTTCTTCTTCAGGACCACTTGGCTCAGATGCTTGAAATTTGTTATGATGCATTGCTCGGTGGACTCCTGCAAGGATTGTATAAATGGTGGACACGGGATCCAAAATGGTCCTAGGGCGGGGAGTCTTGGGTTCGAAATAAAATATAGTTAAAAATCTTCTTCTCCAGAATCCCTTAGTGCAGATGCTCGAAATTTTGTATGATGCATTGCCTAGTAGTCATTTACTAGGCTTACTCAAATGATGGCATCAAGTTAAAAAATGGCAGCACCCCTTTGGGTCCTGGGTTTGAACCATAGAAATAAATAGAAAAATATTCAAAAAATCTTCTTTTTTAGAACCACTTGACTCAGATGCTTGAAATTCAGTATATAGCATTGCCTAGTGGTCCTTTACCAAGCTCATTCAAATGATTGCCTCAGGACCCAAAATGGCCCCTCCTTAGGGGGTCAAGGGTTTGACTCGTAGCAATACATAGAAACAATATTTAAAAAATCTTCTTCTTCTTGGCTCAGATGCTTGAAATTCAGTATATAGCATTGCCTAGTGGTCCTTTACCAAGATCATTCAAATGATTGCCTCAGGACCCAAAATGGCCCCTCCTCAGGGGGTCCAGGGTTTGACCAGTAGCAATACATAGAAAAAATATTTAAAAATCTTCTTCTTCAGAACCATTTGGAAATGGTTGCACACTATTAGGTTTGTTCAAATGATGATCCTAGTTTGAGCTTTATCCTTTTTTTGTTCAGGTGAGCGATTCGGGGCCTCTTGGCCCCCTTGTTTTATCTTATTTCATTTCGCAGATGTAACTTATTTAAACTAATACCACTTGACACATGCTTATGTGATTCTGTAATTAGGAATATATCGGAGAACAATAAATTCCGTCAAGAGAAGATGTGGTTGAAGATCAGCCTACCTTAAAGAATAATTTTTGTCTCGGTCGGACAAATGCAATGTTTCCTGTAATTTATGATATTTATTACTGTTCGCTCAAAGGCGGTACTTTTGATATGGGTTATTTCTACTGTACGTTTTAAGTGTTTTTATGTTCTTTTGATATGGGTTATTATTTCTAATGCACGTTTTGTGTGTTTAGATGTTATTATTCCATTCAAGGTTAACTTGATAAAAATGTGTGCTGTTGAGTGAAGGGGGAAGGGCCGGTACTCCCATATTAAGTCAATTCGGGTATATACCGTGGAAATGCACACACACACACACACACACACACACACACACACACACACACACACTATTTTTTGTGTGTTGCCCTGCCACTTAACTTTCGTCGAGACTGACAATGATACATTCTCTCCCTTCTGCTGATTCAAGATTAGTGGCGGAAGTATATGCACGCAGTACACTGAACAAAATTTCTAATAGGTCACTTTTTCCATAGAATTAAGCCTTATCAAATTGCAAATTTATCTGTCTACAAATTAGGAGAAACAAATGACTGTATATGCTTGTAGTTTACAAGCAGTACTATCGTTCATGCTTTTTCAAAATCGATTATTACAATTTGAAGTCTGTATTAAGAGTTACACAAATATTCCAAGGGGAGTAATTTCAAAGCTTCAATATCAAAATTAATATAAACAAGAATTTCATGAGAACTGAGTACAAATTTAATGTTTTTATCATGGATAACTTAATTTACCTCTGAAATTTCATGATTTTGTGCCAGTTTGATGCAGGTTTTATGCGTTTTTAAACTGCTCTATAGTTTACAATCAAGGGGTCATAACTCTGATTTTTCTAGTAAAATTTTGATTACAAAATTCAATTTTAATAAGTGGATAAAAACTTAAATTTTTTATCATTATTATAATCAAAGGTAATGTCTAGAAATCATATTTCTGCAATGAAGAAAACTGACCAATTAGAAATTTTGTTAAGTGTACTCGTTAACTGCTTATGTCTTGGCCGACACAGGAACTGATCGGCTCGACATGACTTTAGTTGTTTACTGGACCTTTAAACCTCAACAAAGTCAACTTAACCCCCCGCTTTGTCAGTGACAAGTCGCTCCCTAGGATATAAATTTACGCAGCACATATACGTAGGCCCTATACCTCTTCTATATATGAGTACCCCCTTCCCCACCCACCTCGGGGTATTGTTCCCAGCTAAGGGTCCAATGAATCTCAAGGTAGTGAGACGATGCAGCAGGTATATATGGCAAGCCGTTTTGCTATTTGTAATGCATAGTAGATATCTCATATAGTACATTAGATTTCTAATATGCCGATTAAGATATCTAATATGCCATATAAGATATCTAATATAAAATATGAGACATCTTAAAATTCTATATATGAAATCTGATATAAGATATAAAATATCTTATATCGAATATAAGATATCTTATTTATTTTTTCTTAAAACCTTTCTTATACAATATATCAGATATCTTTTATACTGTATTACATATCTTATATGGCATATAAGTTATCTTATATAGGATATAAAATATCTAATATTCGATATGAGATATCTTATTTAAATTTACGTATTAGATACCTTATATTATATTTCAGGTAACTGATAAAGCATATAAGATATCTTATATGCTATATAAGATATCTTATATATTTTATAAGGTATCTGATATAGCATATAAGATATCTTATATGTAAAAATAAATGAGATATCTTATATCCTAATATCATATATAAGATTTCTTATATATGATATCAGATATATGTGATATAAGATATCTCTTATGTTAAATTAGATACCTTAAATGTTATTTAAGATAAATTTAAAAGTTTATAAGATATCTTATTTATTATGTAAGATATCTTATAGATAAAAGATGTCTTATACAAAAAATAAGATATTTGTTTATAATATATAAGATATCTGATATAATAAATGAGATATCTACATTCCAGAATAAATAGTAAAATGGTTTGCCATAGGTATACTTTATTTTCATGGAAGTTATCCTGTGACACATAAACATTTCTTGGGTACCAAGTGCCTCCTCGGCCACTGATAAAACGTCTTTTCCGAATGGCCTTGTAGCTCCTTTTTGATACCGTCTCATGACACTATATAGGAATGAACATTTCAAGTCACAATTTAAGTGTTATACCGTTAACTTACAGTTGATTTTACCTCATTGCAGCTAGTGTTGTGCCGTGTGGCGGCCGTAAAACCCGTACATCATCTATAGTGCAGATTATGTTTTATTTTCGTCCTTTGAGATTAGAGGTAATATTTTGAAAAATCTGAAAATTTAGATTGGTTTAAAGTCTTATTCTAGATCATCGTCTTTTATATCATATGGACCCTTTTTGATAATAATCAGTCATTGAATCGACTGCCGTATTAATATTAAGAAAATACAGTATGCTTTTCTCTGGTTTCGTCACTAGATATTGTCAGTGTCACTGATGAGGCTTTATTAGCCGAAAGTACGTAGTCTCGCCCATGTTACTTCTTCTGAATGTGTTCTCTGCTCTTGAAGGAACTCTGACAGATTTTGATTTTACCCCTATCTTCCTACTGGTACGCAAACTGCCATTGAACTGTGGTCGAACAGTAGTTTTTAGTTTAAACAAATAGCGAGCTTCTATTGTTTAAGGGAAATGATTTTGACAATTGCTAGATCTTATCTGAATACAGAATGTAATATTGATCTTCTTTCGTCTTATTGCGTATAATTAAATCGACTAAACAGAAAATACTTTCCGCATGCCCCTTTTTCTTCGTTTAAGACAATAAATTTATTAATCTGAATGAGATAATGAGTAGCAAGTGGACAAAAATATTAGCACCGCTCCTTACATATATATCACGATGCATATTTCAAAAAACAACTGGCAAAAATAGTGTCATAAAATGAAAAATATTAGTACTACTTGTTATTTTTTCAACAAAGGACAATAATACTGTTACAAAATATAAAATGTCTCGAACTGACATATATAAATTTATCAATACGACATATTCAACTATCTGAACGAAATATTATTTTCTCTTGCTTTATATTATATATTTTTGAAGGAAATAATACAATCATTCATCCCGAAGACAGAAAGTGATCTGTGAAGACGCAAAATGTTTTCGCGCAAAAAGGTAGTTTTTAATTAAAGGCAAATATATTGCCACAACACATGTATGGCTATATACTTTTCGATCATAGTGAAATACTTATTTATCAAATTCAGATAATCATTTGCCAAGCAAGAAAAAGTTAGACACAGTGTTTTCTTTTATTTGTCCGTCAACATTAAATTGAGACTAACCGTGAAAATAATGATCTAAACGCACTATGTTTTAACATCATGAATATTATCGCAGTCAAGCCACTTATTTCTGGCGTTTTCGTGAGAAAAACATATTTTTCTGGCAGTTTTATGTAGCAAGTGGTGGCGTATATACGCTTCCGTACATTTTCTAATCATCATAAAGCATCTTCTCAATAGCGAGATTACCGATGCATGATGAATAGATTAAGAAATACTTGATCAAATCGCTTTCATGTCACAGCGTAAATTTATCCAGCTTTGTATCAATACAAACAGCTTTATTGTTATATATTGTGAAAAGTAAATATTTGATCCGCGGATTATGCAGCCCTCTGAACGAATATTTCTTGTCTTGTCTGAGATCAATAATACAAATCATAAAAACTATTGGGCACAAGAAAACCAACAAAGTGGTTTTGCGCCCAGTGCAGACTCAGATCAGCCTGGGCATCCGTTCAGCCTGATCAGAGACTTCGCTGTCCGCATGGAGATAGCTTAGACCCTTAGCTACCCTTAATGCGCTTAGTGAAGGTTCTGATCAGACTGGGTTGATGCCTAGGCGCATCTGAGTCTGCGCTAATTGCACAACCGCTTGTTGGTTTTCTCGTGTCGCAGCTCAAATTATTAACGTTATTATGACGTTGTTAAAGACTGGCCACACGTCCTAGAGTAACAGGTTTTGAAGCAGATAAATTATAGTAAAGAAAAAAGATAGGCAATGATCAGGAATTAATACAATCAAGTCCCACATTCTGCCCTAAAAACCAATAGGGATAGAAACACATACACACACACACACTCACGCACGCACGCACCAACGCACGCACGCACACACACACGGAAAAAATGACACGAGTTCACGAACACACACACACACACACACACACACACACACACACACACGGAAAAATAGAAACAAGTTCACGAACTACATTTTGTCAAAGGACTACAGCATTTACACTAACTCTCCGAAAGTAGGTGACTCAAGGCAAGCCACAAATCTATCTAAGATCTATGCCAGATCTGGATATGTCAAACAACGTTCAAACAACGTCATATCGACGTCGATGCAAAGTGATTATGTTGCAAACATATTTAAACGACGTATTTTCAACCTTATACGCCTGCTGAGTACATACTGTAGCAGTTTCTGGCTTTCTTATGGCTATTTCTTTCTGTTATATTATCTCCTACGTAGGACTTACTAAGTCCTACGTAGGACTTACTAAGTCCTACGTAGGAGATAGTAAGTCCTACGTAGGAGTTACTAAGTCCTACGTAGGACTTATTATCTCCTACGTAGGAGTTAGTAAGTCCTACGTAGGAGTTAGTAAGTCCTACATAGGACTTATTATCTCCTACGTAGGCGTTAGTAAGTCCTACGTAGGAGTAACTAAGTCCTACGTAGGCGTTAAAAAGTCCTACGTAGGATTTAGTAAGTCCTACGTAGGAGTTAGTAAGTCCTACGTAGGAGATAGTAAGTCCTACGTAGGACTTATGATCTCCTACGTAGGGGTTAGTAAGTCCTACGTAGGTGTTAGTAAGTGCTACGTAGGACTTATTATCTCCTACGTAGGGGTTAGTAAGTCCTACGTAGGAGTTAATATGTCCTACGTAGGGGTTAGTAAGTCCTACGTAGGAGTTACTAAGTCCTACGTAAGACTTCCTATCTCCTACGTATTAGATAAATATTTTTTAACCTGTCACTAGGACGCTTCCATAGAAAGAGAAGGAAAGAAAATGGGACCGATTATTTCGAATGTAATTTTTAGAAATTTCATATCAGTGATCGGAAAGAATTATGTCAGCGAACTTAAACTATGCCAGTAGATGGACTTACATGCGTAAGTTCAGATATACACCATGATTGCCATACTCTGATATCAAACCCCGCAAAGTGAGCCCAACGTTCCCAAAGGGCATACATATTATCAGAAGGGATTGAGCAGTCACCCCACTGGGCACACAAGGTTGAATCAATATTATTGCATAAAAAGCAGTGCCGTACGGTATTAACATCCGTGCATCGACCGGCGAAAAGCCGCGTATCAACAAGGGATTCCACGCGCTGTTGATGCACGGATAAGCAATTTTCAATATGTTCGTGTCTGGGCCATTAAAATAATTCTGCCATGTTAAAATTGCTCCAGAACATTTATAGGGGTAGACAGAGAGAAATTCAGGGCAAATCTTGAGGGAAAACCAGCCGAAGGGCTCTGTAAAAATACAGCCAAACTCATTGTTTCTCAGATTTAAAAAAAGAAATAAAAGCAGATCTCCACTTCCGAACAGCAGCTGTTCGACCTAAAAACACTTAAAATAGAAACGAATTACAAAGCCGAATAACAGCTGTTCAACCTAAAACACTTGTATTCTATGACATACCCTGATATGTGGTATGACATACTCGGTAACGTACATAACAGTGTAATATTCTGTAGATATTGAAATAAGTATTTTAGATTTTATATACCGTAATTGTAATTGTGGTTTTAATTGGTATAAGTAATCACCTATTTTAATTAAAATAAAGTATGCTTCACGTTACCGGTATGATCTAAAAACACTTGGTAACGAAAGCAACATTAATATTACTGGCTCCAGGGAGGATCGACAAGATTACTGCAGGGGATAACAGAGCATAATTTCTACAATAATTGCATTTCTTTCTGCTCGAATGTGTGTTTGCATAAGCAGATAAAGTTATATCTAACTTTCGTGAGAAGGGTGCAGTAACGTAGTCAAACTGAAGAATGTGTATCTCAGTCACATATACTAGGTAGTTAAATTAGATGTGAAATCACCTGAAATGATAGAACATATTCTTTTAACAAAATATCTACTACAGATGTACAATTTGTGCTCAAAAACATGTGTAATATGCGCATTTATTACATTCCATTGAGTGTTAGTGGATGGGGTAAAGAATAGTCATGGCAAAATAATCTGCACCACTTTTGGTTCCGGCATCCACCCTTATTTTGACTCTTTCTGGTAATACTAAGCCCTGGTACCAACAGAATTTTTCTACCTTATGGGTAGAAAAAGAATTGCATTTTACGTCACCGCCCCCTTGACTATTGAACAGAAACGTATTACGAAGCCCAGCCTGCGATGCTCATACGAATTAGGGCCATAACGTCTACTCCTTAAACATCTACTCCCATAACGTCTACTCCCACAACGTCTACTCCTATTTGGTCTACTGTGCCAAAACGTCTACTCCCATTTGGTCTACTGGGCCAAAATGTATAGTCTGGTTTGTCATATCATATGACATGTACATTGTAGGTTCACAAACACTGCCTGCTGGATGCATCTATATCAATATTCAAAGTTCAAAATCCCACCCTTGATACCCTGCATACTTCTTGATGAAATGTTGACCCCACTGGGAATTATCCCATACACTTAAAATATGAAAGTGCATAGTTACTTTATGTAACTTAGGAGGTCTAAGCCTGCCCAGGAATAGTGTGGTAAGGTTAACTGACCGTCCCGACATGACCTTAGTTGTTTACCGTGGACGTTAAGCATCAAATCAACCAACCAACCAAATTGAAAATTAATGTTATTTAGGTGTTCTAATATTTAAGCACATTCGGGTACCAAATTATGTATTTTGTTAAGTTCTGCTTTTAAAATCAAATGAAACCAAAAGGTATGTCACAGGTTTGAGATGAGGATAGGAAAATCCATCCCTCAGGATAACTAATTGGCATTGCTTCATGATGCCGATCAGTGACCTACCTTAGGTAGAGATTTTTCTGTCCATTAAAGATACTTTTCTGAGAGTGTTATAAAGCCATGCATTAAACATGATAATCCACTGAGTGGATTAAATATGCAAATTATGCCGTAACGTTATGCGTTGACATCCATAAAAAGTCGCGTTTACTAATTGCGAAATCATGACGTTTTAGTGCAAAATTTGCTAATAAAATGCGATTTAAATGTCATAGGATAAACAGAATCTGGCATTCATGCTCCTGTACTGAATTTATTATACTCGGTGGTGAAAACGATAAGATACTCGACATAGCCTCACATCTTATCATTTTCCCCAACTCGTTTAATAAATTCAGTAATACACGAGCACTCATGTAAGATCCTCTATGTATAGTATGCCCATGACTGTGTCACTAAATGTTGGGACACCTTGAACAGCTACATAATTATCAGAATATTCTACTATCTAGTGATGGGTCAAAAAGTTTATGCAAAAAGCACACCCTGGAGCCAGTATTTTACCAACCAAAGTCACCCTGCTGGTATTGTGTAATGTAAATTTTTACCCTTTGGTTGGACTAGGCCATTCATCAACTGAGGGGTGTTCTACAGGGTTTCCCTGAAAATAATAGTAACACTGGGAAAATTTTGATTGACTACACTATATAGGATATATATTGTAGAACCTGACGACACTCTTCCTCAGAAGCAGTCTGACCTGTCTGTATTACTATTTGTGAAGATTTTGCCTTTATTCCTCCAAGTAGACTTAACAGTAATTTGGATTAATTATAGTTGCAGGGGTTAAGATGGCTAGCTTTGTGCCAATTCTCTGTCAATGGGGTTTCTTGTAACACTAAGGCAGTAATTGAAAGGTTTCATTGTCTATGCATTCCACATCGCATATTTCTAGACTTATTCAGTGAGAACGAAAAGGGTAATTGGATTTACATAGGGAACTATCATCCTGATGGTGCCAGAAAGCATTTGAGCCATGACATGACAAAACCAACAAAGTGGCATGTGCACCCAGTGCAGACTTGGATCAGCCTGGGTATCCGCCTCTTTTGATGTGTGCTTTGAGGGTTACAAGGGTCTAAGCTAGTTACATGCGGACAGGGAAAACTCTGATCAATTATACCTATCCATGCCTTTGTTTTGTGCCAGTAGATTCCTTAGCTTAATGTTCAAACATACTGTTTGTGAACAATATAGAGGATATTTACTTTTTTTCATCCAATGTGGTGAAAATATCAGCAATTTCATGAGTGCGTCCGTCCGGATTTGTCATTTTGGTATTAATTTTTTGTCAAGCAGATGGATTTCAAAATAATTTGGCACAATTGTTCTCCTGGATGAGTAGAAGTGCCATTTGGAACATTTTTTCAGGTAGGTCCAAGGTCAAGGTCACACTTGAAGGTCAAATGATAAAATGGCCATAATTTGAGCTTGTCCGGGCTTTTACTTCAACATTTACAAATGGATTTCAAAATAATTTGGCACAATTGTTATCCTTGGTGAATAGAAGTGTCATTTGGAAAATTTGTTCAAGTAGGTCCAAAGTCAAGGTCACACTTGAAGGTCAAAATGATAAAATGGTCATAAATTGAGCTTGTCCGAGCCATTACTTCAACATTTAAGCATGGATTTCAAAATAATTTGGCACAATTGTTCTTCTAGATGAGTGGAAGTATCAAGTGAAATATGTTTGGGTAGGTCCAAGGTCAAGGTCACACTTGAAGGTCAGATATTGTAATTATCATAAATTGAGCTTGTCTGGATCATCACTTCTACATATTTTCCTTTGTGAAAATTTGAAAAAAGAAGAAGAAATATGCTGGCTAAGCATGATGTTGTTTGGCTTCTTTCCAGAGTGAAGCAGTTACTTAGTCTTGACATACTTATAGGTTACTAAAGCAAACAGCGGGCTCGACCAGTTGTCCCTGGACAAGCTTCTAGTTCTCTTTAGGGGAATAATGGAAAACAGACAGCTTCAAAAATACCTGTGTTCCTAGTCATTTCTCGTTAATTTGGTTGGCTGAGCGCATTTACAATCGGACATCCTCGCCGATATCTTCGATATAGATTTAATTCAGGATACGGAATTGACCGAAGTGTTACGATTGAGCGCATTTAGTGGATATAATATTGGGTGGAAACGCAGTTTGCACCTAGAAAATGATTATGAATTAATAAAAATGTCATGATTAACTCCCTTGACCGAACAGCAGATGGGCAAACTCCTAAGGAGCCACGGTAACTCAGTGGGTAAGCGCTGATCTGCTGATCTTACACCCCCGAGATCGATTCCCGGAGGGGGAAATCTTTTCAATCGTAAATGGAGTTCCATTGCAGACAGCCTTTCATTACCACTTAGGAGTCCCGGTAGCTCAGTGGGTTAAGCGCTGGCCTACTGATTTAGGAGACCCAGGTTCGAGTCTTCAGTTTTGAGACGAGAATCTTTCCTACCATAAACAGGGTTCCACTGCACACAGCCTTCCATTATCACCCTCCCATCGTCCGGATATGACTGAAATACTGTTGAAGAGGACGTAAAATCGCATTCATTACCTACTCTTCCAATGTCCTGATACGACTCAAATACTGTTGAAAAGGACGAAAAATTGCAAGACATCCATCTATCCATCAAAACACCTTTGAAAACAACTTGTCATTGGCATATCAATCGGGTCAGAGAAAAATCAGTTTTGTGGTAAATGGGTACATGTATATTTCTGCGTTGTTTGCAAAGCGCTTAAAACAGAGAATTGAATTATTTGAGAATGAATTAGAGGTTTGAGAAAATCACACTTTATCATTGTGTGAATTTTAGGTAGCATCTCACTTATAATTTGAGAGAAGCATGGCATACGCTGTATGCCATGCTCCTCTCGAATTATAAGTGAGATGATGCCATAGATCTGTTACCATAACAACTATGGAATTACCAACTGTTGTGATTAGTGCCTTGGCAGAATGACGCCTCGGTAACGTCACTTTAACATCAATATGAACTCTTCCTTGCTTTGGTAACAGATCTATGACATCACTGGTATGGAGCATGACAAATAGTGTTTGCCATGCTCCGCCAATATTTCATTGACATTACAATCTGAAATTCTTTCAACAGAAATTTCAGATTTTTTCAAACAAATAATTATTCTCAAGTCATTTAATTTTTTCTAGGTCAAACCTGTCTCAAAAGCCACCTTTATTAGGCAAAACTCTCCCTTAAGAGGCCAAATTCTCATATCCCAAGGTAGCATTTCCTGGAACAAATTACCTGTATTAAGCAAGCACCAGCCTTAAACAAACGTTTTTATTTTTCCCTTTGGTGATTGCTTAAGACAGGTTTGATGTAAGTTGCAACGGATAATGTAACGATTTTTTGATACAGTAGACAATTTTCAGTTAGTGATATTTCTGGTAATTAGAAACGCCAATGTTGGTCATGTAAAGGTTTCATCGTCTGTGACTTCCACACCACTTATTTCAAGACATGCCCAGTGGCAGTTATTTTTCAGACAAAAGATGTAATTGAATTTACTAGAAGACTTATCATACTGATGGCACCAGAGACCGTTTAAATTGACCTAGATTAAGCTTGTAGATATACCATCTGTCTTTTTCCCAGAAACTTGAAATATGTCTTAAATTGCATGAATGAGCACAGTTTCATTGGGAGAAGTCGCGGCTCAAATAGGCGTTATCCAGTCAAAGCTGTCAAGGAAAGCAGCCAAGGGAAGGCCACTTGTTCTTTCTTCTTCTTTTTTATTTTTTTTTTATTTTTTGATTTGGAAACTGTTACATTTTACCCTCCCTTCATACGCTGTCCAGTTACCTTTCATAAGTATGGTGCTTGGCCACGTACGACATGTTATAATATTAAATAGACTCAAGTGAGAACCTGGGGCCGTATTCATAAAACGACTTAAGTCGTTGCTATGCTGTTGCTAAGGCTAAATTTCTTTGAAGGAGATTCCCTACAACTATGAAATTTGCTCTGGAGGAACAGTCTTACAAAGACTGTTCCTCCAGACCAAATTTCATAGTTGTAGGGAATCTCCTTTATAGATATTTAGCCTTAGCAACCGCATAGCAAGGACTTAAGTGGCTTTATGAATACGGCCCCTGAACATGATGAACAGAGTTCAGCGTTTGATTATGTATTATAAACTCAAACAATGAAGACAGTTTTTGTTTGCCATTGTGTTTCTTTTCTGTCTGATAATAACCCTTTTCAATATAATAGACTGGTCCTAGTTCACACATGGAAGGGTCAATATAATATTCAAATAGGGATTATGGCTTTTTTTCTTCAAAATTTAGAGAATTACATGTATCACTCTTACCCTTTTATATAAAATGGAATATTCATAGTTCAGTCATGGACCAGTCTATGTAAGATGTTAAGGGGAAGGAATAGAAAACGGTTACACTACTACCCTTTTCTCAATAATGGAACTCTCTAAAGATGGAAGAGTCCATTTCATATATTTGGGGTCTTAATTTACATTGAAGGGTAAAAACAATAATGTTATTACCCTTCTATAACAATGGACTTCTCCAAGTTCAATGCTAGAACAGTCGATTTCAGATATAAAGGGGTGGCCGTTTTTTGACGAGTTATCAACTCTATTCTGAATAATGGATCTGCCCAAAATACAAATATGGAACAGTCCACTTCTGATATTTAGGGATGAGAGCTTGAAATATGGCCATTTCCAAATAATGGCTATGGCCATATTTAAAAATGGAGAAGTCAATTTTAGTTATTTAGGGTTGAAAGCTTTTCTTTATGGATAATATGAATTTTTCCTAACAATGGACTTGTCCATCTTTAAACATGAGAGAGTCAATTTCAGATATTTATAGGTGAAATAAATGGGTTTCCAACTCAATAATGGATATAGTACAGACAGAATGCCTGAGGCTCATCTGACAAGTTCTCAAAAACTAAGTTTGCATGCCAAACCTCGACTTGAAATGCCGTTATTTTTCTGTCGATCAAACACTCCTTCTATAGAAGCAGGTCAAAAACATAGAACATTGGCAAAAGGGAATTAAAGTTTTGTTACTTGAGCCTAAATCATGACCAAAGAGTGCAATTAATAGGACTATGAATTGCAACACCCGACAGCATATTTTTTTTGAAGAAGAAAATGGTTGGACTTAGCTTCGATATATGAGCATAGATCTACACGAAGATAAATCAAATAATATTTTCTTGCGCATGGGAGGAAACATTATGGCCGATGAAAACACTCCACTGGGCACTCAACTTGAGTTGACGTTAATTCAACGTTGACATTGATTCAACGTCATGACATTGAATCGACGTTGATTCGATGTTGATTCTACGTTGTGTGCCTGGTGGGAAGAAGGTCATTAGGGTCTTTAAATACGCTCACGTGAGCAGATTTATGACATATAGAGGATCTTATACGAGTGGTCATTTCATATGAAGTTTATGAAACGAGTCTTCGGCGAGTTTCATAAATTTAATTTGAAATGACCAAGAGTGTAAGGTTTTGTTTATCAGATGACCCTTTAAAATGGTATTTTAACGCCTTAAAACTCAACATAATTTCATTAAGAAAACGCATTGTTGACATGGACGTTATCAATGACGTGACGCCAAAGTGTTATTACATGTGTGGTCATAAGATTTTTATGACATAGAATAGAATAGAATAGAATATATTTTATTTCCAAATCAAGGACCCTTTCGGGTAGTTAAAAAAAGTACACATATGCACACTGGTCTGGCATTCAACACAGCCAACGAAGTCAACGTTACGGAACCTGCTTTTTCTGCTCATCAGTATAAGTTTGTTTCAGAAGTATAGTCTCACGGACCATCCGACCCCCTACTATTGAAACAGGAATCAAAAGTTTACCTGTATTGATATGCATCTTCAAGAAATACTTGGAAACAATTTTTGGGCTACAACGACCAGACAACGAATTGGTGAAAAAACTTATTCAAGCACTGCATTTATACTAGACGGAATTTCTTCGAAAATCTGGTCTGACTAAGAGGTCTAACAAACTGCCGGGTCCGTAAGAATGATAGTTTCAAATTAATGTAGGAAGTATGCGAAAACAATCGAGTTTTATAGTACGTTGCCTTCGTTGGCTGTGTTGAATGCCTGACCAGCGTGATATGATTTGCAAAAATATACACCAACACAAAAATACGCACACACAAACACACATATATTAACTACATATAACAAACATTACAAAACAATTAGTTGATCATATCTATACGACTTTGTGTGCATCAATGCTCAAGGAATGTAGATGGTTCGTTAAAAAAATTAATCATTTAATTTATATTCATGTTTCGGAATTATTTACTTATTCTATTTCAATATATGGTTGATATTCCTTTTATCTAGACAATTTACAATATAATAAGCTAACTCACTTAAAACATCTTCCTTTTCCTGTGATAATAACCACTGAGCTTTATTCATATCATTTAGCAAATGAAAGTTTGGGTTATTTAAACATATAGTTTTATAGAATTCTGTTCTTTCTGTTTCATATTTGGAGCACTGTGTTAAAAATGTATCTCATTTTCAACTTCATTTAAACTGCAATTTCGGCATAATCGTTCTTCTCTTGGTAAGGGTTTTGGTTTATGATACCTTCCAAATTCAATCATAAGATTATGAGCACTAATGCGAATCTTACAAATTGCTCGCCTGTGGTGAAAATTTGATAAAAATAAATAAGGCTCCATGCAAAAAGATTGTTTTATATTAAAATATGTGTCAAGTTTACCCGAAAGCATATGTTCATCCCGCTCTTGATTCCAGTAAGATGTGTATCGTTTTATTATTTTGCTTTTTACAATATTTTTATACGTCATGTCATAGTGACGGCTGTTGAACGTCATTACCAAACACGTTGGTAAATAGCTGTTATTCGTCCTTTCCTTGGCGTAAAATTAGCCAGAACTTCACAAATAAGTACCAAAATTGATGTGAAAACATAGTATAAATGTGAGAGATAAATTTCATTTTTCGGAAGTTCATGGTTCCGTGCTTTGTTGTTCCCAAATGTTGTAAAGCAAGCAAGTTATTATCTCAAACAATAGTAGCATGCATTTTCTTCTCAGAGTGTCAAAATTTCCTTCTAGTCACTGTCACTGATGCTACTAAAACCAAAAATATAGTTGAGTGAATATATATTTGTTGTCTTCTTTTAATGCCAAGTTCAGATGTGCCAAGATTCCACAGACACAGGTTTGAAACAGTCTTCCCTAAAATATTGATTCAAACTAAATGTGACTTAGCAGCCATATAGAACAGACTTGAAATAGGTCCATATAGTAAATTTCCTTGAGACATGCCTAACGGCTTAAACGTTGGAAAACTCTGTGTGTGTGTGTGTGTGTGTGTGTGCGCGCGTACGTGTGTGTGTATGTGTTTGTGTGATTTGTCGCTTAACGTCCACGGTAAACAGCAATGGTCAATTCGGGACGGTCAGTTAACCTAACCACACTATTCCTGGGCAGGCTTAGACCTCCTAAGCTGTTAACCAGTACTAAGACCGGGTTTCGAACCCAGGGCCTCTGACTTATGACTCAAGTGCCCTACCGATTGCGTAACACGGCCCGTGTGTGTGTGTTTAAATATTTCCTCAATCTGTTTTTCAAATAAAGTCTACACTTGTTTTTACCTCACACCTGTAGATAATGCCACCATTCAAGAAGTTAAGAAATTTTACTTTGCTAAATAAAAATTAGCAACAGAAAGTGCACTAACAACTGGGTTTACTTGAATAAACAACTCATGAACATTTCACTGTCTTAGCTGGACAAGCCTTCCTATTAAAAGGAAATTTTATTTGTGTATTTATTAATAAGAGTTTTTAGTACAAACATATGACATGACGTTATCGACTGAATAGCAGCGACGTCACTTGATAAATGTATCTTTTGAACCCTAAGCCATGATCCACCACCTGGTATCGAGCCTGTCTGTGTCGGCAAGATTTCAGCTGTAGTTGTTACGGTCCCAATTCTCATAATGACGATCTCTAAGAGGCTCGAAGAAATGGATCCATGACAGCACCTCCTGGCTGGCACCGAGTCTGTCTATGGAGAGATTTCATCAAGCGTCATCTTGCCTTGTCCAAACAAAATGGTGGTCCCATTTGACCTAATTATCACACCGGGTAGGCAGCAATCAAAACGCTCTTAACAATCGATTACCGCGGATCAAAAGCCTTTAGAAACAACGTTTTCGATTGCAAATGGTCGCCAATTTGCAATCGAAAACGCTGTTTCTAACGGTTTTTGATCCGCGTTCGTCGATTGCACAAGCGTTTTCGATTGCCGCCTACCCGGTGTGATTAGAGTAATGATAGAAAAAAATGAAATCGTCTTTCTTATAAGCAGTAAAACATGTTTATCTCGCCTGCGACTAGCAGAAGCGAGACATAGGTATTACTTTTGCGGTGTCGTCTGCGTCGGCCGCTTTTGTCAAAATATGGCGCTAGCTCTGTTTTGCGACAATGTGCTAACAAGCGAGCCTCTGCTTTCCGCGGAATTCTTATTTTACTCCGGTTTTCCAATGTTTGCATATGGTCTGTATCACATACTCAGCAGAAAGAACAGGGTCCGAGGTTATAAATTTGAGTATAATCTCAAACTCAAAATAAAACACACTATTGGCTGCTTCCGAGCATGTGCTTGGAAGCAGCCAATTAGTGTGCTTTATTTTGAGTTTGAGAATGTACTCAAGTTTTATAACCTCGGGACCAGTTCTTGAGTTCTTTTTCTTTGTTTTGTACTGAAAATTTGCATATCGCTAAAACTGTGTTAAGTACCCTATATCCTTATAAGTTTTTTTTTTTTTTAAAAATACCCTTTATCCCTGAATTTATTTTGCCAGTATCCTTATGTCCCTTAACCCTTCAAGGGCCTCATTTTTTGAAGGAATAGAAACAGTCAGGGTTTCATTTTTTGCTTGGGATCAATTCTTTAAGTGTATAGATCCCTTTTGAGGAGGGGCTGTTCTCACAGAAAAGTTAGAACTATCACATCTGAAAAAAATAGAGCTGATTTTTTTTATTTATTCATTTATTTATTTATTTATTTTGTTGCTAAAGAAGCATGTTCATGCCACCATCTACAAGGTCTGATTCCAATGACTTATGTTCCTGCCAAGTGTTTTAACCAGCAACACACATTATGCTCACAAAAAATCTAAAACGATAAATGAGCGCGGTCTCTTTTAACCATTCTTCCTGGCATCTTAATCTATTAGACTGGCATGTTTATTTGTTGGTGCCTTAAAAGGGGGAATAATCAATAGCAATATCTATATTAATTGGCATTTAAATCGAGTGATGTGGATATTGCATGACTCCAATGTAGCTAATGTCAAAACAATAGCAAAGATGTAAAGTAAGGGTTAAGAAAGATAAATTGAATGATTTGCTTTAAATCTTAGCGGCCAAAGATCTATTTCAAGAACACTGATACGGATTTCCTTTGTTGTAGTGTCATCTTTCAGTAAAGTTGCGTAAGTAACTGTCTGCTTTTCATTTATTTTTGTTTGCTTTTTTTTTTGCGATGCACCATTGTATTCAGAACAACTGCAGACTTTGCATACTGTTGTACAGTTTGTGTATACTGTCTTGATTCTTCATTGTGGACCAGAGGCATCCCAGCAGATACATAGCGTTGAATCAGCATTGAATCAACGTTTATTCAATGTTATGGCGTTAAAAAGGTTGGTTCCATGTTGAGTCTTTGCATACTGTTGTCAATTTTGTGAACGCTGTCTTTGTTCTTACTTGTAGATCGGATCGAGGCATCTCGGCTGGCACACAGCATTAAATTAACATTGAATCAGCGTTGATTCAACGTCATGACGTTCAATCAACTCTGTTTCAATGTTAAATCAACGTTGTATGCCCAGTGGGATGTTCAACAACGCGGGTGCTCGCCGAGTGATGTACTAGTACCAAGTTGTACACAAAATTGAGTACATCTTGGTCACTACTACATCGATCAACAGCGAGAGTTCGGTGAGCGCCGACGTTCCTGAACATGCCTTAGCTTGAAGAGAAAATTGTGGGACTGCATGCAACACACGTGGTTAGAGGCTCTGAACAGTTGTTTTGCTACGACCGTTCAAAAGCAGTTTCTATTTTCTTACATTGTGACGTGCTGATTTTTTTTACGTTTCAATTTCTTAGCTAACAGTATGCTTATTATCAAAGTCCTTGCTAGGAATAACGGATGAACGAACAAGTTCAAAGCAGCGAATTCTCGAAGACAAGACTGGTAGGAGTATTCAGCGACACTTCTTACGCCAATGAATAAGCCCCCGCCCCCTCCCAGTAGAGTAGACTCTATTTTGGAAGGTGCAAGTCTTCATAAAAGCAAACGAGAAGTCACAATCGTGGTTCCCCTGTGCAAAAATGGCGGGAAAACAGTGGACTCAGTCACCATAAGAGCCGCGACACGACAAAACCAACAAAGTGATTGTGCGCCCATCGCAGACACAGATCAGCCTGGGCATCCGCCCGGACTGATCCGAGTCTTCGCTGTCCGCATGGAGCTAGCTTTGACCCTTAGCTACCCTTTAAGCGCACAGCAAAGACTCGTATTCGATTGGGTGGATGCCCATGCTGATCTGAGTCTGCGCTGGGCGCACAAGCACATTGTTGGTTTTGTCGTGTCGCGGCTCAATTTTTAAGAGCTTGTTCTTGCTGCGCTGTTGTAGTGGTTGCGGTAGGGCGATGGTGCTGGATAACTTATAGTACCGGGGCGTTCTCCTAGGGCAAGGGCCTACTGTGCTTGCAATACATGCGGGTGGGAGTTGTTTGGATATATCGTTTCTCTTTTCTTTCTCCCTCTCTCTGGGAGACGGCTCGGTATAGACTGAAATACTGTCTCAAAGTGCTGTTAAACCTAAAACAAGAAACCAAACAGCTCTGGCCCCGAGGTTATAAAACTTTTTTCGTGCTCAACTCAGCTGAGCATGAAATTTTCCCTGCTGATAAATATGAAAATGCCAACTAATGTTGGCATTTTCATATTCATAAGCAGAGAAAATTTCGTACTTAGCCAAACTGAGCAAGAAAACAACCGTAATTATCAGCAATTTGCTATTCATTAGCAGGTAAAATTTTATGCTCAACTCAGCTGAGCATGAAAAAAGTTTTATAACCTTGGGCCCTGTTGTGCGTTTGAATGAATAACATCAATAAAAATGTTGCTCGTGTTTGAACATGCAATTTCAGCCTCCAAGTCAAAATTGATACTCCTAGCACCATCAGAAACTGAAGCATTTCACTGATGAAGTCAGTAATGAGCTTAGGAAGTCAGGTTTCTTTAACAGTCGCAAAGACTTCCTGCTAGCAAACTGAGCATATAAGAGTACCAATTTAATTACCGCTATACAATCGACTGCAGAGGCTTTTGCTAGTAACTTACAGAAACCGAATAAATGTTACAGCTTTTGAAGGGTTTGAAAATTGCAGGAAGAAAATTGGTAATATAATTATCAACAAATCAAGTAAAAGTATGGCCTAATGAAACAAACCCATTCCCCTGTCTGTTTAAACCCTTAAAGTTTTCATACTTTTAACGTAAAAACGACTTTACACAACTCATTATGAAGAGCGGCTCAAACTTCAAGTTTGCTGATAAATGTATCCAAGCAGGCACATGGCGTTGAAATGACGTCGTTCTGATGTCGATCGACGTCAATATGACGTCATTTTGACGTCATGTGCCCGCTGGGATGTTGGTGTGCACATACTGAGTCATATTACTGGCCAGAAATCGGGTAAATATGTTTTTAATGACAAATTGTTCTACAAAATACGATTTCCTGTTCTGTTTTCCCGTCGAGCAATGCAATTTATAAAAACGCGGGACACTGAATGTGGATCCACGCCTGTACTTTGTACTTTTACCATTTTACTAGCGTTTACGATATTGACAGTAGGTCAGTTAAGTTGCCAGCTCAAATAACCCAAATCATGTTTAAATAAAACTATTACATGTGGAACTTTTATATGTGATCTCAAGGATGTTTCAGTTGTATAAAGTTGGCTAATCACGGTCATTTACAATGACGAAACTGTTGCGAGAAGCTTGCAGCCAAACCTCACGATAAAGTATTTTTAAGATTTTTTTACAACTGATAGAGCTATGTGGGCCTTTAATCTAAAGCGCCAAAAATGAAAATAGCTGTTTGCAAACAGCGTAGATCCAGATGAGCAGAGCTCCAGATAAGAAGGGGCACATAGATGATTCGAAGATAATTTTTCTTATTTCTGAACAATATATATATATATTATGACCCCTTATTAGAACCGTCTCGGTGAGACGGTTCTAATGAGGGGTCACAATTTATGTTTATATGGAAAATAAGTAATATGGAATGTTGTCCCTAAATTATCCCTTTACCAGAACAGAACAGAACAGAACAAAACTTTATTCATGTAGGAAAACATGTCTGATCATACACAGGTGACATATGATATTTATACAAGTGGCAAGAAAGAAAATACATGAAAAAAAGAGAGAGAGAGAAAAAAAAGAAAAAGAAAAACAGCTTCTCACAGATACTGTCAGCTGATTGGTCAACATCTTCAGAGGCACAAACCATTCAGGAAAGTCAGTATCTGCTATAGACAGATAATGGTTTATGGCCCTGGAGAATTCAATTCGCGGTTAGAACACCTTTGATCTCTTTGGCCAATCAGATGAAAATAAAAGTGGAAAGCCTGAAATGTAGAGCTGATTGCATAAATATGCCAGACCAGTGCTCTTGGCGATACAAAATAAAATAAAATAAACACTTGCGCGCTCGCAGGCAGGCAGGCACACACACACACACACACACACACACACACACACACACACACATACGTATATACATAACGGCAAATGAGTTGCCATAGTAGATTACTGTATTTCATTTAGTTGAAAATTAATTATGAAAACTTATTCATTATTATTTTAACAAATTTAGACAGTCTAATCAAACAGTCCTCATTACTAGAAGTAAACAGCTCTTTAAACTTAGGTATGCTAGGTCTCCTAATAAAATGTGTATCTAGCAATTCATAACGTTCTTCTGAAAAATATGTACAATAAAACAAGTAATGTATCTCGTCTCCTATCTGATTTAACTTGCAAAGGTTACATTTTCTTTCATTGTGGGGAATATTTTCCCAACGGCCGGTCTCAACTGGGAGCTTATGATTTCCAGTTCTCTTTTTATCTGAGGCTCTGAGATGAGGCGGCTCGGCATGATGCTGGTTGTAGATACGGCAAAGGCCTGTTGTGCTTGCGACAGGCCTTCGCCATATCTACAGACAACGGGTATGGGATTTTTTTAATCCTGGCTTTTCTCCGTCTGTCAGGAAAAGGGCTCTATATAGACTGAAACTACGTCACTAATGGCCATTGAACCAACTGTGTTTTTATTATGATACTGAGGATTGAGTTAACGAGCTCATTAAATGCGTTTCGAAGAAAACAAAGTGGCATTCGCATTCTAAAATCATTTCATTGGCATTTATATCAGATCAAATTAAAAAGATGTTAGTTATTATTTAAATTTAACAGGTATCAATAATGTCTTTTAAATTAATGCTAGAAATAGAACGATATTCGAATAATGACCATATTTTGAAAGTACCAGTTTCTTGCCATTCGTCGTAAAGTCATTGTCTGTGACTTAAAATATTTTTAGTTTCGTTTTGGATTAAATGTCAAATTAGGAAGGAAAATTCACAGGAACTTGCATAATTCAATCCCAGATCCCATCAAAGACACCATGTAGGAAAAAGACAGCACAAAGTTAGTCACCATCAAAGACAACACCAGCGGCAGGCATGTGAACAGTCATTTCCCATGTAGGTGGTCACCGGCTAGTCTTAATATCACAAACAATATCAGACATACCAACAAACAACACATAAAACAAGCAAGAAAAACCACAACAGAAGTGCCTTAGGACGGCCAGTAATGAAATTACTGGGATGTGTGTGTGTGTAGGGGGATGGGGGAGGGGCTTAAACCGGTTTGTAGTCGACTAACCCTCGCCCCTGGTTCTGCTTTGGCTCATCAGACACTTACTTAGTTGTTTGGTTTGCGTGAAAATTTTTTAGCTCATAAGTGCAATGTCATTTTTTTTTCACTTTCGGTATGGGATCTGGCCCCGAGGTTATAAAACTTTTTTCATGCTCAACTCAGCTGAGCATGAAATTTTACCTGCTGATAAAAAGCAAATT
This sequence comes from Ctena decussata, assembly GCA_963989385.1. NCBI lineage: Eukaryota > Metazoa > Mollusca > Bivalvia > Lucinida > Lucinidae > Ctena > Ctena decussata. The sequence goes on from OZ022507.1 coordinate 66,703,287, forward strand.
ACTGATAAGTACAGTTGTTTTCTTGCGCAGTTTAGCTGAGTATGAAATTTTCTCTGCTTATGAACATGAAAATGCCAACATTAGTTAGCATTTTCATATTTATCAGCAGAGGAAATGTCATGCTCAGCTGAGTTGAGCACGGAAAAAAGTTTTAAAACCCCAGGGCCAGATAGTATTACCGGTATATCGCTCCTGATCATTGCCTAATTTTTTATTATGGTTCGTACGCTCGGCAGATACATAAGAAAATTATAGAGTTTAATCTGGCTCATTGCATGCAGCACCTGGATCTGCTGTTTTATCTCCTTTCACCCACGTGTCATTCCTTTAAGACTGACTCACTTTGATCAACAAAAATGTAAAGCAAAAGACCAATAAATCATAAGCTGCTTCATCATTCAATTTGCTGGAGACTTGGGCCCAGCTGTTCAAAATGACGTCGTTAGTTAACGAGACGTTAAAATTTCAAACGTATTATGTCCCAAAACGCCACCATTTTTTTCTGAAAAATATGAGGAACTGCAAAAGTTCCTTACAAATTTTCAGCCAAAAATACCATATTTGATTTTGTGAGTTCTGTAACACTTAAGGAGTCCTCGACTAACGACTTCGTTAAGCTAACGATGCTTTGAACTTTGAATTTTGAAAACTATGGTGTCAAGAATCTTTCATGACAACTGCAGTGGGATAAATATACTGAACAAAAAATGAAACGCAACATTTCTTAACTACTAATTTGTCTGAGATTCTGGTAGAATTTTATAATAAAAAGTTTCTTATAGTTTTCTGCTTTCTTCTCGACTATATAAAACATAAAACATCAATATAGGGGAGACCGGGGCTAGTTGGTCCGAAAATTGCATCTTTTCAAATGCTGATGTAAACATTCATTTGCTGGTATTATTTTCGCATTGCGTAACTGGTATATTCATTTTTATAACATTCTATAGTCTTTCGTTCGGAAAATTAGAGAATCTGATAAATATAGCCGTCTTCCGTGACGAGGTCAACTGGACCAACTTACCCCGCTCTCGGGGTAAGTTGGTCAGGACAGCGGGGTAAGTTGGACCGACGGGGTAAGTAAGAACGAATAGATTTAATCCTAGAACAAAGATATGTTCATAACAATGAATAAGATGAAAATATTTTTAAAGAGAGCACATCTATGTTTTTCACGGATAATACATCAGCCACTTAAAGGCTTCGATGCCCATTCGATGTTATTTTGTGGGGTCGATATATTAGAAAAAAATCTTATTAGTCTTTATTTACTTCGCAAGTGTATTGTTATATTACAATAAATTTCTATGTAAGAGTATACTTTTGCCGAAGACGCATGTTTTATTGCAAATATACATTGGTCCAAAAGTGGTCCGCTGGCAATCAAAGGGTTAAACCAAGAATATGTTGGACAGCTGATTTTTAGAGTTTCATGGGGTCGGATTGTATCATTTATTACAAAGCCGCCTATTTGCGATTTTCATATACATACCTATCTGGACATCGAAATTTCATTCTGATGATATAGTATTTCTTCCACTTGTTGTTAAGTCATGTTAATTGTGTCTGAAAAGTCCTGTGAACCCTAAAAGGGGTAAACATGTGGAGGAGACCGGGGCTAGTTGGTCCGAAAAGTGCATTTTTTTTCAAATGCGGTGGTTTATATTCGTTTGCTGGTATTAATTTCGCATTGCGTAACTAATATCTAATCATTTTTTTTCTAACTTTAATATTCTATAGTTTTTCGTTCGGAAAATGGCAGATTCCGACGGACCAACTTACCCCGTCGCAGATGGACCAACTTACCCCGACCATACCGAACTATAAACCTTCACTCATGACCAAAACGCCATTGAATTTAGCTACAGCAAATATGCACAACCGAATAGCTAAGGTGATGAGCTTTCAGAAAATGTATAACATAAACGTGTAAACCGATACACAGGAAACGCAAAAACAAAAGATTACGGGTGCAAGAAAGTTACTTATGTGGTACAAAATCAGTTTTTCTTGTCAGTATTTTATATGCGTTCTCCGATCGTCATCTTTTTCTCTTCAGTAAGTGTAACGTGATCAAAGATTCCGTTGCGTCATATAATGACGTCATAACTTTTCTCAGTTTACAGGAATCGCCCTCGGACCAACTTGCCCCACGGACCAACTAACCCCGGTCTCCCCTACGTCCACGGGAATAAGACGTCATACGATTCGTAAAAGTGCAAAAAGTGACGTCAATGTTTTTGAATTGTAAAATCCTGTTGTCTTTTGTGGCAGATTTCTAGCTGGGGGCGAGAACATCCAAAGTCCGTTTTTAACCCTTGAGAATTTTTAATGACAGAAACTACAGAGCGCTAGAAATATTGCGTGAATACCTGCATTAAGAAACAACGCCAGTATGATCATGCCGTCAATCAGGTAAGCAAAGGCATTGTGATATTTGGAACAATACAGCATAAGAGCACATTTTGAGTAATTAGTGCGCCACTTGCACGTAGGATGAGGCGTTTGTCATATTTGAGGACTTCAACGTCATTTTACTGACGTAATCATGTACAGAGTATGCAAATGTTTTCCTGAAAACATATTGTTTTCGATACAGCCTTTTTCGAAATTTAAATGAATCGAATCCCGTAAAAATGTCAACAAGGAAACGTTGCCTTTCGAGAGATTTTAGATTTTGACGTCAAAAAGACGTAAGGTCGTCCCGGATTCCTTTGAAACTTACCTATATCATTTTCCAGTAAAAGGTTAAGGGGAAAACATTCAAAGTCTTGTTTTTAACGGAATTAAAAAACATAAGCTCAGCAAAAAAAAAAAAAAAAAAAAAAAAAAAAAAAAAAAAATGAAAATGACGTCAGAGAAGAAATGAGACGTACAGTGACGTCAAAACAATGATATCTACCGGACTTTTAATCGACTTTACTTCTTAGAGGAATTGCACTTAGTCAATATCATTTTCAGAAACCTTTTTTAAAAATGCAGACTTAAGATGGCTTTTTTTTTCAGAGTTTGTACGAGGTACAGTGTTATGGACTCCTGCTTTCTGACGAGTTTTAGACTTCGAAACGAATGATTAGTCATTTCAAAATCACTGACTGTTTAAGCTTTTATATGGTGAAAAGGTGTTTATCATATGACGTCGCATCTGAGAGTGTAATAAAGCCATGCATTAAAAACGATAATTCACTAGTGGATTAAATATGCAAATTACGCCTTAACGTTATGCGTTGACTTCCATAAAACGTCGCGTTTTCTAAGGGCGAAATCGTGACGTTTTAGTGCAAAATTTGCTAATAAAATGCGATTTTAGTGTCATATGATAAATAGAATCTTGCATTCGTGCTCCTGTATTATTGAATTTGTTAAACTCGTTGGTGAAAACGATAAGAAGCTCGGCAGAGCCTCGCATCTGATCTTTTCCCCAACTCGTTTAATAAATTCAATAATACACGAGCACTCATACAAGATCCTCTATATAAACTATATTCAATGGTAAGTCAGGAACGTGATGTCAAACCTAGTGTTGCGTTTCCTTTTTGTTTAAAATATAAGCGGTAAATGCCTATGTTTCATTTACAACATTTCGAAATTGCGCATTGACAATTTTACTTTGACACTCATTAAAGATTAGAGCTAGATCAGCTAGATGCTTAATTTGAGAAATTAATGGAATTTGCCGTCGGGACTGTCTGCATCAGTCGCCACTCCTCAGAGCTTATATATTAAATGCAATTATTCCTACGTAATGCGAAGGAAAGCGCATGGAGCATGTTCATTTCTTATAACCTTATTCCCCAAAGTACAAATTACCAGCGGTAATGTGACCGCCAGTACATGAAAAACTTGAACTGCGACACACTTAATGGAGTGCTTATGTATAAGATAATAGCGAAGATCAGGGCCAGTTGTTCAATGCATCGTTAGCCTCAATAAGACATCAACTTGTTCAGTGTTTTATGACTTTATTACCAAATACGCTGATATTTTTTTTCTCGAAAACATGAGAGAAGCTAGCTTCTTACATTTTTTTTCAACAAAACAAAATATTGTTTTATTTGAGATATCATCGTTTAAAATCTTAACAAAACGTTAGTTTTGAACAACTGACCCCAGTTCGAATGGTCTTGCCAGTAGGCGATCCAATAAGTTCTAAAGGGTTAATGGACATGTTCAAGGGTGAAACAGCAGTTCTGATGCTTTGTTATGAACAAACTAGCTAGTCTCGTCTATTCAACAGTGATCCTATAAATGAAAGAGAAGAAAATTGATTGGTTGTTTTGGGTTTAACGGCCCTTGGAGACAGTATTTCAGTCTATATCGGACCGTCCCCCAGAGAGGGGGAGAAAGAAGAGAAAATGATAGACGAGAGAAAAAATGTCCAAACAACCCCCACCCGCACCTACTGCAAGCACAGTAGGCCCTTGCCCTACTATTATCCAAGTCAGTAAGACGCCCCGGCACTGGAAGTCACACGTAGGACCATCGAAAATGAAGCCGAACGTTTGGAATGAAATTCTAGAAAATTTCATATTAGCCATCGGAAAGACTTGTGTCAACGAAAGCTAATTAGGCCAAATAAATGAACTTACTTACATGCGTTCGTTAAGATCTAAACCATGACATTGATACTCTGATTTCAAACTCTTCAAAATCAGCCCAACGATCTCGCAAACATATTATCTAAAGGGATTGACCAGTCACACCACTGGGCACAAGGTTCAATCAATATTGATTCAACCTTGATTCAACGTCAAGATGTTGAATCAAGGTTAATTCAGTATTGATTCAACTATGTGTGCCTACTGGGACTGTTTGCACATGCCGAGAAATTCATATTCTGGTAGAGTGACCTAAATCTGTCTTTACCACAATACATAGCCAAACCTCGATCTGAAATGGTCCTCTGGTTTGTAAACAGACATTGCGAGCGTAGTATGCTAAGCAGGAGATCTTTATTTCTCGCGGATGTCAGATCGCAGGTCTTAAAACAAGGTAGGTTGTGCTGAAATATATTAACCATAACTTCTAACCGACCACTTGCGTTGTGTTCCACAATATCATTAGAAAATGGTATCCAGACATGTTTTTTTTACATTTAGTAAACCCAATGAGCCATGCAAACGTTTAAAGAAATTTTAAGAGCAAAATTTGCATTTTTTTTTATATTTTTCTTGGCAGCGGGGATGCATATGTAGCCGCCACACGAGAAAACTAACAAAGTGGTTCTGCGCACAACGCAGACTCAGATCAGCCTGGGCATCCGCCCAGTCTGATCAGAGTCTTTGCTGTCCGCATGGAGCTAGCTTAAACCCTTATAGATACCCTTTAAGCGCAAAGCGAAGACGTGGAGTCGGTGGTAGGCGCACAACCACTTTGTTGGTTTTCTCGTGTCACGACTCAATTATTTAGCTTAGGACAGTTACGGTAATTATTTTTGGTGTCCACATTTTTAGAATTTTTACGGTAAAAATTAGGATCCAGCACGTTTGCGTGACCTTCTTCAGTATAGTATCTCGAAAAAAATCCTACATTTGCGCGACGTTTACCCTGGTTCGCGGATAAGTAGTACTGGTTAAAATTGTTCCAGATCATTTAGGAGTAGACAGGCAGAAATTTAGAGCAAGTTGTAAGAGAAAATCAGCTGGAGAGCTCTGTAAAACTACAACCAAACCCATTCTTCTCAGATTCACAAAGATAGATCCCCACTTGCGAATGACAGCTGTTCGACCCTAAAAAAGAAACGTATTACAAAGCCCAGCTTGCGATGGACATACGATGGTGTTAGCCGTGACTATCTCAAGACAGTTTTAAACAAGTTTGAGCTTGCTTGGCTTTTAAAACGAAAATTGCCTAAAGGTGCAAACGGTGAAGACTCTAAAAAGACTGTGCGATAGGTTAAAGCTCTAGACTTAGACTCTTATACATCTGACAGAATCTGTCATTTAAAGACATGAAATACTCCCGACGTCCCAATCGCTGTTCATTTGGTATGCAAGTACGGACATTATGACATTAAGAATGTAGTTACATTTGTACGACGGCATGATTTGTATAAATGAGCCGCGGTAGGACAAAGCCTATAAAATGGTTGTGCGCCCAGTGCAGACTCATCTCAGCCTGGGCATCCGCCCAGTCTGATCAGAGTCTTCGTTGTCCGCATGGAGGTAGCTTATACCCTTAACGATCTGAGTCTGCACTGGGCGCACAGCTACATTGTTGGTTTTCTCGTGTCGCGGCTTAAATGGTGTAGACACAGACAGACATGCAATGTTTTATCAGACATGTAGAGTATTGTAAAATCGGCACCCGTTTCTGGGTTTTAGTTGATGGGCAACCCCTAACTTTCTACCAGTGGTAGGACTAGGGAGATTTGGTGTAATGTTCGATTTTTCTCCCATTTCCATACTGACCCCGTTGTCTAGTGGATACGGAGCCGTGTGCAGGTGCTCACGTGTGGTGAGTTTCACCTGCTTATTAAAATAAATGAAAACGTCAAAGATGATTTTGTGTTATTTGGTCAGATTTGAAGAATGAGCTTGATCCTGCCGACTTTGACGGTGAAGACGACAAATTTTATTTAGCGCGAACACGTTTACAATTTATTATTGAGGCTGTTTCGATAAAATTACCAATTGTCAAGAAAATGTCAAAGGTTTAGAGTGAAAAAGTACACCTCCAGATGAAGATGACATTCAGACTCGTAACTGAACTAGTTTTTTATATTTGAGAAATAAGTTGTTAAATCAGTTTATCACGTTTATTTCACATCAGCAGCTATACTTATTATTCAAACGACGTGTTACCCCTGTTAATGACGCTTTTTTTTTATATACCAACGCTCCAGTCGTTCGCATTACTTCTGTCAAACTATATTGTCTTAGAACTCAAAAGTAATGGAATGATGACGCCACGTAGATATTTCGTTGATCCCATTAGCAGTCACAGCATGAAACCCATAGTAATGTATTTTTCTTAAGGCAAATGAGAACAGGAAAAGTGCAAATAAGTGTGTCTGCAACTACAGAGTCTCTGATCAGACTCGCTGTTTGTAGCCAACTTCTCCTCCGATTCTATTCCAAATGACAGTGTTTACTGTATTAATCAAGATTCTCACGAATACAGTCAACTCTCGATATCTCAAAGTCTAAGTTCATCCCAAACTACCGATATCTCAAAGTAAATTGTCTCGTCCCAGAAAATTAACTTTGAGATATCAGAAGTTTGAAATAATAGGAGTTGAAATAAAAATAAGAAAAGGAAATGTGCTTAAACCATATTTTTGAAATAAGAGGTACTAAGAGATACCGATATATCGAAAGTTGACTGTATGTACAAAATTGGATGAAACCGATATGTCTTAGACAGAAAAAATATGAGAAATGAACACAAAAGAACTTACTGCACAAAGGGTATAAAATGGTTATCCAAACAGTAAACTTCTTCTTTTTTTTCAGCGTTATTTTTTCAGTCTGCTGTATCTAATAATGTCAATAAGCTACTGAACAACACAAACAACAATAACTAGAAAATGTGTTTGTAAAATACTTAGCCCACAACCCAAGGGTGACAACCTACGTCATAGCGCTGACGTCATAATCGCCTTATCAGTGGCCTTAATGAGGTAAATATTTTGCATAATGAAGGCTTGGTAAACACTGAAACAACCAAATATCTAGTCGATTAGGTACCTATAGATGTTTTGGACTCAATATTACCAGAATTAACCATAAAGTACTTGCTTAATCTGAAAACACTTCACTACAGTGATCTGTATCGACTCTGCCTTAATGCATGTTTATCTCAGCTGTCCACACCAAAAATTGTAGTGAGTTGTTTTATAACTTCTCACCTTTTGAAGAATCATGCCCTATATATCTGGACCATATGTACATGTAGGCATCGCTCACCGTTTTATCTTGTGTTAAAATCCTGTCTCTTATATGTTACAAACGGAAAATCTGTCAGAGTTTCTTCAAAATGGCCGTCGAATGATTAGTTCTGTCACGCGCGCTATGACGTAGGTTGTTACCCCTGACAACCATATGCCTGACCCTAAAAATAAAATAGTCTGTACTAAAATATAATGGTGGAACTCTTCAAAACTACTTATCACCTCCAATCAACTGATCAAGTTTAAATTCCCTAGCTCAGGATATTTTGCTGACAAGTTTTAAATGCTGAAATTTTCATAGGGCAATAACACCCCAACCCCTCGTTCGAAAAAAAAAAAAAAAAAAAATACGGAATTTGTTCAAAAGTTAATCAGTCAAGTAGTCAAGTTACTGATCATCTCCAATCAGCGAATCAAGTTTCAATTCCCTAGCTGATATAATTTTCGAGATATCTTGCTGACAAGTTTAAAATATCGAAGTTTTCAAAGGACCATAACTAAAAATGTCAAAGGTTATTGAGTTATTCCCAACCAGCTGACCAAGTTTTTTAAGTCCCTTGCTAAAATAACTTGCCGACAAATTCAAAATGCCAAAATTTTCAAAGGGCTATAACTCCAAAACAATTTGACGGACTTCTCTTAAAGTTAATCTTACCATTCCTAGTAAGCTAGTAAAGTTTTAAGAGTAATTCTCTGTAAGCACCAAAAAATTGCAATAGGGGGTGAAAATGACATATCTCAGATTTTGATGAAACTTATTGTCTTTTTTGCTTATGTCAAGTGATGAACAAAAATACAATTTTTTCTCCAATCAAACTGTCCGTTTCCATGGCAACGAGGATTTTCTCTTTTTTTGGCCTAATTTGGTGATTTTTCCTATAAAAAATGCCAGATTTGACACCACTTGTATTGACAGTATTTCTCAACAAATGTTATTGACACTCATGTCTTTTAAGAGACCCATGTAAGTGCTGTTTACGGATAGAATTTTTTTTCTTTATATTGCTATTGTCAAGGAGTAGGTGACCTTGACTTCTATCTAGTAAAGCATCTCTTTAAAAATATCAAAAATTGGCCAATTTTGAAAGCACTTTGTTGGAAAATGCGGCTATAGATTTTTTTCATTCTCTTGGTATAGAGAGTATAACACCTACTTCTTAATATATCAAAAAATTGGAGATGGTATATTTTTTAAATTGAAAATAATTTTCTTTGAATTTAGTCACCGTCAGGAAAATCAGAAGAAACTGTCATAGCAGAAAATCTGTTATAAGAGATAATATCTGGGGAATGTTAAGCAAATATGAGCAGAAATACAAATAAATACATTGAATACAGTGGAGGGAAGTTACATACATACTTTTCTCATTCAGAAGTATGTTTAAAATTAACAGTTTGGGGTGCAATTACCCCACCCACTTCCACTGAATATGAAATGAATGCAAAAGTTACATGCCATGGATAATATATCTCAAGTTTCCATAATTGTTAGTAAACTGAAACATTTTTAAAAGATCACCACATGATTGCTGCCATTGTTTTTACATTGTTTATCATTTGGTAACCATGGTAACTGTTTTTCTATTATGGGTCAGTGTTCATTTACACAGATATTTACAGGAAATCGTTTCAATGCTGATGAAACAAATTCCTTTTTATTTACTTTTTACATGTGCATACGCATTCTAAGTGTTGATTTTGTTAAATAATATACGATAAATCAGCATTTTTATAGTTGCTATGACAAAAACCACTCATTCCTTCCACAAAGAAATGAGGCACTCTGAATGTATGTAGTACAATGTAGAGAAAAAGAACAGCAACTGAGCATAAATAGAGATAGATACATGCATTGGAGAAGAAATAAACCACACATACAATGTTTATATTTTTCATTCATTAATATGTTTAATCTGTATATCTAGGGGGTGAGTTACCCCACCCACCTCATTTAGTTATACAACGAATTCATAAGTTACATACTATGAGTTTTGATGATAAAATAGCACCTGGTACACTTGTTTTAAAGTTGCTCATCACATGTCTGGTCTGCATAAGCTTTCTTGTCTACTGTCCTTTGTTTTTGTAAAAGTTCTGGACGGAGGCATGCATGCATATATACCAAACTGAAGTTTTGTAGACTGCCTCGATTACGGCAAGCGGGTTCGACAAAATACTCCTGTGACTTTGAAAATGGCATCAAGGTCGCCAAATTCTAAGTCTTTGTCTTGCCTAAAAGGTTGATCTTTGCCATTTTGGTAAAAATGAATCTACTGGTTCAAGATACATCTTCGTTTTTCAGGTCAAATCAACAAATGACCCTCAAAAATAGGGTCAAAGTCACCATAACCTAACTAGAAACATGGTAACTAACAGGGCCCCGCCTTTGTGAGACTGTTGGTGAAATTTAAGTCGTATGTCCCCGACCAGAAAATACAATAGCAGCTTTCTGTTACCATGTTGTTGCTTCATGTTGTTTGGAATTAAGCCTCTGGTAGAATAATTAAGATACGGGCAAAAACAAAATCATGACTGATTAAAACAAAGACAACAATTCTGTAAAGCAGGAAACTGGAGTTACGATTCTTGCACTCTGAACACCTTCAGATATTCTGATGATGCTTTATATTTGTACCAAGTTTTGTGAAATATCTTCAAAGGCTTAAAAGTTATAGATTGGACAAGGTCTCAATACTCAAAATTACAAAGGGATATAATTCTGTTTAACATAAATGAAGGTGCAGTTATGGTTCTTTTTCTCTACAAATTGTTTGATGATGCTTTACATTTGTATCAATTTATAAGAAAATATTTTCTTCAGTTTTAAAGTTAGAGAGTGGGATGATTTCTATACTGAAAATTACAAAAGGGTATAATTCTGTAGAAAATGTAGCTGAAGATACAGTTTTAATTCTCTGCACATTGTCTGATAATGCTTTATATTTGTAAAACATTCAAAGAAAATATCTTTGATGGTTTAAAAGCTGATAGCAGATAAAATTTCTATACTTTAAATTACAAAGGAAACTAATTCAGTACAAAAGTAGATGGAGTTGTGGTTCTTATTCTCTGCACATTGTCTAACAATGTTTTGTATTTGTACATAGTTTCATGAAAATATCTTTGAGAGTTTTAAAGTTATAGAGCGAAGAAGATTTCCGTACTGAAAATTACAAAGGGGCATCATTCAGTAAAAACATAGGTAGAGTTATGGTTTTTGTTGTTTGCAAATGGTCTGATGATGTTTTACTTTCGTACCAAGTTTTGTGAAAATATCTAAAACCGTTTTAGAGTTATGGAGCAGACACAATTTCCGTACTGAAATTACAAAGGGGCATAATTCAGTGAAAAATGTGGAAAGAGTTACACTTCTTTTTCTCTGCACATCATCTGATAATGCTTTACATTTGTACCAAGTTTCGTGAAAATATCTCAAACAGTTTCAAAGTTATGGAGCAGACACGATTTTCGTACCAAAAAATTACAAAGGGGCATATTTCAGTAAACAATGTAGGTGGAGTTGTGGTTCTTTCTCTCTGCATACATGTATTATCTTATGCTGTTTTACATTTGTACCAAGTTTCATGAAAGTATCACAAAGAGTTTCAGAGTTATGGAGCGGACACGATTGCTGTACATGTACCAAAATATATCAAAATTACAAATTACTTCATCTGGCAAGGCCCTAATAATCAGTTATGAATCTTCTCCAAATGATGATTTAGGGCTAGTTTAGCATAATTCCAACAAATGCTTTGTAATATAGGGTATAGATAAGCCATTTTTAACCATTTTAAGACCACCTCTGACCTCCAAAACAGAATAAAGGTCAAACGATCCATTTAGTGGGTTTCTATGACTTCCTGGGACCTTTAGAACTTCTATATTTATGGATAGATTTCAAAATAATTGTTCACAGTTGTTCTCCTTGATGAGCAGAAGTGCCATTTGAAACATTCGTTCAGGCAGGTCCAAGGTCAAGGTCACACTTAAAGGTCAAATGGTAAAATGGGCATATATTGAGCTTGTCCGAGCCATGACTTCTACATTTATAGATGGATTTCAAAATAATTTGGCACAATTGTTATCCTTTATGAGAAAAAGTGCTATTTGGAACATTGGTCAGGTAGGGCCGAGGTCAAGGTCACATTCATAGGTCAAATGATAAAAATTGTCATAAATTGAGCTTGTGCAGGCCATAACTGCTACATTTATGCATGGATTAAAAAAACGGCACAATTGTTCTTGATGAGTTCAAGTACCATTTGAAACATCTGCAGGTATATCCAAGGTCAAGGTTACATGTACACTTGAAGGTCAAATGATTTTAATAGTCATAAATAGGGCTTGTCCTGGCCATTACTTCTACATTTAAGGATGAATTTCAAAACAGTTTGGACAATTGTTCTCCTTGATGAGTAGAAGTGGCATGTGGAATTTATTATGGTAGGTCCAAGGTCAAGGTTACACTTGAAGATCAAATGATAAAAAAATGTCATAAACTGAGCTTGTCCGTGCCATATAATTTATACAGTTATGCATGAAGTTCAAAATAATTTGGCACAATTGTTCTCCTTGACAAGTAGAAATGTTTGTTCAGGTTGGTCCAAGGTCAAGGTCACACTTTAAGGTCAAATAATAAAATGGTCATAATGTGTGCTTCTCTTGGCCATAGTTCCACTTGTTTTCCTTCATAAGAAAAAAAGAAATATGCTGTATCATGATATATACTTGTTTGGCTTCTTTCTAATAAGTAATTGAAGCATTTAGTCTTGACATACTTATAGGTCACTATAGCAAACAGTGGGCTCGACAAGTTGTCCCAGGACAACCATCTAATTAATTCTTTCCCATGTTCCAATGGTGTGTCTGTGCAAGTTTGGTCACACTTGATCAGTTCATTCCGGAGATATGGTGCAAGCAAACCATTTTTAACACTGTTAGTCCTCATGTGAGCTTGAATATAAGGTCAATGTCACCAAAGTCTAACAGTGTTTCCCCAGCTCCTTATAATATATTTGTGCAAGTTTGATCAAAATTCATAAATCCCTTCAGAAGATATGGTGCATACAACCCATTTTCGCTGTTTTTACCGCCTGTGACCTGAAAATATGGTCAAGGTCACCAACTTTTTTCAGTTCTTTTCCACTTCCCTGGATATATTTGTGCAAGTTTGATCTCAATCTATCCACCCGTTCAGGACATATGGTGCTAACAAGCCATTCAGATACCTCCTATGACCTTGAAATGGGGTCAACGTCAGCAAAATCTAATTAGCTCTTTTTCCCCACTCAAAGATGTATCTTTGCAAGTTTGATGAAAATACATTTAACCCTTCAGGAGATAGAGTGCAGATATGAAGTTATACTGACACACAGACACCGACACCAATGCAGACGGGATCTACACCAAAACAACATACCCGGCTCCCCTTTCCTCCTCCCCACCCCCTCCAAATGTTTCGGGGGGGGGGGGGGCATAAATATGTTTATCAATATGATAAATATATAAGCAAATTTTCTTCTCTATTATGAAATATCTAAATGTATTTCTGCTCATTTTATGGCCTTTATTTGCTTGCTTCCAGATGCACTCAGATTGTCAATTGCTGTTTTGATGGAACATCTGATTGTATCCATAGCAACGAAAATATACCGAATTAGTGTCCAAGATGAGACTTATTGGAAAATAGAAAGTGTATACATAGATAGAAAATCACAATCAATACTTTTCAACTAAATTTGAATGTTTTTAAAGGCAGGAGTGGACTATAAAAGGCAAAATTAGCTACCTATTCTCAGTTTTCCAATAGCCACCAAAGGGTAAACATCTACAGTAGCTCCATTTTTATCTCTAATTTGATTGGCTGTTGATTTGCTGGGGTATTTACCTGTGAAAGTATTGATAGCTCTTATTGGCTAAAGAGGACAGTGGTCTTATTTGCATTGTAGCTAAGCCACGCCCACTTATTGCCTCAAACAGGTAGCTAATCCTTTACAGGGGGGTTCAGAAATCCTGCCTTTAAATATCCAGGAGCCTCGGTAGCTCAGTGGGTTAAGCGCTGGCCAACTGAAGTAGCGGACCGGGTTCGAAACCTGCTTGAGGTGAGAATTTTTCTTCCGCAAACGGGCTTCCATTGCACACAGCCTTTCATTATCACCGTCCCATCGTTCTGATATGACTGAAATACTGTTGAAAAGGACGTAAAATCGCAAGTCATCCATCCATCCGTTTTAAATATTCGTTTTCAACAAAAACAGACTAGTGATAGAGTATTGGTTGCCATGGTTACTACGTGATAAATAAGATAAACTAGAAATGTTTCTTTTACAAAAACAGATAAACCCCCTCCTATCCTTTCTCAGCTGTATCATTTTCCCTAAATATTGCAAAGTAAGGATCTCTTGTAAATCTTAAAATTTGGGTCCAGGTCACCACCATCTAATCAGTACTTTTCCAACTCCCGATTATAAACTTATCTATGTTTCGTCATAATCCATCAATCCCGTTAGGAGTTATCATGCAGACAAGCCATATTTCAACACGCTACAACCTCCTGTGACCTCGAAAATGAGGTCTAGGTTACCAAAATCTTATCAGTTTCTTTCCCATCTCCCAGTGAAATGTTTATGCAAGTTTGCTTAAACTCCATCCATCCATTCAGGAGATATGGTTCAGATAAGCCATTTTCCACATTTCTGACCTCCTGTGACCTTGAAAGTAGGGTCAAGGTCACCAAAATCTAATCAGTTCTTTTTCATTTCAGAGTGATATATCTTTGCAGGTTTGCTTCAAATCCATCCATCCATTCAGAAGATATTGTGCTGACAAGCCATTTTTTCCAGCACTCAGTGACCTCCCGTGACCTTGAAAATAAGGTCAATGTTAGCAAAATCTAGCCAGTTCTTTTCCATTTCACAATGATATATTTATGCGAGTCTGGTAAAAATCAATTTATCCATTTCGGGGATACGGTGCAGAAAAGCCATTTTTCATCATTCTTTGACATTCTGTGACCTTGAAAATAGGGTCAAGGTCAACAAAATCTAATCAGTTCTTTACCCCTACCCAATTATGTATGCATGCGAGTATGGTCATAATCCATTTATTCCTACAGGACATAGAGTGCAGGCAAGGGCCACGCAGACGCTAATGGGATCCGCACCAAAAAAAAAACCAAATGTCCCCCATCCAGCCCCCCACCCACCAACCACTGTGGGAACATTATGAAAAAAAGAAAGACGACTGAAATAATGAGCTTGTAGAAGCCCCCTAGACCATTCAAAATCAGCAAAGACTGAGATATAGTCATTGTAGCATGCAAATTTTAATTTCGTTTTGCATTGAAAGAAAGTGGGTGGGGTAATTTAACCCCAAATTGTAAGGTACTAACGTATTTTTGAGGGTGAAAACTCTCTATGTAGTTTTCTTCAGTTGTTAATCATGCATCAACTTGTATTTTGGCTCATATTTCTTGAAAATGTTCAAGATATTGTATTTTATCTCAGAATTTCAATTATGAAAGTTCCTTCTGATTTCTCTGACGGTGACTAAATTCAAAGAAAAATATTTTCAATTTAAAAAAATACCATCTCCAATTTTTTGATATATCAACAACTAGGCTTTGTACTCTCTGCACCAAGAGAAAGAAAAAAATCTATAGCCGCATTTTTTAGTAAAACGTCTTAAAAATTTGCTGATTTTTGATGTTTTGAAATAGACGCCTTACAAGGTGGAAGTCAAGGTCACTGACTGCTTGACCATAGCAATATGAAGAAACTTTTCTGTATTTGTAAGCAGCACTTACATGGTTCTCTTGTAAAATGTAAGTATCAATACTGTTTGTTGTGAATTACTACCAGAACAATTGGAGTCAAATCTTGCATTTTTCATTTGAAAAATCACCAGATTAGGCTGAAAAACAGAAAATCCTGGTTGCCATGGCAACGGTTAGTTTGATCGAAGAAAATCTTTTTATTTTTGTTCATCACTTGACATAAGCAAAAAAGACACTGAGTTTCGTGAAAATCTGAGACATGTCATTTTCACCTGATTTTGGTGCTTACAGAGAATGACTCTTAAGCTCTTAGCTCTAATACTTTTTGAGATATCTTGCTGACAAGATTTCATTAAAACAGGAAAAAACTCAGCTAAGAAAAAATACAGGTCAGCTATTTTTTCATGATGAAGTCGTGTTCTTAAGATATGATATGCGTGACGAACAGACGGAGGTACGGTCAGACGGACGGACGGACAACCCAGAAGCACTATTCCCCCTCAACTTCTTCGAAGTTGGGGGCATAAAAAGTGCTTCTGTTATCCTGGGGCCGTATTCATCAAGCCACTTAAGTCGTTGCTATGCGGTTGCTAAGGCTTAATATCTATAAAGGAGATTTCCTACAACTATGAAATTTGGTCTGGAGGAACAGTCTTTGTAAGACTGTTCCTCCAGAGCAAATTTCATAGTTGTAGGGATTCCCTTTCAACGAAATTTAGCCTTAGCAACAGCATAGCAATCACTGAAGTCGTTTTATGAATACGGCCCCAGAATCTATATGTTCGTGTGTTCTTATTAAGTAGACGCAGTTTCCTATGTTATGTTTTTCTATTGCTCTGATCAAATCAATAATTAACACTTTTTCCCCCACTAGAGACCAAATGTCAGCAATCAGACATGCTGAATACAATCAAAATACGCAATTTTCAGTCACATTTAATCGGTTATTTACGTACAAGTATAACTAAATAAGTTTCTCCAGTTCTTCGTTTACTGTCATTATTAGCTGTGATTGAAAGATTGAAAATTTAGATTCGGAAACCACTGAGAGAGTGGAAATTTTGTCCATGCATACAAATAAACTTGAAGATCTAAAAAGTCCTATGCAGAAATTTATTATGACCTACAGCATAATTAACCAAAAAGCTTCCCAGGCGACACGCAACGTCACATTAACGTCAATGCCATTACTTCGCACTCACGCCGGTACACAGCCACCCAAATGCCACACCCCGTCACTTTTGTAATTGGTTGGTTGGTTGCTTTGGATTTAACAGTCCTTTGAGGCGGTATAGTCCATTTGTTTAAGCGGTTCCTTATGCTAATTAGCACAGAAATGTAGTCGCGGGGGTGGTTGGGTGGTGCAATGGTGCCGGGTATAACTTCCAGTGCCGGAGCGTCCTACTGATTTGGATAATAGTAGGGCAAGGGCCTACTGTGCTTGCAATAGGTGCGGGTGGGTAGTTGTTTGGACATTTTTTTCTCTCGTCTATCACTTCTCTCTTCTTTCTCCCTCTCTTTGGGAGACGGCCCGATATAGACTGAAATACTGTCTCTAAGGGCCGTTAAACCCAAAAGAAGCAAAGTGCAGTCTCACTCTTTAGCTGTTATTAGGAATGGGTACATGTCCATTTTACCGCCATTTTTACATAGTCATTTTCCCGCCATTTTTACAAAAGAGAATGACAATGGCGCCTTCCTCTTGGCTGGAGAATGAAGCCCTTCCAAAAGGGGATCAACTCTTAAAGGAAAGAATTTGCTCCTGGAGGAGCTAATTCTTTACCTTAAGAGTTTGAGGAAGGATGGCAAAAATAGAATTTGAGCCGCGACCACAGGTAGCCGCGACATGACAAAGTTGTGCGCCCAGCGCAGACTCAGATCAGCCTGAGCATCCGCCCTGTCTGATCAGAGTCTTCGCTGTCCGCATGGAGGTAGCTTAGACCCTTAGCTACCCTTTGAGCACTTATCAAAGAGTCTGGTCAAACTCCGCGGATGCCCAGGCTGATCTGAGTCTGCACTGAGCGCACAACCACATTGTTGGTTTTCTCGTGTCGCGGCTCAAATAAGGGTTGCTTTCCTTGAACCTGTACCCATTCACATCAAGAAAGACTGTAAATTGGAGTCATATAACAATTTTTTTGTGGTTCGCGAAATTAAAATGATTTATAAATTTCGAACAACAATTCTATATAGATTCTAAGAAATATTCTATTTTTAAACAGCGCAAAACATTTCCTACGGGGAAATATAGATAATCTGTCGTCTGCGGAGAGACAATAAATTTTCTTGCTGTGAAAAAGCTCATAATTCAAAACAAAACAAAACAAAAACTGAAGGATGTCTGAACTGTTCATATCAAATAAGAACTACTTTTGTCTGATCTTTAAACTTGTTTAAAAAAGATACTGTATATGCTGATATTTATCTTCAGTGTAACTCTTCAGGCAAAACAAGTCTGTCAGTTTCTTCTTTGCTTCATAATCTCAATACAATTAATACTGACCTAGAAGCAAATTATTTCCCTAAAGAGTAGACTCCATTTTGGAAGGGCTTGGTTCTAGGGTGGGAAGCAAACAAGAAGCTATAAAAGTTGTTTTCCTTTTCAAATTGGCGATTGTATCCGATCACGTGCCACCAGCTGTAGTTGGGTCGAAAAATTCTGAAGTGAGTTAACTCTCGTTATCTCAAACACTGATATTCCAAAGTAACCTTTTATATCAAAGAATATTAATATTCATAATGAACGTCTGTATGAATATTTGTTTTATGAATTATAACAGTTTAAATTCTTCGACTTATTTTTCTAAATTCTGCTTTCGTAAATGTCTTAGTATCCCTTACTTATTTTGAGCAGTATATCTGAAAAGTCCATCTTTTTGAGTCCCTGTTTCGGTGATGTTTCCGGCCTTGTCATGCCCGGGTAAGACTGAATCTAGAATGATTTGCCGAATGTATGACTCGCACAGGCATGTTATGTTTCTGTTTCTCGGATTGTTTAGATATTGCCATGTCGCACGGACAGGAACATCCTAGCGGGCACATGGCATTTAGTCGGCTTTGGATACTTTGTACTGCGGTAGCAGTTCCTCGATACTGTTCCCCATGTTTTGTCACAATGCATGTAAAATGTATTTGTATGTCATGCTCACTGGCCAGTTAGCTAAATGCTGATAAAATTATTTTAGCTTAAAATTATCTTATCATGTAAACTTCAACAGTATGTGTAGGAGATAAGATGTAGACAATTTTTTACAGCGGATAAGCTAATTTTGATTATTCAAAGGTCTCTTGTGATATTGAAATTAGAATTAAGGTCACCCCAATACATTCTCCCACTAACGATTCCATGTAATTTGGTATACATCAACATTTCTTTCATGAGAAAAGATTCAGTGACCTTGAAAATGGGATCATGGTAACCAAAACCTAATTAGTTCTGCGGCTTCTGTCTTCAATTCTGCTTAGCTAGCACTTAACATTTTGTTCAAGAGATATTATGGGGACAAGCCATTTTTCAACATTCTAAGACTTACTGGACCTTGATAATGGGATCAAGGTCACCAAAACCTAATCAGTACATTCCAGTCCCTTAATAATGTATCTTTATAAACTTGGTCAAAATTCATCTTACCCTTCAGGATATATGGTTCGGGCAATGAGCCAAAGGGCTTAGGCCGGGACAAAGAAATCTCAGGCTAGTTTTCAGATTCTGTAGTCTTATTCCTCATCAGAATATAATTTTATATTTTTTTTCACATAAATAGAAATTGCTACCATTTCATTTGTTTAAACCATCTGTCAACAAGTCAATGAATATTCTCTCAATCACTTTCCGTCACAGAATTTTTTTTTCTTTTTTTTTTTTTTAGAAATATCTTCCAGTTTCAAACGTTTAATCATGACAGAATAAACAAAATACCGATATGTTAAAGTATCTTTATAGCGTCTTTACCATTACTGTTACAAAAATACTTTTTCATTACCACTGACCGGCGAAATTTTTTTCAGTAATTTCTAAAACGGAAATCAGAGCTCTGGTCCCGAGGTTATAAAACGTTTTTCGTGCTCAACTAAGCTGAGCATGGAATTTTCTCTGCTGATAAATATGAAAATGCCAACTTTCATATTCATAAGCAGAGAAAATTTCATACTCAGCTAAACTGAGCAGGAAAACAACTATACTTATCAATAACTTGCTATTTATTAGCAGGTGAAATTGCGTGCTCAGCTGAGTTGAGCACGAAAAAAGTTTTATAACCTTGGGGCCTGGTTTCACCGGGCATTGCTGTTTCATGCTGGGATGATCACACATGGCATAATGTTAATCCCCGGGTCATAAAATATTCCAGTTTACAGCCCGAGTTGCATCTGTCTGCACTTCATTTAATTGCTGGAGAAAATGAAAAACTTCCATCGCTTGGCATGCCATCTCCAGTAATTCAACAATTTAAAGTTTCGAATAAAGGTTCGCATTGAACATGCATATTTGAGCCGCGACATGACAAAATCAACAAAGTGGAATATGCGCCCAGCAAGGACTCAGATCAGTCTGGGCATCCGTCCAGTCTGACCAGAGTCTTCGCTGTCCGCATGGAGCTAGCTTAGGGCCTAAGCTACACTTTTCAAAGCGCACAGCAAAGACTCTGGACAGACTTTGCGGATGCCCAGGCTGATCTGAGTCTTTGCTATGTACACATGCCACTTTGTTGGTCTTGTCATGTCGCGGCTCATTTAGTCATTGCGGTTTTTATGTTGGTTTAAACAATATTTTATTCAAACAAAATATACTCACAAGACATATACATGTAATATGCATTGAGGATCTGAACGGAAGCATATTGCTTATAGAGTTCATTTCCTCTTTCCTTTTTATGTTGATAAGTGCATGTCAGAAAAAGGCAAATGTGGTATATAATGGGCATAGACACTGGAAATAGGGGCATTTCAAAAGCACACGACACAACGAATTTCTTGTTGATTCAATCCTATACTATAATGAGAGTTTGAACTCTTTAAACGGAAGTATTCTCACGAGTTCCTCTGAGAATAGAAACTCTTAATGAAATGTTGTCAACAGTATAAATGCTGATGTTGCGGTGATAATTACTGTCTAATGAAACGCTGTCAACTTTATAATTGAGCCGCGACACGAGTAAACCAACAATGTGGTTGTGCGCCCAGCGCAGACTCAGATCAGCCTGGGCATCTGCCAAGTCTGATCAGGCTCTTTGCTAAACGCTTTAAAAAGGGTAGCTAAGGGTCAAAGCTACCTTCAATGTGGACAGTGAAGACTCTGATCAGACTGGGCGGATGCCCAGGCTGATCTGAGTCTGCACTGGGCGCACAACCACTTTGTTGGTTTTCTCGTGCCAATTATATTCTGATGTTTGGGCCAGTAATACTGTCTAGTTTCGGCCCCTAACACTGTCTAGTAAAATGATTATAGTAGTGACCATAAATAGTAAAACAGAAGTCTTCGGAAAAAGTGCAGCCTCCAAGGAGCAGTCTGATCAGGTCATCACTATTTGCTAGTTCTTTTGCAATTTCGACAAAACATATAATTGTGTAGCCGGGCCGGGTAGCGCAATCGGTAGGGCACCTGACTCGTATGTCAGAGGTCCTGGGTTCGAATCCCGGTCTGGCCACATACTTTCGTTTCTCCTTCCGCTGATCCAAGAAGGGCAGTTGTCAGTTACTGGCGAAAGTATGTGCACTTAGTACTGGTTAACCGCTTAGGAGGTCTAAGCCTGCCCAGGAATAGTGTGGTTAGGTTAACTGACCGTCCCGACATGACCTTAGTTGTTTACCGTGGACGTTAAGCATTCAATCAACCAACCAACCAACCATAATTGTGTGGCAATAAACGAATTTGACTATTCAGATTTTAAGGTAACTATGGTAACTGGTAGGTGGTTAGGAACTACCAATATCTACGACGATAACGGTAATCCATTGAATAATTGCACCCATCAGAGAAGTCTGATAAACAAGTCACAGAATTCATTGCCGGGCCGGGTAGCGCAATCGGTAGGGCACCTGACTCGTAAGTCAGAGGTCCTGGGTTCGAATCCCGGTCTGGCCACATACTTTCGTTTCTCCTTCCGCTGATTCAAGAAGGGCAGTTGCGAGTTACTGGCGAAAGTATGTGCACTTAGTACTGGTTAACCGCTTAGGAGGTCTAAGCCTGCCCAGGAATAGTGTGGTTAGGTTAACTGGCCGTCCCGACATGACCTTAGTTGTTTACCGTGGACGTTAAGCATCAAATCAAATCAAACAACCACAGAATTCATTACTTGAGCGGCGACACGAGAAAACGAATGTAGGACATTTCGGCCACTGACGTTTCGGCCTGGGACATTTAGCCTAGGAGAGTTCGGCCGTGGACATTTCGGCCACGGACGTTTCGGCCAAATCGGAAAAAAAGGGAAGATGAAAATATGCTACTGTAAATCCTTTAAAGTTACATAGATGGTTTTCTGCACACATGTCACAAAAATTAGGCTCATAATAACCCCAATAATATCTCTTAAAGTCAAAAATGGGTGCAACACAGATTCATCAGCCATATGTTTGCATATAAAGTCATTATAGGCATAACATCAATTGTAAAGGCCACACTGGCCCATGAGTGGGGATGGCATATGTGCCAGATTATGCTCACAATGACTTTAAAAGTATTTAAGGGCTATAAATCTAACAAAACACGTAACCAAATATCAAATAAGGCCCTAGGTCAAGTAGTTAAAATAGTTGTTCACAGTGGTTTTTGCCATGAAATGCTCAAAATGACCTTAAAGATGTTAGACGAACTATAAAACATCAAGAGAACAACAACATATCATTGGACTTTATAAAGACTAGCTTTAAGTTACTCATATGAGTACTTAATTTAACTATAAAATGTATTTTTTGGATAAAGGCCGAAATGTCCACCCTTGCAAATTTCTGTGGCCGAAATGTCCGTGGCCGAACTGTCCGTGGCCGAAACGTCCTAGGCTGAAATGTCCGTGGCCGAAAAGTCCGAGCACCCGAGAAAACAATGTGGCATTTGCGCCAAGTAAATAGTCAGACCAACTTGGACATCCGCAAAGTCTGATCAGTCTTGGCTGTCCGCATGGAGCTACCTTAGATCCTCAGCTACCCATAAAGCACACAGCAAAGACTCTGATCAGGCTGAGAGGACGCCCAGGCTGATCTGAGTCTTCGCTGGGGACATACGCCTCTTTGTTGGTTTTGTCTTATTGCGGCTCAATCAGTCAGAAATTATTGTTTGCAAGCGCAAGCAAACTCGATTTGGAAACATCGTAAGCTAAAACAACTAAAAGCGGCAAAATAGTACTATTAAATTTTGCAAACAGCGTAAATCCAGATATGGTGGCCGCCTCATCTGAACCTACAATGTTTGCCCTCCAGCCTTGGAATTTTCAATACGATATAGCTGGAACGATTTTTTTTTTAAATTGTGCAGACGTTAACTTTATCGTCTGTTGTTTTGGCACTTAAAGGGTAAAGCGTGTTAACTAGCTTCATCGCATGAACTCTCACCCGTAAAACCGATGCATTTTGTGGTCTGTAGTTTAAGCATATTTTATTACTATAAGTGACAAGCAACGGTGTTGGGCCACAAGTTCTCACAACATTAGTTACGGCCCGCCCCCTACACCATACTTTAACAGATATAAATAAGCATAATAGTGACAGCAAGCGAGCATATTCGTAACATAACTATAAACAGTACTAAATAAGAAAAAAAAAACCTAGCTATACAAAGAAATCTTGTCAGGTGTTCCGGGCCGAATCCTGGTGGGAATTGAAATCAATAGTGGCGTAAGAGTATACATATACATGTATGTATATACCAACCGTCCGACTATGTATATAGCTGTTACTAGTCCTAAAACCGCTTTTACGATTTAATGTAACTATGGATAGCCTTAAAAAGAATTATGTTGTTTTCAGTACCCAATTCTGGTTTACCAAACAATACAGAGTCAGTGCTAAGAGGGTGAAAATTTCTTGTAGCGTTAAATAACAATAGCCTCTCCGTAATGTATTTTGGTATCGGAAGAAGTAATGCTCAGCATCTTCTATTTCATTTGAACATGAACAGGTAGGGTCATATGTTAAGTAGTTTGTAAATAGATCGAAATTTAGATTGCTACATTTGTTACGTAGTCTAGCATGCAATACAGATATGTATCTACAGCCATACGAATAATAACTTGGAGTTGAAGAAACATTCTTGTATATTTTCTTAGTATTCGATTTAAAACTTGTAAGTGTGTTTATTTCTCTCAGATTGTTGTCGATCGAATTCCTTAATGAAAAACACGAGAAAATACATGATTTTCGTGAGATTTCTGTACCTGTATAAGGTACAGAATAATTATTTTTTTATTTCTAAGTGGATAATTAGAAACGTTTCTAACTAGTGGTGGGATAAGGTCAATGATATAAGAAGGGACTAGATTATTATGGACTTTATACATAAAGTTTAATTTCTGTTGGCGCCTCCTTTCTTCTAATGAGACCCAACCACATTCACGAAAAAGGTATGCTCTTGATCCAGATCTAGTGAAGCCCGTTACAATGCACGCGGCCTAATTTTGAACTTTGTCTAATAGATATGAATTCTGGCCTTAGAAGCCATCCCAAACAATAGAAGCATATATTAATATTGGCAATAGATAAGAAGTATATGTCTGTTTGCTTTTCGACTAAAAGTGTATTTAAGTTTACGCATTATTCCAAGGACTTCTGAAGCTGAATTTATAATATTATCAATATGGACAGTCCATTTACCATCGCTACTAAGAGTTTAACCAAGGTGTTTATTGTTTTTGGCGAATTTTATTTGAGTATTGCCAAACGTTAAACGGAGCAATGTATCGAAACTTCTTAAGGTGAAGAAAACTGCTTCGGTTTTGTTAGGATTAAATGTAACTAGCCACTGGCTAGCCCATGCAGATAACAAATTTAGGTCGTGATTTATAATACCTTCAATATCATGCGGGCTAGTGGCTGAGTAATAAAGAGAACTATCGTCGGCAAACAACCTTGTTAAACTAAGGAGGGATTCAGAAATATCATTTACATATATCAAAACTAGAGGGCCCAATACAGATCCTTGTGGAATACCAGCGTTTAATATTTTAGGAGACGAACTACTTGCTTTTAGCACAACCTTTTGTTTTCTGTTGTCAAAGTAATTAGATATCCAGTGTAATAAGCTTCAATGTACATGTACACCATGTTTTTATTTAAACAATACACGTTTGTGCCAGACCCTATCAAATGCTTTGGAAATGTCGCAGAAAACCATACATGAAAACTGATGGTTGTCAAAGGTCTGACATATACTATGGTAAATATCAATAAGCTGGAATAATGTTGAATGGTTAGGGAGAAAACCAGACTGATATTTATATAACAAATTGTTTGCATAAAGATAATTATTTAAGTTTTTAAAGACAATACGTTCTTGCAATTTACTTATATTACTCAATATAGCAACTGGCCTGTAATTTGACGGCGATGTCTTATCACCTTTTTTGGAAATTGGGATTACATTCGATTCCTTCCAGGGATCTGGAAAAAAATACCTTCAGAAAAAGATCGATTGAATAATAAAGCTAAAGGTTTAGATATAGTTTTGGATACTCAACATTCAGTGATTCAGTGAATATGCGTCTCAACATTCTATTACTTATACCATCATTTCCATTCGCTTTATTTGGATTAAGATTTTCGATTAATAGTTCAATTTCGTTTTCAGAGCAACTAACAGTAGAGATGTTTTGAGGCTTTGAAAAATCGGTAACTGAGAGTTTTGGTCATTCACACTAGATATTGAGACAAAGTAGTCGCTTAAACACTCAGCCTTTTCTGTGTCAGTATAATAATAATTTGAATCACCGGTGTCTGATAATGTATATAAAGTCCGTGAAGACCCCAAGTCCCCTCTACTTCCGTCCTTCCCAAACAAAGCTTTTAGACATAATAGGCCATGAATTACGTTCCTGTATGTCTACAACTGAGTGTTAAACGGTTATTTTCATATGAGCCCACGTAAAAATAAAAGCAATGATCAGGAAATGTACATCCCGTCCTAACATGGGACAGGGACATTATATAGCGAAGCCGGCACTAAAATAAACAGCATCGGCAAAAAGTCAAGAAGACATTTGTTTCCCAATAGATGGCCACAGACTGTTCTAAGTAAACTGAACAAATAAGTAAAAGACAAACAGAAAACGGAAGAATGAATCACAACTCGTAGGCTGTTGTCTGAGGGTATATGCGGACTCTGGTATCTCCGAGATGATATTTGACCAACTGATTAATTAGTGGGCAGATACAATGTACAGCTTAGTATCTACCCGGCGACTGAGTATGTGTCGACTAGATGCTGCATGGATCGTAGGGGAATTAGGGACAAGTAACGAAAAAATTAGAGAGTGGCTACATTTATGTCAGAGAAATTTAAGCTGATGTGTCTTCAGTGGATCATCAAAATCTACATGTTATTATATTTTTTCATCCTATGTGTCAGGATTTTACACAAGTAAACTAATAACCAGAATTGCAGGACGTCTAAATTAATTATGTAAATAACCCATGATAAATTGCTGCAAGCGTTTCACTACAGTTTCGTTAAGCCACAGTCTCACTGTCAATTATTGAGGACTAGGTTTTAGTACACTTTCAAAACGTGCCAAAACGGTAGTATACGTTTTAAAACGTAGTGAAAAGGTATATATACACCTAGAAAAAAGTTAAGCACCCCCCCCCCCCACAATTATTGTTGCAGAAGTTACCCCCCCCCCACCCCCCCCCCCCAATTATTGTTGCAGAAGTTAAATCTAAACTTTTCACAATTTTTCACTGTCAGTATTCTAAAAATATCTTTTCGTAATTATTAAGCCTTGATATACTGCTCTTTCATATCAGAGTGAATGGGCATCAGTCGGAAATAAATCAGTCAAAAATTTAAATTGAAAGCGTGCGCTATGTTTTGAACGAAAAATTGCTTTGTTTAACTTTGGGGCTGCAAGCAAGGAACCTCGTGTTTCATTGGTTGTTTATATCCAGAAAGGACTAATTTGACAAACACATGAAGTCTAAAGCTTGTAAAAGTTCTGTTACTCATTGATTCAGTGAATATGAGTGTCAAGTTCAACCCCTACATAAGATAGGACCATCTTGCTTTTCCAGAATAAAGTATCATCATTTTGGCAAATGATGGCTCAAAACTCACTCAGAACATGTCAGATGTATCGGTTTTGGAATTGCATTCGAAAACGATTTCAGTATCTCGTTTTTCTTTCTATAATGCATGATCTAAAAATAATTTTTAAATGGGGGTGCTTAATTATTTTTCCAGGTGTATAGATACGTATTCTATACGGACATTTACAGCTACACACGTGGCCTAGCTACGTTTGAATTTAAAATTCAGCTTTCACGTAGCATTTTGAAATACTTACTATATGGGTTGTAAAAACCTATTGAAGCGTAGTCTAAATGTACTAGAACGCAGATGAAACGTTTTAGATACGTAGTCATACGTGAAGGTGTTGTACATACTACTACGCATTATATACGCTTTCCCACGTCTTAGTACGTTTTATGACGTTTTATTTTGCGTTTCATTTAAGAATTAAAATTTGATTTTTCAGCGTTCATCGTGTGATGAAGCCAGTGGGCGGAGCTAAAATTTCATGAAGCGCGAAGCGCTTCTTGTAGAATTTTAGCGACG
Organism: Ctena decussata; assembly: GCA_963989385.1. Classification (NCBI taxonomy): domain Eukaryota; kingdom Metazoa; phylum Mollusca; class Bivalvia; order Lucinida; family Lucinidae; genus Ctena; species Ctena decussata. The sequence continues at coordinate 66,730,713 of OZ022507.1, forward strand.
ACCACTGGCTGCTTCACACGATGAACGCTGAAAAATCAACTTTTTATTCTTATATTTGCACTTTATTTGTGAACCCCTCTGTGCCGTTTTCGTGGTAATTTGGTGTATAAAAGGCAAAATATGGGTCAAAGAAAAGTTAGTAACGACGTGTTCGGCCACGACGTTAAACAGCCGTCGCCCTGACGTGGCACCAATCGAACGTTACAAGAACCAATCTAGACGTTTGTTTACATACGACGTCGCTTGACGACAACGTCACATGGACAATTGTCCTTCATCGGTGTATGAAGCTAGTTGCTCTAATGGGTTCACCTATGGGAAGTCAGTGGCAAGTGTAAATATTACGATTTGGTATGTTTTGCGACACCTTTTCAAACGTCGCTTTGACTAGGTAGTTTTCCAAGACACTACCTAGTAGTCCCTAGTAAAACGTACGGAATCGTAGTAGGTAATTAAACTGTTCTCATCCCTTCTGAAAGCATGACACTAAGCCGTTTGATAACCGGGTAATACGAAGTAAATCGTAGTAAAACGTAATGGAAACGTACTAGAAACGTAGTAAAACCTAAATACCTACAAAACGGGGTATATGTTTTTCCAAACGTAGGGCGGGGAACGTAGTACAACCTAGCCCTCAAAACGTGACAGTGAGACTGGGGTCTTATACAGACAAACTGTTGACATTTCAATGGTTACTGTATTGTGTTCCTCGTGAAGCTGATTTGTTTTTACTTTCGCTATGAGAGAGATTTCATGACTTCTTTTTCTAATGATAAGCTAGCTGAATAATTCAACTCAGCCTCTTGATATCTGAATTGACAATTCCTACTTTGAATGCATGGTGAAACGAAATTATCCACCTGAGCTTCAGTAAAACAAAGCTAAAGCCAGCCTCCGATACCGAACCCCATTTTTTGGATTTACATGTATCTATTCCGAACGGATCTGTTTCGTCCAAAATTTATGATAAACGCAATGACTTATTTTGACACAGTAATTCCACCACCCCACTTTTTTTTTACAACATTCGTTCCCCGTTCTACCTCTTACGGTGTTTAAATTCATCAGCTTATTCGGTTTGCTAGAGTGTCCAGTCATGTGACTGAATTCTATGCTCGTAATAAAATTTTAATTGCTAAACTTTTGCGACAGCGCTATTTATATAAAAAAAAACTTCGAAAGGCTTTTTCAAAATTTTATCGCTAACACTATGAATTGGTTTCTAAATTCTCTGTTGGATTATAAACTCATTTGCAGCAGGGCCTATTGGCACCAGTATTTTATGGTGACTTGGTCTATAGCTTCAAAACATGTATGTATGGCTGATTTTTCTGATCAGTTTACAAAAATCATTATATAATACGCTAAGAACGTACTGAATACGTCATAAATGCAATGCTACCATCTGTACCCAGTCATGGTAAACATCTTTGCTTGCCTGTTTAATTGCACACTGGTGGGTCGGGCACAAGACGCAAGGATGGACCCCACATAAAGCTTCTTTAGAAAAACTATGTAAGAGCATAATGCGGACTGCGCATACTTAGCTCAGCAGGCACAAATGAGCAGTCTGCAGTTCGCATTTAAACAGCTTTGTAAGTGAAATTATAAGCTTGTAGTCGTATACATTGCCTCTGCAGGCTGAACATGCTTTAACAAAAGGTATAACTGCACTCTGCATACACTTTTACCAGAAAATAGACCTACTGAGCCGCGACACGACAAAGCCAACAAAGTGCCCAGCTGCCCTGTCTAATAAGAGTCTTCATTTTGCGCTTAAATAGTACGGTAGCCAAGGGTCTAAGCTAGTTCAATGCGGACAGCAAAGACTCTGATCAGACTTGGTGAATGTCCAGGCTGATTTGAGTCTTCGCTGGGCGCACATGCCACTTTGTTGGTTTTCTCATGTTGCGGTTCAAATTGATGTCACCCATAACCCGTTCCCTTTATATCATGACTGAATTATTTATTATTGCCTTCTACTAGGGTGATAAGATTAATCTGGGGCGCGTGAATTAATACGTTGTTTATCCCAAATGTTTCTATGCTAAAAGAAAACTGGTGAGAACCTATCGATTCCCTGTCTGGTGTTCTCAGAGTAGCTACCAGAATACTTTAGCTGTCTTTAAATAGCCTACTTTCTTGCACACCGGATAGAACATGCCATTATTTTCACCCGGGATAGAAAATCTGATTTTACCCTTGTGTTCTGACCCAGCACCGGAAAAAATCACGAGCTCTCAATGCATTGGTTGTATTGGAGCCTACGTACGTTGTGTCGTCAAGTGACGTTGGCATTTAAGATGATGGCGTCACGAAGACGGAAAATGACGTCAGTTTATGCACGCCAGCCGTTGACATAAAGAGCCGAATGGCGGTCGTTGAAAGCGACGCCTTCATCCAAAATCAAATTGAAACCTCCAAAGCACTAGAATTACGCATTTTCACAAGTTCTGAAGTTAAAACACAACGTGATGTGCAAGAAAAAGTATCTATCATGGGTGAGAGGTGTGGATAGAAAAAACGTTACTCGGGATCACTGTTCGGCATCACTCAGCAAGCCTCGTGATGCCGAACAGTGATCCTCGTGACGAATTTTACTCTCCACACCTCAAACCCATGATAGATACTTATAAAATTGGCATATGCCAGGTAAAACACTATAATATTCTCGCTACTTAAACAGGTCCGCAAATAGACTGCTGTAGTGCTGAATGCGGATTTCAACTCCTTTTCCGTTTGAATTGTTCAACTTAATACCAATAGTTTTTGCATTGACGCATTAAAAAGCGGATTCTACATGAATCAATAAAATAGGTATCTTGAGCAATAGAAATGAGACCAAAGAAAAGCTTATAGTTTAAGGTTAATAAAAAATGTACATGTATCATTTTAAAAGTCTCCATAGTCTATCATGTGGTAAAGATGGCTAAACACAATTCATTATGAAAAGCGCCCCAGCCTATGCATAAACTGAGACATATTACCTACGAAAATTAGCGGAAACATGTTTTTGAAAAATGGCAGTCCACGTCGAGCGAGGCAGCGGGGCAGTGGATGGGACTAACTCATGTACATTGTATTTTTACTATTTTACTCAAGATTTTGATATTGAAATTTAAAGAGTAACTACACTTCAGGAACTGACTGAATCAGATCCCAAACCCTATCCCCAACATCAAAGGGAAAGATTGACAAAGACATCCCAACAAACAATAAACTACAAGTGATAAGCCGAGTCAGCAGCTCTTTCCCAAATAGGTGGCAACTCAGCTATCTTTACTGAACTAAATAATTTAGACCAACAGAAGGGTTACAAACAGACTAAGCAAATTATACGAAAAACATTTAACAACTGATTTTACCTTTTTTCTATTTTTATTATAGAAGGGTTAAAAGAACACAATATATTAAACAGCACCGAACATAAAACAAATGCAACCGCAACGAAAGTACCACCTTGGGACGGTCAGTAATAACAACTGGGGGGGGGGGGGTGTTAAACCGGTTTTATTGGGCCCAAACCTTCACCCTCACCCTCCGCCGCGGTGCACACAATTAGTTGGTAGTTCGGTTCGTATGGAGTTCCTCTAACTCATCAGAAAGTCATCACGGGCAACAATTAAAATCAAGAAAAGACCCTGATGAATCAAGGATGAGGACTCGACAGCCAAAACGTGTTGAGACACCTGGAGATCCCTGGGGTGTCAGCAACACCACTGGATTAAAAGAAGACCATCAGTTCAACCCCGGTGGGCCAAGAAACAGACAAACATCCGTACCCAACCAACTAAGTATACCGTTTTAGTTGCCAACCAAACTGACACAAATCAATTTTTAAAACCACTTTTATGCAAAACTCATAGATGTTTTATTTGTTTAAAGTTGGCAAATAACGTCTATTCACAATGACCACGATGGCAAAACTGTAGTTAAAAGTTTGCAGTGATACCTCACGATAAAATAGTTATAGTAGGGCAAGGAGTCGGCTTTGTTTGCAGCAGGCGCAGGATGGGGAAGTTTGTATAGTAGTCTCATCTTCCTTTTCTTTCTCCCAATCTCTAGGAGACAGCTTGATATACACTGAAACACTGTCCCACAGAGTGGTTAAACCCCTAAAACTACCAACCAACTTAACAGATACACCCCGAAAGTCCTTTAACAACGATAATGTACGAGCATTTACTTTGGTAGGTTCAACTTATGGATGGATGGATGACTTGCGATTTTACGTCCTTTTCAAGAGTATGTCAGTCATATTAGGACGATGAGTGCGTGACAATGAAAGGCTGTGTGCAATGAAACCCCGTTTATGACGGAAATGATTCCCTCCTCCAGAGGGTCTCGAACCTGGGACCGCTAGATCAGAAGGCCAGTGCTTAACCTACTCGGCTACTGGGGCTCCTATTTGGCATATGGGAAACATTTTATACATTGTCTGCTTAAGACTGATAGTACTCTCTGATTTTTTATACAAAAATAAGGGCTGAAGGATAAGGAATCAAAAGGAATCCCCGAACTTTCATCTAAACCGTCCTAATCATAAGCCTTTTATAGACAAAGCCTTAATTATTATGTCTATGCATTTGTCATTTGATATACATGATAACAATGTGTCGGATTAAGCATGTCATCATAAATTTACTATCAGTATTGCCCTTGTGAAGTGACCTGGCAGGGCGGAGCTAGCGCTATGGATCAGTACATTATATCACAGGTAATTCCTATATTCGCCAACAATCGGAAAATATCCGTACGACTTCGGTAATCCTCGCCTTTCTTGTTATAAGCAATATCAGTTTTTTTAACCAAATCGTGTACAGAGCGTCGTGGTGTAGTGTATCTATAGTCAGATTGCAAAAACACTCAGTGGTACGATCAAGGGTTTGAATCTAGGCTCAGACTATTTTTTTTTCTTTTTTTTTTGTTTCGTTTTCAAGCTTTATTTTCTTTATATATTTCCTTGTTTTAGAGGAAAAGACATTTCCAGTAATTTCTTTCGCTCGATATAATTCAAAGGATTGGAGTTCGACATGTACTCTAGGAGCCAAACTCGCCTATCTTGCCAAAATAAGGGTCGGAGGTGGCACCCTCTGCTATACTTAGTTTGAATATATTTTTGAATAGTCTGAACCTTCAGAAACTAGGTTTGATTGTTCTGCTCTTCAAATTTTATTGTCAAAATAGTCAAATTGAGCGATGGATGTGACTACCTATAGAGGAGCAAATATGATTCCATAAGTGGCCTAGAAAAGAGAGATAGTGGTCTATGGGGTAAAACATTTGTTTTTATATATCAAAATGATTCTCTTGATCTGTAGTGGTCAGATTCAGCATTTGCCACCTTTACAAAACTTGCATAACTCTGTAACGGGCAGTTATTTACGTTACCCTATTAAATTTAATTATATGAAATAAGAATCGATATGAAATATGCCGTAATGCTTTAACTGTATCAAATCTCAATATTTTCTTTAAGAATAGCTAATATGCTATACATTAAGCTACACAGAAAACAGTTAAGAACATCGGGGCTGTTATTTTTGCTTTAACAATTGATCTACCCCTTTAAAACCTAAAACCCAATTGTTTGACAATACATAGCTAATAAGGTATTTAAAACAGAAAAAATGACCTGTTTCGTTAAGATCATACTAAACATGATACAACACAATAGTTTGAATAAGTTTTTAACATACAATACATTTCTTAAGCAAAGAAACGTACTTAACAGATTAATATGTTTGCATAAAAAGACTGTCATTCCTCCAGGAATACACTCATTTGGAACTTTACCTGTTAAACAAATTAACAAAGTTAAGCTAATTATATTCATTATTTATCAAAACAAATATTTTTTTTGTATTGTTTAGTCGCCTACTCAGACAGCAAACAATGTTGTTTACATGACAAGAAAAACTGAAATTGTCCCAAAAATTAAAATAAAAGCGCTAGTGAATTAATCTGTACATGGAAAAGTACTAAATCTATTTATATTCATTAATATTTGAATAATTTTTTAAGAATCTCACAATACAAACTAAGTTTTGATAAATTACAGTTTTGTACTCAGAAAGGTAACGTTCGTAACTTTTATTTAAAAATATTCCTTGATATTGGATGTTGCAAATACAAAATACGCCAAGGCCGTATTAGTTTGAGTTATAAATATTTTACATGAATGTGAAATTGTTTAAACCTACCGTATGTAATTTATCAGCGACATTTCTAAGGCGGTTTATTCATTGTGGTGTATTGATGTTAAAGTTTGTGTTGTCCACTGTTCTGTTGTTTTCGAAACGTTGCTTTATTTTGTCTGTAATTCGCCAATTTCTTCTTGAAAATAGACGTTAGGTGTGTCTTGTTATGTTGGTAAAAGGCTAGCTTTGAGGTCCTCTGCATAGAATGGACTGCATGTATATTTTGCTACTCGCTAGTATTATTTGAGCACTTGTCTTTTTACTTTATGTCACTACTTCTAGTTTGGTATTATGGGAGGGTTTTGGCACCGATTGAATCCATTTCTGATCGTGCCAGTTTAAACTACTACTACTTTATCTGTTTTGAGCTTTCCTTTTAAAAGCAATATTAAAACCATGGTTAATATATTTTGGGCGTTAAGCATATATTTAAACCAAAGTAACGTATATAACACGTTAAAAAGTGTTATTTTTACTCCACTGCTAGTGTAAAATGCCATATGGCTACGGTAAAACTCTTCCCTGTACTTCATTTAATTGAAGAATATGTTTTTCTTTGTTGTTAGGTATCATTTTGGCTCATCATCATTTGAAGTCAATTTTGAAAAAAAAGTAAATAAATAAAAAAGAAAAAAAATAAATCAGCCAAAGCTGGTGCTAGGGGGCATCGGCAGTGTTATAATATTTTATTCCCAGACACTGAGGTTGATGTCTTTGTTTTTTGTGATGCATTGTTTACTCCCAGAGAATCTTCAATCACAATTTAGTTAAGCTTCCCATCATTTCAAGAATTTTAGGTGAATGGGTACAATTTTACGTGAAATAATCTTAAAGTTTAACTTTCCTTCCCTCCTTAATGGGAACAAAATCTTAAAAGAAAGAGTTTGCCTGTGTAGGAGAAAAGTGTTTCTGTTAAAAGTAATTCTTTAAAGGTTAAACCAACCACAGAAGCAAATAGGAGGTCGCAAATCTTGTTTCCATTTTAATAAATTGCAGTAAAACATTGAGGTGTGTCCATTAACATTAATACAGTATTATCTCCATCACATGTTTGAAGATCATCTAGAAATAAGGACATAACAGATTACTGGCAAGTGCAGATACTGTCTAGGCACGAATGATATGATTATGACATTATCGAATCAGTGATAATTCACTTACTTTGTCTCATTTGTTTGATAGTAAAAAAAAGGTAACGCATACAACATTCAAATGTAAACGAGTTGTGAGATTAAATATTGTGTTTTTTAACGATACCATTAAATAAATGTTTGAAATTCAATAAGATGAAGCATTGACGGTTCCTCAATTCTCCGAACGAACCCTTTTATTGTTAAGAAGTTGGCTTGTTTACGGTCATCTAGCAATATGGTCACCTGAATAGCTGCCCATTTTGCTCACTGTTTTGTTTTGTAATATAAAATAGGTAGTAGAAGTATATGTTCTGGCTGTTTTAAGTTGGGGTTGCTGAATGACCACCACCTGTTTCGGAAAGAACTGTTAATTCAGTTTACCGTGCATGTCTTTCGTGAACTTTTGTCAATTTGTGTGTGTGCTTCTTTCCCTCTTGGTTTAAGGGCGGGATGTGGGATCTGATTGTATTAATTCCTGAACATTGCCTGTCATTTACTTTTCATATTAATGCTCAGGTGCAGAAAATAACCGTTTTCAAGCAAAACACCTTAAACAGGTATAATACCAATGCTTATTAGGCACTATATAGAATTTTTATGTGTATTAAATACCATTTATGCTACTTTTACACGTTTTGTTTGTAACAATGGCAATTTGAAGCAATGAAATGGGTACATCAATTATTGATTTTTGGTTATACTGCTGTAATGTTAACATTCGGAAGCCCAATATTTTGCTTTCAGCATTTGAGGATTACTTTTTGGCGGGTTACTTTCTACTAAAGCATAAATATAAACACTTCTTAACAGTAAAAGGGTAATCTGATAACTCTATTATTGTTGAATGTTGTATACGTTACCCTTTTTAGGTTAAGGAAGTGATTTTTTTCATTGATTTGATTTAAAAGTTATGTTGATAATGAATTGAAGATAATGACAATATGTCATAACCATATAACCCATGGCTGGAAATATTATCTGCACTTTCAAGAACAGATCCAATGAAACAAAATCTGATTTCTTTTTTCTCGCAGGTGGCTTTTGCTTTTAAATTATCAAGCATGTCATGCAAGCAATACTGTGTAAATGTGAATGGGCACACATCTATCTTTTATTGACATTTGTTTGATGGGAGACAACGTTTTTGACATCCTGTTTGCTTCCCTAGATATGAAACCCTTCCAAAAATGGTCAACTCTTACCCCCCCCCCCCCCCCCACACACACACACACTATCCATCTCCCCCTCCCCGCATTAAGAAAGGAGGCTAAGATGGGAAAAATGGCAGAGTTATATTGCGCCACAATATATCCGTTCTGGTGGAATGATAAAGCTTATAACTGCATTCCAAAGAAAAGTTCTCTGGAAGCAAGTTACGCATCAGAGAAAACACTACATTAATCTTGGTTTAAATGAGCGTGTGTTGAGCCAATGCCCTCAAGCTATAGCTTCAGCTAAGGTCCTTTTTTCAAACTTATTCAGAACGAGCTCAAATGATCATAAACGTGATTTTCATTATGACGAAGTAAGAGAAAGCTTTTCACTCTAGCTACCCGTGACTTTAGGCTTGTGGCAGTAAAGTAAAATATCTCTTACCTTTTAACCTGTTATATACGTTACTTTGGTGAAAATACATGCGATAAAGCAAACACTTTGAAATCTGTAATTTATTATAAAGTTTTATAGGAAAGGTCAAAACAGATAAAAAAAAGTGTAAAAGGCGACTTTTAGGAATTTATTCTCTGTGCAACAACCAACCCACGACATCAAACTGGACATAGCACCATGAAAGTAAAGTACTATTACAAGTAGTAAGACGACACCATGGGATAGTAAAATAGACTTGCAGCCCGAAGTCTGATTTATTATAACTGAATGACTGAACTGAACTTGTAGACCACAGTTAAGTATTATTAGGGCAAAGAGTAGGCGTTTGACCTAAAATGGTATTTGTTTACATGTTTCATTATTTCTTTGGACATTCTTTTTCTGCATGGGTAGCATGGATCATTGTGTATATATACACAATACCATGCCAATCGGATTTTAGTGCAGAACATATTTTTTTTCTGGACATTTAAATCTACCTAACCACTATGCTTTTTAATGGACACGATTATTGAGGGTTATCTCATTGAACACTTTAGCCTACCTGTTTCTCAAGTGGGTGGGGTAAACTCATATAGAAAAATGCTCAAAAAAGAAAGCAGAAAATCTTTTTGATGCATTATGGCTCTAATATGTAATAGCTGTATTGGAACAATATCACTAGAGTGGAAAAAGAATGACATTGCTTCAAAACATGACTTCCAATGAAGTGTAACAATGCAACAATACATGCCTTAATGGTGCTGTTTTCTGCCGTAGGGTACCAAGGAACACATGTGAATTATAGCATCGTGACAATAAAATTTTGAGAGCAGAACAATCAAACCTCCTTTCAGAAGGTTATGGCTAGAAGAAAACATAGTCAAACCAAGGATAGCAGAGGGTGCCACCTCATTCAATTTTTAGCTGACTTGGCTCCTAGAGTAATGTCTGCTTTGGTAGACTCTCTGAAAATGAGACTGAGTGAATACCAAATCAGAAAAAAAAAAACATTCACTCATTGTTTGCTCGTATCACTTTTCTCGAGCATAAAATACCATAATCTACTAAATGCTCTCGTGCATATTTTTGGGCATAATCAGACAAACAAAACGTCTGAAGATTTTTATTTTTTATTATGAGCATAAAGTATAAGAAGTAATCAAAACAAACGGTAATTTCTGTCAGGCAAAATAATCATTTGTTACCTGAAAACGTAAAATGAAAGAATAAAGAGAATAAAAGAGTTTTATAGTTTTAGATATATTCGAACCTTGGACCATTCATATGCATAATACTGTGTGTGTAAATGTTTTGTTCTGACATTGAGATATCATATATTTTGCAATATCATAGTTGCCTTTGTTAATTTGGACTTTCTTTTCCATAGAATCGTTAAGACTGATCGCAAAGCATTAAAGGCCTAGATTAATGGAATGAAGACGCCACGTAGATATTTCATTGATGCCATTAGATAAGTTAGTTAATTAGCAGTCACAGCATGAAACCCATCGTAATGTATATTTCTTAAGGCATATGGGAACAGGCAATAAGTGTGTCTGCAACTACAGAATCTCTGATCAAACTCAGTGTTTGAAGGCAACTTTTTCATCCAGATCTATTCCAAATGACAGTGTTTACTGTATTAATCAAGATTCTGATGAATAGTAAACTCTCGATATCTCAAAGTCCCAGTTCATCCCAAACTACCGATATCTCAAAGAAAATTAGGTAAATTTTCTGGACCCAATTTACTTTGAGATATCAGAAGTTTGAAATAACAGGAGTTGAAATATAAATAAGAATATGGAATGTGCTTAAAACTATATTCTTTGAAATAAGAGGTACTTTGAGATAGCAGTGTTCGAGATATCGAAAGTTGACTATTTAGAAAAATTGGCTGAAACCGATATGTCTAAGACAGAAAAATATAGGAAATGCACACAAGAAAAAATATTGTCAAAGGGGTATAAAAACGGATATTTAAACAGTAAACAGTCTCTGTTTTTCAGCGTGTTTTTCAGTCTGCTATATCTAATGACGTCAGAATAATCTACTGAACAATACAAACAACAGTAACTAGAAAATGTGTTTGTCAAACACTATGCCCACAACCATATGCCTGGCCCTAAAAGGGAAAAGTCGGTACTAAAATATACTGATGGAAATCTTCGAAGTTAATCAGTCAGTCTACTTATGACCTTCAATCAACTGATTAAGTTTCAAGTCCCTAGTTCAAATACTTTTCAAGCTATCTAGCTGACAAGTTTGAAATGCTGAAATTTTTCAAGGGCCATTAAGTTGGCATTAACCTCTCTCTCTCCCCCCCCCCCTCCCCCCCCCCCCCCCTCCCCCACAAAAAAAGATAATTAAAAAACAAAATAAAAAAAAAAACAATGGAATTTGTTCAAACGTGAATCAGTCAACCTGCTGATCATCTCCAATCAGATCCAATCAAACCAAGTTTCAAGTCCCTAGCTAAAATACTTATTGAGATATCTTACCGACAATTCCAAAACGCCAAAATTTTCAAAGGGTCATAACTCCAAAACAATATGACGGAATTCGATAAAAAGTAAAACACTTTATTTACTTACCATTCCTTATAAGCTATTAAAGTTTTAAGCTCCTAGCTAAAATACTTTTTTAGATATCTTGCTGACAAGATTTCATTATGATTTTTTCCAAAGGGACATAAATTCAATAAGGGAGACAACTCAGCCAAGACTAAAATATGTGTCTGTTATTTTTTTATGAAAAGCCATACGTGAAATTTCAAAACTCTAGCATGCACGGGTCTTAAGATATGGTATGCGTGCCGGATAGACGGAGGTACGAACAGACGGTTGGAGCTATATGCCCCACTCAACTTCATCGAAGTTTGGGGCTTAAAAAGGTGATGTTGTTATCCTGAATCTATCTGTTTTATTTGTGGTTTCGTATTTTCTTATTAAGTAACCGCAGTTTCCAGTGTTATGTTTTCCATTCCTATGAAAACATCAATTATTAACACTTTTTCCCCACTAGAGACCAAATGCCAACAATCAGACATGTGAAATACATACACATTATTATAATAGTAACTTGATCTGGCGTCATGTATCACGTCGAGTGGATGAGCTCATACCATCGGATCACCCGAGACGCTTGCGTCGAGGGTGATCCGATGGTATGAGCTCAGCAACGAGACGTGATACAGTATTCCAGATCAAGTTACTATTATAATAATTTGTTTATCATATACCTTAGAGTACAGCCAACCGTGTATACTTGCCAGCTCTAATGCACCGACCCGGATTCGAACCTGCGCGGCAGCGGCATGTTACTAGTCGTGAAACAAACACTACCGACTGCGCCATGGAGGCGCGTCTTTTGACGTGATTGTTGACGGTACGTCACTAGTCCCGTTTCGCTGGTTCTCGTTCCTACGATTCACGTTGTAAAATGACGCGCCTGAAGCTGGAACTCAGACGTAGCCTCGTTTTAAAGGATAGTGATACGGATTCAGAAAACGTCAGTTTGATACGGCTGTCTGTATCAGATGGCCAGAAAACGGGCAGTTCAAAGGGTGTATCATTGATAGGTATATAATAAAATAAAAATAACGCAGTGTTCAGTCTCAGTCATATTTAATCTGTTGTTTTCGTAAAAGTATGAGGGTGGTAGGGCGATGATGCTGGTCGCCGGGACGTCCTACTTATTTGGATAAAAGTAGGGCAAGGGCAACTGTGCTTGCAGTAAAAGCGGGCGGAGGTTGTTTTGAAATTTTGTCTCTCGTCTATCATTTCTCTTTTCTTTCTCCCTCTCTTAGGAGACGGCCCGATATAGACTGAAATACTGTCTCAAAGGGCCTTTAAACCCAAAACAACCAACCAATCAAATAACTAAATAAGCTTCTGAAGTTTATCGTTTACTGTCATTATTTACTGTGATTTAAAATTTAGATTCGGAAACCTTTGAGAGATTGGAAATTTTTGTTCATGTATGCAAATATATAAACTTCAAGACCTAAAAAGTCCTATGCAGAAATTCAATATGACCTATAGCATATTTAACAAAAAAACGCATGCCAGCAGGCACGCAACGTCACATTAACTTCGAATTCAATGCTATAACCTCGCACTCATACCACTACAAGCCCCCCCCCCCCCCCCCAATGCCATGCACCCCACACACTAATAGGACCATTGTGTAACTTGTTGGTTGCTTTGGTTTATCGACTCTTTGAAGCGGTACAGTCCTTTTGTTTCAGTGGTGGGTTGGTTGGCTGCTTTGGATATAACGGCCCTATGCCCCCTTTGAGACAGTATTTCAGTCCATATCGAGCCGTGGGAGAACGAAAAGAGGTATGATAGGCGAGAAAAAAATATCCAAATTACCCCTACCCGCACATTCTGCAAGCACTACTATCAATCAAATTAGTAGGATGCCCCGGCACTGAAAGTTACCCATTACCCTCGCCCGGCCCGACCCCACTTCTTTAAGCGGTTCTTTATGTTCATTCGTACGAATGTACAAAATCTTTCTTATACTTTGAATGGGTACGCCTCCATTTTCCGCTATTTTTACAAAAGGGAAACAACTGGTGACTTCCTGTTTGCCTCCTTGGAGAATAAAGCCCTTCCAAAAGGGGATCAACTCTTAAAGGAAAGAAATTGCTCCTGGAGGAGCAAACTCTTTCCCGTAATAGTTGACCTCCCAAAAGGTGATCGACTCTTAAAGGAAAGAATTTGCTCCTGGAGGAGCAAATTCTTTCCCTGAAGAGTTGACCTCCCTTTGAGGAAGGAGGCAAAAATAAAAATGGAAGATTTGCTTCCCTTGAAAGTGTACTCATTCACCTCTCGGAAGAGATTTTTTTTTTCATTTTTGCGGTTTAGGAATTGAAAGTGATATATAATTTTCGAACAACAGTTCTAAGAATAACTCCAGTTTAAGGAGCGCGAAAACATTACTCCGGGGAAATATTGATAAACTGTCGTCTGCGGAGAGACAATAATTATTCTTTTTATGATAAAGCACATTATTCAAAACAAAACAAAAAAACTGAAGGACGTCTGAACTGTTCATATCAAAGACGAACTACTTCTGTCTGATCTTTAAATGCAGAATTTAAACTTGTTTTTTTTTTTGTTTTGTTTTTTAAAAAAAGATACCGTGTGCTGATGTTTATCTTCAGTGTAACTCTCAGGCAAAACAAGTCTGTCAATTTCTTCATTGCTTCATAATCTCAATACGATTAATGGTGACCTAGAAACAATTATTTCCCTACAGAGTAGACTCCATTTTGGAAGGGCTTGGTTACCCAGGGTGGAAGCAAACAAGAAGCTAAAAAAGTTGTTTTCCTTTTAGAAAATGGCGATTGTATCAGACATGTACCACAAGCTGTAGTTAGGTCGAAAAATTGTGAATTGAGCTGACTCTCGTTTTCTTGCACACCAGAAAAGGATATCCGCGTGTTTCCCCTGTACCTACAAATCTTATCTCACCCATGTTATCTCACCCAGGACCGGATAAAATCACGAGAATTCAATGCAGTGGTTGCACTGGAGGTCACGCATCTGCGTCATCGAGTGACGTTGGCGTGTTAGATGCTGACGTCACGAAGACGGCAAAAATGAATTCAGTTTATGCACGCCAGGCGTTGACATAAAGAAGCGAATGGCAAGTCTCGTAATGTCGAACAGTGACCCTCGTGACATTTTTTTCTATCCACATCTCACACCCATGAATTATACTTATAATCTCAAACACTTTGTATCAAAGAATATAGTTAGGATACACTTCTTTTATTTTTCATAACATTTCACCTCCGGATACCACAAAATACTGGTACCTCAAAGTAAATTATGTGGGACCAGAAAATGTACTTAGAGAATCAGTAGTTAAAAATAAACTTCGACCTTGAGATAATGCAATTTGGTATAAATCCAACATTTCTTACAAGAGATAAGATGCAGTGACCATGAAAATGGGATCATGGTAACCAAAACCTCGCCCCGAGGTTATAAAACTTGAGTACATTCTCAAACTCAAAATAAAGCACACTGATTGGCTGCTTCCGAGCACATGCTCGGAAGCAGCCAATCAGTCTGCTTTATTTTGAGTTTGAGATTATACTTAAGTTTTATAACCTCGGACCCTGATTAGTTTGTGTCTTCTGTCATCTATTTTGCTCAGCTAGCACTTAACATTTTGTTCAAGAAATATTATGCAGACAAGCCATGTTCAAGCATTCTTGGACTTACCTGACCTTGAAAATGGGATCAAGGTCACCAATAACCCAATCAGTACCGTCCAGTCCCTTAATAATGTATCTTTATAAGTTTTGTCAAAATTCATCATACCCTTTAGGAGATATGGCTCGGACAATGAGCCGAAGGGTTTTGACCGGGACAATGAAATCTCAGGCTAGTTTTCAGATTCTGTAGTCTTATTCCTCATCAGAATATAATATTTATTTTTGTTTGTGTTTCATATGAATAGAAATTACTTCCATTTCACTTGTTTAAACAATCTGTCAACAGATCAATGAACATATTCTCCTTCACTCTTCGCCATAGAATTTTTTTTTCGAAATAACTTCCAGTTTCGAACGTTTGTTCCAATTTATTTAATCGTCACAGAAAAAAAGCGATATGTTTAAGTATCATTATAACGTTCTTTGCCATTACTGTTACAAAAATACTTTTCATTAATAGGAAATTGCTTCCAATTTGATTTAAAGGTAGGTTCCTGTACTTTGGAATGCATCGTAATTTTGATGATTTTTTATCAAAGTTGTTGGAAAGCACTTATAAAGAAGAAATGAATAAGTTTCACTAAAAAGTGTAAATAAAACAAGAGGGCCATGAGGCCCTGAATCGCTCACCTGGGCAATTGGCAAGGTGGCTTTTTCTTATCATGTCTGAAATTGTCAAAATATGAGTCTTGGGTCAAAAGTCAAAGAATGACCATGACCACTTGTACTCATAAATCTTCATGTACTCATTAAGACAACCATATATACCATTTTTAGGCCAAAATCTTCAAAACTTTCCACGAAATCTTATGTTCTAGCATTTTCCCATATTTGACCATGCCGACAAAAGGGTCAAGGTAAACCCAAGGTCACCATTTGAACAGTCTTGGTGGTTCTCTAGTACTCCATGCTACTTACCAAGTCTCAAGGCTATAGGTGTATTGGTTCTGGAGAAGAAAAATATTAAAGAATTATACCATAAGTGGTAATGGCGGCCATGTTGGTCATGTGACCTGGACCGTTTGAACAAATTTTTATTCAATCAACCCCTGGAGGCTCTATAATTATGAAATGTGTTTACAAGTGACCCTTTGGCTTTTGATGAAAAGGTTAAAAATGTCAAAATATGAGCGATCTGGATCAAAGGTCAAGAAATGACCTTGACCTCTTGTGCTCATAATTCTTCATGACCTCATTAAGACAACTGTATATACCAATTTTTAGGCCAAAATCTTCAAAACTTTCAATGAAATCTTATGTTCTAGCATTTTCCCATATTTGACCTTGCTGTAAAAAAAGTCAAGGTCAACACAAGGTCATAATTTGAATAATCTTGATAGTACTCAAGTACCCAATGCTACATACCAAGTCTCAATACCATCGGTCAATTGGTTCTGGAGAAGAAGATTTTTAAAGGTTTTTACCATATATAGGCATAGTGGCCATGTTGGTCATGTGACCAGGACCGTTAGAAATTTTTTCATTCCCTCGACCCCTGGAGGCTCTATAAAAAATTTGGTCACAATTGGCCCGGTGGTTTTTGAGGAGATTGTTTGAAACTGTCAAAATATGAGAGTTCTGGGTCAAAGGTCAAAGAATGACCTTGACCTCTTGTACTCACAAATCTTCTGGTACCCATTAAGATGACTGTATATACCAGTTTTTAGGCCATAATCTTCAAAACTTTATCATGAAATCTCATGTTCTTGCATTTTCCCATATTTGACCATGCCGTAAAAAAGGTCAAGGTCAACACAAGGTCATAATCTGAACAATCTTGATAGTACTCAAGTACCCAATGCTACATACCAAGTCTCAAGGCCATCGGTCAACTGGTTCTGGAGAAGAAGATTTTTAAAGGTTTTTACCATATATGGGCGTGGTGGCCATGTTGGTCATGTGACCTGGACCGTATCAATAAATTATTGTTCCCTCAACCCCTGAAGGCTCTATATGAAATTTGGTTTCAATTGGCCCTGTGGCTTTTGAGGAGATTGTTAGAACTTATCAAAATATGAGAGTTCAGGGTCAAAGGTCAGAGAATGACCTTGACCTCTTGTACTCGTAAATCTTCATGTAGCCATTAAGATGACTGTAGATACCAATTTTTAGCCCAAAATCTTCAACAGTTTCCAAGGTATCTTATGTTGTAGCATCTTGCCATATAAAAGCATAAGGAAGCAAATTTGACCTTACCGTAAAAAAGGTCAAGGTCAACCCAAGGTCATAATTTGAACAATCTTGGTAGTACCCGCGTACCCGATGCTACATATCAAGTTTCAAGGCCATCGGCCTATTGGTTCTGGAGAAGAAGATTTTTTCAGGTTTTTACCATATATGGGCATGGCGGCCATGTTGGTCATGTGACCAGGACCGTCTGAACAACTTTTCTTTCCTAAGGTCCCAGGAGGCTATATATGAAATTTGATTACAATCGGCCTAGCGGTTTCAGAGGAGAAGTCATTTGAAATTGTTGACGGACGACGGACGGACGGACGGACGGACGGACGGACGGACGGACGACGACGGACGACGGAGCCTTACCATCCTATAAGCTCCCCCGGAGCCGCTGGCTCAGGTGAGCTAAAAATCGTAGAAAAGTCGCTTTGCAAGGGATTTCCTAACTCTGCTTCGCACACCAGTTAGCGCTATTTTTAGTTCGCGCCAAAAATAGATAACATAGCTGACGTCATGCTGCATTGCATTTTGGGATAGTTTTAACCCATCTGGCATGCCAGGACCTCTGGAAGAGCTCACGGCAAGAGAAAATTAACCGTTGGCAAATGACATCAGAAACTGCGGACTTGTAGACATATATACATATTTATTTTTAGAACCGGAATTCCAACAAAAGAAAATAAACCTAAGCGAAAACGACTATTTTCTACAACATCTAACGATTTTCTCAGTAGCAACAGTTTCAGAAAAATAAGAGAATTCAATACTACCCAGAAAAAGACAAAATTATTTTGTGAACATAACTGTTATCGTTAGGCCAGGAACCTACCTTTAAATTCATACCGGTAAAATATTTTTTTCTTTCTTCCGTTACGTCTTAACCTTCGAGGAGGACATCAGACGGGGTTTGGTATACAAGTGCAAAAGGGGGTTAGTTGAGATAAAAGAGGGAACAGTTAAAGTCTCCACAGTCCTATCAGTGGTTAAAACGACTAAACTCAAATCATTGTAAGAGGCGGTTCAACCATCACGTTTGATAATAAAATGTGGGTTGATGTGCATATATTGAGTCATGTAACTGGCAAAAAGTAGAGAAAACAAGTTTTTGAAAAATAACAAATCGCTCCACACATTAAAATTTCCTGTTCTGGTTTCCCGCCTAGCAATATTATATAAACATAGGCGGGATAGTGATTGGGACGCCACGCCTGTACATTGTATTTTTACCATTTTATTCAACTTAATGAAATCGAAAGTAGGTCATTTTATTTGCCAACTAAAATGACCCGAATAAGTTTTCAACCCCCTTTTTGTGTGAAATTCAAGAATGTTTTATTTGTTTAAAGCTGGCAAATCACGGTCATTTACAATGACGAAACTATAGTGAGAAGCTTGCAGCGATACCTCATGATAAATTTTTTCATGCTGATAGTGCAATGGGGCCTTTAAGAAAAAGTATACAAGTGAAATACAGAGATTAGTATAGATAAAAGCACATCTGATATTTACGGTGAGACATGGGCTACTTGGCACACAGCATGACTGAATTGTGCCACAGTGGGTAAAACAGGGATATAGGATGGGAGGGCGTTCCAATGGACTATTGTGCGGGGAAAGTATGTGTACTTGTAATAATCTTTGAGAGTAGGAATTTGCCTGTAAGCTAGTTGGTGATTGTATCTTGACTGCCTAGTGTTTAAAATTAGGTAGTCTGCTGCAGGTATGGCAACAAGATCATGTGTGATTTTGTACATAAGGATAAGTCGGCTGTCAATACGCCGATGTTCTAGAGTGCGTCATTTTAGGTCCTTTATCATTTGCGTTACACTAGAGGTGCGCTGGTAATCTCGGGTGGCCCAGGGGGGGGGGGGTTGCCCTGCGCTGTACTGCTGCAAGTTTCGTTATGTTTGACCACAGAGACCACACTGTTGAAGCATACTCCAACTGTTGTATATGCTGTGGATTTTAGGTCCTTATTATGGACCTTGATATTTCTTTCTAAAAACCCTAGTGTTTGGTTTGCTTTCTTGGAGATAGAATCAATGTGGGGGGCTCCAAGAAAGGTCATCTGAGATTGTAACCCCCAGATATTTTGCGGCAGGTACTGAGTCTAGGACAGTTTCATGGAGTCGGTATTTGGTCTGGATGGGACATTTAGCTCTTGTGATATGTAGGACCTGGCATTTAGAGGGGTTGAAGCTCATGTCCCACCGTTTTTCCCATATTTCTAGTTGGTGAAGGTCATTTTGCAGCGTAATCGACTCACCTTCTGAGCTAATGGCTAGGTATATGGCCGCTTCGTATTTTTCAGTAATTTCTATAACGGAAATAAGAGCTCTGTCCTCGAGGTCGTGCTCAACTCAGCTGAGCATGAAAATTTCTCTGCTGATAAATATGAAAATGCCAACTAATGTTGGCATTTTCATATTCATGAGCAGAGAAAATTTCATACTAAGCTAAACTGAGCAAGAAAACAAATGTATTTATCAATAATTTGCTATTTATTAGCAGGTAAAATTTCTTGCTCAGCTCAGTTGAGCATGAAAAAAGTTTTATAACCTTGGGACCAGGTCTCATTTCTCTGCTGATAAATATGAAAATTCATATTCATAAGCAGAGAAAATCTCATACTCAGCTAAACTGAGCAAAAACAACTGTACTTATTAATAATTTGCTATTTATTAGCAGGTAAAATTTCATGGTCAGCTGAGTTGAGCACGAAAAAAGTTTTATAATCTCGGGGCCTGATTTCATCGGGAATTGCTATTTCGTGCTGGGATGATCACACATGGCAAGATGTAAATCCTCGGGTCATATAGTTCTCCAATTTTCAGTCTGAGTTGCATTTGTCTGCACTTAATCAAGGTCGTCGTCGGCGGTACACTTTTCGGCCATAGCATTTTTTTGGCCGTACCAGTATTTTTTGCATGTCTTCAAATTTCTTACTGCGGCGATCAAAGCTCTTATAGAAGAAGAAGAAGAAGTTTATTTCATAAGCATAGGCCAATTGGCTCTTGAGCAATACAAAATACAATATAATATATCATGACACACGGTGTTAGTACATAGACATGAAATATTCATAAGAACATAACGGACTGTAATGTTTTAGTGACAATTTCTGCACTGATGCAATAGTATGATGTGATACATGTATAACAGATGTGCAAGATTTCAGTTCATGACATTTATCAAGTTAATGACATAACCAGCAATGATCAGGAGAGGATGTGCATATCATTTTGTATATTTTGCCTCCCTGTGCACTTTATTTCTGAGACTCCGTACTTACAAAATGCATGAATGAATATACAGTGCATATATACAGAAAACATACAATAACTCTAACATATTTGGTACAAGTAAGTCGAACACAAACAAAAAGTAACATATGTAGGTGACGGAGAAAAAAAGAAATCGTTTTAGTTATTGACGTTTTCCAGAAATACAGTATTCCGGCGTAATTCAAAATCTTTGTAAATATACATTGCTTAATCTCTTAGTTGTTTTTTATTATTTGTTTTTAATAATTCAACCAACTTAAACATGCTTGGTCTATCTATATAATACTTCCTGAAATGATTTAATCTTAGAGTTGCATAAATCGGACATTCAAAGAGAAAATGAAACTCGTCTTCAAGTTGATTCCAAATTTTACATTTTTTTCTTCAAAAGGAACAGATTGGGCCTACACCATCTGCCAGTTTCAACTTCAAGCCTGTGTGAAGCTACTCGTAATTTAGTCATAGCTATTCGAAACTTCCTAACTGCTATAATGTCTAAATATTCTTGAAAATGAAAATCTGAAAAGGTTCTATAAAAAACAGCTCTTGATGAATTTTCTAATTCACCAATCCAAGTTTGGAAAACTGATCACCTAAACGTTGTTTAAGTATATGCAAAAATATTTTAGTGTCACCCACTCCTTGGTTAAGCCAAACTTCATAAAAACCAAGATTACTTAACAACGTTTTAACTAATGAAGCCCAAGTCACCTTTCTATTATCATTATCAATATCTCTTAACACCATTTTATATATTAAAGTTACATATTTATTTTCCCTTTAAGTCAAAATCTTCAACCAATACTTTAGTTCTATAAAATGCCGACTAGTTTGAAAAGGTAATCGACCAAGTTCACCGTAAATGAAATTATTTTGCGTAGATTGTTGACCCCCAATAAGTGTTTACAAAACTGTAACTGTACCCTTTCAACTTGATTAGCCTTATAGAATCCCCAAACTTCGCTACCATAATTTAGTATTGGGGTTATCAATTTATCAAAAAGATCTAATGTATGCCTTGGAGAATTTTCAGAAAAGCCATACAAATATTGATTAAGTTTAAAAACTGCTTTCTGTGCTTGTCCTGATAGAGTGGATTGTGCATTTGTAAAGACCCACCGGGTGTAAAAACTATCCCCAAATAAGAGAAAGATCTTATTATTTCTATTTTCTGATTATTGTAATAAAAGTTTAAATCTCGCGGAAGTATACCACCTTTACGAAAAACCATAACTTTAGTCTTGTCGGTGTTTACTATTAATTTCCATCGGGTACAATAAGTTTCTAAAATGTCTAATCCCTCTTGGAGTCCTTTGGGTGTTTCAGAGAAAATTGTCATGTCGTCTGCGTATAATTATCAAAAACAATTTAACAGAATCAATATAAATACCCTTAAACCCTTTCAAGTAAAATTCATCTACAATATCTTTCAAATACATAGAAAATAAGAATGGCGACAAGCATTCACCCTGTCTAACACCAAGATAACTATCAAAACTGTCACTTAATTCATTATTATACTTCACTTTTGACTTAACGTTTTGATGCATCGATTTAATGACATTTAAAATATTCCCCCTAACACATAATTTGATTAATTTATACCATATAGTATCTCTGTTAATGAAGTCAAATGCCTTTTTAAAATCTACAAATGCACAATACAACTTTCCCCTTGATTTATCAAATGAGTTATTAGTCCGTGCAATACAAATACGTTATCTGCAGGTCCCATTTCTGACCTAAACCCTGCCTGTGCTTCGATATAGACATATTAAGTTTCAGCCCAGTTCGTTAATCGAGTATTAAGTATACGAGTAAATAACTCTCCCATAACACTTAATAATGTAATACCTCTGTAATTATCAACATTGTGAATGTTTCCTTTTTATGCAACGGTACAATATAACCTTCACTCCAAACTGATGGAAAATGCCCTTTTACTAGTAAAATGTTAAACAGCTTATGCAAGTACTTTGGAAGAATCTCTAAACCATTTATTAAAAACTCATTTAAAATTCTATCTGGACCACCACTTTTCCTGTTTTGAGTTCTTTAATTGCCTTTACTATCTTGAATTGTAATTTCAGCGTCTAACTCTGCATACATTATCTGTGCTTTTGTATTTAGAAAGCGGTCGTTAAAGTCTAATATGTCATCGTCAGTCTGATAAAATATACTTTCCGGATCATTAATAGCTTTAAAATAATCACCAAATGCCTTAGCAGATAAAGATTTAGAAGTTTGGTTATGCTGCGATTCCTTCAGAAGTCGCCAATATTCTTTTGCATCTTTAAGGTGGTGATTTATGGTAAATGTAAAAATCTGCATAAAACCATAACAAAGTAAGGTATCTCCCTGAAAGTTAGCAGAGATCTTATTTTTGTTGTTCGTTACAGTTTAGAATACAAAATAGACGTATATGCTGCTTAAAAAAGTGTTTTTATAAGGAAAGATCAAAGGGTAATTTTCTGCGCAATAATAAAAAAAATTAACATCATTATTGAAAATTTACGTAGTACTGAAGGTGCGTTATTGCATAATGAAGAGCGAGCTAGCAATTATTTATTCCAACTCTTTCTCAAATTGTAATGTAGACCAGATGAAAACGGTAGCTTTTTCTCAAATGTTCAACCATGTACAAGGTAATGTACACTGGATGCATTTATTAAATATAGGGTAGGCAAGCATACCTATGTAACACCTACAGTATAAATAATACATTACTTACATGATCAATGGTGTGTAGATGAAATTGTTCAACCTTGTTAAAATAGTCTCACCTGTCTCACCTGTGTGTTTTGAAAAAAAATTTGGACACAGACTGCATCTTTTTTCCTCTGCTCAGCCTGATGATGTGTGAAATAGTTTGAAAAAATAATTGCTAGCTTGCTCTCCATTATGCAACAAGGAACTCTCAGCACTAAGTATATTTTCAATAACAATATTATTTTTTCAGATTATTGCGCACAAAATTACCCTTTGATCTTTCCTTATAAAAACACTTTTTAACATTAACAAATGCTGCATTTTGGGAGTCTGAATTGTCAGAAACAGCATAAAGATGGCATATGCTAAGTTTTGGAAAGATCAGTGGTATTTTGAGTTTTTTATGCAGATTTTTGTCTTTGCCCCAAATCAATGATTATCACCACCTTAAATCGAGTTTGTAGAAGTTTTGTTGTCTTTTGCGTTTGTAATTGATACTTAAAATTTCTGACAGATGTTTTGAAAGCCGACCTCGCTCTAACCATTGCAATTCTATTATCATCACACTTATCTTTTCTATATTTATATTATAACATCTGTTTGATTATGCAATTATTGATAAAACGCGCTTAATTTAATGACCACTGGACATCATCAATTGGTGTAAACATCTTTGGTCACAGATCTTGTAAAACAAGAACGATTATAAAACCAACACCTATATAATCGACCTCATTATCGTTAAAAGATTATCAGTTTAGGAATGACCCATCAAAACTTTTCATACTCAATGAATTTTTCAATTGGAAAGAAGCTAGTGTGGTCTTTAAAAACACGACTCCTCCAAGTGTCATCGTGATTCAGTGGATAAAGTGGTAACGTTATCGAGCAAAAATATGCAGGAGAAATATTCCCTACAAAACTGACAAAAAATCTAAAGAAAAAACGCATTCAAGATGCACTAAAATCGCATCTACAGGCCTCTGAATCCAAACATTTTCTCGGGGGAGATCATCACGGGCCCCCGAACCCCTCTTACGAGAGGGGGAAACCCCACTCTCGTGCTCTCCCCCATCGTGCCTTCGGCACTCTGGGAATGCCTTTGACGTCCAAAAGGGCCGGACCACTTTTTGAAAGCCCACGACGCCCCTGTTTATTTAATTGCTGGAGAAGATGAAGCACTTCCATCGCTTGGCATGCCATCTCCAGCAATTCAGCAATTTAAAGTTTCGAATAAAGGTTTGCATTGAAAATGCATATTTAGTCAATGAGTTTTTTTATGTTGATAAGTGTCAGGAAAAGGCAATTGTGGTACCTGTGCATAGACACTGGAAATAGGAGCATTTCAAAAGCACACGACACAAAGAATGTCTTGTTGATTCAACCCAAACACTGTATTTAAGAAATTGTATCATCATCATGAACTCTTTAAACTGAACTATTCTCATGAATTCCTCTGAGCATAGATACTCTTAATGGAATGTTGTCAACGATATAAATGCTGATGTAGCGGCGATAATTACTGTCTAATGAAACGTTGTCGACTGTATAACTGAGTCGCGATACGAGAAAACCAACAATGTGGTTGTGCGCCCAGCGCAGACTCAGATCAGCCTGGACATCCGCCAAGTCTGATCAGACTCTTCGCTAAGTGCTTAAAGGGTAGCTAAGGGTCTAAGCTACCTTCATGCGGACAGTGAAGACTCTGATCAGACTGGGCAGATGCTCAGGCTGATCTGAGTTCGCTGGGCGCACAACCACTTTCTTGGTTTTCTCGTGTCGCGGCTCATATATTCTGATGTTTGGGCCAGTAATACTGTCTAGTTTCGGTCACTAACACTGTCTAGTAAGATGATTATTATAGTAGTGACCATAAATAGTAAAAAAGAAGTCTTCGGGAAAAGTGCAGCCTCCAAGGAGCAGTCTGATCAGGTCATCACTGTTTGCTAGTTCTTTGCAATTTCGACAAGACACATACTTGTGTGGCAATAAACCAATTTGACTGTTCAGATTTTAAGGCAACCATGGTAACTGGTAGGTGGTTAGGAACTTCCAATATCTAAGACAATAACGGTAATCCATTTAATAATTGCCGATATCAGAGAAGTCTGATATACAAGTTACAGAATTCATTACTTGAGCCGCGACACGAGAAAACGAATGTAGGACATTTCGGCCACGGACGTTTCGGCCTGGGACATTTCGGCCTAGGAGAGTTGGGCCATGGACATTTCGGCCACGGACATTTCGGCCATTGACGTTTCGGCCAAATCTGAAAAAAATGGGAAGATGAAACATGCTACTGTAAATCATTTAAAGTTACATAGATGGTTTTCTGCACACATGGCACAAAAATTAGGCTCATAATGACCCCAATCATATCTCTTGTAGTCAAAATTGGTGCAACACAGATTCATCAGCCATATGTTTGCATATAAAGTTATTATAGGCATAACATCAATGATAAAGGCCACACTGGCCCATGAGTGGGGATGGCATATGTGCCAGATTATGCTCACAATGACTTTAAAAGTATTTAAGGGCTATAAATCTAACAGTAACCAAATATCATATAAGGCCCTAGGTCAAGTAGTTGAAAAAGTTGTTCACAGTGGTCTTTGCCATGAAATGCTCAAAATGACCTTAAAGATGTTAGAAGGTCTATAAAACATAAAGAGAACAACAACAAATCATTGGACTTTATTAAGACTAGCTTTAAGTTACTCATACGAGTACTTAATTTAACTATAAAAAGTATTTTTTGGATAAAGGCCGAAATATCCACCCTTGCCAATTTCTGTCGCCGAAATGTCCGTGACCGAATTGTCCTAGGCCGAAACGTCCTAGGCCGAAATGTTCGTGGCCGAAATGTCCGAGCACCCGAGACAACAATGTGGCATTTGCGCCAAGTAAGTAGTCAGACCAACTTGGACATCCGCCAAGTCTGATCAGTCTTGGCTGTCCGTATGGAGCTATCTTAGATCCTCAGCTACCCATAAAGCACACAGCAAAGACTCTGATCAGGCTGGGCAGACGCCTCTTTGTTGGTTTTGTCGTATTGCGGCTCACTCAGTTAGAAATTATTGTTTGCAAGCGTGAGCAAACTCGATTGGAAACATCGTAAGCTAAAACAACTAAAAGCGCCAAAATAGTACTATTAAATTTTGCAAACAGCGTTAATCCAGATATGGTGGCCGCCTCATCTGAATCTACAATGTTTGCCCTCGAGCCTTGGAATTTTCAAAACGATATAGCTGGAACAATTTTTTTTTAAATTGTGCAGACGTTAATTTTATCGTCTGTTGTTTTGGCACTTCAAGGGTAAAGCGGGTTAACCAGCTTCATCGCATAACACCGATGCATTTTGTGGTCTGTAGTTTAAGCATATTTTATTACTATAAGTGACAAGCAACGGTGTTGGGCCACAAGTTCTCACAACATTAGTTACGGCCCGCCCCCTACATCATACATTAACAGATATAAATAAGTATAATAGTGACAGCAAGCGGACATATTCGTAACATAACTAAAAACAGTACCAAATAAGAAAAAAAAAACACCTAGCTATACAAAGAAATCTTGTCAGGTGATCCGGGCCGAATCCTGGTGGAAATTGAAATCAATAGTGGCGAAAGTGTATACATATACATGTATGTATACCAACCTTCCGACTATGTATATAGCTGTAACTAGTCCTAAAACCCCTTTGACGATTTAATATAACTATGGATAGCCTTAAAAAGAATTATGTTGTTTTCAGTACCCAATTCTGGTTTACCAAACAATACAGTGTCAGTGCTAAGAGGGTGAAAATTTCTTGTAGCGTTAAATAACAATAGCCTCTCCGTAATGTATTTTGGGCATCGGAAGAAGTAATGCTCAGCATTTTCTATTTCATTTGAACATGAACAGGTAGGGTCAAGTGTTAAGTAGTTTGTAAAGAGATCGAAATTTAGATTGCTACATTTGTTACGTAGTCTAGCATGCAATACAGATATGTATCTACAGCCATACGAATAATAACTTGGAGTTGCAGAAACATTTGTGTATATTTTCTTAGTATTCGATTTAAAACTTGTAAGTGTGTTTATTTCTCTCAGATTGTTGTCGATCGAATTCCATAATGAAATTGACGAGGGAATACATGGTTTTCGTGAGATTTCTGTACGTGTATAAGGTACAGAATAATTATTTTGATTTCTAAGTGGATAATTAGAGAATCTTCTAACTAGTGGTGGGATAAGGTCAATGATATAAGAAGGGACTAGATTATTATGGACTTTATACATAAAGTTTAATTTCTGCTGGCGCATCCTTTCCTCTTATGAGACCCAACCACATTCACGAAAAAGATATGCTATTGATACAGATCTAGTTAAGCCCGTTACAATGCACGTGGCTTCAGTTTGAATTTTGTCTAATAGATATGAATTCTGGGCTTAGCAGCCATCCCAAACAATAGAAACATATTCTAATATTGGCAATAGATAAGAAGTATATATCTGATTAAATGCTTTTCGACTAAAAGTGTATTTAAGTTTACGCATTATTCCAAGGACTTTTGAAGGTGAATTTATAATATTATCAATATGGACAGTCCATTTACCATCGCTACTAAGAGTTAAACCAAGATGTTTATGGTTTTCGACGAATTTTATTTGAGTATTGCCAAATATTAGACGGGGCAATGTATCGGAACTTCTTAAGGTGAAGAAAACTGCTTCGGTTTTGTTAGGATTAAATGTAACTAGCCACTGGCTAGCCCATGCAGATAACCAGCCGAGGTCGCGATTTATAATACCTTC
Source organism: Ctena decussata (assembly GCA_963989385.1). Lineage (NCBI taxonomy): Eukaryota > Metazoa > Mollusca > Bivalvia > Lucinida > Lucinidae > Ctena > Ctena decussata. The sequence continues at coordinate 66,758,847 of OZ022507.1, forward strand.
AATATCATGCAGGCTAGTGGCTGAGTAATAAAGAGAACTATCGTCGGCAAACAATCTTGTTAAACTAAGGAGGGATTCAGAAATATCATTTACATATATCAAAAATAATAGAGGGCCCAAAACAGATCCTTGTGGAACACCACCGGTTTAATATTCTAGGAGACGAAATATTTTAGGAGACGAACTACTTGCTTTTAGGACAACCTTTTGTTTTCTGTTGTCAAGGTAATTAGATGTAATAAGCTTCCATGTACACCATGTTGTTTTAATTTAAACAATAAACCTTTGTGCCAGACCCTATCAAAGGCTTTGGAAATGTCGCAGAAAACCATACATTAAAACTGATGGTTGTCAAAGGTCTGACATATACTATGGTAAATATCAATAAGCTGGAATACTGTTGAATGGTTAGGGAGAAAACCAGACTGATTTTTATATAACAAATTGTTTGCATAAAGATAATTATATAAGTTTTTAAAGACAATACGTTCTTGCAATTTACTGACATTACTCAATAAAGCAACTTGCCTGTAATTCGACGGCGATGTCTTATCAACTTTTTTGGAAATTGGGCTTACATTCGATTCCTTCCAGGGATCTGGAAATATACCTTCAGAAAAAGATCGATTGAATAATAAAGCTAAAGGTTTAGATATAGTTTTGGATACTCCTCTCAACATTCTATTACTTATACCATCATTTCCATTCGCTTTATTTGGATTAAGATTTTCGATTAATAGTTCAATTTCGTTTTCAGAGCAACTAACAGTAGAAATGTTCTGAGGTGTCTTGCTTTGAAAAATCGGTAACTGAGAGTTTTGGTCATTCACATTAGATATTGAGACAAAGTAGTCATTTAAACACTTAGCTTTTTCTGTGTCAGTATATTAAATAATTTGAATCACCGGTGTCTGATAATGTACATAAAGTCTGTGAAGACCCCAAGTCCCCTCTACCTTCCGTCCCTCACAAACAAAGCTTTTAGACATAATAGACCATGAATTACGTTCCTGTATGTCTACAGCTGAGTGTTAAACGGTTATTTTCATATGAGCCCACGTAAAAATAAAAGCAGTGATCAGGAAATGTACATCCCGCCCTAACAAGGGACAGGGACATTATATAGCAAAGCCGGCACTAAAATAAACAGCACCGGCAAAAAGCCAAGGAGACATTTGTTTCCCAATAGATGGCCACAGACTGTTCTAAATAAACTGAACAAATAAGTAAAAGACAAACAGAAAACGGAAATCAATTACAATTAGAATAAATCACAACTCGAAGGCTGTTGTCTGAGGGTATATGCGGACTAAGGTATCTCCGAGATGATATTTGACCAACTGATTAATAAGTGGGCAGATACAATGCACAGCTTAGTATCTACCCGGCGACTGAGTATGTGTCGACTAGATGCTGCATGGATCGTAGGGGAATTAGGGAAAAGTAAAGAAACAATTAGAAAGTGGCTTACATTTACGTCAGAGAAATTTAAGCTGATGTGTCTTCAGTGGATCAAAATCTACATGTAATTATATTTTTTCATCCCATGTGTCAGGATTTTACACAAGTAAACTAATAACCAGCATTGCAGGACGTCTAAATTAATTATGTAAATAACCCATGATATATTGCTGCAAGCGTTTCACTACAGTTTCGTTAAGCCACAGTCTCACTGTCAGGTATTGAGGACTAGGTTTTAGTACACTTTCAAAACGCGGCAAAACGGCAGTATACGTTTTAAAACGTAGTGAAAACATATATACACCTGGAAAAAAGTTAAGCACCCCCCCAATTATTGTTGCAGAAGTTAAATCTAAACTTTTCACAATTTTTCACTGTCAGTATTCCAAGTAATATCTTTTCGTAATTGTTAAGCCTTGATATACTGCTTCTTCATATCACAGTAAATGGGCATCAGTCAGTCGGAAGAAAATCAGTCAAAAATTTAAATTGAAAGCGTGCGCTATGTTTTGAATTTAAAATTGGCTTGTTTAACTTTGGGGCTGCAAGCAAGGAACCTCGTGTTTCATTGGTTGTTTATATCCAGAAAGGACTAATTTGACAAACACATGAAGTCTAAAGCTTGTAAAAGTTCTGTTACTCATTGAGTCCGTGAATATGAGTGTCAAGTTCAACCCCTACATAAGATAGGAACATCTTGCTTTTGCGGAATAAAGTATCATTATTTTGGCAAATGATGGCCCAAAACTCACTCAAAACATGTCAGATGTATCGGTTTTTGAATTGCATTCAAAATCGATTTCAATATCTCGTTTTTCTTTCTATGATGCTTGTTGATCTAAAAAATGATTTTTTAATGGGGGTGCTTAATTTTTTTCCAGGTGTATAGATACGTATTCTATACGGACATATACAGCTACACACGTGGCCTAGCTACGTTTGAATAGAAAATTCAGCTTTAACGTAGCATTTCGAAATACTTACTGTATGCGTAGTAAAAAGCATAGTCTAAATGGACTAGAACGCAGATGAAACGTTTTAGATACGTAGTCATACGTGAAGGTCCTGTACATACTACTACGCATTATATACGCTTTCCCACGTCTTAGTACGTTTTATGACGTTTTATTTTGCGTTTCATTACGATTTGGTAGGTTTTGCGACACCTTTTCAAACGTCACTTTGACTAGGTAGTTTTCCAGGACACTACCTAGTAGTCCCTAGTAAAACGTACGGAATCGTAGTAGGTAATTAAACTGTTCTCATCCCTTCTGAAAGCGTGGCACTAAGTCGTTTGATAACCGGGTAATACGAAGTAATTTGATAACCGGGTAATACGAAGTAAATCGTAGTAAAACGTATTGGAAACGTACTAGAAACGTAGTAACACCTAAATACCTACAAAACGGGGTATATTTTTTGCCAAACGTAGGGCGGGGAACGTAGTGCAACCTTGCCCTCAAAACGTGATAGTGAGACTGGGGTCTGATACAGACAAACTGTTGACATTTCAATGGTTACTGTATTGTGTTCCTCGTGAAGCTGATTTGTTTTTACTTTCGCTATGAGAGAGATGTCATGACTTCTTTTTCTAATGATAAACTAGCTGAATAATTCAACTCAGCCTCTTGATATCTGAATTGACAATTCCTGCGGTGAAACGAAATTAACCACCTGAGCTTCAGTAAAACAAAACTAAAGCCAGCCTCCGATACCGAACCCCATTTTTTGGATTTACATGTACCTATTTCGAACGAATCTGTTTCATCCAAAATTTATGATAAACGCAATGACCTATTTTGACACAGTAATTCCACCCCTCCCCCTTTTTTTGACAACATTCGTTCCCCGTTCTACCTCTTACGGTGTTTAAATTCATCAACTTATTCGTTTGCTAGAGTGTCCAGTCATGTGACTGAATTCTATGCTCGTAGTAAAATTTTAATTGCTAAACTTTTGCGACAGCGCTATTTATATAAAAAAAACGTCGAAAGCTTTTTCAAAATTTTATCGCTGACACTATGAATTGGTTTCTAAATTCTCTGTTGGATTATAAACTCATTTGCAGCAGGGCCTATTGGCACCAGTATTTTATGGTGACTTGGTCTATAGAGCTCTTCAAAACATGTATGTATGGCTGATTTTTCTGATCGGTTTACAAAAATCATTATACAATACGCTAAGAACGTACTGAATATGTCATAAATGCAATGCTACCATCTGTACCCAGTCTTCGTGTTGCGCTTAAATAGTACGGTAGCCAAAGGTCTAAGCTAGTTCAATGCGGACAGCAAAGACTCTGATCAGACTTGGCGAATGTCCAGGCTGATCTGAGTCTTCACTGAGCGCACATGCCACTTTGTTGGTTTTGTCATGTTGCGGTTCAAATTGATGTCACCCATAACCATTTCCTTTATATCATGACTGAATTATTTATTATTGCTTTCTACTTGGGTGATAAGATTAATCTGGGGCGCGTGAATTAATACGTTGTTTATCCCAAATGTTTCTATGCTAAAAGAAGAGTGGTGAGAACCTATCGATTCCCTGTCTGGTGTTCTCAGAATAGCTACCAGAATACTTTAGCTGTCTTTAAATAGCCTACTATATTGGCATGTGCCAGGTAAAACACTATAATATTCTCACTACTTAAACAGGTCTGCAAATAGACTGCTGTAGTGCTGAATGCGGATTTCAACTTCTTTCCGTTTGAATTGTTCAACTTAGTACCAATAGTTTTTGCACTGACGCATTAAAATGTGGATTCTACATGAATCAATAAAATAGAGATCTTGAGCAATAGAAATGACACAAAAAAAGCTTATGGTTTAAGGTAAATAAAATATACATGTACCAGTTTAAAAGTCTCCATAGTCTATCATGTGGTAAAGACGGCTAAACACAATTCATTATGAAAAGCGCTCCAGCCTATGCATAAACTGAGACATATTACCTGCGAAAATTGGCGGAAACATGTTTTTGAAAAATGGCAGTCCACGTCGAGCGAGGCAGCGGGGCAGTGAATGGGACCAACTCATGTACATTGTATTTTTACTATTTTACTCAAAGTTTTGATATTGAAATTTAAAGAGTAACCACACTTCAGGAACTGACTGAATCAGATCCCGAATCCTACCCCCAACATCAAAGGGAAATATTGACAAAGACATCCCAACAAACAATAAATTACAAGTGATAAGCCGAGTCTGCAGCTCTTTCCCAAATAGGTGGCAACTCAGCTATCTTTACTGAACTAAATAATTTAGACCAACAGAAGGGTTACACAAACTAAGCAAATTAAACGAAAAACATTTAACAACTATTTTTACCTATTTTCAATTTTTATTATAAAAGGGTTAAAATGAGAACACAATAAATTAAACAGCAACGAACATAAAACAAATGCAACCGCAACAAAAGTACCGCCTTGGGACGGTCAGTAATAACTACTGGGGGGTTTAAACCGGTTTTACTGGGCCCAAACCTTCACCCTCACCCTCCGCCGCGGTGCACACAATTAGTTGGTAGTTCGGTTCGTATGGAGGTCCCCTAACTCATCAGAGAGTCATCACGGGCAACAATTAAAATCAAGAAAAGACCGTGATGAAGTGAAGCAAGGATGAGGACTCGACAGCCAAAACGTGTTGAGACACCTGGAGATCCCTGGGGCGTCAGCAACACCTCTGGAACACTGGAGCAAAAGAAGACCACCAGTTGAACCCCGGTGGGCCAAGAAACAGACAAACATCCGGCCCCAACCAACTCAGTATACCATTTTAGTTGCCAACCAAACTGACACAAATCAATTTATGCAAAACTCATAGATGTTTTATTTGTTTAAAGTCTCCATAGTCCTATCGGCGGTAAAAACGCCTCAACTCGAATCATTGTAAAAACCGGTTCAACCTTTACGTTTGATAATAAAATTTGGGTTGGTGTGCATATATTGAGTCATATAATTGGCAAAAAGTAGAGAAAACAAGTTTTTGAAAAATAACAAAGCGCTCCACAAAATACAATTTCCTGTTCTGGTTTCCCGTCTAGCAATGCCATATAAACATAGGCGGGATAGTGATTGGGACTCCACGCCTGTACATTGTATTTTTACCATTTTATGAAATCGAAAGTAGGTCATTTTAGTTGCCAACTTAAATGACCCAAAAAGGTTTCAAACTCTTTTTATTTGAAATTCAAGGACGTTTTATTTTGTTTAAAGCTGGCTAATCACCGTCATTTACAATGACGAAACAATAGTGAGAAGCTTGCAACGATACCTCATGATAAATTTTTCATGCTGATAGAGCAATGGGGCCTTTAACCCCATTGCTCTATCAGCGGGAAATATTTTATCGCGAGGTATTACTGAAAGCTTATTACCACAGTTTCCTCATTGTGTATGATCGTGATTGGCTGGCTTTAAAAATCTGAAACGTCCTTGAGTTTCTCATAATTTTTTTTAAAAAAATATCTAGGTTATTTTAGTGACCTACTTTTTCGCTTTCACAAACTTCTTTTACATGATAAAAATACAAGGTACAGAAGATAGAAATACAAGATACAGGTATTTATTGGATGGTAAAAAATACAATGTAAGGCAAGAGTCCCATTCATTGTCTCGCTGTTGCGTAATTCTATTATTCGGCGGGGAACAAGAAACGAAACACGTATCGTCATTGTTTTCAAAAAACCTTGTTTCTCCTGTTTTGCCAGGTATATGACACTAAAAAGCACATCAACCGACAAATTAGCATTCATTCTGAAGGCTGTATCGGTTTTATAACGACATGTGCTGAGGTGATTTTTACCACTTATAGGACTATGGAGACTTTAAAAAGTGGATTCTAAATGAATCAATAAAATTGAGATTTTCAGTAATAGAAATGACGCTAAAGAAAAGCTAATGGTTTAAGGTAAATAAAATATACATGTATCAGTTTAAAAGTCTCCATTGTCTAACATGTGGTAAAGACGGCTAAACACAATTCATTATGAAAAGCGCTCGAGCCTATGCATAAACTGCGTCATATTACTTGCGAAAATTGGAGGAAACATGTTTTTGAAAAATGGCAGTCCCCGTCGAGCGAGGCAGTGAATTGGACCCACTCCTGTACATTGTATTTTTACTAGATCTATTTTACTCAAAATTTTGATATTGAAAGTATGCCATTTTAGTTGCCAACCAAACTGACACAAATCAATTTTTAAAACCACTTTTATGCGAAACTTATAGATGTTTTATTTGTTTAAAGTTGGCTAATAACGGCTATTTACAATGGCCATGATGGCAAAGTTTGCAGTGATACCCCAATATAAAATAGTTACAGTAGGGCAAGGAGCCGGCTGTGTTTGCAGCAGGTGCAGGATGGGGAAGTTTGAATACTAGTTTCATCTATTTGGTTGATTTGATGCTTAACGTCCACGGTAAACAACTAAGGTCATGTCGGGACGGTCAGTTAACCTAACCACACTATTCCTGGGCAGGCTTTGACCTCCTAAGCGGTTAACCAGTACTAAGTGCACATACTTTCGCCAGTAACTGACAACTGCCCTTCTTGAATCAACGGAAGGAGAAACGAAAGTATGTGGCCAGACCGGGATTCGAACCCAGGACCTCTGACTTACGAGTCAGATGCCCTACCGATTTCGCTACCCGGCCCGTCTTTCCCTTTTCTTTCTTCCTCTCTCTGGGAGACGGTTTGATATTCACTGAAAAACTGTCCAACAGAGTCGTTAAACTCCTGAAACTGCCAACCAACTTAACTGCTATACCACAAAAGTACTTTAAAGTATAGTCCTGTCAATGGTATAGGTCGTTTGCGAAAAAGTGGAGGGCATAAAATCGATTTAATTTCTTTAATACTGAATAAATTTTCATGAAACTTTGCATACCATAATCTGTTACCTATACGAACTCATGCTAGGTAATGTAGAATTTTTTTGGCCTTTAAATAAAAAGTTTCTTTATTAATCATTACCATTTTTCTTCTCAGTTTGATGCCATTCTTACACAGGAGGTAACCATAATGGTACAACAGCCATTGTTGTTCTATAGTTACTATACTAATACTATTATTCATTCACAAATTACCATGTGGTCTGAAATGTGTTCACTCACTACTGGGTAAACAAGAGGCTTCAAAGATAATTGGCCAATTATTTGAAAAGGATTTTCTTGTGTGTTTCTCCTATATATAAGTAAATGTCCATATAAGGGATGCATATAATATAATGTGTACAACACTGGCTGTTCCAAAAACTGCACTAACAAAGCGTAAAACTTCAAAGATTAGGAACAGATTTTAACATGTAGTTGATCTGACAATTTTTTATTTAATTGTCAAAAAAATCTGAGATTCCTTGCATTTAATCCTTGCATGAGTTCGTATGGGTAATAGATTAAGGTCTGCAAAGTTTTATGAAAATTTATTCAGTAGTAAAGAAATTAAATCGATTTTTTGCCCTCCACTTTTTCGCAAACGACCTATAAAAGCGTCTAAACTCAAATCAGCGTAAAAAGCGGTTCAGTCCTCGCGTATGGTAATAAAATGTGGGTTGACGTACTTATGTCATGTCATAAAACTGGCAAAAAGGATAAAAAACAAGTTTATGAAAAATAACAATTCACTCCACAAAATACAATTTCCTGGCTGGCAATGCTATATAAACATAGGCGGAATAGTGACTAGGGCTCCATGCCTGTACATTGTATTTTTACCATTTTATTCAACTTACTGAAATCGAAAGTAGGTCATTTTAGTTGCCAACTAAATTGACCCAAATAAGTTTTCAAACCCTTTTTATGTGAAGATCAAGGATGTTTTATTTGTTTAAAGTTGGCTCATCACGGTCATTTACAATGACGAAACTATAATGAGAAGCTTGCAGCGATGCTTCTTGCTAAAAGTTTTCACGCTGATAGAGTAATGGGGCCTTTAAAGTTGGCTAATAACGGCTATTTACAATGACCACGATGGGAAGTTTGCAGTGATACCTCACGATAAAACAGTTACAGTAGGGCAAGGAGCCGGCTTTGTTTGCAGCAGGCGCAGGATGGGGAAGTTTGTATATTAGTCTCATCTTCCTTTTCTTTCTCCCAATCTCTAGGAGACAGCTTGATATACACTGAAAAAAAAACTGTCCCACAGAGTCGTTTAACCCCTAAAACTGCCAACCAACTTAACTTCTTCACCACGAAAGTCCTTTAACAATGATAATGTACGAGCATTTACTTTGGTAGGTTCAGCTTATGGATGGATGGATGACTTGCGAGTTTACGTCCTTTTCAAGAGTATTTCAGTCATATTAGGACGATGAGTGCGTGATAATGAAAGGCTGTGTGCAATGAAATCCCGTTTACGACTGAAACGGTTCCCTCCTCCAGCGGGTCTCGAACCTGGGACCGCTAGATCAGAAGGCCAGCGCTTAACCTACTCGGCTACTGGGGCTCCTATTTGACATATGGGAAACATTTTAAACATTGTCTGCTTAAGACTGATAGTACTCTCTGATTTTTGATACAAAAATAAGGGCTGAAAATTAGGAGCTGAGCATTGCCCTTTTACACTTCTAAAGATCCATAAAGGCATAAGCTGGGAGCATTTATCAGAAGTGTCTATCGGAGACGGTTTGAGCCACTAACATAAGTTTTCTCAAGAGGAATCAGAAGGAATCCCCGAACTTTCATCTAAACCGTCTTAATCATGAGCCTTTTATAGACAAAGCCGTAATTATTATGTCTATGCATTTGTCATTTGATATACATGATAACAATGTGTCGGATTAAGCATGTCATCATAAATATACTATCAGTATACCGGATACATCGTTATACGGAATGACATGCATAATACTGTGTTTATAAATGTTGTGTTCTGACATTGAGATATCATATATTTTGCAATATCATAGTTACCTTTGTTAATTTGGTCTTTCTTTTCCTTAGAATCATTAAGACTGATCGTAAAGCATTAAAGGCCTAGATTCAGTACCCACCGGTAACAACCTTTGTAGTCTTTAAGTGGGCGGGGCTACTGTCTCACTGATAAAAATTAATCCAAATCAACTGTGTAATTGATAAATATTAACCCCAGTCAGCTGTCAATCATTTCCCAGGTAAATTCGTCTTCGTAACCTACAGCCAATCAGATAATCTACCGGATTTTTATGATCTCTTGGAGATGTTTACTCTTTTGTATCTTGAAAAACACTGAGATAAGTGTGTGTATTTTAATTCTCCTATCCACGTTTCCCCCGCACCTCAGCGGAACGGATCCATAGCCGCAGTAAAGGGGCGCCGAGTGTTCGTCCAATACTGAGATAAGCCAGCTGATTCTGCCTTTTATAGTCCGTCTAGGCCCTGTCAGGATTTCATGTAAGCATTTTCAGCTAAAATTGTAGTTTTAACGATCCGAGGTCAGCCCGTGTACGCGGGTCTGGATAGAAGTTTGGTTGACTGGGGATTAATGACCTTATTTTTATTTATTTATTTTATTATTTATTTGTTCATTTTTAGTTTTTTTCCGTATTTTTCCTAAACTTTTGTTGATTACTATATATTATTCTGTACTGCTCGCTGATACGGGGACAGAAAATATATTGGTTACAGTTTTTGGCATGCTATTCTATTGATAGCTGATTTTGGGATACCCAGCTGAAACCATATACTAGGATATGAAAAGCGAGTGGCAAACCAATGCATAATACGGTGAGATAGTTTCAGCTCTTAACGTTGATAGACACAAGAAAGCGTTCAGTCTACTATTTTTTATGTCTTATTGAAATGTTTGTTTTCTGGCAGCAGATTCAATCTACGAGGGGTGATCATTAAATAATGGAAACTAGCATTTATTTCATTAGCTTTGTATATAAACAGTCCTCAAGATATATAAAACCTAAGAAGCAAGCCTATGACATATAATTAAGGTCTAAAGTACTTTTTAGGACTATCGTTGCCATGGCAACAATTCCTTAAACTTCTAGGGGTTTGGTCTCTAAATTTTTGCATATTTTCATGTATATTTACTGCTGATAAGTAACAAAGAATGGATAAATGATTGTGGTTGTTTAATGGCTTGATGCAAGTCTCAAATAATTAAAGAAATTTATAAGAATCCATGCCTTGCACTCAAGCATGGCAGAAATACAAATTGTGGAAGACTTTTGATTGAGCAAAATTTGACGTTTTTCGTCGATTTTAAGCCACAGGGACCAGAATTGTGACGTCATTGCATTTTAACAAGAGAGTCCTGGGCTAATTGTTTAGCAGAAAGAACCAGAAAATTATCCTGTACTTAATAACCGATTAATTTACTTTAGCATTATACTGGAATTTACGGAATGAAATCTCGAATTCCCTAAAAATCAATTATTTCAACCCCTGCTTTAGCTCTATTTCATGCCAGATTTCAGAACATTTGCATTTACAATCATTATATGTGTGTCTCTAAAGCCAAAACCTAACTTAAACGGAAGGTGTTCCTAAATTTTCAATATCTCTTTACATATCGTACATAATGAGCATAATATAAACACCTCCTTACCAAAATGACGTCGAAAAAATTCACACGTGGTACCCGGCATGAACGTGACGTCATGTGTTGCTGTGGTAACACGGTAAGTTTTTTATCTCAAACATGGATTCGAAAGCTAAAAAGACACTCTTTGGTGTTACATGAAAGATACCTATTTCTGTATAAAATCAACTAATCTGCAAAGGTGTTTCCATTACTTAATGATCACCCCACGTAGCTACTGGCATTTTCTAAATCAGTTTCATTGTCCCTTTAGACTACTGACGTTGCGTTGTAACGTGTACAAACAAGACGTTTGGAATTTCGTTCTACGTTTAACTTGATGTTGGAATCTATAAATACAAATTAGATCAAAAGGCAGATAACGACCATACAATTACTACAGTGTCAGTAGCAAGGAGGACATGAGGCCCTAGATTGCTCACCTGAGTAAAAAAGTCAAAGATCAAACTACAAACATTTGAACAAACCTGATAGTTAATGAATCCAAAATGCTGCATATTTGTTTCAATGTCATGAGTCATTTTGGAGAAGAAGATTGTTAAAGTTTTTTCACATATGTTAGACTTTAAGTCAGAAATGCATCTTCAATCTCACTTGCTTCTCTGATACCTTTATACCTTTAGCAAGATGTTGGAGTCTTGAGTTTGCTGTATAATAAAGACTTTTAAAGAGAAGTCAAACCTTAAAAAATATGAATAATATGGTCATGAGAATTTCTAACATCTTCGACTGAAATCAGGCTAACCATATACGGGCACGACGGACATCTTAGTCATGTGACCAGAACACTTCAAGCAAACTGTCGTTTTCCTGACTCATGGAGGTTCCATGTGACATTTAGCTTCAATCAGCTCAGTCAAAGTGAGAGAGAGACGTATGAAGCTGTTGTAATATGAGTGACCGTGCTCAAAGGCCAAAGACTGACCTTGACTTCTGATACTCAGTAATCATCAAGTACTCATTTAGTTGATTGGATACACCATGGTATTCAAAAATATGTTATAGAATTTTCTCAAATAAATGTCCGAGGTGGCACATTTGACAAAGTTCAAAATTTGAACAGTCTTGGTAGTACTTGAAAACCCAGTGCTACTGACTAAGTTCCAAGGGCCTCAGTCTATTGGTTCTGGAGAAGTTATTTTTAATTTTCTGTATGATATATGGGCGTGACAGTCATGTTGGTCCTGTGATCCAGACTATTTGACCACTATTTCGTTCCCGCAAGCTCTGCAGGCTCTAAATGAAATTTGGTTAGAATCGGCCCAGTGGTTTCAGAGGAGAAGTCGTTTGAATTTCTGGACGATCGTCAGACAACGGAGCCTGCTTATCCTATAAGCTCCCCCTGAGCCTTCAGCACAGGTGAGCTCAAAAAAGACACAACACCGTCAGACTTACGGAAATGTTGATTGACGTCATAAAGCGAAGATGTCAGAAGTAAGCCTTTTCCTATATATGCACGCTGTGTTAGAACTGAAGACAAACGAATGAAAACATTTTTTAAGGAATTATTTTAATGATACTGATTTTTCACTTCTGAAGCTCAAAAACATTGCTTTATAGTATAACTATAAAAATGAGGAATTTTTTTCATTAGAACAAAAATAGCTATATCAGGTCCGGTGCTAACTGATACAGAAAAAGTGGGTTTCTCCGATGGGTCCTAAGGGCTTATGGGTATACCGCCACATTAATTCTGCGATTTCTACAAAGTGAAACAATTTACATGACTTTCTGCCTGCTTCCCTAGATAACAAGCCTTTTCAAAATGGAGTCTACTCTTAAAGGGAAAATTTGCTCCCATCTATTGTTTCTGAGAAGACGTCACTTATTTGTTTCCAATGTACTTGGACAGTACTTTATTTTACAGCGTGTTCGGCGCCTGACAATCAAGATGCGCGACATATGTTGATCATACCAACATTTTAGTGTTATCTATTTTAGCTCACCTGAGCCAGCGGCTCCGGGGGAGCTTATAGGATGGGAAGACCCCGGCGTCCGTCCGTCCACACTTTTCAAACGATTTCTCCTCTGAAACCGTTCGGCCTACAGAAGCCAAAATTTATGTTGAGCCTCTATGGTGCGGGGGAACGAAAAGTTATTCAAACGGTCCTGGTCACATCACCAACATGGCCGCCACGCCCATATATGGTAAAAACCTTTAAAATTCTTCTTCTCCAGAACCAATAGGCCGATGGCATTGAAACTTGGCATGTACCATTGGGTACGCGAGTACTACCAAGATTGTTCAAATAATGACATTGAGTTGACCTTGACCTTTTATACGCTAAGGTCAAATTTGCTTTCTGTACCTTTAATATTGGAAAATGCTTGAACATAAGATTTATTGGAAACTGTTGAAGATTTTGACCTGAAAATTGGTATATACAATCATCTTAATAAGTACATGAAAATTTATTCGTAGAAGAGGTCAAGGTCATTCTTTGACCTTTGACCATGGTCTCTCATATTTTGACAATTCCACACATCTTCTCAAAAGCCACTGGGCCAATTGTAACCAAATTTCATGTAGAGCCTCTAGGGGCGGGGGAACGAAAATTTGTTTAAACGGCCTTAGTCACATTACCAACATGGCCGCCACGCCCATATATGGCTAAAATCTTCTTCTCCAGAACCAGTAGGCCGATGACCTTGAAACTTGGTATGTAGTATCTGGTACAGGAGTACTACCAAGATTGTTCACATTATGACATTGGGTTGACCTTGACTTTTTTACGGTAAGGTCAAATTTGTTTTCTGTAGCTTGTATATGGGAAATGCTAGAACATAAGTTTTCTTGGAAACTGTTGAAGATTTTGACCTGAAAATTAGTATATACGGTCATTTTAATGAGTACATGAAAATTAATAAGTACATGAGGTCAAGGCCGTTCTTTGACCTTTGACCCTGATCTCTCATATTGTGACAAATTCACACATCTTCTCAAAAGCCAGTTCGCCAATTGTAACCAAATTTCATATAAAGCATCTTTGGGCTCAGGGAACGAAAATGTGTTCAAATGGTCTGGGTTACATGACCAACATGGCCGCCATGCCCATATGTGGCAAAAACCTTTACAAATCTTCTTCTCAAGAACCAAATGATCGATAGCCTAGAAACTTGGTATATAGCATCAGGTACTCAAGTACAATCAACATTGTTCAAATGATGACCTTGGGCTGACCTTGACATTTTTGAAGCCAAGGTCAAGTATGGAAAAATGCTAGAGTTTAAGATTTAGGATTTTTTTTGGATTAATTTGATGCTTAACGTCCACGGTAAACAACTATTAACGTAACCACACTATTCCAGGGCAGGCTTAGACCTCCTAAGCGGTTTACCAGTACTAAATGCACATACTTTCGCCAGTAACTGACAACTGCCCTTCTTGAATCCGCGGAAGGAGAAACGAAAGTATGTGGCCAGACCGGGTTTCGAACCCAGGACCTCTGACTTATGAGTCAGGTGCCCTACCGATTGCGCTACGCGGCCCGGCTTAGATTTCTTGGAAACTGTTGAAGAGTTTGGCATAAGAATTCGCCTAAAAGTCGTCTTAGTTAGTACATGGAAAATTTGCGGGTACAAGGTCATTCTTTGACCTCTGACCCATGTCTCTTATATTTCGACAATTTAAGACATCTCCTCAAAAGCCACTGGGCCAATTGTAACCAAATTTCACTCACAGCCTCCAGGGACTGAGGGAACGAAAATTTATTCAAGCGGTCTAAGTCACATGACCTACATGGCTACCATACTCAGGTGAGCGATTCAGAGCCTCGTGGCCCTCTTGTTTTTACTCTTGCTTGATAAAAAGTTCATGAGAACTTTGTGTCGTATTTATATATTTGGAACAAACCTATACCAATAAGGTTTTTTAAAGACAAAACAAAGTCGTAAACAGTCCTTAACAGAGATGCCAATAATGAGATACTAAAACAAGCGTCTTTACCACTTAGACTAGTTTTCAGTCAAAAGCAGCTAACGAAGCTAGTTACAGCAAGGACACGCATGATTATTGCACAATATATTTGGATACTACGATCCTTCATACTTGAAACAAAGGAATGATTCATAGATTAAAGCTTATTATTGTTTTTGAGTTATGTGGCATTTTGGATAAAAAGCTTTGAAAATAGAACAGCTTTTTGATTTGAAACCGTCTAATACACAGATCCTCTTAACTCATCATTTGAAAATCAGGCTTTTAGGGGACCTCCATACGAACCGAACTACCAACTAATTGTGTGCACCGCAGCGGATGAGGGTGAAGGTTTGGGCCCAGTAAAACCGGTTTAAACCCCCCAGTAGTTATTACTGACCGTCCCAAGGCGGTACTTTTGTTGCGGTTGCATTTGTTTTATGTTCGGTGCTGTTTAATTTATTGTGTTTTCAGTTTAATCCTTCTATCATAAAAATAGAAAATAGGTAAAAATAATTGTTAAATGTTTTTCATATAATTTGCTTAGTCCGTTGTAAAGCCCCTGTCACACCAAGCCGCGTTTCCACTGCGTTGGTACGGAGTTGTTTAATTTTCCGGAGCGCCGTGAGATCGCAAGAAAACCCTGATATTTTTCGTGAAAAGGGGCCTGTCACGGCGTCCTGACAGCGACCAAGGCGTTGCTACGGAGCTCGCATGGCGTTCTATCGCGTTCCTACGGAGTTCTTGTTGGCGATTCTCTGCGCTCTCACGAAGCTTTCACTGCGCTTTCACGGCGTTCACAATGCATGCACTGCGCTTTCACGGCGTTCGCACTGCGCTGACGGCGTGTTGAAGACGTTCATTTGCACAACAGAACGAAGTCTTCGTCAGTTGTATGTTTGTTCTCGAAGTTGAAACCATGCCCGCAAAAAGAGGACAGGACCCAAAGCATTCTACGCCTTTGGGCCGGACCCAAAGCAGTCTACGCCTCTAGGCTCTCCTCCGTCGTCGTCTTCCAAGAATGATGTGAACAGCGTCTGCAGCATTTTGGAACTGCTGGACCTGCATATAGGCAAGTTGGTTGGTTGTTTGTTTTTGGTTTAACGGCCCTTTGAGACAGTATTTCGGTCTATATCGGGCCGTCTCTCAAAGAGAGGGAGAAAGAAGAGAGAAAAAAAATGTCCAAACAACCCCACCCGCACCTACTGCAAGCACAGTAGGCCCTTGCCCTACTATTATCCAAATCAGTAGGACGTCCAGGCACTGGAAGTTATATCCAGCACCATCGCAACACCCGACCACCCCCATATAGGCAAGCAGGAGTCCAGCTTGCTGGCGTACGTCGGACATAGTGAAAGGAATGCTTATTTGCATATCTCATTTTTATAGTATTTTGTTTGCTTTTGTCATAATTGTTTGCATATCTCATTTTTAATCTATTTTGTTTGCTTTTGTCATACAAACGCCGATGGGCGCGGTAAAAGCTCCACGGGAGCGCAGTTATCGCCATGACAAATTCTTGCAGTCGTTCTAAGAGCGCAGTTAAATAAATGGCACTCCGTATAGGCGCCGTAGACGCGTCGTATCAGCGCGTTAAAGACGCAGTGACATCTCAAAGAACGCCGTGCAATCTCCGTGCAAACGCCACGGACGACCACGGCGTTTGCACAACGACACCTGTGCGCGCCCGTGGAGCTCCTATTGCATTCTAGGAGACCTTTCTGCGCGGCTATGGTGACCCTACGGCGACCCCAGTGCGCTCTTGTTAGAACGCCGAGCGACGGCGTTTGTTTTGAGCATGCTCAAAGTGCGCGCCGTCGCTCGGCGTTCTATGCGATCCCACAGCGTCTACTGGCGATGCCACTGCGTTGCTGCGGTGATGCTTGCGATGGTACTGCGCGCACCTCGGCGTTCTGCCTTTTTCTTGGACGCCGTGGGATCGCCGTGAGAACGCTGCTCTGGTGTGACAGGGGTTTAACCCGTCTGTTGGTCTAAATTATTTAGTTCAATAAAGATAGCTGAGTTGCCATCTGTTTGGGAAAGAGCTGCTGACTCGGCTTATCACTTGTAAGTTTTTGTTTGTTGGGATGTCTTTGTCAATCTTTCCCTTTGATGTTGGGGATAGGGTTTGGGATCTGATTCAATCAGTTCCTGAAGTGTAGTTACTCTTTAAATTTGTCAGCCATAAGGGTGGTATGTCAACCGCTTTTGTAAATGCCGTAGTTCCTATCCTCTGAGTGGTAACAGAATATGCAAAGAATCAATTCCTCAGTAGATGCAAATGTTGAATACCCAAAACTTTGCAGAAATATTATCTACAAGGACACTGTTGCTTTCGTGTCGATCAGTATTGCAGTTTGTTGCCATGACAATTTAAATTTAAAGTTGGAAAAATGAAAACTAAAACTAACTGCCTTACTGCAGATTTATAATGAAAATATGTTACAGAAGTGTTTCTGATGTTGTCCTCTCTGAGACACATGTTTTGTCGCAAACTGGAAAATTAGCTTGATTGCCATAACAACCAAAATGCTCGCAATCAGAAAATATTTTGTATGAATTAACTTATCTGGGGCCAGAAGGCTAAAAAATAAAAGGAATCTTATAAAAAAAGTCATTTTGGCAAATAAATAAAAGAGTTGCTTCAAGAGCAGAGAACACATTCGAAATAAGTAACATGGGCAATATTTCGAAATTTCGGCTAATTAAGCCTCAACAGTGACCCTGATATGATCTGGTGACGAAAGACAGAGAAACATTCAGCAATTTCTAAATTTTATCAAGGCACTCGATTCAGAGACTGATTTGTATCAAAAAGGAGTCCAAATGAATAAAAAGCGATGACCTAGAATATGAGTCTAGACCAAAACATTCTGATTTCTCAGAATATATCATCTGATCAAAAACATAAAATATAATCTGCACTATGGATGATGTACGGAGAGACGTTTTATGGCTGCCACACGACACATAACAAACTGCAGTGAAGCCAATTAAAAATCTAAATGAGTTCCTTCAAGAGCAGAGAACACATTCGAAAAAATAAGAACATTGACCATTATTCGAAGTTTCGGCTAATTAACCCTTATCAGTGATCCTGACATGATCTGGTGACGAACCAGAAAAAAATTATCGGTTCAAAGACTGATTAGTATCAAAAAGGGGTCCAAATGAATAAAAAGCGATGATCTAGAATATGAGTCTAAAAAGAATCCCTTTTCTCAGAACATATCCTCTGATCTCAGAGGACAAACAAGTTTAATCTGCAGGATCGATGATGAACAAGGAAACATTTTTTGGCCGCCACACGGCACAAAATTAGCTGCAGTGAAGTAAATTAAAATCTTAAAGAGTCTCCCTTCAAGAGCGGAGAACACATTCGGAAGAAGGAACATGGGCCATACTTCGACGTTTCGGTAATTAACCTTCATCAGTGACCCTGACATGATCTGCTGACGAAAGCCAGAGAAAAATACTGCAAGTTTCAAATTTTATCAAGGCCCTCGATTCAGAGAATGATTAGTATAAAAAGGGGTCCAAATGAATAAAAAGCGATGATCAAGAATATTACTCTAGTAAAAAAAAAAAAAAAAAATAAGAATAAAAAAATAAAATCTGATTTCTCGAAATATATCCTCTTATCTCAAAGGACAAACATAAAATCTAATCTGCACTGTGGATGATGTACGGGGAGACGTTTTACGGCCACCTCACGGCACAACACCAGCTGCAGTGAAGTTAAATTAAAATCTAAAAGTGTTCCTCCAAGAGCAGAGAACACACTCGAAAGAAGTAAAATGGACCACACTGCGTAGCTTCTACAATCGTGTCGGTTTATATGCCGATCTGTTTAGAAAATTCAGCGGCTTCGGCAAATTAAAGTTGCGCCATTGACTACTATTGGGAATTTAAAATTTGCTCTTACTGCTCTAGTAATACCCCCGACATACGAAGTCTTTCCGTCCGTTCGTCTGTTCGTCCGTCCGTTCATCCGTGCGTCCGTGTGTCCGTCCGTTATATTTGCGTTATAGTTTTGCGTTAAGTATTTTTCTTTGCTTATATTTCCAATATCCTTTGATGGAACCTTTTGGTATGTGACTAGGTATTCTTCTGGGTTCATGCAGAATAGTTGTAATCATCTGGATGCTGCTGCTGACCTTAGATCAAGGTCACAGACTTAAACATTGCGTTAAAGTTTTGCGTTAAGTTTATATTCTTCTTCTATATTTCCAATATTCTTTGATGGAACATTTTGATATTTGACTAGGTTAACTTTTAGGTTCATACAGAGTAGTTGACATCATCTGCATGCTGCTGCTTACCAAAGGTCAAGGTCACAGACTTGTATATTTGCGTTAAAATTTTGTGTTAAGTTTATAAACTTTGCTTATATTCCCAGCATCGTTTGATGAAACCTTTTGGTATATGACTAGTTTTACATCTTTATTCGTGCAGAATAGTTAACATCATCTGGATGCTGCAGCTGACCTAAGGTCAAGGTCAAAGACTTTAACATTCGCTTTAAAGTTTGGTGTTAAGTTTATATTCTTCTTTTATACATCCAATATCCTTTAATGGAACCTTTTGATATTTGACTAGATTTACTTTTAGGTTCGTAGCTGCTTACCAAAGGTCAAGGTCACAGACTTGAACATTTGCGTCAAAGTTTTGCATTCAGTTTATATTCTATATTTTGATGGAACCATTTGATAGGTAACCAAGACCCTGTATAAGATTGGTTTCATTAGGCAGTGGTTTCTTAAGGCGGTGGTTTCTTTAGGCAGTGGCGCTGGTCGGGGGTATACGTGAGCCCCTGCTTACTTGCTCTAGTTGTTTATATTTTAAGACCTAGATTCTGTGCCAACCGACAAAGAATTAAGCTACCAATTTGAGACTGTAACTGGGCGAAGCTATTGCGTAGTTACTGTTTTACAGATAATCCCAAGTCTCAAAGGCTATTGTCTACTAAGATGATAAAGTTGTGTGCCGATCTGTTTAGAAAATTCGATAGTTTTCCAGTAGTCGGATGGTGAAACCCAGGCGTGATCTTACGACCTTCCGGCGACTTTCTGCACCATAACCGAGCATCTCTAACCACTCGACCACGGTGCTACAGTACCGCACAATAATATTTTATTAAAGCGTAGTTATTTTTCGAAACCATTGTATATTATTATTCTGACGGCGGGAAAATTGCCCTGTTCAAGCTATTAGCAGACGCATTTGGTTTCGTTAAGACAAACTACAGTAATTGCTAAAACGTTACATATTTGCTGAGGCTAGATTAACCAAATCGTCATTGTTTTTTTTGGATATTGCCTGATTTATCATGATTACTGTATTGATATTCTGTCTGATACATACTGAAAATAACAACTTAAAGATCTTAAAAAAGGCTGATGTGTTGTCATTTTGGTAGATAACTGCAATAATTGTCGAGCTGATTGAAAAGATACCGTATGTAAGAATGAACGCTATAATTGTCTGGCTATTTGAAAGATTTCCAACAGTACGCATCAGCAGTCAGGAATTTCTTGTTATCCCCCGCCGAAGGCGGAGGGATATAGGTTTCTCCATGTCCGTCTGTCCGTTCGTCCGTCCGTCCGTCTGTCCGTCCGGAGCCATAACTAAGTAACCCCTGAACGGAATTTCATGAAACTTAAAATAAGTATATATTACTATAACCCGCTGATGCACGTCAAGTTTCATCAGACTGGCTTTAGTAATGCAGGAGTTATTGCCCTTGAATTATTTTAAAATCAATAAAATGAGCAATAACGGAGTAACCACTGGACGGAATTTCATGAAACTTTAAAATAAATATATATAACTATTACCTGCTGATGCATATCAAATTTCATCATAGTGGCTTCAGGAGTGCATGAGTTATTGTCCTTGAATTGACTTAAATTCAATAAAATGAGCTATAACTAAGTAACCAACTATTGAAACTTCATGAAACTTAAATTACATATGTATCACTATAAGGTGGTTACGCACATAAAGTTTCATTAGAATTGCATCAGAAGTGCAGGAGTTATTGCCCTTGAATCTATTAAAATTGACAAATTTAGCCATAACCAAGTAATCAATGAATAGAATTCTATGAAACTTCTAATAAATATGTATCACTGTAACACATTTGTGCACCTTACGTTTTGTCGAAATTGCTTCAGTTAGCAATGAGTTATTGCCCTTGACCTGGTTTCAAATCAACAAATTGAGTCATAACTAAGTAACCAATGAATGGAATTTCATGAAACTTAAAATATTTATGTATTGTCTTGACATATTTATGTATTGTCTTGACAATAGCAGTGCACATTAAGTTTGATCATAAT
Source organism: Ctena decussata (assembly GCA_963989385.1). NCBI lineage: Eukaryota > Metazoa > Mollusca > Bivalvia > Lucinida > Lucinidae > Ctena > Ctena decussata. Next base: position 66,780,098 of record OZ022507.1, read on the forward strand.
TGCATCAGTAGTGCATGATTTAATGCCCTTGAATTGATTTAGCCATAACTTAGATACTGGACTGAACAAAATTTCTTGAAACTGAATTAAAAATGTATCATCATAGTGCAGTGATGCTGAGGCAAGCGTTTAAGAGCAGCTTCAGCTTATGCCTCACTTATGCCAGAGAAATAGTCCTTTAAGCCAAGTGAACAAAATTATATGAAACTTAAAAAAACACATAATAATAAACAAATCAAGGCCACTTCGGCGGGGGATATAAATTCACCGAATTTGCTTGTACCAACAGTATCTCATGAACCAGTAGATGGAATTTCATCAAATTTAAATGGATACATCATTTAGACAAGTTAAAAAGTTGATTGGATTTTGGTGACCTTCATTTTCAATGTCACTGGAGGACAAAGATGACAATTTCTTTTACCCATGATATCTCCTGAAGCAACAGATGGGATTTCACTAAAATTGCATGGATACATCATTGGTACAAGTTTAAGAGCTGACTCTATTTTGGTGACCTTGATCTCATTCTCAAGGTCACTGGAGGACTTAGATGACAATTTCTTGTAACCACAATATCTCATGAACCAGTTGATGGAATTTCACCAAACTTCCATGGATATATTACTGGGACTAGCATCCGAGTTGATCATATCTGGTGACCTTGACCATATTTTCAAGGTCATAGGAGGACTTAGATATGTGAAAATTTCACTTATATTGATATACCTCATTAGTGTTTGGCTTGTTTTCCACGTCACTTTCATACATATTCCTTTAGGACAATTTCAAGAGATAACTGTCTTTTGATGACATTGATCCCATTTTTAAGGTCGAAAGCTAACTTATAAATGCTTTTTGTTTTCTCTTAAAAATGAGTTATATCTTGAACCAATTGACAGATGTTCATCAGGCCTGCATGAATATATCGTTGTGACAGGTTTAAAACATGGTTGGTAGTTGCTGACCTTGACCCGTTTTTTAAGGTCATAGTATTTTATGTAAGATAGCTTTAGAACCAGTGGATGGATATTCTCCAAAGCTGCATAGATATTTTATTTGGACAGGTTTTCCATTCATTAGAGAAGATGGGAAATGGGCTGGTGGGGGGACATTAGTTTTTCTCTGAAAAACATTTCTTGTTATATATACTTTAGCTTCAAAATTCATTTTACATCTCACCTGTAAAATTATTGTGTTTGATAGCCATGCTCTTTACCCATCATGCATTACGTGCACATGGTACTGGCGTCATGACACGTCATACTTTAGCTTCAAAATTCATTTTACATCTCACCTGTGAAATTATTGTGTTTGATAGCCATGCTCTTTACCCATCATGCATTACGTGCACATGGTACTGGCGTCATGACACGTCATCGTGATATATAAAGCAATTAACTGAAATGCCTTTCAACGGGGTTTTGCTTATTTTCTCGAAAACGATGAAAAATCAATCAAATGTTCTAATGCCTAAATGATTCCTATAACTAGACATAACAGAATACGAGCTAGAAAGCGTGTTTGTGAAACACTATGCCCCTTTCGATGTCTAGCATGACTTGCTCATTTTGTGACAGAATTTGCCCAAAAGTTAATCAGGTGATCTACACTTAGCCCCTAGCAGATATAGACTACCCATAATTATGTTCTAGACAGATGAAAGAAGGGAATAACTAAGTCAATAATGAATGCATCATAACGCCAACAACATCAGAATGATTAGAACATCAAATAGTAATAGTATACCACTAATCAGGGTTCTAGGTCAAATGGTTGAAAAGTTGGAAAAAATGCCAAATTTAACAAAGGGGCATAATTCAGTCACTTTTTCATGGAATTCGCCCCAAAGTTAATCAGGTGATCTACAACTTAGCCCCTAGCAGTATGGCAAAAATATGAGCTCAAATGGTATTACCAATATTTTGGGAACAGACTTTAATGTAGTTTTTCGAAAAAGGGGCATACTTCTGTAAGTACATGACAGACTTGAAAGACAAAAATACAGATCTGCTTATTTTTATTGTCTATCCATTTTATAATTATATCAAGGCCCCAACAATTATTGTTCTTGAGAAATAGACCTCCAGTAATTATATTTTATACAGATGAAAAAGGGGAATAATCTTGTCAATAAAGAATGCATCATAACCCAACTAACATCAGAATGATCAGCACATCAAATACTAATAGCATAACATAAATCAGGGTTCTAGGTTAAGCGGTTCAAAAAGTAGGAAAAATGCCAATTTCAACAAAGTGGCATAATTCAGTCACTTTTTCACAGAATTTGCCCCAAAGTTAATCAGGTGATCTACGTATTAACCCCTAGCAGCATGGCAAATATGAGCATCCTAGCTTAAACGGTATTTCCAATATTTTGAGAACAAACCATGTAATTTTTCGAAAAAGGGCATTATTCTGTAAGGACATGGCAGATGGAAAAGAAAAAAAAATAAGGGTCATCTTATTTTTTTAAGGTCTATCCATCTTATAAATATCAAGGCCCAAGCAATTATTGTTCTTGAAAAATAAACCACCCAATATTATGTTTTATACAGATGAGAAAAGGGGAATAACTCTGTCAATAATGAATGTAGCATAACCCAACTAATACCAGAATAATCAAGACAACAAATACAAATAGTATATTCAAAATCAAGGATTTAGGTCTAACAGTTCAAAAGTTTGAAAATGCCAAATTCAACAAAGGGGCATAATTTAGTAATTTTTCACGGAATATGCCCAAGAGTTAACCAGATGATAAACGCCTTAGCCCCTAGCAGTATGGCAAATATAAGCATCCTAGCTCAAACAGTATTCTCAATATTTTGATAACAAACTTTCATGCAAGTTTTCAAAAAAGGGGCATAATTCTGTAAGTGCATGGCAAATGGAATAGAAAAACAACACGGGTGTGCTTATTTTTAATAGTTTATCTATCTTATAAATATCAAGGCCCCAGCAGTTATTGTTCTTGAGAAATAGACCAACCATAATTATGCTTTATACATATAAGAACGGGGAGAATAACTCTGTCAATAATGAATGCACCATAACCCAACTAACATCAGAATGATCAGCACATCAAGTACTACTTGTATACCAAATCAGGTTCTAGGTCAATGGGTTCAAAAAGTTGGAAACTTGCCAAATTCAACAATGGGGCATAATTCAGTAATTATTCACGGCATTCGCCCAAGAGTTAACCAGGTGATAAACGCCTTAGCCCTTAGCAGTATGGCAAACATGAGCATCCTAGCTCAAACGGTATTCACAATATTTTGGAAACAGACTTTCATGTAATTTTTCGAAAAATGGGCATACTTCTGTAAGTACATGGCAGATGGAAAAGAAAAGAAAATACGGGTCTGCTTTCTTCTTATGGTCTGTCCATTTTATAAATGTCAAGGCCCTAGCAGTTATTTTTCATGAGAAATAGATTATCCAACATTATGTTTTATACAGTTGAGAAAAGGGAAATAACTCCATCAATAATGAAAGCATCATAACATCAGAATAATCCGCATATCAAATACTAATAGTATACCATAAATCGAGGTTCAAGGTCAAACGGTTCAAAAGTTGGAAAAATGCCAAATTCAACAAAAGGGCATAATTCAATCATTTTTACGGTATTTGTCCAAAATTTTATTAGGTGATCTACATTTTAGCCCATAGAAGTATGTAAAATATGAGCATCTTAGCTCAAATGGTATTTCCAGGATTTTGGCAACCAACTTTCATTTAATGTTTTGAAAAAGGGGAATAACTCTGGAAGTTCAAGGCTGATGGACAAGAAAATATACGTGTCCCCTTGTTTTTATAGTTTACCTACCTATGAAATATCAAGACCCCAGCAGTTATGGTTCTTGAGTAAACGAAGTGTAACGTATGAACGGACGGAAGGACGGACGGACGGTCAGGCTCAAACCAATATGCCCCCTCAACTTCTTCGAAGTCGGAGGCATAAAAATCCAAATGTCTTGATGCTTTCGGAAACATACTTTCAATTAACAGTAATGCAGAAATTGAGTAGTTTCACTGAAAGGCGTCGTATGATTGTTAGAACAGCCAAAATATTGTTGACAGGCAGTAGCGTAATCTAATTCTTTACTACAGGTGTGGTATATGAATGAAAAAGTAAAATGTATTCACCCGTCCGCACGCGTAACGCATGGCGTCACTGGTCAGGTGACACTATGTTGTAAATAAACATTTAACTATTCTATAGTTTTGCGAGTAAAAGTGTATGTTTCAAAATTTGATTATATATGGGTGAAACAAAATGCAGAAAAATGGATTTAGAATAAAATTTCAAATAATTATGCAAATTTTGTTCTAGGGATAGCATACATTGGTCACATGCTCTAATACGTAAGACTAATCGGGAATTCCAACAGCCAAGTTTTACTCCCTTGTAATTAAGAGGGTAAAAATGACATATATTATATCCTTTTTTGTATAGAAACTTTTCTATGCAAAGCCTCACATTTCTACAAATTTATGATTTTGTTATGTATCGGATGAATATTAAGAATGAGCAATTCCAAAATCTTCTATCTCTCACAAATTTTGAGGAAATTTTGGGGATGCCGTTTGCATTTGGAAGCAAACGGACTATATAATAAAGATACCCATATCTAGTCTAGTGCAACAGGCGCGTGTTAAACCCCAAAAGTTTGAAAGGCAAAAGCAGATTGGCAGGTCTCGGCAGGCAACGGGCATCCCTCTCCGAGCCACACTCACTGACGTATTCCGCGAGACACATTAGCTGGAGACATCGGGTAAGAGACGCATACTTATTTATTCACGAGCATTCAAGCCACCTCAGCCCCTGTGTCTTGAGAAGGCGACAGATAATGGCATCAGGAAGAAGATATCCGATGCAGGGAAAACCATCAAAAAGCCAAAACAACCCAAAAGAATGGAAGCTAAACTCCTCCAAGATTCATGTTGCTATGACATGAATTATTTAGAAATTTTACCAGTTATATATCAAATTGAATAAGGTTACTTAAAATCAGTATTGAGGTAGTGGCCCCTACACTTAATAACCAGAATCAACGCTGAAACACTGACTGATTGTATTGATGATATTCTCGAGAACAATTATTGTCCACCAGCAGCTATATCGTCTTCAGTGAATTCAGCATAAAGCCGGTGGTGGTGGGGCGGGGTGGAGGGATCGATATTCAGATCTTTTTGTTTGCTTTCCTAGAGGACAAAAAATTTCTCTCTAAGGATTGACACCTGTTGGAAAGGAAGGCAAAAAGTAAAGTGGCAGAGTTGTTTTCCGTTAAAGTGTAGCCATTCACCTTAAGTTAAATATCTGTCCACTGCAATGAAAGAAACCATAGCAGTAATAACATGCTTACAATATGAAAGTAAATAAAAGGCCAACGACCATCAACTGTATTATGTGATTTTGAAAGGAGACGTGAATGCATGTCGGAGATGATAAATGGCCAAAAGTCTGGCAGAAAACATCTATTCATATGATTAACCTAATAGTAGAGCAGACGGAGCTCCAAAAGTGCTCTCCTTAAGAACTTAACTGGTAAGGTTCTGCAAACATCAAGTGTTATATACCAAATTGTTTGACAGCATGTCTAGTGTATGAATCCGGCTGATGACATCACCGCAGCTGAGTACTAACAGAGTTATGGCCCTTGAAACTTATGTACCCATAAACAGCAAAGTTACACAATTTTTGTTAGTGTGCGTCAGAAATGTCCACTTATTTTAACTAAAGACAAGTGTTTGTCATTTTCCAATAGTACGTACGGCAAACAAATGTAACAAACTAAACATAGAAGTTTTTAACGAATATTGCTTATTGAACAGTGTTTGTCCGTGCGTCTGTTTGTTAATTACCGTTGATTACCAAAGGTTGACAATTTTCGACATCAATATTAGAATTTGTCTATTTTATTACCACAACAATAAATATGACAAGTCTTACGCAGAAACCAATTTACAAGGTCTTTCATTGTTGAATTTACTATCTAGATACTTTTAAACATGTACAAAAGGTCAAGGTCAAGGTCAAACAGAAAATGTACATAAATTATGAAAATCTACTTAAATTACTACTTCAAGACCAGCTTAATGGACTAAATGCTTGGAAAACAGTATATATGTGTAGCTTCTATTAAGTCGCACTCATTTACATAATATGTGCTCTATATATTTATTTTTCCATCCGTCCGTACGTTGGTTTGTCAATAGCGTGTGTTCACCAGTGTTATGGCAGTCAACTTCTCAAAAATGAGAGCTTGTAGATTTTTCAGCTCTAATATCTTCCTCTCCTTTTATGTGATATTTTTTCAACACGTTTCTTTTTTCTTCTGAAAACCCAATGTCTAGAAAGTATTTCCTTTCTTTCTGCTGTCTGACTGTTGGGAAGTCTAGATGTTTCTCCCATGTTATACACGTGACCATTTCATTTTAATGACATCTGCAAATTCTCATCCAAATAAACACAATAACAGACATAGATCTTAGTGCTGTAAAAAATATGCTTGGAAGCCTCTGTGTTAAAACAGTATTGTCATTTGAAGCGTTAGAAACCGTACTGTTGTCTACGTTACCGAGAATGGACAAAATACATTATCTGATTAGAATGAGCATGTTAGTACAATCAATGAAGAATACTAATGCATTTATATCGTTAATTAAAAACAAATGCAATGCTCTTAAACTTGCAGACCTTTGCACTGTCATATACGTTACCGAATATGAGTTACCAATGAAATGCATCCAAATGGTATTTGCGCTCCAGAAAATGTTATTATTTGGTACTAAAGTAGTCTTTCAGCATTATGTGGTGGAACTATATTATAAATAAAGTAATTAAATGGTTGCCTAGAGGACTTGGAGCAGACCGAATCTGTTTCACTGTCAACAGGGAGCTACTACAATCTTTTAAAGTGTGTGTACACTTTTTTATATATGGATGAAGGGTTAGAAGATAATTTAAGGATAATCTTGGGATTTTGCTCTCTCTCCCTTAATTCTCCATAAAATAATATACCGTGAATGTACATTAGAACTGCCTCCCAGTTTTTATGGGCAATCAAGGATAACAGTTTTCAGTTTCATGACTTGAGTGTATAGATTTAATATTACATGTAGAAACAAGAAAAGTAACTCACAGCATGCTTACAAATACTTGATGCGTGAAACACATTTTAAAAGTTTTGATGAAATAATCTTGTCATTATCTCCAGTTTATTTTACATTTTAAAAAGGCTAGAGAAAAAATATTATCATATACATTTAGGCTGTATGTTTATCAAATGATACTATTTTTTTCTATAAATGTAACAGTGAATAAAACCTAGGGCGTATATGCAGCTTTAGTGAGCAAACTACATATATCCGAATAATCTCAGCTTTAGTGACCAAACTACATATACCTGAGTAATCTGTTTTCTGTTTGATGTTTTATTTCTCATTATTTTAAAATATTTCCCTATTTATGTGTCAATATCACTTCACACACTAAGGTGACTACGAAACTGCATTAGAATTCATGCAACAACTCTGAAAAGTTTCTGTATGGTAGTTTACACAAGATAAATTGCACCTACCTTTTCTTTATAAATGCTGTGCTAGAATTAAACCCTAAAAGGGTTGAAAGTATATTTCATTTTCCAATTCTGACTTGTTATTTATTGTTTTATGTGCTGTAAATCTTGTCCTTTATGATAACATAAATCACAGTCTCATAAGCTGTGTTACTATTTACATTTGTTACATCAATTTGATTAATTTGAATTCCGTAGGATACTCTTAGGGTTTCATACTTTGAGAAATTTTTGAATCTCAACATGTAAGCGCCATTTCAAATCATTATAATGTATTTGAATATTGCATTAAAATTTATATTACACGTATTAAGCAGTTTTTGTATGGTAAACTACAAAATTTAATGAAACCACTTTTCCATAATAAAGCTTGTCCCTGGACCTAATAGTAAATACTAATACTAATGCAATTTCTAAATTTTAATTTTGTCTTGTATAGTTTTATTTGTCTTAAATTCGTGCCAAATGGTAACATAGATTACAGCCTTATAAACTGTAGAATAATTAAGCTTAATAATAACAATTTAAAATTTAAAAATGTTTTTACATAACTTGATATAAAAATAAATAATTTATATCGATTTATAGATTACTGACTTTCATCATTTTAAAACATAGTAATGTTTGTAGAATTTCTATAGGTAACGTATGAAACTCTCAATCGCCCCATTAAGTATGCAGCAAGAAAAAGGCAAATATTCTGCATACATAGGACACATAGAAAAATGAGGTCTACACAATTTCGAATGGTGGCCGGGCAACATCCTACTGGCCTGGCCTACATTTATTAAGCGGCTGGTATAACTAAGATAAAGGTTCTTACTTCTTATGCATTTTAGTGAGTGATTAATTTGTTGTTGTTTTTTCTGATATAAGACAAACTGATCTTTTGCAATGTCTTGAATCTTGATGCCAAAACTATGCCAGTAGTTCACCAAAACAACAATGATATGTATACGCTTGCAAAGAAAGAATCACAAAGTAACAAAGTGTTGCATACAGTATGGTCACTTGAAATGTAAATAACAAGTAAATAAGCTATAAGCTAAACCATCACTTATTTACATCAACTGGAGATATATTTTGCATTTCCATTACTAGTCAGAAGTATTGCGAAAAAATGATATTTGATAAAATATTGTGAACATGTCCTGTGTGTAAGCAGGTTTATAGAGGCACTGTCTGTATAATACTGTTTCAAGTAAATTAATCCTTGCTCACTAGAGCGTGAAGGATTTCTAGAAGTAATTTTACTTGCCCTAACATAGATGTGCAGCCCGATAGTGTCACGTATATTATGTTACAATATGACATAACCTTACTTTTTTAACCTTAACAGCCTAAAAGATTTCCAATTTTGCAATGCATATTTAGATGGGTGGGGTATTTACTCATGTTTCTCAGAGTTTCTTTGTCTCTGTACTGAAATCATGAGTTCTGATAAGCTATACATAAAGCAAAGGTTCTGAACATGCTATTCTATTGCAAATATTGTTTCAAAATCTTGACTGGTCGAGACAACATTAAAAATTTTGAACCTGAAATTTAAAAAGTTATTTTCAAAACAAATTTCAATGTAAACGCGATGTCACAGCGCCACAGAATGAAAACTAAAACAAAAACTAAGTACCGCATATACAGTAAATAAGCTACAAATTGAATACAAATAAAAATCGTACAAAGTACCATCTCATAAATGAGTATTTCCACTCTTTTCAATTTAAGTATCATTTTACCCAATTAAATGGGTGGGGTAGTTCAAGGGGAGATAACTCGCTTAGTACTCAAAACCAGAGGTGTCATCAGCCGGTTTTGTAAACTAGAGATTCTAACGATTAATCTGATATATAACTCAAGATGTTTGCAGAACCTTACCAGTAGCACCTTCTCACAGTCTGCCTATCTGCTGTACTATAAAGCACAACTGTTGAACTCAGATTGAAATCGCTTGGGTAGCTTATCAAGGGCTGTGACTCTGACAGAAAAAAAATCCAGTAACAAGCCTGATGTAAGAGGATTGACCTTTGGATGGTGAAAAAACCATCTGAAAGTTTCCAGAAAAGCGGCAGAGTTGCGGCCACATGATCTAACACTACCTTGAAAATTGTTTTAATAATAATTATAGTAATAATAAATCGTTACAAATGAAAGTGGTCAAAGTACCGAAATCACAAGTCCGAATTCGTAAGTTCTTTTAACATTGACCATTCCGGAATATTTAGGATACACAGATATGGACCCCGAAATTGAGGTGTGATCAGGTGCTCGCGAGTAATAAGCATCACCTGCCTACTATAATACACTCGCCATATCTATGTATCAGTAGGAAAAGTCAGTGAAAAAGAAAGTCCGGTATTTGAAAGCTAAATTAAGCTTCGGCTGAGGCCATCACATCGAAAATTAGTTTAGAAACGGCAACATTGTAGGGATCAACGAGGTCATGGTGTCTCCCATAAAACTTTTTAACTGTCAACACAAGCTTTACTTGCTGATAACCCTGTGTCTACAGTTTACGGGTGAGCAGCCTCCATCTTTCAACATAGTCATGATATTTGAAACAGGCTGTAGCATAGCGGCCTACCTGTGAAACATAAACTCCGTATGCAGGTGCCGAAGGGATATTACTGCTCAAAAATGGAAAGTTAACTATGGGAAAATTGAAGTCGTCCCTCTTGTCATAAAGTCTAGTAACAAGCTTTCCATTGTCAATATAGAGATAACAATCTAAGTATGAGGCACATGAATTGGATTACGTGGTGTCTTAAATTCCAAGTTCACATGGATAGATGAGGTCAATAAACTCCGAAATCTTTGGATTATTCAGAGACAGAGCATCATCTATGTACCTGTAGGTGAAGTTAAATTTCTGTGCAAGGAGTTTATTACCCTCTTTTAAGAGCCCTTGTATAAACTCCGCCTCATATTTATAAAGAAACAAGTCGGCAAGTAAGGGGGAGCAGTTTTTGCCTATTGGAATGCCAACTGTCTGTTGAAAAATATGTCCGCTAAACTCCACGTAAATATTGTCGATAAGAAATTCCAGCATTTTAATGACATCATTCTCAGAATATTTTGTATGAACATCAGAGTCATGCCTACCAATCGCTCTCATGCGAAACCGCGGTTCAGAACGCAAATCCATGAGAGGGGTTTCCGGTTTTGCAGTAGGGGAGCCAAAATAGTAAACAAATTTGACATCGGCATAAGGTTTGAGGTATTTATTTTCTCTGAAAACTATTTATGCAAAATATAAGAATGCTATTTTGTCACATATAGATTGTTTCTTAGGCACATGAAAGGATTAGGCACATGGTCTTGCATTTTTCCAGATATGCATTTAGTACGGCGGAGCATGTGTTCAAGGTCAATCTCGGCGATATATACATGTAAGAAAAAGTCGCATTCTCTTGCTTGATTTTGAATCTCTGACCTTGTCAGTCGCAAAGAAGAGAACAGAACTACTGTATTCGTGAATCCAAACGTTGGAAGTAAGCTTTCTGTGATGGACAGATTAGCTTATAGAAAACATACGCAAAAACTTGGCATCGTCAGCCCGGTTCCGCATGAGATGATAGAAAATATAAGGAATTTTTATGAGAAACAAAAACAGTTCCTGAACAATAATTGAGCCAAAAGTAACATGAACTCTGTGATATATCATTATTTTATACATTGCAGATAAACTTTCAGGCTGTGTTTATACCCCGTTTGTCTTTTTTAGGCTTTTTGAAAACCCTCTTTCAAACCCTCTTGCATGCCTCAAAACAGACAAACGGGGATTAAAACAGCCAGAAAGTCATCTGCAATGTATAAAATAATGATATATCACAGAGTTCAAGTTCGTTTTGATCTAAGTATTGTTCAGGAGCTGTTTTTGTGTTCGATAAAAATTCCTAATATTTTCTATAATCTCATGCGGAACCGGGCTGACGATGTCATGTTTGTGCGTATATTTTCTATAAGCTAGACTGTCCATCAGGAAAAGCCACCTTCCAACGTTTGGATTCACGCATACAGTAGTTCTGTTCACTTCTTTGCGACTGACAAGGTCAGAGACTCAAAATCAAGCAAGAGAATGCGACTTTTCCCTAAATGTATATATCGCCGAGATTGACCTTCAACACATGCTCCGCCGAACAAAATGCATATCTGGTAAAATGAAAGGCCATGTGCCTAATCCTTTCTTATAACGAAGAAACACTCTATATGTGACAAAATAGCATTCGTATATTTTGCATAAGTAGTTTTCAGGGAAAATAATTACCTGAAACCTTATGTCGATGTCAAATTTGTTTACTATTTTGGCTCCCCTACTGCAAAACCGGAAACTCCTCTCATGGATTTGCGTCCTGAACCGTGGTTTCGCATGAGAGTGATTGGTAGGCGTGAGAGTGGTCCTTAACAAAATATGTGTCCAGACACCCAAGAACAACGTATTTGTACCGACGATTTCCGTTTTTGTGACAGAGACACCTTTAATTTAGACTTTAATTTATCATGTGGACTTGTTGTATAAAGCGTAGAGAAATCAAAGATTTTTATGCTATCTACTTCAAAAAGTGCTTGGGCTGTTAAACTTTTTAGAAGTTTTTTAGAATTTTTAAGGATCCACATCTGATTTACGCCACTTCTCGCGTAACATAGGTTACAATATTTCTGAAGACCATTCTTAACTGCCGTAAGGATTTTTGTAAGAACCTGAGAGAGACCTGGTTGAGCACTTAGCCGAACCCGCAATATATCGTTGCTTATATGAATCTTCATGTAACTTTGGGATCCAATGCAGTTTTGGAAAGATCAAGATCTTTCTCTGCTGTGGAAAGTCCAAAGCAAAGTAGAACTGACTTGTGGTTTCCTAGAATTTCCTCCTTAGACAACGAAGTGCGTGTATACGTAGGATTTCCTTCCGAAGAGTTCAAACCTAGCTCCTATCTCAAGCAGTTGATGTAGTGTGTCTTGCAAACAAACACAATATTGTTAGATGCTTTGTCAGCTGGAACTACGACATATTTATCATAAAGATCAGCTAACTCAGCGGCGAACTCAGGGATGTCTAACACTGACTTGCATTTGGTAGAAATGGTCGCGCTTAAAAATAGAAATACGTCTGTTAACCAAAGACGCTATCGATTTGACCCACTCAGATAGTGTGTCAACTTCAACTTCCTCCTGCTTAGTCCAGCGTCTGGCATAGTCTTCAACAGAATCCATAATAAATCTTAAATTCTGTTTCCAACTAAAAGACTTAGGCTCCCTATATTTAGGGCCTTTGGAGAGTAACTCCCATAAGTCGCTAGGTTTAACAATGCCAATTTCACCAGTTATAATGTGACCTGCTGGTTGGTAACAATACTTAGAGGAGGTACAGGTGCAAACATGAGGATCACCGACAACGTCCTCGGTGTTAAGGCGCCGCAGCACATCCCTGTAATTAAAGATTCTGGTTGCAATAGGTGATGTATAACTGTAAAAAATTAAAGGGGGATTCTGACTTTTAAAGTAAGGAGGAAAATTGCTGCTTTGACATCTTTGTGATTTAGTATATTGCTTATATTAATTGCATCCAGACCCTTATTACGAAACTCGATGTTCATGAAGTTTCGCTTGGTATCAGCGGAACCAGTGCGAACGGGTCTAACCAGTCTGTATTTGGCAATATCTAAAATAATGCCGCGCAGCTTATATCCAGGAGTGTTTGGCGAAAAGGACTTCATATTCAGAACCTCTGTACGAAGTATTTGCATCTTCGATAAAGGCAATGCATATAGTTTGGTACGAATGTGATGAAGATCTAACGGTTGCTATACATGAGGGAGGAGATAGTCAAATGTGACATCACCGTGTAAGCTAGGACGATTATATCGTCTATGTCCATGACTTCTCGACCGACGTTGAGAACACTCAAAACGCCTCATCACATTCACTGAACTACAGCCTGGGCTTGTCAAATATCCAACAGAATCGATTTTATCATTGCGACCATATGGTGCTGCGGTGCCTAAATTCACAAATCCAGTATTCCTCCTTTTGTCTACGCAATGGTGAATTCAAACTCGGATTGTTCGTAAGGTGATAGACTTTTTCAAAGATTCGTAACTTGAGGGACAAAATTGAATGATCTGGAAGATTAAAGTGCTTGTAAAGCAATTGATTTCCACCGTGATTTACTTCAGTTCTATGCTTAGACATTCTTTTATTGAGTTGTCCTTTCGTTTCACCCACATAAATCAATCCACAGAGTGAGCACTCCACACCATAGACAATATTGGAGGACTTACATTTGAGACCATCCCAGTTTCGGCAGTGATACGCTTTATTAGTAAGACCACTTTTTTTGTCGGCTCCTCCTCCCCTACACCGACACCATATTTTTATCCCCCGACCAAAAGGTTCGGGGGATATAGCGATGAGCCTGGCGTCCGTCCGTCCGTCCGTCTGTCCGTCCGTAAACATTTTCTTGTCCGCTCCGTATCTTGAATACTGTTTGGAATATTTTCATGATACTTCACGGTTATGTAGAACAGGTCATGGCAATGTGTCGCAAACAAGAATGAAAACTCTTGCTTTCTTACTTTTTGAGTTATCTCCCCTTTGGTGAATTTTGGCAGATTCGTGACCGCTCCATAACTTGAATACCCTTTGGAATATTTTCATGATACTTCACAGATATGTAAAGCAGGTCATGACAATGTGTCGCTAACAAGAATGACAACTTTTGCTTTCTTACTTTTTGAGTTACTTCCCCTTGATGGTTTAAGGTGCAATTTCGTGTCCGCTCCATAACTTGAATACCCTTTGAAATATGTTCATGAAACTTCACAGATATGTAGAGCAGGTCATGGCAATGTGTCGCGAACAAGAATGACAACTCTTGGTTTCTTACTTTTTGAGTTATTTCCCCTTGATGGTTTTAGGTGTAATTTCTTGTCCGCTCCATAACTTGAATACCTTTTGAAATATTTTCATGATACTTCACAGATATGTAGAACAGGTCATGACAATGTGTGGCAAACAAGAATGACAACTTTTGCTTTCTTACTTTTTGAGTTACTTCCCCTTGATGGTTTAAGGTGCAATTTCGTGTCCGCTCCATAACTTGAATACCCTTTGAAATATGTTCATGAAACTTCACAGATATGTAGAGCAGGTCATGGCGATGTGTCGCGAACAAAAATGACAACTCTTGGTTTCTTACTTTTTGAGTTATTTCCCCTTGATGGTTTTAGGTGTGATTTCTTGTCCGCTCCATAACTTGAATACCCTTTGAAATATTTTCATGAAACTTCACAGATATGTAGAACAGGTCATGACAATGTGTGGCGAACAAGAATGACAACTCTTGCTTTCTTACTTTTTGAGTTATTTCCCCTTGATGGTTTTAGGTGTGATTTAGTGTCCCCTCCGCTCCACAACTTGAATACACTTTGAAATATTTTTATGATACTTCACAGATATGGAGATCAGATCATGACAGTTTGTCTCATACAAGAATGACAACTCTTGCTTTCATACTTTTCCGAGTCTCTCCCCCCCCCCCCCCCCCCCCAAAAAAAAAAATAAATAAATAAAATTTTTTACAGATTTGGATTCTTTGTCCAAATTCACTTACTAGAGAGCTCAAAATTAGATTTGTAGGGCTTGTACTTTAGAAGTTATTCACACATTTTGAAATGTTGAATGTATCATATGCAATACATTGTCTACATGGTTGCTATTTGAGATTTTACCTCTTTTTAGCAATCTGGCATACTGTTTTGGTCTGAGTGTTAGATAATCATGCATCTGTTAAGCAGATAATGTCAATAAGGAGCATAAAAGAATGACAGTATACTATTTATATGCGTTTTGAAGTGCACCCTGTTTACCATGGCGCAGGGGACCTGCGGTCGGGGGATTTGCCATATTTTCTGATAGCTATTTTTTTGTTTACATATCGTGTTATTCTATATACATTATTTATAAATATTTACATTATTGAAAAGCTGCGTATAAATGTTTTATTGTTTTTTTTTCTGATCCTTTAACACAAATTTGAGGTCAAATAAAACACTCATTAGATAGAATGTAAGTATTAGCAGTGAACCTAACCTCTCCGGTGCCCATCGATGTACAAACCACACTGGCCCGCCTGCAAAGCTCACGTGAACCCCTTCGGGGTTCACTTACTTTGCACACGGCCCAACGTAGTCCATAACTCGACAAACGCTAGAAAAATGAAATTCACCCCCACAATACTCACATTTACCACTGACCCTCTATTGATAGGCCTTTAAGAGCAACTAGCCTCTCACTAACGAAGGATAACTTAATACTATATCAGTCGCAACGCGACCGGTCCACACAACGCTCGACCGGCGCTACGCCAAGGCGGTGGCCGTCAAATGCAACGGTCGAACACGTAGTTACTATCCTTCGACGTATATTTAACACATCTCACAATACATAACCACGAAAAAAAAAAACGGTACAGGAAGGGTCTAAAAAGTGGTGTAGTTGCAAGAATAAGAAGTTTGATGTTTTCAGCGTATATCGCGTGAAGAAGCCAGTGATCGTAGCCAAAAAATCCCAATAGAAGCGCTTCGCACTTCATGGAATTCTAGCTCCTCCAACCGGCCGCATCACTCGAAGAATGCTGAAAAAAAACACTTTCAATTCCTAAATATATACTGTATGTATGTATGTATGTATGTATGTATGTATGTATGTATGCGATTGAGTGTTTGTACTTAAGGGAAGTATCAGAAAGAAGGAAAGAAAAGGCTTAACTTTTAGTTTAGAGTACCGAAATTAATTTAAAGTTATGCGGTTAATATTTCACTTGAACACATTGGGCCGATTGCACAAAGCTAGTTTAAGAGTTAACCTTGGGTTTATCCTCAGGTTTAAGGGTTTTGGATTGCACAATTGCAGTTTAAATTAACCTCAAGGTTAAGTGAAAGTTTAACGCAGACGGATTGCACAAAAGTAGTTTAACTATCCTCTGGCTAAAGGATTAATTTTTTGGATTGCACAAAACTATTTTAGCTAAACCTTGGTGTTAATCTATCCGTCACCTACTGAATATTTAAACCTGCCAAGGGGGTAGTTTAAGACATTTTTTATGTCAAACTTGCAGAATGTACTGGAAGAAATATGCGCAAATTCCAAGTAGCAACGTAAAAAAAATCATGAGAAAGTAAAAAAAATAATAAATAAAAACAATAAGATAAAAATATAATTTCGGAATCAAATTTTCAGACAAAAGACTATATTCTAAACAAGGATATATACCTTTCATGTGTCCCATCCCAAACACTAAATACAAATATCTGATGTACAATGTATTTGTTTGTTTTTTTAAGATAATCATTGGAAGACCAACATGTCATTAAACAGAGCTTCAATAAAATGACAATTTGTCATTTTGGCTCATTTGTATAAAAGTACATGTATAGGAAGAGCTACTGCAGGTAACTGAGGTCTAGCATCCAGATGGGCACGGTGTGGGAACACTGCATCAGGTTACTCGGTCTGGAAAATTTGGCATGCAATTTTAAAGATCTGTGTATGTATCTATCCTTGACCCTTTGATGGAATTTGTAGATACTGCAGTAGACTGCAGTGGTCCAACATATAACATATTTCTACCTTGTTATTTTCAACCCTCGGAAGGGGTTCTGACACACACAGCATTTCATTATTGCCCTCCAATCATCCTGAGAATATTGAAATACTGTTGAAAGAAGGTAAAATTGTATGTAACCCATCTATCTATTTTCTCCATGAAACTGACTTAAAAACTTAGTATTTAGGTTAAGTTTCCTAAGAGTGTACAGTTTCACAGCACACAGATGGATTTTGCTGGTATTTGAATGTCTCATTTCCCTCCCAGTGGTATTAATTCATTTAATATTTTATCTTGCAGCATCATTACAAGATTTCCAAACAGCTTGTCACAGTTATTACCGTGAATGGTCAGCTTTCAACTAAAATAGGAAAAAAAAAAAACAGCATGGACCTTCTCATCGAATTGACCGTCTTTTGGTATTATGAGCATTCATATATCCTAAAAGTATAATAAACAGGTGAAGTATACCATCATTGTCTTGCTTTCGTTCAAAAGGGAAGTAGAATAAAAAAGGACTTTGTGGTTATAGGTCTGCCATTTTTATGCCCCCCAAAAGAACTTTCGGCGGCATGTTAAAAATCACACTGTTCATCCATCTGGTTATCCGTTACAAATCATGTCTCAGCGATAACTTAAAATTAACTGAAGCAAATTAAATGAAACTCCACAGAAAGATGCAGCATAATGAGGCAGTGTGTTGCATACAAGGTCAAGGTCAAGTGTAAACAACCCGTCGAGATGTCAATTTTTGTCTCAAATCGTGTCTCAGCAATTACTTTTAAAATACTGAAGCAATTAATGAAACTTCATAGAACGATAAAGCGTAATAAGAAAATGTGTCACGCACAAGATTTGGGTTCCCACATTCAAGGTCAATTCCACAATCAGGGGTAAGAGGTCAAAGTGTGTCTCAGCAATAACTTAAAACCTGCTCAAGCGAAGTTTATCGAAGAAAGGTAAACCATAATTATAACCCCGGCATACGAAGAATGTTGAGGGATATTTAATCTTTGTCTTTCCATCCGTTCGACCGTCTTTCCGTTTGTTGGTTCGTTCGTTCGTTTGTCAATCCGTACGTAAGTTAACAATTTGCGTTAAAGTTTTGTGTTAAGTTTTTTTCATTTGCTTCTATTGTCAGGACCTTGCTCAATGACGCTAAGTGTTTTAGATGAGGATAGATAATAATATGTTTGCATCATCTACATGCTGCTGCTGTCCTAAGGTCAAGGTCACAGACTTTGTAATTAGTACAATAGCATTAACAATTGCGTTAAAGTTTTGTGTTAAGTTTTTTTCAATTGCTTCTATTATCCAGACCTTGTTCAATGATGCTTAGTATTTTAGTAGAGGATAGATACTGATTAGTTTGCATCATGTAGTCGCTGCTGCTGCTGTCCTAAGGTCAAGGTCACAGACTTTGAAAATAGTATAATAGCATTAACAGTGTGTTAAAGTTTCGTGTTAAGCTTTTTTTTGCTACTAGGTTTACTTCTAGGTTGAAACTGATTAGTTGACATCGTCTGGATGCTGCTGCTGACTTTAGGTCAAGGTCACAGACATACAAATTTTTGTAAATTTGTGTTGAAACTTTGTGTTAAATTTTTTTTGTATTGTTTTTTTTGAAAATTTTAAATGGGACCTTTTGGCTTTTGTCTATAGGCCTTTGACTGGGTTTGTTATAGATTGTCCGTCCGTCTTTCTGTTTGTTATTAACATTTCGTTTAAAGATTTGTTTGTATTAAGTGTGTTTTTATTAGGCGGTGGCGCTGGCCGGGGGTATATTTGAGGCCCTGCTCACTTGCTCTAGTGAGAATATATTCACACACAATATATATGTTCCCAAACCCAAGGTCAAGGTTACAATATGGGTTATATCATGTCTTGGCATTTACTCAAAAAAGTACCAAAGCAAACTTCTTTAAACTTCACAAAAAGATAAAACCTAATGAGAAGGTATGCCAAGCACGAGACATAGGTTCCCACCCCAAGGACGAGGTCGCAGTCAGAGATTATGTGGCTTTCTCTTCATTAACTTAAAAACCACCGAAAAAAAAATTGATTTAGCTTCATGCAAAGCTGAAAAAAATAAG
The DNA here is from genome assembly GCA_963989385.1 of Ctena decussata. Taxonomy (NCBI): domain Eukaryota; kingdom Metazoa; phylum Mollusca; class Bivalvia; order Lucinida; family Lucinidae; genus Ctena; species Ctena decussata. The sequence goes on from OZ022507.1 coordinate 66,799,387, forward strand.
ATGGTATGTCACAAACAAAATTAAGGTTCTACTGCCCACGGTCAGGGCCACATTCAGGGCCCAGAGGTCAAATCATGTCTTTGAACCGACTAGACACTGCTGAAGCAAATTTTATCAAACCTCATAGAAAGGTTAAACATGATAAATGGTATTTTTTTGCAAATTTTAGGATCCCATGCCACAATGTCAATGTCACAATCAGGGGTAAGAGTTAAGATTTCTATATACTAACTCGAAAATAGCTTAAGCACATTTGATCAAACTTCACAGAAAGGTAAACATGATGAGGGTCATGCTCAAGATGTCCCATATATAGTCTTCGACTTCTGAAGTGCATTTGAACATCACAGAAAATACTAGAAAATTGTGTCTGTAAGACACAGATGATGCCCTTGTGCCAACTAAAATGACCCACTTAATTGATAAACCTTTTTATATGAAACTCAGGGACATTTTATTGGTTAAAAGTTGGCTACTCACTGTTATTTACAATGACAAAACTGTACTGAGAATCTCATGATAAACTAAGTATGCATTTCACCATGAATAGAGCTGTGGGGCCTTTCTGTAGCATTTTTTAAAAGTTGTTCAACAGCAACGACTTTCTGTGAAATGAAATTTATACGGCATAATTTGTTTCTTGATTCCATAGCTTACGTCACACACTCACAGCATTTGTTATCATAGGCATAATGAAACCCTTCAAAATACGACATGTATGATGTTGATCCGGTATGCCCCATAATTTTGGAGAAAAATATGATTTTTTAAAAGTGGTGAGTTCACTGATGCTGAGTATGATAATATCGCTATAAGCAACTGTGAATCAAGACTCTGAATGCAAAAGCATTCTAGTACTATGGGCTCTTCTTTTCTTTTTCATACATGCAAGAAAAACACCTTTATTCAGCAGGGACAGCTCATATACAGCCTGGTAGAATTGTTTAACCCAGTTACTAATGGCAACACAGGTGATATGCGACAAATTGCATCAATAATTTTATCTGGGCTAACCTTGCGCTTATCCTAGGATAACTATCCCAGGGATAGCTATTCCTTGCTTAAACTTCTTTTCTGCAATCCACTTTAGTACTCAGTTCTAACTATCCCAGAATAAGCCTTAGTCAAGGGATAAATTAAAATAGTTTTGTGCAATCGGCCCATCATGTTTGAGCCGAGGCTGTTGTGACGATGTGGATGTGACCGCCCATCCTCCGCGGAAGACCACCCAGGCTGCCCTAGAAATCTGACAGACTATCCCGTAGGGAACAGCGCAGCCACATCCCTCTATCACCTGTCCAACGGCCTCGGCTTCCTGACCTTTATAATCTTTTTTTTTCTAATTTATTTTTTATTTATTTATTTTTGTGTCACAATTATCCATTACATTTATTATAGGTTTTAATACTCGTATCAATATTAGAACTTATCAACACCCCCATTGACACTCAATACCATACATAACCCAGAACTGGCGCCGATTCAACATAGAATCGCCGAATCGACGTCAGTCAAGGGTCGTCCGTATCGCCTAGGTCATCATTTTTTTTTAAGTAAGACCACTTTTAAACTGATCATCTGTAATAAAAATTTGCAAGTTCTGACATTTTTAGTGTTGCATGGTGTAACATTGCAATGTGGCTCACTTTCATCAAAATTTAAACCGTCTTCTAGTTTCACTCTACAATTAGGAATATTTTTGAATGTATCACCTTCCCGATACCATAAGGAATGATCATCAGCCTGCAAGTACGTCATTTTGGTTATATCTTTTAACAGAATTCTAGGAGCACCTGCATGGGCTGAACGTTCCGTGCTCGTAGAACGTGCAGGAAATGTATAACCGGACTGATCAGACGTCCTTGGTATATGGGACCTTTTTATACTGGGCGACGTCACAGCCAGTTTCTTGTTATAATTTGAACAAACGACCATGACTAGAATTACTAGGTTGGTGATGTTTCAGTTGCAACTTGAAAAGAAGTTGCGATCGTCAGATCTGCGACAGTGGATAAATCTATTATATTCTATTCTATTCTATCCCATAACCTTACTAGGTCGTTGGGGCACCGCAGATGACTTCAAAACAATCCCCTTTCCACCTTGTCCTGTCTTCAGCTGCCCTAGTTGAGTTGGCAAAATTCATTCCTGTCCACTCTTTGATATTGTCTTCCCACCTCTTTTTCTGTCTACCTCTTCTTCTTTTTCCTTTCACTGTGCCCTGAAGAATTGCCTTTCCTAAATCAGAAGACCTTGAGACGTGGCCAAACCACCTTAGTTTCCGTTTCTTGACCAGCGTCAGGAGTTCATCATATTCTCCAATGGCTGCTTGGATCTTCCTGCGAACCTCCTCATTGGTTATATGGTCCTTGTACGAAATGTTCAGTAACCTTCGGTAGCATCTCATCTCAAATGCCTGCGTTCTTTTCTCTAACTCTGCTGTCAAGGTTCAAGATTCACAGGCATACAGAAATAGAATAGTCTAACCCTGTCACAATAATAGTCTAACCTGTGGATATATCAAGGGCTGCAAATCTGATAAACGATCTGAACAAGACCCCTATATGACATATGCAGAGTTTTATGGCAAAGGAGTTGCAACCACAAGATTTGTGTACAGATATACAGTTCGGGGACCACAGTTCTGGAAAAAAGACTTTCAGACATGACCCACATCGGGGGGTGATAGCAATATCATGAAATGATGAAAACTAAATCAAGAGCCTCAAAGTGGCCTGTTCAAGAGACAAGTCAGAATAAACAGTAAATTCCAGCTTTGCTCTGAGAGATACTCCAGCTGTAATTAAAGTTCAGTACGTGCGATAACACTGCTAAGGTTTTAGACCATTATTTTCTTACAACTTAGCAAAAAGTCAACATAATTCAAATAAAACACAAATATACGTACCGTTTGACATTATCGATGGTAATCATTAATAATGAATTGACATTTGAAGTTTTGCACGCAGCATCATATATACTGCTCATAATAAGTAAGGGATATTCAGACATAAAAGAAAGCAGAACTAAGAAAAATTAGTTTTTGCTGAATATTGTCACTTGCATAGTCCTCTGTCAATATACAATGATAGTCTAACCCTGCCATAATTATTAATTTTTGTACTCGCTTCTATGTCAAAATATCCCCTACTTTATGTGAGCAGTATATTTATAAGCAATACTTTAATTTACCAAGTAAAACTTTCTATGCTTAAGGCGATGATTTTCCCCATAAAGACCGGCACGACAGGTTCGAATTTTCAAAAGTATCAAGTGTGCATAATTTCCTTAGAAGAGCTTCCACAAACCGTAAACCGTATGAAATCAGATCAATTGTGATTCAGACCCTAAGACATGGGGAGATAATCCAGGTTGACCTTACCTACCCTAAATTCAAGGTTTTCGGATACCTCATTTTTGAGGCAGTAAAATTATTGAAATCAGTCATTCATTCCGACAATTTTGTCATAAATACATGCTAAATACATGCATATCACAATATACAGCAAAGATTTTCTTCTGGTTACGCCTGATGGACATTTAAGCTTGCAAAACCATAGTTATACTTCCGGTCAAACGGCCAAAAGGAAACGCTTCACTTTCATACATGGCAAGTACGTAATATATATGAGTCGGAAGCTGGGTCAAGACACGGGGGGTGGGGACAATACTCAGTACGCCAAAGAAGAAGACTGGTCAAAAGTAAGCACTGTGTATTTAAAGGATTATTTAGACCATGACATTGAAATACGGTCAAGGTCACATATATTATATATGGTCTAAACTATCCAGTTTTGTCTGTTATGTAAGTTATGTTAGTCAAAAAAGTGTTAACGTATACAATAAGTCATTATTTCAATGATCAGTTTGGACATGAATTACAATTTAAACAATGACGCCAACGTCAACGTATGTTTAACGTGTCTAACACAGACACAAACACTGAAAATTCATTTGGCATGCAAGCTACATGTCATGGTCATAAAAGCAAAGCAAAAATAAGTGATCCGTATAACTCTTTATTATGGGGAAAGTTCACGTTTTAAACATAGAAATCCTAGCAAATTGATAAACAGACTGTAGTACAAAAAGGCAATAATCAGGAACTGAAACTTTCCAATCGCACCCACGGTACAAAATGGGAAAAATAGGGTCAAGTCAGGAAAACTCGGACAGCAAGCTTATTCGTACAGTGACATTGTTTCCTTTATATGTCATTTGTTCGGAATTAAAACAAAATTAACTGGGCAAACAGTAAAAATCCTGATAAGACGGCTCATTATAAGCCATCTTATCTGGTTTTTCACTGTTTGCAATGGTATGTCAGAATTTACCCGATGTCCTAAGTTACCCGACTCGACCCTAACAATAACCCAAACAGTAAGTACTGACAATAAAGGTTGTATAAATTAGATTTTAAGCCCCGTTCAGTTTTTATTTTCTATAGCTGCATTTGTATATTGTAATTTTGATTCCAGTAATTATCACCTAATTCTGATGCATAATTTTTTATTCGTTTCATAAGATGGTACAAGTATAGCTTTCACAAAAAGCTTGGAATACGCTTTGCAACCATTAATAGGTGATGCTTATCAAATAAACCATTGCAACCACAAAAATCTAAAGCACAACTGATCTTCTGTAAGCAGAACTTAGATTTCTTCCATGTGCGCCGCCGAGACTTGAATACACAGCAGTGATATTAAACTCTTAGAGTTCCTTCAAGAGCAGAAAACACATTCGAAAGAAGGAACATGGGTCATACTTCGAAGTTCCGGCTAATTAAGCCTCGTCAGTGACCCCGATATGATTCGGCGACTAAAGCCAGAGAAAAATATACTGCAATATCTTAATTTTAATGAGGCAGTCGATTCAAAGACTGATTTGTATCAAACAGGGGTCCAAATGAAGAAAAGGCGATGATCTAAATGAGAATTTTATCTAAACCAACGAAATTTAGTTTGACCTAAGCAGCCCTCTTAGTCAGTCAGGCCCGTTTTATAACACGCTTAAAAGAAATTAGTACTTTATTTACTTCCTAGCTGTAGTCGGTAGTTAACGTCGCGTCCCTCACGAAATTCGAGAGCTTATGAGGAGGCATGTACACCATTAATTCTTCGCTTAATTTTGGGAAAGATGTAAATCTGAAAATGTCAGCTAGTATGTCTTACATATCTCAGATGTCAATTATGGTGTCTTTCTTTTAATTTATCTAAAAACCATTATCGCACTTACTGAACAGGGCCCAGTTGCTCAAAGCATCGTTTCTCTAACGAGCTCGTTAAGAGGTCAATTCGTTAAGTGTTTTATATCTTTATTACCAAATGCATTGATATTTTTTGTTGACAAAATGTGAAAAGCTTTTGCAATTTTTGCAATTCAAAAGCTTTTCACATTTTTTCCAACAAAAAATATTGAGGTATTTGAGATTTTAACATCAGAAATTTTAACGAAACGTTAACTAACGACGTCGTTTGTTTTGAACAACTGGGCCCTGATTGTGAAGTCTAGAATTAGGTATTTAATAAAACTTCTCTTTTGAATATATAGAGAATAGCTTATATTTTTAAGTCTCAGACTGAATTTTAATCCCGTGCAAGAAATGTTAATGAAATAGATGATTGTAGATAGGCAAGCGAATTCAACGAAATTTTAGGATTTTTAGCAGATTCTGGAATATTAAAAAAAAAAAAAAAAAAAAAAAAAAAAAGAGAAAGAAAGAAAGAAAACATAAATTAACGCATAATATTTTTTATCACAGAAAAATGCCATCAGCTTCAGTTCACATACATTTGTATTTCAAACATGAATTGCACTCTAAAATTATCTGAATAGATAAATTAAAATAATCATTTTGAGGCACGAGTATTTTCTATTGTAGTAATGAACCATTGATCCTGTTGTTTTAACAATCATCATACAGTGTGGGTAACAAAAATTAACAAAGTTTTTTCCAATATACTTGCGACTTAAGCGGGTATCGTTGTGTGTGTGTGTGTGTGTGTGTGTGTGTGTGTGTGTGTGTGAGAGAGAGAGAGAGAGGGGTCTTAAAGAGTAACAGTTGTCTCGAGTTTGTTCTTGTCGGGTTTTAACATTACCCAAATTACTGTTTCCTTCACATTTTTTCGCCACTGACAAATCTGAAGTAAAAAGTAATGCGTATAAGCGTTGTTGTCACTCATATGAGCCCTTGACAAAACCAATAAAGTGGCAGTCTGATCAGTCTTCGCATAGAGCTAGCTTAGACATTTATCTACCCTTTGAGCATACGGCTGTTCTTTGCTGGGCGCACATGCCACTTTGTTAGTTTTGTCGTGTCGCGGTTCAATAATGAATTATTGGTCACGATAATATGAGCCGCGACACGACAAAACCAACAATGTGGTTGTCCGCATGGAGGTATCCTAGACCCTAAGCTACCCTTTGAGCTCTTAGCTAAGAGTCTGAGTAAACTGGGCGGATGCCCAGGCTGATCTGAGTCTGCGCTAGGCGCACAACCACATTGTTGGTTTTCTTGTGTCGCGGCTCAATTATGGTTATAACAGTAAATTACGTGTGTTTCAATTAAGAAATGAATTGCATTTTTCTGAGGTTTAACGAAATGTAAACTACATTGGGTCACGTGGAAAGTGAATCATGAACGTAAACTTTGCTAGTGACCCAGTCTAGCTCAAAATTCGATACACATCAGAAGAAATAGTTCATTACTTACATTTACATTCGTTTCAATCATAATCTTGATGAAAAATGTTATACAAACGCTAAAATTGCAGCAGTAAAATATTTACACGCAAAGTCGTGTGACGTCGCGTGTTTCGTTATAATTATTGGAATGTAAACTACTTTATGTTCCAATGGTTTACTATAGGACTTTTCAGTAAATACACCAAGAATATAAATGTAAGAAAATAATCTCGACGGTCAGTGAAGAAAATCATCGATATCTCAGGTCTTTGAAGTCCGTCTGAGTTTTATGTTATAAAGCTCACTTACCACGTGTGGGACTATGGATAATAGTTAAGAACGAAGTAATTGTTGAACTACAGATCAAATTTTGTTTACTGTCATGTCTATGCACATTTAATTTTGGACCAAACCTGAAATAGGTTGAGCAGCTTGTCACGGAAAACGTCGGCTCTTTCCGTATCAACCGAAAGACCTTTATATATTACCTTTTACAAAAATTTCCGATACATTTCAGTGTGGTCCAGAGGTTCAGTTTCCAATATTAAAATACTGGAATACTGGACTTAATATCACGAGGCAGTGGTTCGAATCCCGTATTTCTCTTCTTTTTTTTTTTCCTTTTTTCTTTTTATTTATTCTTATTGCTTTATTTATTTATTTTTTTAATTTCATTTTGTTTTGATTTCTCCCCTTTTAACAATGAATTCCCCAATTTTTGTTTCTCTATGACTTTATGTTGCCTGACAGAAATTTCCGTTTGTTTTGATTACTTCATACTTTATGCTCATTTGTTTGTCTGATTATGCCCAGAAATATGCACGAGGACATTTAGTAGTTTATGGTATTTATGCGCGAGAAAAGTGATATGCATGCACGAGCAAACGATGAGTGAATAACTATTTCTAATTTGGTATTCACTTCTCAGTTTCAGAGACTCTACCAAAATACCGTTGTGTCTTATAACAGGAAAGGCGAGGATTAAAGAAGTCGTACGGATATTTTTCCGATTGTTGGCGAAAATAGGAATTACCTGTTTCATAATGCACTGACCTATAACTCTAGCTCCGCCCTGCCAGGTCACTTCACGAGGGTTATAGTTACGGTACGCATTTACGAGGTTCGAATGGAATCGGCGACCTTTTGACACGACAGGCTAGAAATTTTATCTATAGTTTTTGTTTATTGACCATAACAATAAATTAATCCCAGGTTCTTAAACTTATTAGCGCATCCATCCTCGCTCATATCAGACCACAGACTGCCCGCTTGCTCCTCCGCTCACCTATATTTCTCAGTAGTGTGTGAGTAACACTATAACAAGAAACTAGTTTTTCTGGGGTTTTTTAAGGACTTTAAGTGCGAGTGTACTTTGAATGAGTGTACATGGTATGATATTGGTATGCTAGAACTTGGGCGACTGATTTCGTTAGAGAGGCGTGAGAGTGGCATCAGTAAGCACATGCATGGTTACGTCCTGTGTCTATATCAAATACTATCATTTTATGAAATGAAGGCATTTACCAGGACAGTTTGTCCGACCCTAAACAGCGCTTCATTGCACAGAGCCGTGCATGATCACCCGCCCATTCTTCTACTATGACTAAAATATTGTTGAAAAAAGGTGTACATTCGCAAGCCATCCATATGTGTAGATTTCATCCTACTGGGAAGTCACTGCCTGTCTCAGTGATTTCTGCTATTGTGAAGTTAGGAAAGAAGTGTTCATTGCTCCCCAAAGTCTTTTCGTTTAGAATGTATTTCAAAACCTCACATGCAGCTAGCCAAGCCTCTTGTGGCTACTTGCGAAGTGCCAAAAACTCCAGCCGACACCAAAAGTTTTTTTATCTTTTTTAATATGCATATGTTTTTAAAACTCTTTTGAAAATAATCAGCAGTACTCCACCAGGCATTTATTGTTGAATCGATATTGAATCACGTTGAGACTCAATCTAGAATCAATATTGAATTGTACTCTGAATTCAAAAATTGATTCAACCTTAAGATTTTAATGTTGATTCAACCTTGAGGCCTTAACATTGTTTTAACCTTGAGACCTCAATATTGATTCAACCTAAAAACCTCAACATTGATTCAACCTTTATCATTCAATCTTGAATCAATGTTGAATTATACCTTGAATTTGAAAATTTATTCAACTTTGAGACCTCAAAATCGTTTCGAGGTAAAACTCAACGGAATTGCAAAAGTTCCAGCATGCACCGAACGTTGAATGCAAATCCTTTACAATATCGATGAGAGTTTTAGAGAGGATCCCTCTCTAATTGGGGTTGGAGGGTGCATCTTAGGGGCCTTCCCCAGTAAAAAATATTTTCAGGTCTCTCTTAGCATAGGCACTTTTATAATGTATTTTAAGACATTTTATTCCTTTGTCTTCACATTAACTTTTAATCTTTTTGATACATATTACAATTTTGGGACAGGAGCATAACTGCCCACTTTGCCCCCTCTGGGTCCGGTACTGCCAGTACCCGCTAAGGTAACAAGTATACTGTTATAATAAACTTGATGTAACTCCATGTATGATGCTTTTATAAGAACTGAATTAGTATTTCATTAGTACAATTGCAAATACTCATATCTCAAAATGATTATTTTTATATTCACGTTTGAAGTACAAACATACGGAAATTGAAGGTGTTGTTTTTCTGTGATAAAATAATATTATGAATTCATTTATGTTTATGTTTATTTTATTTTTTTTATTTTTTTTTTTTGTTTTCAATATATCCCAGTAGTTGCTAAAAAACTAAATGTTCGTTGAATACACTTGTTTACCTGCAAAACTATGTTTCAGTTTTTCTGCAATAATATGTATCATAAACATTTATTGGAGTGAAATAAAATTCCAAATGCAATCTGAAACTGAAAAAAATATCCAATAAAAGCACAGCAGGCACTGCATGATACCCTGCCACTGCTGGGCATCGTAACTTATTTTTTGAGATTAATAATAGCTAAATTTTTTAGACCTATCAAGGGCGGATAACTCATAAACAGGGATGGTCAGAGTGACGGTCCTTAGTCACAATATATAACCTTTGATGTGAAATATATCTGTGAAGTTTCATTCAGATATCACGTACAGTAAAGGAATTACAGACCAGAAAACTTTTTACAATACAATAAAGGGCAGTAACTCTGTTGAAAATGCACGGATTTTGCCCATTAACAATCCCATACCACTCATCGCCGATAACAATATGTATGTAAAATTTGAAAAAAAATCCGTGAATAAATACTCAAGTTATCGATCGGAAATGGTGAGCACGGACGGACGAACGGACGGACACTGAAAGGTATAACATAATGCTCCACCACTGAAGTGTGGCGGGGTATAAAAAGCCAAGTTTTATTAAAAGCTACTTTCATATTGCACACTCTGTGGGTGTAGTTCAGTAAGTTTGACGGTTGTTTTAGACTCAACATATTTGAAATCGGATTCATGAAAGACACGCGAATTGACATTTTTAGAAGATATTTATCATTTGAAAATTTACTTTTTGCACCCTGTATCATCCTACAGGACTGGAGTGTACTTACCAAGCAAGTGTAGAAACAATTCATTTACTTTTTTCTGTTCTAATGAATGCAGTAGACCTAAATAGAAGACACCGTCTTAAATAAACAAAGAACAGTATCCGTAAAATAGTCTTAAGAATTTGTTTGCGTATTACTGATGAAAACATTGTAGAAACTACAAAATTATATGCATTGTGCATACGATCCGCGAGTGCAGAGAGAGAGAGAGAGAGAGAGAGAGAGAGAGAGAAAGAACAAATAAGGCGGAATGCAATATCATGATGTACCAAAGTAGGGTTTCATCTTTTTAGTAGTTTTAGCTTCGCATGACATAGAGATAAATGTGTATTTGTATTATCAGGTCTCCACAACATTACTTACTCAAGTTTGTAGTAATTATAGTCTGTTAAGGTGGTGATTTGTGGTAAATACAAAAATCTGCATAAAACCACAAAAATTAACGTACCTCCCAGTAAAGTTCGCTGACTTCTTATTTTTGTTGTTCTCTACAGTTTAGAATACAGAATAGATGGACATGCTGTTAAAAAAAGTGTTTTATATGGAAAAAATCAAAGGGTAATTTTGTGCGCATAAATCTAGAAAATTAACTTCATTCTTGAAAATATACTTAGCTCTGAAGTTTCTTTAATGCATTAGAAAGAGCGTCCTAGCAATTATTTGCTCCAATTCTTTCTCAAATTTGTAAGGTAGACCAGATGAAAACAGTCACTTTTTCTCAAATGTCTGACCAGGTATGGAGCATGTACACTGCATGCATTAATTAAATACAGGTAGAGCAGTTATACCGTTATCATACTCACAGTATACCATAAAAATTCTATATATTGAGACAGTTAGGCCTGAGCAAATAGTGCAAACCCAGATCAGACAGGAGCAGTCTGATCAGGGTCTACACTATTTGCCACCCCATTGCATTTTTTGGGCACATTACGGCACCGTAAAACCAAACTGTTCCAATTTTAGGACAGTTATGGTAATTATTTTTAGTGTCCCAATATTTAGAATTTTTACCACCATGACACAGGTATGTATATAAAATTGTTCAACCTTGAAAATGGACTCTACTGTGTATTTTGGCAAATATTTTGACACAGAAAAGACCATTTTTTATCTGCCCAGATACGTGCAAATAGTGTGTGGCTAGTTAAGCATTTCGTTTAGTAACTCCTACACCACATTATTGCAATTTCAAGAAAAGTATATCAGGCAGAATTTCAGACTCGCACAGTTAAACTAACAATAAATAAGATAGTCAAAAAATGTATACTTTCTTTTGCCTCTGGGTATAAAATTTTTGTCTGCCACAGAGGGTATTGCCGTCATGAAAAAGAAACACAAACGTAATTTGTCTAATTTTAAATACAGACTATTGCAAAAATATCGGTGTCAGGCGCTATTAATGGGCAACTTTTAACGAACACAAAACCATGTTTAACATGCCTTTTCACGTGCAATAATGACCGCCTTTGTGACTTGGTTTTGCCGTGTCGCGGCTCAATTATGCCGAATTTAGTTGGGGCTAACAAAACAACCGACTTTGTATAGTAAGTTGCAGGGCAATACTCCATCGGTACAGAAACAAGCGGCAAAATGCATTTACAGTAAGCGATAGAAGACTTGCACGGAAAAATCATACAAATTCGGATATAGTAAAATGGAAGTGCAGACGACATCGAGTGAAAACTCTGGTTAACATGATTATGACTTGCGAACTGCTGCTAAAGGTTTGACAAAAAATCATGATATTGACCATGGCCTGAAACGAGGATTTTTATAAGCATGCATAGTGCGTGTAGGAATCAGCAAGGTAATGGTGATGAGGCCGAAAAAATTGTGCCCGTTATTTGTTATTTTTGTAGCATTGTAGTTGAATTCATGCAATAATAGCGATCAAACATTTTTCATTGCAAACGTTGATGCATGAAAATCCATGTTTGATCCCTATAATTAACAGCAAAATCGTTTCGCCCAGTTTGTTATACGTGATAAACCTGGAAAATCGAGATGCACGTACAGTTCTTCTTGTCAAACGTTTCAATTATAGATGGATGACTTGCGATTTAACGCCCTTTCCAACCGTGTTTCAGTCGTATCAAGACGATGTTAGGATGATATTAAAAGGCTGTGTGCAATGGAACCCCGTTTACTGTAGGAACGATTCTCGCCTCAAGCGGGACTCGAACCCGGGTCAGCTAGATCGGTAGCCCAGCGCTTAATCCACTGAGCTACCAGGGCCCGTGCGTTTCAATCAGTAATTTGTCTATACCATATGAGCCGCGACACGAGAAAACCAACAATGTGGCTGTGCGCCCAGCGCAGACTCAGATCAGCCTGGGCATCCGCCCAGTCTGATCAGAGTCTTTGCTGTCCGCATGGAGGTAGCTTAGACCCTTAGCTACCCTTTGAGCACTTAATGAAGAGTCTGATCTAACTTGGAGGATGCCCAGGCTGATCTTAGCGCTGGGCGCACGACCACATTGTTGGTTTTCTCGTGTCGCGGCTCATATGTGTGTTCCTGGTCTGGGTTCCAGTGTGATCTTTTTTTTCATATTTTATTGTCAATATTCACGTAAGGTTAATATTATTTATTTACTATTTATTTGAATAGGATTTGAATAACATTGAATAGTATGTGCCGTGAGTAAAAATAAATCATTGAGAAATTCATAATTATTTTTAAGAAAAACGGAAACACTTCCGGACCTCTTTCTGTAGGTACAGTGTATAGATTAAACCCGATTTCAGGATTTTGTTTTAACACAGAACAGATGGGAAAATTGCTCATGAGGAGCAGCTCCAAGAGTATAGAATCCTGCACTGGGTTGGGTACGTTCTTGCTTACAAAACGCCTTATCACTCAGAGTTATGCTATTAATTTTCTTACCTTTGCATCCTGACTAATAATTGAGCCACGACACGAGAAAACCAACAAAGTGGTTGTGCGCCCAGCGCAGACTCAGATCATCCTGGGTACCTGTCCAGTCTGACCAGACTCTTCACTAAGGGCTTAAAGGGTAGCTAATGGTTCAAGCTAACGCCTAGTGGATGCCCAGTCTGATCTGAGTCTACGCTGGGCGCACAACCACTTTGTTGGTTTTCTCGTGTCGCGGCTCGATAAAGTTGTACACATTCATGCTGTAGCAGGCATTCTTACAAGGAAGGTAAACCTCTTTAAAAAGCAGCTAGGGTACCTTGGCGGTGTGCGCCTGCATTTTAAAGATCCTAAGTTTTATGGTTAATGCTTTATGAAGTTGTTAACGTAAGCAAATATATCAACTGAATACGAGAGAAGGAAATGCCATAATACGGATTCTTCTAACATAATTGATACTGTAATGACTTAAAGTCATGCCTGTACACAACAAATACATCAATCACATGAAAGAGGGAAGACAAATCAAAGATTACGATCTGTATTCACTGTCTGTATTAGTTTTTATACAGTAAATAGGCTTCTTTTACTTTCGCTCAGTCACCCACCTATCAAGAGTGATAAAGCAGCCGACAGAGGCCTTGAAACGAGTAAGGTACAGAGAAATAAGAATAACATTATTTTGTAATACAAACGCAGAAGGAAATAAGAGGTTTTCTTTGAAAAACAAACCTTTAAGTAAATAGTCACTAAAAGACAAATTTCCCAGGAGTAATTACTTTCTCTTATGCCATACTTTTTCTGGAAGCGTAATCTACCAAATAGATTCAGATGTTTTAAGGTACCACACCTTTAGCCATATAATTTGATCTGTTCCGTCAATTTGATAGATTTTACCCATGGTTGTATATATATTCTCATGTAGCCTATCTTCATTTTCTTTTTTTCTCACTCTCTCTTTGTTATAAATCTCTTTGTGTGTCTCTCTTGGGGGCGGATCGACGGCAATAGCGTCTCGAAAACATTGTTTTTCCTTTTTACGTTAAAACCCAAATAAATCAATCAAAGGCCTAGGTCCACGATTCACAGAAATATTGAAGTGACGCTGTCACAGATATGACTAAGGAGCGCATCAGTTCACCTTTGATCCCAGAAACACCATGAATGGGTAAGGCTGGACAAGATTTAATGTAGTAAGCCATCCACAGTCGAAGTTTAACATGTAAAATAATCTGCATTTAAAAGATATTAATTGTTATTTATTTATTTATTATTATTATTTCTTTTTTTTGGGGGGGGGGGGGGGGGGGCTGTTCGTAAAAACTGACCCTTTCCTGATAAATTACGTAGACGTTTAAATTAATAAAAAATGAATGCAGATTTGAGTTTTCACATTTGAATTAACAGGTCATGCTCTAACTATATCATAACATAAATGTTTGTTAAGTATTTTATATAACTTCTTTTTACCAGTCAAGACAAAGATATACAACTATATTAAGGTTATTTCTTCTGGTTCACAAAACTGTGCTGATTTAGCAAAGGACACCATTAGTGTGTCATTTTCCGCTGTTTACGTCAGTTATATAGTTAAGGCTTATTAGGCACGTCAGCCAAAGAAATAATAAGCCGCACTTCGAAAAAGATCCATTTGCACATTTCTAAAAGTCTCTGAATACCTGTGCTGTATAATTAGAGCCTGTACTGCTTGCTTCACTTGTCTGTTGATTCTAGGGAATCTGTAAGGTTCAAACTGAGGTCCAGCTGCTCAAAGATACGTCGTCGCTAGTAAAGGAGACGTTACAGTTTCAAACAAATTGTACGCAAAATACTGCCATTTTTTGCTGTAAAAAGTAAGAAACCGTTACAGTGCAAAAGCTCCTGAAACTGTTTCAGCAAAAAAAAAAAAAAAAAAAAAAATCCACACTAGGCTTTATTTGTATTTGTAGACTTACGGAGTTTTTGACTAACGATCTCATTAAGCTAACGATGCTTTGAGCAATTGCGCCCAGAATTTTTGTGTCCGTTGCATGTCATTTTTCGCTTGTCTCACCGCTCAAATTGGTTTTTCTCTACAAGGTCAAGAACTCCTGCGGAATAAGATTGAGCCAAATATATCCTGAAAAATCACATTATCTAATTAAGCTGGTCTGTGATTTACTACAAGATTGTGCCTTAAAGGCCCCATTGCTCTATCAGCGTGAAACTTTTTATCATGAGGTATCGCTGCAAGCTTCTCAGTATAGTTTCGTCACTGTAAATGACCGTGATTAGCCGGCTTTAAACAAATAAAACATCCTTGTGTTTCACATAAAAACGGTTTCAAAACTTATTTGGGTCATTTTAGTTGGTAACTAAAATGACCTACTTTCGATTTCATTAAGTTCAATAAAATGGTAAAAATACAATGTACAGGCGTGGAGTCCCAATCACTATCCCGCCTATGTTTACTTAGCATTGCTGGACGGGAAACCAGAACAAGAAATTTTAATTTGTGAAACGATTTGTTATTTTTCAAAAACTTGTTTTCTCTACTTTTTGCCAGTTGTATGACTCAATATATGCACATCAACCAACATTTTATTACCAAACGTGAAGGTTGAACCGCCTTCTACAATGATTTGAATTTAGACGTTTTTACCGCTGATAGGACTAAGGAGACTTTAATTTAACGAAATTTGTGTCATGTTTACTGGACGAAGAAAACTGGGATAAAAATCGGAATTAAATATTGTTGCACAAAAAAGAGAATAACAGTTTTCAGACGTTGAGTGATTAAAGTAGTTTTTCGTCAGTTTTTGTCAAATACTTTAAACTTGTACTTGACGCAAATGACATTGGCGCTTGTGCAGTATTATTGCAAACAGAAGAAGATGGTGTTCACCATCCAGTTTCTCCTTTTGTAAAGAAATGAAAATATTTCCCAATGCTGAAAAAGAATGTTGTGCTCCGGTACAGACATTTCATATATTACAGTGCTGTTTTCAATAATATTGCCCTGCCCTACTATTACATTCACCTAGCTCTCATCGGCAATTATACATGAAGATACCAAGAAATAAAAAAGCACTACTACAAATGAAACACGACCCATTAGGACACCGATGGAACTTACTATATTTTGACATGTAAGAGAAAAAAATCGTCAAATAGTTTCCAAGCATTTTGCATCCTAAATTGCTGAACAAATTGGTCAATGACACTTTCATTACCGCCAAATGAGCCGCGACACGATAAAACAACAATCTGGCTGTGCGCCCAGCGCTGACTCAGAACAGCCTGGGCATCCGCCCAGTCTGATCAGAGTCTTCGCTGTCCGCGTGGAGGTTGCTCAGACCCTCACGTACCCTTTGAGCACTAAACAAAGAGTCTAGTCAAACTGCATGGAAGGTCAGGCTGATCTGAGTCTGCGCTGTGCGCACAACCATTTTGTTGGTTTTCTCGTGTCGCGGCTCAATTATAGGCAGCCATACCCAGACATCGCATAAGTTCTTTCCTGGTAGTATGAACAGGGAAATCATAGAAATAGCCTTGACTTGAGCACTTGTCCCTGGGGCCGTATTCATAAAGCCACTTAAGTCGTTGCTATGCTGTTGCTAAGGCTAAATATCTATAAAGGAGATTCCCTACAACTATGAAACTTGCTCTGGAGGAACAGTCTTTGTAAGACTGTTCCTCCAGAGCAAAGTTCATAGTTGTAGGGAATCTCCTTCCCTACAACTATGAAACTTGCTCTGGAGGAACAGTCTTTGTAAGACTGTTCCTCCAGAGCAAATTTCATAGTTGTAGGGAATCTCCTTCAAAGAAATTTAGCCTTAGCACCAGCATAGCAACCACTTATAATAAGTCGTTTTATAAATACGGCCCCTGGCCAACAACATGTGCTAAGAAAGCGATATCAGCATGACAGATTTCACTTAATACTTGTCAACAATCATTAGACTTTGTTACTTTGTGACTACAGTTACGTTACAGGCTTCACGCGGTCGTCTTGTTTCTGATTCCAGCTGAAGACAAGATGATTGAAACCAAACAAAAAACATTAATGATTGGAGTCGCGTTAATTGGGACCTAGTCATATGCACACAGCGAAGACTATGATCATCCTGCGTATTCGTGCAGTCTTATCAAAGTATTCCCTTTTCGCACACACAAGGTATACAACCTGAGGAATCTAAAAGGTAAAGTAAAAGACTCTGATTAGCCTTAGCTGAGGGCCACACTGATTTCAGTATTAACATTATGCCCATGGCGTATAGTCCTTTATTCACTGGACACAAATTAAGTGTATGTCTTGACTCCTTGATTTCTTATGTGAATTTTCCAAACAATTTACAGCGGAAATAATTGCAAACTTGAATGGCAACATAAAAACTGTCGGAGACTCAGTTGTTCAAAGCATCGTTGGCTTAACTAAGTCCTCGGTAAAGCTTTCGTTTTCTAGAATACAGAAATCAAGTGTGTTGATATTTGAAAAGAAAGTGAGGAGTGTTTCCAGTGTCCACTTTTTCCCTCTTCCCACTGCTTCATCACCCGATGAGCGTAGAAAAGTAAAATTCTAAACTCATTTTAATCAATTCGTAATTTATTCAAGTTCTAATCATTTTAATAATAGGTAAGATACTAACTATGGAAAGTTCACAGACATTTGAACTTGTTTACAAAATAGTTGAATGTCAAAACACAAGATTAAGCTGTTTACCTGGGGCCGTATTCATAAAACGACTTAAGTGGTTGCTATGCTGTTGCTAAGGCTAAATTTCTTTGAAGGAGATTCCCTATAACTATGAAATTTGCTCTGGAGGAACAGTCTTACAAAGACTGTTCCTCCAGACCAAATTTCATAGTTGTAGGGAATCTCCTTTATAGATATTTCGCCTTAGCAACCGCATAGAAACGACTTAAGTGGCTTTATGAATACGGCCCCTGGAACATTTCCGACTCAGGCAGTGTTAATTTATCATTTTTATGTGTATTGAGAATGACAAATCAACATCAAAGCTCCTTAAATGCATATGATAGACGCTTTCGTGATGAATTTAGCGTATTAAAAATGATATTTCAAAGGAAATCGAGCATAAACAACTGAAAGTGGCCGTTGACTTGTATTTATCTGAGAAAGGGAAAAAAGAAAAAAGAAAAAAGAAAAAAACAAATTGTAAGGCTACAGTCCTCTATCGATTGTTTATGTTTGCCCGCTGGGTCGCGCTGGTTTCAAAGCGCACTTTTCAGCGAAAGAGGCTTAGGTATTTCAATCATGAAAAGGCCTTCATTACTGATCACGCCTGCTTATCTCCTGAAGCACAACACCCCTCAGTATTTTTTTCTATTCAGAACACGGTGTTGTCCTTCAGGAGATAAGCAGGAGTGCTGATGCACTGGGAATATTGGTCATAATAGTGAGAGGTTACTGGGTACACTTTCAGGGGAAGCAGCGCTGTCGTCTTAAGTTTTGGCTTCCTTCTGAATAGTTGTCAGTTCTCAAAGAACCGCATTTGCTGCTAGAGCAACAAAGTCTTTACTGAGAGAGTAGACACCATTTTGGAAGGGCTATGTTGTCCAGGGAAGCCAACAGGAAGTGACAAATATGGTGTCCTTTGCAAAAATGGTGGAAATACATGGAGGTGTATCCATACGCATTTTGGCACCGGGAAGAATAAGATTACTAAGTTCCGGTGGCTAAGCAGTGTTGTTATTACACTACTCAATATATTTAAAGGAGCATCTAATATTATTTCCATAGACGACAGTGCAACGCATCCCCACTTTGCGAGGCATTTACTTTCGATCGACAAAGACATGGAATTCCTGATTATTTTGCCAAGTTTATAAAAAAAAGGATCGAGGTTTTTGACTGCACAAGTTTCGATTCAGTATTTATCCTGCCCATGTCCATGGACTGATATTTGTAAAACTGGTATTTGCGTAAAAAAAACTTGCAAATTTTTCAGAACAGGTGAAAAAAAAACCCCATAAAACTTTCAACCAAAATCAAAACGACTATATTGTCTATAACTCTAAATGTCTTACAAGGTGACTCGTTGAAAATGATCACTTTGAACTATTGTTTATGAAATTTTACAGACTTACAGAAAAAAAAGCCTCAATTTCGGAAAATTTGAAAATAGAAAAATTTGTTCCATGGAAATGAGCAGGGCATAAGTTGTATTGAAATGCTCGTTATCTTACACTTTGATCCTTCTTAAACATGCTGTAAACGAATGGAAAATTCTTGACAACTGGCGGTCAAATTTATGGATTGTTGAAATGGGTATATGTTGTAGTTATGTCTATGGAAAATATCAGTTGCTCCTTTAAATATTTTGAGAAGTTTATTTCGTTCTTGTCGGACTGATCTAACTGAACAAGAAAAGACAACAGTCATCAATATCTTTTAGATAGCCGCAGTTAAACTGATTTTTTGCAGATGGCTGCAATGAATATTTGAGCCGCGACATGACAAAACCAACAAAGTGGCATCTTCACCCAGGGAAGACTCAGACCAACCTGGGCATCCGCCCAGTCTAATCAGAGGCTTCACTGTCGATATGGATGTAGCTTAGACCCTTAGCTACCCTTTAAGCCCAAGCAAAGACACAGACCAGACTGGTTGAATGCACATGATGATCTAAATCTTGGCTTGGCGTACATGCTACTTTGTTCATTTTGTCGTGTCGAGGCTCATTTAGTCTTTTGCAATGTGACTGCAACAGCGTTTAACCAGTTTAAAAAAGACTACATTCACTCTTATATTGTTAGGAGTGCGTATAGAGTCTTTCGTTATCTGCTAGGAGTGATGCTTTGGTCCGTCTGTCTTCTTAAATGCGTTACACTAAATGCAGTAAAAAGCCTTGTCTTATGGCATTCCCTGGTTAATTTGAAACAAATGTAGAAAACCGTGAACATGCAAGTCAACTTACGCTTTCCGAACACTAAATGCCGAAAAAGCAATTCTTAAGTGAGCCGCGACACGAGAAAACCAACAATGTGATTTTGCGCCCAGCGCAGACTCAGATCAGCCTGGGCATCCGCCCAGTCTGATCAGAGTCTTCGCTGTCCGCATGAAGGCAGCTTAGCCTCTTGACAACCCTTTATGCGCACAGCGGAGACTCTGATCAGACTTGGCGGATGCCCAGGCTGTTCTGAGTCTGCGCTGGGCGCACAACCACATTGTTGGTTTTCTCGTGTCGCGGCTCAGGTATTCTTGTACTGCAGTTTACCTATACAGTGGCTCCTCTTAGATCAAAGCACAATGTCCCAGCCTAAATGATACCAAGGGCGTAGCTACCTATACGGCAAATACGCAAGTGCGTATTGAAATTGACAAAATTTCAAAACGCACCTGCATATTTACATGCTGAAAATTTATAAATTAGACAAGATTTCAATACCAATTACCAAAGTGACTGAAAAACTAGCTTTCCCTTCAAGAAGTAGAGAATAAAACATGGTTGTGCGTATTATGAAATTGCCCCTAGTTACGCCCCTGGATACCACAAAAAAAAAAAAAAAGAGGCAGACTCCAATATAACTCAGTCTGGCAAATATGTCAACAATTTGTAGATAAACAATTACTCTGTAATTCTCGCTTAGGCTAAGCTTGCGGTATGTGCCGTCCAAGTAACTCAGTGGGTTAAAGTACTGGACTGCCTGGTATGCTAGTGATCAGGCGAATCCTGCAATCTTTTCAACCGTAAACACACCGGGTAGGCGGCAATCCTGAACACTCCCGGCAATCACGAACGCAGGTCAAAAATTTACGCGACTGTTTAGGATGAGTCGACAAAACTTCTTTTTTCAGCAGGAAGAATCAGTAAACAAATACAGGTAACTATGTCACGAGTTTTAGATATGTTCAAAGATATGCCTCACAAATTTTAGTTTTTCAGTTCTTATAAAGTTGCTTGAAGTTTAGGCGTAAACGCAAAATCTGTGACTTTTAAACCCCCAAAACAACAAAATAGACCAAACTATTCGAGTTTGCTACACATTTTGATCATTTCCATGATGTACAGATAAAATTTAATGTTTTCTATACAGACTGTGCGTATTCATTTGACTCTATCTTGTACACAAACGAAGTTACATCGATTTGAAAACAACAGGGTAGAGAACGGCGGCAATCGAAAACGGTGTTCATGGCAATCGCCTAACGTCAAACAAATGTTTGAAAGGCAATCGATGAACATTTATAGCTTCTGCCGATTTTTAATTCAGATTTAGCCAAGAACCTGTAGAATGTTCTTTTTTATTAATCTATTTAGTACTACAAATGGCGCCAGGTATTAAACGTGCAACACATGTACACTTGGGATAAATCTTACTATTGTGGAGCATGTTCTTTCCAAAACTGATTAACTTCTGGAATCAACAGAATAAAACAAACTTATTTAACCATCGATATTTTGACTCATTTCGCTAATACTCTTGTTATATGATAAATATCCCTTGTGAGAACGTTCTCTTAAAACATAAACTGTGGTGCTCATTATAATTGCCCCATTGAGACGATTTAACGAGAACCAACCATATATGCTTTAAGCAGAAATTATGGAAACCAATGTTCAGTCTTACAAACCTCTACTTTCTATGTACGTTATAGGAAGGGAAGAAAAACGAGGGGCAGTCAATATTGTAACGTACTGTTTGTTTTAAGTTTGAAATTCAAACTTAAGAGAGGCGTATCAGGCACCAGTAGAGACGCTGTGATTCAGCCACCGGTTGTCGTTTCTGAATATGTCCAAATGAAAAACGTTGCTGTTTCCTGTCCTCTGTACTGCGATAGAAATTTGTACATTTGCAAGAGCATGCACATATGCTGTCTTTTCCGTATTTCTCACTCTCTGCTATGTGCTGTTCACTGCTACTTTCTACTGCGTCCTGTCTACTGTTTACCTTCTTCTTCCTACAACCACATAAATTTTGTGCATGTGATGTGCATTAGTACGCAAATACATCCATAGTTTTTGCCCATGTTCTTGCATATGCACAAATTCGATCTTGCAGTAGACCTAAAATAGACAGGATGCAGTGACAGTTAACAGGACACAGTAGACAGTAAGACAGTAAAAATGGCATAAAAAAGTATGGACTACCTGTGGTGTATGTTGACGAGCGTGTGTGCATGCAGGCATGTTTGAGTGGTTGATATTGGATAGCATAGGGTTCGCCATTAAATTCTGAGGAATATCTTGCCTTGCATTTGAATTTCATGTACGGTATTGCCCAGTATGGTACCGGCTATTATGTGGTTTGCCATTTGGCGAATCCTGTGCATGGAAAACGTTACCATAGCAACCAAAACGTTAAAACTATCACCAATGTTACATAAAAGGAGCACAATAAAACCATATTTTCTTCTTTTTAGAATTGTTTCTGCACACCATCAACAAGTTTGGCATCATCAAATGCCAAAAAGCAAACGTTCAACCCAATGCCATGCTGAGCATTCAAATTCCATGTAAGGATTTCATCGAATGACGTATCTAAAGCTAGCCAATACCTTGCTGAGTAATAGCATGCATGTGAGCTGGTGTGCATGAGGTTTATCGACTGGCAAACCCCATATTAGCCAATAACATACTGAGCAAAATACCATGCAGGGGGGTTCGTCGAATGGTGAACTCCATGTATCCAATACCATGCTGGGCAATACTATGTATGAATTTCGAATACATAAATAATGAACCCCGTGCTAGTCGACATCATGCTGTGCAATTTCATGAATGGGATTTGAATACCATTCATGGTAGCCATCGAATGGCAAATCCAATGCTACACAATACCATGGTGAGCAACATAATGCATAAGATTCAGATACCACGTATGAAATTTGTCGAATGGCGAACCTTAGGGTACATGTACCCGATACCAAGCTGGACAATACCATGCATGGGATTCGAATACTTGCCAGGGTATTCGTCGATAAATGGCAAATCTTATGCTAGCAAATTGATTCATGGAATTCGTATATTGATCTACGTGGAGCCTGACAACAGCAATAACAATAATCACAACAGCAACCATATATAGTTGGCTCTGTGTTATATTGGGGAACGATGGGTATTTAGAGCAATAATACATGCACTGCGCTTCGTTGTGTTTTTCGAGAGTCTGATTTAGAAAATGACCTGAAACAACGACAACAATGATTACAACATTCTCGACAACAAATCAATAACAAGAACACGATTTCAGCGACAAAAACAAGCAAAAGGCTTTTACCCCTATGAAATATATTTGAACGTTTCCAGGCATAACTCTTCTTCAAGACATACATGGATTTCAGTGCCATCTCGTGTCTGTTAACAGAAACACTCAATCTTGAAGGCGCATGTCATTAAATGAAAAATAATGCAGCATAGCTTTATCTAGAAACAGTTTGTTATACAGTTTCTTCGTCATCGATTGCCATGCCCTGCGTTAGTCGATTGCAACCGATTTTAGAAAACAGCGTTTTCGATTGCCAGAAGTTTTTACCCTTGCATTTTCATCCCCCTCCAAGTACGGTGAATATTAAACGTAGAACCTAGAACTTTTACAGGTGTTTAGGAAAGACATTCAAGTTTATCAGAAGACTGTGTTTTATTTAATTTGACCTTGAATAATTTGGAATATAAGCCAGAAATCTGAATTTGCCAGTCTAAAATTTCATGGTCAAAATGTAAGTAGGCAGTGTGACATTTAGTAAAGACTTTGTGAAGAAAATTCTTCTTCAGGGAAATTTTCAGACATGCTGCTTCAGACCAGCAATAAATGTTTTACCCAAAACCGTTCGATTAGATGAAATAAAACATGTTAAACTGAGTTACCCCAACACGTCGAGTAAATATTTGATCCGCGTTCTGGATTGCCGCGAGTGTTCAGGATTGCCGCCTACCCGGTGTGGTAAACGGGGTTCCACTGCAAAGAGCTTTCATTATCACCCTTCCATGGTTGAAATACTGTTGAATGCAGATGCCCAGGCTGATCTGAGTCTGCACTTGGCGCACAACCACTTTGTTGGTTTTGTTTTGCTCATTTATTGTAGTCACTGTTCACCATCAGTTACCACAAAATCTCCAGAATATTGGAATACAAATACACACATTCTATAGTCGACGCATTACTTGAAGGTCGAATGTTTTGTTTTTTCAACCAAAGGTTAGTTCGGTAAATCGTATGCGTGTACCATGCATCGGAGATTTGAAAAAAAAAGAACAGTAAAAGAGCAGATTTCTGCCAAAGTACCACTATATTAAAATCGTTTCATTCTAACAACAATATTACTTCTAGACAACAAATATCATTCAAAATTAATATTGGTAAAATCACAATTAAAATGTACTTTCCTTGTAAAGCATTATACAATGCGTTGATTGGAAGTTTCTTTCTGCTGATCACGCAATGTACTTTTGACGCTGTCCTTTGGATTGTATGTCATTCCGCCACACTGGAAAATGTTAAAGCACTGGAGGTTAACATAACGGAAATGGAGTCGGATCTATTCTGCACTGGAGTCGGCGTAAAATAGCGGAAAATGTGAACAAAATCTACACCAGTTGTGTGACTATGATTGGTTTTTCAGTTTGTCTTGATTTTGTTGATGATACTGAGTGCATGGACCATCGAAAAATATTAAGGTTTCTTCGGCCAAAGTTTTGATTTCTTCTGCGGCATCACTGAAACGGACAGACTGTTTAAACATTTTGTTTGAGGCAAAAAGAAGACAGACAAATATTAGTCCTAATAAACGCCCCTGCTCTTATTAACGCCCCCAGCTTCTTTCCAAGAAAAAATGTTATATTAACTTGCATGAATTCCTGTTTGCTCATCTTTAAAATGAGGTCTTCTCGTTAAGGAAAGAATTTGCTCCTACAGGAGCAAGTTCTTTCCTTTAGGAGTTGAACCCTACTGAGAAGGGAGGCAAAAAAGTAGAGTGGCTTCATCTGAAAGTATATCCATTCATCTTAATATTGTTTATCGGAGGTATTTTGACAATGGATGATAAACTACACTTCTGGCCCTAAATAACGCCCCCATTTCGTAACATGTAATGCCCCCGGGCGTTTGATAGGCTTACTAGGGTAAATAAATGAATAAATAAACAGTATTAAATAAAAGTATTTTATCAGTATTTTTCTAATGTTATTTTATAGAATACATATTGGAATAAAGAAGATCATATCTCTGGTTTCTGGAGCGACCTTGACGTTCCGCATTGGTCAAACCAGCAACTACAACAAGATTTTCAGCCATGTAAGTTTTATCGATGCCTCAAAAAATAAACAGTGCATTTTCGTAGAAAATCGACACACAAACAATAGCAAGGTCACCAAGCAAAATTTAGGGATCAGGATTTATATTTTTATTGCTGTTTCAAGGGACTGCGGTAATACATTGTGCTAAAAAGTGCCGTATTTATGCTAATCTCCGGTACTTTTGTATTTACCAGTGTGTGCACTATGCAAGCCATTTTAAAAACGCAACACTAAGTTTTTCTGAAATAACTTCCTGAATTTTAATCAGTGACAGTTGAAACTCATGGAATAGTTAGACTAATATCTTTTCTGTTGTATTGCTAAATTTTATGGCATTTTATTGGATATACCGTCAAGTCATCGTATAGGGGTACCCCTAAAATCAAAATTAACAAGATCAAATCGTTGCCTGTAGCCCTCGCTGCCTCGCATTCATCGATATCTTTCAGTCATCAAATAGTAACATTTCTGTACAAGTCCTTTATTATAACAAGAATTCCGCGGAATGCTATGTCGCACCTGCATTGTGCTTCTACAGTAGTAGAGGTCATGGAGAGAAGAAACAGAGGTCATGGTGAGAAGAAAGTAAAAGCAAAATCTGAAAATTAGAAAACCTAAATAGCTTTATGCAAGAATCATTCTGACACAAGTGTGGTCCAAATCCATTCATGGATTCCTGAGATATTGTCATTTGCATGTTTTTGCTATTTTAGTAACAACAGCTGGTGGCCATCTTGGATGGTATATTCTCACAAATTTGAAACAAGAGGGCCATGAGGCCCTGATCCGCTCACCTGAGCAATTGGGAAAGTGGCTTTTTCTTATGTCTGAAATTGTCAAAATATGAGTCTAGGGTCAAAAGTCAAAGACTAAAAGTCATGACCTCAAAGACTAAAAGTCATGACCTCTTTTACTCATAAATCTTCATGTGCTAATAGGCATTAAGACAACCATATATACCATTTTTGGCCAAAATCTTCTAAACTTTCCATGAAATCTTATGTTCTAGCATTTTCCCATATTTAACCATGCTGCAAAAAGGTCAAGGTGAACTCAAAGTCATCATTTGAACAGTCTTAGAAGTACTCTAGTACTCCATGCTACTTACCAAGTTTCAAGGCCATAGGCATATTGGTTCTGGAGAAGAAAAATATTAAAGGTTTATATCATAAATGGGTAGGGCGGCCATGTTGTCATGTGACCTGGACCATTTGAACATATTTTTGTTCCCTCAACCCCTGGAGGCTCTATATGAAATGTGACTACAATTGGCCCTTTGAGATAATGTTTGAAAATGTCAAAATATGAGAGATCTGGGTCAAAGGTCAAAGAATGACATTGACCTCTTGTACTCATAATTCTTCATGACCTCATTAAGATGACTGTATATACCAATTTTCAGGCCAAAATCTTCAAAAATTCTCATGAAATCTTATGTTGTAGCATTTTGCCATATTTGACCTTGCCGTAAAATGGTCAAGGTCAAAGGTCATTATTTGAACAATCATGATAATACTGGAGTACCCAATGATACATACCAAGTTTCAAGGCCATCGGTCAACTGGTTCTGGAGAAGAAGATTTTTAAAGGTTTTTACCATATATGGGCGTGGCGGCCATGTTGGTCATGTGACCCAAACCGTTTGAACAAAATTTGAAGAGAAAAATATTAAAGGTTCATATCATAAATGGGTAGGGCGGCCATGTTGTCATGTGACCTGGACCATTTGAACATATTTTTGTTCCCTCAAGCCCTGGAGGCTCTATATGAAATATGACTACAATTGGCCCTTTGAGATAATGTTCGAAATTGTCAAAATATGCGAGTTCTGGGTCAAAGGTCAAAGAATGACCTTGACCTCTTATACTCATAAATCTTCACGTACTCATTAAGATGACTGTAGATACCGATTTTTAGCCCAAAATCTTCACCAGTTTCCAAGATATCTAATGTTCTAGCATTTTGCCATGTAAAAGCACAAGGAAGCAAATTTGACCTTGCCGTAAAAAAGGTCAAGGTCAACCAAAGGTCATTATTTGAACAATCTTGGTAGTACTCGCGTACTTAATGCTACATACCAAGTTTCAAGGCCATCGGCCTATTGGTTCTGGAGAAGAAGATTTTTTTTAGGTTTTTACCATATATGGGCGTGGCGGCCATATTGGTCATGTGACCAGGACCGTTTGAACAACTTTTCGTTCCCCCTTCCCCTGGAGGCCACATATGAAATTTGGTTACAATTGGCCCAGCGGTTTCAGAGGAGAAGTCGTTTGAAATTGTGGACGGACGGACGGACGACGGACGCCGACGGACGACGGAGCCTTACCATCCTATAGGCTCCCCCGGAGCCGCTGGCTCAGGTGAGCTAAAAAAAACTTCAGGAATCATTCAGATTAAATTTGAGCAAAATCCATTTAATGGTCTTGAATTTATTAGCATTCCAGCAAAAATTGGGCTCATTAACAAAAAGTAGGTCACTGTGACCTAATTCCACTATAATTTTTTGTTCATTTTTATTATTTTCAAAAACAAGGTCCTACTAATGTTCCATGCCAAATTTCAGCCAATTATACCTAGTGGTTCCAGAGAAATTGTTGATTTTATTGTTTTGCTATTTTTAGCAATGGCGGCCATCTTGAATTCTCGACCAGACCAAATTTCTCTAAACTGAAGCTGTGTAGTCTGGTTATATTCTATATGAAATTTGAGAACCATGGGTGGAGTGGTTTTGGAGAAATTAACTTCGCAAATCTTAACGCCAGGTGCTGCGTAGTGGTCACTATGGAGGTGGAAGTGACGTCATTGAAGGTATGATGGGTATATTGCGCAACAGTTGCATCAGAAAAAAAAATGGCGGCGAAGTATCATATAGCGGTTGTGATGCTAAAAATAGAAATGATTCATACTAAATCAAGATGGCCGCCGATTGCACAACATTGTATCAGATCAAAACAATAGAAGATCAAAGATGTCCGCCGATTGCACAACCATTGCGTGAGAATGAAATGACGCAGAACGATGATTCTATTGTGATATATTTTTGAAACAGAACCAATAAAAAACAAGTCTGTCATATTAATTTCGGTAGCACAACTGTGAAGACTGCATAATATTATCTGCTTCATTATGGATAGAAAAGGTAGTCGTGGCGCACTTCTGAGACTGCCGCTCGCGCAGAGTAATAAGAAAGGAATTACAGATGTTGATGAGAGTGCCAGTGACGGATACGACTGGCCTGGCCGTCTACTGATAAACACTAATAAGGACTCTTCAGTGAGCTTACCTGCTAGTGACAGAACTGAACACTGGATGAAAACTGGATTTGACCAAGGCGGAGACCAACAGCAATTGTGTCAAATAGACATAGGAAACAACTGCTATGTTGTCGGAAATATGTTCAAGGGACAAATGCTCATACATGTAAGACATTATGACAGAAGAGACGACGGGACATTATTTCCTACTAAAAAGGGAATAGCTTTAAATCTTGAAAAGTGGAAGAAACTTCAGTACTGTTACTTAGAAAATATTGACAGTGCATTGAACCAATACCGGGATTCTAAACCCGTGGACTTTATTGTACACTTGGGTGGAAACTATCACGTGTCTGTGAAAAGTGGTTACCCCCTGGTGAACATCCGACGCTGGTTTATTCCAGGTGATCAGCAGGAGTTAACACCGACGAAAACAGGCATAGCGCTAACGTTTCTTCAGTGGGACAAACTTAAATCTGCTATGCTCCTTGTTGAAGAACTTCTCAACGGTGAGCTTGACAAAGTCTGTTTCTGCGAGGAAACTCACCAGAACCAAGAAAGTGCTCTTACATGTTCTAACTGCAATCCAAATGACTTCATGAATCAATGAAAAGAGTGACAATATGACAGCATTTTCAAAATAGTGTTATATACATTTGTTTGGAGGTTTAATGTTTTGCTGACTCTTATATGTGTTCTTTTTTATGTTTGGTTGTGTCATATGACTATTGTTATTATTTAAAGTGATAAAGATTTAAAATGGATCATTTTTGTAAATATCAACCAGAATTTCGAGTGACAAAAACGAAATATGACAGCACTAACACATTTGTTACAGAGACAACTTCTGTTTGTGTTCAAGCATGTTTTATCTGTAAAAAAATTAAAACCAAAAACTCCTACTGATGAGTTCGTATCGATCAGAATTAATTACGAAGATGAGTTGATATTGGGATACGAAATTATGGAAGAGAGAGATGTGTGTACGGAAAGACCAGTTTCATGTAACTGGATGGATTATGTTCCCAGGGTTCCCGGGAGCGAAAAAGAAGATTCTCTTTACATAAGAATAAGTGAAATTAAAAAGACAAACTGCAAATGTAAATCATGCAATTTCTTGAAAACTTATGTGGATTTTATAGATGATGATCACGAAAGGACTTGATTACAAACAAATAGCATGAATGTATTTTGTCTAATTTATGTTTAATAACGTTGCATGTACTGTTTATAATTGTATTAATGAATGAATACATATCTTATTCTTGCACATGGTTTTTTACTTATTTGTTAGGGGAGAACGAGAAAATGAAATGTCGAAAAAAAAAAGTGGACAGGTAGGGCAGCTCAGGAAAATATAACAATGCGCCTTTTGTCTGCCAATAATGTTTTGATTATTCCTTTTCGACATATCAATTTCTCGTTGAAAAATGCCACATGGTCCTTGCAATGTTAAGCCATAAATGGCGCCCCAAAACAACTACAGCCAACCGCAGTTTGATTCTTTCTCGAGAACATGACCGTAGTCACGTATATAAATGGGTGTCTTGTCACATTCATTTTAGTCACAATGTTATCTTCAGAAGAAAAACAGTATTTAGAGAACATCTGGTCTGATCCTAAACATGCAGCTGCCTTTAGTGGGCCTGAAAAACTGTACAAGTTTGTAAAAAAAAGATGGACAATTTAAGATAGGGCTCTCTGCTATCAATAGGTTTCTGTCCAACCTGGAGGCCTATTCACTTCAAAAGCGTGTGCAAAGAAAATTTAAGCGAAGTCCTGTTCTCGTAGAAGGAATCGATGCTCAGTGGGATGGAGACCTCATGGACGTTCGGAACATCTCGAAATATAACCAAAATTATCAATACATTTTAGTTTTACAAGACGTATTCTCTCGTTTTATTTTCACGGCTCCACCTAAGAATAAAACCGCCTCAGAAGTAATCAGCGGTTTAAAATCTGTTTTAAAGCAAGGGAGACAACCTGAATTACTTAGAACAGACAAAGGGAGTGAATTCAAAAACCGCTTCTTAGCAGCATTTTTAAAGGAAAGACGCATCCATCAAATTTTTACTGAAAACGAAACTAAAAGCAGCTTCGCGGAA
This sequence comes from Ctena decussata, assembly GCA_963989385.1. Taxonomy (NCBI): domain Eukaryota; kingdom Metazoa; phylum Mollusca; class Bivalvia; order Lucinida; family Lucinidae; genus Ctena; species Ctena decussata. The sequence goes on from OZ022507.1 coordinate 66,830,105, forward strand.
CGCACAATCCAGAACCTGCAAAACAGACTTTCTCGCATGTTTATGTACAATCAGTCATACCAGTATCTTAAACAATTACCTGATATTACGAAGGCTATCAACAATACACCCTCGCGTCCCCTGGGGAATATGGCGCCTTCAGCAGTTAACAAATCAAATGAAGATGAAGTGAGACTCAATGAGTATATGGTGCGAACCAAAACAAAAATAAATAAAAGTTCTGAACCTACTAAAAAGGAAGGAAAAAAGAAAGTCAAGAAAACCAAACGAAGCCCTTACCAATTTAAGGTGAATGAAAAGGTGCGCATAACGCAAGAGAAAACAAAATTTATGAGGGAATACAGTCAAAAATGGACAGGTGAAGTATTTATCATAGCTCGTCGATTTATGCGACACGGGGTACCAGTTTATAAGCTTAAAGATTTTGCCAATGTGGCTTTAACGGGGTCATACTATTCGCAAGAATTACAAAACGTTGGTACACAGGACATTTGGAAAGTCAGTAAAATACTGAAGAAGAGGAAAACCTCTAGCGGTGAAACGGAACTATTAGTTTCCTGGCATCAGTGGCCATCTAAATTTGATTCGTGGATTAAAGAATCTGATCTTCAGGAAGTGTCGCAGTAGCCTCCTCATCATATCTAACAGCTATAAATTTAAGGCATTGAAACTATACCTGTTCATTTTCTACCAAGATGAGCTTGCGAATGGTACTAGCGTCTGAGGATAGTAAATTGATCTATCCAAATAACAAACCATATGACTTTCGCGTGCATCTGTCTACACCGATATCACTTACTGGTTACTGGACTGTTTCGTTTCTTGAAATTTGCATTGATCGTGGGCAAGCGTTCAAGTATCCAACCTCCGAATTGTTTGTTTTTTCAAATCTGTGTGATAATACAGTTCTTGGTGGACACGACGTTCCGCTGCTTCGCCGTGTTTGGTTGAAAGACGACAAACAAAATATCATATATCAGGTGCCTTACTATGTACCTCTACGAATTGGTCAGTTTCAAGACGTACACATCTATATAAACGACTCGCAAGGCAATCAGGCCTCATTCATTCAGGATAAAGTGTCAGTGACGCTTCATCTAAAAAAACTGCCATTTACCCAACAAGTGTACTAACAAAATGGTGGGAACAACGTACGTTTCTGACCCAAGGGTGTGGAAATCATTTTATAAAAATATGATTGACGGAAAATTTAATCCCGGCTACTACAGAGGACGCCAAAGTGGCGGCGGAATAGCTAACATGTACTCAAAGAAACCATATATGATACCAGTCAATCCACATGTAACCAAAGAACCGGAGCAGAAACTTGTGGTCGGAAAAGAAGTAACTCCGACAGCTGCCGTGGAAGACAGGGCGAGGTCAGAGTTCAATGAAGCTATTCAAGATGGCTCACCCCATGTTCCAATTGGTATAAAACGGCCAACACCAAATGAAACCGTCATTTATCAACCAGCAAGCAAGAAGAGGTCATCTCTTAATGCACCGAAAACAGCTAACATTGTACAAAGTGAGATTTCAAAGAGAGGAAAACCGAGCGACGAGAAAAGGAAAAGTGGAAATCCGGGCAACAGACAGAAAACACAGAAACGCAAATATTCGGAATTTATAGAAACAGAAGACGAAGAGAACATATTTGGTAAAAGATGGCGTATCTAACGGATAAAGTAACCGACATTGGACAACCTTCCGAATTATCTATATTTTCTGTGCCTCCCAATCAGGTGGCTATTGAAAAAATCTACTTGTCAGAGTGTAGACCCGTGTCAACTTACAATACTGAAGATACGCCAATTGAGATCACTATCCCGGGTCAAGGAAATGAATACATGGATTTACGAAGAAGCCGGCTGTATGTTAAATGCAAAATTGTCAAGGCGGATGGCTCTGCCCTGGCAGCTAAAGAAAAGACGGGCATTGTCAATATTCCGCTTCAAAGTATGTGGTCACAGATAGACACATACATGAACGGAAAACTGATCAGCTTAAACACAAGCTACTACCCTTGGAAGGCCTATCTGAAATTGCTATTATCAAATGGAAGTGACATAGCAAAGTCACAGTTACAGTCTCAACTCTTCTATCTGGATGACGACGATACCGAAGACGTAGATCCCGAGGCTGGCTCCAATGGGGGATTAGCTCAACGGTACCAGTTCACGAAAGAGAGCAACATATTTGACATGGAAGGCCCTCTTTACGAAGACATATTCAGACTGGATAAATACCTAGTCAATGGCGTCGACGTACACTTGAAACTGTTCAGAAATCGCGCTTCGTTCGTTCTAGTAAGCAAAGAATCATCTCCGAGCTACAAACTGGAGCTTTTAATTTGCCTTTAAAGTTTGCTGTAAACGTTAAGGAACGCCAAGACAAACTTCCTACGATGTATTGGTTACCTAAGCTTCACAAAAAACCGTATAAAGCTAGATTCATTGCCAACTCTAGCTCTTGTACTACTACAGAATTATCTAAATTATTAACTTCTTGCCTCACTGCTGTGAAATCTCGTGTCATTTGGTACTATGAGACAGTGTATGAGAGGTCAGGGAAAAATATGTTTTGGTCTATAAAAAATTCTGGTGAGGTACTTAGTAAACTGAAGTCAAGAGGGTTCCGTGCGACTAGTTTGTCCACTTATGATTTTTCTACTCTTTATACCACATTACCCCATAATTTAATAAAGGAAAAACTTGTTGATTTGATTGAGAGGGCCTTCAAAAAGTTCTCCAAAAATGAAGATACCCTTTATATTGCCTGTAACGATAAGAAAGCGTTTTTCACTTCTACTGACCGTAAAATATATAGAGGATATAGTCTTTGGTCATGTCAGAATGTATGTGACGCCTTATCATATCTCTTAGATAATATTTACATCAGATTTGGTAATAAGTTATACAGACAAATTGTTGGTATTCCGATGGGTACAAATTGTGCTCCTCTTGTGGCCGATTTGTTTTTATTTTGTTATGAAAGAGATTTCATGACTTCTCTTTCTGTTGATAATCAAGCTGATATCATTGAGGCATTTAACTCAACCTCTAGATATTTAGACGATCTTCTGAACATTGATAATCCTTATTTTGAAAGCATGGTTAACCAAATTTACCCACCTGAACTTAAATTGAATAAAGCTAATACTTCAGATACCGAGGCCCCCTTTTTGGATTTACATCTATCTATTTCTAACGGTTTTGTATCTTCTAAAATTTATGATAAACGTGATGACTTTGACTTTGATATAGTTAATTTTCCATTTTTGGATGGTGACGTTCCACGTCGTCCCTCTTATGGAGTGTATATTTCTCAACTTATAAGATTTGCTAGAGTGTGTAGTCATGTAGATGACTTTAATGCTCGTAATAAATATTTAACTGCTAAACTTCTTCAACAGGGCTATCGGTATCATAAGCTTAGAAAGGCTTTTTCTAAATTCTATCGCAGACACCATGAATTGGTTTCAAAATTTGATGTCGGATTAAAATTTCTTTTACACCAAGGCCTATCGGAACCAGAATTTTATGGTGACTTAGTATACAAATTCAAAAAGATTAAGGGTAGGACTGATTTTTCTGATCAATTCCGAAAAATAATAATACGTCACAAACGTATTGGCTATAATTTAAATGTTATGCGACAGTCTGCATGCTTAGTGATTAACCCAATCACGGTTGATAACTTTGCTGCACTCTTTAATTGCACACCGGGGGATCGGTCGTCAGACTCTATGATGGCCCCGACCTAAAGCTATATATTTTAGTTGGTTGGGACCGGAGCCTTCTTGTCTGTTGCTTGGTCCACCGGGGCTCAACTGGTGACCTTCTTTTGCTTCAGATTTCCAGTGGGGTTGTTTGGCAGGACAGGGATCTCCACCTGTCAGACGGCCCGTTGTATCTGTTGAGTCCTCGTCTTTGCTTCTTCATGGTGTTGAAATTTGATTTATGTGTTTACCGTGATGATTCATTGACGAGTTAGAGGGTTATCATGCGAACCGAACAACCAACTAAATGTTTTGTACCACTTCAGTAACTGAGGGTGAGGTTGGGCCTGTAAAATCGATTTAAGCCCCCCAGTAATTCATTACTGACCGTTCCAAGGCGGTAGTTCTGTTGTGGTTCTCTGTTGCCTGTTTTTGGTGTCAGAGTTTCTGTGATGTTTTACCTTATGTATGTTCTTATTATTTTTGGTTCGGTTTGGGTTGCTGAGTGGCCACCTTTTGGGAACAAGCTGCTCACTCGGTTGACCATATGTTCTCTGTATCTTGATTATTTGTAATCTTAGTTGTTTCCAACTATGGTTTGAGGGCTGGATTTGGATTTTGATTGTTTCAGTTCCTGGTCTTTGCATACTTTTTACTTTTAGACGTTGTGTTTAAAGCTTGCAAAATCAAAGTCGACAGCGGTGTGCTTATTAATCATGGCGAAATACTGAAGGATGTCACTGCTAAATACCCACTGTCTAGGACAGAACTAAAGATGAACACTATTCCGAACGGCTCAGGCACTTTCATTTGGCAGAACATTTGGTCAAATAATTTGCCAACCAAGGCCTTTTTCGCTTTCGTAAAGCAAACTGCGGTAAATGGCGATTATACAACTAATCCATTCACGTTTCTCAACATCGCAGAGGAGATGGCACTTTACGTGAATGGTGAAAGTGTCCCTACACGACCAATGAAAATGGATGTAGGAAAGAACAGAAACATTGTCACGCCATTTGTCAATTTGTTTGAGGTGGCTGAAAAATGGAATAAAGATGCAGGTCTTCAGATAAACAGAACCATGTTTGATCAAGGCTTTGCCGTATATGCCTTTAGCATTGACCCTAATGATCTCGGCGAGCAATATATTAACTTGGTGAGACAAGGAAGCGTCAGATTAGAAGTGAAGTTTGCCGCAAACACAACAGAAACACTAAACTGTCTAGCTTATGCGGAGTTTCCTGCTTTAATTGAGGTGGACCACTCCAGAGAAGTGAAATACACGCGAGTATGAATACAGAAGAGCTCCTGTGTGTCATTAGAGAAAATATGTGTCTTTCGTTTGTCACTGACGACGTTTATTCGGCTGATACTTTACCTGACAAAGTTCAGTTTTTTCCTTCAGCATTTATATGCAACACCGATCCATCAAGCCTACCTGGAAAGCATTGGATAGTGTTTTGGTTCAAAGATCCTTTTAATTCTGAATGTTTTGACAGCTTAGGAAATCTACCACAGTCTTACAGTGACAACTTTGAGGATTTTTTGAGACGAAATACAACCCGATGCCTGTATAACAATGTTCCTTTTCAGAGCAAGAACACTGATATTTGTGGATATTATGTTCTATTTTATTTGCTAATGAAATGCAATTACACGAATCTGTATGATATCGTAGACGGATTAAAATCGTATTCTCTTCCTGACCATCATGTGGTGGAGTATGTTTCACATGTTTTTGATTGTATTTGAACCCTATTGTTCATGTATCTATTATAGAATCCGCTATAGCTCAGGTTCGATTAAAGTCACCAGTAAATGTGTGTGTGTGTGTGTGTGTGTGTGTGTGTGTGTGTGTGCGTGTGTGTGTGTGCGAATTTTTTATTCAATCGGTATTTTCTTTTCTTCATTTTAAAATGGGTGTAAACATTGTCATTGTGTCATTTGAACTATGATTGCTTTGTGTAAAAATAAAAAAAAATATTACACATTTTACTTTTGTGGCTCGTTCCTTTCTTTAAAATCCATATGTAATATGCGTTGGTGGTCATTTAAGCCAGTACCACTGACGAGAACAGTTATGAGTCCTGATAGTTGTACTGAAGAAAAATGGTGGGAGAGACGGGCTCTTCTACCATTCCAATCACCTTGCTCCATCCTTTTGTCGGGGGCGACCCAGGCGGGGAAAACAAGGTTTACATACAGACTTTTAGAAAATGCACATGGAATGTTTGAGAAACGACCGAAAACAATCATCTATGCATACGGCGAATACCAACAGTTGTTTGAGCAAATGGAGTCTCGCATACCGGGACTCATTCTCCATCATGGTTTACCCACTAAAGAACAAATCACGGAATGGACTCATCCAGAACAACACACAATTATTGTCTTGGACGACTTGATGACACAGGTGACAAGAAGCGAAGATGTGCTGTTCTTATTCACAGTAACTGCTCATCATAGGTGTTGTTCAGTCATATTTCTGACTCAAAATCTGTTTATGCCAGGGAAATATGCCAGAAGCATTTCGCTTAATTGTCACTACGTCATCATGTTTCGGAATTTCGGAGACAATAGATCCGTGGTTTCTGGATTTGGAGCACAAGCGTATCCTGGGAAAACCAAATATTTCAAAGATGCCTACGAGAAAGCGACCAGTCAACCCTATGGTTATCTTGTCAGTGATATGACTGTGACTTGCCCCAATGAATATCGCCTGCGAACCAAAATATTTCCAAATGAAGATACTCATGTTTTTGTGCCTCAATAAAATAAGAGAGCCCTCTTCCATTGACTTCATTTTGAAAAAATGAGTCGACGTGTTCAGTCGCAATATTCTTTCTTACATTTACTGTATACTACTAACGATACACAAAGGATAGCCCTGATAAAATCAATAACTGTTAAACAGTTACAGGTGCTTTGTGAGATTGTTTTCAACATTTATAAAAGAACAGTAAAAATCAGTCGTTATTTTGTGAAGAAACTTGTACCATTTAAGAGAGAAATTCTTACATTGATAAACAGGCAAACCAGTCTTTCTTTAAAGAAGGTCGCTCTTATCAAATTACGTTCAGTTTTGCAAATTATACTTAAACCAGTGTTATCTTTGGTCAACAATGGCACAGGAACTGGTACTGATGGCAAAAGAGAAATATGACACTCTGACAAAGTCTTCTCACAATGCCAAGAACCAGAATAGTGTACAGACGGATAGTGATGATATACCGTCTGTAAATACCGATAGAGACTCTGCTGAAAATGAAGTATATGGCCAGCTAAATATGCCTGCTTTTGGCGACATCATTCAACACGATACCGGTGAAGATGCAAAGAAAAGTTAATGGCTTATTACAGTATCTACAGCAACACGGTGGCAATATCATCAAATGGAACCAAAGAGGGCAAATAATTGCGAACGGAGAAGTCATACAAGGCTCACATATAGTTGATCTTTTGCGTGATGCAGTGTGTCCTAAAACTGCATAGAGACCTATAGGATATGAAAGGCTTTACCAGGCTCTGACAGCTATAGATACGCCAAGATCATTTATTTCTAATGTGTATTATACGGACATACAGCCCAGCATCAAGGCTTTGCCTCAAAAAGGTGATGGATTTATCGTAAAGAAAAAGACAAAAGGGTCGCCACCCGGCTATTCTCCACCACAGAAAACAAGCAAGACTGAAATTAAATGGTTAAAATTCTAATTTTACTGTTGATCCAGCATATTATCTTAAAAACACATTTGTTCATAGCATTATACAACAACATGAAATGGATAGAACTCTAGACATCATATGGTTTGCATTTTAACCCACTTTTGCCTAGCGTCCCATAAAAAGGACACTTACAGTCAGTGCATACACTGATGAGATGCTGCAACAAATGCGGCATCTCATCAAAACTTGTACTGTCTGTCAACTAAAAGGTCATTTTCAGCAATCGACATGTATAGAGTTCTTGATGAATACAGTATATTTTTTCAGTGTAATCATTCATGTGTCAAAAACATTTGTAATATGGCATTCACAATATATGAATATTAAAAAATATAACAAAAAAATAGTTTGTTGCTTTGTTGTAATAACCTTGGTGTAGCACAGAAGAAAGCAATTCATACGAGTGTCTAACTGATTGGTGCAGACTTGTTTTACTGCACTACAAATACAGAACTTAAAAACCATATGGTCGAGTATCAAAGGAGCCTTTTTGAAGAACTCTTTTATCGTAAACGACCTTATACTCTTTTCGTTCCTCTCGATTATAAATTTTACGCTTCAGTTTCTGCCTTGTAATTTTCCTCGGATTAGTTAGTATAATTTTGTCCTCTTTTTTCTTTTCTGCTTTTCTCTTCCCCAATTTGACGCTTCGGGTGGAATTCAAATCGTCACGTTTTGGTGTAGAAACAAGCTGCAGCATTGACGAAAAATTGATCAGTTGACTATTAACATAATTCAATGAAAACCCTTTGACTTTGCACACTTGTTCACCGAGGGACGTTTTGTAAGCATAATTTTTTGGACCCCCAGAGACAAATTCTGTGATATAATCGCCGGCCCTTTTCAGCTCATTTGTGAGTTCGCCCAAGAAAGGCCCAGTCTTAGGGTTGATGTCTGCTGGGCGACTCACAAATATGACAGAATCAGTATCAAAATATAATACTCTTCTGCCTAACATCTCTAAAAGAGAGTACAATCTTAACCTCGCCCAACATGTCGTAAATGCTGCTATAAAAACATTTGTCTGATAATCTTCTTTGAGTATATTTTCACTCTCTTCCCATGTCAACTGCAGCATGTCATGCGATATAATATGAAAATCTTTCATGGTCTTTGAGGGGTCACTAATACATTGAAAAAACTTGTCGGCTTCGGATTCGTGAAAAAAGGAAGTTTTTGGTTTTCTCATGTTTTGGCCAAATTTACCCCAGAATGAATTAAGTATCAGTTTAGCAATCGAGCGCAGAGCGGGATTTTTCGAAATTTTGCCACTGTCTAAATTGATTCCTTCATTTTTGGCATATTCGGTGATATATTTTGATCTATCTTCATCCGTTTTGACCCATTCAGGCCAGCCGCTGGCTTCTTGTTTGATTTTTAGAAACACATTGACGTATTCGGCAAAAAGACCAGTCTCGCCAGTTTCTTTATTGAACTGAGATGATTCGTCCCAGTGGTATACTTCGTATATTTTTAGCACCTCATATCCCTTTTCTATGGCCTTTTTAATCTCAGGTGTACACCAATTGCCAATCAGACATCTTTTTTCGTCGCTACATGTGCACGTTTCTTGATTTTGTTGTTCAGCGCACTTTCTGCACAATGTAAACAGTAACTTTCCGTTTATTTTAAGCGGCAGGACGGGGTGATACAAACCTTTTGGTGGTAGAATTTTTATTTTTGCGATGCCAAAGTAGTTTGATATGTCTGTGAAATCACTTGTCAAAATCTGCGGCTCTTTCACGGGAAAAATGGAGTACTTCTGGACGAAGGGGTATAATGATGTTACGTCATAATTAATAATGGATTTGTTCCTCATCACTGACTTTGTAATGCAGTTTTGTTGCATTAACTCTACCACCAAAAAATGCTTGTCTAGGTTCCAAGCGGTCTTGGATGTCTAACGAATTCACAAAGTTTGCAACCGTTTCATTAGTTTGCAAGAGCTGATTAAACTCGTGCTCCCAAATGGTCACTTGTTCGAATCCGAGAGACCGTATGCATTGTTCTCTTTTCAGAGTGAGGGCAAAGAGTTCTTCTAATGACTGATTTGTTCTTGGCAGTTTTATCTGGCGTCTTTGGTTCGGAAAGCAAAGCTTGCATCCATGATAAAAACAGCCATTGTAATTATAGATTACAACTTTTTTTTCGGTTTTACCTGTCGTTTTAGACACGCACAACTGTTCGGCGTAGCCATCGGCATAATAGTTTGTACCGGGAATTTTTATTTCACCGCCGTTCAACGCATGACGTATATGTAACTGATTTCCTTGCAGTTTCTGTTGGTACATGTACCATTCTAGCCACTTGATCGACGCCTTACTGTAAGTATCGCGACTAGTGTAACCGTCAGCTGGTACTTGTGCTATGGGGCTACTGACATATCTTTTCTCGTCAATAGTGCAGCCGTTTTGCTGAAGCTGATCCCCACTCATATAAACTCCATCAATGAACACACTCAGTGTGCCATCTTGGTAAGTGGCAGGCAACCAGTCAGACACATCTGTATCTTTCGTTACCTTTACTTGCCAATTTTCGGTTAAAAACTTAGTTTTGAATATTTTCATGCAAACGCTTGCAATCGTTACCTGACTAAACGGATCAACACCGCCACTGAGCCGTGTGTCTGGTGCGCCAGCATTTTCATCATAAAACACTTCTTCTCTTCCAGTCACACTTTGAATGATTTCTCGAAACTTAAGACAGGCTTTTCGCAATATATCTACGTCGCTTCTGCAGTACTCTAAGATCTCTGTTTGAAAATCGAATTGCTCACCACTGTCTTGTTTCCCCTCGTGCCATTTCAGGAATTCAGACCTTTCTTCGGGACTCATATAGTCAGGGGAATAGAACTCTGCTGCAGGATACGCACCACTATATGAAAAAAATTCTTTTTTAGTCATCAAATGTGGAAAGTATCCTTTCTTTAACTGTGTAAAACCAAATGCTTCTGGCAACTTGGCTAGCTTCATCGGCAAGAAATTCAAAGAATCTAAAAATCTTATGTCGAGACCTCTTTTCACGTGCATGTACATTATTTTGGAGCCATTATAAATGATATCAGGCCTGATGGAATTATCGATGAGATACTCCAGTAAAAAATAATTGTCATAACCTTTCGCATTATGCCCTATTGTACAAAATCTTGTGAGCTGGATTTATAAGCCATTTTCCAAAGTCTTGTTTGACATTTTGACCTCTAAAATGATTTCTCGAAAGCCGCATGTGTCACGACAAGGCGCTCTCTCGAAACAATTTTCCTTTTTGTCAAACTGGTTGCATTTTTTACAACGTGTTCCACAATTGTCGCATTTTGACTCAGGCGAAAAGTCGCAGTCATTGATGCATACTTCGCATACTGTCGAGGCCACGACTAAGATTGGAACATGAGTATACTTACCACAGTCAGCTCGTTGACAGTTTTTGCAGACTGAACATTTAGTGCACATGGTTTTAAGTGTTTTACATAAGGTACACGTTTTAACATTGGTGGGCAGATATCCCTCTTCGCACTGAATAATTGCATTACCTTCTTGTTCGCATTCAAAATCGTAAAATACGTAACGGGGTTTGCTTTCCTGTGATTTGCAACAGCGAATATAACAGTTGTGAGAATTAGTATCTACCATTTTCTCACACGATTTACAAAAGTACGTGTCGCAAACGTGTTCCTCGACGTTAAGTTTATTTGTATCAACTATTTGTTTGCAATTTGTACACTTCCACCACCTGTGGCATAGTGACTGCTTTTGTTTATTACTGTCCAGCTTATGATGATCAAAGCAGGACTTACTTCTACAAGTAAAGTGACAATGTCTGCAGCTCATTTCAACACCAGAAGCAAAACAGTCTTTCCTTTTGCAAACAAAACAGCTAGCTGCACACTGGTGTTTACTATTGCAAGGTTTCAGGCATTTTTGACAAAAATCATTTTTGAGCGGGAATAGAAAGCATTAATAGATGATATGACATGAAAGTGGTATGTTTTTTCGTATTCTACCAAGTATAAATAAAGACGTTGCTTGTTGCTATTTTCGTCCGTAGGCACTCGTATGAATTTATTTCCAAGTCGTGAACTGACTACCAAAATGTCGACAGACAATAGTTCCTCAAACTGACTTATATCACATATTGTTAAAGGTCGTGAATAATCAACATTAGCTTCATGACATAGTGAACGTATAAACAGGCTCTGTTTGTTAGTCTTGCGTATTAAATCTTTTCTGTACCAGTCGGGACACTTTCGGTATTTTAAGACAAGTTTGTCAATAGATAGACCTTGATCATTCTTGGTTAATTCTTTCCACTCTTGAGTCGTTACTCTGTTTGCTGTTGCAAAAGCGATGCCTACAGCTAATGGTAAACAGCTATTGTCAGAACTTTTAACTTCTATAACACTACGTTTCCTTTCAATAGAGTTATCCGCACCTGCTAAAGAAGTAATAGGCAGTCTTGTTCCTCCTTTAGGTAACTCCATCGTACCTACATCTACGTTAAAACTGTCATTCATATCGAGATTTTGGTGACTACTCATGACGTTTTCCACATATTCTAAAACGTCATGGCCTGAAAGATTTTCCACTTTTCTAAGAGGAATGTGAATATTGTTTGTTAAGTTCGGATGATGAACAATTAACCTCATTAAGTCATTGTCATTTAGATTAGCACTTGCTTGGTCGATTACATCATCAAACATGTCTTCTAATTGTTCATGCATTGATGATAGATTTTTGCCATCTAAACTTTGATGTGGGTCAAATTTCACACGAAAGTGTCTGTCAATAACGCCATTTTTAAATGTCTTTTCTCCTATTTTTTCGAACTTGTAACTGAGTTGAGACTGATTGGTCTCAGCTGTACCACTTCCTGTTTGCTCGGGTGATAAATGACTTGGACCTGGTACTGGAGAGGGAAGTTCATGATGATACTGGTTGGTGTTATTTAAGGAAGAGGTGTCAGTTCTATCATCCGCAATTTTTGCTCTTTTTGTAGCGGATGGTTGACGGGAATCATTCAAACGTTCGTCTGCTTGTTTATGAGCTTGTTCGTGTGATTTCCACGATTCATAGGTCGTCAGAATAATAATTTTGCAGAGTGGACAGCGAAAAGAGTCTCCATTCAAAATATCAATAGAAGCATGTAAGTCTATGTGCTCTGCAAAACTATCGTAGTCATCGTGGGTCATCCCACACCACTGGCACTTATACAGCATCTAGAATTATAAAAGAAAAATATTTTCTCTCATCTGTATACCAAATGCAGGAAACATAAACTAAAGATTTTATACTAAAATAATGATTAAACTTAATAATTTACAAATCGTGAAGTTGAAATTTCAAAACTGAAAACAGTTTTTTTTTCTATTTTTAATACAGAAAATTCATTATTTTTAGATAGTCCATATAGAAAATACAGTGTTTTTTGGTCATCTAAAGTTGTTTTTTTAATGTTCAAGATTACGATTTTTTTATACAGTAAATTCAGTAAATTCGGATTTTTTTGTAGTTGAAACTTCAGATCATTTACTTCAGTCTGATGCTCTCTCTCTCTCTCTCTCTCTCTCTCTCCATATGGGCGTGGGCTAACAGCACTTAAGTTATGGCATAAAATGCATCATAAGCCTGAAGGATAAAATCGTTTTTTTTTTTACTTTTTTTTTTTTTGCCTTTAAATTTAATAAATAATTAAAAAAAATGCAGCAGACAGCAAATCTAGTAAACCCCACCAGTGTCTGCTCAGTTACAATGATTCAGGTTATTTACATGTGTCGTTTTGCCTATTGAATTTGTTCATACACACACGACGGCCATACAGGAAAGTGAAAATAAATCACAGCATTGAGGAAAGAAGCAAGACAAATCAGTATACTCTACTTCTTTAAAGTCACGGACTATATCAACACAATTGGTAGATTTTAAAATGTAGCCTGAAGAGAAACAGAAAACTAAGGCTTAAATTGAAAGAACTCAGCAGACAACAGAACGAACAATGTCAAAATTGATGCAGTAAGTATTAAGCTGACTTAGTAAAAATGACTTTTATGTCAACCAAATGAACTTTTTTCTTGATTCTCTTCATTACTTTTATCTCTCAACATACGTTTTTGAGCCTCAATTGACCTTGTTGACCGTAAAAATTATTCATGTTTGTATTGTAATACGATAACTTCACTTGACAAAGGTTACAAACAACTATCTTTGGGTATGATGAATAATATAAAAGAAGAATAGGGTGAAATAGATCAGGTTAAGATATAGTATAGGAGCCTCTTCACAAGGAAAACCGCTAGATTTGAATGGTGATATTGACGACCTAGATCAGTCTGTGTATAACACAATTTGATCGGCTCCTCTATTGATTGCTGCATAGATAGTATCACACCTGTTATTACCCAGTCGGAAAGTTTGAGTCTGCCTTTGTAATGGATATTCTTGCTAACGACATGCTTAGCTCTAAAATCCACAGACAGCTTTTGCCAAGGTGGGGTACGTACAAAGAAAGCAGACGTCTAGACATTGAAGAATGAACTGAAACGGTTATCATTTATTTTTCATTCAACAGGAGAAAAAAGAGGTTATGTTTGAGAATCAGTAGACTAGATAATAGAACCGTGCAATTATAATAGCCGTCGGAATAGAGTGAATAATATGGGTTTTACGGCACATCAGCACCAAAAGGGCTATTTCGCACCGAAGACGCACCGAAGTCGGAACAGAAGTATCTACACTAGGCATAAACAGGATAAAAGTATACTAATATAGCAGATACTTACTTTTATAGGAAATGTCTCATCAATCCAATAAGTGTCGATCTCAAAGTCCTTTTCTTTATTACGTCAAAGAAACAAAGCATCATATCAAGCGCAGTTACACAGTGAGTCCACAGTTGTGCTACCGAAATTAATATGACAGACTTGTTTTTATTGGTTCTGTTTCAAAAATATATCACAATAGAATCATCGTTCTGCGTCATTTCATTCTCACGCAATGGTTGTGCAATCGGCGGACATCTTTGATCTTCTATTGTTTTGATCTGATACAATGTTGTGCAATCGGCGGCCATCTTGATTTAGTATGAATCATTTCTATTTTTAGCATCACAACCGCTATATGATACTTCGCCGCCATCTTTTTTTCTGATGCAACTGTTGCGCAATATACCCATCATACATTGCAATGACGTCACTTCCACCTCCATAGTGACCACTACGCAGCAGCCAGGGTCGACGTAAATTGTGAATGTTGATTTTATTGTCTTGCTATTTCTAGCCATGGCGGCCATCTTGAATTCTCGACCAGACCGAATTTCTCTAAACTCAAGCCGTGTAGTCTGGTTATATTCTATATGAAATTTGAGAAACATGGGTTCAGTGGTTTTGGAGAAATGAACTTCGCAAATCTTAACGCCAGGGTCGACGTAAATTGTGAACGGACGGACGTACGGACGGACGGTCTGACGGACGGACGGACGGAAAACCGGACGCCTATATCGCACCTTGCTAAAGCAGGTGCGACAAAAAGGATTTAAGAAGCCAAACGTTCTCTGATATCATTTAAGACGTGTTGTTTTGATGACGAGCCTAATGGCAAAGAAGGTCACTCTGACATAATGATACCATTAAGAAGTGGGCTACAAAAGAATAGATATGCTATTTTTGATTATGGGAACTAATTTAAACAAAGCAATATATATTCTGGAAGGGATAGCAACTGAAGAAAAATCTGGTTTCTGATTGGCCCATGATACAAAACATTTAGAAAACTGACTGTACCCGTAATTTATATAACCATCTCGGGGGCGCTGCCCCCTCGAAGGTTATATCAATTAACTCGTACAGTCCGTTTTTTTAAATATACTTAGGCAATATCAGGTGAATTGCCATTTTTTTATTGTTTTTGCTAGTCCATAACAAATCGCAGTATCTGCAATTTTCAGTCTTGTGAATGTGTTCATTACTACCAAGGATTATAACATTTAGAGTCTGTAAACACATCATTTTATTGAACTCTAATTGTCATACGGACTGTTCGGGGGATTTTTACTGTGGCATTTGACCATGTAATTATAAAGGTTTCCTGACTATTTTGTACTGTTATTAGAACTTACGGTATAAAGCTAAAACTGGCTCCAAACCTGTCTGCATAAAACAAGAACCAATGACTTTGTGTACACAGACTGGCTTTATATAAGCAAACCTGTTTTGAGATGAATGGGAAAATTTCCAAGGGGAATAATTCATAAGAAGAAGAATTCTTCTCCCGTTTTATTGTCTCTTTTCTTCAAGGGAAAAATATGCTCCCTCTAAAAGTGTACACATGTCTGTCAGATTAGCTCTGTTTCGCCATTTTTTACCTTAAAAAAGCCGGGCCGGGTAGCGCAATCGGTAGGGCACCTGACTCGTAAGTCAGAGGTCCTGGGTTCGAATCCCGGTCTGGCCACATACTTTCGTTTCTCCTTCCGCTGATTCAAGAAGGGTAGTTGTCAGTTACTGGCGAAAGTATGTGCACTTAGTACTGGTTAACCGCTTAGGAGGTCTAAGCCTGCCCAGGAATAGTGTGGTTAGGTTAACTGACCGTCCCGACATGACCTTAGTTGTTTACCGTGGACGTTAAGCATCAAATCAACCAACCAACCAACATTTACCTTAAAAATATGATGTGCACTACAAAACAAGTGTCTAAGCCATTTGTTAGTTTAAAAAAAGGTTTTTTTTAATAACCGAGTGCCAATTATTAAAAATACCAACGCTTGCACGTTTTATTTCAAATAATGTTTATTGTTCCGGTCTGAAATAACTCAAGGACATTCGTAAGTTCTAGACAATGATTTAAAATAATTCTAACCCGAACGCATGTAAAGTGCAAAGAAAAGCACTTTGATTTGGTTGGTTGGTCTGTTGTTTAACGGCTCTTTGAGACAGAATGTCAGTGTATCGAGCCGTCCCCCAGAGAGAGAGAGAGAGAGAGAGAGAGAGAGAGAGAGAGAGAGAACTGAATATACGTGTAATGCTACTTGCTTTAGCAGCCAGGCATCATGTTACTGACATAGCATAACAAATTATCTTTAGTTATCTTCCAGTTACTTTCAATATTTCATGATAAAATGACTCTTGTCTAGAGAAAGGCGTGCACAGAAATAGGACACGTGACTTTCAAATGCACTTTAAATCATTAAATCCAGGATAGCAAGAGCGACCAAAATCACAAGGTACCATCCACCCAAGAAACCCACAGAATGTAACTAAAAAAATAATAATGAACGCATACAACAAAAGTTTAGATAGCACACACGCATTGACATGGTATAATGGGGAACCGAAGAAAAACGAGAGATTTCTCAGCTAGTATCAAAAGTTCTGTTCTCCTTATTTTTTGGCAGTAAACAGAGAAAGATAAAAGAATTTCAGCCGTGACACAACAAAACCAACAAAGTGGCATGTGGGCCAGAGAAGACTCAGATTAGCCTGGGCATCCGCCCAGTCTGATCAGAGTCTTCGCTGTCCGGATTTAGCTTGCTTAGTCCCTTGACTACCCTGTAAGCGTACAACGAACACTCTGAAGAGACTGGATGGATGCCCAGGCTGATCTGAGTGTCCGCTAGGCGCACATGCAAAATTGTTAATTTTCTCGTGTCGCGGCTCATTATATTAGAGCAACAAAATGTCTAAGCAACAGTATGAGTTTCACTTGGACAACAGTCTTCAAAAGGAAGGCACGATTTCAGTATGACAAATGAGCCGCGACACGAGAAAACCAACAATGTGGTTGTGCGCCCAGCGAAGACTCTGATCAGCCTGGAAATCCTCCCAGTTTGATTAAGCTCTTCGTTAAGTGCCCAAAGGGTAGCTAAGGGCCTAAGCTACCTCTATGCGAACAGCGAAGACTCTGATCAGACTTGGCGGATGCCCAGGCTGATCTGAGTCTGCGCTGGGCGCACAGCCACACTGTTGGTTTTGTTGTGTCGCGGCTCAAATTATTTATGTATTGGAACAAATCAAATGCAACTGAATGAAGTTCGTAGCAAATCAGCAAGAATACAATGCAATTGGCTTGATATGATAAGCAATGATATGGCGGTATGCCTTCTAAAGGGGATGGTTGCGGTCGGGTGATGGCGCTGGGCAATTTTCAGAGCTTGACGTCCTATTAATTTTGATAATAGATGGGTAAGAGCCTACTGTGCTTGCAGTAGGTGAGGGTGGAGGTTGTTTGGCTATAACAACGACAACATTATCTTTTCTTTCGCCCTAATATATTTTCCGATCAGGAATTGAGAAAGTGCAGGGACATGGGATGAGGACTTTACGACCGGCAGCAAGTATTTTATTACCTTAATAATGATATGTCCTTATACAAGGTCGGGCAGACATTTAACAGACTGAAAAAAAGATGTGGTAAACAGCAAACCACATAATAAAATCGGTCTGGATTGAAAAAAGGGGAAAAATGAGCTGCGCCACGACAAAACGAACAAAGTGGCATGTGCGCCCAGTGAATACTCAGATCAGCCCAGGCAGCCACTCAGTCTGATCAGTCTTTGTTGTGCGCTCAAAGGGTAACAAAAGGCCAAAGCTACCTCTATGCCAACAGCGAAGACTCTCATCAGACTGGGCGGATGCCCAGGCTGATCTAAGTCTTCGCTGGGCGCACATGCCATTTTCTGTGTCGAGGCTGAAATATATACGGACGGAGACTGGAAAGTGTCACTGCACATCTGCGTTGTTATGCCTACTGGATTTGCTGTGTATTGAACATTTCTAATAAAGTTTCCTTTTAAAGGGAAAGGCTTGCAGAGTTTTACCGTATGTAAAATCCAAGGAAAAGGGAATCATGGGAACTATATGAACGAGGTCTGAATGAAACGTTTTTAGCCTAAACATGAAGTTGTTGTGACTATTTATGAATAAACTTCTACGCTAAGGCCAGTGGAACTGCAGTGATATATCCCAGTCGCATACAAAGATTCTGCTTGAATGTCAAGAAACCCCTACGTCGTAAAACGACGGCACAGCCTGTGCCTTCATTGGGGAATAGAGAGGACGTTGCCTCATGTTTCCATTGTTTCTAGTGCTGGTTCGATTCTGGCTGAAAGAGATAGACCAGTGGCTTATCCATTGTCACAAGCTGTAAATGAATCTCTCAACTCAGCCTCACAGAGCTTCATACACTTCGTTTTACCTGTATATAATACCTATGGGAGGTTTCAAAGACAAACTATTCATGAGCATATCGATGGTCAATAGGAACTGCACTAGATGCTTAGTGTGTAAATTACACTGCTTCCTGCCACGAACATGACCGTTGCAATGCACATGCGTTATAATTAACCGGTTTCACATTATTTATACACAAATAACACGGTCACTGTGACCTCCAGTTTGTTTGAGGTCAAACATAGGGTCATATTGAGTCATTATTCCAAGCAATCATGTTCGTACATCAAATAGTCTTCAAGAAATAAGGCAACACCTCTAGACCGTGAAATATAGTTCACTGTGACCTACTGTTTGTTTGAGGTAAAACTTAGGGTCATACTGAGTCATTATCCCGAGCAATCATGATCATACATCAAATAGTCTTCGTGATATAAGGCCAAAGGACCAAAATACAGCTCACTGCCCGATATGCATCGCTGCTTTCAGTAGATCTTCCCCAGACGTATATATGGAGCAAGTTTGAAAACTCTAGCCCTTGCGGTTACTTAGAAATTGAGTTAATCCAATAGAATAATTTTTCTATGTTCAATCAATCGTGACATATAGTTCATGGCCCAATATGCATCACTGCCTTCGGTAGATTTTCCCAAGACGTATCTTTGGAGCAAGTTAGAAGACTCTAGTCTTTGCGGTTACGGAAAAACTAAGCTAAACGCAGGTGAATATAGGCTATAACCCAGTATGCATCGCTGCTTTTAGTAGATCGTCCCCAGACGACGTATCTATGGAGCAAGTTTGAAAACTCTAGCCCTTGTGGTTACTTAGAAAGTGAGATAAATGCAACAGGCGAAAAAAAATCCTATGCTCAATCGACCGTGAAATTTAGCCCATGGCCCAATATGCACCACTGCTTTCAATATGTTTTTCCCAGACGTATCTATGGAGCAAGTTTGAAGACTCTAGACAATGCGGTTACTTAGAAACTGAGCTAAACGAGAAAGGTGAATATTTTTACAAAGTCGCACGCGCACTAGCACGCGCACGCGGACGCACACGAAGGGTCTTGCATAAGCCCGCATTTGCTTACCAAATTCGCACTTAAAATTCAAGAAAGCAGCCGGATGTTTGTCTGTTTCTTGGGCCACCGGTTTTCAACCGGTGGTCTTCTTTTGCTCCAGTGTTCCAGTGGTGTTGCTGACGCCGCAGGGATCTCCAGGTGTCTCAACACGTTTCGGCTGTCGAGTCCTCATCCTTGCTTCATCACGGTCTTTTCTTGATATTAATTGTTGACCGTGATGACTCTCTGATGATTTAGGGGACCTCCATACGAACCGAACTACCAACTAATTGTGTGCACCGCGGCGGAGGGTGAGGGTGAAGGTTTGGACCCAGTAAAACCGGTTTAACCCCCACCCCCACCAGTAGTTATTACTGACCGTCACATCGCGGTACTTTCGTTGCGGTTGCATTTGTTTCATGTTCGGTGCTGTTTAATTATTGTGTTCTCATTTTAACCCTTCTATAATAGAAAATAGGAAAAAAATAATTGTTAAATGTTTTTCGTACAATTTGCTTAGTCTGTTGTAACCCTTCTGTTGGTCTAAATTATTTAGGTTAATAAAGATAGATGAGTTGCCACCTATTTGGGAAAGAGCTGCTGACTCGGCTTATCACTTTTAATTTATTGTTTGTTGAGTTGTCTTTGTCAATCTTTCCCTTTGATGTTGGGGATAGGGTTTGGGATCTGATTCAGTCAGTTCCTGAAGTGTAGTTACTCTTTAAATTAGAAAACTATTGAATCCGTGCGTGATGATTTTAAGTGGGTTTG
Source organism: Ctena decussata (assembly GCA_963989385.1). Taxonomy (NCBI): domain Eukaryota; kingdom Metazoa; phylum Mollusca; class Bivalvia; order Lucinida; family Lucinidae; genus Ctena; species Ctena decussata. The sequence continues at coordinate 66,850,532 of OZ022507.1, forward strand.
TTAAGCTAGATTCAATGCAAATACGGATACCACGTTGACATAAAATTTCTTAAGCCAACAGATTATGAAATATGGGTGAAAGTAAAAAAGTATAACAACAACTCAGAAGGCATTCCATGAAGAAACTTCAACGCAGTTTTGGAGATGAAATTTTACGAAGCCAGCAGAGCGTGGAATATAGGTCAAGTGTAGAAAAAATGCAACATGCCTCAAGAACTTTCTAAGAAGAAAGCTTTTGTCAGGTCTAATGATTGTGGGTATCATACTTTAAGAGAAATGGACTTAATGAAACGAACTACTAACTAATTGTGTGCACCGCGGCGGAGGGTGAGGGTGAAGGTTTGGGCCCAGTAAAACCGGTTTAACCCCCACCCCCCAGTAGTTATTACTGACCGTCCCAAGGCGGTACTTTCGTTGCGGTTGTATTTGTTTTATGTTCGGTGCTGTTTAATTTATTGTGTTCTCATTTTAACCTAGGCCTTCTATAATAAAAATAGAAAATAGGCAAAAATAGTGTATAAATGTTTTTCGTATAATTTGCTTAGTCTGTTGTAACCCTTCTGTTGGTCTAAATTATTTAGTTCAATAAAGATAGCTGAGTTGCCACCTATTTGGGAATGAGCTGCTGATTCGACTTATCACTTGTAATTTATTGTTTGCTGGGATGTCTTTGTCAATCTTTCCCTTTGATGTTGGGGATAGGGTTTGGGATCTGATTCAGTCAGTTCCTGAAGTGTAGTTACTCTTTAAATTCAAACACTAGGGTCGATGTAATTTTGGAGTAAAATTTTACGAAGTCATCAGAGCATGAAATATACTTCAAGGATAAAAAAAAGTGCTACATGCCCAGAGAACTTTCTGGCAATAAACTTTCCACCAGTTTTAATGGTTGTAAGTACCGTAGATTGAGAAAAATGGACCTACACGCTTGTGTCGATGTAATTGGACGGATGTATTGGTTTGTGATTGTGACATACCCTAAATCTATCTATTAACTTTTTTGAATGACTGACGGACGAAAAAGTAAACTCCTATCTCTCACCTTGCTAAAGCAGGTTCGAAAAAAAATACTGGTATCGCAGCATGTTCCTACACCGCAACCTACATCCTAGGAGTAGGCTATGAAACCAACAAACCATACCTCTGTACTCTTTTTGCACGGTTCTGTATGTCCCGATGCGGTCCGCAGTTCATCGATTAAACTTAACCGGCATAAGCCATCTCCTCGCACGTTATTAGATTTAAATGAAAATATATTTATAACTGAAATAATAATAATAATAATAACAGTAATAACAATTGAGATTTAGATAAAGTCCTTGCTGTTTCAGCCTATCGATTCAGACCGTATTTGTTATGGTTCTAATTTTAGAATATCTTACCGTAAAATCGTAATATTGTAGAAAATAAAACATTTTGAATGCTTGTTTTGCTTCTATCTATTTTCTATTCTATCCCATAACCTAACAAGGTCGTTGGGGCACCACAGATGACTTTGAAATAATCCTTTTCCACCTTGTCCTGTTTTCAGCTGCCCTAGTTGAGCTGGCAAAATCCATCCCAGTCCACTCTTTAATATTGTCTTCCCACCTCTTCATCTGTCTGCCTCTTCTTCTTTTTCCTTTAACTGTGCCCTGTGGAATCGTCTTTGCTAAACCAGAAGACCTTGAAATGTGGCCAAACCACCTTAGTTTCCGATTCTTGACCAGCGTCAGGAGTTCATCATATCCTCCAATGGCTGCTTGGATCTTACTGCGAACCGCCTCATTGGTTATATGGTCCTTGTACGAAATGTTCAGTAACCTTCGGTAGCATCTCATCTCAAAGGCCTGCGTTCTTTTCTCTAACTCTGCCGTCAAGGTCCACGATTCACAGGCATACAGAAATATGGAAAGGACAAAGAAGCGCATAAGTTCACCTATTGCTTTATATCAGTCATATATTGCTTTCTATTATGCATTAGTGGTATACTACAATTTGTGGTTTTCATACCCCTAAAAATAGCAAAATGTTATTTTCTTCAAAAGGCAGTCCTTTTGAAATTTTATTTTCATACAAAATTTCCTATTACAACAACAATTATTCCAATTTTGAGTCGTGGTACCTTCCTAACAGGACCGAAAAAACAATCAAGTTCAGACTTATATTGCGGGAAATGGTGGTACGGTTTGTGGTTCTCATGCCCGACCTATCCTAGGGGATAACCTAGGCTGCTAGGTATTACGAATCTTTTGAAATGAAGAGATTGGATTTCGTATCAACTGTAAACCAATGGTAGAATGCTCCTTAGTGGTAGGCTAGCAATGTAGGCTCAGTACAACCTATATCTTATGAGCATAAGCGATTACTGAACACATATGAAATAAGTAACACAGAGTTATTATGTGGCGTGAAAATAGGGCTAAAGAACATGAAGAAGGAAAATACGTATCAAAGAATGATGTAAATCGTTTTGAAAATACAAGCAACCATTTTGCGAGTTTAGCATCGAATACATGCACTGAGTAGTCACATTGTCTTTTCATTTATTAATTAACCAGACATCATAAGCTACCTGAGTTTGCATAGGGCATAAACTGAGGATATGTTATTGGCTTACAATCTGACATTGCATATTTTGCTAATAGTTTAAAGCTAAGAGTATCGACAATTGCGCTATGTCTCAGATAAACCAATAAATACGAGCGAAGATGAACAGATGCAGGCTTTCAAATGTAACTTCGCCATAAAAGCAAAGAGTACGATAGAAAAATTCTCTAATGGATATCGTTAAGATTTACAACGGTATGTAAGGAGTTATAGAAATTTTAATTAACACGGCTGACGTTACTTAAACTTCGGAAATTAATCAGAGAATTGTCATTTGATAATTAATAAACTGCGATAAATTCAACGATAAACATGCCGAAATTATCTTAAAAATAATGAATAGGTGGAAAATTGGATATTAAAGATCTTTATATTGAATATTTATTTATATGCATGGAAGTACCATTGCTGACTCACAGTCGATTCAGAATTAGAATCAATCAAAGATAATAATCTTGTAGAATAACAGGCAAGTAAGGATTTAGTCCTGAAGATGTTTTTCAGTAGATAAAACATACATCGACGAGTGTACAACGGGTTAGATAAAGACGAAATGACTACTTTGCATTTGAATAAAATTATTTGCCGACGAATCAGTATTAAATACCATCTAATTGTTTTAGCAATAATGGTTTGTATGTTCGAAATAATAAGTTATATGCATGTTATTGGTTTAATTTTCATGCTACTGATTTAATCCTAATGTTCAAGAAAAACTGTTTTCGACGTTTTATTGTATTTTATTTTTAGTTCGCCTGAACGAAAGTTTAGGAAGAGCTGTTGTTGTCACCCTGGCGCCAGCGTCGGCTTCCGCGTTAGTGTCCTCATCCCTTTTATAGACCTGTCTGGACTGAATGTTTTGGTAAACCAGTTTTACAGGGCAGCACCCTAACCCGCTCAGAGACCTTGATGTTAAGGCCATGGGCTTAGAAAATTTAGTATTTTTGCTCGCATTTGTTGTTTTGTTTATTTTTTTAAAGACACATAATCTCTTTAACTCATGAATGAATTATTTTGATACTTGCACTGTAGTTAGATATTGGTCCAAAATTTTAAAGAAAATCACTTTCACTCAGTGGGCATAAATGGGTTTAGATTGACGGTTGACACTATAATATGATAATATATGCTATACTTTCTACTAGTAAAGCCGGTAAGTGACACTTTTCAACCTCACTCGAACAAGATAGAAAGAAAAAAAATAATGTAACTTGATTATCTTAGTTAGTCATTATGCCCCCCCCCCCCCCCGCCCCCAATAAACACACAAAATGTGCAGGGGGACATATTGGTTTCAGTGCGGATCCCGTTGGTGTCGGCGTCCGTGTCGGTGTTGGCGTCGGCGAGACATTTTCATGTACCCATGATGTTTCATGAACCAGAAGGCAGAGTTTCACTAGACTTGCACATATATATTATTTGGACAAGCTTAAGACCTGATAAGATTTTTGTGACCTTGACCTCATTTTCAAGGCCACAGGAAGACTTAATTATGTGAAATTTTCACTTAAAGGGCAATATCTCGTGAGCCATTGGCTTGATTGCCACCAAATTCGAATTCACATACCTTAAAGATAATCCAAAGAGTTTACTATGTTTTGATGACCTTGTCCCTATTTTCGAGGTCAAAAGCCAACTTACAAATGTGAAATGATATATTTCTTGAACCAATGGCTGGATATTCATCAGACTTGCATGGATATATCATCGTGACAGGTTTAAGGTATGTTTCGTGTTTGTCGACCTTGACCTCATTTTCAATGTCAAAGTCCTGTATCCAAAGATTTTACTATGTTTTGCTGACCTTGATCTTATTTTTCAAGGTCAAAAGCCAACTTACAAATGTTAAATTCTCCCATGAAAATGATATATTTCTTGAACCAAGGGCTGGATATTCACCAGGCTTGGATGGATATATCATTGTGACAGGTTTAAGGTATGTTTCGTGTTTGTCGACCTTGACCTCATTTTCAAGGTCAAAGTCCTGTATGTAGGATGTAGTATATCTTTTGAACCAGTGGCTGGATTTTCTCCAAACATACCTAGATCTATCATAAGGAAAACCTTAAGTTATGATTACAGACATTCAAGCACTTCTTGGCAACGAATTATGGTTAAAATAGGGCTATTCTAGCAAATAAAAATAGGGCTATTTTCACACAATTTTAGGGCTGAAGAAAGAATTTAAGGATTTTTTTCCAGCAAAATCATGCGCTGTATCTACCTATATTAAAGCTTTTGAAAAGTTGAAAGTACTAATTGATAAAGTCATATGACAAAACCAAAGTTAGCAAGCTGGTTTATGGATAGAAGTTCTGTGTTGAAAAGTTAATACAGGGGATCTGGGGAGCAACGCCGCCGAGAAGCCAAAGCATTTTTCCACTTTTAATGTTGGAAACACTAGAAACTGAGAAAAAATTTGGGATTATGACGCAAAATAAGTGCTGTTTTAAGAATTTGCCATTTTATTTCAGTGATTTCTTAGAAATTTTAGGGAGTCCTAAAAAATTAGGATTTTTAGGCATTTTAGGGACTCTTGAAAGCCTGTGATTAGATTTTGTTGACAATTACCTCATTTTCAAGGCCACAGGAGGTCTTTAGTCTGTAAATTTTCCTCATAATTGAGATTAGAGCCATAGGCTTGATAACTGCCAAACTTACAAAGATATACCTTTGGGACAATCCCTAGAGTTTATTGTGTTTTTGTGATATTGGCCCTATTATAAAGGTCAAAAGACAACTTCATTATGTTACATTTGCAGGTGCAAAAACACTGGTGTGGATTCAAGGGGGTGGGAATGGGCTGGTGGGGGTGTGGTGGTGTCGTAGGGGGGATATCTGTTTTTCTCTGAGAAAAACATTTCTAGTTTCATTCAACTTTCTTCATTTAAAGTATTTACATGCTTTTATTACTATGGTAGACAGAATTGTGGTGGCGTGGACAGTGTTGCAACATTACATTACTGCACATGAACAGACTCAGTTAAACCGAGTCTGCCATTTTAGTTTTTATGTCTCCCCCCTTCAGGGTCGGGAGACATATTGTTTTTCCCCGGGCGTCTGTCCGTCTGTCCGTCCGTCCGTCCGTCCGTCTGTCCGTCTGTCACAAATCGTGTCCGTTCTATAACTTGAAAACCGCTCAAGCTATATTCGCGAAACTTCATATAAATATCAATCAACATAAGACGACGTGCAGAGTGCAAGAATGGTAACTCTGGCATTTATACTTTTTGAGTTATTTCCCTTGGAACTTAGTCCATCACAAAATTGTGTTTCAATCGTATCCGTTCTATAACTTGAAAACCGCTCAAGCTATATTCGCGAAACTTCATATAAATATCAATCAACATGAGACGACGTGCAGAGTGCAAGAATAGTAACTCTGGCATTTATACCTTTTGAGTTATTTCCCTTGGAACGTAGTCCATCACAAAATTGTGTTTCAATTGTGTCCGCTCTGTAACTTGAAAACTGCTCAAGCTTTATTCACGAAACTTCATACAAATATCAATCAACATGAGGCGATGTGCAAAGTGCATAAATGGTAACTCTGGCATTTATACTTTTTATGTTATTTCCCTTGGAACTTTGTCCATCACAAAATTGCGTCTCAGTCAAGTCCGTCTATAACTTTAAAACCATTCAAGCTATATTCATGAAAGTTCATACAAATATCAGTCAACATCAGACGACGTGAGAATGCACTCTGGCGTTTATACTTTTTGAGATATTTCCCTTGGAACTTTGTCCATCACAAAATTGCGTCTCAGTCGAGTCCGTCTATAACTTTAAAACCATTCAAGCTATATTCATGAAAGTTCATACAAATATCAATCAACATCAGACGACGTGCATTATGCAAGAACCATAACTTTAGCATTTATACTTTTTGAGTTATTTCCCTTAGAACTTTTTGTCAGTCACAAAATCGTGTCTCAGTTGTGTCTGCTCTATAACTTGAAAACCATTCAAGCTATGTCCACGAAACTTCATACAAATATCAATCAACATTAGAAGAATTGCATAGTGCAAAAAGAACCATAACTCTTGCATTTATACTTCTTGAGTTATTTCCCTTGGACCTTTGTCAGTCACAAAATCGTGTCTCAATCGCTTTATTACTTGAAAACCGGACAAGCTATATTCATGAAACTTCATACAAATGTCAGTCAACACTAGACAACCTGCAGAGCACAGCATTTATACTATTTGAGTTATTTCCCTTGGAACTTTGTCATTCACAAAATCGTGTCTCAATCGTCTAAGCTCTATAACTTGAAACCCGTTTAAGCTATATTCATGAAACTTCATACAAATATCAGTCAACATATAAATAGACGACGTGCAGAGCACTGTAACTCTCGCATTTATATTTTTTGACAAAAACTAAATATGAATATCAGTCCCTTGGCGTCTTAATGACTGATCCTTTTGACATCAAAAAGGGGGGAGACATATGTTTTTTCGTAGGAAAACAATTCTAGTTCTGATTTTTTTTTTTGCTTCCGGAGGATTTTTCTTCAGAATTTATTTTACAACACAACATGTAGTAAGGAACACCTATAGCGAATCATGAAGATGATTTATGATAGCTGGTCATAATTGAGCCGCGACACGACAAAACCAACAAAGTGGCATGTGCGCCCAGCGAAGACTCAGATCAGCCTGGACATCCGCCCAGGCTAATTAGAATCTTCGCTGCCCACATGGAGGTAGCTTCGACGTTTGAATACCCTTTAAACGCACAGCAAATACTCTGATTAGACTGGACAGATGTCCAGGCTGGTCTGCGTCTTCACTGGGCGTACACGTCACTGTTGGTTTTGTAGTGTCGCGGCTCATATATGATATTACGTTAAATAAAATGTTCTTACAAGTGAATGAGTCTCTTATGGTTTGAATACTATTAAAGGTTTGGAATAAAAGGAAACGGGTAAATATTTTGCGTGCATTCTGCTATTATTTATAATAGCCGTCGGCCCCGCCCATCGGGCCTGCGAAATAGATGGGCTGCCTGGTGCCTCTGCGGCAGGCTGTTAGTACGGAGCTGCAGCAGGACACGTGTGCCATTTATCTCAGGTCGAGTAATAGTCTTACAGATTCGTAGGCAACAGCTCCACATGACTAAAATATTAGTTACTGGAATCTTGAACCACAAGTCAACATCATCAGTAAAGAAGTCGTTTAAAGTGGGTTCAGCTGCATTTGGTAACGCATGTTGGAGTGAAATATGCAATGAAACAATTAAAATAATATTTTTTTACATTTAAACTCCCTGTAATATCACTATTGCATGTAAATGTTAGAGCCTGCATTACTTCAATCAAACACTTCAATATAACAGTTTTTAAGGCATGACAATAATCACTGTTATACGTAGAAAGGCAAGAGAAATCGATCTGAATTTGGTCTGACATTTCCTACAAAATTGGTGTCATTTAGAGGAATCAGATTGGCGTTGTATTAAGAGGTGCCTTGTGGCATGTGCAAACAGGAATGACTCGGATCAGCCTGCGCATTTGCGCAGTCTGATCAGAGTCTCCCTGCTTGCATACGTAAATTATGAGTCTTGGCGTGCCTAAAAAAGCTGTCAGCCGTGGTTGGGTTTGTAGCATGGCATCAATATTGTAATCCTTGTTTCTAATCTGTCGAATTGTGATCTTCTTGAACAGGTCCGAAAATGAGTTCTACTTTTAATATTTCTGACCTTGTGAATTTTAAGTCTTCATAAAATTCAGGTCCCATTAGATTCTAGCCAGCATTGTGCGCCTGGGCATTAATTCTGAATGTCGGCAATAAAACTTAGAAAATGCACGTAGATTAATCATAAAACTACATTCATTCGAGTCAGCTATGTGAAAAGGTCTCCTGCGATATGCATGAACAGCCAGTTAAGCCTCTATGATGTATATATATTTGTGCAACCTGGCCAAGTATTTGCTTTCCTGTGAATAAGTTCCTGTTAGAACATTTTATAGGCCGCGACACGACAAAACCTACAAAGTGACACATGCGCCCAGCGAAAACTCGGATCAGCATGGTCATCCGTCCAGTCTAAGCAGAGTCTTTCCTGTGCGCTTAAAGGGTAGCTAAGGGTCTAAGTTATCTCCATGCGAACTGGAGAATACTCTGATCAGACTGGGTGGATGCCCAAGCTGATCTGAGTCTTCGCTTGGGGCGCACATGCCACTTTGTTGGTGTTTTCATGTCGCGGCTCAATATTGCTTAAATATGTGAACAAACAACCCATCAGATTATGTAACTGGTGATCTGACTATGCTGCTATCACAGGCCGATATGCCTATATTTCTAAAGCGCCAGAAAAGCAGACGACAAAGTTTACATTTGCAAAATTTAAAAAAAATATTATCCAAAGCATATGGAAAGTTCAAAGACTAGAAGGAAAACAGTGTAGATCTAGATGAGCCTCATCTTGCAAATTCCTTTTTTTTTTTTTTTTTTTGCAAACGTGTCTTTATATAATTGCATGGCTCTCTTGTTAGCCTCTTTGAATTTAGCAAATCATCGTGTTAAGCACGTGGAAGAGAAATCTAAGGAAGAACCATTAAAACATAATTGGATTCATTATCCTAAAGAATGAAATAAAATGCACGAATAGGCAATACAATTCGAAGTAGCTTGAAAAAGAAAAAAATGCAAATTACTGCTGCTTTTTATATTTGAACTTGGAACCTGAAACAAGCAGTTTGTCTCATATGTTCAAAGATTAAAAGAACAGTATATTATTGCCGTCTATTTGTCAATGTCTGGCATAAAATGAATGATGTTTTTAACTGCAGAAAACACTTTACGGCACAAGAAAACAACATAGAGTTCGTGCTGCAGGCTCTTACAAGTTTATTAACCCTTAAAACGCAAAAAAAAAAAAAAAAAACCCAGACGACAAAATTTAAGGCTGCAAAATGGGAGAAAAGCTTCGTACAAGTTATACTATATTTGGAATTTAGAGACAGGAGGGCACACAGTGAAAAGAAAAACAGCTGAATGAAGTGCTTATTATTTTAATGAGATGGGGGAGGGGAGGATGCGGTTGGGAGGCGCGCGGGGGGAAGGGGGCGGGGCGGGGAGGGGGGGGGGCTTCGCCCATCCAATAAATCTGCTGCTGATTTTGTTCAAGATTAACTACCAGTCTGGTAAAAGTTATTGACTGTCATTGAAGTTTGATTAGGTATATGAGCCGCGACACGAGGAAACCAACAATGTGGTTGTGCGCCCAGCGCAGACTCAGATCAGCCTGTGCTTCCCCTCAGTCTGATCAGAGTCTTCGCTGTCCGCATGGAGGTAGTTTGGACCCTTAGCTACCCTTTAAGCGCTTAGCGAAGAGTCTGAACAGGCTGGGCGGATGCCCAGGCTGATCTGAGTCTGCGCCGGGCGCAAAACCACATTGTTGGTTTTCTCGTGTCACGGCTCATTTGGATTTTCTGATATAGTTCAAAAATGTGTATGTGGAACAAGTAAGCTAAGCCGTGTGCAGTCACTCCAAGCCAAGGCCTTTGGGATCGTCTTTGCTAAGTCGGATAATCTTGAGATGTGGTAGAACTATAATGCCTTGAATTGTTCCAGAAACTTACTTGTAAAATGTTTTCATGCAATTCAGGTTCCGAGCGGCCTTGTCGACGAAGTGTTTTCAAGCCAAAGTTTTACTTGAACATCAGTTCTGAATGTCGGCAATAACTAAGAAAAGGCACTTAACTCTTTCGGCGCCAAATTTTTCAGACGACAAATTTTCGTCTGCTCAAATCATCAGACGACAGATTTGTGATTGGAAATTTTAACAATCTAAAGACATTTTTCATAAAATCAGGCTTTTTAAGTTCATATTTGAATGGCAAACAGTGTAGATCCTGATCAGACGGCTCTTTTAAGAGCCGGCTGATCTGGATATACGCTGTTTGCAAAGTCGCATTTTTGCGACTTTGGCGCCGAAAGAGTTAAATAAATCATAAAACTACATTCATACGATTCAGCTATGAGAAGCGGTCTTCTATGACATGCGTGAACAGCAGCCTCAATGATAAAACCTTGCATTTGCGCAGCTTGGTCAAAGCCTTTGCTTTCTGCTGTATAATTTCCTCACAAACCAAATATCGCTGATGTGGACGTCATCAGATAATGTTGCTGCTGATCTATTTGTTCGCTGCTAGAACATGTCCCAATGTGCCTTTATCATTGAATGACTCTCTTTTTCAACTCTTGCTTTTATCAAGCTGCGTGAAAGAGAAATCTCAAATAAAACCATTAAAAGATAATTGGATTCATCATCGTGTAAAATGAAATAAATGCATGAAAAGCGCATTACATTTCCAAGTAACTTGAAGCGGAAGGTAATGCGAATGGCTTCTGCTAATTAAATTCGAACCGTTAGGGCCTAGAAAAGCAGTATGTAACATATGAGCAGAGCTTTATCATTAGGTCTTGAATAATTATGAGCCGCCTCATCTGGATCTACACTGTTTGCAGATTCAACTTCTTTTTCTTATTGCTGTCGTTTTAAGTGCAAATGTGTTTTATCATTTATTGAATGTCTTGATAATCACTTGCATTTAGCGAGCCATCGTGTTAAGCACGTGGAAATGCAGGGTAAAATCATTAAAAGATAATTTCGATGGTAGTGTGATAATGAAAGGCTGTGCGCATGGAACCCCGTTTCACTTGTAAACAACAAAAGGATCAGGTTGCCGTAAGTTTGTTAACCCTTTAAGTGCCGATAAAGCAGACGAGTATATTGTCGTCTGCAAAATTTCAAACACTAAGATAAAGACATTTATTCTTTTCTATCCAGCTTGAAAGCAGTTTTACGGCCATGTTCTGTCATTACGCATGTGAGATGGTGTATTTCGTTTGATGAAATAGCAGCTTCAATGACTTTCGCATAATAGGACTATGGCACACAGAAACCAAGAGTATTTACCTTTAAGGTCAAAACTGGCTCATTGTTGATAAAGTAAACGTTTTGGAGATACTAAAACTGCATGAGAGAGAGAAAGCAACCCATATTTAACATATAAATGAATCCTATCTTACAAATGACGAAGTAGTCTGGCAATGGATATGTACACTTCTGTCCAACGTGCCTTAATTATATACGATACCAGTTAAAACAGTTCCAATATAAACACCATACGAGTGCCAGGGTGTTTTAACTCGGAAACCTGAAATGGTTCCTTTTCATTTTCTATAGTAAATGCTCTGTAACTGAACCAGTCGAATTCCAAATCCCACAAACGACATCAGGCTATTGGTATTTTGCGGAACGGAACGAAGCCATTCCGTTCGGCAAAATACCAATAGGCCGACATCAAATATGGAGAAAAATAAAATCTGCGTGCAACAGCACAAAAAGTAGAACGAAATACATGCGAAAAGCTTAGTGGAAAGCTAATTCCCTGACAGGAGGTTACAAAGCTGGTTTCAATGAAACCGACACATTGTTGAAGAAAAACGGAATGTAAAGCAGAAAAAAATAAAGATAAACCGATACAGAAGCACCGCTTTGAAACAGTTATTAATAAGTGAAATCTTAAAGAGTTCCTTGAGCAGAGAAAATAAATCCACCAATATAATTCTTGTCTTAGAACAGTCAGAAATTAATTAATAGTTGGACATAAAACAAAAGGAATTCAACGCGTCAAGCCGAGCCCAAAACTTTGTCATCTTTGATCAGATATTTAGTTTTTTATCCCGCTAGATGGCGTTTACCACATCAGTTCATCATTACAGAAAACATATTGATCAAGAATAAAACATGTGATGTAACAAGAATGAGGACTGGATAGAAACATTGGTCTCAATGAGACTAACTCAATTCTCGAAGAAAAGAATAAGCTCCTACGAAAAGTTTTCGACGGCAAGGCAAGAAAAAGAATGTCGTCTTGATTGTTCCCTTTTTGAAAAAAGATAGAGAAAACATGAAGATCTACTCATACAATATAAGCATATTCCTGTCTCAACGAGTTTTTACAGGTATCTCAAAGTTGTTTCGATATAATGATCTCTTTTTCAGTTCAGACGGATCTCAGTATGAGCATTACCTTTGAAATACCACAATTTGCATTCTGAAATATCAAATAATGGTACTCGTATAACTTGTAATTTACTACTTTGAAGGTAATTAAAACGGTGCTGCACTTCTAAATTGTAATTTAGCAACTTAAAATAGATTGTGTCTATGTAAATGGAGCTATAGAATCTTAAAACTAGATAGTGTTACTTTTGTAATGGGAAATAGGTAAGCCAGCTTCAAAGAAAGCAATGCGGAATTTTACACCCTTTCAGTGTCTGTTTCAAAATACAGTGGGTATTTTAATGTATATATACACAGATACGTGATTTCGAGACCATCAAAAAGAGAGCTAACAACATAACTTTGAGACCAAAGGTGAAACTAATGTGCTCATTTGGCACGTCGATATTTCTGTATGCCTGCAAAATGGAACTTGACAGCAATTAGAGAAAATAACGTAGGCTTTTGAGATGAGAGTCTACCGAAGATTGTTGAACATTTCGTGCAAGGACCCGCTAAACTGATGCAGATTTTTGCAAGTAGATCCAAGTAGCCATTGTGCAAGAAACAGAAATTTAAGTGGTTTGACCATTGATATCCTTTTATCTTGGCAAAGACCATTTTACCGGGCACAGGGAAAGGAAAAAGAAGAGGTACACAGGAAAAGAGGTTGGAATGGATGGACTTGCAAACACAACTAGGACAGCCGAGAAACAGGACAGTGTGGAAAAGGATTGTTGCGAGGTCATCTTCGGTGCCCCAACAACCTTCCAAGATTATTGGATAAAAACAAAAGAATTAGAAATCAAAAACTGCGTCATAAAGGTACAATTGCAGCAAAACACACTACGTCACAAAGAATAAAGATTTATTTGAAAGAAACTTTAAGAAATTATTTTAAAAACAATTGCAAATAAATTTTTGATATTAAAAGCTAAATATCAAGGCTTTGGATAACGTTGCAGCCATTTATTCAAAACATTTTGATAATAATATGAGTAATTTGGTGACAGTGATTTATTTTTACACTATCTAGTGTGTTGAGGCAATTGCCAGGAAATGTCCTCGCGGCATTTCTTTAGTGAAATGATTATTCCTTTCCTTTTAACGAGTTGCGTAATATTTACATAAAGGAAAGACTCAGCTAGGCCTGTGCATTCGTTTATTGATGCAAATGCGCAAGGTTTGTTTAATATGCATCTGACTTAAGGTCTCTTTATACAGGACGCCGCTTCTTCATCTTCAGGGATACATCAGCTTTAAATTGCCAGACTGGTATTTATTAATTTGTCTGTCATAAGCAAAGCTAAATCTGTTCGTCATACAAGGTAATTTTCTCGAAGTAGTTTTCCTTCTTGAAGCATATTAGCACTTGGTTTTAAGTGGGACATTTTTTTCTGAATGAAAATAAATAAACATAAATAGATAAATAAAACCTGCTTTGAAATAATAACTTCTTTGGTAATATGCCCAAAAGCAAAAATAACGCATAATTGTTATGTCAAAATAAAAATCTGCTGAAATTTGCAAAACAGGGAAGACATTATCAATGCATGGAGTACGCTTCGTCGCAAACTTATTGAAATTTTATTTGTTTATTTATGCGTAACGAAAGCGTAAACAATAAAGGGGTCAATCTCAAATTTCACAAATACTGATCAGTTAAATCAGTGTTCTGAACTGAGTTGTGCCTGGCTCCCAAACTGATGCCCTCTTTATCTAGAACTCTACAATGTCTCAGAAACATCATCAAGAATTTTCAGTATTGGTTACTTGTTACAAACAAAGTTATGCCCCTTTCTGCAAAACCCATAAAGTAGGCAAGTTTTGCGATAGGAAAAGAAAATTTTGTGGATTTTTCAGAAAACCGAATTGGAATCCATTTCCAATTCGGGTTAAATAAAAGGGTAAGTGGTCACAATCGAATGGAGTATGTAACAAAGAGAAGTAACTCTGTACGTCCTCTCAATAATGCAACCACAGACTGAACTTTTGGGCGCTGGATCCTTGAAATCACTGGGCACAATTAAATGAAAATCATACAGCATCTTTATCATAAAAGGCCGTCTATGGTAAGCGAATCGGAAGACAAGATTTTTTCCAAGAAAACATTTTTATCGGCTTTTAAATTTCGTAACTCAAACCGGAAGTGAGCAAAATACGTTCTCATTTCAAACCAAAATTTGTTTTAAACATTTTCCGGAAAACCCTTTTAGTAGCTTAATATGAACTTAGACAGAAACTTTTAAATTCTGTTATTATTAACGTTTATACCATAAAGAGAGTTAGGTGGGTTTTTATGCAAAATAATCTATTCACAAGTGAATAATACGGTTTTTGGCGAAAAAAAAAAAAAAAAAAAAAAACAGTGTATGTCCGGAATTAACCATCTGCTGTGGCTTTCGACGTGTAATTCAGGAATAATGAATTTTTATTCTAACTCAAATATTTTGGCTCTAGAAATTGAAATGTTACGTCACGGCTTCATGATATGGGTTTTAATGAATAGAAAAAGAATTTTTCTATGAGCTGATTATATCGACATATGAAAGCTGCAAAGATTCATGCAACAGATTTCCCGGTGCTTTAAAACTACAGTTATACTGTTTATGTCGTGTTGGGATATTCTCCAGCCAAACATGCAGCACAGCAGCTCACAGCTTGAACCAAAATCTGCTCATTCTTTTTTTTGGAATGGAGGACAATACCTTGCTGAAGCTACACTTTAAATAAAAAAGTCACCCCATAAACTATCTCGTAACAGCTAAATTACCTAAAATTCATAATGATATTGTGTATAAACGGGATAAGAAACGTCGACCGTCAAATATATTTTCTTCACGATTATGATTGAAGTTTGGCGGCATACAATAATTGAGCCGCGACATGAGAAAACTAACAATGTGGTTGTGCGCTCAGCACAGACTCAGATCAGCCTGGGCATCCGCCAAGTCTGGCCAGACTTTTGCTGAGCGCTTTAAGGGTAGCTAAGGGTCTAAGCTACCTCCGTGCGAACAGCGAAGACTCTGATCAGACTGGGTGGATGCCCAGGCTGATCTGAGTCTGCGCTGGGCGCACAACCACATTGTTGGTTTTGTCGTGTTGCGGCTCAAATTTATACTTTATTGTAAACCTGGACATGAACAGACTCGGTCAAACAGTCTGCTATTCTCTGTTACTCTTATAATGCTTTCCTTTCTTCAAGAGGGTTTTCATTAAGAATTTCTATCTATTTCAGATCTGACTGCAGATGCCGTTGCCTAGTTTAATCGTCCATACTTTCCAAGTCTCTGCCGATGACATGGAATTTAGCCGTCATTCAACTACTGCGGCTTTACCTTGTTATGCTCAGATACCACCGTTGCGGACCAATACGTCAGATAACAGTTCTCTTGTTCTCCAACATTTCGACACATTTGAACAAATAACCAGGGGGTTGTATGTGTATGGCATTCCTGTAATATGCTTGTTTGGAATATTTGGAAACATGCTATCGTTTAAAGTGTTTGTGTTCACTGGTTTCGGAAAACAGTCATCGAGTATTTACACCGCGGCTTTGAGTTTGTCTGACACTGGATTTCTATTGATATTATTTTTAAGTTGGCTAGGAGGGGGAAGAATAGGAATTAACTATGGAAATTCACCAGTGTGGTGTCATCTTATGATATTTATTACATACGTATGTGCCTGTCTGTCTGTATGGTATGTAGTTTTGATCATGATTGACAGATACATAGTTGTATGTCATTCTCTTCATGTTTCACAGTGGTGCTCAAAGGCACGTTCAAAAATAGCAGCGGGAGTAGTAACCTCTTTCGGAGTGCTCGTTTATGTTCATACTTTCTTTACCACGGAAGTCACCGGAGAAAACTGTACCGTGAGGATTAAATCCTTCATGAACCGTAGATTGAATATATTCATATATGCTGATACAGCTATTACTTTCATAATTCCTTTTGGTATAATATTTGTGATGAATATTATTGTTTTATTTTCCATTAAGCGTTTTCAAACAAGACATGTATCTATGCAGAACAGAAAAACGCTCACTAAGCTTCAGTCAAATACAAACGTTCTTTCAAAAGCTCAGGTTCGTATTACTCAGACTTTCATTCTGGTGTCTATAGTGCTTTTATTGACTAATCTGCCAAGTCATGGAATAAGGTTTTATATACTTGTCAAACAAGTGACACAGGAAACGAATACAGTTCTGGCACAAGCTCAACAGATATGTCAGATTATGTATTACATTAATTTTTCCATAAATTTTCTTTTGTACAGTGTGAGCTGTAAGATGTTCCGAAAATATCTAGCAATGAAATATTTCTGTTACTGCTATTACAAACGGCGAGTCAGCCGGGGAACTCAGCATCTGTATGGCTAGAATATTCACCTACAAAGTCAAGGAGAACGTGTTGTATTCTTTAAATGTGATGCTCCATATTGTGATATGTCTTGTTTTGCATAATCAATTAGATGAAAGTAATTGATTGATCGATCGATTGATTAACTGGCTGATCGGTTGTTTTAAATAACGGCACTGGCAAGCAGTATTTCAGTTTGTATCGACCGTTCTATAGGATAGCTACTCTTATAGGAAAGAACTTAATTTCTTCTTTTTTGACCTCCATTTAGAGGGTGGCAAACCTGAAAATGGATGTATTGCTTCCTCTGAACGTATACCCTTTCACCTTGAAAAAGCCACACTGCACACCTACTAAGCATAGCAACACTCAACATACATTTGGAAGGACTCTTAAATGCCAGTGGGGACGGTAGTAGTCGGGCAAAAGTGCTAGGTAATTTTCAGTGTCGGGGCGTCCTACTTCATGTAATGTGGATCTATAACAGTAGGGCAAGGGCCTACTGAGTACTGTGCTTGAAGTAGGTGCGGATGAGGGTGTTTTTTTACATTTTTCTCTCCTATATCATATCTCCGTTCTTTCTTCCTCTCTCTGGGAGACGGCTCGATATAGACTGAAATACTGTCTCAAAGAGCCGTCAATCCCAAACCAACAAACCAAACAACCACTCCGAAAGTCCCATTTACCGCCATTCGCTTAAAATTTAGTAAATCGGTCAGAGAATTTATCATTCATCCGTATATGGTTTCAATTGTAAAAGTCTGTACGTGACTCAAGTACATAGGTGGCTTAGTCGCTTTTTCCACGAAATAGTCCGCCGAGTTAATATTGTCTGACAACGTTTGTATGAATTTATTGTAAGTTTTGTATCTGTGAAAATCATTGTTCCTTAATATATGCTCAATTTGTTTCAGGATGATAAAAAAGATAAGCGTAAACATGCCTTCTCTTTGATATATATTCAAAAATAAATATTCAAAGACAGAAGTCTTTTTTCAGCCGTTATAGAGTAAGGCTAATATACCTGTTTTACATGGATTCGTGCCTGCTCGAAAATTCGCTTTTGTGCTTTGCTGAGGACTACAGTTAACTTGATTCACTCTTTTATGAAGAAGGCTGAAAAAAACCTGGGATATATGTGAGTAGACTTGGCTGTCGGAAATAAATAAATTTTGGTTAGAAAACTTATGTTTTGGAAAAGGCCTTGTCTTTAGTTTATTTTCTGCGGCCCTAAACAAAATGCTTCCGAACTTGCTTTATTAGATACCATAATATAAAACTGCCAGGTTTGCTTACAAATAATGTTCACTAGTCTTTATATTCCAATACTGACAGACCAGTAAAATCATTTTTAGAACTAGTGTATAAACTCAATGAGAAACTTTTTTCTTTTTGCTCCGATAGGTAGTCTAGTTTATGTTCAAATTAAGTAGTAGTAGTTTTGTTGCTTTACATCCACGGTAATCAGCTCTGGTCTTGTCGGGAGGTCAGTTAACCTAACCACAATATTCCTGGGCAGGCTTGGACTTCCTAAGCGGTTAACCAGTACTTAGTGCACATACTTGCGCCAGTAACTGACAACTACTCTTCTTGACTCAGCGGAAGGATTGCACGCTTGCTTAAAAATGATAAGTCTGCGTTCCAACTGTAATTTTTCAAAACAGAAACGAAAACACACACAAAAATAAGCCGTGTCCAAATGTCAATGGAAAATAACAGTGAAATATTATTGTCTTCACAGAGAAATCTCAGTACTCTGTACTTCTTCAGAAAGCATAAAATAAATTCGGTCAGTTTTGTATTGCTAATGAAGTACCCGCTAAAATCTAGGCTACTCTTTCGTGCAACAGAAGTCTCTCTGCATTGAATGCATTAGAAACGGATGATAGGAGATGCAGTCATATTCAATATTCCAGACGCCATCAATCAAGCTTTCTTTTTGATGACAATACATTCTAAAAGCCTGTTGATTGGAAACCCAAGACGGATCAAATTAGCGACAGCTGATATTAATATTAATGTTATGTAAGGTTATATTTAAATAGTATTAGAAGAAAAAAACTAAATTCTTAATGGAAGCAGCCCCGGATCCAGTGTGTGGGCTTAGGGGCTTCAGTCCCGCCATCTGGGCCTCTGTGTTATTTTTAATATGTAGGTCCCAAGATGCTAGAGAGAGTCTGATGACAGTTTGAGATGATTTATTCAGGTGGTTAGATCATGATATATGTAGTGACATCTAATTAAAACAAGAGCTGTCGCCTGACAGCATAGCTCGCCTGAATTGGTGCTTGCCCATCACATAGCCCCTATGGTGGTTTGGACTGCTATGCATAAAACTTCAGGCAAGCATGTCCAAAATAAAAACACATTTATATTCAAAAGCTATCTCAGAAATAAGTCTTAAAATAGAATTAAAATAAAAAAATGAAATAAAATTTCAAAGTCCATGAGCTTGAGGTAAAAAAAAAAACTGAAGGGGGGTGGGGGGGGGGGGGGGGGGGGGGGTCGGAGGCTAAGCTGTACCATCAACCATTATCTAACATCAGTCCAAGTATTAGTATCAACTGAGTCTGTCATCGTGGCACTGTGAAATTATGTCTTCATAAATATAAAACTTTAACCAAAATCTTTAAGACAAAATTTTAAGACGATGACCTTGACTTCAAGGTCATCCAGTGGGGGTAAGTATAAGGTGTTTTGTAAAAACTCAAAAAAGTATCTAACATCCGTTCAAGTATAAACTAAATCTCTGCAAAGCATTATGAATCAGTATGCAATTACAAAACTTTAATAAAGACCAAAATTTCCTAAGTCCCGGACCTTGATATCAAGGTCACTGAGCGGGGTTGGGGTAGTATTCTGTAGCTCTAACTACAGTGCAAATATAAAAAGAATTCATCTGTGGGTTCAGGAGATATGTGTCTCAAAAAACTTTAACCAAAACATCCAATAAATAAAAAGACAATTTTCTAAGTCTATGACCTTGACATCAAGGTCACTGGAGGGGGGGGGTGGTAGTACCATCGAAAACTTTAGACCAATATCTAACTTCAGTGCAAGTATCAAAGGAATCCATCCATGGGTTAAGGAGATATTGGGCTTTATAAAACTTTAACCAAAACATCCAGTCCAAAAAACTCCCAATTTTCTAAGTCCATGACCTTGACATCAAGGTCACTTATTGGGGTGGGGTGGTACCCTGTTAAAATTTGGACCAATATCTAACTACAGTGCAAGTATCAAAAGAATCCATCCATGGGTTAAAGAGATATAGGTCTTTAAAAAACTTTAACCAAAACATCCAATTCGAACGCCGACGCGGACGCTGACGCTGACGCGGACGCCGACGTCATGGTGACAACAATAGCTCTTCCTGAACTTTCGTTCAGGCGAGCTAATGAGATAAGACAACATATTGCAAGGCAAAAAAGACATTATCATTTTTTTATCGAATTGTTCCCTTATTATGCCATATTTTCAAGCGCCCCCCCCCCCCCCCACACACACACCCTTCACTCCCCAATCCCGACACACACACACAACACACACATGAACATACATCTCGGTCTCCCAACCCCTGAAGTTATTCAAAGCCCCACCAGTACGTAGGGTCAAGGTCCGGGCCTTGGAAGTGCATTTGTCCCCTTTTTGTTTCAACAAAAGTGTGTTTTGTTTTGTTTTTATGAAAATGCACATTTGTCACAAAGTAAAAGTAGTGGAAGTACCCGGGCGAGTCGGGTAATTTCGGACAACTAGTATACTCGGACATACCATTGCAAACAGTGAAAATCCAGATGATTTTCACTGTTGCCCAGTTAATTTTGTTTCGATTCCAAACAACTGACCTATGAAGGAAACAATGTCACTGTCCTAATTAACCTGCTGTCCGAATTTACCCGACTTGACCCTAATCGTAAATCTGAACTTGTGAACCATAGAAACATCGATAAATCCAATCCGAAATATTTATTTAGAACCACAGAAATGAAGCCCATAACAGTCTTGCTGTGATCAGGTGCTTGCGAGGAGAAAGCATCAGCTTTCATTATTATTTATTATTATATTGGACCCGCCAGATCTATATATTTGTGGGATATGTCAGTAAGAATGAAAGTCCGGTACGTAAAAGCCATGCTATTTTTCAGCTGTGCCCATCGGAATTATAAGTTTAGAATCGGCCACATTGTAGAGACCGATGAGGTCATGGTGTCTTCTAAGAACTTTTTACATGTTAACTCAAGCTTCGCTCTGCGATAACCCCATGAGCCCTGTGACAACAATTTTTCATTGTTAAACACTCAGGGTCATAACCTCTCGAGCAAAATGGATAGCATCGCATTAAAGAAAACTAAAAAAGATATCTGAAAGCACTACGCGTCCATCCGCTATTGCAACGTTTCGTTGTTGGCGCAGATTGAGAAACGTTCAGTTATCTCAAAACGATAATGAGAAAAACTATCAAGGTATTGCTCCACAGATGTCGGATCACGAGATCCTCGTCAGAACATTTACGTTCAACGGTACCTGACAAAGTGACCGTTAATAATATAGCTCGCAGGTACCTTTAAACGTAAATGTAAAGGCCAGCGAAGCTCTGATACATTTGTAAAGACTGATGCCATGAATCTTTACGATATCCCAAGTTGCCGCGGCTATAATTGAGCGATGCTAATAAAGTTATACTAGTAATTGTATCAAAAGAAATCAGCTTTTCGGCGGAACACTTGATCTGACAGTTGACAGTTACAAATCTTCATCGCCTTTAGAAGGGTATTGGTTGCATTAGATAGGGGATGCGTAGTAAATGGTTGTCCATCAGTCCCTGATATTTTAAGTTGTCACAGGAACCATACTTTCCGTACGGACGGACAATATAACGCGGTGAAATACCTGTAAGTGACTGTTACAATTTGACACCACATGCCGAATGTAAATATCAAATTTTCCTTAAAAATAATTAGAAAATAAAAATAATAAAATAAAATAACGCACTAACTTTCAAAGCAAGAAAAAAAGTCTGCAAAACGAATTCTCAGGTAATCGCGTCGCGGGACAGAGAAGCTATGGGTCGTGTAACAAAACCAACGATAATTTGTTACATTGATATACAACATATATCCATATTATTTAATGATTTATATTATTGTTATCCTACGTAAATTTACGATCTCGCCACTTAATTTTTCTCCATTCTTGTACCATGGTTGTTTTAGTGTAACACGCAGTAAGGATATGACAGAGACACACTTAAACAGGTGTACTGAAGTTTCTTCTGGCGACAAGGATGCTTCTTAGACACACTCAGTGTTTCTTAAGGCAATGAGGATGCTTCTTAGAGTCGCTAAAACGTCAAAGCTCCTTCCTGTGTAAATGTGTCTCAGCTTAGAAAATATAGTTTCCTGAACAGACCCCCCCCCGCCCCCCCCCCCCCTCACGAAAACTGTGAAGCCTGAAAACTGTGAAATACACTTTACTAAGGCGAATAGGTTCATTTGGAGAGAAAGCAACGCTGGTCTTTTCATTTAACTCCATTTTAGTTGGGAGTTAGCTCATAAAGGAAAGAATGTGCTCGTAAAAGAGCAAATTCTTTCCTTTAAGAGCAGGCCCTCTTTTAGAAGGGCTTTATTCTGAGGAAAACAAAAGGGAAGTCTCGAAACTTGTTCCTCTTTGTAAAACTGTTGATATCTTTATATTATAGGTTACATATTGTTTGCAGTCTGTAGACCTCTGGCTGAAGAAAGACAGCAAAGGTCAAACTGTTCCAGAAGGGACAAGAATCCATTTAATAAAATCTAATTCTGTTCTCATGATTTTACTTAAAGACAATTATTCTTGTTTATTGAGTGCCATAATTTCTGTTATGCAACAGGCCAGTGAAACAGCTAATAAGTCAAAGGAAAGATCCCATCCCTCACAGTTAATGACATAATAGGACCATAAAACAGCTAACAACTGTGAATGTCTTCTATGTTATCGAGAATCAAAATGTCTTTAATCGGAAGCCATGGCAATTCAGAGTCTTGATACAGTAAACTTATAAACAACGTTATTTCAATATATGGGTCCAACCGTCGTTTCATTGAGTTAACGTAACTCTGTCCTATATTTGAAGGAAAGGTACGCCATTTGTGAAATGAACCTAGAATTCGGGGTTATGGTTGTCTAGAACGTCGCAAAGAGGTTTGTCACCCCGCAAAATGTTAAAAAATGCAAATTGACGCAATTTTGCGTTGCTCTAAAATATACAACATTTTGCGTTTTTATAACATTTGGCGGGGTGACAGAGGTTTCTTTGGGAAGAGGTCCGGTGAAGGCCCTAGCATCGGTAAAACTGACGCTACTTTTTGCCATATACCTGCTTTTGACCAGTGACAGCCGCGCACCAGTGGCCTATGGTGCATTGTAACCATTTCTTTATGTACATTATCAAAACTTGACATAACTGGTAAAATAAAATTTAGTCTTGTGCATGTAATCTACTCAGAGACGGTATATGCGACGGGCATGACTCACTTCAGTCTGTGAATCCGGGATTTGTTTATGAAGCTGATATCTCCGGGTCTACAAAGGGCCTTTGACAGTTGTTTTGTCTATGAAATTAGTTATCATTGTTTGAAGTCCCCCCTCTCCTATGCCTCTGCAAGCCGCTTTGCATGTATGTGTCATACTGAGGCATTGGGGGAGTGTGGGGAAGGGGTAAAAGATTTTTAGCATCATTCAATGTCAAAACCGAGCAGTCGACATGAAAAATCGTTAAATGCTGTCGATCATCAAAAAAAAATGAGACAGTTCATACAGGAATACTTCGTCGAAACAACGTCAGAAGAACGTAGATGCAACGTTATGGCGCCTTATTGACGTCTATGCAAGGCTTTTCCGACATCATAATGTTGCATCGACGTTGTCACAACGTTGTTTAGACGGTGTATGTAGGCTTGGTTGAAAGAAGAAAAAAGGTTGTTGTGCGATATCCGATCATTTCATGCTTGTCATTTGTAAAGGTGAGGAGTATAAAATCATTACCCCATTATATCTTTTTAGAAAATATGCTCGTCGAAGGTAAGGCCAGAAATAAGCACCGTTCCGTCAAGGAAAGGAAATCGAGAAATATCTCAATATAAGACTGAAATCCTAATTATTGGAAATGTATTACAATATATAAGCAGCTGTAGCGTACCATCAATTCAAGGATATGTATCTAACAAAATGTCTAGGACCCCTCTATCCAGGAAGACAATATACAGAATTGAGATGGTTTAGAGACGAGATGACTTTTCACCCTACTCAAGTGTCTCTGACATGCTGGAGAGAATCGGCTGGCGCACCCTAGAACAGCGGCGTACCGACTCACGACTGGTCTTTTTGTTGCACCTGCTTTAACAAGTTGCGATATAGGCGTCCGTTTTTCCGTCCGTCCGACAACCCGTTCGTCCGTCCGTCCGTTCACATTTATGCGGCCCTAAATTTTAAGTCATTCAAATAACGTTTTCTCTAAAACCACTGCATCCATGGTTCTCAAATTGCATGTGCTGCATAACCAGACTGCAGGTCTTCAGAATGACAAAATTCAGCTTGGTCCAGAATTTAAGATGGCCGCTGTTACTAAAAATAGCAAAAACAATAAAATCACTTTTTTCTTCAGAACCACCAGGTATATTTGGCTGAAATTTTAAATGGAGCAGCAATGGGACCTTGGTTTAAAAAATTACAAAATGAAAATTTCTGTAGCGGAATTAGGTCACAGTGACCTACTTTCTGTTTACTAGGCCGAGTTTGCAAAAATGCCAATATCTCACAAAAACATGAATGGATTTAGGTCAAATTTAGTCAGAATGGTCCTCAAACGGAGTTCTTTGAAATTTAAGCAAATGAAGACCATCCCAGATGGCCGCCAGCCACCGTTACTAAAAATAGAAAAATATGAAAATGACAATATCTCAAGAGCCACTGAAATGAATTGGACCAAATGTGTATCAAACTGATCCTTGCATGAAGCTGTTTCATGGTTTTTTTTTGTTGTTTTTTTTTCAAATCGACCATCCAAGATGGCAACCATCCACCGTTACTAAAAATAGGGAAACACATGAAAACGATAATATCTTATAAACTACTGAATGGATTTTGACCAAATATGTTTCAAAATGATGCTTTTATCAAGTTCTTTAAGTAAAGGTGCAAAGCAGGTGCGACATAGTGTTTCGCGGAATTCTTGTTTATAAGATAGTCCATGATCTCGTCGACGTCGCAGTTCCACTACCAACGTACGTCATCCCAGTGACCCGCACATCTCAGACATCCCACCCATTGGATTCAGACATTTTACACTCGGACAGACTACTACAACTTCTCATTCTTTCCTCTAGCAGATTTTCAGTAGAATAGCCACCCAGCCTTTATTGCCACCTTAACAGATATTGACGGCATCAAACGAGCTGACAGACAGGTGTGCCACGTGAAAACATAATTTGACCACTGCTGTTTTTATCCTCACTTTCCCTTTTCTTAAGTATAATACACTTACACTATTCCTTACTTTAATCACGTGTTGCGGGAACCCGGCACATAATACTCAGATGAGGGTGTATGCCGTATAAAGAGAAAGACAGATGAATATAAATACATTAGAAAAAACTAGAACCGTCAGAAAATGTGACTATATCCCCGCTTTAGCGATTCCAGTATATATAGCCTGTATGAAGAAAACAAACGTCCCACAAAACAAGTCATTGTCAACTCATATACCAAATATTAACCTCCTTCCTGGAACAGTATACTAAGCACAACTTCTAACCGACCACTTACTTTGTCTTAAACAGTGCGATTAGTAGAAGGCATCTGGACATAATTTTCTTATATTCAGTACACCCAGTCAGTCACGTAAAGGTTTTAAAGATTTGAGATAAATATCATTACTAACTTTTTCCTGGTAGTAGAGGAATCACATGTACCCCCATTTTCAAACTTCGCAAGGATTATAACTATGGTGGGGGAAAGTTTTGAAATTTTGACCGAAATTTGGAATTTTGATTTAGAAGGCTGCTATATGGTGCATTCCCTAATTTTCTAAATGTTCGCACCAGTGATAAACATATGCTGATTAGATTCGGAAATGTGGTTTTGTCCGAATCATGACAAACTGCTGAAATATTGCGATTTTCGGAAACAGGGGTACCCGTGTCTTTCGCTAATGTAATGGTAAACTGATGAGATTTTTTATTTAAGTGTTACTTTTTTTTTTATCTACTTTACCAATATATCAGTTTAATTACAGATGGAAACATATGTTCGATAGTCCTTTTTTGTTTTGCAGAAAAAAATGTATAACGAAGTGGTCGGTTAGAAGTTGGTTCTAGTATAATTGAAAAATATTTTACGAAAAATTGCAATACTGACGCAAGGAGAGAAAGAAAAATGAACAATTACAAGCAAGAAAAAATAGAAGAAAGCCGTTTCTCTATCCCACGATACAAATTGTCACTGTCAACAGACATACCAAATATGAACTTTCTACCTTATATGGTTGTGTAGATATATTTGACGAAAAAAGTAGAGAGAAAGAAAACGAAACAAATACATGTAAAAGATAAAACAAACAGAAGAAGGATGAATATCGATCACAAGCTAAAACTTGACATTGTCAACCTGTATACAAAATATGAATGTTCCATTATAAACGGTTGTGGAGATATCTTTGACGAAAAAATGTTACGGAATTACAAGTCAATGTCAACTCATAAACCAAATTTTAACTTTCTCCCTTGAACATTTATTGAGAAATCTTTTTACGAAAAAATACAAAACTGAATGCATGGAGAGAAAGAAAAATGAACAAATACAAGGAAGAACAAAGAGAAGAAAGCCGGGTTCCTATCACAGGATACAACTTATTACTGTCAACCTGCATACCAAATATGAATTTTGTATCATATACGGTTGGTTGTGGAGATATCTTTGACGAAAAGTGTATAGAATAAAAATGGAATAAATGTAGGAAAAAACAAACAGAAGTTTGAATCTCAAATCCACGATACAACATGACGTTGTCAACCTGTTTACCAAATATGAATTGTCTTTCTCAAACGGTTGTGAATATATCTTTGACGAAAACGTGTTAAGAAATTACGAAAGGAAGGACAGGCGGGCGGAAAGAATGACGGACAGATGTAAACCAGTATACCCCCCCCCCCCCCCACACACACACTTGTTCAAAGCGGGGGTATAGAATGGATTTGTGTTCAGAGGCCGAAAATTTTACCTAACCGACATAATGTAATCGGTTTAAATTAGTCTAGTGGCATGATGTTTTTGAAATCAGTGTTAAATGTTCTTGAAAAAAGTAAGGAGGCAAATTCTCAGGAACTGACATAATTCAATTCCAGATCCAACGCAAGACACCACCTGGGAAAGAGGCAACACAAAACTAGCCATCACCAAAGACAACACCAGCGGTAGCCATGTGAACAACCATTTCTCATGTAGGTGGTCAACGGGCTAGCCTGAACATCACAAACAATATATCAATAACAGATATAGCAACTAACAACACATACAACAACCATGAAGAACCAAAACAGAACTTTCGCCTTGAGACAGCCAGTAATGGGGTGGGGGCGGGGGGGTGGGGGCGGGGGGGTGGGGGGTGGGGGCTTAACCGGTTTGTGGTCTATCAACCCTCGCCCTTTGTTCTGCCTTGGTTCATCAGATGCTTAGTTGTTCAACCCAACAAAAACAACCACCGCCCACACAAAGTCTTATAAAAAGCACCAAACCTGACAATAAGAACAAACTATACGTAAAACATTATACATCTAGTTTTACCTATTTTCAAATCTAAAATGTCTGGGCTAGCCTTAACAAACCATATATCAAAACAGTCAAAGCGACAAACAACACGTGAATCAAGTAAGAATCAAGCAATGAAATTACTGGAGGGTCAGTCGGGGTGGGTGGGGGGCCTGCGGTCAAGCCCTTGGTACCGCTTTTGTTCATCAGACACTTAGTTGTTCGGTTTGCGTGAAAGATTCCTAACTCATAAGTGTAATATCGCGGGAACAAAAATAAAACTAAGATAAAACAAACACGAGGACTCACAGAAATAGCAACATTGAAATTCTGGGGCAGAAGAAACCTACCGGTTAAACCACGGTGGGCCCGACTCACGACGTAAAAGTCTGCATACAAATGAAAAATTGCACTGATATGTCGAGCAGTTGTCCAATTCGAAGTTTCAAACCAGTTTGCACAGCTTATACCTAATCCAAAGACGCAAATCATGTAATAAATTTATGATTGTTGTTGTAGCAGTTCAATTTTTGTAGCGATGTTCTGTCAACACCTCAGCAGAATGTACCAATATTCGCAGGACGGGGTACCGTTTAAAAGGCGACCATCATTTCAGCTCGTCTTCCGGGAACACCTAGCTTAAATATCTGGCTCTTCTTTCAAAATAACCATTTTCAGGGCCACAGCGTTGGTACATGTTCGCTACCATGTAGCTGCCTTGCAACCTGGTATTGCCGCGCCAAGGTCAGTATCATCCATCTTCTGCATGAGAAAAAAATGAATTTAATAAAGCATTGTTTAAGCAGAAACTTGTGCGTTTTTATTTAATTAGCAGTTGACTTGAGACAAAATCACGTTTTCAAACATATGTCATAAAGCTGCTCTTGCATTGCTTCACATTGTCACGTTTCTGTCAATATATTTCATGTCTTTAGTCAATAACTTAGAAAGTACATCATTACTTGACCACTGTTAACTAAAACCAAGCCGTAACAAATCGTTAAAATGCCTGGAGTCAACAACACGCCTACCAATCGCTCTCATGCGAAACCGCGGTTCAGAACGCCAATCCATGAGAGGAGTTTCCGATTTTGCAGAAGGGGAGCCAAAATCATAAACAACTTTGACATCGGCACAAGGTTTGAGGTATTTATTTTCTCTGAAAACTATTTATGCAAAATATCAGAATGCTAGTTTGTCAGATATAGATGTTTCTTCGGCACATGAAAGGATTAAGCACATGATCTTGCATTTTTCCAGATATGCATTTAGTACGGCGGAGCATGTGTTCGAGGTCAGTCTCGGCGATATATACATGTAGGAAAAAGTCTCAATCTCTTGCTTGATTTTGAGTCTCAGACCTTGTCAGTCGCAAAGAAGTGAACAGAACTACTGTAAGCGTGAATCCAAACGTTCAAAGTAAGCTTTTTGCGTTGGACAGTCTAGTTTTTAGAAAATATACGCAAAAACTTGGCGTCGTCTGCCCGGTTCCGCATGAGATGTTAGAAAATATAAGGAATTTTTATCAAACACAAAAACAGCTTCTGGACAATAATTTGATCAAAACTGACATGAAGCCTGTGAAATATCATTATTTTATACATTGCACATGACCTTCTGGATGTTTTAATCCTCGTTTGTCTGTCTTTTAGGCATGCAAGAGGGTTTGAAAGAGGGTTTGCAAAAGGCCTAGAAAAGACAAAAAGGGAATAAAAAACAGCCTTAAAGTAGTCATCTGCAATGTATAAATAATGATTTATCACAGAGTTCATATTAGTTTTGGTTCAAATATTGTTCAGAAACTTTTTTTCCTATATAAAATCCTTATATTTTCTATTATCTCACGCACGTTTTTTTGCGTATATTTTCTATAAGCTAAATTGTCCAACACGGAAAGCTTACTTTAAACGTTTGGATTTACGCGTACAGTAGTTCTGTTCACTTCTTTACGACTGACAAGGTCAGAGACTCAAAATCTAGCAACAGAATGTGACTTTTCCCTACATGTGTATATCGCCGAGATTGACCCTGAACACATGCTTGCTGTACTAAATGAATATCTGAAAAAATGCAAGACCATATACCTAATCCTTTAATATGTGGAAGAAGCAATCTATATATGCGACAAAATGGCATTCAGTAGTTATTACTGACAATACCCGCCCCCAACACCCCCCCCCCCTATTAGCTATTACTGACCGTCCCAAGGCGGTACTTTCGTTGCGGTTGCATTTGTTTTATGTTCAGTGCTGTTGAATTTATTGTGTTCTCTATTAACACTTCTATAATAAAAATAGAAAATAGGTAAAAATATACTTAGCCAAAATAAAAACTTGACAGTCGCTATTTTTCATCCTATGGTAGTCGAGAAATAGTGAGACATAAAAATTCTTTTACTTTAAGAAAATGTAATTATTCTGTCATATCATAATCACAAAAATTTCAAGATTCCATAGATACAGCGAAATCGAGGCTATTGTAAACGTCACAAGGGTACTTTTCTGTTTTCTATGCTCAAAACCAAAAAAAAAATACCAAATTTAAAATCGTCGAAGTCTGCTTAAATGAAAAAAATCTGTTGGCAACGCTTTGCCGTTATTAAATCCAATCTGTATGGACTCATAAGCTAAAATTATGCCGATGCACGGTCGACTAGGAGGCCGTAAGGACCAGACGAAAAACCTCAGTCCACGCCATTATGAAGTCAGAAATTCAGTTTCAATGAAATTCCCATTACACATTTGAGTCTTTATGGCAGTTTTAGAAATGGCTTTCAAATAAATTTAGTAATAAACACGTTGAGTTTGCAAGACAAGCAAACTAATCACGAAGAAATAACGAAAAAGACGCATTGGTATAGAAGATACGGCATTTCATAAATCTCTCTATGTTTAATTCAAAGGGAGGTAATCTGAAAGTTTTGAAACTTTAAACGTTATTATCAGGTTGTGGTTACAATTACCATAAGCGTTTAAATTGTTTTCTATGCATACTGGAACTACTGTTTATGGCGTACAAAAGAACTTTCTTCTGCGCATGCGCAAATTAAAGTTCTTGTCTGAATTAATAAAATAGGAATAAGTTAGATAACTCCGGACAGGACAAACATTTACCAATAATTTTCATGATTTAAGTAATCAACTGTCTGTCTTACTCGAAAACATCCATATATACATTACAAATTCGCTAGGTTGGCCGGAATTGAGAAATAAAAACCGTCAAGTTTTTATTTTTGTTCAGTATAGTTGTTAAATGTTTTTCGTATAATTTGCTTAGTCTGTTGTAACCCTTCTGTTGGTCTAAATTATTTAGTTCAGTAAAGATAGCTGAGTTGCCACCTATTTGTGAAAGAGCTGCTGACTCGGCTTATCACTTGTAATTTATTGTTTGTTGGGATGTCTTTGTCAATCTTTCCCTTTGATGTTGGAGATAGGGTTTGGGATCTGATTCAGTTAGTTCCTGAAGTGTAGTTAATCTTTAAATTCTTATATACCGACTCAAAAAAGTTCCTATACATGAAACATCATTTAAATCTCTATTTATTACAGAAGTAAAACGCTCAGATTTTTATTTCTGCAAGAAAGAGTATCCATTTGCCTGTACAACAGTTCAATTTGATTTAATATTCTGAAATTCAGCATGGTACAAGAATGTCTTAAACACCACAGGGGTCATTTGTCGTTTTCGCAGAATAAAATCTTTAAACTTGCAATACTGAAATGAGTTAAAAATTCTCTTCATCAAAACATTTTCTCATATTGCCTCATGCTAGATTGAATTAGACACTTTGGGTGTCAGACCGCAAAACGATTTGGGAAAATCGGCCGCTTCTCGTACAAGAACTAAAGTCATGACAAAGGTACTTCATTTCACAGAAACTGTGTTTAATGTCACTTTCAATAGAAACTTCATAGACAACTGAAATGGCAAAAAGTTTAAAGTGCGCGACTTTTATTCAATATTTATCATAATACCAAACGGAGATAATGATTATTAAAGCGATTTTGAAGGAATGGCACTAAAATCAAGACAGGTATAGAACAAAAAGCAGTATGAAAATCGCTATATTTTTGATTCAAAGGGAGATAATCTGAGAATTTCACAAATTCAAACACCGCTTGTAGTGTCTGATTACAAAATGCAGTAAATTTAAGATGTTTTCCGAGTTTCATGCACAATGACCTTTAATTTTCAGAATCAGTTTCACATGTGCGCATGCGCATTGCTGGCTTACATTCCAAATTACTCCACAAGAATATTGCAAGATAACTCTTGAACAGAAAGGTCTGGTTTAGAGATGTTTGCGCTGTTTGTAGCTGAATGTCTATAAGATGCGTCAAAAGCCTTGCGCCAGTGTACGATATTGTGTTGTTTCTCATGTCTTGTCTTGTATGTCTGTAAATGTGCAGTTGCAGTAATAGTTCATTTCAGTGCGCTTAGAGTTACTTTTGCCAATTTTGTTTCTCTCGCTGTTTTGGCGGATTTCCTAAGATTTGCTGATACAGTTCTCCGGCAATAAATACATTTCACCAATCAAGTTGTTATTAATTGCTGTTCCTGCTTATTGGCGTGGTGGCAGCGGTTCAGAACTCTATCCAGGAATCGATACAAAGATTCTACAAGCCTCGTAAAGTGTAATCTGGTACAGCACTGTCCTACGTACTGCTTTTAAGAAATCAACTCGTCGACAGAAAACTACGTTTCATGACTCTAAGTCAACACGTCCTTCCTGTCCGTTGTGTAAGGAGGCGGGACGCAGTCATGATCATTACTTAAGTCAGTGTAAATTCTTACCAGACTCAGACAAACAGTATATGAATAAGGTTCGTCAAACTTCTGAATCTTCAGACTTACTAGACGATCTAGTTTGCAGCGAGGATGACGACAATGACTTTAATGTGGATGACTCTGTTAACTTGTGCTATAATATAAACACTTCTAGACGTGTAACCACAAAACAATCCCCATATTTAAAAGTATTTCACCATCATCATCCCTTGCAAGTAACCCTAGATAGTGGTGCTGAGATAAGTATGATGAAAGCTTCTGTGGCCAGTCGCATAGGTGCTATTATTAAAAAAGGTAGTCAGAGTGCTTTGCAAGCTGACGGTGTGACACCTCTAAATATCCTAGGCGAAACACATGTAGTTCTATCTAGAAACAATCACAAACTCAAATTAGAAGCTCTTGTTGTTAATGACCTAGATGTTGATGTGCTCGCAGGAATACCATTTATGACACAAAATGATATTTCTATCAGACAGACCTGCTAAGCATCAGATTACTATTGGTGGTTCAGATGACGTGTATTATGGTCCTTCTGCACCTGATTCTCCACAAAACCGTGTACGCCGTACTCAGGCTTATATTTTAAGATCAGGAGCTTCGTCAACTGTTGTTTGGCCTGGAACTTTTATTGAATTAAGTTTACCCACTGACATTGCACCAGACAGCTGCCTCACCATTGAGCCAAGATCTAAAGTTTTGCCTCCCCCTCAGATTACTGAAGCTGTGAGCGATAAAATTCGCATCTTTAATGATTCTGATGAACCTCAACTGGTTAACAAACATGATCACCTTTGTCAGGTCCGTTATACAACCGTACCTAATTGTAACCCCTCTGATATGACATCATGTCCTCCAGTATCTAGTCAGCCTATCAAGACTGGTCCCTACTCTGCAACTGTATCTGTAGACCCGGATAAAATACTTCCAGAAAGTAATCGGTCGGATTTTAAGCGTCTCTTAGATGAATATGACGAAGTATTTAACCCTCGTTTTACTGGTTACAATGGAGCAGTTGGGAAATTTGAAGCCACCGTTAACATGGGTCCCGTTTTACCCCCACAGCGTAAGGGCAGAGTTCCCCAATATTCTCGTGACAAACTGGTCGAACTACAAGACAAGTTTGATGAATTGGAAGAACAAGGCGTCTTTCGTCGTCCTGAGGATGTCAGCATTACTGCTGAGTACCTAAATCCTTCCTTCCTAGTTAAAAAGCCTAACGGAGGCTTTCGGTTAGTTACCGCGTTTAGTGATGTCGGACGTTACAGTAAGCCCCAACCATCCCTTATGCCTGACGTAGACTCTACGTTACGCACTATTGCACAATGGAAGTATATTATAACAAGTAGCCCAAAGGGCAACAATTGCTCACCTGAGAGACATTGTAAACCTATAGGGATATTTAAGATGCTCAAGGGCAGCTAACTCCACAGTCAGTGGTCCAATCAGGCTGAAAATTAAACTCATCCAAAACATTATGTATGCCCTCATTTAATATATGGAAGTTTAAAAAGTATCCGATCAAGAGCACAATAGACAGAGCTGTCAAGGGCAGATAACTTCATAGTGGTTGGCCTGATCTGGCCAAAATTTGAACTTGTTTAAGATATTATGCATTCCCTCATTACCTGCAAGTTTGAAAAGGATCGGATCAGTAGAAACCAAGAAAAAGTGGCGACATTGATTTTTTGGATGCTCAGGGCAGGTACTCCATAGTCAGTGGTGGGATCTAGCCGAAATGCTAACTAATCAAAGCTTTTATGCATATCCTCATTACCTGCAAGTATGAAGAGGATCCGATGAAAAATGAAAATGTGATGACGTTGTTTTCTCCATTATAAGACTATGGGATTTTTTACAAACGCTCAAGGGAAGCTAACTCTGTAGTCTGTGCTCGAATCTGGCCAAATTTCGAACTTATCCAAGCTCTTATGTATGTCATCATTACCTGCAAGTATGATAAGGATCTACTCGAAAACCTTGATTGCAGCACCCTGAAAGACAAACTTGCTCGAGATATTGTCATGCCCTACATTTGTGTGAATTTATTTTAAAATCCGTTGAGAAATGTAGGTGCTAGAGTGATGACAAAGTTTTATTAAAAATAGCCACAGTAACCTTGACCTTGGGCACAGCATACTGAAAGTCAAACTTGCTTGAGTTATTGTCATACCCTACATTTGTGTCAAGTTATTTCAAAACCCATAGAGAAATGAAGGTGCTAGGGCAATGACAAAGTTTTTCTAAAAATAGCCACAGTGACCTTGACCTTGGGCACAGCACCCTGAAATTTGAACTTGCTCGAGATATTGTCCTGCCCTACATTTGCGTGAAGTTATTTTAAAATCTGCTGAGAAATGTAGGTGCTAGAGCGCTGACAATGTTTTTTTAAAAATAGCCACAGTGACCTTGACCTTGGGCGCAGCACCCTGGAAGTCAAACTTGTTTGAGATATTGTCATGCCCTACATTTGTGTGATGTTGATTTAAAATCCGTTGAGAAATGTAGGCGCTAGAGCTCTGACAAAGTTTTTTCTAAAAAAAGCCACAGTGACCTTGACCTTGGGTGCAGCACCCTGAAAATCAAACTTGCTCAAGATATTTTCATGCCCTACATTTGCGTGAAGTTACTTTAAAATCTGCTGAGAAATGTAGGTGCTAGAGCTCTGACAAAGTTTTTCTAAAAATAGCCACAGTGACCTTGACTTTGGGCTCAGCATCCTGAAAGTCAAACTTGCTCGAGATATTGTCATGCCCTACATTTGTGTGAAGTTATTTTAAAATCTGCTGAGAAATGTAGGTGCTAGAGCGCTGAAAAAGTTTTTCTAAAAATAGCCACAGTGACCTTGACCTTGGGCACAGCACCCTGAAAGTTGAACTTGCTCGAGATATTGTCATGCCCTACATTTGCGTGAAGTTATTTTAAAATCCATTGAGAAATGTAGGTGCTAGAGCGCTGACAAAGTTTTTCTAAAAATAGCCACAGTGACCTTGACCTTGGGTGCAGCACCCTGAAAGTCAAACTTGCTCAAGATATTGTCATGCCCTACATTTGCGTGAAGTTCTATTAAAATCTGCTGAGAAATGTAGGTGCTAGAGCTCTGAAAAAGTTTTTCTAAAAATAGCCACAGTGACCTTGACCTTGGGCGCAGCATCCTGAAAGTCAAACCTTGCTCGAGATATTGTCATGCCCTACATTTGTGTGAAGTTATTTTAAAATCTGCTGAGAAATGTAGGTGCTAGGGCGCTGACAAAGTTTTTCTAAAAATAGCCACAGTGACCTTGACCTTGGGCACAGCACCCTGAAAGTTGAACTTGCTCGAGATATTGTCATGCCCTACATTTGCGTGAAGTTATTTTAAAATCCATTGAGAAATGTAGGTGCTAGAGCGCTGACAAAGTTTTTCTAAAAATAGCCACAGTGACCTTGACCTTGGGCGCAGCACCCTGAAAGTCAAACTTGTTTGAGATATATGACTGTCATGCCCTACATTTGTGTGAAGTTGATTTAAAATCCATTGAGAAATGTAGGCGCTAGAGCTCTGACAAAGTTTTTCTAAAAATAGCCACAGTGACCTTGACCTTGGGTGCAGCAGCCTGAAAGTCAAACTTGCTCAAGATATTGTCATGCCCTATATTTGTGTGACGTTCTTTTAAAATCTGCTGAGAAATGTAGGTGCTAGCGCTCTGACAAAGTTTTTCTAAAAATAGCCGCAGTGACCTTGACCTTGGGCGCAGCATCCTGAAAGTCAAACCTTGGTCGAGATATTGTCATGCCCTACATTTGTGTGAAGTTACTTTAAAATCTGCTGAGAAATGTAGGTGCTAGAGCGCTGACAAAGTTTTTCTAAAAATAGCCACAGTGACCTTGACCTTGGGCGCAGCATCCTGAAAGTCGAACTTGCTCGAGATATTGTCATGCCCTACATTTGTGTGAAGTTATTTTAAAATCCGTTGAGAAATGTAGGCAATAAAGCGATGACAAGGGTTTTCTAAAAATATGTGATGACGTTGTTTTCTCCATTATAACACTATGGGATTTTTTTCAAACGCTCAAGGGCAGCTAACTCCGTAGTCTGTGCTCGAATCCGGCCAAATTTCGAACTCATCCAAGCTCTTGTGTATGTCATCATTACCTGCAAGTATGATAAAGATCTAATCAAAAACAGTCGAGAAAACGTGATGACGCCATTTTCCCCATAATAACCCTATGGGATTTTTTTCAAACGCTCAAGGGCAGCTAACTCCGTAGTCTGTGCTCGAATCCGGCCAAATTTCGAACTCATCCAAGCTCTTGTGTATGTCATCATTACCTGCAAGTATGATAAGGATTTAATCAAAAACAGTCGAGAAAACGTGATGACGCCGTTTTCCCCATTATAACCCTATGGGGGCTATCTGTTGCCATGGAAACCAGAGTTCTGAGCTGATCGGCACCAAAACCTAATGCAGCCTTTCCCCCACCCTAATGATGCTTCAGATAAAATTTGATTGCGATCGGCCCACTGGTCTCTGAGATATTAATGTTTGAAAGTGTTGACGCACGGACGGACCCACGGACGGACGACGGCTCGACTCCCATCCTATAAAAGTAAAAAGTATGCAAAGACCAGGAACTGAAACAATCAAAATCCAAATCCAGCCCTCAAACCATAGTTGGAAACAACTAAGATTACAAATAATCAAGATACAGAGAACATATGGCCAACCGAGTGAGCAGCTTGTTCCCAAAAGGTGGCCACTCAGCAACCCAACCGAACCAAAAATAATAAGAACATACATAAGGTAAAACATCACAGAAACTCTGACACCAAAAACAGGCAACAGAGAACCACAACAGAACTACCGCCTTGGAACGGTCAGTAATGAATTACTGGGGGGCTTAAATCGATTTTACAGGCCCAACCTCACCCTCTCGGCTCAGGTGAGCTAAAAACTGACCTCACCAGCGCATTTTATCAAATACCCCTCTCCAAAGACTCAATGAAGTATTGTGGAGTCGCAACTCCGTTTCGCGGTGTGCGAGTTTATTCCAGGTGTGCAATGGGTATGCCTGGATCTGAAACTGCCCTAGAAGAGCTAATGTGTCGTGTAATGGGGGATTTCGTTCAAGAAGGTTCTGTGGCTAAGCTAGCCGATGATTTATATTGTGGGGGGAATACCCCAGAAGAACTGCTTTCAACCTGGAAAAAGTTCTTCAGGCTTTACAGAAATGCAATTTACGCCTATCACCAACAAAAACAGTTATCTTCCCATGCTCTACAACTATATTGGGATGGATATGGTCCCAAGGAAGTTTATCTGCTAGTCCCCATCGCGTAGCAGTATTAGCTAAGTCCCCACCACCCGAGACGATCCGTGGATTGCGTTCGTTCATAGGTGCGTATAAAATACTAGGACGTGTTTTACCGAAATGCTAACAGTTAATTTCGCCTCTCGACCAATCCATAGCTGGCCTTCAGTCTCAAGATCGTGTTCCCTGGACTGACGAGTTATTCAAACATTTCAGTAATGCACAAGAAGCTTTATCATCACATAAGTCCATCACTTTACCCCAACCCTCAGACCAACTCTGGATTGTTACTGATGGATCAGTGTCTAAACATGGTATTGGTGCGACCCTGTATGTTTCTCGTAACAACAAATTGTTACTTGCAGGTTTCTTTAGCGCTAAGTTACGCAAACACCAGGTTACCTGGTTGCCATGTGAAGTAGAAGCTTTGTCTATATCTGCTGCCGTTAAGCATTTCAGCCCATATATAATTCAGTCCAAACACACTGCTTGTGTACTTACTGATAGTAAGCCGTGCGTACAGGCTATAGAAAAACTTTGTAGGGGACAATTTTCCGCTAGCCCTCGTGTTACCTAGGAGCGGCTGTAGCGTAGTGGATAACACTCCAGACTACCAATCCAGGGGTCGCAGGTTCGATTCCCCGCTTCTACGGTCTTTCGGATGAGACTTTAAACCGAGGTCCCGTCTCCATATGACCTCGTTGTTGGTGGGACGTTAAACCCGAGTTCACTCACTCACTCACTCGTGTTACCTCCTTCTTATCTACCATCAGTCGGTATCAGGTAAATTTAAGACACCTGAAAGGCTCAGCAAACATTCCCTCTGATTTTTCAAGTAGGAATGCACCCGAATGCAATGAACCAACCTGTCAGATTTGCTCGTTCATCGTTCAAACAGAAGACTCCGTTGTACGTTCTGTAAATGTAAAAGACATTCTAGACAATACAAAGTCCTTACCATTTACAACGCGCTCTGCTTGGTTCGATATTCAGTCCAATTGCCCTGATCTTCGACGTACACATGCTCACCTAAAGCAGGGCACACGACCATCCAAAAAGGTCACTAACGTTAAGGATGTGAAAAGGTACCTTGCAGTTGCATCTATAGCAAAGGATGGATTATTAGTAGTTCCACGAAACGATCCTTTGCAGCTTTCCTCAGAGCCCATTATCGTCCCACGTTCAGTGTTGGATGGTTTGCTTACCGCCTTACATATCCGGCTTGATCACCCGTCCAAGAACCAACTACTACTTGTCATGAAACGTCATTTCTACGCATTTGATCTGACTCAAGCGGTAGATCGCATGTATGAGTCATGTCATACGTGTTCTTCTTTACAGAAGTTTCCTGACAAATTAATCGAGCAATCATCTGAAGACCCTCCGGAAGCCGTAGGAATGTCTTTCGCAGCTGACGTATTGAAGCGTAACCGTCAACTTATTTTGATTGTTCGTGAAACAGTAACTGCTTATACTTCTGCGTGTTTAATTGACAACGAAAAACACGAAACACTGCGCAATGCTCTGGCTAGACTTGTCATGGAGCTTCATCCGTTAGATGGTCCTATTGCTGTAGTGAGAGTCGATCCGGCTCCGGGATTCGTTGCTTTGAAAGATGACAGTCTTTTGCAGAAACTGCGCATTGGTATTGATATAGGTCGCATTAAAAATATCAATAAAAACCCTGTCGCCGAAAAAGCTATCCAAGAGCTGGAAGAAGAGCTTCTGCGTCAAGAACCTGGTGGCGATGCGGTCACTCAGTTAGACCTTTCCATTGCCATTGCCCGATTGAATGCGCGGATTCGATTTTCAGGCGTATCTTCGCGTGAGTTATGGACGCAAAGAAGTCAGTTTACCCACGAGCAAATTCCAGTATCAGACAGGGATGTCATCTTTGAACAGTTCAAATGTCGCACCCAAAACCATTTATCAAGTTCTCTTTCAAAACATAAGAGCGGCAAATTTATACCTGCACCTCTACTCGGATAAGGATAAGGATAAATCACGTGCACGTAGTCGATACTTAATAGTGGCAGTTGACGGGGAATGGTGTTTTGTAAAAAAAAATTCACCGGCAGCCAGCTTCGCGCAAACTCGTACAAAGTTAAACTCAAAGAATGTTACAAAGTTCCATCTGACTTTGTCACCTCCCCTACTCATCAGTATTTAAGAGGCCATGATGATGATGATGATGATCCTGTTGATATCCCTGAAACTCCAAAAGCATTAACTCAGCCTATGACTCCCCAAGACTCTAGGTCAGAACCTGAGATTTTGATTGGAATACCTCAGGAGGCAACCCCTGATCCTGTGCAAAGCCCGATCTCCCCTGTCAGTGATCATGAATCACCTGTATCACAAACTACCATTCAAGAAGAATCTAGGCCTAAACGTACATCTAAACCACCAAAGTACCAAGAAGATTATATTCGGTATTAGCGTCATAAGTGGCAGTCTTGTATATATACTTCAGTTCAACTTACGGTGATCATCTTGATCTTTCTATTATAAGCAGATAGTATTTAGTCACTATATTGTTTTCTAAGATTGATCATGCATATTTGTTGTAACTCTTTATCCTTTTACTGGCTGAATAAGGAAGAAAGAAAGAAAGAAAGAAATAAAGAAAGAAAGAGTGGTAGCGCCAGTGTACGATATTGTGTTGTTTCTCATGTCTTGTCTTGTATGTCTGTAAATGTGCAGTTGCAGTAATAGTTCATTTCAGTGCGCTTAGAGTTACTTTTGCCAATTTTGTTTCTCTCGCTGTTTTGGCGGATTTCCTAAGATTGCTGATACAGTTCTCCGGCAATAAATACATTTCACCAATCAAGTTGTTATTAATTGCTGTTCGTGCTTATTGGCGTTGTTTATGTTCAATAGTTACCAGGTCGCACTAAAAGTTAGTCAGAAGTTGGTATCGGAACTTTTTTGAGTCAGTATATTTTGCATAAATAGTTTTCAGAGATAATAAATAACTCAAACCGTTTACCGATGTCAAATTTGTTTACCCTTTTTCTCCCTTTCTGCAAAACCGGAAACTCCTCTCATGGATTGACGTTCTGAATCGCGGTTTCGCATGAGAGCGATTGGTAGGCATGAACAATAAGGGAAGGGAACATCAAACTAACTGCTTTGTCAATATCACAAAAGTTTTAAAAATTGGGACACCATTGGAAACGTTTGGTTTTACAACTTAGTAATGCATCCAAAAATGCGGCTGGAATGGCAAACAGGGTAGACCCTGATTAGACTGGTCCTTTAGGGAG
Organism: Ctena decussata; assembly: GCA_963989385.1. Taxonomy (NCBI): domain Eukaryota; kingdom Metazoa; phylum Mollusca; class Bivalvia; order Lucinida; family Lucinidae; genus Ctena; species Ctena decussata. Next base: position 66,891,634 of record OZ022507.1, read on the forward strand.
CAGTCTGATCTGGGTCTGCACTGTTTGCTCACGACTATTTGTTCCAATACTTAGAATTTTACTGGAAATGACATTGAATCTGTGTTTGTTTTAATGAAGATGAATTTATTTTGCAACAAACTATTCTAGAACAGCTGCCAGATAAGTTCAGACGTCTGAAAAGTCGATTGTACTATTGAAAGTAGAAATACACACTAAAAGAGCATTAATTGCTTTATGCAGATGAGCCGGTGTAACGAAGTAAAGTGACCCCCATAGAATAACGACCCCCCGGTCATTATTCTTTAAAGAATAGTGACTCCCCGGTCATAATATTATAACTCCCCGGTCATAATATTATGACCCCCATACACGAAGTAAATCGACCCCTCGCGAAGAATTGCGACCCCCATAGAATAACGACCCCCGGTCACTATTCTTTAAAGGAGACCCCCTCCTCCTGCCGGTCATAATATTATTACTCCTCCACGCGAAGTTAAATGACAATTCGCGAAAAAGAAAAGAACGTCACCCAGTCTAACAACCCCCTTCCCCACAACCAACCCGTACAAAAATGATAAACAAATGAATAAAGGAAGAAGGTAAAAATAAAGTCATTCCGAGTATACTGTACGTACAGGCTCCTGCCATTAACCCAGTCAAGTCAAGGGACAGAGGCAAACAATGCAAACAAGATCAGATGCAGCAGAAATGCGCGCCTGATCACTTTCTTCATTATTTGCATAAAATTTACAGCAATTTCTATGAAATGGAAAACAAGAGGGTCATGAGGTCCTGAATCGCTCACCAGAGTGTAAAAAAGGTCAAAGATCAAAATCGTGTCATCGCTTGAACAAACCTGATACTATATGATTCCCAAAATGCTGGATATAATATTTTCAATATCATTAGACGTATGGGAGAAGAACAATTTTAAAGGTGTATAACACAAGGGCATAACGAACATCTCGGTTATGTGACAAGAAACTGTTGTTTCCCTGACTCATGGAGATTCCATGTGACATTTTGCTTCAATCGTCTGAAGCTGTTCAAATATGATCAAAGAATGGCCTTGACCTGTGGTACATGTACTAAAATTCTTTAAATACCCATTAAGTTCATTGACTATACAAAGTCTTCAAAAATATGTTATGGCATTTTGGAATATAAAGAAAATGTGACCGTTTTATAAAAAAGGTCAAGGTCAAACCAATATCATCATTCGAATAAATCTGAGATCAAGTCAGTGCCCAAAGCTATAACAAGGTTTCAAGGCCTTCGGTATTTTGGTTCCAGTGCATAAGATTTTTAAAGTTTAATTTCCATACCAAAAAGCAAATTCGACCTTCTTGTAAAAAAAGACAAGGTCATCCAAAGGTCATCACTTGAAAAATGTTTTTAGTATTTGAATACCTGGTGCTACATATCGAATTTCAAGGCCAGTGACCAACTGGTTCTCACTGGATGGTCGTTATTCTATGGGGAACCCATAGAATAATGATCGCCGGTCATTATTCTATAGATAAAGTGACTCCGTTTCTAATACATACTGACTCCCGTTAACCCCCTCCATGATAGCAACAAAATATTATTTCCTACCTAATCGACCAATAACTGATTATTAACTACTGCAAGTTTTATTATTAGTATTACTTGTTGATGTTTTTGGGAAGGATATGTGTGGTTGGCTTGAGGGCTGGTGGGTGGGGGTGTTACAATATCATAATCTTACGACCGCAGAGTCATTATATTACGACGGAGTAGGGCAGTGGCTGATCAAGAGGGGGTTCAAATGAACCCCATTTTCAGCCTTAATTATTTCAATTTCACGGGGAATTTCAGGAAAAATTGGTCAAACTGCACACATCGAAACCCCCCACCCCCTAAGCTAATTTGAACCCCCTTCCCAAAATTTCTGGATATGCCCCTGGGGTAGGGGGGTCACTATTCTTTAAAGAATAATGACCGGGGTCGTTATCCTATGGGGAACTCATAGAATAACGACTCCGCGGTCATTATTCTAGAGAAAAATTACTCCATTTCTAAAAGATACTGACGCCCGTTAACCCCTCGATGATAGCTATAAAATGATAGTCCCCACCTAATCGAGTACTGACTATTAACTCCTGCAAGTTTTATTATTGATAATACTTGTTGATGTTGCTGTTGCTACACTGCAGCTGTTGCGGCTATCGTAGCAGTAGTAGTGCTTACAAATTTCATGAAAAAAATTTGTTTTCGTGCCATTCAAGGGAATTTGACGAAATCTTCAACCCAGAAAATGACCAAACACATGTCGTTTCGATTAGTATGCAAATAAGTATAATTCTACCCAAGGTACTTTTCTTTAGAAATTAATGGCCGGAGTCAATTTAAAAAAAATAAAGTGACGGGAGTCGTTATTCTAGGCGGTCACAATTCTTCGTGAGGAGCGATTTAACTTTGCGTGGGAAAGATTTGTGTGCGTGTGTGTGTGTGTGTGTGGAGGGGGATGAGGGGGAGGGGTGCGTTAGTTTGTCAGTTAGTTTCTTAAGAAAAGTACCTTGTGTAGAATGTTAATGTTTTGCAAATTAATCGAAATGACATTTGTCTGGTATTTTCCGGTTTGAAGATTTTATCAAATTTCATGCAGTAGCACGAAAACAAATTTTCTTCATGAAATTCGTAAGCACTACTTCTGCAATGATAGCCGACACAGCTGCAGTAGCAACAGCAACATCAACAAGTATTAACAATAATAAAACTTGTAGGAGTTAATAGTCAGTACACAATTAGGTGGGGACTATCATTTTATAGCTATCATCGAGGGGTTAACGAATGTCAGCATCTTTTACAAATAGTGTAGAATAATGACCGCGGGGTCGTTATTCTATGAGTTCTCCAAAGAATAACGACTCCCCGGTCATTATTCTTTAAAGAATAGTGACCCCTACCCCGTCATAATATTATGACTCCGCGGTCATAGCTTTAATATGTTATAAGGCATCCCCCTCCCCCCCCCCCCTTCAAACACACACACACATCCTTCCTAACAATATTAACAAGTATAAACAATAATAAAACTTGCAGTAGCTCATAGTCAATAAGTGGTCGATTAGTGTGTGTGTGTGGGGGGGGGGGGGGGGGGGGGGGAGGGGATTAATACTTTATAGCTATCATCGAGGGGGTTAACGTGAGTTAGTATATTTTAGAAACGGAGTCACTTTTTCTATAGAATAATGACCGGGGTTCGTTTTGAGTTCCCCACATAATAACGACCCGGACCCCGGTCATTATTCTTTAAAGGAAAGTGACCCCCTCCGGTTATAATATTATGCCTTCCCGGTCATAACATTATAATAGTATGACCCCCCCCCACCCCCACCCCCACGCACACCACACACACACACACACACTTTACAAACACACACACACTTCCGACGCGAAGTTAAATGACTCCTCACGAAGAATTGTGACCGCCTAGAATAACGACCAGCGTCACTTTTTTTAAGAAAATTGGCACCGGCCATTATTTTTTAAAAGAAAAGTACCCTGGGCATAATATTATGACACCTCTACACGAAGTTAAATAACACGATACGTGAAGAAATTGCTTATAAAGGGATCAAAAATGAATATTCGGTATATTTCAAAATTTCCTTCAAAGGTGTTGCTCTGAATTCCCTATAAATAGCACTTTGTTCATTTTAAGCTGATAGACTTGGATGTTTGGTGTTTTTACAATTGAATGACATTGAAAATTAGCAAAGTTTTATAGAGATACTTTCCTTTGCCACTTTGCATGTATGCGTGGACTTTTATATATATTTTATATCTGAGTGGCATGTTTAGGCAAAGGGGAGGCGGAGATAGTATACAGCTGAGAAACTAAAAAGTGAGAGGGGCAATTAGACCATCTGCAAATTGGAATAAGGCTAGCATACTATCCATTTACAAAGTATTGCATACTATGAGCAGCTGTAGTATTTTCTTCAGTGTAAGCATATTTAACAAAATAAATTAAATTCAGTAAATAAGAAAAATCGAAAAGTATATTGAAGAAGACTGAAAATGTCATGTACCCCTCTTGAGAAAGGCAGTGAGAGTAACTGTGCAGACGTGATGCTTTTCAGACTCAACAGCAAAACCTCTTTATAGTGCATAAATCTACCTGTCAATGCTAAACTCTTATATTGAATTAACACCATAAGTAAAAAAAATATGTGACATTGACTTTAATTTTTGAGGTGGGGCCTATATCTTGCACGCGATACATCGTCTTTATGTGGCTAATATTTGTTTCCAGCTATTTGAAAGTTTTCCCACAAATGACAAAGTTTACAGGTCAGACACGCCATTCTGTTTGCCAGAGTCATATAGCAGGACACCATTATCTTTGAAAGATCTCTGTGATCTTGACCTTCGAGTTAGGTACCTAGGACTTGCGCGCGACACATCGCCTTGACATTTATGCCAAGTTATTTTAAAATCAATCATCAAACAAGAGAGTTGTAACAGAGCGGACACAACATCCTGCATGCATAAGCATTATAAAGACACAATTGCTTCATGGGGAGACATAATATTATGACCGAGGTGGGAGGTGGGGGTCACTATTCTTTAAAGAAAAATGACCGGGGGTCACTATTTCATAGATGTCATCAGGGGGTCGTTATTTTTTAAAGGGAGTCAGTATTTTATAGAAAAGGGGTCACTTTTTATGAAGAATAATGACCGGGGGGTCGTTATTCTATGGGGGTCACTTTACTTCGTTACACCGGCATTCACCGGGAACGGACAATAGCCATTCCCAATACCCTTCCTTAAACACGAAAAAGTATAAGAAAACAATAACGACGCCTCACAAAGCAAAACAAGACAAGCTGCTTCTTTTTCTATTTCACTCTAGTTTATGAAACTATGTGATAGACATACATATACAATACAGATTTATGGACGTCATTATAAAAAATACTTTGTTCAACTGTGAAAATATGATATTAGCCGAGGGAGCGGTACAAGCTCATATCCTTTGACGGCCGGAGGTTTTAAGAAAATCGTTGGAAAAGGGGGTGGGGTCGAATATTTGACCCTAAATTTTGACTTGCTTACTTGTTGAGTCAAATCGAAAGTTCAAACGATAGGAGACCAGAGACTTATAACAATTCATAAGCCTCTATAGGAGACATATTTAGCTACAGAATTATATGACAATTATCTTTCTCATGACTTCAGAGGTGGGCTCCCACTATAAGTATAAATTACATTTATTTACATTCCGTATACTCTCATTATATCAGAGAGCTGAAAAACATTACCGTGGTTTCACTCTCTGATCATAAACTAGGCTTTATATGGTATTGGAATTCCGAGAATTATTTTTATTATCCTACCAAATAACTTTGTGAGGCTGTTCCTCCAGAGAAAATTTCATAGTTGTAGGGAATCTCCTTCAAAGAAATTTAGCCTTAGCAACAGCATAGCAACGACTTAAGTCGTTTTATGAATACGGCCCCAGGTTTTGAAAATTTTGTCATCAGTATGTACAGACAGGCGCCGTGGTCGAGTGGCTAGAGACGCTCGGTTATGGTGCAGAAAGTCGCCGGAAGGTCGTGAGATTGCGCCCAGATTTTGCCACCCGACGACTGGAAAACTCTCTCTATCAACGCAGCTGTAAACGGGTACCTGTTTTGAATCAGGGCAGGATAAGGCAGCGAAAGAAGAGGGATGGGCTCCGCTTTTCATTTGCTGTGCCCAAGACACAGTGGGCCCGAAGTTTAACCCCGACTTCCCCTACGGCTATTAGGCTATGGGAAACCTTTACCTTTATGTACAAAATATGTTTTTCAGAAGAAAATCATGTGATATAGCAGTTCAATTTATTGTCTACTAATACATAAGACCCATTTTCCAACCTACAGCCAACGCTACTTTTGTAATTGTTAATTTGATTGCCTGTAGAAAATAAATCAGAAAGATGGCAAAATATCTTTACAGCAGAGGTCAAAATATTGAAGTCTCATTATTGTTGACTTCTGCTGTAGGAGTGTACATTCAGTACTACAATTAAGCGACCTCTTGTCATAATCCGCTGGATGGATGTTATGCAAACTTGGCATGAATCATCTCAGCAAGTTTGGCTGCCTTGCACGAGAAGGTCTAAGTAGCCGGAATTATGAAAATCATCTCAGGATTAGCTGTATGGGTTTTGACCGAACATTTTTGCGTGCAATAGATTACAATGATGAATAAATAAAACGCACACACACACACACACGAGAAAACAACACAAGAAAACAAAAAAGGAAGAAAGAAATCCCCTCTAACGCAAAAGAGGTCAAAGGTGTCACTATCATGAAAATCTTTAAACGACTGGTTGTCACGAATGGCTTGATGGATTCTAGCCAAATTTTGTTTGAAGCATTCTTGCAGAATATCTTCCAAGGATGATGAAACATTACTGCCCTAATGCACAGGTAGTTCATAATGGTTCACCTCGGTTAATGACTGGATGGATTTTGAACAAATTTGTATGAAATATCTTTGCATCAATGCCTCTAAAGCTTACGGATCAGCTACTGCTTCGATGCGCAAATAATCTTTAATGGTAATTGTTGTCAAAATCGTTTTAAAATTGTTGTCTAGATGGATTTTGACCAAACTTGTTATGAACAGTCTCTCATCAAAGTCTGTCGAGATGCTTATGCACATTGATAAGTTATACCATAGAAGGCCTAAACCTTGCACTTCGAACTTGGTGAGCAATTCACATTCGTGTTAGACGTTTCGTATTTCAGGTGCTTATACATATTTTTATCATATGACGTCGCATCTGAGAGCGTATTAAAGCCACGCAATAAAACAATAATAAACTAGTGGATTAAATATGCAAAAAAAATTAATAAATTGTTTTTTTTGGAAAAATGTCATAATTGCAGACTTAGTCACTTTAATAAATTCAATAATACATTAGCACTCATGTAAGATCCTATATGTATTACAATTTATGAGCACCTATGTTCTCTAATCATGTAACTTGTCTCGTTAATTTTTGCGACTTAATAATCACAAAGCACAACCTTTCCCAAGACACCGAAAGAAGAAGAAATAAAAACTAAAAATGACATGACGGAACAGCATACGTTTACCACGTTTGTGCCGGGCCACGTAGCGCAGTCGGTAGCACGTCTGACTCAACAGACAGAGGTCCCGGGTTCGATACCCGGTCCGGCCACTTACTTTCGTTTCTCGTTCCGCTGTTTCAAGAAGGGCAGTTGTCAGATACTGGCGAAAGTATGTGCACTTAGTACTGGTTAACCGCTTAGGAGGTCTAAGGAATAATGTGGTTAGGCTAACTGACTGTCCCGACATGACCATAGATGTTAACCGTGGACGTAAAGCAACAAAACAACAACAGCAACAATTACCACATTGTTATTCGAAATTTCATACTCAGATGCTCATTGAGGTCAAAAGCTCATAGTAACTGGATTTGAGCCGCGACAAGACAAAACCAACAATGTGGTTGTGCGCCCAGTGCAGACTCAGATCAGCCTGGGCATCCGCCCAGTCTGATCAGAGTCTTCGCTGTCCGCATGAAGGTAGCTTAGGCCATTAGCTACCATTTGGGCACTTAACGAAGAGTCTGATCAGACTGGGCGGATCTCCAGACTGATCTGAGTCTGCGCTGGGCGCACAACCACATTGTTGGTTTTCTCGTGTCGCGACACATTTTATACATTGGGAAGTCCCTTGAACCACGAACTTGGAACTACTTTGCGGGGAGTTTTAAGATGCTCTTTTGGCTTATTCACCTGTGAGAGGGACTCGCTAACAGAGGAATTGCAACAGGAAAAACCTGAAATGGAACAGTCAGCAGTCAGCAGTAAAACTGCACCCACCTGGCACATGACGTTGAAAAGACGCCACACTGATGTCGATGCGACATCATTACGTCGGGACGACGACTACGACGTCATTTGCCTGCTGGGCAGTGGGTCTAAAAAGCTTTCGATTCAGATCTATCCGCTGATCAGGATTTCCATTGAACTGGGGATGCATTGCCCGTATTGGAATGATGTAGACAGTTCTTTTAACTACATGATTCTCTGCGACTAGAAGTTGATGGTGGGCACAGTTTTATTTTTCAGCAAGCTCTCTTTAAAATGTCTTACACAGCCAGTCATTATTGTGTTGTTAAATATTCCGCTTTCTCAGCCCGTCATTATGTAATCATTCTGTAATTTCAAGTCTATTCAATGCACGGTTGGCGGTGGGGTGTGGGATGAGATAAAGGGGAATCCTTCCGATTCTCAGTGGAATAAATAGAGAAAACCATGTTAGTGTCTTTTGATATCAAGTTTCTAGGGCGAGACCAGAAACATCACAGGAATGGCGAGGCTTGCCGAGCCAGTCCAACGTGTTTCTGGTCGAGCCCGATAAACTTGATATCAAAGACACTATCATGGTTTTCTGTTTATTATGCATCATTAGAATATTTTACGACGTAAAGAGAGTTAAACAAATGAAAAATAAACGCAGTTTTGTTAGGATTTGCTGACTTCGCGAATGCTTTATGGCGTAAGTCGGTGACCCAATCGAACGTTGTTATCACGGCCAACGCCAGTATGTAGCCAATAGTCTTCAGAAATCGCTTCTAAAGGCATCGCCTGATAACATTTGCGCAAGCGCAGTTCTAAAGTGACATGATATCAGATCATGTTATCATACCCCTGTTATCAGATGAATTTTGCAACAGATACATGATAAAAGGAAAAGAAAAGTGACACTTACTAAATATGATAAGCTCTAAGAATTGTAAAATGCGCAATGTTATCATTATATGTCCATAACAAGATTAATGAAAGCATCTCGAATAAAAGTGAAGAAGGAAAACTAAGGCACCATGTTGTGTAAAGTGCAAAGGGCCTGCTTGTTTTCTAATTGTTGTAATAAACTCACAACTGCTTTATTCGTTCTGTTCTGTTTCAATTCTCGTAACGACGTTCCCCAAGTGTCTCAGCGGTACGTAACCATAGTTAAATGCTTTACCGATTACGGGCATATGCTTACTGCCAAATTGTATTTCACAATTAGCAAAGTCAACTGCCACTGGTGTTACAATTACAATTGCAGTTCCAGTAGTTAATTGTTTTATCTCCATTTACAAATCGGACATTAACAATTTCAAGAATGGCGTATATAATTTGAGCCGCGACACGACAAAACCAACAATGTGGTTGTGCGCACAGCGCAGACTCAGCTCAGCCTGGGCATCTGTCCAGTTGGATCAGACTCTTAGTTAACAGTTCAAAGGGAAGCTAAGGGTCTAAGCTACCTCTATGCGGACAGCGAAGACTCTGATCAGGCTGGGCGGATGCCCAGGCTGATCTGAGTCTGCATGCGCTGGGCGCACAATTACATTGCTGGTTTTGTTACATACATACATACATACATACATACATACATACATACATACATACATACATACATACATATTGTGGAGTGGTGGTCGGGCGATGGTGCTATTATACATTCCAGTGCCGGGGCGTCCTACGTATTTGGATAAAAGTAGGACAAGGGCCTACTGTGCTTGCAGTAGGTGAGGGTGGGGTTGTTTGGATATTTTTTTTCTCCCATCTATCATTTATTTTTTCTTTTTTCCCTCTCTCCGGGAGACGGCCCGGTATACACTGAAATACTGTCTCAAAGGGCCGCTAACCCCCAAACAACCAACCAACTGTAGATAGATTGACAATAACAGACAGACATAACTGTAAGACGTAACTGCTCTAACTGGCTTTGACACTAGAATTTAATTGAGATGCAAGATAAAAGAATTTTGCTACCATCTTGTTACGACTGTCTGGCTGTAAATGAGCAACATTTTGTGTATTAGCTAAGGACAGACCACAAAGTTTAGAGACGTATAAAACGTACTGAAACGTACGTAAAATAACATTTTACTGTGCACTTGAAAGAAGGAGCTGTCATCTGTTTAGGCAATATCAGATGAAAATCTAAATAAGGTTTAGCCGCTTTTGAATAAAACCATAACAACATAACATATCTATCCAAACCTAAGCAGACTTCTTCCGTTTCTTTTTCTGTACAGTTCAGAATACAAGAATGAGTTACTTGCTAATGATAAAAGAGTTTATATAAGTAAGGACCAATGGACAATCCTTAAAAGATAACCATCATAACCGTTCAACGTATTTCGTGATCGACTAGGAAAATGCATTGAAATATCATCAGACCTAAATTCAGTTTCGATAATGATGGTTATTTTCTAGAATTTTGTGCCGCAAAATAGCTTTTGATCATTTCTTGTATAAAACTTATTTTTCTATCAACAAGTGACGCATTTTGGAATTTTAAAGTGAGGTAGACAACACTAACAAGGCATCTGCTTTGGAAAGACCTTGTTTTTTCAGCATTTGATGCATTTTTTAAAATCTGAAATTAGTGGTTATTTTCACTTTGAAATAAGCATTTATTATATTTTAATTTTTTCTTTTGATTGTTGAAAGCTGCTGCTGAAATAACCACACCATTGACGCATATCTAATTGTTTCAAGTAATTATCACAGAAGTCAAGTTTTGTCAACAAAACGCAGTGTCTTATATGGAAAATAATATTGTTCTTCGCCGATTTCTATTTTCAATCAGGTTTTAATTCAAAGAACGTCATGTACAGGCACGTTAGTTAGTCTACTAATCGACTTCAATTACCTTAATGAATTTTCTTTACAGGAAGTCACCCTTGTTAGAGTGCTTTCATTTTCTTGACACACAAAGCTGGATACACTGTAATAACTGTGCCAAGATACACGTAGTCCATTTCAGGATACGGTTTCTCATAAAGAAAGCGGTTCGATTATAGGTTAGTTTCTTTTGAAGATCGTCTAATAACAGATTGGCTTTAGTGCATGTTCTAGTATGTGGGTACCATGCGCACCTTAATAGAAGATAAGCTGAGCTGCGCCACATGAAAAAGTACCTAATGGTAAGTATACTATGCACAATAAATATAGCAATTTTTTTGTATGTGTCAGATCCACCATATTAGGATTTTATTGTCACTTTACTGCATAAAGGAATAAAGGCCGATCATTCGAGATGGACTGGCACGTAAAAGAATCAAGATTGCTCAGTTGTAGCGTTTGAACTATCGTGACGTCAGTTTTTATGACCATTGTATCTGCATGACATTTATGATCATGTACAAAAGCTACAACCATAATGAGGCGGCTGGTTTGCTGTTAAAATAAAGGAAAACGCTCTAAAACATTTGAATATGCTACCAGTATGAGGTTTACAAAGTTCGAAAATTTGACGTTTTCCCTTATTTTTACGTTATCGTCTTAAAAACTTGTTTCTAATCGGTATTTCTTGAATCCCTTTTGAGTATATGATTGTTTGGTAGCTACCAATATGATAATGTAAACAATTCAGAAAGAAAATTCTTCCCGGTTACTGAGCATAAGTCAAAAGTCTCAGACTAACGTCATCATTTTCTCACAGTTACGTTATACTTCAATGAAGAAACTTCTCAGTTAAATTAATCATGGTGTGACCATTAATTTTAGCCTGTTGTTTTTCTCGGGTTTTGATTCTGCATTGAACTGAAGCACCCATGAATCATTGCACATTGGACCGAATTAACACGTTTTAACGTCAATGGCGCATGCTAAGATTCGTCATTTGTTAAGCTTAAACATATCTTTTTCACAATCAATAGCTATTACAAGAAAACTGAGCATGAAAATGTTGAGAAATACCGTACAAAAAATCACATGCTTACCATTTTTATGTTGCTTTTCAATGGGTGCGAATTTCGGCTAATGACCCCTTTAGCGCTTATCGCTTTTCCCCAATATCGTTTTTAAAGATGGCTTCTGTAATCCCATGGTATCTTAAGCCCCAAATACGGTTCCTTTCAATTCAATTTAATTTCGCTCAATTTTACAATTCAGTAATGAGAAAAATTGCAAAATATAAAAAATTGCTAAATATTTTTTGCATAGTATATGAGCAGAGAAGTCCCATATCAACCGAATTTCTGTTGATAGTTCGTGACAAAAACTGTCTTCTGTGGCATGGGAATTATATTACAGATAAGCAGCACGTGCTCATATGAATCTGATGAGCATGCGCAGATTGCAAAGTTGTATAGAAAGGCAATGATCGGGACCTGGTACAATCAAACTCCAGGCGCCGTATTCATAAAACGACTTAAGCCGTTGCTATGATGTTGCTAAGGCTGAATTGTTATAAAGGAGATTCCCTTCAGCTATGAATTTTGCTCTGGAGGAACAGTCTCCAGAGCAAATTTCATCGTTGTAGGGAATCTCCAACATATAAATTTACCCTTAGCAACAGCTTAGCAACGACTTAAGTCGTTTTATGAATACGGCCCCAGATCCCACCCACGGTAGCAAGCTGGAAATAGTAACATGAAGTGTAAGATAAAACGATAGGAGGCAAAAAAGAATGAAGAAGAAGACAAAAATAGGTATTTAAAGGTAGGTTCCTGGCCTAGCGATAACCTTCTTATTATGCAATTATGTTCACAAAATAATTTTGTCTTTTTCTGGGTAGTATTGAATTCTCTTATTTTTCTGAAACTGTTGCTACTGAGAAAATCGTCAGATGTTGTAGGATATAGTCGTTTTCCCTTTGGTTTATTTTCTTTTGTTGGAATTCCAGTTCTAAAAGTAAATATGTATATATGTCTACAAGTCCGCAGTTTCTGATGTCATTTGCCAACGGATATTTTTCTCTTGCCGTGAGCTCTTCCAGAGGTACTGGCATGGTGGATGGGTTAAAACTATCCCGAAATGCAATGCAGCATGACGCCAGCTATGTTATCTATTTTTGGCGCGAACTAAAAATAGCGCTAACTGGTGTGCGAAGCAGAGTTAGGAAATCCCTTGCAAAACGACTTTTCTACGCATTTTTGATTTACACTTTTTAGTGAAACTTATTCATTTCCTCTTTATACATGTTATAAGTGCTTTTCAACAACTTGGATAAAAAATCATCAAAATTATGATGCGTTCCAAAGTACAGGAACCTACCTTTAAAGAGATTAAAAAGCAAACTACACATTACCTGACTAGACTGCGATTACGCCCAGGCTTGTTTGGTCTCGTTGATTATGCATATGCCTGTATGGTGTTTCTTAATTTACAATTGATAGAATAAGAAAGAATCACGCAAAATTTACACCTGCTGCTGACTTCCCATAAGTGAATCCATTTGGATAAGCTATCTTTATCTTCCAATGAAGGAGAGTAGCCTCATGGAGTGACATCAAACTGACGTCGTGATAACTGGGTGAGCTGACTGACCACTCACTGTTTCATGTTTCAGTGCTGGTCATCATTCACAGACTCCCGTCAACCCGGATTTGCTATTTTCGTTTCTTTACTCTACTCCTTGCTTTTAAAAGAACAAACTTTTCATAACTTATTCGTCTTCACTGCACAGCCATGTGAAGGCTGGAAAACATTTCATCGTACCCCATCATAGGGCAGACAATATATTTTCTGGTCATTTGCGATCATTGAAGTCATTTGCAGTCATTCTGCAAAAGCAGGTACTGGAGTACGTGGCCCGGAGTTTTTCATATTTAATCGCTGGTCAATAACAGCTTAGGTCAAACAGTGTGAGCTATTTTATTTATTTTGAATCAGTCAATCCCAGTTTTCTTTTCTCGTGTCTTTGGTGCATAATGCATTTCTTTCTGAACATAATATTACAAATTGCTAGTTGAGAAAAAACTTATTATAATAAGTGACAGTAATTTTGTTTTAAACTTTATTTTCCTAACATGATATTTTATACAAAAGGGGTTCAGAAGATAGATTTTTTTTCAAATCTGTATCCAAATACTGCAGTCAAAATAATACTTCTGTAGCAAGTGATTTGAAATAGAGGATCTTACACGAGTGGTCATTTCATATGAAATTTATGAAACGAGCCTTCGGCGAGTTTCATGAATTTCATATAAAATGACCACGAGTGTAAGATTCTGTTCATCATATAACCCTTTAATAAGGAATTTTATCGCTTTCAAAATGAGCATTATTTCAATAAGAAAACGCATTGCTGACACGGACGTTGTAAATGACGTTACGTGTACGCGCCAAAGAGTTATTGCACGTGTGGTCATACGATTTTTATGACACGACGTTATCCACTGAGTAACTGCGACGTCGTATGATAAATTAAAAAAAAAAAGTGTTGATACAAGCTTGAAGAATCTAATGATTTTACCATAATGTGATTTGCATTTCAAAAGAAACGTCCCCATTTTGCAATCGTCTTCGGCTTCATGGGAACAGGAGAAAATAGTAATATAATTTCAATGGTCGTCTGCACCATCTTGAAACAATTAGAGTTGGAAAAGTACAAGTCGTCAAGGTAAGATAAATAAGAAAATCATACATGTTAGAGTAAGCTTGAATCTGTACAAATTTAAATCAAGACGACATAAATGAATCCCGCCCTAGGATTAACATTAAACAAGAAAAATCTTAAAAAAAATGGAAATGTTTTATTTTTGTAATATGTCTCCAGGTGAAGAGTTGACAATAACTTTCATGAATGTGGCTCAAGTGAGCTGTGTCGGTAGGCATCCGTAATTTTGACTAGGTAGCGATAATGACCTATCTCAAGATTGAGCTGTCCAATTTTTGGACTGCTGTCACTCTTGAGATAGTCCCGGTTCGAAAACAGTTACCAACATGATACAATGTTTCTTTGTGTGTATTAAGTAGAAATCAAAAGTAGATCTACACTGAAAAAAAGAAATTTTTGAATATCTGCGTCTGTTTTCGATAAAATTTCCATTGTAAATTTACAAACAAGAGAAACATTTTGAATTAACATCTGACAGAGTGCAAGTATCCACGCAGTGCAGTACAACGGGAAAAAACGAAGGTTAAATATTCATTGACCTTTGATATTATTGGCTAAATTTTGACATACACGTTATTTGACCGATGAAATCTTGTGAAATGTGGATCAAAAGTGAAATTATACTCGGCTGCGCCGAGAAAAGAGTGTGGGATAAAGTGTCTTAATAATTGAGGTATTTGTTTGGTAACTGTCTTAAAAACCTAAATGAAATAGAAAATCCCATGCACAATCAAATGATCCGACGGTAGGAAAAAGAATGACAATAGGCTCTATTGCAAAGGAGCAGTCTGCTCTTAGTTTGCACAGTTTCCTAGGTCATTTCTGTGCTTGTAACTATAAAGAGCCGCGTCACGCGAAAATGGAGCTTCACATGTTAGTGAATAGAGCCTGTGAAATCCTGCAGTCTAGCAAAGCCATTCTCTTGCGTCTGCAGATTTCTTAGATGTGCGAACAACAAAGGCACAGATCAGACTGCGCGAATGCGCAGGCTGATCTGAGGCCTTGCTGTTCGTCTATGCGTTAAACACCCTTTTTTTGTCCCTCGGCTCCCTTGCATTGTTGTTTAATGGTAGTGCTGGGAATTCATTTAAGAAGCCATATACTAGATACCAGAGCAGCTTATAGGAAGTGAATTTCTCCATAATCCAACGTGACAGGCAAATGAATTTCATTCACAAAAGGATAGATCTGTTGAATTGAAAGGTTTTATGAAAATTGAATGTCAGGAACAAATAGCACAGGGAATGAGATCTCGTACAACAACACATTTAATAGTGAACTTAAACTTGCCTTGTTCTTATCGCATCTCAGAGTATAGCTATAAAGTTATTCAAAACTGTTTTCATTCTATACCCAGCAAAAAGGTTCTGCACACTGAGGGTTTTTGTTAATTTGTTAACATCTGACAGTTATTGGTAATGGTCAGGGGAGGCAGCAGTGCCAACGGCAGTACCGAACTGGTCATCGTTCCGGGTATCATGAACAGCCGTTGATACACTGACGAAATCCTGTGCCCACATATGTACCGTATCTTCGACGATTGGGCCGGAATGCCGTCTTCCAAGATGATAATGCAATTAAAATCTAAAAAGTTCCTTCAAGAGCAGAGAATACATACAGAAGTAGGAATATGGGCCAGACTACGTAGTTTCGGCTAATAAAGCCTCGTTAGTGACCCTGACAATATCTGGTGACGAAACCAGAAAAAAAGCATACTGTAATTTCTAAATTTTAATTGAGCAGTCGATTCAAAGACTGATTAATTTCAAAAGGATCCAAATAATATAAAAGACGATGATCTAGAATAATAGTCTAAATCGATCTCAAATTTTAGATTTCTCAGGATCTATCCTCTGATCTCAAAGGATGTAAATAAAATAAAATCTGCACTATGGATGATGTACGGGGAGACGTTTTACGGCGGCCACACGGCACAACACCAGCTGCAGTGAGGTACAATTAAAATCTAAAAAAGTTCCTTCAAGAGCAGAGCATACATACAGAAGTAGGAATATGGGCCAGACTACGTAGTTTCGGCTAATAAAGCCTCGTCAGTGACCCTGACAATATCTGGTGACGAAACCAGAAAAAAAAACATACTGTAATTTCTTAATTTTAATTAAGACCCCACCGTGCTCGCATCGTTGATGACCTTGAGGGAGAATAGAGTTATGACGTCGCGTACGGTATTGGGGAACAAAACGTAACGTCAAAATATCAAGCGTTGTGCCTTATGATATGGATATGGAGTTAATCTAGAAAATATCCTCTTTTTCATGAGCAAATTTCCACAAAATTTACACATCGACATTTCTGTGTAGCATTCCTTTGAGTATGCTTACCATGCCGACTTTGTTACAGAGTTACACGCATTTTAGCGCAAAAACCAACCGTTTCATGCCCGCATGAGGATTTACATCGTCTCAAAACCAAATATTATTGACCCTAATACCAGTTCACAATTTTAAAAAATCCGAAAAGGCTTTGCTTCCGTGGGGCTCATTTCATATATGTCCGTGAATGTACCCCAATACCGTGCGCGACGTCTATGCGAATTGAGTGGCCGCTAATGTCGCCTGACTCGGCCTGTATAAGACACGTACCGAGGATGCTACGCCGAGAGTGGGTCTTGATTCCTCAGCAAAAGATAAGAAGACTGGTGTTTCAATGTGCAGGCGACTAGTGGAGTGTCAGGTTCATCGTTGTGGTTACACACATTATTGAGGGACAGGTACTGAAGTTTGCAGCTTTTGACACCTGTACTGACTTTGGAAGTGAATAACTAGGACTCAAAAATGATTTTTTTTGTGTGTGTTCTGATTTTTAATAAAATGTCAGGTGAAATTAAATTTGTGTGTGATTGTAATTTGTACATGTTAAATAAAAAGGGAAAACCTCAACTGTGCAGGCAAAGCTGCAAACAACGTTTTTGTTTCACGGTTGCACTACATTAATAATTTGAATCATGAGCTTAGTGCACTAAGGCTTATGTGCAGACTTCCGCAAAAGTGAAGGCTGTCATCAATGACCACTTTTGTCATACAGCAATTAAAGTTGATGTATGTGTTGATGAAGACCAAGAGAGGCTTCCTACATTCCTCTGGCTACCTAAACGATATAAACGACCGTATAAGGCACGATTTATTGCTAACTCAAACTTGTGCACGACCACCGGGCTTTCTAACTTGCTAACTTCTTGTCTTGCTGTCATCAAAAATCATGTTCTTAGATATTGTGAAAAACTCTATCAAAGGTCAGGTAAAAAAAGCTGTTTTGATCGATTAAAAATTCATGTGAGGTATTAAATAAGTTGAAATAGGAGAAGAGCTCAATAAGCTATTAGCTTTCGTTCTGATCCCTTTCATTGTTTAGTTATGTTGTCTATATGTTGTAATGTTAATTCATTGATGAAATAAAATATGTTTAAACCAAATAAGCAGAAATCGAGAAGATTTTATGCGTCCAGTTTGTCTACATATGATTTTTCGACATTATCTACTACCTTGCCCCACAAAAATAAACTAGTGGATTTAACTGACACTGTTTTCCCAGGGAAATGCTCATTTCAAATTGCATGTAATGATAGGCATGCTTTCTTCACCTCTGAAGCGGTCAGGAACTATAATTTATGGTCTTGTCAGAAGCTATGGTGAAGCTCTCACCTCTCTCTTGGACAATATTTATATCAGATTTGGCTCTAAATTATATAGGTAAATTGTAGGTATTCATATGGGCACTAATCGTTCCCCTCTTGTAGCTGATCTGTTTTTGGTCTGTTATGATAGAGACTTCATGCTGTCCCTTTCAGAAGATACCGAATCTGAAGTTATTGAAGCTTTCAGTTCTACTTCTCGGTATCTGGATGACCTATTGAATGACACTAACTTATTTGATAGCATGGTCAATAATATTTACCCTTCTGAACTTCAGTTAGATAAGGCGAACGTCTCAGATACAGAGTCCTCATTTTTGTATTTACATTTACAATTAAAATTTACGATAAACGAGATGTTTCTGGTTTTGATATTGTTGATTTTCCATTTTTAGATGGTGATGTCCCTCGTTCTACATTCTATGGTGTTTAAATTTCTCAATTTATATTTCTCAACATTTGCTCGAGTGTCCAGTCATGTTCATGAATAAAGTTTTGACAGCAAACTTCTCAAACAAGGTTATAGATATCATAAACTTCGTAAAGCGTTTTCAAAATTTTATCGACGGTATTTAAATAGCCGAAACGTCGAAAAACGGACTATGCGTCTTCTTTTGAATGTGTTCTGTGCTCTTGAAGGAACTCTTAAATATTTTAATTTGCCTTCACTGCAGTTGGTGTTGTGCCGTGTGGCGGCCGTAAAACGTCTCCCCGTACATCATCCATAGTGCAGATTTTATTTTGTTTTTGTCCTTTGAGATCAGAGGATATCTTCTGAGCAATCAGAAATTTAGGATGAGTTTAGACTTTTATTCTTAATCATCGCTCTTTAATCATTTGGCCTCATTTGGATACTAATAAGTCTTTGAATCGACTGCCTTATTAAAAAGCAAGAAATTACAGCATGTTTTTCTCTGGCTTTCGTCACCAGCTATTGTCAGGTTCACTGATGAGGCTTAAATAGCCGAAACTTCGAAGTATGGGCCATGTTGTTTCTTTCGAATGTGTTCTCTGCTCTTGAAGGAACTCTTTAAGATTTTAATTTAGACTTGGTGTCTAATCATAATGTCAGATTGAAAACACTTTTTCTGCAAGGTCTTTCGGTACCTGAATGTTATGATGACTTGTATAAATTCAGAAAAATAATTGGTAAAATGACTTTCCTTATCATTTTAAGAAGGTAATAATGCGATAAAAAAGGTTAATTATATAGATGTTTTGCGACAAATGCAAGGTTGGTGGTTAACCCAAACAATGTTAGCAGCTTTGCTTACCTCTTCAGTTGCACGACGGTAGGTCGGGCCTCAGAATTTATGGACTCGCCAACCTAAATTTAACTTACATGTAAAAGTAACACAGACGGCTGGCGCCTGACACCCGTTCCGGAACGGTCTTGGTCGTGCCCACCGTGGTTTAACTGGTGGGTTTCTTCTGCCCCGGAATTTCAGTGTTGCTATTTCTGCGAGACCTCATGTTTGTTTTGTCTTTGTTTTAAGTTTGATTTATATGTTTCTGAAATATTACACTTATGAGCTAGGAATCTTCCACGCAATTTTTAAAAATAGGTGTTCAATAGGTTTTTTTCGTTGAATTATTCTTATTGTCATAATCGATGCTTTCGTGTGTATGTTGTGTGGGTTTTATTTGTTTTTTTGGGGTTGAACAACTAAGTGTCTAATAGATCAAGGCAGAACATAGGGCGAGGGTTGGTCGACCACAAACCGGTTAAGCCCCCGAGCGAATTCATTACTGGCCGTCCCAAGGCGGCACTTCTGGTTTGGCTCCTCTTGGTTGTTTTATGTGTTGTTTGTTCCTATGTCTGTTATTAATCTAATTGTTGTGGCTATATCTTGGATTGCTTTCACGTGACCCAGTTTAAGTGTAATTAGCAAAGTGGTTTTGTAGCAAAACTTACCTACAATTTCGAACTGTTGTTTCTGGCTGGTAATATAAAGGTGACCAAAGTCCATATTATTATGTTTCTGTCAATAAAACACACAGCCGAGGTTTATTTTAGTTTGACCTTGCTTTTCAGATATTACATGTATTCTTCTGCAATCTAATTACTTAATATTCCTTTAAAAAGCAATGGGCCACAAACCAAGCACAGCAAAGGAGAAATTTTGATGAGCTGCGGGTTGCATTTCAGTTATCATTAAACAAATCACACGCACCCGAGGCCCAGTTTTGAGGCCCTACTAGGTGAATTCAATGCTCCCTTGCCGTGGCCATCAGGTCAAAAATAAATTTAGAAAATGCCACAATGTAGGGACAATTGAGGTCATGGTATCTCTCATTCAACTGTTAAATAGTTGACAGAAGTTTCCCTCTGCGATAATCCTGTGACAGTGAATTTACTGGTGAGTAGCTTTCCTCTATCAACAAAGTCTTGTTAGTTAAAACAAGCCTTAGCAGGTAATGCGTTGTATGCGTCGCAACACGAGAAAAACAACAAAGTGGCGAGTGCGCCCAGCGAAGAACCAGATCAGCCCTACAGACAATGGTTCATACCAAAATTCAAACATCTGAGCCAAGTGGTTCTAAACAAGAAGATTTTTGAATATTTTTCTATGTATTTCTATGATTCAAACCTAAGAGTTCCTGCTGCAGGGCCATTTTGGACCCTGGGACCATATTTTGAACAAACTTGGTAGAGGACCACTGGGTAATCCAAAATACCAAATTACAAGCATCAGAGCCTTGTGGGTCATAAGAAGAAAATTTTTGAATACATATTTTTCTATGTATTTCTACGATTCAAAGCATGGGACACCCTGTCCTGGGGCCATTTTGAACCCTAGGGCCACCATTTGAAAAAAAATGGTAAAGGACTACCAGCCAATGCTTCGTACCAAATTTCAAAGATCTAAACCAAGTGGTTCTAAAGAAGAAGATTTTTGAAGAAGATTTTTGAATGTTTTCTTTGTATTTTTATGGTTTAATCTGTGACTCCCTGATGTGGGCCATTTGTGCCCTGGGGCCACCATTTGAACAAACATGGTAAAGGACCATTAGGCAATGCTACATACCAAATTTCAAACATCTGAGCCTTGGGGCTCTGAAGAAGATTTTTGTAAAAATATTCTGTGTATTTCTATGGTTCAAACCTGGGACTCCCTGCCATGGGGGCCATTTTGTGCCCTGGGGTCACCATTTGAACAAATTTGGTAGAGGATCACTAGGCAATGCTACATGCCAAATTTCAAGCATCTGAGCCAAATGGTTTTAAAGAAGAAGATTTTTGAATATTTCTAATGTATTTCTATGGTTCAAACCCAGGACTCCCTGCTTCGGGGCCACCATTTGAATAAACTTGGTAGAGGACCACTAGGTAATGTTACATACCAAATTTCAAGCATCTGAGCCAAGCAGTTCTGAAGAAGATTTTTAAGTATATTTTATTTTCGAACAGAAGACTCCATGCCCTAGAGCCATTTTGGACCCAAGGGCCACTATTTGAACAAACTTGGTAGAGGTCTACTAGACTATGCTTCATACCAAATATCAAAGCCCTAGGCCAAGCGGTTTAAGAGAAGATGTCATTTAAATCAAATTGTTGACGACGAACGACGGACGACGCATGACGGACACTGCGCAATCACAGTAGCTCACCCTGAGCCTATGGCTCAGGTGAGGTAAAAAGAAAGACAGATGAGAGAAAGTAAGTCAGTTAACTGAGAAAACGTTGTTAGGAGTGCTCTATTACATGTGTTTGCAACACGTATGCAGACGTAAACAACATATGAGCCGCGACACGACAAAACCAACAATGTGGTTGTACGCCCAGCACAGACTCAGATCAGCCTGGACATCCGCCTAGTTTCACCAGACTCTTTGTTAAGCGCTCAAAGGGTAGCTAAGGGACTAAGCTACCTTCATGCGGACAGCGAAGACTCTGATCAGACTGGGCGGATGCCCAGGCTGATCTGAGTCTGCGCTGGGCGCACAACCACATTGTTGGTTTTCTCGTGTCGCGGCTCATATCTTAACAGTCTACAAGGCCGGGGTTTGCCCATGTTTACATCAAATAGCCCATCCTTGCAGTTTTCTCCAGGGCTCTATATGTTATATATTTCGAAAACCATGGATTTTTATTGACAAACGCTTGGTTAATTCTTGGCCTGTCACTTTGCTTAATTCACAGCTGTCTATAATTATTATATGAGCTGGACACGAGAAAGCCAACAAAGTGACATATAAGCCAAGTGAAGACTCTGATCAGCCTGTACATCCGCCCAGTATGAGCTGAGTTTTCGCTTTCGCATGGAGCTAGCTGAGACCCTTAGCTCAGACAGTGGTCAGACTGGACGGATGTTCAGGCTGGTCTGAGTCTTCGCTGGGCGCACTTGCCACTTTGCTGGTTTTGTCGTGTCGTGGCTCATATCAAAAAGCGAACTAAAATCTGCAAATCTCATAGGTGTCTAGATATATATAACATTTCTATTGCCATAATTATGTCAATTATTAGATAATTAGAGGCAACGTGAATTTACGGTGATTATTCCCCCGCTTCTAAAAAAAAGGGAATATACTGGTCACGTTTGTCCGTTCTTCCATCACGTTTGTGTTGAACATTTTCAGTAAGTACTCGAGCGAGCTTCTGCAGACCATTTGCGTGATATGAAGACTTCTTGTTTATTTATTCGTAACAGATTATCAGCAACTATAAAAGGCAAGCTGTTCATATTCAATTCACTTTGGTACATGGTGCAAGAATTCACTGTTTGACGCGCGTGAGACTATTGGTGATGTCTTCGCTAAAATTTTATACATCAGACCATGTTTGGTTAACGTTTGGCGGTACAGCGCCCATGCTTTAGAAGAAAAGTATTAAAAAGGAGTGGCTAATGACAGTCGTCTGTCGCTAGCCAGTTCACGTCAAATTTACCACTGACAGACGCTTGGCACTAACCAATGTTTGTCAAATTTGGTTGTGGCAGACACCTATAAAAGCAATTTTTGTCAAATTTCCTGGTGACATTTGTCTTTTAATGGCGAAAAAGCGCTTTATTTGCCGCTGACTTGTCCAAAGAGTCTTAAGTTGCTTCAGATACTATGTGGCGTTTTGATTTGATCTGATCTGATGATCGGTTATGGTGTAGAAGGTTTCCAGTTCGAATCTGGGTTCGGCCAGCTGGCGACCTGAAAACTGTCTCTGTCTACCCAGCAGTAAATGGGTAGCTTTTTCGAATCAGGAAAGGATAAAACATCGAAAGGGGAGGGATGAGCCCCGCCTTTCATATACTGTGCCTGAGACACAGTGGGTCCCTAAATCCTACTGCCCCTAAAGCAGCTATGCTACCGGAAACCTTAACTTGACATTTTAGAAATGGAGACGGAAAAGAAAGACTATGATAAATTATCACATCAGAAGGCCACGAAGTTTCCAAACAAACTAGAAACCGTTTGAATGACAATCATGTCACCAGAAAATTTTACAAATTTTTTCTATTACAGATGTTTGTCATCAGCGATTTAAACCAATATTGGCTACTGCCAGACGTCTGTCAGTAGCAAATTCAACGTAAATTAGCTAGTGACAGACGACTGGCAGTAGCACATTTAACGTACACTGGCTAGTGACAGACATCTGTCATTAGCTTCTACCTAAAAAATACAGGGATGCGTAATCCAGTCAACAAGGCTAGCGGGAATATTGACCCGCTAGTACAATAATTTGGGAGAGTTTAAAAAGAAAAAAATGAGCTGTTGTTTCCAGCAACATTACGCGTCACCGCTCTGTGCTTGCGATATGATCCACTGCACATCTTATCTCCTAACAGTGCTGTATTAATAAAATAAGGTCATGTTTCCTAAGTAAATGACTTCTTTTCAGTTATTATAAAAATATCTATAAGACGACAGACTGTACAGGTGACTTGTTCGGGTTTGATTCAGACACCTATTGTCCAATGCTGCTGTTCTTCTACTGTATTTCCGATTTGTTGGTGCTTTTTATGTCGAAAGAATGCTGTTTGGGTTTTTACTTCATGCTACACCGTGCATTCCTTGCTCCTCTTCTTCTTTCTGTGGCTTGGGTGCATGTGGTTTTTGCTTTATGATTACATATGCGTAGCCAGAAGGGGCCCGGGCTTAAGTACGTTTCAGTCTTTGTGTATGGATATACCACCAACTCGATGACGTCGCATCGACGTCAGTACGACATCATTACGACGTCATGTGCCTGCTTAGACAGTTTGCAGCCTGGAGACGCGTCCTTTAACATGTTTCTGACTTTATAAAGTTGCATGGATTTACTAATATAGTACAGCCTGGATGCCCGAATTTCCGCAAGTTATAGATATACCACAAAGGTTTGAACCTGGAGGCCCGTACTTTAGCACGTTTCGGTCCTACAATTGTATGGGCATACCACCAAGATTTACAGTCTGGAGCCCCGCACCTCAGCACGTTTCTGACTTAATTAAGTTGTATGTATTTTATACACCATGGTTTACAGTTTGGAGGACCCTAAAGCAGTCGGAAAATGAAACAGAGATAAAGTTAATCAGGAATGCCAGGGTGCCAGGGTGTAAACATAGTGTATATACCTGCAGTCACTCATCGAAAATCTGGATCTACCGCTAATATTTGCAGCCTCTGAGCCCGGGCCTCAGCACATTTCTGTGCCTTTCATTTTGTGACTTCATGTATATACACTCCTCAATGTCAAAATTAATGAGATTCTACAGAATGTTAGCTGTGGACTTAGCAAGGTGGTTTGTCTGTCTAAGCCCCTGGCTTATGGCCTTTCCTGATAACTCCAATCTCTGTTTCATTTTCCGACTTCTAAGTTGGATGGTGGCAATTCCAGAGAAGTAATTCTTGTCGAGAAGAATTTACCCCCAATTTCGTTTGGTGTCTGTCTTAAAAGAAAGAATTTGCTCCATCTGGGAGGAAATTCTTGCCTTTGAGAGTAGCCTTTTGTTTGGAATGACTTCATTGTCAAGAAATGCACACAGGAAGTCACAAAAATGTTTCTTTTTGTCAAATTAGGGTCGAGTCGGGTAACTTCGGACAGCGGGTAAGCTCGGACATACCATTGCAAACAGTGAAAATCCAGATGAGACGGCTCATAATGAGCCGTCTCATCAGTATTTCACTGTTTGCCCAATTAATTTTGTTTTAATTCCAAACAACTGGCATATAAATGAAACAATATCATTGTCTGAATTTACCTGCTGTCCGAATTTACCTGACTTGACCCTAACGGGTGAACATGTAGGTGTATCCAAATGGATTTATTGCACAACCCGCAGATTTGCATTATAATTACTGTGTGAGTCCGTCCGTACATCCGTCCGTTATCAGTTATCGAAAACCGTTATCAGTTAGCGAAAACGCATATAACTCTTGAACCGCATGGGATATTTTGACAAAATTTTGCATACTTATACATGTCGAATTGTCTAACGACTCGCATGGATAACAACCTTATTTGATGGACTAGGGTTTGCTGAGCACAAGTTGAAAATTTACAGCCAACAATTGAAAATGCTCATAACTCTTGAACACCGCGGTAGATATGGTTCAAATTTTGTATGCTCATGTATTTTAACATTGTCCAGCCACCGGCATGCAAAACAGTGACGAGGCTTCACCGAGCATCAATTTGGCCGGTCTACCTCTTTTATTGAAAATGCCCATACCTCTTGGACCGCTTGGTATATTTGCTTCAGATTTTGTATACTTATGTAATTTAACATTGCCCAGCCACTGGTATGCAAAACAGTGACGAGGCTTCACCGAGCATCAATTTGGCCGGTCAAGCTCTTTCATTGAAAATGCTCATAACTCTTGGACCGCTTGGTATATTTGCTTCAAATTTTGTATGCTCATGTATTTTAACATTGTCCAGCCACCGGCATGCACAACAGTGACGAGGCTTCACCGAGCATCAATTTGGCCGGTCTACCTCTTTTATTGAAAATGCCCATACCTCTTGGACCGCTTGGTATATTTGCTTCAGATTTTGTATACTTATGTAATTTAACATTGCCCAGCCACTGGTATGCAAAACAGTGACGAGGCTTCACCGAGCATCAATTTGGCCGGTCAAGCTCTTTTATTGAAAATGCTCATAACTCTTGGACTGCTTGCTATATTTGCTTCAAATTTTGTATACTTATGTAATTTAACATTGCCCAGCCACTGGTATGCAAAACAGTGACGAGGCTTCACTGAGCATCAATTTGGCCGGTCGAGCTCTTTTATTGAAAATGCTCATAACTCTTGGACCCCTTGGTATATTTGCTTCAAATTTTGTATACTTATGTAATTTAACATCGCCCAGCCACTGGTATGCAAAACAGTGACGAGGCTTCACCGAGCATCAATTTGGCCGGTCAAGCTCTTTTATTAAAAATGCTCATAACTCTTGGACCGCTGGTATATTTGCTTCAAATTGTGTATACTTATGTAATTTAACATTGTCCAGCCACTGGTATGCAAAACTGCAAAACCAGCAGGTTTGCACTATAATCACTGTGTGAGTCCGTCCGTCCGTTGTCAGTTAGCGAAAACGCTTAATAACTCTTGAACCGCATTCTATATTTTGATAAAATTTTGCATACTTATACATGTCAACATTATCTAACGACTCGCATGCATAACCGTCTTTTTTGATGGACGAGGCTTTGCTGAGCACAAGTTGAAAATTTACGGTCAAGTAGTGAAAATGCTCATAACTTTTGAACCCCGTGGTATATATGGTTCAAATTTTGTATACTTATGTATTTTAACATTGTCCAGCCACCGGCATGCAAAACGGTGACGAAAGTCTAAACAGTATTGCACGACCCAAGGTGTGCACTTTAATCGCTGTGCAAGTCCATCAGTCTGTTTGTCCTTCCGCTGTAGTCAGTGAGTGAAATTGCTCATAACTCTTAACCACATGGTGTAGTTTGATAAAAATATGCATCATTCTACAAGAAATGACCAATTTCATTTCCATACATTCCTTCTGGCACCAGAAACTGATTATTCTACATTCACCACGGATTGTGTACATTACCATCAGTTGATTTTACTAGTGTTTGATCATATTAGTCTGAAACTAAATTATATTCTAATACAAAACTTAAGTTTAGCAGTCAAGTGTATACAGTCTATGTAATCTCTGTTTACCATATAGTTAAGAAAGGAATTGTTAAATTATTTGTATAAAAATACCATCCTTTCGCCAAGTTGCAACGAAATAATTAAAAAACAGTCATGTTCCTACGCCCATGCAATCTTATATAGTTTTTGTTATGACTAAAATATTGAATCAGACGGGAACGTGCTTACTTACATAATGTTTTATCAGCTTTTTAATAGCCAAGAGTATATTTATGTAAGGTGACTAGGAAGACTTCCATCTTTTCCGCTACTGTTACAAAGGGAAACAACTTTCGTGATTTCCTGTTTGCTACTCTGGTCGCGGAAACTCTTCAAAACGGAAATCTACTCTTAAACGAAAGAATTTGCTCCTACGGAAGCAAATTCTTTCCTTTAAGAGTTGACTCACGCTGATAAGGGAGGCAAAAATGAAACTGACACCGTTGCTTCCCATGAAAGTGTATCAATTCACCCTAAAAATATATTGCAGATGTTTGATATCTAATAAATGTGAGCCTTTTTGTGAATGGTAACAGCACAAAAGGAGAGGAAATGGTCTAAAAGCCGGATATATTGCAGTATCTAAAGTGCACTATCTTACGTAAGATATGACACGCAACAAAAAAGTTGTTTATTCGTACATACTATGTCCTTAATGCACTGACCATAAGCGAATTAATTTAAATGGACATACTTTCGGGAGGAGCGACTCTGTCATTTTCAATTCTGCTACATGCAGCCTATTCGCTTCTCAATTTTGCTGTTCCTTTCTCAATGGGGATTAGCCCTTAAAGGTTACAAACAATTTTTGCTAAGAGCAGATAGGTCAAAAATGAGTCAAATCAAAAGTTGTCTTTTAAAATTTGTCGTATTCATTCATGGCTTTTCATGAGTGCCAGCTGGGGAAGAAGTTAGCCAACAATTGTCTTAACTGTATTTAAGGATGGCAAATAGTTTGTAAGGATGGGATTTCCTACTCAAGTTATATGTACAGGACTTATTGTCCGGACACGTAAATAAACCCAAGGGAGATAACTTATGAGCGCGGCGTGCAAGAGTTATCGATTTTCGTTTGTCTCGTCTGATCTTGTACTCTAGATTAATTTATCTTAGGACCAAAAGGTTAGGCATTGATCGCTGACAGCAGAGGACGGAGAGATGAAGCCTTCTATTACCAATTAGCCTCGTTTCGCTAGCGACAGGGTGTGTGTAGGAGTGTGTGTGTGTGTGTGTGTGTGTGTGTGTGGGGGGGGGGGGGTTGCAAAGAATAAATATGGAGATGTATCCATATACTTTAATATGTATGGATATTCTTGCAAGGTGGGTGGGGTGGGGGCGGGCAGGTATTTTTTTGTTTTTGCCGTCCTTTTCGATGGGAGTAAACCCTTAAAGGAAAGAATTCAGTTGGATGGATGGATGGATGTTATTGTTCAACGTGCACGGTAAATAGCTATGGTCATGTCGGGATGGTCAGTTAACCTAACCAAACTATTCCTGGTCAGGCTTAAACCTCCTAAGCGGTTAACCAGTACTAAGTGCACTTAATTTCACCAGTAACTAACAAAAAAACTTACTCTCCAATAACATCATTAGATGAATCAATAAGACTCCAGGCAAACATACAGAATGCAGGGGAATGGGCAAGAGTGTGGAGGATGTTTTTAACAGCAAGAAATGCAAGCATCTTAGAGTAGGTAAAGGGCAGCCTTCTCAACCATATATTTACACTTGCCACTGACTTCCCATAGGTAAACCCTATAGAGCAACCGGCTTCATTCACCGATGAACGACAGTTGATCATGTGACGTTGTCGTCAAGCAACGTCTGAGGTAAACAAACGTCTTGATTGGTCCACGTAATGTTCGATTGACGCTACGTTATGGCGACGGCTGTTTAACGTAATGGTCGAATATGTCGTTTCTGTCTTTTCTTTGGCGCATATTTTGCATATTCTCCATTAAAATACCACGAAAACAGCACAGGAAGGGCCTAAAAATAAAGTGTAAATATAAGAATAAAATTCTGATTTTTCAGCGTTCATCGTGTGAAGAAGCCATTGGTCGTCGCTAAAATTCTACAAGAAGCGCTTCGCGCTTCATGTAATTTTAGCTCCGCCCACTGGCTTCATCACACGATGAACGCTGAAAAATCAAATTTCAATTCCCACGATGAACGCTGAAAAATCAAATTTTTATTCTTATATTAACACTTTATTTGTGAACCTCTCTGTGCCGTTTTCGTGGTAATTTAGTGTAGAATAAGCAAAATATGTACTGAAGAAAAGTTAGTAACGACGTGTTCAGTCATAACGTTAAACAGCCGTCGCCCTGACGTGGCGTCAGTCGAAAGTTGCAAGAACTAATCAAGATGTTTGTTTATATAAGACGTCGCTTGACGACAACGTCACATGATCAATTGGCGTTCAGAGCGAAAAAGATTTGGGAGTCATTTTTTATACGAAACTTAATTTTAGAGAACATCACCAATTAAGAAAGTAGCACTTGCGAATAGAAATCAGGGTCTTATCTTTAAAAGCTTGCATATATTGATAAAGAAATGTTTCTCAGCTTATACGAATTCTTGGTAAGGCCTCATCTTGGGTATACTACCCCTGTATGGTCACCACTGTTTAAGAAAGACTCTATCATCTTAGAAAATGATTCGAGGAGAGCAACCAGAATGGTGAATACGTTATCTGGTCTCCAGTACAAAGATCGGCTGATAGAGCTTGGACAAGATCGACAGAGAAAAGTTTTTTTTACAATTTCAGAACACATTTACTCGAGGAAATGAATTGAAATTCTTTAAAAGACGTTGCAGATTAAATTTCAGAGCCAACGCTTTTTCTTCAAACCGAGTTTTAAATATTTGGAAATATTTGGAACTCTCTACCAAATTACATGTAAGTGATTTTGGCACCTTCCCTGAACATATTCATGTCTCGATTAAATTAACATTGGCACGGGCACACATTAAGGTTCCAACCAACATGCTACATCCCGGGCGAGCCAGTACCAACGAGTAGGACAAGATATCAAAATGGACCATCAGAAGTTGTTTGACAGCTTAGGAGGGTCTCAAGTATGGTGATTTATTAGTCTGAACCTGAGACTGCTAGATTAATAGGCCAGTGCTTAACTTAATCAGTGCTTGATCATGTCTGATGCTCTGGAAGAACATGACGGAAAGGTCAGCATAGGCGGCAGAAACATTACCAATCTGCGGTTTGCTGATGACATAGACGCTCTAGCTGAGGATGAGCAGGAACTAGAAGCTCTAGTTGAAAGTCTCGACAAAACCTAAACAAGATATAAGATGGAGATCAGTGCTGGGAAGACCAAACTGATGACAAACAGCGCAGATGGCATCCAGAGGGAGATCAAGGTAAAAGGGCAGAAGCTGGGTACCGTAACAAGCTTCAAATACCTAGGTGCAGTTGTCTCAGATGATGGCTCAAAACAGGAGGTTCTCTCAAGGATTGCACAAGCCACTTCAGCTCTTACCAAGCCGAAACCAATTTGGAGAGATAACAATATATCTCTTGGATCAAAGGTGAAACTTATGCGCTCCTTTGTCACTTCCATATTTCTGTATGCCTGTGAACCGTGGACCTTGACAGCAGAGTTAGAGAAAATAATGCAGGCATTTGAGATGAGATGCTACCGAAGGTTACTGAACATTACGTACAAGGACCATATAACCAATGAGGAGGTTCGCAGAAAGATACAAGCAGCCATTGGAGAATATGATACAAGGTCCATATAACCAATGAGGCGGTTCGCAGAAAGATACTAGCAGCCATTGGAGAATGTGATGAACTCCTGACGCTGGTAAAGAAACGGAAACTAAGGTGGTTTGGCCACGTCTCAAGGTCTTCTGGTTTAGCACAGACGATTCTACAGGGCACAGTGAAAGGAAACAGAAGAAGAGGTGGACAGAAGAAGAGGTGGGAAGACAATATTAAAGAATGGACAGGAATGGATTTTGCCAGCTTAACCAGGGCAGCTGAAAACAGGACCAGGTGAAAAGGGATTGTTTCGAAGTCAACTGTGGTGCCCCATCGACCTAGTAAGGTTACGGGGTAGAATAGAATACAATAGCTTAACCTACTCAGGCTTCATGAATCTGGGAACAAAATAAGTTTAGAACGTCAGGCAAGGTAATAAGATACAGTTTGCATTTTTTGTGAAAATACATTGTTGCTATATATCTTTGTTGAACCATTGTTTTTTCGATTGTATTAAAGTATCGCGAATTTACCTTAAATCTTGAATCTTGAATCATCAGCCGTTACAGGCAGTACTGTACTCTAGGTAAATGTTCACTCTGTACGTCTATGCGCACTGGAAATTTTCTCTTGGTAATTTGTCGTAGATGGTTAATTTTGTATAGATTTGGGATTTAAAATTTAAATTTTTGAGATCTTAAGACTTAATTCTGAGTTGAGAATTTGTTTTGTTTTCTCTATGTACTGGCACACATTCCTGATAACTGTGTCTCGCCACTCTGGGAAATTTTCTTTTGGGTCATAACCAAGGAGTACACTCATATCTAGAAGTGTTTCTCCCACTTGGGTATGCAAGTTATGAATAAGTTCCAATCC
Source organism: Ctena decussata (assembly GCA_963989385.1). NCBI lineage: Eukaryota > Metazoa > Mollusca > Bivalvia > Lucinida > Lucinidae > Ctena > Ctena decussata. The sequence goes on from OZ022507.1 coordinate 66,923,373, forward strand.
TTCTTCCTCATACAGTTCACATTCAAAAAGATAATGCTCAACTGTCTCCACTTGTCCACAAAGACACTGGTTTGAAGATATCTGTCTTATTTTACTCCTGTAGTCATTTAACTGAGAGTATCCTGTTCTTAATTGTGGTAACAATGAAAATAATCTATGGTTTGGGAAGTCATGTTTAGGTTTCGGATCTATCTGCGGCTTGTACTGGAAAAGTTCTCTACCTGTACTTGATATTTAAGAGTTTTTTTTGTGTGTTGTTCTGGTGTTTCTCAATACCAGATTAATACGCAGCTGATCGGGCCGATGCGGATTGCTAAAGAGAGATGCGTTTCGTATACGATTCAAGACGCCGCGGAACTGACAAATGACTTCGAAAAAGAAAATAGACTCGTTACTCCCCCAGTTTTGCTCAATAACAGGTTAAGTTGAGATATTGCATGTAAACTGTCTGTTGACTCGATCAGTTACGGGCATATTATCGGTCGGGTGGCGAAAACGTCAAATCCATTCAGCTGACAGAGGAATAGAAAGTGGGTGGGGAACCATAGACACTCGATTACAGAATCCGGTTACCGGATGTTTCGCACCCTTACACTTCGCAACCTGTACATGTTCGCTACCTATACGTCTTCTCTATCAACGTTTTCGCTACTTCTACGCTTTCGCTACCCTGCATATTCGCTACCCAACAAATTATAGCCACCCGGAATTGGGGGAATAATTGGGGGAAAAAAAAAAAGATTAATAAGCCAGACAGATATAGTTTTAACAAATTTTGTCATTTGAACTTTTCTATCATTATTTAATTTAGACTTTAGAAAAGTGAATTAGAAGGTGTTCATAGAATAACCGAAAAGCATAGAAATATATACCGGAAAGCACCTGAATAACCGAAAAGCAATATCATCAATCAGCTTAACATGGGAATGATAAGGCTTTTCTTCATTGGAAGTCATTTATAGTGTTTTTTTTTACACGTTGGTTAGCTTGGGTGTCATACTTATATAGCATTATAACAGAAAATGGCGCTAAAGACGCTCAACATTTTTCCAATGTTTTTCAGGTATTTCAAAGCCTATGAATTGCCATCTGCCTTATGTAAGAACAAAACGAACCAAATTAGTAAATAAAACAACGGCTGTTACTAAAACCTTGTACCGCACCGGCTAAAACCTTGTACCACACTTACGGAAATTTCCGTACGGTGTCGAGTAAATTCCGAACTTTTCCGCACTCATGTTTTATGCGTTCTCTCTACATACCGTTCTGTTTTTGTCTTTTGTTGACAGACAGTGAGAGTAAATAATGAATCTATTGATAAATATTTACTTTTTGTGGAATTTATGTCAACCAAAATACTTCTCAATTTTTAATTTATATACATAGGATCATTTTTCTATTTACGGCAAGAAAAGTTTTCAGTTTAAATACTTTGAATATCTTCTATACATGCATATTAATCTGGCAAATTTATATTAAACTGTCAAGGTTTTTCTCTAAAGAACTTACATATGCATTTCTCAGGTGATTGCAACACAGAAATACTTTTAAGAGTTACTTCCAACTCCTGCAGGAAAACTTTTCAGATCGATATAAATGTATATGCCATTTGTTTAAATCTAGGAAATTATACAGATAAAGTTTTTTTTTAAATAGAAAATATATATTGAAAGTATATCTCAGTCTTTTTATCAGTAAAATTAACCAAATCTAAACGCCAGGGACTACCATGTGATAGTTATCCTGAGAATTTATTAAAATGGATAAATCGATGCTAAAATCTTTTATGAGGTTGGGAAATTAAGGTTTTACAGTACACGCAACGTGAAGACTTGATCTGACACGCTCTCGCGTGACACTTAAAATCGCGAGGAGGGGATTAAAATCCACGAGATTCTCTCGCAACTCTCACGCATTTCACACTAAACTTCCTCGCGTGTTTGAAAATCCCCACGTTCCACGCAAGAAAACTCCTCGCATCTCGCGTGAAATTCATAGAATGATGTATGCGAGAAACTTTCTCGCATCACGCGTGGAATTTTGTCCAGGTAGGTATTTCTATACAAGTACATATACCTTTACGATTCGCATAATTTTCGGCGCTGATAACGGTTCAATTAATACATTGTAAGCGTGCGTGAATAACCTAATTGATCGCATCCTCAACGAAAGTATTGTTTGACCGTACGGTATTTTCATTTACGAATTAAAGATGGGTTGATAAAAAATCATGATCGGCGTAATTTTGTTGCAGTTATGCGGCGAGTCAATTAGAGAGGCTTATGTTTGAAAGAATATTGAAAGACAAAAAATTTCGCTCAGCCGCCACCGATAATAGCCCAATCCATGTCAAAGCAGTCACAAAGATCAAAGCGTTTCGATCAGCTTTTAAACTCAAAGATATAGCCGCTAATGGCACGTGCCGAAAATTTACTTTAACCAATATAAACTTTCTGATGTAAGAGCGGTCAAGTTTCCATTAAAAGCGCACGCGACTGGGCAGTCTCAGGGGTGATTGACATCCACGTATTCGACTCTCTGAATTATGCAAATTTGTAAACCTGTTTGAGTGGCAGCTAAAAAATTACGTCACAGCTGCATCCTCTTAATCAGTTCATTCATGAAATATGGAAAATATGATTTTGCGTCGTGGATCAATAGTCAAAGTGTTTGGATTTTAAAAATGCATCAAATATGAAGGAAAAATAAGAGGTGAGAAGTTTTTTTTTTTTTTTATTCCGAACTCCGCGTGGCAAAATCACAATGAAAAACGAAACTGATTCTGCTGCGCGGAAAAATTCTCAAAGTATTCGGACTAATAAACATAATATCCATATTCATATTTAGAGGTGACTGAACGCATTCAGGGCCTTCGCCATAATAAAATGTAAAGACGGTAGCATTTGTTGAAATACGTAAACACAGCACGTTTATAGGTCAGTCTCGTGCCTTGACATCAAAGGACGCCGCTCGGAGCACAAAATGGTGAAAGGAATCTTATTCCATACACTGATAGTAAATATTAGGATCAGCCTGCGCAGTATTAAATTGCCGATCGTAATTTTTGCCGCTAAAAATTTTCGAGTCGGCGCAAAAAAAAGACCAGTCGGTTGGAAACCGGAATCGCACAACTTTTTTTAGGCCCAATGTAAAAATATATAGGTGAATTACCTGTACAACATAAAATGACCTGTGAAATTGACAGGAATCGTTAATCCTTTCCACTCGAAAACACGCGTCACGCGTGATTAAGTTTGGCGCCGATGACTCACCTGAGCATACATGGAGTTAATCTTTTCTCTCGAAAGTTGCGTGTCTCGCGTGAAAAGAAATTGTTTTCTCGCGAGTTTAACGTCACGCATCTCGCGAGTGTCTCGCATCTCCCACGCATTTCACACGCAAAAACCCCACTAAACTTTCGTGGAAAAGATTAAAATTTCTCGCGAGAGCGTGTTAGATCAAGTCTTCACGTTGCGTGTACTGTAGCATAAAAAAATAAATGTGTATGTACTTCCAATACATTAACATGCCTAATAAAAAATATTAACAGAATTAGCATATACTAAGCAACATACCCTTTGCCTACGGTTGAGTCCGCAAAACTCGGTAGGGTTCGGAAATCTTCGGCGGTGCGGTACTCTATTTTACCCCAGTGCGGTGCAGTGCGGTACAAGGTTTTAGTAATAGCCTAAAACAACATGATTGTGTATAGTCAAATACAGTTTATTATAAACTGAACAGATTATCGATTTGAGACACAAAATCTAATGGTAAACAAGATTTGTGCAAGTGCTTTTCGGTTATATGTTTATGCACTATTTTGTGGAATATCATTGTCAGTTTTGAAACCAAGACAACTGAAGTCTGCAAAACTACTCTTTCAATGCTTCTCCCACCCATGAAACTAATATTACAATGATCATTCATGCAAAAAACTGATTTTCTACATTGCTTTTCGGTTATTGCAGTGCTTTCCGGTATTTTTGTGCTTTTCGGTTATTCTATGTACCGAATTAGAAGTCTAAATTTATTCTGTACATGCGCAATAAAAAAAGAGTATCAAAATTGTTTAAATTATGATACTGATGAAATCAAAACAAATTTTGTCATTTAAAATTCATGTAATTATCTAATTTTACCATGAAGATAAAAAAAAAACAATCAAATATTCATTAATTCTAATTGAAAATTAAAATAGTAAAAAAATAAGACGTTTCAAAAGGGAATTGGATCATCGGAACCAGTAGCCGTACAGACAATGGCTGTAAAGGCATGATATAGGTTCCAGAGGCAAGTAATTCAGACCTTGGCCCTTTCAGAAAACGAAATAACTGTGATTTTGTTTCAGTTTCGTGTATTCTTTTGCGCTATTGCGTACAGGCTGTCAGAAGAACTCCTGAAAACATAGAACAAATGGAAATAGTCTTTAGTTGTAGGAAATATGAATGTAATATAAACTTTTATCTGAGGTCCAGATAAAGGGTGTTTTTGACGCATGAAAAATGGATAAAAACGCATTCCATTCCAGTTTGATGTGTAGGGAAAACGTCATTGAAATACTGGTTGACACATAGTTTGTGAAACGGAAGCGTCGACAAACGCCTCATATTGTGCGCATGGCTGCAAAGGCTTGAACAAGTACATGTAACTGCCGAACTTATTCACATGAACTTGCGATTAATGCAACAGTTTCGGCACGGAAAGTGCTGTGTGACGTAATTCAATATCCGGCAGACGGGTAACTACATATCTGAAAAAATAGTACATATCCGGACTAAAATTTGGGTGACCAGGTTTTGGCGTAATTGACAGGTTATACAGCAAATAGACAGACTGCTACATTTTACACTTAATAGCTTGAGACACAGTCTTCGATATTATATTTTCGGCAATTTCATCATGGCTGCTCTTAGCCTCAGGAGGCGAGTCAAGATCCAGGGCCTGACGAATCCATTGTCCGGCAGCCCGGGACAAGTTAAAATTTTTGCTGGGCAAGTAAAATATTTTCTTACTTGCCCAGAAAAATGTATAGGATATATAGGGAAAATCTAAGGATTTCAGCATTTTGTAGCAGAATCTGTGTACCGGACAAGTTGATCTAATTTTGATTTGTCAGCCCCTGAGATCTGTTCAGAAGTCGCTTTTTAAGTTTTTTCAGCAATCTGATTCGCTAGAGATATCATCAGCAGAGCTCTTAAAACCCATTATTCTTGGCCTGCTGAGTTCGTGTGTTGACACTGTTTAAAAACGTATTAAAACCCCCCACGACATGCTGCATCTGGAACTGTTTTAAAAAAGTTGACTTTATTGTAATATCTAATGGCAGTCAAGCCACAAACAAACTCCCTGAAAAAAAACTGGGAGTGAAAAAACCTCCAGACATTGCAGAAAAACTCCCTTGTCACAAAGTGAGGATTCAGCAACTCCCGGCTGAAAAAAGGTATCTGGAGCTCTGTTTTATTGATCGTCCCATTTAAAATATGGGATAAAACCTCCCTCGATTTATAAATCTCACATTTTCAATGGGACGATTAATAAACTCTGTTTATTTTAAAATTGATTTTGACCCATGGAAACTGCACCAAATCACATCAAATAGCAAGCAAACGATTTGCAAGACAGTAGAACTACTGTATGAAAAATATCAATATATGGCTCAAAAATAATTATTTCGGGAGCCTTATTCGAAAAAGTAGGAGTGGGGTTTTGACATCCTGATTTGCCGTATTTCGCTACTTTCACAAAATAAGCCTATTTCTTTACCCTCGTAAGACTAGCAAAGTAGTAAAAAAGTGTCTTGAAAATGATATCAAACCATTTTTTGGTCCTTCCCCTTTCATTTTATAATGCTAAAATATTACCTCTAACCGTATTAATGACAAAGTAAATCGTAAAAGAAGTGATGGTTTTCACTGCTTTGTCGTCTTTTTGTTTCTGGCGACCAAGGTTTCTCATTTCACATTGTCAAAAATGATCTCCAAAACCAAGCAAAATCATAACAAAACTTATGTTCAAATACATCGTCATGAAATTCAGAGCTTGTGCTTTCCTTGGATAATAATTTCACTATGAAAGCACTGTTGAAATGGGTGATGCATGTTGAAGACTTTTGATAGAAATTTCAGCTTTCTCAGTTTGTTTTAACAATGGTGCAAGTGGGCACTGCAGTTGCTTGTGTGATACGCCTCATTGGGCCAAAAAGTGAAGAGGCAAGTCACTGAATCTGTAGGTCACTGCACAGGGGAACAAAAACTTATTGCAAAAGTGCAATTTAATGATGGATGGATGACGTGATTTTACATCCTTATTAACTATTTCAGTCATAACCTACTGCTACCAGGGTTCCTCAGTTTAATAATGGATAATACATAAAATTCTCACTGAGAATGGAGAAAATCTAAAACAAAATTGCTAAGTCAATAAATTTTCCCTATAAATTGTCTCTGTCTTATCTCCCAAGTGCTCATATATTTTATATGCATGCTTCTGCTTATATGTGAGTGGAATCCCTAGGCAGAAACAAAAAGTGAGAAAACTTCAAGAGTAGTAATAAACCTGAAAAAATAATGTCACTGCATTTATTATTCAGGGGCTGATGAAGCAGTAGGGAGACAGTTGCTGGAAGCATGTGGTGGGAACCTCGAGCTGGCAGTAGACATGCACATGGATGGTGCAGCAGTATCTCAGCCTAGCACTTCTGGTGCACAAGGGCATGTACAAAAGTGAGTTGATACATGAGCCATATGACAAAAAAAGACACCATAAATAGCATTTTGGAACAATGACAATTCTTCAGAGCCTGTTTTTTCTACTCCTAGGTTTTCTATCATTTTTAGCTCGCCTGAACGAAAGTTCAGGAAGAGCTATTGTTGTCACCACGGCGTCCGCGTCCGCGTCGGCGTCCGGATTGGATGTTTTGGTTAAAGTTTTTTAAAGACCTATATCGCCCTAACCCATGGATGGATTCTTTTGATACTTGCACTGTAGTTAGATATTGGTCTAAGGTTTAACAGGGTACCACCCCTACCCCACTCCGTGACCTTGATGTCAAGGTCATGGACTTAGAAAATTGGTATTTTTTTTGACTGGATGTTTTGGTTAAAGTTTTATAAAGCCCAATATCTCCTTAACCCATGGATGGATTCCTTTGATACTTGCACTAAAGTTAGATATTGGTCTAAAGTTTTCGAAGGTACTACCCCCACCCCCCTCTGTGACCTTGATGTCAAGGTCATGGACTTAGAATATTGTCTTTTTATTGATTGGATGTTTTGGTTAAAGTTTTTTAAAGACACATATCTCCTGAACCCATAGATGAATTCTTTTTATATTTGCACTGTAGTTAGATCTACAGAGTACTACCCCAAGCCCGCTCAGTGATCTTGATGTCAAGGTCAGGGACTTGGGAATTTTTTGTCTTTTTTAAAGTTTTGTAATTGCATACTGATTCATAATGCTTTGCAGAGATTTAGTTTATACTTGAACTGATGTTAGACTCTTTTTTGAGTTTTTACAAAACACCTTACAGTGATTTTTTTACCCCTGCGTCCTGCGTCTTAGACGCATAATTTTCCCAGAGGACGCAAAATATTTCCTTGGCTTCGTTCCGAGACGCATAAAAATAGCTTCGTTTACAAAGCTACTTTCGTTTTAAGAATATAGCAACGGTGCATTAGCAGATTGTTATATTACTGGTAAAAAACAGTACCATAGTCTTTCCTACTCCCGCTAAATACCGAAGTCTACCTGTAATACCAATAATCAATAGTAGTTGTCCAGTACCGGAGGAACATAGTATTATCGACCACGGTGATGTCTTTTACCTAAGTGCAAACTTTTATTGATACACCGGGTCAATAAGTAATCATGCCTCCGAAAAACAAGAAAAAGATCAAACTTGATTCAAAGCAGCAAACATTATTTGGTCTTCTTGGGCAAGACAAACACGCAAGGCCAGATGTTGCAGATCATGATGCGACCGATCAAACTTCGAATCCGAAATGACAACGGATGTCTCCAAATCCAATATGCTGTCTGACAATGAGACAACAGGTGATTTATTTTATTCCTGTGACCACAGGAGCTTGACGTTGGTTATTTTTTACTTATAGGGCTTGTCCTTTGAAGCCCTTTAAGTTTGGGATGCAGAGAAAATATTGCTTTTGCATCCCAGTAAAGATGCAAACCCTTGAGCTTGGGATGCAAAGATTTTAGGTCTTGTGAGTCCTGGGACTCAAAGAAGGAGATTTGTAAAAAAATCACTGCCTTATACTTACCCCACTGGATGACCTTGAAGTCAAGGTCATCGACTTGGAATTTTGTCTTAAAGATTTTGGTTAAAGTTTTATATTTATGAAGACATAATTTCACAGTGCCACGATGATGGACTCAGTTGATACTAATACTTGGACTGATGTTAGATAATGGTTCACGGTTTTGATACATCCTAGTAGCCCCCCTCCCCCCTTCCCCCTACCCGTCAGTTTTTTTACCTCAAGCTCATGGACTTTGAAATTTCATTTCATTTTCTGTTTATTTTAATTTTATTTTTAAGACTTATTTCTGAGATAGCTTTTGTTTATAAATGTGTTTTCATTATGGACATGCTTGCCTGAAGTTTTATGCATAGCAGTCCACATAGCCCCCTCCCCCCCCCCCCAACCCCCCCTACCCGTCAGTTTTTCTTACCTCAAGCTTGTGGACTTTGAAATTTCATTTCATTTTTTTATTTCAACTTTATTTTAAGACTTATTTCTGAGATAGCTTTTGTTTATAAATGTGTTTTCATTATGGACATGCTTGCCTGAAGTTTTATGCATAGAGTGCACACCACCATAGCGGCTGTGTGATGGGCAAGCACCAATTCAGGCGAGCTATGCTGTCAGGCGACAGCTCTTGTTTCAAAGGGAGATAACTTTTATGTGACTTCCTGTTTCCTTCCATGGACAACCTGACCCTTTTAAAATGAGATATACTAGTAAAGGAAAGAATTTGCTCTCAGGGGAGCAAAGAATTTGCTCTCTGGGAGAGGAAATTCTTTCCTTTAAGAGTTGAATCCCATTGGGAAAGGAGGTAGAGCTGAAATAGCAGAGTTAATTGCCATGAAAGTGTACCCATTCACCTCTGTAGAATTTTCACAATCGGAAGATTGTTAATATGAGTTAGGAAGACAGATGTGCTCAAGGCAGAATAGTTATGCATAGTTTGGAATAGGGAAATAATTATTTTCCTGTCAGAGTCACCTCCTTACATCTTTAGCTATAAGATGGGTTTTTTCCCCTATACAGTGAATCCAAATATCTAAGTCTGAAAATTATATTACTCTGCTTCTTACCGAGCATGCTTTTCCACTGACGGGGTTTGTTTGCAGGTCGGCCCACGTTACACTATAAAACAGGTTTTTCCCCTTCCAAACTGTCCCAAGATTGATCTCGATTTAGGGGATTGTTTTGGAGGAGACACTACTGTTTTATAACTGAATAGATACAGTAATATTAAAAGTGCCCAGTCCAGTTGCATATGCCTTACAACAAACCTTATCAAAATGTCACTTTTTGCAGCAAATAATCATGTTCTGTTGCTTTGTTTAGATTTGGCTGTTGTCATGGGAATGAGTTCTTAATGAGGGTCTACATGTAGCTTAATGAGGGTCTACATGTAGATCATAGATCTGCATTTTATGATAATTTGTAAGCTACAATGTACCGTATTAATCTTATTAAATGTGCCTGCTGCAATAACCCCACTCCCTTCCTCGACCCTCCACCACACCTTCCTTTTTTTTTCAAAAAAAAAATTATATTCACTCGCCAAAATTTCCAAATTCCAAGGTTCCAAGGTACATGTATTACACATGGAGTTTATATATATGTATATGGTTGTATGTTTACCTGATCAAGTCCATGCCGTACAGGTATTTCACGCAAATATTGGCTAGTTTAGTGATGCCAAATTGCAGCTGTTATTCTTACATGGTTAAAATCCCTATGTACTGTTTCTTGGAAGCATTTTGGGAAGTGATTGCTTTGGTACTAGTCAGACCCTAAATAATTAAATAATGCCCTCCCCCCCCCCCCCCCTCCCCCCACACACACACACTTCATGTAAAATGCCAGGCCCCTAGGGGGCATCTAAGAGGATTAATACTGTATATTATATAGTTAAAACAATAAAATAAAAAATCTATTATACAAAGGCATATTTACCATATGTATACGTATCTATAATTGGCATGTTATATTTACCTTAAAAATTCTAAAATGGCGACTCCTAAATAAGTACTGTAAATTTTCATCAAAATGAAACAATTTTCTTTCACAAAGCAGTAATGCATCCAAAAGATGCAAATGGAACAGAACAATGCAGACCCATACCAGACTGCTCCTAAAGATATTTAGGAGCAGTCTAATTATACCCCCGGTATACGAAGTATACAGGGGGTATATAGTTTTTGGTCTTTCCGTTAATATGTTTGTGTGTGTGTGTGTGTGTGTGTATGTTAACATTTTTTCTGTCACAGATTTCTCAGGAACCACTAAAGCTAGAACTTTGAAATTTGGTACAAACGTTGGGTAGGACTAGTTGTACCGTGTAAGAGAGAATCAGCCTTCTCCTGCTTATCAGTCCCTTTGTTTATCCATTTTTTCTTTCTCTCCAATTAATTTTTTGTCACAGATTTCTCAGGAACCGCTATAGCTAGGACTGTGAAATATGGTACAAACGTTGGATATGACTAGTTGTACCGTGTAAGAGAAAATCAGCCTTCTCCTGCTTATCAGTCCCTTTGTTTGTCCATTTTTTCTTTCTCTCCAATTAAATTTCTGTCACAGATTTCTCAGGAACCACTAAAGCTAGGACTTTGAAATTTGACACAAAGGTTGGGTAGGAATAGTTGTACCGTGTAAGGGAGAATCAGCCTTCTCCTGCTTATCAGTCCCTTTGTTTATCCATTTTTTCTTTCTCTCCAATTAATTTTTTGTCCCAGATCTCTCAGGAACCGCTATATCTAGGACTTTGAAATGTGGTATAAACGTTTGGTATGACTAGTTGTACTGTGTAAGAGGGAATCAGCCTTCTCCTGCTTATCAGTCCCTCTGTTTGTCTATTTATTCTTTCTCTCCAATTAAATTTTTGTCACAGATTTCACAGGAACCTCCACAGCCAGGACTTTCAAATTTGGTATAAACGTTGGGTATGACTAGTTGTACTGTGTAAGAGGGAATCAGCCTTCTCCTCTTATCAGTCCCTCTGTTTGTCCATTTAATTTTTCTCTCCAATTAAATTTTTGTCAAAGATTTCTCAGGAACCTCTACAGCCAGGACTTTCAAAGTTGGTATAAACGTTGGGTATGACTAGTTGTACTGTGTAAGAGAGAATCAGCCCTCTCCTGCTTATCAGTCCCTTTGTTTGTCCATTTTTTCTTTCTCTCCAATTAATTTTTGTCACAGACTTCTCAGGAACCACTAAAGCTAGGACTTCGAAATTTGGTACAAACGTTGGGTATGACTAGTTGTACCATGTAAGAGAGAATCAGCCTCTTCCTGCTTATCAGTCCATTTGTTTGTCCATTTTTTCTTTCTCTCCAATTAAATTTTTGTCACAGATTTCTCAGGAACTACTACAGCTAGGACTTTGAAATTTGGTACAAATGTTGGGTGTGACTAGTTTTACTGTGTAAGAGAGAATCAGCCTCTTCCTCTTATCATTCCCTTTGTTTGTCCATTTTTTCTTTCTCTCCAATTAAATTATTGTCATAGATTTCTCAGGAACTGCTTCAGCTAGGATTTTGATATTTTGTACAAACATTGGGTATGACTAGTTGTATCATGTAAGAGAGAAACAGCCTCTTCCTGCTTATCATTCTCTTTGTTTGTCCATTTTTTCTTTCTCTCCAATAAAATTTCTGTCAAAGATTTCTTAGGAATCACTTTAGGTAAGATTTTGAAATTTGGTTCAAACGTTATGTATGACAAGTTGTACTGTGTAAGAGAGAATCAGCCTCCTCCTGCTTTTCATTCCCTTTGTTTGTCCATTTTTTCTTTCTCTCCAATTAACTTTTTGTCACAGATTTCTATGTTCTCATGAGAGCCACAGTCTTCAAATTTTGTATACATCTTGAGAATGGCTATATATATTGGTGGGAAGAAAATCAAGATGCTAAGATTTCTTTTGGCCTTCTTTTTCTTTTTTCTTTTTCCCATCTCTCACTCCAATGCAATAAATGGGAAAATTATGGAAAAAATTTCTCAGATTGCTATGTTATTAGGTTTACATTTAGCTTTAAACTGATTAGTTGACATCATTGGGATGCTGCTGCTGACTTTAGGTCTAGGTCGCAGACAAAGAAGTTTATGTAAACTTACATTGAAATTTTGTGTTAAATTTGTATATTTTTTTGATAACATAATTTGCATTTATTTTAATGGAACCTTTTGGTGTTTGTTTATATATGCCTTTCCCTGGATTTTCCATCTGTCTGTCTGTTAGTTAACATTTGCTTGTATTAAATGTGTTTTTATTTTGCGGTGGCGCTGGCCTGGGGTATACGTGAGCCCATGCTCACATGCTCTAGTTTGGGTTTGCACTATTTTCTCCGACCAGTACCTAGAATTTTCCAGTATTGTCTTTTTTCCCTTCAGTGAGGCTGTTCGTGCTCCAATCCCACAGACCAACGAAGTGCTGGTAGATGAGGCACCACAGTTTGGTAAGTTTGGAAACCTTTTTTGGGACATACGGTCTGCAAACAGTGCAGACCCAGTTCAGATGCTGCAAATTGCAGCATCTGAACAGGATATACACTGTTTGCTTACAGGAATTTTATGAAAATTACCATAAAAGTAAAAACATATACCAGAAACTCTTAAAACTACAAATGGACTCATCCAAATGATAAGAGTGAATCAGTCCACTGGTCAAGAAAGGGTTTAGGTTTGTAAAGTGTATGTTAAGTATGTGCTAAGTTTAAGATGTGTAAGAGACCATTTCATAAAAATCAGGCAAAAAGAAAGATATGGAAAAATTTATTAATATTAAAATACTGAGCTGGGAACCAGCAAACTTGTGAGTAGCTTATAGTGAAAATTTGAGTTAAATTGTGATTGAAATATATGCTAGGGGAATGAATAATTGACCTCCAGTGAGAAGGGTGGCGAAATGAAAAAAGTGGAGTTAGTTCCCCTAAATGTGTACCAAACTGGGGCAAACTCTTAAATGAAAGGATTTGCGCCTTAAAGGAAGAAATCTGTCCCTCAGGGCCATGGAGCAGACACTTTCCTTTTAGAGTTTAACACCATTGAGAAAGAAGGGGAAATAGAAATGGCAGAGTGACTTTCCCTTCACCTAAAGATTGGCATTTGTGAAAAATTCCGAATTTTTTTCAGGTTTCAGAGGTAGAAGAAGGAAGGCTCGGTCAGTGTTTGATGGGTTCAGGGACTTTCAGGCAGAAGCTGGTTAGTATGTTTTCTTAACTCACTTAATTTGTATACCCTAAATTGAAAAGAGAAACATTACCCCTATGTTTAAGTCTTAAGACATAGTAACGGAGCAATCCCATTTCAGCCTGCGTTTCCATATATATGTGGAGCCTCGGTAGCTCAGTAGGTTAAGTACTGGCATGCTGATCTAGTGATCAGGGGATTGAGACCTGCTAGAGGCAGATGTCTTTCCAACTGTACATGGGTTCCATTGCAAACAATCTTTCATTATCACCCTTCCATCATCTTAATATGACTTAAATACTCCAGATACGGTTAAAATGGACATAAACTTGCAAGCCATCCATCCATATGTGCGATTATAGTGATTCCTGTTGATTGACAAACTGCATCTAGTGAATTCTGTATTACAAACAGCAAAAGCAGATTGGTATGCACAACCTGATCTGAGTCTTTCTCCATTGACTCATGCTGTAAGATTACTTTTCTTGTGAGGTGATCCCCACAAAACATCTGAATGTAAACAGGTTAGATCAATACCAGTCATGATTATGATCAGTACAAGTCAGGATTTTTTTAGCAGTTATTTTTATAGCCCCGGTGCAGGTCAGATGATTATACTGGCATCGAGCGTTACAGAGCATTTGCAGTATTGTTCTTAACACTTTATTAAAGTGCCAAAAATGACAATAGTTGACTTTGCAAACAGCATAGATGCAGATGAGGGGCCACCTCATCTGGATCTACACTGTTTGCCCTCTAGTCTTTGAATGCTGAATATGGTATAGCCTGGACAAAACATTTTTGAAACTTATGTCATCTGCTTTTATGGTACTTTAAAGGTTAAAACACACTGGCATCAACTTTATCATGACTGTAGAAGATGAGATCTGTTTAAATTAAAATGGCTAGTGTAAAATTTCTGGGCCCAGGTGTTCCAAGCATTGTTAGCCTAATGAGCTTGTTAAGAGGTTAATTCGTTAAGAGTTTTACAACTTTATAACCAAATACACTGATATTTTTGTTGAATAAATGTGAGAAGCTTTTGCACTGCAAAAGCTTCTCACATTTTTTAACAAAAAAGGTGGCATGTTTGAGATATTTACTTTTGAAATTTTAATGAAACAATAACTAATTACGTCGTTAGTTTTGAACAACTGGGCCCAGAGCTTTAAAAAGTGGCATGAATTGGACAAAAAATCTGGTGGTATTTCAGAGCAGCAGGAAGAGATGCAGCAACAGGGCGTGGCCAGTGTGAGGACAAGAAAAACTAGAACTCTGCAGGATCTCTTCAGACCCCCTATAGATCTCACTTACAAAGGAACCTTTGCTAATGTAAGATTTGTTTCTCACCTACAACTGGCATAATGTGAGACAAAGGCAACTAGGTATTGCTTTTTCTGGCTGCAGCAGGATAAACTTTTGTCAAGTCTGGCATAGCTCTGTCTTGTGGCATCGCACAGACAGACAAGATACCTACTTCACGGAAGTCTTCTTCCGTAAACATTGAACCAGGCAGTGTGATGAAGGGCTGCCCTGTTTCCTGTTAGGTGAACAGTTATTGATAGCATCTCCTGATGGAGTGATTGGACATGTACAGATTCAGAAAATAATTGATAACAGAACTCTAGATAAGAGGAAGTATTTGATGATAATTAAGGACGATTTTTCTTATTTCCCATTGAAACTATATGTGGTGATCCCTCATCTGAAGGGTCTCGTCAAGACGGTTCAGGTGAGGGGTCACAATGTATTTTTTTTTTTGCAGAATTAACAAAAATTATCCCTAAATATCATCAAATACTCCCTGTTATCTAGAGCTCTGCTGATAAAAAGTTGATTGCAAATGTTTGTGTTAAGTTAAATGGGTACACATTCAAGCAGTGCTGTTGTGTTTTTTATTGTCCCCCGCCTTTTCGAAGAAAAGCGGAGGGACATAGTTTTCGGCATTCCGTCCTTCCGTCCTTCCGTCCATCCGTCCTTATTTCCGTCCTTCCGTCCCCCTAATGTAGTAGGTACCTTGTGTGCGCAACTCCTCCTACAGTTTTATGCCGATTCTTTCAAAACTTTACAGATGTTTTGTCATGGTCTGAAGATAGGCATGTGGTTTGGATATAATCCTGAGATTATTTTTTGTCACTTTTTCCACAAGTTGAACTTAGTAATTTTTTAGGCATTTTTACTGTCAAAGTGACTAGATAGTGGGTACCTTGTGTGCGCAACTCCTCGTACAGTTTTATGCTGATGCCTTTGAAACTTCACAGGTGTTTTGGTCATGGTCTGAAGATACGCATGTGGTTTGGATATATTCCTGAGATTATTGTTTGTCACTTTTTCCACAAGTTGAACTTAGTAATTTTTTAGGCGTTTTTACTATCATAGTGACTAGATAGTAGGTACCTTGTGTGCGCAACTCCTCATACAGTTTTATGCCGATGCCTTTGAAACTTCACAGGTGTTTTGGTCATGGTCTGAAGATACGCATGTGGTTTGGTATAATCCTGAGATTTTTTTTGTCACTTTTTCCACAAGTTGAACTTAGTAATTTTTTAGGCATTTTTACTGTCAAAGTGACTAGATAGTGGGTACCTTGTGTGCGCAACTCCTCGTACAGTTTTATGCTGATGCCTTTGAAACTTCACAGGTGTTTTGGTCATGGTCTGAAGATATGCATGTGGTTTGGATATATTCCTGAGATTATTTTTTTTGTCACTTTTTCCACAAGTTGAACTTAGTAATTTTTTAGGCGTTTTTACTATCATAGTGACTAGATAGTAGGTACCTTGTGTGCGCAACTCCTCATACAGTTTTATGCCGATGCCTTTGAAACTTCACAGGTGTTTTGGTCATGGTCTGAAGATACGCATGTGGTTTGGTATAATCCTGAGATTTTTTTTGTCACTTTTTCCACAAGTTGAACTTAGTAATTTTTTAGGCATTTTTACTATCATAGTGACTAGACAGTGGGTACCTTGTGTGCGCAACTCCTCGTACAGTTTTATGCCGATTCCTTTGAAACTTCACAAGTGTTTTGATCATTGTCTGAAGCTATGCATGTGGTTTGGATATAATCCTGAGATTATTTTTTATTACTTTTTTCGCAAATTGAACTTAGCCATTTTTCATACATTTTTACTATCAAAGTGAATAGATAGTTGGTACCTTGTGTGTGCAACTCCTCCTACAGTTTTATGCCAATTCCTTTGAAACTTCACAGGCGTTTTGATCATGGTCTGAAGATATGCATGTGGTTTGGATATAATCCTCACATTATTTTTTTTATTACTTTTTTCATATTTTTAACTTAGCCCCTTTTCCAGCTCAAACACTTAAGTGTATATACAGTGGAGACCTAGTTTCCAAGGCGGGGGACATAAATTCGTCGAATTTGCTTGTTGTTGTTTATTTTGGCTTCCCTTTTCAATATGGGTCAACTCCCATAGGAGCAAATTCTTTCTGTTAAGAATCAGAGCCCTAGATAAGAGGGAGTATTTGGTGATTATTTGGGATAATTTTTGTTAATTCTGGATAAAACAATACGTTGTGACCCCTCATCTGAACCGTCTCAACAAAAATGAGACGGTTCAGATGAGGGGTCACAACATATGGTTTCAATGAGAAATAAAGAAAATTATCCCTCAATTATCATCAAATACCCCTCTTATCTAGAGCTTTGGTTAAGAATAGGCCTTGTTTTGGATAGGCTTGTTTATAGAGAGAAATAAACAGTAAGGAAGTCACAGAGTTGTTCCCATAAATTTGTAAAATGGCAGAGAAACAATGAAGGGTTCTTGTTATGGTACATGTACATTGAATGATAATTTGCTGCATAATGTTGAATACATGTCCATTCATTTCTGTATGGACAGATTTTGAGGAGTGCTGGGAGGGTATTTTCAGCTGAAACATAGCATGATTTTATACATTTCTACATTGGAGTCTTGTAAAGAGAATAATAGAGTCTATGATGGGGTTGAGGCTGAAACAAGGAAATTTCAGGCTAGTTTTCAGATTATTTAGTCTTATGTGAGGCTTGCCAAGAATAAGACATAAATAATCTGAACACGAGCCTGAGATTTCCTTGTCGAGACCTCAACCTCGTCATTGATTGTTTTTTCACCCATTATATTTTCTAAAACAGAATATTCATTGAATTCTTAACTTGTTGAAGCCATTTCTATAAACTTTCAGCTAAGTTTGAATTGATAGTTCTGGTATTTGTTAAGTTCACCTTGTGCATGCATTTTTCATGACTGACAGCTAATCAGTAATCTACAGTTACATTTCCTGTATATCATTAGCTGTCAATTTCATATTCTGCATGCAAATTACATGACAGGTTACAAGTGGAGTTGTTGAAAACAACAAGCTTGGACTATATTAAGCAATGACTGACATTTTTAGACAACTTTTAGTGCATAGGCTGAAACAGCTGGCTGGGATAGAAAAATCTCAAACTGCTTTAGAAAGGAATATTCTTAACCAGTGGGTGAGAAAAAATATCATCCAACATAGTTGTATCACCTAGGGTAGCTGCTAGCAGAAGCCGGACATAGGTATAAGTTATAACTTTGCATCCACTTTTCTGGATTAACTATGTTTTGTGACAATTTACGGATAGGTGAGACACCCCATTTCGTGGAATTCTTGTTATCATACAGCTGCTTATTTTATCAAATTGTAAATCTGAATTTTGTCGAATTCTGTTTTTCATTGAGTTGAGCTGTTTTTAAGTTCAAGATACATTTGGCATACTATTTTCAGGCAAAAGATGCAGGTAAATCTCAGGGTAAATGGTTGATGATCAACATACAGAATGTGCAGGAGTTCTCATGTCAGGCTCTCAACAGAGATGTCTGGAGCAATACTGCCGTGAAAACAATCATCAAAGAACACTTCATATTCTGGCAGGCAAGTCTTTCCTATAAACCTCCAAATAAATGGTAAAGGAATGATTGGTATATTTGATGAATAGTTTTGCTGAAAGTACCATATACGCGGTTATTTTCGCGGTGTTCCATTTTTCGCGGTATTTCGCGGTCACTTGGAAGCCACGAATATTAAAGTCGCGAAATAATTTCCTGTTTCTTACAAAGTATCATCAGTAGACACAGCGTCCATATATTATGTTTCTGTTTGCTTAGGTAAAGTCTGGTACTTTTCATTTGAGTCAGTTCTTTCATTAACCTGCGGCCGCAGGTTAATGACAGAACTAGCTCAAATGAAAATCAAGCAATTTTTCTTTTTGCACAGGTTGCTAACCGCCAAAATTAAAAATGGCAAAAATTAATGTTTATGTTTTTGCCCCTAAACAGCAAAAATTTGAACCCGTGAAAATTACCTCGTATACGGTAATGGAAACACCTAGATGATTACTATACTCAGAATTGTTTTTTGTGAGGTAAATTGTTGGTTTTATTGTTGCAAATTTCATTTTATGGCAACAAGTCAGGGGAGCTGCTTTACCTTTTGTCTTTACAATTTGCTGTATGCCTCCCACAATGACAATTTTCCCCATTTTTAGCTCGCCTGAACGAAAGTTCAGGAAGAGCTATTGTTGTCACCTTGGCGTCGGCGTCAGCGTCCACGTCCGCGTCAGCGTCAGCGTCCGCGTCCGCGTCGGCGTCCGGATTGGATGTTTTGGTTAAAGTTTTTTAAAGACCTATATCTCCCTAACCCATGGATGGATTCTTTTGATACTTGCACTGTAGTTAGATATTGGTTCAAAGTTTAACAGGGTACCACCCCCACCCCACTTCGTGACCTTTATGTCAAGGTCATGGACTTAGAAAATTGGGATTTTTTTGGACTGGATGTTTTGGTTAAAGTTTTATAAAGCCCAATATCTCCTTAACCCATTGATGGATTCCTTTGATACTTGCACTATAGTTAGATATTGGTTCAAAGTATTCCAAGGTACTACCCCCACCCCCCTCAGTGACCTTGATGTCAAGGTCATGGACTTAGAAAATTGTCCTTTTATTGATTGGATGTTTTGGTTAAAGTTTTTTAAAGACACATATCTCCTGAACCCATAGATGAATTCTTTTTATATTTGCACTGTAGTTATATATTAGTATAAACTTTTACATAGTACTACCCCAACCCCGCTCAGTGACCTTGATGTCAAGGTCAGGGACTTAGGAAATTTGGTCTTTATTAAAGTGTTCTAATTGCATACTGATCTTTACACTTGAACTGATGTTAGACACTTTTGAGTTTTTACAAAACACTATATACTTACCCCACTGGATGACCTTGAAGTCAAGGTTATCAACTTAGAATTTTGTCTACAAGATTTTGGTTAAAGTTATATATTTATAAGACATAATTTCACAGGGCCACAATGGACTCAGTTCATAATAATACTTGGACTGATATTGGATAATGGTTCAAGGTTTTGATACATCCTAGCCCCCCCCCCCCCCCCCCCACACACACACACTGACATACACACACACACACACACACACACACACACACACACACACACACACACACACACACCACCCCTTACCCCTTAGTTCTTTGTCCTCAAGCTCATGGACTTTGAAATTTCATGTGGATTTTTTTTTATTTTTATTTTATTTTAAGACTTATTACAGAGATAGCATTTGTTTATAAATGAATTGTCATTATGGACATGCTTGTTTGAAGTTTTATGCCTAGCAGTCCACACCACATAGCAACTGTGTCATGGGCAAGCACTTATTCAGGCGAGCTATGCTGTCAGGCGACAGCTCTTGTTATATACGTCTCCACATTTTCATTTCTCAAACTATACTACTTTGCTGCCATATTGTTGTAATGTAATGTAGTCAATGAGAAATGACATTTTATAATGGCTGGTGCTCCAGATAAACAGGGGAAACAGGGATAATTTAGGGATAATTTTTAACATTTCTCTATAAAAACATACCATCTCACCAAGACAATTCTAAACAACGATGCTTTGAACGACTCGGCCCAGATTGCAATTGGTTTCCAACAGTATATCACAGGATATACATGTACAGCTCTAAAAGGAAAGAATTTGTTTCCAAGGAAGTAAGTACTGTCCTTCAGAAGTAACTCACAATTGTCAAGTGATGCTGCTAGCATTGTGGAAGTGATCAACTTTGGATGTGTGAAGGGGTATGGAACAGTTTGGGAACTTTAGAGGAAGGTGGGTGGCAACCATAAGCAACTGTGGGATAGACACTGTTAGAAGGTAAATGGATACACCTTGAAGGGAGATCACTGAAATTAAAGTGTTTTAAGTTGCGACACAAGAAAAGCAACAAAGTGGCATGTGTGCCAAGCAAAGTCTCAGATCAGCATGGGCATCTGCCCTGTCTGATCAGAGTCATTGCTGTCAGCATGGAGATAGCTTAGACCTTTAGCTACCCTTGAAGTGCACGGCAAAGACTCTGATTAGACTGGGCAGATGCCCAGGCTGATCTGAGTCTTTGTTGGGCACACATGCCACTTTGTTGGTTTTGTCATGTTACGGCTCAAGTATTTGACTCTCTTCTGATATGTGGCAACTCTAAAGGAAAGAATTTGCACTACTTTGATTCTGCTTTCAACATCTTCAGGTGTACCATGACAGTGAAGAAGGAAAGAAATACAGGCAGTTTTACAAAGTTAACGACTGGCCTTACGTAGCTGTGCTAGATCCTAGAACAGGTATCGTGAAAGTCCTGAATTATCAGTTGCTATGTTAAATGTTTTGTTTTATTTTAGCTAAATTCCTAAATCCTAAATTTTCAATTGCATAAATGGTATTGTTTTTGCATGCATTGTAGATATGATTAAGGAAGTGTTCTGATCAGTGATACAACCCAAGTACGGGTACCTATAAAACTAGAAACGAAACCAAAACGGAACGAAATGAAACGCAACGAAACGAAACAATACGCAACGAAATGAAACGGAACGGAATAGAAATCAATTGAAGCAAAATAAATCTGAAATCTAACAGCACAACATACATTTATATTTAAAATCCCTATATACCATTGCAGCAACAGTTACCCCCGACTATCACCTTTTAAGTACAATTTCCAGCTTTAATAATGAACATAGGTCTCCTGTTGTGACTATGTCAGCAAGGGCAACTGAAGGCCAAAGGCTCTGTCAGTGGTGCCCAAGCAACCTTACAAGGTTATGGGATACACTAGACTACTCACTAGACTAGATTGGATGTTAGTCTGTTGGCAAATAAAGGCAGGACGGATACAGGATGCGGTAAAGTGGTGGAGAGGAGATGAGGGGTGGAACCACTTTTAAACCTCAATAAATATTGTTTTAAGTATTAAAAAAAATGCGGGTTGAAGAAAAGAATAAATTTCAAAACGTCACACTCTGCCTCTTGCCTGCACATTAAAGGTTCATTTGGTGGTTATTAAGAGGACATGGAATTTGGGTACGGATATTTTGCAGTGGGATCCCGAACATGACAACAGTGAAACCAAGGGAAGGATAACTTAAGTTTCCGGGAACCAGGGAACATTTTCTGAAATCATTATAGTTCGGGAAATGCAAAGACATTTTTTTCTGCGCGGCATAAAAATAATTGTTGGTGACCGAGGCAAGAACACTATTTCAGGAACCTGGGTCATATGTATGGATAATGGAGCTGGTAGCCCGAAAAATGTCGAAAAGCTCATACGACGCTCCACAACAAAAAAAAAGTAAACATAATATTAATTATCTTTAAATAACAATCAAAAACTATAAAGATAATAAAGAAAATGCACAGACCAAAACACCCTAAGACCAAATGAGACCCCAAAATCGTATGTCAGTTTATCAAATTAAACAATTCAGCCAAGTATCTGTTTAAAAGTTAATGTATTTGATCTAACAAATACCCAGTAACTTGGTAACTTCATAGTGCAATGTAAAGGGATAAACATGGTGCTTTCTTTTAGTCTTCCTTTTGCAGTAATATGTGGTGTTGTTCTATTGTGATGCTTCATGGTATTTTTCAGATTTTGCTCCATTTTGTTTTATTTCTATTTCGTTTTGTTTCGTTTCGTTGCGTTCCGTTTTGTTTCGTTCCGTTTTGGTTCCGTTTCTAGTTTTACAGGGACCCACCCAAGTACAGTTTGTCAGGGTATAAAACTTGTATTCATATATTTTTCCCTGAATGCATGAAGTGTTTTTGCCATCTATAGTCGGTTGGAAAATACTGAAGCTGTTATCAAGGTTCAAAACATAATAATTGTTATATTAGTAACAGTTGTTAAAGGATTTTATAAAGCTGATCATTTTTAGCTCTCCTGTACAAAAGCAAAGGGCATTTGCATCGGCATGTTACTTTGCGTTAAAGTTTTAGTTGAAGTCTTTTATAATGTTATGGGCTGGATTATTTCAGGCAAGCTGCAGGTCTTGTTTGGATGGAAATATACATACATATAACACATTCTTTTTGGATATGTACAATTTGATTGTTCAGAAAAAAAATCTAATATGAGACCACTAGGTTGAAGCCTATTTGTAAAGTATTACAGGTTAGTTTTTCAAACTTCTGTTGTTTTTATAGGAGAAAACATGGTTATATGGACCAAAGTTGAGCCTATTACCTTTTGTGACTTAGGTAAGATTTCAATACATTATCTATAAGGTTTTCATACATTATATCAGCTTTTGTATTTTAAGAAATCTGGGGCATACCAAGTCTAGCTGGGATCAAGAATTTTGATTGTTGCGTATTCATGATTGTCCCTCCACTGGTCTTTAACCCTTAAACACCAAAAAAGCAGGTGACAAAAATTTACGTCTGAAAAAATTAAAAGTAATGTTTGGTCCAAGCTATATCATATATAGAATTCAAAGACTAAAGGACAAACAATATAGACCCAGATGAGGAGACTCATTATGAGACCCCTCATCTGGAGCTATGCTGTTTGCACATTCAGGTATGTTTGTTTTGTTTTTTCTCTTTAATGGTTAACATTGTTTAGGC
This sequence comes from Ctena decussata, assembly GCA_963989385.1. Classification (NCBI taxonomy): domain Eukaryota; kingdom Metazoa; phylum Mollusca; class Bivalvia; order Lucinida; family Lucinidae; genus Ctena; species Ctena decussata. The sequence goes on from OZ022507.1 coordinate 66,946,758, forward strand.
TTGAAGAAAGGCTCATTTAATTATTGTCCATCCAAGTACCAAAAAAGAGACAACACAATTTTAAATGTACAAAATTAAATAAAAAGTTTTAAATGTACAAAATTTGAGGAGAAAAAAATGTTTCATTTAAGCTACATGTGTGTCATATCAAGAACTCAAAGACTAGAGAGAAAACAGTGTAGCTCCAGATGAGATGGCTCAAATATGAGCCACCTCTTTTGGAGCTATGCTGTTTTCAAAATCAACTGTTTTCATTTCTGTGGCTTTAAGTGTTGTTTGTTCTCTCCATTACAGTTACAGAGTTTCTGTCCCAGCATCCAAATGTTGACAGCTTGTCTCCTCCTGCAAAGCGGGTAAGACGGGTAGGTGTCTTCATTAATTGGTTGGTTGGTTGATTTGATGCTTAACGTCCACGGTAAACAACTAAGGTCATGTCGGGACGGTCAGTTAACCTAACCACACTATTCCTGGGCAGGCTTAGACCTCCTAAGCGGTTAACCAGTACTAAGTGCACATACTTTCGCCAGTAACTGACAACTGCCCTTCTTGAATCAGCGGAAGGAGAAACGAAAGTATGTGGCCAGACCGGGATTCGAACCCAGGACCTCTGACTTACGAGTCAGGTGCCCTACCGATTGCGCGTCTTCATTAATAATTGAGCTGCAACACGAGCAAACCAACAAAGTGGTTGTGTGTCCAGTGAGGTCTCAGATCAGGGCATCTGCCCAACCTGACCAGACTCCTTGCTGAGCACTTAAAGGGTAGCCAAAGGTCCAAGCTAGCTCCATGCGGACAGCGTAGACTCAGTTCAGACTGGGCAGATGTTTCTTCCCCTGAGAGACTATTGTGAGAAGTGATCGGCAGTAAAGCAGGGACAGATGAAATGATGAGACATCACTGTTTAAAAGTACAGTAGAACTTCAATGGCTCAAACCCTGATGGCTCATAAACCTTGCCTGGCTAGAACTCTTTCTTGGGTTGCCCTCTCCAGCTTCTTCCCCCCCCCCCCCCCCCCCCCCCCCCCCCCCCGTGGTCACTTTATCATAAAGAAACTAACCCTGGATGGCTAGAACTACCCTCCTTGGCTGGAACTAATTTACATAGTCTCAAGCCTGTTTGAGCCAATGAAGTTCTACTGAATCAAAAAAGAAGTACCTTTACTACTGTAAGCGCAGCCTATTAAACACACTAAAGAGTACAACTAATGGCAAGCCTGCCTAGTTGGTTGGTTGTTGGTTGATTTGATGCTTAACGTCCTTGTTAAACAACTAAGGTCATGTCGGGACGGTCAGTTAACCTAACCACATTATTCCTGGGCAGGCTTAGACCTCCTAAGCAGTTAACCAGTACTAAGTGCACATACTTTCGCCAGTAACTGACAACTGCCCTTCTTGAATCAGCGGAAGGAGAAACGAAAGTATGTGGCCAGACCGGGTTTCGAACCCAGGACCTCTGACTTATGAGTCAGGTGCCCTACTGATTGCGCTACGCGGCCCGGCAAGCCTGCCTAGTATTACACTGGTCAAACAAAGCATAAATTTTTACTTTTAATATAGGCAAATTAGGAGCTAGGGTAGTATATTGGATAACACAGTAGACTGCCGTTCCAGGGGCGGCTAGTTCAGTCCCCTGCTTTCTGATGAGATTGTAAATCGAGGTCTCTTCATTATATGACCTCTGTGTTGGTTGGACTTTAAACTGGAGTTCACTTTCTCACTCACTAGGGTTGCAATGAAATACACTGTTACCTTAATACATACGTACCGAATGGTATAATTGTAAAAACAAAAAAATAGAGTTTCATTTATGTCTGTTGTGATAGACAGTATATAATGTCAGAAAATGAATGATTTAATAAATATTACATTTAATGATAATTTCATGCCTGGTCTTGTCAGCTTATCAGAAGATGTGGGAGGCAGAAATGAGCATATGCTGGATTACTCTCCTTTGCAGGGACAATTTGAATTTTGAATATAAAAGTACAGAAAGGCCCATATTGAAATTATTATCAGTGAAACCTCTTCCAAGTTACCTAGATATAGCCTGTTTTGTATTTTTTTCTACTTTCAGATTGCTTCAGAGGCAACTTTTTAACCTGTTGTTATTTTTATGCCCCCGCCACGAAGTGGGGAGGGGCATATAGTTTTGCCCTTGTCCGTCCGTGCATACGTCCGTCACACTTTGTAGTACTGTTCTTGTCTCCGCAACTCCTCCTACAGTATTCGATGCAGGGAGCTGAAACTTGGAACATAGTTCAGACATGCATTGAACATGTGCATAAAGGAAACAGAACTTTGATTTAGGTCTTTATTGCAGAATTATGTCCCCTTCAATAATATACATATTATAACCATATTTCACATTTGAGGACTGTTCTTGTCTCCACAACTCCTCCTACAGTATTTGATATAGGGAGTTGAAACTTGCAACACAATTCAGACATGCATTGAACATGTGCATAAAGGAAACAGAACTTTGATTAAGGTCTTGGTTGCAGAATTAAGTCCCCTTGAATAATATACATATTATAACCATATTTCACATTTGAGTACTGTTCTTGTCTCCGCAACTCCTCCTACAGTATTTAATGTAGGGAGTTGAAACTTGCAACACAGTTCAGACATGCATTGAACATGTGCATAAAGGAAACAGAACTTTGATTAAGGTCTTTATTGCAGAATTATGTCCCCTTGAATAACATAAATATTTTGACCATATTTCACATTTGTAGTACTGTTCTTGTCTCTGCAACTCCTCCAATTGTATTTGTTGTAGGGATTTGAAACTTGTAACACAGTTCAGACATGCATTGAACATGTGCATAAAGGAAACAAAACTTTGATCCAGGTCATTATGGCAGAATTACATCCCCTTGAATGACATGCATATTTTGACCATATTTCACACTTTGTAGTACTGTTCTTGTCTCTGCAACTCCTTCAATAGTATTTGATGTAGGGATTTGAAACTTGCAACACAGTTCAGACATGCATTGAACATGTGCATAAAGGAAACATAATTTTCAGTCAGGTCTTTATTGCAGAATTATGTCCCCTTGAATAACATACATATTTTGACCATATTTCCATAGCTTAAATACAATCTCACCTTTTATCGTCGCTCTAGCGGCCTTATTTATTAACAGATTTTGATATTACATCACAGCTTTATTGGGTATGACAGAACCTTGAACAACTTTGCATTTCAGGTTTGTAGGATGAAGGTCAAGGTCACAGTTGCTATTTTCAGAAAAACTAGGGCATTGCTCCAGCGCTTTCATTTATAGATCGATTTTGATGTAACTTCACATAAATGTTAAGTATAACAATATCTTGAATAAATTACTGTTTCAGCACCGCAGGTCCAAGGTCAAGGTCACAGTTGCTATTTTTAGAAAAAAACTTTATAATTCCTCTACTCCTCTATTCATTGACAATTTTGATGTAACTTCACTCAAATGTTTAGTGTAACAATATCTTGGACAAGTTCGTGATCCAGAATTTCAGGGTAAAGGTCAAGGTCATATTTGCTATTTTAGAAAATATGCTGTCATCCCTCTGGAATGATTTTGGCGTAACTTGACACAAATATTTAGCTTGACAATATCTGGGACAAATTTACGTTTCATCATTGTAGGTCCAAGGTCAAGGTCACAGATGCTATTATAGGTAAATGTAAATCTTTGTCATGGTTCTAGCGCTTTTATTTTTTAACTGATTTTGATAGAACTTCACACATATATTAAGTATGACAATATCTTGGACAAGTAAACCTTTCAGGGTTGTAGTTCCAAGGTCAAGGTCACAGTTGCTACTTTTAAGAAAAACTCAGTCATCCCTCTAGCACCTTTATTTATTGACAGATTTTGATGTAACTTCACACAAATATGTTTTAACACATTGCTTTTCTAGTGAGGCATATGGCGGGGGCATTCATCACCTTTAGTGATTGTCTAGTTTATAAATGTTAGTTGTTCAGATTTTATGAGTTTAATGCTTGTTCCCCTTTGGTTCTTCAGTTTGAACATTTTCTTTTGTTTAGCTACCACTTGATGAGCAGTAGTTGGAAAAAAATATGATGAGAAGTTCAGACACTGTTATTATATGATCCGCGACTCGACAAAACCAACAAAGTCACATGTGCGCCAAGCAAAGACTTAGATCAGCCTGGGCAACAACCCAGTCTGATTGATGCCCTTAAAGGGTAGCTAAGGGTCAAAGCTGTCATCATGCCAACAGCGAAGACTGTGATCAGACTGGGCAAATGCCCAGGTTGATCTGAGTCTTTGCTGCACGCACAGGCCACCTTGTTGGATTTGTCGTGTCGTGGCTCATTGTAAAGCTGCATAGGTACATCTCCATATTTTATTTTAGCCACTTTTATGAAGGGGATCAACTTTCATGACTTCCTGTTTTCAGCCTTGTATGATGGAACCCTTCCAAAATTGTGTCTTAGACTCTTACATGGAAGAACTTTGGAAGATAATTGATTTTAAGAGTTTACCTGACTGAGTTCTAGTCTGACGGGAAAGAAGAAAGACTTTGGTTACAGGGGAGCAAATCTTATTCTTTTAGAGTTGACCCTCCCATTAAAAAGGGAGGGAAAATCAAAAAGGGCAGAATTGTTCCCTTGAAATTGTACCAATTCACCTTAGAACTTGTTCAGTTTCACCAGGGCAATGTTCCAGGTAAATTGGCATACATATAATGTCACAAATAGCAAGTGTTTCCTTCAGTAATTTTTCTGTTTCACAATAATGTACCTCAGGTGAAAGTACATAAGGCAGAATTATGTCCCCCCACCAAAGGTGCGGGGGGACATATTGTTTTCAGTGCAGTTTTCGGTGCGCCGGCGTCGGCATCCCACTCTTGTATGTGCAATATCTCTTGAACCATATGATGGAATTTCACCAAACTTGCATGGATATATCATTGGGACAAGATGAAGAGCTGGTTAGATTTTGGTGACCTTGACCTCATTTTCAAGGTCACAGGAGAACTTAAATGGCATGAAAATTTTTGGTATGCACAATATCTCCTGAACCAATGGATGGAATTTCACCAAACTTGCATGGATATATCATTGGGACAAGCTTAAGAGCTGGTCAGATTTTGGTGACCTTGACCTTATTTTCAAGGTCACAGGAGGACTTAAATTGCATGAAAATTTCTGGTATGCACAATATCTCCTGAACCAATGAGTGGAATTTCACCAAACTTGCATGGATATATCATTGGGACAAGCTTAAGAGCTGGTCAGATTTTGGTGACCTTGACCTCATTTTCAAGGTCACAGGATGACTTAAATGGCGTGAAAAATTCTGGTATGCACAATATCTCCTGAACCAATGAGTGGAATTTCACCAAACTTGCATGGATATATCATTGGGACAAGTTTAAAAGCTGATTATATTTTGGTGACCTTGACCTCATTTGCAAGGTCACTGCAGGACTTAGCTGACAATTTCTTGTAACCACTATATCTCCTGAACCAATGGATGGAATTTCAGCAAATTTGCATAGATACATCATTGGGACAAGTTTAAGAGCTGATTAGATTTTGGTGACCTTGGCCTCATTTTTAAGGTCACTGGAAGACTTAGATGACAGTTTCTTGTACCCATGATAACTCTTGAACCAATGGATAGAATTTCACCAAACTTGCATGGATACATGATTGGGACAGGTTTAAGAGCCTATTAGATTTTGGTGACCTTGACCCCATTTGCAAGGTCACTGGAGGGCTTAGATGACAATTTCTTGTACCCACTATATCTCTTGAACCAATGGATGGAATTTCACCAAACTTGCATGGATACATCATTGGGTCAACTTTCAGAGCTGATTAGATTTTAGTGACCTTGACTTCATTTGCAAGGACATAGTCATCTATGAAGGATATCTTTAGAACCAGTGGATGGATTTTCTCCAAACTTGCCTAGTATTTTAATTGCACAAGTTTTTTATTCATAAGGGGGGATTGGAAATGGGCTGGTGGGGGGACATCAGTTTTTCTCTGAAAAACATTTCTAGTTTGTATCAATCATTGTATATCAAAATATGAAAATTGAAGGCTTTGGTTAGTTTGGGTTTTTACGTTGCTTCTCATGTGACACAAATCAATTTATCATTGCCTCTTCTACCTTCCAGGAAGACAGTATTGTTGATGCTACAGAAACTGACCAACTACAAGCTGCCATTCAAGCCTCGCTGACTGAGGTTGCAGCTCCATCAAAATCATCTGATCTCTCAGTGTCCGATTCAGACTCAGGTAGTGAACTAGAAACATTCTCTGACTCGGAAGAAGAAGCTAGACCTTCTCCTGTCAAAACCAGGAGAACTTCAGGCTCTGAACCACTCAGGAAATCTAAAGGATCACCCAGTCGAAACTCACCAAATAAAACTGAAATGCCCTCTACCAGTAAACGTGATAAAGTCAGTGACAGATGTTCACCTCTTAGAAAAACAAAACAGAGTTCCCCTGCTCCAAGGACAGTGAAAGGGGACTCACCAGCACCTAGTTCAGATAAACAGAGTCAGTCTTCTAGAACGGAAAAACCAAGTTCCCCTGCCCTTAGAAAGGCAGCCAGAAATTCCCCATTAAGAACTGATGGCAGTGATTCTGGGGAAAACAGTTCTAGTAGTAAATCAAAGAAAGTGTGTTCACCTCAAAGGACAGGATCACCTTTAAGTAAAAGTTCACCACAAAGAAAAGGATCTCCAAATGTAAAAAGTGCTTCACCTAGAAACTCCCCACAAAGAAAAACACCTGTGAAAAAATCTGACAGTATTCATAATGAAGTTCATCCAGCAGTAATAGACAACATTAGAAAAAGTTTGGACGGAGATGATAAAGAACCTAGTGATGTTAATGAGAGTATTAGTAGTGCTAGTGAAGTGACTAATTCTTCTAAAGCAGATGAATCACTGGAGTCCTTGACAGAGTGTAGTAAAATGGATTATACAAAATATCTCGGGAAGGAAACCGGTGAGTACAGAAGTAATCTAAAGCTGGATGGAGGGTACAAGGATACACTTTCCTGCTTTACCACCACTTTTGCAAAGGGGAACAATTTTTGTGATTTCTTTCTTGACTCAGATGTAGCTGGTCCAACTGGAGTCTACTCCTAAAGGAAAGAATTTGCTCCCAGGGGAGCAAATTCTTTCCTGTAAGAGTTGACCCACTGAGAAGGAAGGCAAAACAGAAAATGGCAGAGTTGTTTCCACTGATGCAGCACTGCTGGTCCCAAATTTTATGTGTTATCCTAAAGGAGCAAATTCTTTCCTGTTAGAGTTGACCCACTGAGAAGGGAGGCAAAACTGAAAATGGCAGAGTTGTTTCCACTGATGCAGCACTGCCGGTCCCAAATTTTATGTGTCATCTTTAATTTCTATAGTAAGGTGAGGTCTGATAAAATTCAAGTTTCTATTTATGTCTCCACAGAAACATTTTTTATGGCTCTTTATTAGAACCGCTGCATAGAGACTGCTTTAAGAAGGCTTTTAGAATGTTTTGAATGTAGAGGTGAGAAAAAATATTCTGGAATTGTAAATGAAATTGAGCCATATGTGGAAATCTATCATAGGTTTATTTTACACTCATGTTGCATGACAAGTGCATGTAAATTACAATTGTTATCTCTTATCATGTTTTGAGAATTAGGAAAGCCAGTTGACTATGCTTTTGTGAAGATACATGAACTTCTTGTTTGAGAGTAATTCAGGGCCCACTTGTTCAAAGCACAGTTAGCTTATCAAAGTCTTTAGTCAGGGATTCAGTGTTTCCCCTAAAGCGGAATGGCAGGGCGCCGCGCCCTGTCCCTTTTTCGTCCTGCTCTTCTTACCCAAAAACGTGTCATAAACGCCCTCCTGCCCGAAAAATATCAGTAAAAAGTCCCTTTTCCCGCGCTGCTATTGCGATTCGATTCCATTGTGTCCCATACCTGTAAAAACTGACAACTCAAGTCAATCAATAATCTGTACACATGCTCATCAATAAACACCAATAACGGTGATTAATCTGTGGCAGTTATCATCTCGCTATTCCCCGACCGTCATGTGTTAATTGGAGCGGAAAATTACTTCGCCAACTGAAAACACATTCAGGTTACCAGCTTTTAAGGTGTCAAATGCATTGCGGGCATGGCGATAGTAACCAGGGCAATTAAAGGAACTCTCGTTAAAGTGACCAGCCTGTTCCAACTGTGAAATTAACGGGTAGCACCGTTAACTCGTTTGCTTCGCTCCGATAATGACACGGGCCTAATTGAGGGTCTGGCAGGTGGGAATTCAATCACCATAACGGTGCTGCTTGCCGCATCAATACCGATAACTATTCTTTCACCGTATCACGTTGCGCTATACTACAGAATTCGAGGCCTATTAGACGCGTGCGACAATGCAATCAGCAGCAATGATTCAATATATATTTTCCCGGTAAACATGTCAGATACGTAATGTACGGTCATCACAGATACGGATCATACTAAATTTGTGCAGGCTGATCAGATCGTACATGTTTTCATGAAATCGTCACAGATGCCGACGATTTCCATTAATGAAAGTCGGTTCGTTCACTTTAAGATTAGTTTCCCGCGTTTTTCTATCTAGTTCCCGCCGATTCAGGTGTACTATCTGTGGAACGAGAACCAGTTAATTTATTAATAGTACCTTGGGAAATCCGCGATCTTCAGCATCTCAACAGCTGTCACCATGCAGTAATTTGCGATTTTACAAATTTACCGGCCCAGATATGCAACAATACGCGATCCTTATTTGATATTTAACTACTCTAGAAGGGTCTTACGGTAGGTATGTTAATCTAAGAGTAGAATTAAACTCGGTTTTGAGAAAGACAGATTTCGAGTGTAAACAAGTATCAGCTTTGATCAAAATCACTAGAACAAATCAGACCCATCATCCGAGGTGCAATTTTGGATGTTATATGGAGGGTGAGGGAAAGGTGGGGAGGTAGTGGTGGTTTGAGAATGCCGTTTTTTTTTTTGTTTTTTTTTTTAGCAATTCAAATTTTTTTTATTTGAGTAATTCAACAATGGACTGGTCACACTAACACTATGAACAGTACTGCTAAATTACACTACATATTAACACATAATGGTAGTGCTACTGCACTGAAATGTCATACTTTTGAGGTTAATTATTAGATGGAGGCCGAACAAAGTGAGTAACATTGCCCCTCCAGATGCCCTTCGCCGCACTAAAAGTGCCCTTTTTTCAGCAGCACCCTGCCCCTTTTTCAGTCTGGGGGAAACACTGCGGATTCATTGAGTACACATAAAATCAAGTCTTTTATATTTTGCTGAATGAATGTGAGGAGCTTTTGCAAAAGCTCCTCATATTTTCTTTGGCAAAAAGTGTTGGTGTTTTCCCATACAAAATATTTGGAAATTTTAGCCTTTTTCAAGTAAAAACATTTCTAGTTTTGAACAACTGGGCCCAGAGCTGTAGATAAGAAGGAGTATTTGTGATAAAAAGGGATAATTTCAGTGAAATCTGCTGCATAAGATACGTGTTGACCCTTTATATGAGTGTCTCAACAAGGTTGAACTTGTATTTTTGAGAAGAAATGAAAAAATTATAAGGGGCATAGTCACTGATAATGTGAAGATAATATCTGTTTGTTATTTGGAATATGTCTTATGACTAAAGAATGAAAACCCTCAGAAGGTTTATAGGTAGGTCAATATGTGCCACATGTTGTATATCTCAAACACAAGCTGGGCTGTATAACGCAGTCAGTAGGCGCCTAACTTGTAAGCCAGAGGCCCTGGGTTTGATACCCGGTCCGGCCACTTACTTTCATTTCCCCTTTCACTGATTCAAGAAGGGCAGTTGTCAGTTACTGGTAAAAGTAAGTGCACTTAGTACTGGTTAATCACTTTATAATAGGAGGTCTAAGCCTGCCCAGGAATAGTGTCGTTAGGTTAACTGACCGTCCCAACTTGACCATAGCTTTTTACCATGGACGTTAAACAATAACACAACAGCAACAACAGAGAATATGTTTGTCATAATCTGCTTTTCTTCATTTCTATAGATGAAAAAGCTACACTGGTGCTGCGCTTGCCAAATGGTCAGAGAGACAAACTTAGCATTCCAGTGTCTTCTAAGTTAATGGTGGGTATAATTAAATATGTACAGTCAACTCTCGATATCTCAAAGTCGAAATTCATCCCAAACTACTGATATCTCAAAGTAAATTTTCTGGTCCCAGAAAATTTACTTTGAGATGTCATTAGTTTGAAATATCCGGAGTTGAAATTTAATTATAAATAGCAAATGTGTCCAAACTATAATCTTTGATATAAAGAGTAGATTGAGAGATATCAGTGTTCGAGATATCGAGAGTTGACTACATATTATATTTTGATTGAGAATTACCATAAACATTGTAATAGTGATAGTGTTTGGAACAGCAAAGCTGAAGCACCATATTAGGGTTGTCATGGTCAGGAAAAAAACATCTAGAAAATGATTTTTCCAGGCCAGGAAAACATCAGGAAATTTTGTGGTTAGTCAGGGAATTTTAGAAAGGACTTGAAAAGTCAGGGAATTTGAAAATTAATGGCTGTGACAGTCTTCAGAAAACATACTTATTCCATGCAAGGTGAAAGGATGTACCTGCTGAAGAGATCATAAGGTGTATGGGTACTCACATTTTTCAGCCATTTTTCTGAAGGGAAACAAATTTTGTTTCTTCTGTCTGCTACCCTGGATGACAAAAAATGTCAAAAATGGGGTTTACTCTTTAATGAAAGAATAAGCTCCCAAGGTTAGATGTAGAATTCTTTTCAACTGTAAACAGGGTTAAACTGTAAACAGGGTTCAATTGCGCATAGCCTTTCACTGGGTAGATTAGTTGATAACACTGAAATACTGTTGAAAAGGCCTTAAAACCACAAGTCATCTATGAGCTATTTTGCAGATCTGATAGCATATAAATTCTAAAAATTGGGAAACTTAAAATATTAACTGTTATTGTCCTAAAAAGGAAGATTGATTTTATTTTGCAGTAATGCGTCCAAACAACGCCACTTGAATTGCAAACAGTGTAGACACTGGTCAGACTGCTCAGGGCCTGCACTGTTTGCTCAGATCTGTCCATCCCAAGTTTTATAATTTTTAAGGTACAAATACTTTATCTGTCATTTCAGGCTGTGATAACCTACGTAGGCTCTAAAGGCTACTCTAATGAGCGGTATGAGCTAATAGCACATTTCCCACGCAGAGAGCTGTCTCATCTGGACTTTGAAGCTACACTGAAAGAAGTCGGACTACATTCTCAGGAAACCATTTTCATACAGTCCAGGTCATAACATTGCCAGTTTGCCTTTAGCAGCTGTCTTCAAGTACATGTTCAGTGATTTTGCTACCTGCTCTTCCCGCCTCTTATACTTACAATTTTCCTGTGGGATTCATAATTTGTAAGTGGGTCCCAAGACTCACTAAAATCCAGAAATACCACTTTATAATAGTGCTGTAGACTCTTGATTTATTGTTGGACTCATTGAATTTGTCCTCACTGAGCCCCACAGACTTTTTGACACCAAATAGTAACTGAATCACTGCATGTTGTTAAATCTGCTGATTTTCTGTACTCTGGCTGTAAATTTGGACTAGTCTGTTTGTCTGACCATAACAAGAATAATGGCAAATAATGCATCCCCAAGCAATCTTATATGGATCAGCACTGCAAACATATCTCAGGGGTCTTCAAGTGCTTGTTAATGCTCCACAAATGAAAATAACTGTCTTGCAAATGGCATAAAGAGGGAGTGGGTGATAGTTTTAAAATATCTCTATTTGATTGGTGCCCCATGAAAAGTTAATGTTATAGCACACGTGCATATTAAAGAGTCAATTAAGCTGCATAGTCTGATCAGTCTTGTTTGTTTCAAACTGTGTAAAGATTAAATGAAAGAAAACTTTGAGTGTGGAGTATGGAAAATTCACATAGGATGCTGTATTAATAAATAACTAAACCTTGAAGTAGTCATGGTAATGAAAAAGATACCCATTTGGAGGAGCATAGCTTAGTTTATACTGTATCTCTGTTTTAGTATCTTTTAAATGTTGGCATATGCTATAGCATTAAAATTTGAGGTGTATGGGTACACTATCAAGTTTTTCTGCTATTTTTCAAAGGGAGATAACTTTCGATTTTCTGTTTGCTTCCCCAGACTAGGAGCCCCTTTCAAAATATGATGAGCAAATTGTTACCTTTAACAGTTGACCTCTTTGAAAAAAGTGTGTGTGTGGGGGGGGGGGGTACTTGAAAGGAAGTAATCCTATTGTTTTCATTTTTTCCCCTAATCACATAAGGAATTATTTATAGATAAAGACTGAAATACATAGCAGCATATCTTCATTGACCTTCATAATTAATATTGTGTTCAGTTTTCTGTGTTAATTATTGATTTCTGCCTTTCTTCAGGAGCATATTCTGTCTTTTAACACTTGACCCGATTGCAAAGGCAGAAAAATAAAAACATTAGTTACCTCCCTTGAAAGTGTCCCATACTCCTTAATGAATTTGTTGTAGAGAAAGAATGAAATACATGTTTTAGCAGCGCGATGATGCATGTTAATATTTTTGTGTTCAGTATTTCATGTTCATTGTTGATTTCTGCCGGTTTCAGAATTGTTGAATATTGTCATTCCTGAAGTGCTACATGTATATGAACTGTTTGAAAGTTTTGCCAGAATATAGTTAAACCTGAAAATTTCCAGATTTGTTAATAGTAACTGTCGGTTTGAGACCTGTTGAGTATTTTTTTTTTCATTCTTGAAGTGCTATCAAAACTTTGTGTGAGTCTTTTCACAGTATAGTTATAACTGAACAGTTTTAGGGTTGTTAATAGGAATTGTAATTTTATAATTCAGTGCTCCAGACAAGAAGAGGTAACAGAGATAATTTAGTCATAATATTCCATGTTTCTTCATAAAGTCATATGTTCTTACCCCTCATTAGAACTATCTCACTGAGACGGTGCTAATGAGGGGCCACAACATAGATATTGGTTGAGAAATAAGAAAATTTTTCTCAGAATTGTCCTCAAAATTCCACCTTGTCTGGAGCTCAGGCCCTGAGGTTATAAAACTATTTTGTGCTCAACTCAGCTGAGCATTAAATTTTCTCTACTGATAAATATGTAAATGCTAACTACATGTACATGTATTGTTGGCATTTTTGGTATTCATAAGCAGAGAAAATTTCATACTCAGCTAAACTGAGCAAGAAAACAACTATACTTATCAGTAATTTGCTATTTATTCGCAGGTAAAATATCATGCTCAGCTGAGTTGAGCATGAAAAAAAGTTTTAAAACCTTGGGGCCAGATGTCAGCGTAAGTGCCTCAGGCCAGAAATAAAATATTTAAAGTTTCCCCATATGCCACCAACCCTTAAAATATGGCCCTACCCAAAAGAAATTTTTGATGATTTTAGAATTTTTTTTTTTCATCACCAAAATATATACCTGCCTATCAAACAACTTTTCTCTCTATTATTTTGTTATTTTCTATTGCAAAATTCTTCTAGAAACTGTTTTTAACATTTAGGTGGTTATGATCTTGTATCTTGGAATTCATTGATAATTATCCTTACTTTGGAGAAAGAAAAAAAAGAAAATTTACCGACCGACCCTTCTCTTTTAGACAGGGTCGAGTAAGGAGAAACAAGTGTATTTTTAAGATAGGCCTCAGTGTCTTCCTCATCATGAATCAGGTGTAACTCACATGTACATACTTAGATTTTGCCTTAACCAATGGAAAAATCGGTTTCTGTCAAAAACTCATACCCATGAAGGATTCTCAGTCATGTTGTGCTATATTTTGTAAACTCAGCTGTTCAATAATAGTCTTGGTATATAAAGAATGCCTCTGGGCTACATACCCATACAGCAGTAATCCTATTAAATGCCCTTGGGCATCGAATTTTACTAAAATTTGGGGTGGGGGTGGGTTAGGACCCAAAGAACCAAAATGGGAGAAAATGAGCAGTTTTAGAGCAGTGAGAAAATATAACATTGTTACTAGCAAGTTTCATGTTACTATTAGAGTTCTGTGTTTACTGTATGCATTCTACATGTACAAGAAAGTTTCATGCCTGGTGTAAAAGAACCTTCACATAAATTTGTGATCTTGTAAATTGTGTTTGAATAAATTAGCATATGTCACTATTAACACTTTGTATGGTAAAAATATTGCTTGCACACTGCCACATAAAATGCAATATTATTGTGCATAAATCTGGATAAATTGTGGGAAATAGAGAGAATTTAGTGTGAGAGGAAAGGACCTCTGACAGTTTCCATGCAAATTTGCCTATTTTTCGACAAATTACTGCTGCTTTCTTGGGAAGCCAAAAATGAAAATTTTAGCATTTATGGGTAGACTTATTCATTATAAAGAGGTCTTGATATTGCTTTTGAACAATTATTACATCTGCATACTAACTCTCACTGATTCTCCTGGAGGGGTAAGTGAAATTTTCAGTCATCCTAAATACATATATTTTTTGCTTTTTCTTATTTAATGAATTTTATTTGTTAAATATGCTTAAAATGAAGTGAAACACTATAGCTGCTCATAGTATGCAATTTTATGTATATCAAAAGTGTGCTAGCCTTATTGTTAGATACAGAGGGTCTAATTACCCCACCCACTTTTCAGTTTTTCAGCTGTAGACTATCTTCCCCCCCCCCCACCCCCTGTGCCTCAGCTCGCCACTCATATACAATGTGTATATTGACAGTACACATATGCATGCAAAGTGGCTTGCTGAGGCATGCGTGGGGGGGGGGGGGGGGAGCACCTTTATAAAACTTTTCCTATTTTCCATACATTCAATGGTACAAACTTGCTTTTTACACCAAAAATCTGTCTACGTGTGATATAATTGAAAAAATATTTTTGTGCCAATTGTAGGGAGTTCAGAGCAACATATTTCAAGAAAAAAAATTGAAGTATACAGAAAGTTCATTTTCTCCATTTTTATAGGCAAATTTACATTACAACTGTCAGAGGTCCTTTAATATGACAATGTACAGGGCCCGGTTGTTCAAAGCATCATTAACTTAATGAAGATGTTAGTCCTTAATTCATTAAGTCTTCTAGTAATCATATAAAAATGGTAGCATTTTTGTGTAAATGTTTGAAATTTTAAAGTCGCATTATAACTAATGATGTCATTAGTTTTGACCAACTGGACCCAGGCAGGCATTTTGGTCAGTGGCAGATTGTATTACCATTGGAAGTGTGAGCTATCCCATTGTTGTAAAAGTAGAACAAAATGTTTTCAGTGGACCTGTTAATGAATACTTTTTTGAACAACAGTATTTAATGGCTTATAATACAGGGGTTTCCCTCCCTCCAAAACCAACCAAAAAATTGAGATATGAGCCGCGACGTGAGAAAACCAACAAAGTGGTTGTGCGCCCAGCGCAGACTCAGATCAGCCTGGGCATCCGCCAAGTCCGATCAGACTTTTCGTTAAGTGCTTAAGGGGTAGCTTAGGGTCTAAGCTATCCCCATGCGGACAGCGAAGACTCTGATCAGACTGGGCGGATGCCCAGGCTGAACTGAGTCTTCGCTGGGCGCACAACCACATTGTTGGTTTTCTCGCGTCGCGGCTCATATGTCTTATAAAATGGATAAAGATTTTTAGGATTACTTTTGGAAGAATAAAAAGGCATCTTGTAGCAGAATTACACAAGACTGTATTTTGATATTTGAGCTCATGATGTGTTGGAGAAAATGCCATATTGAATAAATATATAATACAGTTGATGCTGTTTTGATCTCAGTATTTTCAGTATGCATAATACATATCCATTTGAGCCGCGACACAACAAAACCAACAAAATGGAGTGTGCACCCAGCAAAGACTCAGATCAGCCTGGGCGTCCGCCCAGTCTGATCAGTCTTTCCTGTGCACTTAAAGGGTAGACAAGGAACAAAGCTAGCTCCATGTGGACAGCAAAGAATCTGATTAGACTGGGTGGATGCCCAGGCTGATCTGAGTCTGCGCTGGGCGCACAACCACATTGTTGGTTTTGTCGTGTCGCGGCTCATATCCATTTGATATTGGAACCATGTCATGAAAATAGCTGTCATACATGTGGCATATATGAGTAAAATTTGAACCCTTTCACGGGAAGCAGGCCTCTTTTCATTTTTATCTCCCTGTTCATTGATGGTCAGTCCTTAAGGAAAGAACTTGCTTCCATAGGGGTAGGTCATTTCCTTTAAGGATAGCTCAGATTTGAGGGGTTCATCATTTAAGAAAGTACATAAAGTCACAGAAAACTATCCCCTTTTAAATATGAGGACAAAACATTGAAGTGTACCCAGTTACCTTAATTTTCAATATTTTACCAAACCACAACATTACCTGAGCCACAGCACAAGAAAACCAACAAAGTGGTTGTGCGCCTGGTACACTCAGATCAGCCTGGGCATCTGCCCAGTATGATCAGACTCTTCCCTAAGCGCTTAATGGGTAGCTAAGGGTCTAAGCTATCTCCGTGTGGACAGAGAAGACTCTGACAAGTCTGGGCGGATGCCCAGGTTGAACTGAGTCTTCGCTGGGCACACAACCACTTTGTTGGTTTTGTTGTGTCGCAGCTCGAGCTGCGACAGTGTGCAATTCTCACATAGCATGTTTTACCATTATCATTATGAAGCAATAAAATTTCAATATGCTGGCAGCATGCTGTTTTAATCTATTTTCAGGTTAATATTTATTCTTTAGGTTGGATAATTCCTATCTTTTTTCATAAAATGTTGGTATTAAAGGAGGCATGGTTGTGTTTACATATTTATTATATGACTGTGACATGTGAAAACAAAGTGGCATGTGCCCCACGTAAAGACTCAGATCAGCCTGGGCATCCGCTCAGTCTCATTAGAGTCTTCACTGTCTGCATGAAGGTAGTTTATACCCTTAGGTATGCTTTAAGTGTGTAGCAAATACTCTGATCAGACTGGGCAGATGCCTCTGATCAGACTGGGCAGATGCCCAGGCTGATCTGAGTCTTCACTGTGCGCACATGCCACTTTGTTTGATTTGTCGTGTCACGGCTCAATTATATTTTGTGCATGCAAGGATTCATTGTTCCTTAAAGTTGTTGGCATTGTTTCTTTGGTATTCTGATATGAACTGACAAATAAAATTGTCAAAATTCAGACTTGAGTATTGTTGATTTCTCACCTATTACAGTGTTGCCTGTCAATGAGTCAATAGTGGTTTAACCCCACACCTGCACTTTAAGAGAAGTAATATCTTACAAAGGGAGGAAATCAAAAGAAATAACTATTTAACAAAAGATTTACTTCTTTTAATTGCCTCCCTTTGCAAAATATTTTATTGCCCTCCTTTGCAAAATATTTTATTGCCCTCCTTTGCAAAATATTAACTTCTTTTATTGCCCTCCTGCGCAAAATATTTACTTCCTTTTTTTTGCCTCCCTTTGCAAAATGTTTACTTCTTTTATTGCCTCCCTTTGCAAAATATTTACTTCTTTTATTGCCTCCCTTTGCAAAATATTTACTTCTTTTATTGTCCTCCTTTGAAAAAAATACTTCTTTAATTGCCTCCCTTTTCAAAATATTTACCTCTTTTATTGCCCTCCTTTGCAAAATATTTACTTCTTTTATTGCCCTCCTTTGCAAAATATTTACTTCTTTTATTGCCTCCCTTTGCAAAATATACTGGACAAAAGAGTTAGGGATCAACTGTTTGACTGTAGCTTAAATCATGAAAAATAAATCATCCAAAAATAATTTTCTTGTGTTCAATACAGCTGTCAAAGCAGCACAGATTTGCATGAAAAATATTGGAATCAGAACGGGTGAGACAACAGTACAAACAAATAAACAGTTATACCCCTAAAATTGAAGTGAAAATTGGCATCACCACAGAATTGAATGTCCGTGATTCTTGGTTTTTATCCATGCAAAACATACCCAGTGCTCATACATATCTCTGGGGGTCTGAATAACTGCATGATAGCTTCTCGGTGTTCGTTTGATAAAGCGCTAGAGGCTCATTTGGGGACTTGCTTGCCATTTTTCATGAAAGGCCAGAATTAGCTCTCCAGGAGTTTCCTGAAGCCTCTGGTGATTAGAATTGGTGTGATGTCACATCTGTCAAGCATATTCAATCCAATTTAAAACTTGCGATCAACTAGACTGTCCATACGGACGATAGTCTCTGTCCCAAGCCACTGGTTCATCACAATAACACTGAGGACGCGCGTTTTTGTCCATTAAATGATTTAATCGGCAAATTTAAACGAAAACGGTTAGAAACAGACTTTACACAGCTAATTTGCGCACTTGCACGCTGACAATGAGCCCAGGGTTGATGCGATTCCATAGAAATGCGAGGCGACAGTTGGCAAAACGTGACACAAAGTGGCATCTGGGTCATTGTACCCATGTTCTTTTCACTGATGAGTCCAGACTGTATGTAGATATCCACGATGGTGGGAGTAGGTTGTTACTTCTGCCAGCTCTACGTAGCATAGACTATGAATCAAATGGTGTTGAGGAATATGACATGTCTGGAGGATGGTGGTTGATGGTATGGTCCGGAATCTGGATTGAAAGCTGTGTGGACTTGCGCATGCCAGACAGAGGCGCTCTGATTGGTGTTTGACTTAGGAATGACATGTTTATCCAATTACGAGACCGTTTGCTAAAGCTTTTGGCGATGACATCATCGAATCACAGGGCAAATGTGGTGGACCAGTGCCTAGCGACAGACACCATCGCCCTCATTGACATGTCAATTTAATCACAAGTTTTAAATCCGATTGAGCATTCTTTGGACATGTTACACCGCCAATCCTGATCACGAGAGGCTTCCTGAAACTCAAGGAGAGCTCATTCAGGCTTTTCGTGAAAAATGGCAAACGAGTCCCTAAATAGGCCTCTGGGAATCTACTAGAAGCATACCAAGTGACTGTCATGCGGTAATTCAGGCCCTTGGAGGCCACACTGAGAACTGGAAATGATTTTGCATGGATGAAATATAAAATAATAATGGGCATTCAGTTTTGTGTTAATGCCCGTTTTCACTTGATTTTTGGGGTATGCCTGCTTATTCATTTCTGCTGGTGTGTCACGTGGTCAAATTCCAATATGAGTCATGCAGTCTTGTGCAGCATTGCTAGATGTATTCAACAGAAGAAAATGATTTTTTGAAAATTACTTTTTTCAATATAAAAATTTCAGTTTAATGTTTGATCCTTAACTTTTTTTTGTTCGGTATATTATTTTTTTTTTTTTGCCTTCCTTTGCAAAAAATTTACTTCTTTTATTTCCTCCCTTTGCAAAATATTTCTTTTATTGTCCTCCTTTGCAAAATATTTCTTTTATTTCCTCCCTTTGCAAAATATTTCTTTTATTGTCCTCCTTTGCAAAATATTTACTTCTTTTATTGCCCTCCTTTGCAAAATATTTACTTTTTTATTGCCCTCTTTTCAAAACATTTACTTCTTTTATTGCCCTCCTTTGCAAAATATTTACTTCTTTTATTGCCCTCCTTTGCAAAATATATACTTTTATTGCCCTCCTTTAGAAAATATTTACATCTTTTGCCTCATTTGCAAAATATTTACTTCTTTTATTGCCTCCCTTTGCAAAATATTTACTTCTTTTATTGTCCTCCTTTGCAAAATATTTACTTTTTTTATTGCCTTTGCAAAATATTTACTTTTTTTATTGCCCTCCTTTGCAAAATATTTACTTCTTTTATTGCCCTCCTTTGCAAAATGTTACTTCTTTAATTGCCTCCCTTCGCAAAATATTTACTTCTTTTATTGCCTCCCTTTGAAAAATATTTATTCTTTGATTGCCCTCCTTTGCAAAATATTTATTTCTCTTATTGCCTCCCTTTGCAAAATATTTACTTTTGATTGCCCTCCTTTGCAAAGTATTTCTTTAATTGCCCTCCTTTGCAAAGTATTTTCTTCTTTTATTGCCCTCCTTTGCAAAATATTTACTTCTTTTATTGCCTCCCTTTGCAAAATATTTACTTCTTTTATTGCCTCCCTTTGCAAAATATTTACTTCTTTTATTGCCTCCCTTTGTAAAATATTATCCCCTGCCATGGCGGAGGGATATAGTTTTCTCCATGTCCGTCCATCCATCTGTCTGTCCTTCCGTCCATCCGTCCGTCCAGAGCCATAACAAAGTAACCACTGGACAGAATTTCATGATTCCTTAAATAAATATATATGACTATAACGCGTTGTGGCACATGAAGTTTCGTCAGACTGGCTTCAGTAATGCATGAGTTATCCCCCTTTAATTGACTTAAAATCAATGAAATGAGCAATAACTAAGTAACCACTGGACGGATTATCATAAAACTTAAAATAAGTATATATCATTATAACACGCTGATGCACTTGAAGTTTTGTCGGACTGCCTTCAGTAATGCAATAGTTATCCCCCTTAAATTGACTTAAAATCAATGAAATGAGCCATAACTAAGTAACCACTAGACGGAATATCATAAAACTTGAAATAAGTATATACCACTATAACGTGCTTGGGCGCATGAAGTTACGTCAGACTGGCTTCAGTAATGCATGAGTTATCCCCCTTTAATTGACTTAAAATCAATGAAATGAGCCATAACTATGTAACCACTGGACGGGATATCATAAAACTTAAAATAAGTATATATCACTATAACACGCTGATGTACATGAAGTCTCGTCAGACTGCCTTCAGTAATGCATGAGTAATCCCCCTTTAATTGACTTAATATCAATGAAATGAGCCATAACTAAGTAAACAATTACCCAAAACTTCATGAAATTTAAACTGAATATGTCTCACCATAACGTGGATATGCACATAAAGTTTTATCAGAATGGCATCACTAGGAGTTATTGCCCTTGAATCAATGTGAGATTGCCATTTTCAGCCATAACTAAGTTATCAATGAATAGAATTCTATGAAACATGTATCACCATAACACATTGGTGCATCTTACTTTTTGTCGGAATTCACAGCAGTGCACATTAAGTTTTGTCATAATCGCTTCAGTACTGCATGATTTAATGCCCTTGAATTGATTTAAAATCCATAAATTAGCCATTAGTAAGGTACCAACAAACAAAATTTCTTGTAACTGCATTAACAAGACCTGTCACAGGGCCAGGATAGCTCGCCTGACAGCGCCTTGCCCATCACATAAAAAACTTTAACGTAAAACTTTAACATTTTGCTAACGCCGACGCCGGGGGTAGCGCAATAGCTCTTCCTGAACTTCGTTCAGGCGAGCTAAAAATGTATCATCATAGTTCAGTGATGCTGAGGCAAGTGTTTAAAGTCTCCATAGTCCTATCAGTGGTAAAAATCGTCAAAGCACAAATCCTTATAAAATTGGTACAGCCTTCAGAACTGATGATAAAATGTCGGTTGTTGTGCTTTTTGTGTCATATAACTGGCAAAAAAGAAGGAATAAGGGATTTTGAGTAACACTTGACAAGTCTCTTCGTAAAAATACGGTTTTTGTTTCTGGTTCCCCGTTGGCCAATTAACTCGCACAATAGCGAGACAAAGAATGAGATCCATGCCGTACATTGCATTTTTATCAACTAGTAAACAACTGTAAATTGTATTGTTACCGCTTGTACCTTGTATTTTTACCATGTTATGAACGTGTGAAATCGAAAGTAGGTCATTGTAGTTGCCAACTAAAATGACCTAGATATTTTTTTCAAATCATTTTTATGAGAAACTCAATGACGTTTTAATTTTTCAAAGCTGGCCGATCATGATCAGTACAATGAAGAAACTGTGGTGAGAAGCTTGCAGCGATACTTCTTGATCAAATATTTCATGCTGATAGAGCAATGGGGCCTTTAAGAACAGCTTCAGCTTATGCCTTACTTATCCCAGAGTTATTGCCTTTGATTTTATGTACAATCCACAAGTTCAGCCTTAACTAAGTAACAAATTTAAGTGAACAAAATTTTATGAAACTTAAAATAACTATAAACAAATCAGGTCCACAACGGCGGGGGATATAAATTCATCGAATTTGCTTTTTTACTTCTTTTATTGCCCTCCTTTGCAAAATATTTACTTCTTTTATTGCCCTCCTTTGCAAAATATTTAATATTTAGAGCCCTTTTGTCGACTTCATTTTGTATGAAAAACTGGTTTCTGTTCATTAGCTTTTGAAAACATTTGTGTATTGTATTCATATTTTATACACAGGTATATAATCATAAAATACAGTTCAAGTTCGATTTAGGGTAAAATCCATCTATTATTATGGGAGTTATGGTCGTTTTTGGACTTCATTTTGTATGAAAAAAATGGTTTCCGTTCATTATCTTTTGAAAAGATTAATGTATTGGATTCCTATTTTACACACAGGTATAAAATCATAAAATATACAGGTTGAGTTTGAGTTCGAGTAAGTTCCATCAATCATTATGGGAGTTATGTCCCTTTTTCGACTATTTTTGTACAAAAAAATGGTTTCCGTTCATTATCTTTTGAAAAGATTAATTGGATTCATATTTTATACACAGATATATAATCATAAAATACAGGTCAGGTTAAATTTACGATAAAATCTGCCAATTACTTTTGGAATTATGGCCCTTTTTTAACTACATTTTATACAAAAATGGTTCCGTTTGTTAGTTTTGTTTAAAAGTTACTTGTTTCTGGGCTATTTCTTTTGGAAAGTTGCATGGCATTCACTTCTGTGATAAGATACAGAATGTTATCACATCATAGTCATGACAACCCCCTACCCCCCCCCCCCCCCCCCCCCCCCCACACACACACACACACACACACTTCTCTTGATCCGCCATGAAGCACAGTACATCTGCCTATGGAAAAAATAAAACATGTACCACACAATTCTGCCTTTGTGACTTTGTGAACCTAGTTATCCTACAAGTGCCAGTACCTTAAATAAGGCGCCATCTTACTTAGGGCACAAGGCGGGGGCATTATGGACACATTCTAGTTTCTTTTAATTGGTCCCTTTGCAAAACATTTACTTCTCTTAATTGCCTCCCTTTGTAAAATATTTACTTTTCTTAATTGCCTACCTATGCATAATATTTCTTTTAATTGCATCCTAATCTCTTTGCAAAATATTTACTTCTTCTAATTGCTCCCTTTGCAAAATATTTACTTCTTTGAATTACCTCCTTTAGCATAATAATTCAACAATAATTGGATAAATAAATTAACTGAAGGCTATTAAAAATGTGTTGTTTCTTACCTTCCATAAAGTATATACTATATACAGGTTGAAATATGCATGCATGTAATAGCAGATACACTTTTATATTCTTCTTTGTAAAATGCAACCCGGGCTTCATTGGCTGCTGCAAATATCTTTAAACATACCACAAAACTTCATACAAAATTACACATTTTTCGTGTAGCATGCCTAGAAAAGAGTGGGAAATCATCAATACCATTGCATCATCAATACAACAAATGAGCAGGGACACGACAAAACCTACAAAGTGGCATATGCGCCTAGCGAAGGCTTATCAGCCTGGGCATCTGCTCAGTCTAAGCAGAGTCTTCGCTGTGTGCTTAAAGAGTAGCTGTAAGGGTCTACGTTATCTACACGCCAACAGAGAAGACTGATCAGAATGGGCGGATGCCCAGGCTGATCTGTTTCGCTGGGGTTACATTCCACTTTTTAGCTCCCCTGAGCCAAGAACTTAAGGGGAGCTTATAGGATGGTAGCCTCAAGAGTAATCCGTCAGTCGTCAACATTTTCAAAGGACTTCTCTGAAACTACTGAGCCAATTTCAATTAAACTGCAGCCTCCATGCATAGGGGGAAATTTGTGTTGTTTTATTGTTTTACGTCCACGGTAAACAGCTATGGTCATGTTGGGACGGTCAGTTATTGGGACGACGCACGACACATGGCGGGCGACGGATACTGAGTGATCAAAATAGCTCACCCTGAGCCTGCGGCTCAGGTGAGCTAAAAAGTTAGATAACTGGTAGGACAGACATGACCTAAAACAATGTCATGATTTGAATATCTGGGTGTCTGTCCAACCCAATTATATAATCCATATTCGCTTCAAATATACCCGAAGACTGAAAAGGGCCT
The DNA here is from genome assembly GCA_963989385.1 of Ctena decussata. Classification (NCBI taxonomy): domain Eukaryota; kingdom Metazoa; phylum Mollusca; class Bivalvia; order Lucinida; family Lucinidae; genus Ctena; species Ctena decussata. Next base: position 66,970,911 of record OZ022507.1, read on the forward strand.
CATCCCATTTTGTTTTTATATTTTGTTAATTCCATATTTGAAGTTACTAAATTCAGGTTTCAACAGTGTCTTTAACTGTCTTTGGCGTACTCCACCCTCCGCTGTTCGACTCCCCGAACCACCCCATCCCGACCCCCATTGATATCGTCTCAGTGTCCTTAACTGTCTTTGACCCACCCCACCCTCCACCGTTCAACTCCCCCAAGCAACTTCACTCGCCTTTCAACGCCCCCCCCCCCCCTCCCCCCACACACACATACACCAATGATATCCTCTCAGAGTCCTTGAAGTCTTTGGCTCACTCCACAGCGGTTCGACTTCCCCAAGCAACTCCATCCCTCCACCCCACCCCACCCCCATTGATATCTTCTCAGTGTCCTTAACTGTGTAATGTGCACTTGTCACCGGAACATATTCATAACATACGGAGACACTAGCGAGTATGTTATAGTGACAAATGCAAAATACACGACTAATAAAAATAAATATGTCTCAAAATCCAGCCAGGAGATCTAAGTCCGGGACCGCATTGAAATGGGAATCGTATTTTATAAGAATAATTAGAAAATATAAATGACGTTTTAAAGGAGACAAGTCGGTCAAGATCAGGTGTCCATAGAACCTTACACTAAGGTGAAAAGATAAAGTTTAAAAAAACCTGAAAATTTGATCAAAACTTTCTCGTACCATACATCATACAAATGTTCTGAAAATTTCAAGAGTTAAACTTTAGCCGCTTTCACAAAATTTCCTTTTGAAGCTACACACCCATCACCGTCACAGACACTACAAAATTGTTTTATACATAATAACCAGGACCAAAACGTACATTAAAAAAATAGTTATCAAATTTAATGCTTGTAATATTGAAACTACTGTTGGAACAGATGCTAAAATAGAATTGACCTCAACTGAATTGACATTTTTGACAGTAAGCGAGAATTAAATGAAAATGAACAAAATCTGCACTCTTGATGAAGCAAGATTTTACCATATTCCACTTTTGATTTTGTTAATAACTCTGCAGTGTAGTCTAAATTGTATGTTTGTTTCTTAAACTTACTATCATATCTATAAGGAACCGGCATTTGTTTTGGATACTGTTGCCTCTAAATCAACAGTTATCACTTTTTTGTGACGACCTTATTAGCATCACGGACACTACATAAACATCTGTGAGTTCTGTGCAAAGATATTTGTACATTTTAAAAGTAATTTAAAAGCTCAATAGCTCTGCTGAGAGCAGTTTTTACTTCAGTCAGGTCGATCAAATATGTTCACTTCCACTAAAAAATTCAGGACCTGGTAAACAGAAGCTAATACCTTCAAAAGGCAAGTGCCTAATATCACAGTTGAAATATCAACACGGGGTTGTAATTAGCAACAAACTGTATACAATTTTAAGCTCCTGTAGTCAAAATTTATTCCCAGGATGGTATTTTCATGTTTATATTCATTGTTTGATTTGCATATGTTCCAGCGTTCAGATTTTTATGCGGCTTTACATGTACAAAAAAAAATCTCATTTCAATAAAGATTGCCAAGAAACTTATTTTACCTTAATTCAAGTTAATTGTGTATGAATTTTTAGTTATAATGAATAAATTTGATTTCCAATCACTTCGAAACATTAGATTTTGATTTGACCTCAAAATGAGCATATGTTTGCATATTGAAATAGCCAGCTGATTATATACCTGGTCCGTGACGCTACCTAGGTTAATGCAAAGGAAGGACAAGCTTTTGGTGTCATTTTTGACCATTCATACACTATTGACTGTTATACTGTTACTGTTATATTACAAACTGTTCTCACCACTCTAGAGCCTGAGATGTCAAGATATTTGTCACGGATCCTACAACCGTCACGGACACTACATTTTCATGTTTTGATCAAAAAAATCTGAAGTACTATTCTGTTTTGATACTCCATAATAGGCATCATTACAACCATACAGGGGTATGACATGATGATGAAACCAGGATATATATAAACATCAAGGAAATGAGATATCTTGACTGTCACGGACTCTACAGAGATTTGGCTGAATTGTAAAGTCTGGTTTTGAGCCCCTGGTATTTTAATTTCAAAGATATGGGAGATTCCGTAATAATGTTTACACAAATGAAAAGCTTCATATTACCTAATTTCAAAAAAAAATGTTATTTTGGATGAATTAATTTGTTGTTCTTACTTCAAAATCTCCAGCTCTTTATTACTCATGGTTCAGAACAGAAAATGAATAAGAATGTGTGGTTTGAATCAAATTGCCGTAATTTGAGTTTCATTATTCCAATTTCTTTCATTCAAATAGATGGTTACTCTTAAAACTTCTGTCCTTAAAATTAAACAAGTTTCTGTGCTCCTTAATGAAATATGAGCCGCGACACGAGAAAACCAACAATGTGGCCGTGCGCCCTGCGCAGACTCAGATCAGCTTGGGCATTCGCCCTGTGTGAACAGACTCTTTGCTAAGCGCTTAAAGGGTAGCCAAGAGACTAAGCTACCTTCATGCGGACAGCGAAGACTCTTATCAGACTGGGCGAATGCCCAGGCTGATCTGAGTCTGCGCTGGACGCACGACCACATTGTTGGTTTTCTTAAATTTATAAAGCATAAAATCATTGCAAATTTCAATTGTAACCATATAACGCTGAAAAACGCCATTATTTGACCACAAAAGTTGCTAGTATAGTTTCTAGCACAGCAGGACCAAAATTTGTTTTGCTGGACAACCTTGGCATACGTAGCTAAGTTTAAGGGCATAAAGATAATCTCTTTAACTGCTCTCTTAATCATTGGAGATATGAGGATATACCATGCAGAAAAATCCTGACCGCGGTCAATCTTGAAATTGGCAAGATTTCAAAATAGTTATCAACATGTTGCATGTGTGTATTAAACCGAAAGTAGAAATCGAAAGTAGATCTAAGACGAAAAAAGAAAGTTTTGAATATCTGCGTCTGTTTACGATAACATTTCTATTGTAAAATATGAAACAGAGTGCTAGTATTCACAGTGCAGTACGACGAGAAAAAACGAAGATTAAATATTCATTGACCTTTGATATTATTGGCTAAATTTTGAGATACGCGTTATTTTCGATTTGCACATTTCAGCTATGTGCAAAAAGGCCGCCAAACAAATCAATGTACTCTTAAGATTAAGTAAATACATAAGCCTAGAAACTTACAAGCCTAGAAATTTACAAGTCTTTCATAAGATCTAACTTTAGTTACTGTCCACTAGTCTGGCATTTCTGCTCAAAAGCTAGCTCCAACAAACTGGAGAAACCACAGTATAGAGCACTCAGACTGGTGTACAGTGACTATACAGGCTCCAACAAACTGGAGAAACCACAGTATAGAGCACTCAGACTGGTCAGTGTACAGTGACTATACAGGCTCCAACAAACTGGAGAAACCACAGTATAGAGCACTCAGACTGGTGTACAGTGACTATACAGGCTCCAACAAACTGGAGAAACCACAGTATAGAGCACTCAGACTGGTCAGTGTACAGTGACTATACAGGCTCCAACAAACTGGAGAAACCACAGTATAGAGCACTCAGACTGGTGTACAGTGACTATACAGGCTCTAACAAACTGGAGAAACCACAGTATAGAGCACTCAGACTGGTCAGTGTACAGTGACTATACAGGCTCCAACAAACTGGAGAAACCACAGTATAGAGCACTCAGACTGGTCAGTGTACAGTGACTATACAGGCTCCAACAAACTGGAGAAACCACAGTATAGAGCACTCAGACTGGTCAGTGTACAGTGACTATACAGGCTCCCAACAAACTGGAGAAACTACAGTATAGAGCACTCAGACTGGTGTACAGTGACTATACAGGCTCCGAACAAACTGGAGAAACTACAGTATAGAGCACTCAGACTGGTGTACAGTGACTATACAGGCTCTTGTGAGGACTTACTTAATAGGGCCAACATGTCAACCTTGCAACTGAGAAGAATTAGAAATATAGCTGTGGAAGTTTTTAAAATACTAAAGGGTCTTTCTCCAAGCTATATATGTGACCTGGTTAATTTTAAAAATTCTAATTATTCTTACAGATATCAAAACCTGGTGGATCTGCCAAGAGTGAACTCGACCACTTACGGTAAGAGGTCATTTCGTTTTGAGGCTGCCCTCGTCTGGAATAGTCTCCAAAATGAGATGAGGATCACCACTGACTTCAAGGAGTTTGGAAGACTGGTTCGGACGTGGGGAGGACCCTCATGTAAGTGCTCCTTTTGCAGATTTAACCTTTAATTATTTTATTTGCTTAGCTTAATTTAGTTTTGCTTTCAGTTGCTTTTTCTTATAATGTTTTCTTACTCGTATGTGCTTTTGTTGCTTTTAGTTTGTTTACTCTGAAGTGACTTGCTGTCACCGCTTTTAGTTCTGCTGCGGTTGCTGTTTTGTTTCATTCTATTTGTAATGAAATGAAGCATTTTTAATTTCACTATATGCATGCAGATTTGTTTGTATAATCAGCTGGGCCAAAGCAGTCTACCTTTCTCACTTTCGTTTTCCTAGGAACACATGCTCTACAGAGCATGTTTGTCCTCGGGGAATATTTTTCGACTTTCGGACTAAGGTACACTGCAGGTGGAGCTGATGAAGATAAATATCTTCCTGGCCGAATATATTTTTTCTTTTTTTTTTTTACTTTCTTTATATGTTTTTTACCTTTGTCTCTTGCAAATTTTTACTATGATATTTTTTATATGGAAATCTTATTTGAGCATGATGCATGCGACCTGTCTTATGTATCTTATTTTAGCTTAGATGCTGCATTTTTAGCTCACCTGAGCCAGCGGCTCCGGGGGAGCTTATAGGATGGTAAGGCTCCGTTGTCCGTCGTCCGTCCGTCCGTCCGTCCACACTTTCAAACAACTTCTCCTCTGAAACCGCTAGGCCGATTGTAACCAAATTTCATATAGAGCCTCCTAGGACCTTAGGAACGAAAAGTTGTTCAAACGGTCCTGGTCACATGACCAACATGGCCGCCATGCCCATATATGGTAAAAACCTGAAAAAATCTTCTTCTCCAGAACCAATAGGGCGATGACCTTGAAACTTGGTATGTAGCATCGGGTACACAAGTACTACCAAGATTGTTCAAATTATGACCTTGGGTTGACCTTGACCTTTTTTACGGTAAGGTCAAATTTGCTTCCTTATGCTTTTATATGGCAAAATGCTGCAACATAAGATATCTTGGAAACTGTTGAATATTTTGGCCTAAAAATTGGTACATACAGTCATCTTAATGACTACATGAAGATTTATGAGTTCAAGAGGTCAATGTCATTCTTTGACCCAGAACTCTCATATTTTGACAATATCAAGCAATCTCCTCAAAAACAACTGGGCCAATTGTAATAAAATTGCATATAGATCCTCCAGGGGTTGAGGGAATGAAAATTTATTCATACGGTCCTGGTCACATGACCAACATGGCCACCATGCCCATATATGGTAAAAACCTTCAAAAATCTTCTTCTCCAGAACCAGTAGACCGATGGCCTTGAAACTCGGTATGTAGCATTGGGTACTCAAGTACTATCAAGATTGTTCAAATTATGACCCTGGGTTGACCTTGCCCTTTTTTACGGCAAGGTCAAATATCAGAAAATGCTTGCACATGAGATTTCATGGTAAGTTTTGAAGATTTTGGCCTAAAAATTGGTATATACAATCACCTTAATGAGTACATGAAGATATGTGAGTACAAGAGGTCAAGGTCATTCTTTGACCTTTGACCCAGAAATCTCAAATTTTGACAATTTCAAAGAATCTGCTCTAAAACCACTGGGCCAATTGAAACCAAATTTCATATAGAGCCTCGAGGGGTTAAGGGAATGAAAAAATTTTCTAACTCTCCTGGACACATGACCAACATGGCCGCCATGCCCATATATGGTAAATACCTTTATAAATCTTCTTCTCCAGAACCAATTGACCGATGGCCTTGAGACTTTATATGTAGCATTGGGTACTTGAGTACTATCAAGATTGTTCAAATTATGACCTTGTGTTGACCTTGACCTTTTACAGCAAGGTCAAATATGGGAAAATGGTAGAACATAAGATTTCATGGAAAGTTTTGAAGATTTTGGCCTAAAAAATTGGTATATACAGTTGTCTTAATGAGTTCATGAAGAATTATGAGTACAAGAGGTCAAGGTCATTTTTTTACCTTCGATCCAGAGCGCTCATATTTTGACATTTTCAACCATTTCCTCAAAAGCCAAAGGGCCAATTGTGAACACATTTCATATAGAGCGTCCAGGGGTTGATTGAATGAAAAATTTGTTCAAACGGTCCAGGTCACATGACCAACTTGGCCGCCATTACCACTTATGGTATAAATCTTTAATATTTTTCTTCTCCAGAACCAATACACCTATGGCCTTGAAACTTGGTAAATAGCATGGAGTACTAGAGTACCACCAAGACTGTTCATATGGTGACCTTGGGTTTACCTTGAACTTTTTTGCGGCATGGTCAAATATGGGAAAATGCTAGAACATAAGATTTCATGGAAAGTTTTGAAGATTTTGGCCTAAAAATGGTATATATGGTTGTCTTAATGAGTACATGAAGATTTATGAGTACAAGTGGTCATGGTCATTCTTTGACTTTTGACCCAAAACACATATTTTGACAATTTCAGACATGATAAGTAAAAGCCACCTTGCCAATTGTTCAGGTGAGCGATTCAGGGCCTCATGGCCCTCTTGTTTATTTTCGGTGTGATATATATTTTAATGTGTATGCATTCGGCGATTGAGCATGATGCATGTACTGTGCTGTATTTACTTAATTATATATATATTTTCTTACGACTTTTGTAGATTCATCTTACATGTATTTCAGTTTTCCCTTGTTTTATTTCAGCATGCTTTACTGTTTTATTATCTTAGACTGTGCATGTGATTTGATTTCTGTGTGCAATGACAATTTCATAAGTTCAACTTAAACATATTAGATTTGATGTATATATCTGTGATAACCCTTGTTCTTACTGTGATGCATTGTTACTTTTATTGTGTATAGTTTTTCTCTTGGTTTGTCGGTAAAATAGCCTTAATGGCTAATGTTGTATATGTTGTAAAGCTAAAACCCGACGTTAAATAAAGTTTCTTGTATCTTGTATCTTGTATCTTGTTATTTGACCAATGGAATCTTGTGAAATGTGGAACAATATCGAAATTATACGAGGCTGCGCCTCGAAAAAAGTGTATTAACTTGATATATAAAGGCATGGTAAAATTATCATGTTATTTTTTAGGTGCAGTATACATATGTAACGGGTATAAGGATTATAATTTATTTCAATAAAACCTTTTGTTATGCAGTGCACCTTTGCGCTAACATTACACATGTATCTGCAAGAATAGATTCAAACAATAGCACGGCGGTATCATAATACAAAATAACTGTCTTTATTTCAAACAATATTTCCGACCTAGTGTCACAGGGTAAAATAAGGCTTTCATTGAAGTCCTTACTTAAGCTACCTTTCTCTATATGGTCTTCCCTATAGCCTTGTTCCCGACCCGGTTCTCCGCCTCCTCATATACTAGATGTTGGGTGTGTCTGTAGTGGGTGTAGGGATGTCCAGTGTGAATTATGTATTCACCTGTGTTAAGCGCTGATGCGTTCAGTCATCTACTCGTCATCATACAAAACACACCTCGTATATGTCTCTCTATTAAATATATTTTGCAATATATTTGCAGGTATGTAGCTCATTTACTTCATTCATTTGGCATTAATTAGCATATTCTTAGGATTCATGAAGTGCGTTCAGTTTCATGGTATTTAAGTAAGTTTTTTTCTATATTTCTATGGAAAAGCTCTCTTTTCCTTCTGTTTGGTGGTGACGTCAGCAAGGTGGAAAACGCATGTCATTGTCTGAAACTAAGGTTCTACCATCCATCCATATTTATGCATTGTTCATAAAGTCTTTTACGTCCATGTATGCTTTGTGTGACTTGTTTGTATTCTATGTATTTGTATTTTTCAGGCGCAGTCATCTACTCGTCATCATACAAAACACACCTCGTATATGTCTCTCTATTAAATATATTTTGCAATATATTTGCAGGCTTGGTTTTGGTAATTAAAGAACCCCGTGGGTTGGCTGGGAACATACGAATTCAGCCCATACCCCGCGATAATTTTTTTTTTTTTTTTTTTATTTTTTTTTTTTTTACCAGATACAGATTTATTAAAGGCTTTTACAACAGAGAACACATCACCATAGACGTGTAAAGATAATATACCATACTGGATCACATTAAAGTCTACTACACTGGCCACCAATTTATCGCGGGGTATGGGCTGAATTCGTATGTTCCCAGCCAACCCACGGGGTTCTTTAATTACCAAAACCAAGCCTGCAAATATATTGCAAAATATATTTAATAGAGAGACATATACGAGGTGTGTTTTGTATGATGACGAGTAGATGACTGCGCCTGAAAAATACAAATACATAGAATACAAACAAGTCACACAAAGCATACATGGACGTAAAAGACTTTATGAACAATGCATAAATATGGATGGATGGTAGAACCTTAGTTTCAGACAATGACATGCGTTTTCCACCTTGCTGACGTCACCACCAAACAGAAGGAAAAGAGAGCTTTTCCATAGAAATATAGAAAAAACTTACTTAAATACCATGAAACTGAACGCACTTCATGAATCCTAGGAATATGCTAATTAATGCCAAATGAATGAAGTAAATGAGCTACATACCTGCAAATATATTGCAAAATATATTTAATAGAGAGACATATACGAGGTGTGTTTTGTATGATGACGAGTAGATGACTGAACGCATCAGCGCTTAACACAGGTGAATACATAATTCACACTGGAAGTGTACTTTTACCCATTGTGTTAGACCTAATTGTTTGCTTACATGCAATTACAATAACACTGAAATTTTACAAGTCAAAAGTATGCATTGGAAGAAGGCGGTTTTCGCTGTATGTCTGGTTTTGTGCACAATTACTATTCTTCCATTCTGGCGATATTTAACTCAAGGTATCAGTATTGTCCGTACGTAGCTTTATTTCATTATTATTGTATTTGAAATCTCTCTCTCTCTCTCTCTCTCTCTCTCTCTCTCTCTCTCTCTCTTTTCAGCAGAGTCGCAGCGGTGAGGGAACAGGTTTACCGTCAGATTTTTTTATTCATGGACAAAAGTTTACCCATTTACGGACATTGATGAGAAAAATGTTCGATTATCAATTTTTGGACAAAGAGAGAATAACAAAAAAATTAAGCTGAAAACAACCTGAAAAAATAAAAAAGAAATCCTGTCCGTCCAAAAGTTATGCCGATTTGCGCAAAATGTTTTAAATTCTGAACCTCAAAAATAACGCATCACTCTTACCATGTCTTTATATATTTTTTAGCTCACCTGAGCACGAAGTGCTCAGGGTGAGCTTTTGGGATACCCTGATGTCCGTCGTCCGTCGTACGTGTGTCAGGACGTCCGGACGTCAGGACGGACGTCCGTCAACTTTTGCTTGTGTACACTCTAGCAGGCACAGTTTTGATTCAATCTTTATGAAACTTTGTTAGAATGTTAGTCTTTATAAAATCTAGGACAAGTTCGAAACTGGGTTCTGTCGGGTCAAAAACTAGGTCACTAGGTCAAATCTTAGAAAAACCTTGTGTACGCTCTAGAAGGCACAGTTTTTATCCAAAGTTTATGAAACTTTGTCATAATGTTTATCCTCATAATATCTAGGACAAGTTTGAAACTGGGTCAGGTCGGGTCAAAAACTAGGTCACATGGTCAAATCATAGAAAAACCTTGTGTACGCTCTAGAGGACAGAGTTTTGATCCAATCTTAATGAAACTTTGTCAGAATGTTTATCTCCATAAACCCTAGGCCAAGTTTGAAACTGGGTCATGTCGGGTCAAAAACTAGGTCACTAGGTCAAATCTTAGAAAAACCTTGTGTACACTGTAGAAGGCACAGTTTTGATCCAAAGTTCATGAAACTTTGTCAGAATGTTTATCTTATAATATCTAGGATAAGTTTGAAACTGGGTCAGGTCGGGTCAAAAACTAGGTCACTAGGTCAATCATAAAAAAACCCTTATGTATGCTCTAGAGGACACAGTTTTGATCCAATCTTTATGAAACTTTGTCAGAATGCTTATCTCCATAAACTCTAGACTAAGTTCAAAACTGGTTCATGTTGGGTCAAAAACTAGGTCATTAGGTCAAATCTTAGAAAAACCTTGTGTACGCTCTAGAAGGCACAGTTTTGATCCAAAGTTCATGAAACTTTGTCAGAATGTTTATCCTCATAATATGTAGGACGAATTTGAAACTGGGTCATGTTGGGTCAAAAACTAGGTCACTAGGTCAAATCATAGAAAAACCTTGTGTACGCTCTATAGGACACAGTTTTGATCCAATCTTTATGAAACTTTGTCAGAATGTTTATCTCTATAAACTCTAAGCCATGTTTGAAACTGGGTCATGTCGGGTCAAAAACTAGGTCACTAGGTCAAATCTTAGAAAAACCTTGTGTACACTCTAGAAAGCACAGTTTTGATCCAAAGCTCAAGAAACTTTGTCAGAATGTTCATACACATAATATAAAGGACAAGTTTGAAACTGGGTCATGTCAGGTCAAAAACTAGGTCACTAGGTCAATCTTAGAAAAACCTTGCGTACGCACTAGAAGGCATAGTTTTGATCCAATCTTTATGAAACTATGTCAAAATGTTTATTGTCCATATATCTAAGCCCCCTATGAAACTGAGTCATGTCTGGTTAAAAACTAGGTAACTAGGTCAAATCTTAGAAAAAAACTTTGTGTACACACTAGAGGGCACAGTTTTGATCCAATATTCATGAAACTCCGTCAGAATGTTTATCTTTATGAAATCTAGATAAAATTTAAAACTGGGTCGTGACGGGCAAAAACTAGGTCACTAGGTCAAATATAAGAACGACCTTGTATACGCTCCAGAGGGCACAGTTTTGGTCCAATCTCAATGAAACTTTGTCAGAATGTTTATTCTTACAATATCCAGGCCAAGTTTGAAACTGGGTAATGTCGGGTCAAAAACTAGGTCAAATATTAGGAAAACCTTGTGTACCCTCTAGAGGTCACAGTTTTGATCAAAACCTAATGAAATTTTGGCAGAATGTTTAGCCTCACAATAGCTAAGGCCAAGTTTGAAACTGGGTCATGTCGGGTCAAAAACTAGGTCAGATCTTAGAAAAACCTTGTGTACGCTCTAGAGGACACAGTTTTGATCCAATCTTTTTGGAACTTTGTCAGAATGTTTATCATCACAATATTTAGGCCAAATTTGAAAGTAGATCATGTCAGGTCAAAAACTACGTTACTAGGTCAGATATAAGAATGACCTTGTGTACACTCTAGAGGGCACAGTTTTGATCCAATCTTCATGAACCTTTTGTCAGAATGTTTATCCTCACAATATCCAGGCCAAGTTTGAAACTGGGTCATGTCAGGTCAAAAACTAGGTCACTAGGTCAAATCTAAATTAAGTTATGCTGCAAGAATCAGAACTAACATTGCAATGATGCCAGCCACAAACTCCTTGGAATACATTAGTTTCACCACAGTGAGATAATGATGCTACCATTCTATCATCTGTGTTTGCCTAATTCAGTCTAGTTCAAATCCATCTAAGGAACTCAACATGAACGGGAACTTTTCGGAGAAGCGACTCTGCCAGTTTCAGCTCACCTGAGCCTTACAGTATTTGTGTTAGCTGCCTATGTCATCCATCCATAAACATTTTCAAACATCTCTGAAACCACTGGGCAGACTAACCTCAAATTTCATATGGAGCCTGCACATGGGTCAAAAGATTGAAAGTTCTTCAAATGATCTTGGTCACATGACCAAGGTGGCCCCCATTCCCATGTATGGTAAAAACTCTTATAAATCTTCATTAGAGCCAGTGAACTGATTAATGCTCAGGTGAGCGATTCAGGGCCACCATGGCCCTCTTGTTTAGAATATACACATATTCTTTTCATTCATCTCTACTTTGTAATGGCTATGTATGAGATATAATTGAGCCGCGACACGAGAAAACCAACATAGTGGTTGTGCGCCCAGTGCAGACTCAGATCAGCCTGGGCATCCGCCCAGTCTGAACAGACTCTTCGCTAAGCGCTTAAAGGATAGCTAAGGGCCGAAGCTATCTCTATGCGGACAGCGAAGGCCCCAATTAATGAGGCAGCTCAAAATGACTAATATATCGAAATCCATTGATGACAGTTTGATACGGTTTTCGATATTCCTTTGCTAGAGCAATGTACTATAATTTCTATAATAAAAAGTCCCATTCATGATGGCACTTTTAGGTAAATAATGGATTTTCCCTCCTTAAACCACCAAATACACTGGAAGTAAAAAGTGCTCTTTTTTAGGCCCTAAATATTCTGCAAGAGACATTAAATTTGCTGATTGGTTGTTTTGGTTTTACGAGCTTGTCGAGACTGTGTTTCATCAGTCTATAACGAGCGGGGAAGAAAATGCGAGAGAGAAAATCCTAACCCCATCCTGCACCTACTGCAAACACAGCCGAACTTTGCCCTACTATTATCCAGATAAGTAGAACACCCTGCACTGAATGTAGCCCAGCACTATCGCCCGATCAGACCACCCCACTGGTAGAGATAATTATGAATTGAGTTTCTTTAGACCAAATTTTCTGCTGCCTTGGTACGTTTTACTTCCTGTGATAGACTGTGTTATTAAGCTGGTCTGGGAGGAGGCGAAATTTGTAGGCCTACATGCCCACGACACTTTCTTCTGACTTACATGTACAGTCAACTCTCAATGTCTCAAAGTCGAAGTTCATCACATACTACTGATGTCTCAAAGTAATTTTTCTGGTCCCAGAAAATTTACGTTGAGATACTAGTAGTTTGAGATAGCATGTGTTGAATTGTAAGGAAAAAATTGTATTGTTGCTAAACTATATTCTTTGTTATTCTTTGGTACTTTGAGATATCAGTGTTCGAGATATCGAGAGTTGACTGTATAATATTTTTGATTTTATAGTACGGCATACGCTCTCCGGCGACAGTAAACCTGGACAGTATTACAGAGAGGCCGAAGCTTCAACAGACCAAATCAATATTGGTGTCAGAAAGATTTATCCTTCCTGGAAGCAAAATATGTCTGAAACTATGAAACATAGGAAATCACATATTAAAATGATTTGCCAACATTATGCCAACAGGACATACTCTAGCAGGATAGGGAGATTCTATCTTTCTAAAGCGAAACACATTGCATATTGTGAAGTTCCGAAGGTAGCCTGTACTTTCTGGAAACGAATCATTCTATTTCTGAACAAGGAACGCTCGCCTAAAATTTCAAACCCATTGGATATACCACGTGGCTTTGTGCACACGGGAAAACTAAAAAATACTCCTCTCATTCACTTGAATAATAATAATAATAAGAAAACTAATAATAATACAACTCCTAAACTTATAAATACAGACAAAACCGTTATGTTCACACGAGATCCTTATAGTAGAATATGGTCAGCGTATCTTGACAAATTGTTCCTACCAGATTTTTGGTCATCTGTCGGAGTGCCAGCAATCAGAGCTGAACGAAGAAATGCTACAAAGCATTCGCTACGATGTGGAGATGACGTCACATTTGAAGAGTTCCTACGTTACATCCTGCCTCAAGAAAAACGTCTCCGCGTAGATCTCGTTTACGCCCATTTCACCCCTGTACACGGTGTCTGTAACCCATGTGCAATCAACTTCACTTATATTGGGAAACAAGAAACATTCAAAGATGATGTAAATTATATATTGAATGATACTGGGCTGTACTCGCTCCTTGAAATAAATTTGTTCAGCAACACTGCGGTGAGTGAAATTAATTCGCTGTCAGGTGATTATTTGGGACGCATAATAAATTCTGGCAGAAATACAGGGTGCAAGAACATAACTGTTATTTGTGAAAGATTGTGGAAAGTATTTCAAATGAACGGATATATTGGGTTTGAAAGACCTTTTCCGTCAGAACTGTTACTGCCTGTAAGGAACTTAACAAATATCAAACAAAGATTCATATCACTTGCTGTGTCGGAACATGAAAAAGGACAGGCTTTACATGAACTATGGAAAAGACAAAAGCGTATTAGTCTTGTGAGAGCGTATAAAACTCTACCTGCAGATTTATTAAAGGAATTTCAGACAGTTTACGAAATAGATTTTGAACTTTTTGGATATTCCAAAGCACCCGATGATATATTCACATGAGATTTTGATTTTGATTATATTTATACCTATGCAAACAGTGTTTGTCGGGGTGGGTGGGGATAGGGGTATTTAAGGAATGCATTTTATTTTTTTCTGAGGTGTATAGAAGTGAAACTACATTGGGTTATGTACAAAGTGAATGATCCCCGAAGGAGTTCATGTTGCTGGTGGCCCAATGTAGTTTAAACTAAGATAAACATCAGAAAAATTAAGTTCATTGCTTATATTTACATTCGTTTCAATCAAAACCTTGATGAAAAATCTTGTATAAGCTCTAAAACTGAAGCAGTAAAACATTTACACGCAATTTTTCTGCCAACAGTTGAAGAGCATGAATGACACCATGACGTCACCGACGTCCAATTAGATTGTAGAGAGCCATAGTTTATTTTGACGTCATTGACATCGCGTGGCTCAAGGTAATTACTGGAATGTAAACTACATTACGTTCCAATGGTTACTTCAGGACTTTCAGTAAATACACGAAGAATGTTAATATACTGTTTTTGCTCCGATTGTTTTCAAATTATGGCCCATAGATGATGTATGAAAAAAGTTGACCTTTTGTTTTTCGTTTTTCTAAATGGATTTAAAGCTGAGTTATGTCTCTTCGTAGTTAACGTCAAAAAGTTTGTTGTCGCAACTCCTTCAAGACCACACGACGATGACGTATTGTGTATGCGAATACATATTGGTATGTAAACTTATTTTAAAGATGCACTGTGTGTTTTCTTGGCGGCATTTGTTAAAAATGGTCTTACTTTGGTGTCTAACAAACTGTCGGGTCCGTAAAAATCATAATTTGAATTTAAATTACGTAACGTACGTGGCCCTAAAGTCGTCAGGGTCCTGAGGTCGTCATCATTTTTTAAGCTTCATTCTTTTCCATCTATATGTCACAGAAATGTTTGTAAGCGGGCGAAATTCAGAAGATAAATATCTTAATTTTATTATGCATTTTATTTTTAAAGCTGGTTTTAAATGTTCTGCCAACTATCGAAGAGGAAACAAGGTAACCCACTTTTACTTAAAATTCAAAGTTTGTCAACGGAGCAAGCTGGTTTTGATATCGGTCTGGCGAACGAAGATTGTCACGCTAGATTCAAGTTTTAGATATATGTTGGCATTCGTCCAAATGCATTATACATTAAACCCTCAAGATTTTCTTACCTTTGGCGGTCAGAGATGAAATTTAACGAAACAGACATCAAAGACCAGTGATGACGACTTTAGGTCATATATGACAACTATAGGGCACATACTTCTTGGCAACAAAAATTTCCTTCTCCACTTCTTATATGCTCTTCTTGCATTCCAGTTTGACAAGCATATTCTGTGATTATTACTGTATAAATTAACAAGTATTTGATGGTTTGTTAAGCTTCATTTTCTTCGTCAGAAATGGGATTTTACATCTAAACCAAGAGGTATGGTAAATGTCAAGCCGTACTCATAAAGATGTTTTGTTCTTTTAAATTCTGATTAACGATATTATACATGTATACTTTTTTTTAATATTTAATAGCTATTCTGTCGGCAAACATTAACAAGAGACATTGTGGCAGTACAATCTTTCACATAGGAGTTTCACTTTTCCCTGTAAGTACACAGTGGTCCTAGCACTTTCACTTGGGAATGAATTTAGAAATACATGTAACACCTAGGGTCGAGTCGAGTAAATTCAGACAGTGACATTTTTTCCTTTATATGAGCCGCGACACGACAAATCCAACAATGTGGTTGTGTGCCCAGTGAAGACTCAGATCATCCTGGGCAGCCGCCCAGTTTGATCAAACTCTTTGTTTAGCGCTCAAAGGGTAGCTAAGGGTCTGAGCTACCTTCATGCGGACAGCGAAGACTCTGATCAGACTGGGCGGATGCCCAGGCTGATCTGAGTCTGCGCTGGGCGCACAACCACATTGTTAGTTTTGTCGTGTCGCGGCTCATATGTTCTTTTGTTTGGAATTAAAACAAAATTAACTGTACAAACAGTGAAAATCCTGATGAGACGGCTCATTATATAAAAATAAGTATTCTCATTTGTTTTCAATATGTAGTTATAGGGCTTTAGTAAAGCAAATTCAGGAACTGTGTATTTGTTCTAAACTGATGGACTGTATTCATGAATGGCAGCTGATCGTCATTTTAGTAAATAACGCTATTCTAAAGCAAAACATCAACAACAGTTTCGAGTTCTATTTTAAAGAATAAATATAAATACACTTTACTGCACTTTATCAGATACAATTAACAGGTATTTATTCACAATGTGAACTCGTCATGAATTAAATGAGACAAACGGATAAAGTAATTAAAAAATAATCATACAGCGCAGAAAAAAAACATAACAATACAAAATCATGAATTGTATAGGAAGATACTATAATGGCAGGCAATTCAAACGAAGTGAAGAGAACGTTTGATATAAATAGTATGCTTCGCCTATAAATTTCTAATTTGTCGCTTTTTGCAAGATGCATACGCAGTTATTGTTTAGTTTTCCTTATTGAGCCGCATCGTGACAAAACCAACAAAATGGCATATGTGCCCAGCGAAACTCTAATCAACCTAGCTGACCTGAGTTTTTGCTGGGCGCACATGCCACTTTGTTGGTTTTGTCGTGTCACAGCTCAATTGTAGGTGATGCAGTACTCCACCCATGTTTACAGGGGCGTAACTAGGAGCAATTACATAATACGCACAACCATGTTTTATTCTCTACTTCTTGAAGGGAAAGCTAGTATTTCAGCCACTTTGGTAATTGGTATTGAAATCTTGTCTAATTTATAAATTTTCAGCACGCAAATGTGCAGGTGCGTTTGAAATTTTGTCAATTTTGACAAAATTTCAATACGCACTTGCGTATTTGCCGTATAGGTAGCTACGCCCTGGCCCATGTTTATATTTTATGAGAAACTAAACAAGATCTGCATGCTGGAATAATAAATAAGATTTGAAAATCATATTGAAATAGGTTCCTGCCTTATAGTTCCATATTTTTTTTAATTCAACGTCATACATACTTCAAAGCCAAGTGGATGTTAGTTCCACGGCACTAAATTGTAACGCTTTCATACTGACCTACAACTTGGGATATAAGAGAAATAAAGGGTTTAAACTAAAATATTTTGACAAGTTTCGAAAATATGTGACAGTCTCACTTCAAGTTTCAGATTGCAGTGATATGCTAAAGATATTATAATATGGCGTGAATCCATCTGCTGTCTTAAACTTATCAACTAACTGACAATTGAGACAGTCTTAAATAACCAAAATTTGAATTCTGAGCAAATTCAAACGAACACAACAGTCACTGAAAGGAGTGTATATTGTACAGTTACATGTTGGCTTTTTGAATAAAGTCCAACCTCTTGTCATTCGGTCGGTTCATTGCACAACCTAGAGCCCAAGATCAGTCAGCATGAAATTATTGCCTTACGGCCCAATTCATTACGATGCTTGTGTACAATTTAGCTGGCTAACATGTCCTAGTGCAGTTTGTTTTCCTACCTTCATGGTTAGAAGGAGCTCAGACAAAGCTATCTATGCCAGCCATACCTAGTGTTGCCAATACAATGGGGTATTATAGACAATTTAGGAACATATTTCAAAAACATATCTTGTGACCGTTCTAATGAGAGTAACAACATAATTGAGCCGCGACACTACAAAGCCAACAAAGTGGTTGTGATCCCAGTGCGGACTCAGATCAGTCTGGGCATCTGCCTAGTCAAATCGGAGTCTTCGCTGTCCGCATGGAGGTAGCCTAGACCCTTAGCTACCCTTTCAGCGCACAGCGAAGACTCTGATCAGACTGGGCGGATGCCCAGGCTGATCTGAGACTTTGCTGGGCGCACAACCACTTTGTTGGTTTTCTCGTGTAGCGGCTCATATTTTTTCGCTGAGAAATGATAAAAGATATCAAAATATCTCTGGATTATCTTCACAACACAACCATATCTGGAACTCTGCATGATACAACATGCCGTCTAAGAGTAAAAGAAATGACACTTGATTTTGCTAAGAACAAGGGAATATGAGAAAACTATGGTATTGCACAACTAACCGATAACTTAGTAAAACTTATAGAAATATATTTTTATATACGGTGTGTAAACTTAATAAACATATTTAAAGATATTCCAAATACTAAACATATCGTAACCAATAACAATAACTGAGTCAATTAATGTGACTTCCAACAATTTGGCAATTTTGCCATGTGATATTCAGAGCATCTATCTCATTTATACAGGGTAATCAGAGACCTCACTGTTGGCCCTATGGTTAGCGTAATTTCCATATGGCTGATGTGACAAGCAAAAGCGCTGATCAGACTCCCCTTATGTGCAGTCTAATCAGAGCCTTTGCTTGTTACCAGTGCCACAAAGCTGGAAATCACATAATTTGGCTCATTCATGTATAATTGACTTTGTGTCTCTGTTAACATTGATTATATAGTACTATGACTTTTGTACTTTAGATTGTAAACGTGTTCATTAACAGTGCCTTAGAATAAAAGATACCATATCTTAAACATATCTTAAAGAAAAACAACGTTTCAACAAGGTGAAAATAATTATATGTCTCTGCCTACATAGATTATAAAGTACTGTGATTTGTTTTATTTAAAGTGTTTATGGATATTGTCTAAGAATAAAAGGAGATACTCATCATAAATACCAAGCACAACTTCTTACCGACCACTTGCTTTGTCTTGAACAATGTGTTTAAAGTGAATGGTAACTGATATTCATTACACACTAATGATACTAGATCTATATCATGTAAACGTTTTACAAGATTTGCGATCAAATGTACGTGCGTCTTTTCTTGGCAGCAGAAGATGCACTTGTACCACCTTTTTCAAAAATGGTAAAAAAATAAGGACTGCGGTGTCGATGTTTTTTGACATCGAGACTGAAACTGAGTTCTATATTAAAAGGATACTTCATGTGCCTTTTCAAGTTCAGTTAATCATTTTCTACTGTTCGCACAAGTGATAATCATATGCAAATCAGATAGTGAAAATGTTGAGCAGCGACACGACAAAACCAACAATGTGGCATGTGCACAGAGCGAAGACTAAAATTAGCCTGGGCATCTGCCCAGTCTGATCAGCGTCTCCGCCTGGCACTTAAAGAGTAGCTAAGGGTGTAAGCTAACTTCATGCGGACGGCGAAGACTCTCATCAAACTGGGCGGATGCCCAGGCTGATTTGAGTCCTCGCTGGGCGCACATGCTACATTGTTGGTTTTGTCGTGTCGCGGCTCAGTGTGGTCCTGTCCGAGTCATGATAAACTATTGAAATGTTGTGATTTTCGGGAGCGGGGGTACCTTATCTTTCACTTATTTAAAGATATACTGATGAGGTTTTTATTTAAGTGTTTCCTGAATTGGTTTACAAATACATCAATTTAAAGATGGAAGCATATGTTCGTGAATACTTTTTGTTTTGTGAAAAAAAAAGGGTAATAACTTAGTGGTCGGTTAGAGGAAGGTTCTAGTATATATGTATATTAAAATGTATCAATGGTACTAGCAATTTAACATATGAATGAACATATTGATGTAGACTCTAACGTGGACGGAATGTTTTTTTTTCATTTTATATTAACTTATTTACATCTCTATTTACATGTAGACACTAGATATTTCTTAAGGATGCCAAGAAATAGTAGGTTTAAAACCACATATTCTTACGATTTATAAGTGTTTGTTCAATACGAAGCTGCCCTGCTGAATGTTCTTTTTGTATCACTTTAGTACTCTTCAACATTGCTTAGCTGTTTTCATGATACTGCACAGCAGAAGGTGTTCACATCCCTTTCGAACACTGTCCTGACATTATATATGAGATAATCCATGTAAACGTTTGTTTATTACTCTCCTTTGCATTAACAAGAGGTACACACAATTCCCATCACTAAAATTTCCCGGTACCTTCAGAGAAAATCATCTTGAAAAGTCCTTGATTAGCATCGAGCGTTAGTCCTTGATTCCATTACCGTAGTAGCATGCCAATTATTTTATGACTACATTACTAAGTATTGCACCTTTGAGAAATATCATTGTCTAGAATCACAGACAGAAGTATCATATTATAACCAGGGGCGTAGCTAGGGGCAATTACACAGTACGCAAAATCATGTTTATACTCATTAAGGACAATAATAGGGGGTCAAGTCGCTAAGATGTTTCAAATTTTCGTGTCTGGTAGCAGTCAGTATTAAAATTATGCCCAGTAAACAACATTCCAGTATGAAAATACGCAGGTGTGTGTTGAAATTTTGTCAGTTTGACAAAATTTCAATACGCACCTGCGTATTTGCGTATAGGTAGCTACGCCCTTGATAACACCATTATTTGGCATAAACTATTCTCAACCTGAGTCAAGTGTCAAACCTTAAGTTTAAAGTTTGTCGTCGAGACTTAATCGTAGGTAATAAACCACTCAATAGTTTTGTTATTTCCCTTTCACGCTCTTTGTAAAAGGGGAAAATGCACATTAACTGGCATTTATACTAAAGGATAAAGTAATGCACTGAGCTGTATGATGTCTGATCTTTCTTGTTTTTCTTTTATTTTTTCTGATAGCTTCACTTTATAGTCTACGCTCTGAAGTCGTTGATCTATTTCTAGCATATCAGAAAGACTCTCTGAGAATTTCGACTGGCTTTCATATTACAAAGCACGCATACATTTTTTATTTTCTATGACACTGATCTGCAACTGTGAAGTATTCCAATCAATGTAAATTATCACATTTGCAGGCGGCAGCTTATCATATACACCCGTTTTCATTCTGTTGAGCATTATATAAACTGCGAGCACTTTTAAAGCAAATCTGCTGAACTATCATATATCAATAGTTTCCATCGGCGCAACTGTTAACACACGGTTAGACGGAGCACTCTGCTGCCCAGGTTTTCCAGGCTGATCATCTCCTAGCTGGGCTGACCGTCGTCTAGGCTGTGGTACAGGCTGCGATGGTTGTGCTTGGCGTGAATGGTGTGGCCTGTCTTCAGCAGGATGAACTGGGGCATGACCCACTTTATTATATGGTTTTCTGTAAAAAGAAAATCAATCTAATGATGAAGTCCATGTAATATGAAAAATACTGGGGCAGATACAAAGGTTCTACATAACGTAAAAACAGTCTCCAAATGACGCTGTTTCACCGTTGTGTGGCACTATCATAATATACTACTGATGATGATAAATGGAGTTTCTGACCTATCTTCAAATTGTCCATTTCGTCAGAAGTACATTTTGCATTTGAAGACGGCGACGAGAATTAATGAACTCCTCAGTATTGGACAAAGTAGCAAGAAGAAAAAGTGCCCTAAACATTGCATCCAGCTTTTGGGCTGATGCTTGTCGCTTGGAAATATCAATGCACCCTAAAAGATCTTGAGATAAATGTTACACATAGTTTCTAATTTTTGAAAATTATAGACAAAATAAAGAAAAGGACGAATGAGCAGCATCGACCTTAGACTGCTATACACAATACACTAAATTGCCAGTCTATATGAGTATAAAGTTTCAAGTTTAAAGGCAAATATTCTCGTCTATTCAGTGCTTTAATCTTATTTTGCAGCAGTCAAGTTAAACTTATTTCATCAAAGAAATTCCCCGGTCTCGCGTAGGTAATGAAATACATGTAGGAGGGTCATAAAGTGACTAAATATTGTCAGCTCATCATTGTATGGACTTAATGTCTTTTAAGGCATCAACGTTTCTGAGGAAGCGTGACAATTTCTTTGGTGTGTTCCTATTTCCCTGCGTCACAAGCCGTCAGCTGGAGGAAGTCCCTGGTTAAGTAAAAATATCAGCCACTGGTCACAAAAACACGCTTTACAGGCACTCATTTTAACTACCCAATTTTATACAAACTATCCGACATAGTCCATAAACGACCCTTTAAAGGTCGAAGATTAAACGAATCTCCCACTGGTCACAAAAACACGCTTTACAGGCACTCATTTTAACTACCCAATTTTATACAAACTATCCGACATAGTCCATAAACGACCCTTTAAAGGTCGAAGATTAAACGAATCTCATTTATAGAACATAAAAGCTGACCAGCAAATAAGCCTTATGAGAGGTTGTTGATAGGGAATGACCTCTTCGAATAATGACTTTACCTAAGCAGACACCAGACTACTATTTTTTTCTTTTCACTGAGGCTGTTAATTATGGGTACTGAGGAGAAAATCTGAGACAACCGGTCTGCTGCCATACTGAGAAATAATAGGCTATTGACAGAATGGACAGATATAAAAAAAAGGCTAACAGAATATAATTTGATGTTGAAAAAGACACCTATCATATAATCTCAGAGCAGAAAAGAATTCCTATTCAAGTGGCACATCCATATACGAACACCTACAGGAAGTTAACCCCTCCTCTTCCACCCAAAGTATGGAACTCTAACTTGAGTTCAACACCTTGCTTTAAGGGGTAGATAGAGATAGCCCAAATACCTTTGTCCTTTAAACCGGGATGCTTAGATTAAAGAAAATGGGCAGGTCAGTGATTTGCTTGAAGGATATAAGACGCTCCAACCTCTATGAGTCTACCAACAATACGGGTCAATTATTAGGGGTGTTGTGAACACAACATCATGAAGTTCGGCTGTGATCAATACGAACAGCCTGGAGAGGGATGGGCTCCAACATGCTGAATTTTGTCAAAGACACACTATGAGAGACAGGACAAAGGATATACCGTATCGGTCGAAGAGATATGATATACAATTTTTTCAAAAAAAGAAGAAAATGAAGAAAAAACAAAACAAAAAAAAAACAACAACAAATAACAAATTAAAAGATGAATAAGCACCAGCAGCTTGGTTCTGTCATACATGAGTCATCGAACCTCTGCCCACATGTTCTTTTCAAGTTAACATAAACACTGTTAGTCATTTTTTAATGTTTGAAAACGTGTAAAAATATAATTGAAGAACAGGATAAACAGCAACCATCGGATGATATTATACATGATACACCGGCTAATATTTTCTAATTTTATCCGAGAAACGTGCGACCAGGGTCCACATCAGTAAAGGGCTGTGGAAAGACGGAATAACTGACAGAAAGACAGGTTCATTACAGCCCAAATTCTTTAAAGACAGGACTTAGAAGATGAATGGTAAATATATTATTTAAAACTAAGACATTCTTAATACAGTTTCTTTAAAGTATTAACATAGGCAATGATAAAAAGGAATACATTTCTGACATATGGGCTCATGTTTACTGAGTTCCTTTTCATTAATTTTGTGCTAGTTTTAAAGTATAGCAGCATTAGAAGATAAATATATATATTCCAGAGGACCTGGTACAGTTTGACCTTCATGTATGTAACTGCGAACTCTGACATCTCACCTATTTATTTGTAACTCAGCACTGTCTGTGTACATAGCTAAGGTTTGCTGCACTGTTACACCCTAAAATTGCACTTATAAGCGCCAAACATTATGCACTGTTCTGACCAGTGCCTATTGTCGGAAACAAATAGAATCGAGCTAAGTTGTTTAGTAAGAATCGTTTTTTCTCAGACTATCGTCATGACTGATTAAGGTATGTCTACACTACTTCAAGAAATATGTACTCACAGTTTTATTATGGCAATTATGATGACGGTTGTAACGGCCACAAACAGCACCGCCCCCAATACACTCACAACTACTACCCAGTCCGGAGTTCCCGATGACTGTGTGTCCTGAAACAACACATTTATATTTATGTAGCAACCATTCGACGTTTAGATTCAAAGTGATGCAAAGCCAATGCCACATTTAAGGCACAAAAGATTACTAAACACTTGTAACAAAAAAGAAAATAGAAGAAGCAAAAAAAAAGACCTCGAGATGTGCTACCAATTTTAATGATTGTACAGGACTCATAAAGCTAAAAGGTTTATTTTATAACTTATCAAATTCATTTTATCTAAGATATTTCAATGATGTTTAGCAGTTCGCATGGCATCAAAGAAGTAAACGTCATATATTTTGTAATGAAATTAATGAGAACATATGATTTTAATTATAAAGTAAGGCATTGTGATTGTCTTTAGATGGCCTTCAATTTAAACAGTCCTTGTGCGCTATTGTAATGCAATATAGATAGCGATAATTCTCACTATTTTCTATACTAAATTTTCTGCTCTATACGGCATAACATATATTTATATTGTAAAGTACTTGTAAAGACTCAGGATGAGTCATACTAACAGATGCAGCACATTAGTTGCACTAAGAAGTAGAGAAAACAAATTATCATGTACATATTATCACGCACACAAATAAATAAAATACGTATCAATGAGCTCTTTCTTCCTCGACGGGGTGATCATAATGGCCGACTGACGTAATAAACAGACAAATAAGGCACCAAAAAAGGTAATACCTAGGAAAGCCCTGTAGCTAAGGGGCACATAGACAAAAAACACCGAATAACACCGTAACGCACACTCGACTGATTTTAACAAATTAAAGCTCCAAAACTGATAATATTTGAATTTGCAAACGGCGTTTAATAAGATAGGGCTGCTCATTTTGAGCCGCCTCATCTTGATCTAAAATGTTTGCCGTTTGCCTTTTAGTCTTTGAAATCTCAATATGGTTCAGCTTGGACAAGGATCTTTTAAAATATGAAGACGTTAGTTTTGTTGTCGGCTTTTTTGCGCTTTAAGGGTTAAAATTTGCAATACATACCGAAGTATCACTGGCATCAGCTATACTTATTAAATTTTCTAGGGTGATAGGCAGTGTTGTTCCAAGCGTAACGGCTGCACCATCGATGAAGGCTTGAACAATATCATACTGCCTGTAAACAGTTCATAAGTACATGTAGTTACGAAGCACATGTAAAAAATGCATAATGATCAGACACGCTACTGTTTCACTACTTATAATTCTAATGCACTTACGAATGTAACGCAACGTCTGATTGGTTAGCGTCAAAAAATTGCGACAGTATATCCTACGATATACAAGGGTTGATCCAGAAGTAATGTCACTGTGGCCATTGCGCACTTATTCATCGTAACATTATTATGAAAATTATATCAATCTACACTGTAATTTAGTTCTGATTTACGGAATAAATATAAAGTTGGAATCTCTTTCAGTTCCAATTATAAAGACGTTCATAGTACGCCACCGACGCCATAGCGCCGCACGTTAGAATAACGTTTATTACGCGAACACAAGTTTGAAAGGCAATCACAAAATCAAAATCAAACTAACGAGCCAAATCAGATGACAATTTGATACGATAACGGAATATATATCTGCCGCCCACTGTTGAAACTTTAATGTCGTCACCGCAGTTTGAAGTTCGCAAGCTAGTGCTAATGCTTGTTACTGCCGAGGGTAAAAATGTTGATTTCTTACAAACGCGTTAGCGAATCTGTATGCGGTTTTGCCTCAGATTTGGAAGATCACCATTGGAGACTCTAGAGCTGTTTGGTTAGACATGTGTTGATATAACATTGATTATGAGCTTGTGTAAAGGTGCAATCAGCGCGATGCGAGTGCAGTTGAGTCCGTAGAGGATAGTCCGAAAACGGGAAGACCTTATGTGCAATGTCAGCCAATAGCGTCACTCTTGTTGGGACCCCATATATGAAGATCGATGTTCTGCAATTCGAAATTTTGTGTAAATTCTTCAATATGAGCTGCGGGGTTGTTCAAGTAATATTAAAAGATGAGATAAACATGGGTGAACAGACATTAGTGCTTTGCTGGAACAACGAATATACACCTTTAGATGTGACACAATATTGAAACTTCGTCTGGTGCGTCAACGACGTCATTGACGTGCGGCGCGATTCGTTACCATGCCTTCTGTCTATATCGATATCTCAGTTACTGTGTATCGCATTTTTATGAAATTTTCAGACCATAATGCAAATACATAAAGGTACTTGGATACGAAAATTTGTTGTTCTCTCTTTATTCTACACGATTTTATAGCTGCAGTGACATTACTTCTGGATCAACCCTCGTACTATCGGAAATTCGGCGTTATTATGAAACATCGCTTCTAATTGGCTAACGTTTTGTTTTACGTTGCTGACAGCGCTTGCAATGGATGCAAACAAATTAATTTTGAAAGGTGAAAATGTGTAAAAAGCATTAAAATGGGGATAATTGTATTGAATATTGTCATTTGGGGGAGATAAATGATAGTTTTATATAGATCGCAAATTGCGTTTTACGGCTTCGCTAACGCGTCGTCGTAAAACGAAATTTCCGACCATATAAACCGATGCTCATCCTCCCCAAAAGACAATTTTAAGTACAGTTATACCCTAAATAAGAGGTAGATCTATCAGTTAAAACAAAGTTCGACAATTAACATATAGGGCGTAACATAAAAAGTGTAAGATAAAAAAAATTATTAATCACTTGAAATCTGTTTCCTGAAAGAAGAGTACCGGTAGCATACGACAGACGCTAGTAACAAACAATAAAATTATCCAATAGTTATAACCCCTTTAACAGATTTGTTCTTTAAAATTGAGCCCCCTTTTCACAGGGCTTCGTCGAAACAAATGAAAATATTTAAGTTGTTCCCGCTTGTAAAAATGGCGAAAATATGAAGGTTTACCCATTCACCTTACACACTGAATTAGGGTCGAGTCCGGTAACTTCGCACAGCAGGTATAGACATACCATTGCAAACAGTGAAAGTCCAGATGAGCCTCCCCATCAGGATTTTCACTGTTTGCCAAGTTATTTTTTTTTCAAAGCAAATGGCATATAAAGGAAAAAATGTCACTGTCCGAATTTTCCTCCCGTGTCCGAATTTATCTGACTTGACCCTACTTACTGCAATTGCACGATCTTCACAAGCAATGCCTGTATCACTAACAGCTCGTCAGCATCTAATGACACTGCTCGTCTCTTTCGTCTTGCTGTGCCAGTGGAACATAGTGTATTTGAGGTGGTGTATTTTACCACGAAAGGAATCCTCAGTTTCCCATTTTCCAGCTCATACGGATAGCCGTCAGTGACAAACACGTTGTTAGCATTAGTAAATAACATGGCTGATGTAGGGCTGAAATGAAATTATTTTGATACGAATTATAAACTTAAGTGAATTTTATACCAATGTACATGTGGTTCAAATTGTTTATTCTTTAGGACATCTTTTAAACCTGAAAGAGTTTCGTGTACAAGTGTATTGTTTATATTTAACGCGACAGTGAAGCGAACTTCATGGAAAACTGATGAATTATAGTCAGAACCGGATACGACAAAATGTAATAAACATACTGCACGCCTAAGGGCCAGCCCACTGAGCCGCGACAGGACAAAACCAAAAAGTTGCAGGTGCGCCCAGAGAAGTCTCAGATCAGCCTGGGTATTCGCCCATTCTGAGCAGTCTTCGCTGTCCGTCCGGAGGTAGTTTAGACTCTTTCCTACTCTTTAAGCCATCAGTGAAGAAACTGATCAGACTTGGTGGATGCCCAGGCTGATCTGAGTGTGTGCTGGGCGTTCAACCACTTTGTTGGTTTTCTCGTGTCGATGCTCAAATCTAGGTTTACAGCTTTGCTGCCCTCCTTAATTGCATGCCGGCGGCTTTGGCCTCAGATGTTACAGTGCTTCTGAAATAAAAGACTTTCTTCTAATTGTGTTGCAGAGTGGGCTAGGGCTTGATGGTATGTCTTATGTCGGGTCCATAGGGGCTCATCAGTAGGACTTCCGATGCTCCAGATTTTTAGTGCTGCTCTTGCTTTTAAGCGCTTATCTGGATTCATGTCAGTATTAAAATCTAACTTGTTTGTTTACTGTTTCGATCCACTGATGGGTTAGAAGTCCTTCACACCGAATAACATATACGAGGGTCATCTAGTAAACAGTGAGAATTGTTTAATATTTTTTTGACTGGATGCACGTAGCGTCATGAAACTTCACATAATTAAAGTTCAACTCTTCCCGCGTAAGTGCAAAGGAAAATGGACGTCGTGAAGTCATGACACGCGTCATTTAAGAAAATGTCATTGCGGAAAGTTCGTTCGTGCTCAAGCGTAAAGAAATTTTGCAGTATATTAAGACGGAAAGTTTGCACTTTTATATTAAAGAAAACAATTTAGACACATGTCCTAATTTTAATTACAATTCAACTCTTCTTGTCTCAGACTACCCGATATCTCTAAGTAAATTTTCTGGGACCAGAAAATTTACTTTCAGATATCAGTAGTTTGAGATGAATTTCGACTTTGAGATATCGAGAGTTGACTGTATATTGTTTTGCTTCGTGTGCCCGTTTGTATAGGTTTCCTTTCCCATTTGGTAAGCATTTACCTTACCACTATTATTACCTGTAATTAAGGCTGTTATCACAACATTCTCTTGCCCTCTCTTCGTTAAGATTGCAGTAAGTATTGATACCCACAGCAATGCTTGAGGCAAACTGGGCTCGCACTAGATCAAACTAAAGACGAAAAAAGTCAGTGTGTTAAATTTATAGACGGTTGTTAAATGTATTTCACTTTGGATATCTGCTCACACAAAACCTTTAAATATACTTCAATATAAGTGTTAAAATACAATGTGTTTTAACAAAATCGTCAAACCACAATCCACTAAATGCTATTTAATTTGATAATGACAGACGAAATATTTGTGTGCAAACTTGTGTGTCACCTCACAACCAATCCCATCGGACACACAAAATTGATTCAGTATCGGATCAAGGTCAATCAACGTTGATTCAACGTAAATACATCGAATCAACGTTGATTCAATGTTAATTCAACAGTGTGTGCCTGGAAGGATCCTTATCAAAGACGGTGACTCGTTTGTTTTTTTTAAATTAAGATCTGGTAACAGAAGAGAAAATTTCAACTCACAAAAAAGAGGCAAATGGCTTATGATAATTTCTACTATACAGTCCCAAGGCTGGCGAACTTACACACATGACCTGTCAGTGTGAACTGTTTACTGTTCAATAACATTTCATGTTCACAGAAACAAAAGTCAATTAATGTTTAACATATAAATGATAAGTTCAGCTGAAAAGACTACCGTTGTAGTAAAGTTGACGTCAAATTTCGGTTGACGTTATGTCACAAACAACTTGCCATTTCGACGTTGCAAACTATGCGACGTGAAGTAATGGCTTTCTCAGCCTCTGAACCAATAAAATGAGTGTCAATTATAGATTATATATATGATAACAATGGTTACACTCCCCTGGTATCGGTAGTGCCAGCATCGCTTACTTATCAAAAGCCTGAAAGGTGTGACACTTAACACTTAAACCGTCCTCAGGCGGGACTATTTAACATACCATCGACACAAACGACGTATATAAAAGGATTATGTTTTCATAAAAAACAACTCTGTGATTTTCAAATTTGCCTCTGTTCCGAAAGGAAAGAATTAGCGTTTTTACGGGCAGTTTTTCATTAAAGCATAGCCCCGTGTACATTAGGGCTCCATCCTCCAGGGAAGCAATCAGGGTTCGAGGTTATGAAACTTGAGAATAATTTCAAACTCAAAATAAAGCACAGATTGGCTGCTTCCGAGCATGTGCTCGGAAGCAGCCAATCGGTGTGCTTTATTTTGAGTTTGAGAATGTACTCAAATTTTATAACCTCTGGGCCAGGAATTTGCAAACGTTCTACTTCGTAAAAATATGTAGGTGTACCCATATTTCTTCAGCCGGTTCTCGACAATAACTGGTCGAGAAATTTAGTATACTATACATAAATGCCTTTCAAGTTGGTAGTTTTGATTTTCTTCGCTGACTATCCAAATAAAATCGCTGAGTTAATTTGAGTCAATTTGCATTTTGAATTTTATCTACTAAATTGAAGTTACCATTATAGCGCCACATATGATTTAAAAACATTTAAACAAGGATGTCTCACAAACGCATATGGAAATACAGCAGTGTAAATGGGCACATTTGAAAAAAATGACGCGATATATTTGTATTTTCAGTGGCCATTTTTCTAATATATGCCCTTGAATTTGATGGTATCAATATTCGAACTTAACAGAATTTCATACTTACATAGAAAATACAATACCGGCCATGTCGGTTGGTTGTGAATATAAATACGAACTCACCTGTACTAATGCTATCCCAGACATGTCCAACTGCATTCCGTTGTTAATTTCCACCAGTGGGACTGTAAACAGAATGGAAAAAACCTAGTTAATTGAGGCCAGCTAAATGATAAGTACCAGTAAGTAGGTAACATAAATCAAGATGCTCCTAAACTTATTTCAACATAAGGACCATTTCTCTTTAAATTTAGGTACTAACTAAATGTTGAAGCTCTTTTTATACTTTGCATTAATGACATAAAAAGCTGCAATATGACAATACCAACAAAGTGGCATGTGCGCCATGCAAAGACTTAGAACCATGTGATCAGTCTTCGTTTTGCACTTCAAGGGTAGCTAAGAGCCTAAGCTATCGCCATGCCGATAGCAAAGCCTCTGATCAGACTGGGTGAATGCCCAGGCTGATTTGAGTCTTCGATTGGCGCACATGCCATTGTGTTGTTTTGTCATGTCGCAGCTCACATGAAGATACCCAGGAAAGGCTATCGTCACAAAACACATCCCATCCAACACAGGGAAGAATAAGAGTGAAACGCAAAAGAGAAAGCATAACAATAAATCTTCCTTAATAGACACACCAGGAGCGGCTGTAGCGTAGTGGATAACACTCCAGACTACCAATCCAGGGTTCGCAAGATCGAACCCCCGCTTCTCCGGTCTTTCGGATGAGACTTTAAACCGAGGTCCCGTCTCCGTATGACCTCGTTGTTGGTGGGACGTTAAACCCGAGTTCACTCACTCACTCACTAATAGACACACCAATCCTACAAACATTGATTGGTCAAGCTCAAGAGACATACACAATATAAAATGAAACGACCGTTTGTAAATATTTTGGGTCATATTAGATTGCCACCAAATTTTCGATATCATGATCTTGAATGAAACGATTAAATAAAATATGTTAGCGTCAATTAATGTCCCGTCTTAGTTTGGACTGCAAGACTCGACGGGAAACCAGAATTTTTTTATGTTTTGTTAATCGCTTATTCACTAAAACATATTTCCCCTACTTTCTGCTAGTTATATGACTCAGTACTTCAACCCACAGTTTATCACCAAGCATGAAGATTGAACCGCTCTGCATAATGATATGCCATTAGATGGGTTTATCACCGGGAGTAATATGGAGTCTTTTGGGGACTTGAACATAAATGGGGCTTGCTGCAATATTCTTATACCGCCTGAAACAGTAACCCATGACCTATTAGTAATTAGATGCACTGAAGTAATGGCGAAGTCGAATCAAATTAATGATACATACTTTCACATGCATCTTGTCTGCAGGACTGTGTCTCACTGGCATCTCCGGAGCATGGTGCTCCATTTCCCTCCACTGTAGGAGAAGTGCAAGTTCTTTCTCTGGTGTGTTCACCGTTTCCACATGTCACGGAACAACTGGACCAGTCACCCCATTCCGCATATCCACCGTTACGATCTATATAGGAAAGACATCGAATCAGATAAGAAGTGGTAGCATACAGGGATAATCAAGGGATAATTTTCGATTGACTCATATATTATCATTGAAAAATGAGACAAACATATCGAGAATCATTCACCAAAAACCACCATATTAGGAACTCTGGAATGTAAATGAAGATATTGAGGAAAGGTCGGAATCACCACCCACCCAGTACAATGACGGGGTTCTTCAAGGAAGAGAGCAATCAAGAGAAAAGCCTATATATTTATAAAAGAAGACGGTGAGCGGAAGAATTATAATCCTCCAATGTTTTGACGGACATTGCAACTTCCAGCTATTTAATAGAAAAACGATAATATCTTATGAAAAAGAAATGGCAAAAACATACAGCCTCAAAGAGAAAAAAATGATTAGTCCAGTGTAAAAGTCTTCAGTAGTTATTTTTATACAAATGCAAGCGTAAGAAATCAGTTTCATGAAAGGAATTAGTGAATGAAACAGTAGGGTCCATACCATTTCGCCGGCTTGCGAGAATAACTTCGATAAATGTCACAGCCCAAATTCATGCAGACTTCCAGGAAAGTTTTTTGCTTTCTGCCTATTTATTTCTACAGAAAAAGCATGTGTCATTGATCAGCGTCTTTCCTGTTTGTATGTGTCATTAACAATGTATAAGACATAACAATGATTACCGCTGCAGGCGTTGTTAGGTCCGAGAGTGTAGCCATCCCTACAGGAGCAAATATAAGAGCCAATAGTATTAGTACAATCTCCTCTCGCACTGTTGTCACAGGGTGGTGATTCAGTACATTCGTCTATGTCTGCAAATAAATGCCATAAACATTCTTAAAACCAGGGCACGTAAAATAATTACCGTAACTGTCCTTTAAACGAACAGTTTCGTCCAAAATATGTAGATGGAATAGAAACAGCGTAGCCTCTTTATTTTATTGCTTCTATGGAGTCTGCACTAGCTGTTCGTTCAGACTAACTTTTCCGAAATGTGGAATTTCTATCTTGAGTATTTGTCATGTGACACTGTTTATCAGTTTATAACTTTTACATTTACTTTTTGAGGCCAGATTTTATAAATCATTTTTAATGCGCGTTATTGACTGTTAAATCTAAAGCACTAAAAAAGCAGACAACAAAATTTAAAGCAAAATGATTTGTCCATAGCTGTATTATGTTGAGGATGCAAAGACTGGTGGGCAAACCGAGTAGCCATAGATGAATCTGCTCATCACGAGCCGACCAATCTGGATAAACACTGTTTTTGAATTAAAATATTTCATTTCCAGTGCTTTAAGGATTGACACTAGTTATTTAACACTATTTCTGGTAATTATAACTCTTTAGAAACAGCACTTACCGATAAAATAACAAGATCATGATGACTCAAGGCTTTCAGAACTTTTTATATATCTATATCAAGTGTATTGAGTACGACTGAATTTTCCGCATTCATGTTTTTATCCTGAGCAAAAAAGACACAGGCTGACAAAGAGACAAAATATCTATAAAACTTATAAGAAATGTACCTTGACATTGCGTCGTATCAACAAGAGAATATCCACTAGGACATATGCACGTGTCGGTACCATCTATTCGAGCACACAAATAATCACACGTCGACTCAAATCCTGCATCGCATTCATTTGTAACTGTAGATAAAACAAATTGCCGACATATAAGATATCTATCTAAGCCAATAAGTAACTAGCAAAGCAGTATGGGAACCAAACAAAAAGAGAGAGAGAACATACGGAGCTTTTGATAACATCATATGCAGATATCGACATCAGACGCAGTCTACCAGGGCATAAAACATTTGCCATATATCTGAAACTGGCACTGAAAAAACATGATTATGACACTGGAGGTCAGGCTTGGCATCTTTAGGATGTTGAAACACAAGTCTGCACTTCGAAAAAGCAAGGATAAAACATTACTCAAACATGCAATCACATAAAGTATGAGCTCCCTCAGACAGAAACTGACGGTAAAACGGTTAGGCCTATAAGAATTTCGGTGTATCTGAACTGATCTAAAATGCTTGTTCAAATGATACAATTCATAGTTTTCATTTCCACTAATTTATGATATACATATTAAGAGATTAATAGTTTAGTCTGATACTAGCAAATCTCATACTAGTTTTCAGATTTCTTTGTTGAAGCATTAACACCATCAATGATTATTCATTAACTGCAAAATCTTTTGTTCAGGTCGTGTGAAATGGCTGCTTATTTTCTATTTGATTTCACATTCTGCATGCATTTTTCTTGACTGACAGCTGATCAGAAATCTACAGTGACATTGCATGAACACTACAAGCTGTCACTTTCCTATTCTGCATGCAATTTACCTGACAGGTAACAAGTGGAGTTGTCGAATTTGACCTGGTTGGGGTATACTAAGCAAGTACTGAAAGATTGAGACAGCTTTCATAGCCTATGCTGAGACAGCAGGCCAAGATAGAAAACTACAGAAAGGGGTATACTTGTTCGATGTGTGAGAAAAAGTTTTATCACAGAAATGGAAATGGATTATGAAAAATTACCTAAGCAGGTGAGCTGGTCAGGAGCAAGACTAAACCCGGGCTGACAGCTGCATGTATAACCGCCTGGTGTATTGGTGCAGATATCGTCGCACTGGTCCGTTCCATCTTGACACTCATTGTTGTCTATGATGATACAAATATATGAGCCGCGACACGAGAAAACCAACAATTTGGTTGTGCGCCCAGCGCAGACTTAGATCAGCCTGGGCAACCGCCCAGACTGATCAGAGTCTTTGCTTAGTGCTTCAATGGTAGCTAAGAGTCTAAGCTACCTCCATGCGGACAGCAAAAACTCTGATCAGGCTGGGCGGATGCCCAGGCTGATCTGAGTCTGCGCTGGGCGCACAACCACTTTGTTGGTTTTGTCGTGTCGCGGCTCATATTATATCTAACATGCACTACGAATTCTTGAATACTTGAGCATCTATCTTCAATATTTCGGCTTGTGCATTTGATAAACCTGAATGCATGCCAGCAGCCAAAGCTCAATTCAGTCTGCCTCCAAGAAGAATATTATAAACATATTACTTGAACTGAAGTCTTTCAGATTTATTAGTCAAAAACATCGATATTTAATTGCGGATTCTGTTTGAATTGAAACATATACATATAGTCAAGACTCGGTTTTGGAAGACCTTATACATAATTATTATTTTATTTATTTATTTTCCAAAACGCTGGCTTTATTAAAACTTTACGCATGAAAACTCTTTTTCTATCGGCAGCTATTCGGGCAACTTTGTACTCTCGCTCAGAACAAGGAAGCAGAAACGAAAGTTTGGTCAAACTGCTCGTTTTTACAGAAAGCCAGTAGTCGGCAAAAACGCTGTAAACTAGGTTTTCTGTACAAAAGTGAAACTAGTATCATCGCATTGTACACGAACTAAAATAACTACAATTATTTTTCATCAAACTTAATAAGTAACTATACTTTGAAGCCAGATTGTGTGAAATCTAAAAACAAAACAAGGAAGCAAGGCATAAATAAGATCTTCAAATCTTTAAAAACTATCATTATCTATTGCAGTAACTATTCAATCTAATGGAAAATATATCTGAAATGCGATTGTAAAATATTGCCATAATGTTTATAATACTTTATCATATGACGTCGCATCTGAGTGTGTAATAAAGCCATGCATTAAAAACGATAATCCACTAGTGGATTAAATATGCAAATTACGCCGCAACGTTATGCGTTGACGTCCATAAAACGTCGCGTTTTCTAATGGCTAAATCGTGACGTTTTAATGCAAAATTTGCTAATTAAATGCAATTTTTGTGTCATATGTTAAAAAGAATCTTGCATTCGTGCTCCTGTAGTATTGAATTTATTAAACTCGTTGGTGAAAACGATAAGATGCTCGGCAGAGCCTCGCATCTTATCTTTTTCCCCAACTCGTTTAATAAATTCAATAATACATGAGCACTCATGTAAGATCCTCTATTTCATACCGTTACAGGTTGTTCCATCTGCCGCTAATGTATATCCTGAAGGGCAGCTGCATCTAAATGAGCCTGGAGTATTAGTACAGATACCTCGTACACTGTCACAGTCCGCCAGACCTAACGAACATTCGTCGATATCTTCAAAGTAATGTAAAATAAATTAAATCAGCTAAGAAGATATTATCCGGGAAAGATTACAGCCAAAAAGGAGACCTGGGATACCGAAATAAAAGTACATGAAAACAAAACGGTATGACAAAATAGCGCATATGCAATAGCAGACACAAAAGTGTTCAAGGTCGGAAGGGTTGACATGGACAATTAAGGTATAATTTCGTATTTCTCCATCAAAATGTATGCTGTGAGCCCCTTATTAGAACCTCTTCGACAAGACATGTCCGCCTCACGAAAACATCGTCGCTTATCTCAGTATCGTTATAGGCGGGCAAAAAATATATTATGCTTTTATACCTCCATATCATTCCCTTAAGCCTTCATTAGTAAGAAAGCATACACCTACCTGTACACGAAATACCGTTTCCTTGGTAACCAGTGATGCAGGCACATGTGTATCCTCCAGCTGTATTTGAACATGTTGCTAAGGCAGGGTGGCATGCTGCAGCCCCGTTACACTCGTTCACGTCTAAAAATATAAATTGCCGTACCTTTAACAAATTTAGTATGACAGATGCACATTTATGTATTTAACATCTTCGTTGTCTCTAACCTCCAAAAGTTTAAAAAAAAAAGGTAATAGGCAGGTATCGACAAGCAACGGATATCTCTTTATCATATGACGTCGCTGTTATTCAGTGGATAACGCCGTGTCATAAAATTCGTATGACCACACGTGTAATAACACCTTGGCGCGTACATGTAACATCATTGACAACGTCCATGTCAACAATGCATTTTCTTGTTGAAATAATGTTCAGTTTGAAGGCGTTAAATCCCATTTTAAAGGGTCATATGATAAACAGAATCTTACACTGGTGGTCATTTCATTAAAATTTATGAAACTCGCCGAAGGCTCGTTTCATAAATTTCATATGAAATGACCACTCCACTCGTGTAAGATCCTCTATATGTGAGTAACACTTACTGAAGCGATTCGCGAGACACAGCAGCCGCAGACATTAAGTAAGGGACGAGTCATTTATAATCAGGTGGGCGGGGGGGGGGGGCGAGTACATTTTCATATGATGCACCAACCCCTCCCAGTCTCACCAGAATTTTTTTCCCGACCCCCCCCCCCCCCAGACTGGTGAAAAAAAAGTTTATGACCCCCCTACCCCACCCCACATCCCATCACACACACACCATTTTACCTATTTATGTCAGACTGATCTCAATCAAAACCTGTATGGATTTACTTATTCTGACATGTTAATTAATCATGCAGATTGATGGTTTGTTAAAATTTTGTCTGCAATTCCTTCCACTCCTTATGCTTATGGGCATCTTGAAAACTGTTGTCGAATGCTCAATAAACTGTTAATAATAATAATGGGGATTTGGGGGTCTGGGGGCGCAGCCCCCAGAAGTCACAGTAGCTTTGCTGATGACAAACTGGTATTACAAACACAGGCATTAAATTTAATTGAGATGATGAAATCATCTTCTCGACATGATTTTATAGACAATTGTACATTGCTCTACTAGCAAGCTAATAAAATGATCTTTTTTTTACAGAAGCTGTCAAATTTGTGTGCCATTTGCATAAATGCCTTTATGTTTTTAAATTTGAAAGAAGAGAGTCTGAAATGATAAGAGTAATGGGGGGTCTGGGCGCTTCGCCCCCCAGAAGCTGAGAGATTTTTTTAAAAATGGAGACCATTGGAAGAATTCCGACCCCCCAAATATGCCTAATAAAATATATGACCCCCCTACTCCATGGCCTTTTTATTTCCGACCCCCCAGCACATCTAAAAAAAAATCCGACCCCCCCCCCCCCCTTAATGTACCGCCCCCCCCCCCCACACACACACACCTGTTAATAAATGACTCGTCCCTAACGTATCAAAAACTTGAAAATATGTTTGTCAAACTCTATGCCCCAACAATATACTGCCTCAAAAAGCCAATTATGTTCACTCCACTATCTATTATTTATCCACTGCCAAGAAAATAGTACGTGAGCTTTGTTTTTTGCTTCCGTATACTGTCTCTTGGAAATCTGCCTTTAACTAAACAAACAATATTTTACTATGACGGACTGTTCAGAGGATTTTGCTGGGGAAGGACGTATAATTTGGCTGTTTTTGTTTTGTTGCTAAACAGCTACGATCATGTCGGGACGTTCAGTTAACCTAACCACACTATTCCTGGGCAGGATCAGACCTCCTAAGCGTTTAACCTGTACTAAGTGCACATACTTTCGCCAGTAACTGATAACTGCCCTTCTTGAATCAGCGGAAGGGGAAAAAAGTTAGTGGCCGGACCGGGTATCGAACCCGAACAGAAACTTTTTCTTTCGTGTAGAACCGAGTCAGAGATATCATTTTATTTCCTCACCAGAAGCAGTCATGAATATGTCCTGTCATTCTCTTGAAACAAACTTGCAAAAGATACAGCTCACCCAAAAAGATGTTTACAAACTTGTAAAAAGACACATTTTTTCAATTATTTTATAATTTTCTAGCATACATCAAGTAGGCACCCAAAGTTATAACGTTAATACAAGTCAACTTCATACAAGCCATGACATAAAAGAACAGGATGCTTAACTCTTAAGCAAACAGCATAGGCTCTGATCAGCCTGAATATCCGGGCTATCTGATCGGAGCCTCTGCTGTTCGCAAACAGTATGAGCAATGAGAAAAGTACAGGCGCAGAATGAAGGTTCTAGCTGGATTGCACGCATTCACAGCGTGGTTTTGGGTCTTCTCTCATAGGTATAATTAGCAGCCTTTTCCCATGACGTAAGTCATGTCATGAAGTGCACTGGCGCCGATATAATGCTGTTTGACACACTGCCGATCTTATTTTTCTGGTATGTGACCGTTGGAAGTTTTCAAAAAACTTTTAAGAGAACTATAATTCAGCGGCTTTTTTTGTTACGTATACAGTGCAAAATCTTTACGTATATCATACAGTCAAGGGTAAAATATTCCACAAAGTCATTCCCCCATAGACTTCCATGTTTTTATATGTTTACAGGAAAAT
Organism: Ctena decussata; assembly: GCA_963989385.1. Taxonomy (NCBI): domain Eukaryota; kingdom Metazoa; phylum Mollusca; class Bivalvia; order Lucinida; family Lucinidae; genus Ctena; species Ctena decussata. The sequence goes on from OZ022507.1 coordinate 67,009,949, forward strand.
TAATTATGGCAGTTCAAAATTAATTTTGGCAGTTCCTCCTGGCCAGTCTTAAAATAATGACTAAGGCTGAAAAGCTAAAGGAACAATGCAATATGCATAGTTTACATACCAAAAGCTGCCCTACTCAGTGTTGAGATACAGGTGGTCAAACTAAGCGTTAGATTTTGAAATAAACAAGTTTTGATTGATGCTAACGGCGAGCTCGTGAAAAAATGGACCAGAGAATTCAAACGTAATAGGTAGAGTTATGCTATTCGATCGAATCGTAACAAATATATTGCTTGCAATATTCCCTTAGTTTTATACCAGTTCAAAATAATTATTATCCGTTTAACAGAAGTGCCAAAATTTTATTTCCAGTAAACATGAAATTACAGTGAAGTCTATGGAAAAATCAAGTTTGTAGAATTACTTTTGACCCTTGACTATATAAATGAGTCCGTTTCATTAAGATCAATTAAACCAGTACTCAAATACTAACCCACACACGTTCCAGACACTGCCGTATAGCCAGTGTCACAATCGCACCTATAACTTGGATCTAAATCTACACATGTAGAGAAGGCTTGGCAAGGATCCGTCAATGATAAACACTCATCCACATCTGAAAGGCACACGCATGAAACAATTCAAATAGTGATTGGCAAAAAGTTGGCAGTCACATTTTGTCTGGAATTAAAACAAAACGCTGGTAAGAAATAGATTTAAGATCGTAAGCCTGCTAGAAAGGTGAACTGAAAAGCACAGAGATCCTCATTTCGTACACTGTCGACAATGGTAAATCATGCAAACAGATACAGTAAAGCCAGAGAAAAACTTGACATAAAGTGCAACTGATGTGCACTAGCCCAGAGAGAGGTGTGCACATGACTTTGAGTAAGCTCAGAGACACAGGTGCACTAGACTTTGCGACCCAAGTGCACTAGACAAATTTCCAACTCAGCAGTCACCTGTGAATTCATTGTGCACATTCATGTTCAGAATATTTGCTATAAACCTACTCTACAGTTCTTAGTTCAACATTGTAAGACACCATTTATTCTTGATTTTTCTTTTTTACTTTCTTTTTATTTACCTATTTCATTCCGTCTTTTTATTTAACCAAACATATCAAATTTGATCTTTTTATGTCATTTGAAGTCTGTAATCACCATCTATTTATTAATGAATACCAATCAATTAAAAATAGTGGTAAAAGGTTGGGATAATAACATTAAATAGAACATTCTATCAAAGTAATTTAAAGGTGCGCAAACAATGATTTTGTTCTAATACCCCTCTCTTTAATTGGTCAATAGTTTTTCCTAGTGACAAAATTATGAGTAGGTGGAGAGAGAAGTGCCATAATATTTAAATGTATATAATCCGTTATTCCCAACACACTTCTTTAATGCTTTTGTTGTTATAAGATAATAGAAGATGACAGCCAGACAGAAGTCTCTTTCAGGTAAGTATTTATTATTTATTGCAGAGCACCTCGTTTAGTAATGCTCATTTAAATATGTTTATTTTAGTATATCGATGTTTTGGAAGAGCTTGCTTAACGCTGTGTATTTAATTATTTATATTTCAATATATTTGTTTACATAACGTTACACGATAATGAATTTGGCTAATTACCTCTATCACTATTTCTGAAGTAATTACAGAAATTTGTGGACTTATATATATAATTTTATATCATTACAACTCTATAATCACTGATTATCTATCTGACAAAACCATGACATTCCCTGTCCGCCAAGCGAAGACGCATTTCAGCCTGGGAATCCATCCAGTCTGATCAGTCTCTGTTTTGCTCATGCAGTCAGAGAAGATTCTGATCAGCCTCGGTGGATGCCTAGGCCGATCTGAGTCTTTGCTGAGTCATTTTGTTGGATCTGTCGCGCAGCGGCTCGAATGAGATAGATTTGAATAAGGCATCTGTCAATACATGTATCCTTGGGCAAGAAGATTTCTTGTTTGTGTAAATATTTGATTACTGTGTACTTAAAGGTCTGGATTTTGCTCTTCAAACCCATAATGGAATCTCCTTCAATAAACGGGTAATAAGGATATCGGATGCATCTCTTAATCTCCTCATTATTAGGGTCATAAAATATTTAAGTGCTGAGTGCCAGCTTCAGGGTTCCCGGTGGTGTATATTCATGAATCAATTCAGTAAAACCTTAAAAAAATGGAGATCAGAACCATATATTTTGAAGAAAAAAAACATAAAAAGGAGAAAATGCAAATAAAATAAAATAGATAGAAAAATAGAATTGAACTGAAAAAGGAAATTTAGAAGAAAGAAAATTTTGATATATATATATATATATATATATATATATATATATATATATATATATATATATATATATATATATATATATATATATATTTCTTGTATATCACTTACAAATCGTACTTACTTTACTTTTTACCATTTTACATATTTCGCCATTATAATTTTCAGTTTTAATATTATTAACTTTTTAATTCATTATTTTATTTTTATTTTATTTATTTATTTATTTATTGGTTTAGTAGTTGAAATATTCAGCAGTTTAATAAATTTTGAAATTTCAAATGAAGAAAGACAATGCAATTTGTAAAGATAAATTTTTTGTTTCAAGGCTCGCTGCACAGATCCCAAAGACTACAATTAGATTGTGAAACATATGTTTTGAAAATCATTGATAATCAGTTTGAGGAAATAAGTTTAGTGATTAAAGCAAGGTATCTGTTATTGATTCCCCTCAACTAGTCCACATTAAGACATAAGGTATAAAAAAATAATACAAATGAAAAAATCTACAAAGACATCTATATCTTTGTATCACATGTAGTCACCGTGGAAAGGAAATATTCCTGTTGCATTATATGTCGTAATGGGTTGCAAATTGTGTAGACTCTGACCAGGCTGTGGACACATTTGAGCCGCGACACGAGAAAACCAACAATGTGGTTGTGCCCCCAGCGCAGACTCAGATCAGCCTGGGCATCCACCCAGTCTGATCAGAGTCTTCGTTTAGCGTTTAATAGGTAGCTAAGGGTCTAAGCTACCTTCATGCGGACAGCGAAGACTGCTCAGACTGGGCGGATGCCCAGGCTGATCTGAGTCTGCGCTGGCCGCACAACCACATTGTTGGTTTTCTCGTGTCACGGCTTATTTCTAGTTTCTTGATGAATTGGCCCCACTTGGGAAATGAGTAAAATTGAAAATGGCAGAGTTGCTATTCCTGAGAGTGTACCCATGCACTTTAATACTGTATACCGTATTGCGTGAAAGTTTAACGTTTACACAGATCTCTAATGCAAAATCCATATGATCACCAATTCAAACTGTATTCAAGGCCGTCGCGGCTGATCCGGACCGGCCATGGACCACTGTTTTGACAAGCATAATATGAATCTTACACCCCCCCCCCCTCTTTTTTCCATTTGTGTTCTCTTCCCCTCATTTTTTTAAAATCTTAACTAAGAGTGTTCGGAAAACACCAACCCTTTTTCATAATAGTCGATGAAATCTTGTTATCAGCCGGAGTCAACTATTGATAAGCCTGAGGGTGTGAAGCGAAGTGTCGGCACACTTCATATACAAACATTGCGATCGTGAAACAGATACCTGTTTGATCGAATTAACTTACTAAAGAATTTGCTTGATGAGAGAATTTAGAGACACTTCAACTATTTGCAGGGATAGACATAGTTGTTTTGCAGTGCTTCAGATAAGAAGGGGTAGTGTGGTAATTTACAGATAATTTATCACATTTCTCCATAGAAAAATAAGTTGTAAGCCCTCATTAGAATCGATTCACCGAGGCGGTTCTAATAAGTTATTCAGCTTAAGGGGTTGCAGTCTGGAACTCTGTATTTGTGATGCTTTATCGAAATTTTGCAGAAGTAAATTGTCGTCTGCCTTTTTGGTGCTTAGAGGGTTTATAAACTAAAGGAGGATTTTGTCTACTTTTGGTGACCAGGTACACTTTCAGAGGAAGCAACTCTTATCATTTTCATTTTGTTTCAATATACTACATGTAGGGTTCGACCGAAGAAAGAACTGAAGTGAGCCCGTATGATCAAATTCTTTCCTATATGAGTTTATTTTGTCTAGGAAAGCAGACAAGAAAGTCACAAAAGTTGTTCCCCTTTTAAAAAAAGTATGCAGAAAAAACGTGATAAAAAATTGCAGGAAAACATGATAAACTAGTAAATGATAGTGGTCAAGGTACCCAAATCGTAAGTCCGAACTCGTAGGTCATTTAAACATAGACAATTCCGGAATATTTTAGATACACAGACATGGACCCCAAAACAGAGGTGTGATCAGGTGCCCGCGGGATAGTAAGCATCACCTGCCTATTATAATACACCCGCCATATCTATGTAAACTGTCTTTAGCCTTGCAGACAAGGCATCTCATATTTTGAAGAACGAAAACAGCGTAATTTGCAAATAGCGTAGATCCTGATGAGGCGACTCATAATAAGCCTACACTATTTGCCCTCTAGTCTTGGAATTCTTATCCATTTCTTTAACATAGCGCAAACAAACGAAAATAGCTGAATTTGCAAATAGTGTAGATCCTGATGAGGCGGCTCATAGTGGGCAGCCTCATTTAGATCTGCACTGTTTGCCCTCTTATCCATTTCTTTAACATCTGAAGCGCGAAACAAAAAATGAAAATTGCAGAATTTGCAGATAATGTAGATCCTCATGTGGCGGCTCATAATCAATTGAATGAGCAGCCTCATCTAGATCTACACTGTTTTCTCTCTAGTCTGTAAATTCTTATCCATTTTTTTAAACACCTAGAGCGATAAAGAACAAAAACCGCGGAATTTGCAAATAGCGTAGATCCAGATAATGCGGCTCATAATAAGCAGCATCATCAAATCTACACTGTTTGCCCTCTAGTCTTTGAATTCATATCCATGCATTTCAATTCTGCGCTGGGCGAACAACCACATTGTTGGTTTTGTCGTGTCGCGTCTAATTTATTTCTGACTTTGTTTACTTAAGACACCGCAGAAGTGTGAAAACATGTATCTACTCAGTTTTAGAGTTTATTGTTAAAACAACAGTACAATAAACTAAGATTCAAAAGGGTAATGAAAGTAGATTTAAGAACAAACAAACAGATTTACCTTTGAATATGTTTGATCCACAACTCATTGTGTTAGTTTTGTCATGATTCAAGATCAAATAAAAGAATAAAATAAAGTTGATAGTTTAATACCTTACAATATGTCTTTTCTGATACTTAAAATTGATTATTATAATATTTTAATTGGCTTCAATGATATTTAGAATAAATTATGTGATATGAATCATTTTAATTGCTTTCTAAAAAACTGAAAGAAAGAATTAAAGACAGAAAAAATACACAAATTAAGATAATTTTCACTTTTGCAAATAAAAGTAAAAAAAAAAAAGAAAGACATCAGAAATTAAAGCAAAAACAATTTAAAATTCTTATATTTTCTTTAAAAATAAAGTTGATAGTTTAATAGCTTACAACACATGACTTCTCTTTACTTGAAATAGATTATTACAATATTTTTTTTTCTGTTATATTAAGAATAAATTAACATATGTGTATTATTTTAATTGTCTTCTAAAATACTCAAAGAAAGAATTAAAGACAGAAAAAAAAAACAAAAAATACACAACTTAAGATAATTTTCACTTTTGCAAATAAAAGGAAAAAAAAAGAAAGAAAAAAGAAAGACATCAGAAAATTAAAACCAATACAAATTTAAAATTGTTATATTTTCTTTACTCTTGCAGTAAAAATTAAAAAAAAAAAAGATGATGATCTGGGTAGTGCACAAACTGTTTGTCCATTCCATGACTGGCTAATCATAAAAGTAGGTGTAAAGGTTCAATATGAACTCTGAACTTCAGGTGCACTACGGTTTGAGAATGGGGTGCAACTCAATGCTCAAAGCTAGCTCAGGTGTAGTGCAACTCATGTGCAACTGGGTTGCACAAGGGTGTCAAGTCTTTCTCTGGCTTTACTGTAAAATACTGAACGAATGTGTTTTACCGGCATTAAACAAAGTTTACAATACAAAATTAAAAGAATATTAGGGTTGTCGTTATTTGCCAAAAGTTACTAATAAATGTCATTTTGGGTCCAACATCTTGTGTGTAAACGTGTAAATTCATCACGAACAAAAGGGCAATTACTACACTAAAGAAGGAAATCATACTCACTGACACATAGGTCTGTTTGAAGCTGCCTGTAAGAGCTGTTCGTACATACGCAGTCGTATCCGCCCAGAGAATTCTGACAGAAGATGTGATTGGTAGGGGGACAAAGCGTGGCCGAGGCTGTATCACATTCATTGATATCTGTGAAAAATGACTAAAATTAGCACGTTTTAGTTTTGAGATGTTTAATATGATGAAAATAAATCATTCAAGCATCTCATTTAAAGGCAAAAAATGTTTAAACCAATGATGCATCAGATAAATATATATACCTGAACATGTTAGTCCACCAGCATTGAGCTCATAGCCGTCATCACAATAACACGTATCTACAGCACCAACTTTATTGCAGGCATATTCGCAGTTGTTTGACCCACATGCAGTATCGGCTGAAAATAGCATGAAATACTGGAGCAACATAATTAGAAAATTGACTCAAGGCAAATGAAAAATGCCCTGGCCATAAACATACAGTTCAGACATCATTCTATTGAAGAAATCATTTCATTAATTTAAAAGCGCATTGCTTGACACCAACAACATATTTGTATGTGCTGCAGGAATGATGAATCCACACCCATTTTTCAATCTTTATAGAATATTTAGCTTTATAGGAATCCTGGTAAGCAACCTTTCAATTGTACAACTTAATCAAAATAAAACCTAAATGCTCACATTCTATTTTTTTTATCTATATACAATGTAATTTTCTCCAACTGCTCGGTTTAAGCGTTAATGCCTTTACTTTAACGTTTTATGTATAACATCACGATAGCTGTTTAATAGACAATATTAGGGATACTGAAAACTAATCTAGTTCGTTACAGCAAAGGCCAGATATTGCAACTGAACAAAACGGTTGAAATTTATAATTCTCCATGTAGAGACATGTTTCAGTTAGAACTGTAAAAGGTACGTGATGCTACAAGAATACAACTTATCAAATGGAGAAGGCGTTGACAAAATTTCATAGCATAACTTTTTAAATGACCCAACGTTGCATATATCACGCGACCGCGAACACGCAACGTTACATTGGCGTATTCGACAAACCTGGCTTTCAGTGCCAACAACTTTATAAAAATGGTCACATTTCGGGGTTTACTTTGCTTGCGACCCAATGTAGTTTATACTTCGATAAACATGAGAAAAATGAAACTCTTTCCTTAATTAAATGGATATGATTTATTCAATTTTTTGTATTTACCACAAATCACCACCTTAAGATCCTCTATGTATTATAATGAGATTTACAACTGGTCTTGTACTTACAGGCACAAGTCTTCTGGTCAGCTTTAAGGGTAAAACCAGCAGGACAACTGCACGTATAGCTGCCTACATTATTAGTGCATGTGTGGGAACATGAATTCACTGCATCTAGGGCACATTCATCCACGTCTACAACAGAACATAATGTGAAAACACTAACCTTGAAATAACATTGTATCAACGTTGATGCGACGCCGAGGCGTTACACATACAGTAGGTGGACAGAAGTATTCGTCACAAAGTGACGTTGCCGATTAAATCAATGCATTTACACAAATTTTGTAAAAATTATTATAGCAAAACTACAACAGTTAGCACCACACTGTTTTCACCATGTATACGCAAAATGATTAACGCAATAAACAAGCATAACAAGTAATTCGATTCTTTTGCTATTTTCTTGTACCAACAGTTTTAAATGAAAGGAAAACAAAAACTGTCATTTTTCGATGACGTTAACATTAACGTCAATGGGGATCAAGATTTTAAAACTTTTACATTCATTTCATTCACGTGAAACTCCTACACTAAACGTAGAATAACCTTAATATTTCATTCTATATTGCTGTTTTCAATTCGCTCTTTATCCCTGCAAGTTTCATTACAATGTCTTTAAAAACTTTGCGACCGCATTCTTTTCAAAAATTATGGAAATGCATTAGTTTAAACGGCGACGTCACTTTGTGACGAATACTTTTGTCCACCTACTGTACGTTTAAACGACATTGTTATATACATCAGAAAGATTGAGCTGAGGATCTTAACGAGTTGATAATAGCCCAATTATACAGCCATTCAACTCTTATCCGATACGTTATGCTTTAATATACAAAAGATTACAAAGCTTTAGTATAATTGTAACACTTAAAATTAACAACAAAATAGGCAAAAAAAACAACAACACTAATTTAGCCGCAACACGAAAAAATAAACAGAGTGGCATGTGCGCACAGCGACGACTGAGATCAGCCTGGGCATCCGCCCAGTCTGATCAGAGTCTTCGCTGTTTGCACTGAGCTAACTTAGACCCCTAGCTACCCTTTCAGCGCAAAGCAAAGACTCTGATCAGACTGGGCGGATGTCTAGGCTGATCTGAGTCTTCGCTGGGCGCGCATACCACTTTGTTGGTTTTGGCGTGTCGCGGCTCAATTGTGATATAAGTTTTGCATCAATAATGGAGAAATGGTTGGACCTGAATTACAGGAAGACAGTTGTATAAATTTCGGCCACGCAAAAAACCGTTAAGAATTAAATCAGCTTGAATAATTATGTCGTTTTTTGTTTTTTAGAAATTATTATTACTATTATTATTATTATTATTATTATTATCATTATTTAGCTTTTGATGTGCTTTTTCCGGTTTTTCTTTTTTATTTTACATATACATTCGATTAATTAATTAAATAATTATGTCGTTATATATTTATTTTAGTTTTGTTTACTTTTTTTCTGCATAGCTATGTCAGAGTCCACAGATTCGATCCATTTATTCGGATGAAATTATTCATCATATGACGTCGTTGTTCAGTAGAAAACGTCATGTCATAAAAATCGTATACCACGTGCAATAAGACTTTGGAGCGTACGCGTAGCGTCATTGACAACGTCCATGTCAACAATGCGTTTTCTTAATGAATTAATGTTCAGTTTGAAGGCGTTAAAATCCCATTTTAAAGGCCATGTGATAAATAGATGCTTACACTTGTGGTCATTCGTATGAAATTTATGAAACTCGCCGAAGGCTCATTTCATAAATTTCATATGAAATGACCGCGAGTGTAAGATCCTCTATATTCAATTTTCACCAGTCATGATACCATCCATGCTGTGGATCGTCTGACGGACATTTTGAGTATAAAGAACTGCTTTGTAAGAGGATTAGGGCTTGAATTGGTGTTAGCACATCAAAGGCCATAACAGGTTTATTTTCGTCTACAGACATACTAGTAGTGTGTATCAATGCTATCAGACTAAAAAATAAATAAGCAACAAAAACACCACTTACCATCACATGATGTTCCGTCGGCGTTGAGAGTATAGCCAGCCCCACAGAAACAATCATGTCCACCAATGGTATTTCTACAACCTTGGGCACAACCACCTTGTCCAATCTCATTACACTCATTTAGATCTTGAAAATATCACGAAAACATGTTTCACAAAGCGACGTCTATCTTTGTAGCCACATCAATTTATAATATAAGATACTAGCTAAACGCTAGAATATGAACCTAAGCTAGTATAGAATGTAACTCTTTCTAAATAAACTTTGAAAAGATAGATTCTGACATACCGAAAGAAAAAACAACAACGAAAATAACCAACAGCATTTAAAAACGGTGAAGTGATCACTATATGACATACTTTCAATGTTGAACTTAGTATTAAAGTTATGTTTTGCACAGAGAGAAATAACAGACAGAAGGCATTTCATTTTCGCTTTGTACATTGTATCTAGTGACTAAACGCAGATGATGTCTTGAGTTTGGAGAAACTACAAAACTTGCTTTGTAAAATATTGGGTTCGTTCGTTTTTCCCCACAGGCGTTTGGATGTGTATCGAGCTAAGTTCTCTATAAGTAAAACACATCAAAGTTGTGAATGATGACAATATAAACATATCATACACTAGGTAATTGTATAGCAGTGACTACTTCTAAAACTGATCCATTCTTTCCTTTTGCACCTTTCCACTCCTGATTAATTGATTGATTTGTTGCTTAACGTCCGCGGTAAACAGTTATGGTCATGTCGGGACGGTCAGTTAACCTAACCACACTGTTCCTGGGCAGGCTTAGACCTCCTTAGCGTTTAACCAGTACTAAGTGCGCATACTTTCGTCAGTAACTGACAACTGCCCTTCTTGAATCAGCGGAAGGTGAAACGAAAGTGTGTGGCCAGACCGGGTATCGAACCCAGGACCTCTGACTTGTGAGTCAGGTGTCCTACCGATTGCGCTACGCGGCCCGGCATCCACTCCTGATATTTTGTGAAAAGTAATAGGGAAATAGAGATACCAGAATCCCAGCGGGCACATGACGTCAAAATGACGTCGTACTGACGTCGATGCGACGTCATTACGTCGCATCGACATCAGTACGACGTCATTTGAACGTCATGTGCCTGCTGGGAAAATTAGAGCTTTACTTTGTTTCTAATGATAACATTATCTTAACGTACCCACACAATTGAAACCATCCCCTGTATACCCATCTTTGCAAGTACAGGTATATCCACCATCTGTGTTTCCGCAAAGCCCGTCCAATGGATCACAGTCATTCGTAGAGGGGTCATCGCATTCATTGATATCTGTAAAGTGCATGTTACCGATGAAAATAAAAATATCTCTTCTAAATTTAAGTATCATTAAACAGTCATTGGCCATAAGGGAGTTCAGTTTCATTGTGCCATTAGGTTCTAAGCCGAGCAACATAGGGTAAAGTCGGGTAAATTCGGACAGTGGGATAATTCAGACAGTGGCATTGTTTCCTTTATATGTCAGTTTTGGAATTAAAACAAAATGAAATGGCCAAACAGTGAAATTCTGGAGGAGACGTCTCATCTGAATTTTCACTGTTTGCAATGGTATGTCCGAATTTACCCGCAGTCCGAGGTTAACCGACTCGACCCTAGCAAGGCGGGACTGGAACTGTGATGAAAATGATCTCTGCAATATGTAATGCGATTAGACATGTTAAGTGATTTTCAAATAGATTATGATACACAGTTTACCTCAATTTTAAATGAGAATGATTTGTACATTTCTGAATCAATTAAATGCAAACAAGAACAAATCATCTAAAACTGTTCCTGTAAATAACTCTCTTGAAGATGCAACTGATCTTAAATAAAGCTTTCATTAAAATAGATGTAATTGAAATATTCCCTATTGGTACAAGCTTCTATGACAGACATTTGTTTATTCTGCTATCTTGTTACTCAAACAGATAATCTTAAACGTGTGGTCATTTGATATGAAATTTATGAAGCTCGCAGAAGGAGGTAAGTTTCATAAATTTCAAACGTCTATCAAACGACCTCAACTTGGCCAGCTAAAGATAGGCAATGATCAAAAGCCCGCCCTTAAATCCTAAAGTGATAGAAATGTAGAAGCAGTACTGGTAAAAAAAATCATAAGTCGAAACTCATAAACGATAGAAACAGTGATAAATCCGAAACATTTAGATACATAGAAATGAGCTCGACTTTGTCAGGCGTAGAAGCTGTTTGATCTTTCTTACGGTTAATGCCAGTGGCATAAGGTTACGCACCGTTATTATGTGACTAACTTCACTTTATAATGACGTAACGTTACATTACTGTGCAAAGACATGTTCATATGGTAACGTTGTTTATCATATGACGTCGCTTCTGAGAGTGTAATAAAGCCATGCATTAAATGCGATAATCCACTAGTGGATTAAATATGCAAATTACGTCGTAACGTTACAGGTTGACGTCCATAAAAACGTCGCGTTTTCTAATGGCGAAATCGTGACATTTTAGTGCAAATTCTGCTGATAAAATGCGATGTCACATGATAAATAGAACTTGCATTCGTGCTCCTGTATTATTGAATTTATTAAACTCGTTGGGGGAAAACCGATAAGATGCTCGGCAAAGCCTCGCATCTTATCTTTTTTCCCCAACTCGTTTAATAATTTCAATAATACATAAGCACTCATGTAAGATCCTCTATTTATTGTAGCTTGAAATATTTGGCACGTTCGGCATAATCACTAAAGTAAACGCGAGCAATACCCCGGTATTCCTCGGGCTACTTGATTAGCTCGAGGAAATTCTGAATATTTCTAGGGTGTGTCCATGTTCTTATGCCGAATGTACCCAGAGATCAACTAGTTGTATCGCTTCTACCTACCTTCACAGCTAAGACCATCTGAGGACAGAGTGTACCCTGAGGGACATGTACAGCCATATGATCCTACACTGTTGACACATGTTGCTTGAGAGTCACAGTCGTTAGGACTGCTGCATTCATCTATATCTGGAATTTTAAAGGAAATTCTAATGCACCTACTGATGTAACGTGACATATGAATTGGATAACGTCGAAAATCTCGACTGCATTTCCTGTGATAAAGTTTAAAATCAGGCGTCATAATGAAACTTCGCTTCTTATTAGCTGTTATCTGAGTATTCGTTGCAATCGCTTTGCTCTTTGGAATGTGTAAGTGAGAAAAATAAGTCACTATCTCTTGAGTAATGTAATCGCCTAACTATGTTACTTTTTCCTTTGTAAGTGTAAATACTACTGACCGTGATTTCCCATGTATGGCAATTTTTATTATATGGAATAAGGACTTAAGTTAATTTTGTAGGTGAACATAAATAATTAGTAGTTAGCAACGCAAACAATTTTAGTTTACAAAAACAAAATCATTTCAAAAAGGAGAATTTCTTCAGAATAACATTTAGTCCCAGTATAATACATTGGACAAATGAAAACTCGTAATATCTGCCTACAAGGAATTTGAAGAGCAACATGATAAGCATACGACAACAGGATTACTCGGAAAAGGCATCAATCATAAAGACACAAAAGACGCAAAAATAACTGAAATGTGAAACACGCAAAAAAGGTCTAAAAGTCAAAGACTGTTAGTGCTAAGAAAACCTGAAATGTACTCTAAGTCCCTGTCAGCCGCTACCTTTATTTGTGAAAAAATGAGTATACTTACCATCACAGATATATGAAGATCCTTGTCTAAATTCGTAGCCAGCATCGCAGGTGCACGTGTAACTGCCATCAGTATTTGTACAGCTTCCATGAACACATGCATGAGTGTTTGTGGTGCATTCGTCAACATCTGATAAAAATAATAGAAAATTACCAATTAATGCCCGGCGCAGTGTTCTGTCTAACCATTTAGGCAGGTCTATAGGTAAACAGCGGTGTGTCTGATATGATTTTGCTTCCGTTTTTTATTTAAAATTCTTGAATTTGATTCAGCAGCTGATGAAGCTCCGATAAGATTCTGATCAAAGTAAAGGCATCTGATCTCGGTTAACCCTAAATGTCAAGAACCCATAATAGTTATCTGGTTGTAATGGGCCCTCGCCCGTCGGAACCCGCAAAACAAATGGGCTGCCTGAAGCCTCTGCGGCAGAGCTGCAAGTAGCTGTAGCAAAACCCGAATGACCTTTAGCTCAGGTCAGATAAAAGTTCTATAAATTCAGAGGCAGATTCTTGACATGACTGGAATATTGTTTACTGGGACGTTAAACCACAATTAAAATCTCAAAGAGTTATTTCAAGAGCAGAGAACACTTCCAGAGACGAAACGTGGGCCATATTTCGAAGTTTCGGCTACTCATTCACTCACTCACTCAGGCTGTAATTGCCCGACCGGTTGGCAATATGGACACAGCGTTTTTCCCGGCCAATGACATATAATTGATAAATCCTGCGACATGTAAGTAGTAATAAGCGAAATCTCTAGTCAGTCTGAGCTGTTGAGCAGGCTGTTCTGAGAATTTAAAGTACACACTTAGCGAAAGGCCCTTTTCTATGCGACGCTTATTTTCGGCACCGTACCTTGGCAGACCATGCTGATGTCAAGAGCATATCCATGGGGACATATACAAATGATATCTCCGCCGCCGTCCAGCGCGCAGCTACCACCGTCACACTGTGCTGCCTCACCGGCGCTACAGGCGTTGTCAGCTGAAAACAAGAAATGAGGTAATTTCAAGGGATTCATATGCATTTATCAGCAAAACTCCTGCAAAAAACGGATTTTGATGATTCTAGGCTGTATAGTAAGTATCAAAATCGCATGTTAAAGCCAAATTTCGTCCTTTTAAGACTAGTGAACTCCAGACATCTATAGCGAATGCAAGGAATATCATTTTAGAATGAGGAGAAAAAGCGGAAATGACCTAACTGATTTTTTTTGCACATTATTCTCTTTTACAGAGGCCTGTCTGCACAAAGTGCACCCTTGATAATATACAGAGGAGTATGGAGTTAGTAAAATATTGGCCTTTAAAGCGCCATAAACGAGAATAACGATAAAATTTTCTTCTGCAGAATTTCAAAATAAAATGTTTCATCCAAGCTATATCATATTGAGGACCCAGAGACGAGCGGACAAACAGTGAAGATCCAGATGCGGCGACTGATTATCATATGGATCTACGCTGTTTACAATTCAACTATTTTTATATTTGGCGCTTCAAGTGTTTAGAGATGGGCAAACTACTCATGCCCTCCCCAAAATTTTGTGAGGAAATTCGCGCTTCGCCCACATTAATGCCGCCCTGTCCAGACTGCAAATGCACGCCAAGTCAGCTAATACCTAGCAACAGTGCCTTCATGACTCCTATAGACAATGTTACAACTAAAAGATAGTCCTATTAGGGTAATCAAACTTGGAAACTGGAGAAGAGCGGTCCTCATGGATTTCCATTTTTCTTTTTTTGCTTTGCGTGCTGTGTCTTTATTTTTTGACTTTCGCATTTGGTGTTTAGGGCAGTATTTGGAAATCGAGTGTGTCGGATCTGGATTACTTTGTCCGAAATTATCTTTATGTGTAGACTTATACATGCATATAATTTAGTCCGTCAAACTTACCAATACATGCTGTACTATCCGAAGGATCTACAGTGAAGCCTGTCTCGCAGTCACATGTAACCGAATTTACGCCATCAACGCATATTTGTTCACATGTTGTATCTGTCAGACAATCATCTGTGTCTATAAATAACAAAATAACATTTTAGGTAAGTGACCGTCGACGGTAGAGATTTCCTCTTATGGTGAATGGGTACAAATAAATTTCGTTCCACCATTTTTAAAAAGAAGACAGCTTTCGGTTTTAAAATTAGTTTGACATTAAGATAAGCCTTCACTTGAGAGGGATATACATGTATTCTGTAAGAAAAGAAATTTCTCGTAAGGCAGTAAAGTTTATCATTAAAGTGTTAACCTCCATTGAGAAGGATGCTAAAATGAAAATGCAGTAGTTGCTTTCTTACAGTATATCCATTTACCTCAATGGTACCTATAAAACTATATATCAACTCTAGGAATACAGTGGCAAAAGCAACTGAAAAACTATTTCATGCATTGATGATAACCACTTGGTTTATTTGCTCTAAAGCGTTAGCTACTAAATAACAACACCGGCATATAATAAAACTTTGATATTATACAAGGCGGTGAAACACTGTCAATCCAATGTCAATGCAACTTTCAGACGTTGCATCAATGTTGATACGACGTTCTTCAACATTGTGTGCGCAATGTGATTATGGGTTTAACATAGCAAGTTATACTTACCAACGCACTGATCGGAAGCTGGGTCATACTCATAGCCGACATTACAGTCACAATGGTATGTACCCGGATCGTCAACACAAGCACTGTTTGGCATACAGGGATCTGTCAAGGTGCTGCATTCGTCAATGTCTAAAAATACATGTAAATACATATAGAGATGAAGATGACTGCATATGGGTACACTTTCATGGGAAAAAGTCTGCCTTGTTTTTACTTTTGCCTGTCCTTTTCTATGGGGTCAATTCTTTAGGCACAGAACTTGCTCCAAATCGAGAAGAGTCTGTCCTTAAATAACAGAGCTTCTATTGAAGCGCTTCTTTGTTCAGAAAAGAAATGAGGAAGTCACAAAATACGTCTTCTTTTAGCGGAAGAAACATGTCCGTGTACCTCTTACATACTATTTTATACGATGGCCCAATTGGCTCACTTTTCATTTCCATACTATTTCACAATTCCGAATTCCGAATTCTGAATTCCGAATTCCGAATTCTGAATTCCGAATTCCGAATTCTGAATTCCGAATTCCGAAATTCGCAGAAAAAACTGGACGCTTGATTATTCTTACTTATTTCATATCGTCAAGCCTTCAAATGAAATGGTTGATGTAAACAGCATTAAAAAATATGATTCAAAATGCAAAATGACTCTTTTGAACTTAAATTCAATTTTAAGGTCATGAACTTACCCGACAATAAAGCTCGGATTAGTTCAATAGAAAACTAGTGTTGTTCGTCATATAAAGAATCTTACATCACAGACCCTAGATCTAGATACCCCCCCCGCCACTCCCTCCCCCCTCCCCGCGATTTTAGCAAGAAATAATTACTTAAAAACAAGACCTCCACTGATGCCTGTAGTATATAGGAGACCCGGTAGCTCAGTAGGTTAAACGATGGCCTGCTGATCAAGCGGTCCCTGGTTCAAGGCCCGCGGGAATCTTTTCAACCATGAACAGGATTCCATTGCACACAGCCTTTCATTATCATCTATCCATCGTCCTGATATGTCTTAAATACTGTTAAAAAGGACGTAACATCACAAGACATCCATCCATCCTTTGGTATATGCAAGTTATAGCATTATATATCTCAGTCTGTTAAGTTGATAATGAGGAGATCCGGGCAGTCAGTAGGTTAAGCCATGACCTGCTGAACTAGCGGTCCTGGGTCCGAGACCCGCTGGCGGTGTGAATCTTTTCAATTGTAAACGGGGTTCCATTGCACACAGCCTTTCATTTGCACCCTCCCATCGTCCTGATATGACTGAAATACTGTTGAAAGGATGTAAAATCACAAGTCATCCATCCATCTATAAGTTGATAATCCTCTAGATAAATCATCTTCCCGAACAAGCGGATAAACCTTGCTCTATCTTTTATGAGGACTGCCTTGAATATTAAACAAGAAAAGATATGACACATGGTGTCATATCAATAGACTCGACGAGTCGATTAAAAAACGTTTATTTTTCTGTCAGTTTAAGTCATGGCGGCCTGTTGTTTTTGCTTGTGAGTTTCAAATACCCTCAAAAATAAGTTAACTATTACCACGTGACCCTATACCACATACTTCACAATTCCGAATTCCCAATTCCCAATTCTGAATTCCGAATTCCGAAATTCGTAGAACATACTAAACGCTTGATTATAATGACTCTTTACATTTTGTCAAACCTCTGCATGATATGGATGATTGCTTAAATATGAGCCGCGACACGAGAAAACCAACAAAGTGGCTGTGCGCCCAGTGCAGACTCAGATCAGCTTGGCATGCGCCCATTCTGATCAGACTCTTTGCTATGCACTTAAAGGGCAGCTAAGGGTCTAAGCTACCTCCATGCGGATAGCGAAGATTCTGATCAGACTGGGCGGATGCCCAGGCTGATTTGAGTCTGCACTAGGCGCACATGCCACTTTGTTGGTTTTGTCGTGTCGCGACCCATATAATGTTAATCCTTAAATGTGACTTAGACTAAATGAAGAAGATATTTCAGATAAAAGGCTGCGTACTAGAGAGAGAGAGAGAGACAGACAGACAGACAGACAGACAGACAGACAGAGACAGACAGACAGAGCGAGAGAGAGAGAGAGAGAGAGACAGACAGACAGAGACATAGACAGACAGAGAGAGAGAGAGAGAGGGAGAGAGAGAGACTCTCTGTCCTATCACAATCCACAGTTTTGGAAGCGGTCCTTTCAGTATAAGTGACCTTGCTTGAGTACAGGGATTACTCAGATCAGCCTGCGCATCTTCGATCATATATATATATGTGAAAAGGGAAGACTCTGATTAGATTGTAAAAATGCGCAGGCTGACCTGAGTAATCCCTGTACTCATGCAAGGTCACTTATACTGAAAGGACCGCTTCCAAAACCGTGGATTGTGGTAGGACAGAGAGTCTGTCTCTGTCCCTGTCTGTCTGTCTGTCTGTCTGTCTGTCTCTCTCTCTCTCTCTCTCTCTCTCTCTCTAGTACGTAGCCTTTTATCTGATATCTGCTCTTCATTTAGTCTATGTCACATTTAAGGATTAACATTATATGAGCCGCGACACGACAAAACCAACAAAGTGGCTTGTGCGCCCAGTGCTGACTCAGATCAGCCTGGGTATCCGCCCAGCCTGATCAAAGTCTTCGCTATCCGCATGGAGGTAGCTTAGACACTTAGCTACCCTTTAAGTGTTTAGCAAAAAGACTGATCTGAATGGGCGCATGCCCAGCTGATCTGAGTCTGCGCTGGGCGTACAGCCACTTTGAGTACAGGGGTTACTCAGATTAGCCTACGCATTTTCACAATCTAACCAGAGTCTTTCCTTTTCGCATATATATATGATCGAAGATGCGCAGGCTGATCTGAATAATCCCTGTACTCAAGCAAGGTCACTTATACTGAAAGGACCGCTTCCAAAACTGTGGATTGTGATAGGACAGAGAGTCTCTCTCTCCCTCTCTCTCTCTGTCTGTCTGTCTGTCTGTCTCTCTCTCTCTCTCTCTCTCTCTCTCTCTGTCTGTGTCTGTCTCTGGCTGTCTGTCTGTCTCTCTCTCGCTCTCTCTCTCTCTCTAGTGCGTAGCCTTTTAGCTGATATATCTTCTTCATTTAGTCTAAGTCACATTTAAGGATTAACATTATATGAGCCGCGACACAACAAAACCAACAAAGTGGCATGTGCGCCTAGTGCAGACTCAAATCAGCCTGGGCATCCGCCCAGTCTGATCAGAATCTTCGCTATCCGCATGGAGGTAGCTTAGACCCTTAGCTGCCCTTTAAGTGCATAGCAAAGATTCTGATCAGAATGGGCGCATGCCAAGCTGATCTGAGCCTGCACTGGGCGCACAGCCACTTTGTTGGTTTTCTCGTGTCGCGGCTCATATTTAAGCAATCATCCATATCATGCAGAGGTTTGACAAAATGTAAAGAGTCATTATAATCAAGCGTTTAGTATGTTCTACGAATTTCGGAATTCGGAATTCAGAATTCGGAATTCGGAACTCAGAATTCAGAATTGGGAATTGGGAATTCGGAATTGTGAAGTATGTGGTATAGGGTCACGTGGTTATAGTTAACTTATTTTAGAGGGTATTTTAAACTCACAAGCAAAAACAACAGGCCGCCATGACTTAAACTGACAGAAAAATAAACGTTTTTTAATCGACTCGTCGAGTCTATTGATATGACACCATGTGTCATATCTTTTCTTGTTTAATATTCAAGGCAGTACTCATAGAAGATAGAGCAAGGTTTATCCGCTTGTTCGGGAAGATGATTTATCTAGAGGATTATCAACTTATAGATGGATGGATGACTTGTGATTTTACATCCTTTCAACAGTATTTCAGTCATATCAGGACGATGGGAGGGTGCAAATGAAAGGCTGTGTGCAATGGAACCCCGTTTGCAATTGAAAAGATTCACACCGCCAGCGGGTCTCGAACCCAGGACCGCTAGATCAGCAGGTCATCGCTTAACCTACTGACTGCCCGGAACTCCTCATTATCAACTTAACAGATGGAGATATATAATGCTATAACTTACATATACCAAAGGATGGATGGATGTCTTGTGATGTTACGTCCTTTTTAACAGTATTTAAGACATATGAGGACGATGGATTGATGATAATGAAAGGCTGTGTGCAATGGAATCCTGTTCATGGTTGAAAAGATTCCCGCGGGCCTTGAACCAGGGACCGCTTGATCAGCAGGCAATCATTTAACCTACTGAGCTACCGGGTCTCCTATATACTACAGGCATCAGTGGAGGTCTTGTTTTTAAGTAAATATTTCTTGCTAAAAATCGCGGGGAGGGGGGAGGGAGTGGCGGGGGGGGGGGGGGTATCTAGATCTAGGGTCTGTGATGTAAGATTCTTTATATGAAGAACAACACTAGTTTTCTATTGAACTAATCCGGGTTTTATTTTCGGGTAAGTTCATGACCTTAAAATTGAATTTAAGTTCCAAAGAGTCATTTTGCATTTTGAATCATATTTCTTAATGCTGTTTACATCAACCATTTCATTTGAAGGCTTGACGATATGAAATAAATAAGAATAATAAAGCGTCCAGTTTGTTCTGCGAATTTCGGAATTCGGAATTCGGAATTCTGTATTCGGAATTCGGAATTCGGAATTCAGAATTCGGAATTCGGAATTGTGAAATAGTATGGAAATGAAAAGTGAGCCAATTGGGCCATCGTAAGTTTATAAGTACATTTACATGCATAGTCTTCATGTACCTACATTTACATGCACTGTCTTCATGTACCTACATTTACGTGCACAGTCTTCATGTACCTATGAAGCTAATCTTTTTAAGCAGCATTTAATTTCTGATTACTGTTGGCCTAATATGCCATTTAACTTTTATCAAATATCATGTAATGATGTTCATTCAAAAGGCGGCTCCTGAACACAGATTCGGTTGTTTTTATCCTGATCGGGATGCGTTAAAAACATTAATTCCTAATCTGACTAAAATATCATATATACTGCTCAAAATAAGTAAGAGATATTAAGACATTTAAGGCAGTAGAAGTAAGGAAAATAAGTAAATGAATATCAAACTGTTATAATTCGTAAAACAAATATTCATAGAGACCCTCGATATGAATATTGAAACGATTAAGCTCGTCACGTGACCTAGAGTAAATTAGAAGTAGACAAGGGGTCGACATCCGAATTTCACACGAATCCAGCGCAGCAATGGATAATAATTTTTATGCAAACTTTTTAAGACAGACGCCTAATGCCTAAGTTAACACGATACAGATACTTTTTTCATGCGACTTTATCACAGGGGAAAATGACAGGCGTAAAAGTTACCATTGTGTGGTGAATTGTCTCACAATAGTGACATTTGTAACGGCCCAGCACTTTAAATAACGCAATAAAGCCTACCAAAGTGGGTGCTTTCAGTTTGGAAAATTATGGAGAATTTTATTATTCACAGAATCTGAGGGTCCAAAACATTTTTTTCGCCAATGTGAAATTTATGTGTAGACCCCATAGTCCTTTATATGCTGCTCTAGGTCACATGGCTTGCATTGACTGTTTCTGGTTTAGTTGAATATTGCTACTTGAATAGTGTTCTGTCAATATACAACAATAAACTAACCCAGCCATTATTGTTAATTTTGTACACGCTTCTATGTCATAATATCCCCTACTTTTTGTGAGCAGTATATTTGAGGTTTTGAAAAGTAAAATTAAACCTTAAAATCAAATGCCGTTTATAAAAGAATTATTAAGTGCTTACTCTGGCATTCTCCAGAAAGCCCTGTTCCAGTATTTGTATACCCTGATGGGCAAGTGCAGGTATAACTACCCTCCGTGTTGGTGCATGTAGCGACGCTGTCACAAAGATCTGTGTCCCGGGCACACTCGTCCACATCTATAACAAATTCAATCAGTTTCCAAAATTCATTTAATATTCAAGTAATGCCAATTAACCCCAATAATATATTTGTTTTGTGGTAATATAAACCACTTTAAACAGTCTTTGCTTAAAAACTCAAGCAATCAATGTTTGACATTTCATAGGCTAATGCTGACTCGCTTCACTAACTCTAACATATGTTGTCATGAATAAACAGGCTTATTACACAACCAACGGTCAAAAGTATTTCCACAAAATTGATTTTCCCATAGACTTCAGTGTATTTTCATGTTTACTAGAAATTATATTTTGGCACTTCTGTTGAACGGATAACAATTATTGTGATAGCGATAGAAAGCTAAATGAACAATGCACGCACCATATTTGTTTCATTTCAGTCTTTCAATATGTCCTTAAAAAGCATGACTTTAACTATTATATGTGAATGTTGCGACGTCGCCATTAACGTCAATGGAAACTAGTTGATTTCAAAATTTGCTCTTAGCTTGTCAACCTGAATTTTAATACTGATGGGACTAAATTTAGCTCTGGAAACAATGTTTATCGCATTGTTTATTTAGCTTTTCGACAATAATAATTTTATTATGCTTGGCCCGGAAGCCCTGCCAAAATTAATTTTCTTGTAAACATGTACATACACAAAAGTCTATGGGAAATGTTTTTTTGGAATTACTTTTGATCATTGACTACACATTATACTCCTAACACGCAGAATGTATTTCAGTATCATTTTGTAATGGAACACGGATCTATCCCTGAACATGTGAAACTCACATCACTTCAAAACGAAGTTGTATTAACTTCAAAGCAATGTCATTTTCAGTCTAGGACTTTATATGCTCTCTGGGCCTCTTCAAAATTTGAAAGTTATATGTCAAACATTTTAGAACTTTCCAATAAAGACTCAAGTGACAATTCTAATATTTTTTCTTATCTCTCTATCAAAATATATCCAATGTATCCTGTAACAGCTCGTAACATCAGTATCTGCGAGACGACTCTAACGAGATTCAACAACATACATTCAGAGCTCCAGATAAGAGGGGGTATTGAGGATAATTCAGAGATATTTTTTTTTATTTCGTAACGAAAACATATGTTGTGACCCCTCATTAGAACCATCTCGACGAGACGGTTCTAATGATGGGTCACAAAATATGTTTTTATGGAGTAATATGGATAATTATCCCTGAATTAATCTCTGTTACCCCTTCTTATCTAGAGCACTGTACATTCTTATCAATGTTCTATTTATCATGAGACTTGGTCTCTGGTATTACCATTGCAATCCTTGAGATTCTTGTCGAGAGTGTAGCCATCATTGCAGGAGCAGGTGTAGCTACCAACATCATTGGTGCAGCCCTGAGCACATGGACTTGCGGGTAATAAACACTCATCAATATCTGGAATGAATAATTAATAAAAAGGGTATAAAATATTTGAGAACTTGATGTACGTAAAATTTTTATTTTATTTATAGATCTACTATTCTGTTTGTTTGTTGAAAATGATTTTGACGTTTGACAATCTAAACAATTAAACTACAATTGTCTCAAATGCTGGGCTCTTACTTGTTTATATTTAATCTCACAACGCCATTTAATACCCCTATGTCATTACATAGAGAGAATCTGTTATCGAACAACCGTTTTCCAGGTAAGGTTATTTTTATAATAATTGATTTTTTTCTAATTTCTCTGTGAACATGCATATTTTTTGCCCTCTCATTAGAATTTTTCCGCTGAGGCAATTCCAACGAGAGGTCACAATATATGGATACGTCAAAACACCATAACACATTATTAATCTAAGTTCTTACCAGGGAGAACAGGTAAGACAGATAAAAAAGAGAAAGATTTAGGAACGTTCTCAGTTACGCTGGGCTATATCCTATTGTTATTGTCTTTCTTCTGTCAATTTATTAAATTACAAAATGCCTTTATGGGTTTCTTGGCGTGTACTGATGTAACAAACAACTGTCAAAATATCTATGCATTTTATTGAACATTTTAATGTTGTACAAAACTATGACACACGGGCATCTAAAGGCTATGATTTTAAACATTATTAGAAGAGCATTAAATGAGTAAGCTCTTATGTCAGCCAACTAACAAACGTTGAAAAACTGAAACTTTACCTTGACAGTCTTCACCGTCACCGTCCAACCCAAGAGGACATGCAGCACAAGTAAAGCCAGCAGGGTAGGCTGCCATCTGACTGACAGGTACGTCTGTGCACTGCACTCCTAAAATATATGAAAGGCACTTGACAAATGAGCCGCCACAGGACAAAACCAACAAAGTGGCATGTGCGCCAAGTAAAGACTCAGATCAGCCTGAGCATCCGCCCAGACTGATCAAAGTCTTTGCTGTCGACACGTAAGTAGCCTAGACCTTTAGCTACCCTTTAAGCGCACAGCAAAGACTCTGATCAGGCTGGGCGGATGCCCAGGCTGATCTGAGTCTTTCCAGGGCGCACATACCAGTTTGTTGCTCAGTCATTTTTAGGTAAATGAATGCACCCTTCATGTTGCTTACTTGAAGGATTTGGTTCTGACACCCATGTAAGAACAGCTACTCAAATGTGGTATACTCTTACAAGAAAGAATTTGCCTTAAAGTAAGTTCTTTCCCAACATAGTTGACTCCCTTTAAGGCGTACAGAAATGAAAACACCAGAGTTGCTTCCTCTGATAGTGTGTCCATCCGTCTTAGCATGTACGTGTACATGTATATCATGCGAGTAATCTGATAAAAGACTACACTGACTTTTTAAGACTGCACTGAGAAGCTTGTAGGGAAAAGGGAATACGCCCGGTCGTGTTTTTAATGAGGAAGCAACGCGTTAGACTAGCAATTCAGATCATTGGGTTCGAGTCAGGTTAATGCTGAAGCCGTTGAAATATTTCATCGTCATCAGTACATTTATCTTACCCATCGTTCTAAACTGCATATTATAAAAACGTCCGTGTAACCTAGAAAACACCCATCCATTCAATATACCGGTACTTGAAATGCTAAGAGCTTGCGCAGACTTTGCGAGCTAACGTATTCTTCTCTTATGACAAGCTTCATGTAAACTATTTCAATATCGGCCATGGTGGTGTTACATGTAATTTTATTACATATACATGCACATGATTCTACGTATATACAGTAACACAATTTGGATGCAGAAATACGAGCTCGTATTTCACATTTGAAAGTAATATCTGTCAAAAACGCGTGGTGCACAGTACCGTCGAGTTTCTTTCTGGTAATCTGGTATAATCACACACAAAAGCCAGAGATTTCTTTCAAATGACCGTTTTGGCTTCGTGTACTAACACATACTTTTTTGCAAGAATGTAGGTGTATTGCATCAAAAGAATATTAATCTCTTAATCCGTTTTTGATTGCATTGGCTTAATTTGAATATGAAGATACTCAGCTCTCGTCTATTCCAAGCACTAAACAATATATGCTTATATTAACATATCAAAAGAAGACAGGCGTTAAGGGTGGATCCCTGTGTCTGATATGCAATTGAATTTGTTTTCAGAAAGGCATATCTATTAACACATTGTACTTACCTGTAAAGCATGGATTGTCTGCACAGCCGTCTCTGTCCTGCTCACAGAATTGGCCATCATAAGCAGATGTACACTGACATGGCACGATGGTAAACAGCTCTTCTGAGGTACCGCTGAAATCACATGTTCCCGAATTCTGCAACAGAAATTCAAGGAATATTATATAACCACTTCACATCATTGGGAGAAGTAAAAAGATAGGCAATGATAAGGAATTAATACATCAAAATCCCACACCCTGCTCTTAAAACCAAAAGGGAAAGAGGCATACGCACAAACATTGACAAAAGTTCACGAAAGATACGCACGGCGAACTGAATGAGCAGTTTTTTCCCAAACAAGTGGTCATTTAGCTACCCTAACTAAAAACAGCAGCAACAGCTTTTTTTATCATCTATTATATATTTTAAATTGCAAAACAAAACAAACCAGAAAGCAGAAATCGCGGTTACTCAAGTGACTATACTGCCAAGCGGGCATAACAACATGAAACACAGACGAACCACAACAGAAGTACCGTCTTGGAACGGTTAGCAAACGATTACTGGGTGAGGGGGTTCACATGTTCTATTGGATCTTAACCTCGCCCTCTGCTTCTCAGCGGTGGTTCGAAACATTCAATTAGCTGTTTGGTTCACATGAAGTTTTTTTAACTCATCAATGAATCATCACAGAAATAAACAAATCACGAATAAGACCCATGATGAATCAGAGATGAAAACTCGACAGAAACAACGTATTATGACACCTGGAGATCCCGGGGATGTCAAACAACGCCACTAAAAATACCGAAGCAAAAAGTAAACTATCACCTGAACCCCGAATGACCAAGCAACAGACATGGGAAAGCTCCGGCTTCAACCAATTAAACTTTTATGTCGGGCACATCCCGAGTCTACATCTGATGCCCGACCAACCGGCGTCAGTTAAAGAGGGGAGCAAAGTTATTAACCATGATTGGGTTAAACACTTAACATATACACTGCTGCATTACATCTACGTTAAAGCCAATTCGTTTGTAACTACGATAATTTTTTCTGAAATGCTCAGAAAAACCAGACCTACTTACAATTTTTTAAATTATAAACTAAGTCACCATAAAAAATTCTGGTTCCGACAGGTCCTGCTGTAAAAGAGTTTTTAATCCGACCTTGAATTTAGAAACCAATTCTTAGTGTCGGTGATAGAATTTTGAAAAAGCATTTAGAAGTTTATGATACCGACAGCCCTGTTGGAGAAGCTTAGCATTAAAATGCATGAATTCCAGTTTGCTTCTCTTGATGAGGTAGTCCTTCAATATGGAATCTACTCTTAACGGAAAGAATTTGATTCTAGAGGAGCAAATTCTTTCTTTTAAGAGTTGATCCCATCCCTACTGAGAAAGGAGGCAAAGACAGTAGAGTTACCTTCACTGAAAGTACATCCATTCACTTTATACTGCTTGTTTCGCGCATTTTGCAGTAGCTGATTTACTGCTCTTTAGTCTCTAAATAATGCCCCCCACCTGTCGTAAAATGCAACGCCCCGACGCGTTTAATATGTTAATACGGTATGTTAATGTTAATATGTTATGTTAGTATTCGATAGGGGAGTAACAATATGTGCGTGTGATGCTTATGTGTTATTGCCTACCTCATGCTTGAAGTTAACTTCTAATTCATACGAGGAGCGGCTGTAGCGTAGTGGATAACACTCAAGACTACCAATCCAGGGGTCGCAAGTTCGATCCCCTGCTTCTCCGGTCTTTCGGATGAGACTTTAAACCGAGGTCCCGTCTCCATATGACCTCGTTGTTGGTGGGACGTTAAACCCGAGTTCACTCACTCACTCACTCACTCACTCACTAATTCATACGAAACAATACTATTTATGAATATTCATATAGACCATATTAAAATTACAACGAAGGTCATACATAGACTATAAAGAATTAAGGTGAGCAGGATGTGCGGTGATACTTTCAGGAGGCAAAAGGTAAGCTACATACACACAGCTTCACCCAAAGATATCTACTGTAGGACGTCAATTTACCTATAATCAGATTACTAAATACAGGCTTACATAAATATTAAAAGGTAAAATAGCAGCAGAAAATCGAAGTCCTCTAGTGTAAGCCAGTTGCAGTATACTGAATGATTTTGCTGAGTATCAAATTACTCCTCTTTGCTGTAAAATTGTCAAAGATCGACTAAGTGGCTCGGTAACTCAGTTGGCAGAGTGCTCGCACGGTAAGCGAGAGGCCCTGGGCTCGAGTCCCGGTCGGGCCACGATTTTTTCCTCCCATGTGACATTTGGTGGTTCAGTGTGGGTCCACGGCTAGGGCCGCGAGCATAAAAAACTGCATGTCTCTTTGGTTCCTCTGTAGCACCGGGTAGATTCGGGGACGAATCTAATTAAGCATGGGGGAAATGTCAAAGGTCGACCAAGTGGCTCGGTAGCCCAGTTGGTAGCGTGCTTGCACGGTAAGCGAGAGGCCCTGGGTTCGAGTCCCGGTCGGGCGACGATGCTTTCCTCCCCTGTGGCATTTGGTGGCCAGTGTGGGGGCGAAAAGTCAGATGTATCTATAAACAAATATAATAATCATAGCAGCGGTATTTATTTTATTTTTGGCAGCAGGAAGTATTCGGCGAGCCGTTTAGTGAAATATAGTGTAATATTTTGTTTTCTTCCTTTCTTTCAGTTTCTCGCTTTATGCCCTGTGTTTTCCTCCCCTTGCATTTAAATGTTCAAATCATTTACTGTTACCATTGCTAGTATTAGTACATGATCCACCGTCCGTTTGCCATGTTGATTAGTATGTTAGAAATTCCTCATTATGTCATGTTTACATGTACTTTGAGTGAATAAAGTTACTGTCTGTCTGTCTGTCTGTGGTAACTGATTACTCGTTAGATATGTTTCCTTTCAATGTCCAATAAATCTGATCTTGAGGTTTTATTGTGATTTATTCATGCACAGGGTTATCCATAACTGAGCCGCGACACGACAAAACCAGCAAGGTGGCATGCGCGCCCAGCGAAGCCTCAAATCAGCCTGGGCATCCGCCCAGTCTGATCAGAGTCTTACGCTGTCGGCATGGAGGTAGTTCAGACCCTTAGCTACTCTTTAAGCGCAAAGTTATGGCTCTGACCAGATTGGGCGGGTGAACAGGGTAATCTGAGTCTTTGCTGGGCGCACATGCACTTTGTTTATTTTGATGTGTCAGGGCTGGTGTCTTGTGTGCATAATAAACGTAATTAGCTACATGGGAGATCAAAGCATTCATCAATTATGTAAGCACACGTTTCATGTGTAATTAAAGTATCCTGAAATAGCGTTTGCGATGCTTTAGTTACCAAAGTAAATATATGTCTGTCTTGATTTGTCTTAATATTGATTGCAAATAACTTTTTACAAAGTTTATTTCAAACAATCTTATTCTAAAATTAATAATTTGTAGAGGCTGATACTTATTGTTTGTTACTGCTTATTCAAGAGAACCTGCAAACATTTGCTTTGCCGCTATTTAAAACGTCGATTCACGCCTTGCAGACAGATATTTGTTAGTGATTGTTTCGCGTAAAAACATTATTATTGTTATTGTTTCACGGTAAATAACATTGGGGCATTTAGTAACCTTCAATGTTTTATTAAGTGCAAATAATACTTACATATTTGCTTGTTTCATATCATAACACCCACAGAAGCAGTGAGGTTTGGCGGAGTGGCTTTGTCTGTATATATCCTTGTTAAAAACCTGACAGTTGATAGTTGCAAAAAGATGCGGCTTGAGCTCTATTGTGCCCATAAGTTCCATTCTTACGCTGTATTTATTTTCTAATTATCTTATTTCAGCTTTTCCTTGTATCACGCTTCTTTAGGGCTCTGACTTTCCAATTATTTTTATGATATTCCCCAGAAGGTTCAATGGTACAATCCATAAATTGCTTTTCCTTGCGCATTGAGTCTGTCCGTGTCCTCTCCAATTTAAAATGGGCTCTGACACTATTTCGAAAATTGAAGTTTTATTTTCTTCGATGATTTTCTTGTTGAAACTGTTCTAAACATTGCATAAAAAGGTATTTTGCAAGAGACCTCTAAATGACAGGTAATTTCAACTTACAAGAAAGTCGCTGATAACACGCATGCACATGAGTTTAAATGATTAGTATATGAGTTAAAGAATACAAAATTGAGTTACCTGACAAATGCAATATTCTATTTTTGGCTGCCATAAAGTAGAAACCTCTCCATCCGATGCGGATATCTTGATCTCGAATGTATATGGATCTGAAGGCAGTGGAAATGTATTCGGAACACTAGCAAAAGACACAACACCGCTTGCAGAATCTACTGTGACACCGGCAACTGTTCCAGATGCTTCAGACAATGTCACTGGATCGCTGTTGGCGTCTGTGACTTGTAGGGTATACAACGAGGGATAAGATTGGCCAGCTACCAGTTCTAGCGTTGTGTCACCGTTTGTAATTGTTGGAGGAAAGTTTGCTGTAAATATGACAAACATAATTTAGACATTAAATGATAGCAAGAGATAGGAGGATAATTCGTAAATAGGAAACCTTAAGCAACATCTATGACCTAATGTTTATCTGGAATAAATGCGATCACAAATCAAACTAAATATGCTAAAGAGAACTGTTATACAGTACGACTAAAAATCTTTCGATGAAGGATATCCTTTTACTCACTAAAGTAAATACAAATAAAGTAAATACGTCTTGTGCAGCCATAAGTCTGTAGAAAAATATCATGTAATAAATCACTTTTTGCCTGAATTAAAACATGAGGTCAGCATCCATACTGAAAAGTATTTCTCCACGACGGCGAAGCCGAAATGAAGTTCTTTTTTAAATAGTTCCCACTGGGCACCCAAAGTTGAATAATTTTAAATAAATGTCGATTCAACGTCATGACGCTGAATCAATGTTGATTCCATGTTGATCAACGTTTTGTGAGCCTGCCGGGTAGCAACCGCCAAACGTCCTCATGTGTCAATAACGATAATTCATTGTAAGGCAATATCTATTTCGATTTCAACAGTTTTTCAAAGGGCCATGCTACAATATTCCATGTTTTCTGAATAACTATTCTGATAGGGACGTCGGCGTACCAAGTAAACTTTTAAAAAAGCATTGACGCAGAAGACGCCAAAGACAAACTAACTACTTTGTTCAGTATAAACATCTTTACATGAAGTTGGAATGAAATTTAAACACTGTGCACTGAGAAATGATATGAAAAGGAGGCAGGGTTTAATCGGTTATTGTTTCCTAATACGCCTCGAGTCGAATGAAGCTGATAAAAGATATCATGTTTATTAAATCTGGAGATATTGCAACTCTTATTGCAACTCTGTACTGGATTACCGTTACAGAAACTTATACGATGAAGGAAAAATACGGCAACATTTTCAGGACTACAGAGAATCAGAAACCCAAGCGAAAACACATAACGTTGAAACTACATTGAATTAATCTTCTCACTGCATCTCACTGGCTAACGTCTTGTTTTGCGATGTTTGATTGCAAAGTAGCACACGTTTAAAGCTGAAAGTATGAAAAAGTGCATATGAATGGAGATGCCTGTACTGAGATTATTATTTAGGGACTTTATGGTCTGAAATTTCGTTTTACAGCTTCGCTGACCCGTCGGCGTGCAACCGATGATTCATCTTCCCAAATGACAATTGTCAGTACAGCCAATTCCTGTGTCTTTCAACATTATGCACCTGTCGGCTTGTTCATACCTAGCACAGACTGTGCATCAGCCACTTTTTGTAGATTGGTAATAGTAGCAAGAGCTGCATCTTCTCCCAATACTAAGTAGTCAAAGTAACACTCTCTTCTTAATGAGGGATCCGGATCAGTCTGGCCTGACTGATAACAAGCATCTTGAGCCAGCGTACGGACGGCAGGGTCAGGAAACATGACGGTCAGGTCCGCATTAAAGAAGATGGGTGTATAGCCAGTGTCGTCATTCAAGCTGGAGTACGTATCACCATCAGTGTATGTAAACATGGAGTCAGCCTCTACCACTCGCCCTGAAATGGATCGGTCATTTAATTTTTTATTTGTTGTTAGAAACACATAAATACATGAAAATGTGAACTGCAACATACTATTTTTAAGCAGTTCTCATATCCTTAAAGACAAATGGCCACTTGTACAACAACAGTTTGTCTGACTCGGACTTATGCAATTATCTTCGGATCATATAAGTACGAGTTAACTCGTAATCAAGCGCGGATCAGCTCACATTTGATCGGCTATATCACGTGAAGATCAAGTCACATTCATCTGAGTAACGATCAAGTTGTACTTGGACAATAAAAATAACTGAGTTTGAACAGTATAGATCTATACCTAGCATAAGAATACAGGCAACTGACCCTTGGAAATAGAAAGATCCATTCCTTGGCACATGTAAACAGAGGACGCCATGACCAGCCTGCGCACCATTAGCCATATTATTCATATAAGCCATCATTGCTGGCTGACATCCTACACGTACCATAGGCATGTAGATAGCGAGAAATCTGGAACTCACGGCGTGAATTTGCAGGCTGATCTTGGCAGTGACATGTCAATTCGAAATTAAAGGGCGTGCTTCCGGTATCTGCGATGGCAGGGACATATACATGATATACATATTCATTAAAGTTTGTTCATAGATAGGGAAGTAAATGAAAATCATATAAAGCGACCGTTTCTTCAGTATCATTTGTTTAGATTCTGAGGCTGTATCTCGACCTAGTCGTTTAGCAGGACAAGACAACAGCGAGAGTGTTGTCAATTTTATCGTGTAAAACTTAAAAAAAAACTATATGGTTTTGCAAAAAAGGAAAACAACAGGAAGGGGCAACGGAAAACTTAAAAGGATATTGAGACCTCGGAGCATGAGTGAAGTTGTAAATACAAAATAATTATAAAACAAAGCTGTGATAATTTATGGAATCCATTTAAGCGCTGGGTAAGCTCGTAACGACTTAATTCAATATTTAACAAAACATTTATTAAAGCAAAATGTTACCGCTAATCCAAAGTCCTTTTTGCTTCTTAAATTTGTAATGATAGTATTTTTTCTTGTCCGTGTGTTGGTCTATGTAAGCATACGCACGCAGAAACAGAATTGGAATGGTTTATAGAGCGCATTTTTTATGTAGTAGTAATCGTTAGGAAAAAAAAATCATCTGGATAACAAAGAAGTCAAAATTGGAATCTGTAGTACCCATCATGCACAGAATTTCACATATTTTCATATATTCCTTGCTGAAACTTAGGGCTTACTTTTCTGCGTACATACAGACCACCGATGTTATGACTGATCTGGTTCTAGATATAGGAAGACAGTCATTCCGTGACGCAGACATATACTTAAAAGGACTAGTTTTTGTCAAATGGTATCAGTTCAAATATAAAATCATAAAATGTGACGGCATCAAGCCTGTTCAGGACTTTTTTGTTTGTCTTATCTAAAACCCTTACTAAAACATCAACTGTATCTTAATATATTCCATTTCTTTTAATGTCCAATACAAAATGATAATGTACTTACCAATATCTAACTTTATTTATGATCTAGAATACCATAATGAGAAGAAATATCAGAGACAAGTTACCCAAACCTGCTGTGAAGCAGGTTTGTTTGATCCGTACTTTCTGAGCGTCACTCACCGTTTCATTATCGATACAAAAGCCAAGTGAGCAAGAGTCAACCCTGATCGGAGGCGTGATCCTAACTTGAGTTTGTAAATCCGATCAGCTGAGATTCTCACCTGAGCACCACTCAACTCCTACTTATCCCGTTGTACAAGCGGCCAAAATATTCTTGTTGCGTTTCATAATCCTATTATGCAACAGTCCAGTGACACTGCTACTAGATCAAAGGAAATACCCTTTCTCACATAGGTAATGACATAACAGGGCCATAAAACCAATAAAGACTGGGGGTATGTTCTGTATAGTAGAGAATATTTGTCTTTAATGGCATACATGTACACGTGACAAAGTTGTCCATAGCGTGAAACGCCGTACATCACTGGCATTACAACATCTGCCTTCGCCATCAACAGTTTCAGCACAGACATAACAAACAGAAAAAAAAAATGGAAAGAATGAAAAAAAATGTTCATCTGACTTTCCGAACACAGTATTTCCAAATATTTAGCTAAATTATATTTAGTACTTTGTTTCAAAATATTTTTGAAACATTTATCTCACAGAGTTGCTTTCTGTGCTTAGTACACCCTCGCAACAAAGAGTCTCACCACTTTTCATAAATTAGCATACGTGTGTCGAAGCCCATCGGTCAAAATATGCATTGACCAATTAAGTAAAGTATAAAAAGGGGGAAAAACGCGGACAACAAATGCACGTTTGTTCTCGTGATTGTGAAATATATTCGGACAATTTCGAAAGGCTGGGCGATAAGTGCATTCCCGAAAGGTTATTTGGCATGCCTTACATGGTATTCCGAACTGGTCATAGATCTGAGCCTCTGTGAAGCCTTGTGGATCTCCAAGATTTTGGCCGTCTGGCAGAATAAAATCATCACTTGTGTCACCGTTGAAATTACCCATTAATCCTGAAGAAAGAAAAGACAAATTAAATTTGTGCATTTCTCATGTCATGTGTGAGTAATTACCATGGGTTTTGTCTCTTATAATAACCATTTGTGAGATTATTCAGGAATGCAAAAATGTATACTTCGAGCAGCTTTACAGACATGTTTTGCTGGTTTTATTATTATTTAATATATAATTTTGAATATCAATACAGTAGAATGATGCCATGAAGACGTTAATGATTAAGGAATGTTTCTCAGAATGATATCTCATAAATATTTTCAGAATAAATCTATTTATTTAGTTATAAAACCGCTTTTGCCTTCAAAACAAACGCCAAAAAACATATGTCCGTCTGATAGATGGATATAGACTTTTGGAATTGTTTAAGATGACCTTATATCAGAATTACCTTAATAAGACTGATTCACATATTTGAGGTCCTTCAGGAGGGAAAAAAGCTCAATCTTATAACCGAGTAAATAGGATCTTAGGTGCAAAAAGTTTCTTGTTGCAGTGGTTTTAGTTTGATGTCTGTTTTAAATGTTTTGTATATTGAACCTGCACTTTTATGAATACCTACGGATCTGATTGTAAGAGCTCTAAAGTGTAAAAGAGCTCTACAACATTTGGGACTTTGAAGATAATTCTGAAATAATTTTATATTTACAAATGAAAACATATTTTGTAACCCATCTGCATGGGTCACAAGATATGTTTTATGGAACAACATGTATGGAGAACTATCCCTTAATTATCCCTGTCAACCCTTTTGTATCTGGAGCACTGCTTACTGATCTGATTGTATGGGCGCTGTCAACGTGTACCTCAAACATCTTGTCTGAACGTAGTGTTATTGTACGCATAGGGCCTGATGCCCGTCTTACGCGTTGTAATCTATTATTTCGCATTAGGTATAAGCGTGTTCAGGGGATTTTCTGGGTGTTATTTACGTCATTTTTGTTTGAGTGTCCTGAAAATCATGCAGAATTCCCAAATTTTAAAACATACTCCAGAAATATCATTCCCAAACAAGCAGGAAAAGATCCCAATTTTAAAAATACCTGGATGAAGTCCTGATTTTGTAAGCCTTACCTGTCAGCTGATTGGCCCAAACTCCTGAAACAGCGACAGAGACACTGAGCAGGCCCAGTACTGGTGTGACATTGACAGTAAATCCTGCCAGGAATAACATCTGATACGTGTAGGAACTGTCTGCGTTTGTTATCCTCTTCAAGATCACCTGGTTGTACTGTTTACCCTCAGGAAACGCTGAGAAGTCAATTGTTTCCTCTACTCCATCTATGAAAATGTCTGAAAGAAAATGTACTAGTACTGTAACTGAACGTCGTACTTGTCCTAAAATGGAACAGTTGGGTTTTACAATGGAGTACTGGGTCCAAATTTGGAAAAATCAGACACTAAAGACACTGTTTTGACTGCTCCCAATGAGCAGTCTAGTCCGGTTAGACCAATATACCCCGATACCTAAAAGTTTTTATGATTATCTTTACTCTTGGTGAAAAAACTGGTCATGAGTGAAGTATTGGCCTTTGTCATAATGTGTGGCCAGTGGAAACAAAGTCCAATCTTCACATCGGGTAGGCGTCAATCGAAAACGCTCGTGCAGCCGACGAACGCGGATCAAAAAAACGCTAGAAACAGCGTTTTTGATTGCAAATTGGCAATCGAAAAGGCTGTATTGCAATCGAAAACGCTGTTTTTAACGGTTTTTGATCCGCGTTAATCGATTGTTAAGAGCATTTTCGATTGCCGCCTACCCGGTGTATCTTTCTTCATCAAAATCATTCAAGCATTTATGTCGTTCTGTCCGTCGCGGTCATATACATTTTAATACTGATAGACGATATTACTAATACTTTTTTATCTTGACAATGCTTACATTACCTACCCTAGTCATCTCTAGGTACCTTACGAACGCTACAATAACCCAAACTACTCTACTCCAACCTACTTTACCTTACAACACCCTACCCTACCCACATACCTACCCTACTTACGTTACTTATCATTCTACTTACGTTACCGATTTTCACTACCTACCCTCCCCCTTATATTCAGCTACCTGCCGACAAATCCACCAAACCATCTCCACTCGTGTTCGCTTCTCTGCGCACAGTACAAGAGGAAACCATCTTCACTCGTGTGTGGTTCTCAGTTTACTATACAACAAAGATCTTACCAATCCCAGTTCCAGCAGCATCCAGTCTCATCACCACGTCACCACTGACAGGTGATCTTTCTTGACCCACCACAGAAACAAACACTCAGCAATATCCAGATATTACTCGGGCTAATCGAAGATTCATATATGTCCTAGTAGTCCGAGGAATATCTGGGTTATATATCTTCGGACTGTACGAAAAATTTCTGGTTTAGATATCTTCTGGTATCCGGAATAATATCTGGGTTATATATCTTCCGGCAGTCCAAAGAATATCTAGGTTATATATCTTCAGGTAGCCCGAGTAATATCTGGGTTATATATCTTCGTTTAGCCCGAGTAATATCTGGGTTATATATCTTCGGGTAGCCCGAGAAATATCTGGGTTATATATCTTCGTTTAGCCCGAGTAATACCTGTGTTAAATATCTTCGGGTAGCCCGAGAAATATCTGGGTTATATATCTTCGGGTAGCCCGAGAAATATCTGGGTTATATATCTTCGTTTAGCCCGAGTAATATCTGGGTTATACATGTATATCTTCGGGTAGCCTGAGAAATATCTGGGTTATATATCTTCGTTTAGCCCGAGTAATATCTGGGTTATATATCTTCGTTTAGCCCGAGTAATATCTGGGTTATATATCTTCGGGTACAAATTGGAGATTTGTACGAGTGGAGATGGTTTGGTGGATTTGTAGCCCGAGAAATATCTGGGTATTATTCGGGAATATCTTGATATTGTTCGGAAAATATATCTTCGAGTAGACTGAGGAATACCTTGAAATTGATCGGGTTTACAGAAGTACAGAACAAGAAAAGACCTACCAATCCCAGTGCCAGCAGTATCCAGTCTCATCTCCACCACGTCACCACTGACAGGTGATTTCTCTTGACCCACCACAGAAACAAACACCGTAGCATCAGCCAGACTGCCGTCTACTGTTGGTCTCTCTGCCCTGGCCTGCAGCTCAAACTGGCCTGCAGCTCTTATTAGAACAAACTCTCCCCGCCCATTGAATGAATAGGAAAATCCATCAAGAGTGATGAAATGGGGATCTCCTTCACCGCCACCTAGACAAAAAAAGTTAAAACAATGCATAACATGTCCTTAACAAAATTCTAATCATTTTCAGAAGCAGTGCCATGATATAAATAAATAAGTAAAAACGTTCATATGTATTATTTCATACATGCATGTGTCGCAAACTATAAACAGCACAACGGCATGCATTAACAAGGCGATTCACGCGCTGATAACGACCGGTTTTGTGGTTTTGCATATGCAAGTTTCAGGGCAATACTCCTTTAATACAGAAGCAAGTGGGTAGTGTGCAGTTGCAGTTATCGATAAAAGTCATGTGTGCAAGAGTTATACAGATTCGAATATTGTAATAATTAAAGAACAGGTTTTTGGAAAGGATTGCGTAGTGGATAGAGCACTCGCCTTCCATCTCTGCGGCTCGGGTTTGAATCCCGGTGTTGTCATGTGGAAATGTAGTGGTCGCCCGTCCGAGGTCGGTAGTTTCTCCGGGTATTCTGGTTTCCTCCACCAGTATAGGACCACAAACGCGCCAACATCCGTGCAATCGAGAGTATTTAAATAAGTTCGCGTGAGCTTTCAATGCAATCGATGTAAAATAAATAAAGTTTACATTTTTCAAAGAACAGGCGAAATCGAAGTTGAAAAGTGAGCATAATTTCGATTTGTGAACTGCTGCTAAACCGTTAAAAATCACGATTGCTGCTCCTAGCTATTAAAAGCGAAGATTTTTATAGACATGCATATTGCGTGTAGGTATACGCTAGGTAATGGCCGAAAAATATTACTTCAAACTTTCTTCCACACTCAGTCTGACAAATTTTGTTTGTCAAATAAACTTTACCATTTTAATTTGGCAACAAAGAAGCTATGGCACTATTTTTATTCATACAAGCATATCTTTCTTTGCCAAAGCCACTTTGCCAAAGAAACCTTGCCCGTAGGAACGATCCTTTAACCCATTAATGCATAACGTCCAAATACGACATAGGAAAACAGTGCAGACCCAAATCAGACGCCGCAAACCGCGGCGTCTGATTAGGCTCTACGATATTTGCTTTAGACAAATGGGTATTTCTCCGTAAAAATGGATAGAAAATGATACAAAAAAAAATGAATAAAAAACAGACACTCCATAGATGAAAAATGGACTCATCCGTTTGATATGGCTAGACTAGTCCACTATAGGCATAAATGGGTTAAGTTGATACGCGGTGCCTGTATTCATGAACGAAACTTAAGTTTGCACGTGGCATGATGCTTATATGACATTAGCATGAAAATCGCGGGGTTTTTTTTACCGGCCGTCGCTGGCACAAACTCTTCCGAGCTGCAGGCTGGTCGCCGTGTGAGATAGTTTTCACATATTGTATCAGTGGTCAGTCCTGCCCCTGTCGTACAACAATCTGTGTATGCCGCCACCTCTGCTAAGTAGTCAGTGTCGCTTGCTCCACTTCCTCTGTACAAGCTGAAAAAAAAATCATAACTGAGATAAGTTTTTTTTCTTCTAAAGAACAAGGACCAACATTATTCATTCACATACAAAAGCAAAGACCAGGGGTCGTATTTATAAAATGACTTAAGTCGTTGTTATGCCGTTGCTAAGGCTAAATTTCTTTGAAGGAGATTCCCTACAACTATGAAATGTGCCCTGGAGGAACAGTCTTACAAAGACTGTTCCTCCAGACCAAATTTCATAGTTGAAGGGAATCTCCTTTATAGATATTTAGCCTTAGCAACCGCATAGCAACGACTTAAGTGGCTTTATGAATACGGCCCCCGATCCTCACCGGTAAAAATATGAAACATTTGAAAAGCTGAAATCAAATGCAAATGCATCGACGTTGATAAAATACTGCTTCCCGTTGCAATGGCGTTAGTTCTAAGAAATTTTATCATTCAAAAAGCCATAAAGCAGATAACAAAGTTTACGTCTACAAAATTTCAATAAATAGTTTGTCCAAGTTATATCATATTGAAAATTCAAAGACTTGAGACAAACAGTGAAAATATGGATCAGATCAGAATCAGAATTGTTTACTGGTGATACGTCCAAAGACAATCATTCACCAGGACCTGTGAATCAGGGAAGCTAGTCCCTAGCCCTTATAAGAGAAGTAAACTTAGTAACTGAATCCTCTGCACACTCAGCAGCAGAAATAAGTGAATGTTCCAGGGAATTCCAATCTCTAATAGTCTGGGGGAAGAAACTGGACTTGTAAATGTCAGTCCCAACCAATGGGGTTTGAAATGTCAGGGAATGATGATTCCTGGTACGCCTATTTGGGGGAACAAGGTCATTTATAGGTATACTGGCTGCACCCCTCAGACCTTTGTAAAGCATAATGAGGTGGCTCATTATGAACTGCCTCATCTGCATCCTAGGTGTTTGTAAATTCAATTATTTTTATTTTTGGCGTTTTAAATGTTAACTAACTGCGGAGTTCTTTTTTTTTCCGACAACTATGAGTCGTAGATACCTGTATATATTGGCGCCATTCACTAGAACATGGTTAGTTCGAAGAATCAAAGACCCAGCACCATCAAAACCGTCGTTAAGATAACCACAGAGCCTTCCTTCGGAACTCCCAGCACTTATGGGAATAAAATAAAACGTATAGTCGGCGACTGTCGTCGTCTCAACGTAAGGATATGTAAGCTGATCTAACGCCCCAGGACACTGTGCTGGAGAGTCTGCATTAGCAGCACTTATTGGTACTGAAACATCATTAATCCACGTATTGCAGCTCAGAACTGGATGTGAGCTAACACTCTTTAATGCGAATACAAAATATCCCCTTTGTGCATAAGCTGGGACACCAGAATCACTGTTGGAAAACGTTATATCCGAGCTTGTCAACCAAGTTTGCGAATATACTGCAGGATCGGTGTCTAGGTTTGAGATAATTGGATAAACAGCATCGATTTTCTCAATTTTATCCTTATCAGCTCTGTCTGGGTAAGCTAACTGCGAATCAGGGTAGGCGTAGGAGTTGCCGTTCTTGCAGCTAAAGCCCACACGAACTGGGTAGGTGGTCTGGCCGGCACCGGCCAAAGGCTCCTGGAAGTCCATTCGGTGATCTTCGTAAATAGTGACGTAATACAAAACTTTGTAATCCGTTATGAGAAGGGACTGGAACGTTACGCTCTGCAAGAAATCAAATAAAAAATCGCCATAAAAAATACTGTCAAATCTGTCTTAAAGGCCGCCTCTATTAAAGAACCTGTCTTAAAAGGCCAAAATCTAATATTCCACCGTATTATTTTCAGTATGAATGAACTTGTATAAAGCAGGTA
The DNA here is from genome assembly GCA_963989385.1 of Ctena decussata. NCBI lineage: Eukaryota > Metazoa > Mollusca > Bivalvia > Lucinida > Lucinidae > Ctena > Ctena decussata. The sequence continues at coordinate 67,050,261 of OZ022507.1, forward strand.
CCTGTCATAAGCAAGCAGTTTTGCCCCTTCCATACCTGCTTACGACAGGTTTGACTGTACTGTCAACTCTTGATATCTCAAAGTTGAAATCATCTCAGACTGCTGATATCACAAAGTAAATTTTCTGGTCCAAGAAAATTTACTTTGAGACATCAGTAGTTTGAGAAAACAGGAGTTGAAATGTAAAGAGGGTTCTTTGAGATATCAGTGTTTGAATGTATACATGTATTTATTCTTATCCCTCAAAAATGGTTTGGGTACCATTAGAATCGTCTCTCTACGTGCGGTCTCTTTATTTGCCAGGGGAGTCCTAAGACCTGTTTTATTGGCCTCAAAAAACGTCTCACTAAGGTAATTATTATCAGAACACTCAGAAGAACACAATATATGACCCGCGATACGACAAAACCAAGAAAGTGGCATGTGCGCCCAGCGAAGACTCAGATTAGCCTGGGCATCCGCCCAGTCTGATCAGAGTCTTCGCTCTGCGCCTAAAGGGTAGCTATGGGTCTAAGCTAGATCAACGCGGACAGCAAAGACTCTGATAAGACTAGTTGGGTGTCGTGTCGCGGCTAAATTATGTTTATGATGGAGAAATTAGAACATAGGCTCCAGGTTTATCATCAGACATAAAGGCAGACGTCAAAATTTATGTCTGCAAAATTTAAAAAAAATCATTCAAAATATATCAAATAATTCAAGGATTAAAGTGCGAATATTGAAGATCCGGATGAGGCGGCTCATTATGAACAGCCTCATCTGGACCTACGCTGTTGGCAATTTAACCTCAACAGTGTTATGTTTAATCAGTGTACAGTTTCATTCGGACATAAAAGTGATTGACAACCTTCATTGTTACATGTATTTGATTTATTTCTATATACCTTTGTCACTGTGTTCCTTGTTAACTTGTTCCATGTAAATATAAGAGCGTATTCTGGATCGAATCCTGCCTGTATGTAGCCGCTCATCACCGTCCCTGGCAGGCTTGCCAAGAGGCTTTGGTCCTGTGATGTTCCGCTGCCTTTCTTCAGTTCTTTGCTATACAAACCCGATGCCTGAGAATAAAAAAGATACCCTATCTATAGAATGGACATGACTGAGCCACATCATGTGATTTCCAACAATGTGGCACTAGTGACAATCAAAGGCTCTGATCAGACTGCACATAAGTGCAGTCTGATCAGAGCTTCTGTTTGTCACATCAGTCATCTATGGAAGTGACCAAACGGCCAAAGAACCATCAGTGGGGTCCCTGGTTACCCTATATTCATGAGACGGGTGATCTGAATATCACATGACAAAATTGCCACATTGTTGGAAGTCACAATACTTGGCTCATAATTGGATTGGATATACTTTTGGGTAACCCTTAAATCAGTGTAGGTAAGGGGACGAAATTTTGCAACCGGGTGAACAGCGTATAAAGTAAACTAAAGGAAGAAAATATTTCGTGATGAGATGGAGGCGGGGTGTGTGGCGGTGGCAGAGGGGGCTCACGTTACATATTCACTGTTGTACCATGTTATTTACGTTGTAACTGCAGGGAGAGGACTATTTAATGTTGTTAGAACTTGTGTCCAGTCCCATTGTGTTTATAATATGCTTAACCTAATCTAGACTGGGCTAATCAAATTGTTTTCCACTGTAAAACATGTCCTTGCCTTGGTTAAAATAATTATGTAAAATACTTTAGTGCAGCCTCCCATTAATTTATAAATGTGGGCATGCATGCTGCGATAATGCTGCATTCGGTACTATTTATTAATGCTACTGTTTCTATTACCAAATACATAACTTTATAATAGATGGGTCTGCTTGAGGGAAAGCAATTGTCTAGCACCTTCATTTCTACTTCCCAACTTACGGAAGTGCCATTTTTAAATAAAATAGTTTGCTCCTTCAACTCTTAAAAGAAAAGCCGGGCCGCGTAGCGCAATCGGTAGGGCACCTGACTCATGTCAGAGGTCCTGGGTTCGAAATCCGGTCTGGCCACGTACTCTCGTTTCTCCTTCCGCAGATTCAAGAAGGGCAGTTGTCAGTTACTGGCGAAAGTATGTGCACTTAGTACTGGTTAACCGCTTAGGAGGTCTAAACCTGCCCAGGAATAGTGTGGTTAGGTTAACTGACCGTCCCGACATGACCTTAGCTGTTTACCGTGGACGTTAAGCATCAAATCAACCAACCAACTCTTAAAAGAAAAGAATTTGCTCCTCTGGGAGCAAATTCTTTCCTTTAAGAGTAGATCCTTTTGGAAAGGGTTTTTATAATTTTGTCGTTCCTGTTGCATTACTCATGGTTATGACAACGCCCTGATGGTAATGGAGATCCATCCAACTCTTACGACATCTTCAAGACATTGCTGGGCCGCAGTTACCCAGTAGTCTCATTGCGTAGGAAAGGGCATGATCTGTCAGCAATCGGAACAACGCTCGGCCAATTCCGTGAATCACGGAATTGGCCGAGCGGTGCTCCGATTGGATCTTTCAGCAATGGAGTCATGTACTGAGGTCACACACAACACGAAAAGTAATAGAGGGAGTTCCTAGCCCATGCTCGCCGCCAAGGCAGTATGGGACCAGGTTGATGCAGGCTATGCATACCGTTTCACTCGATGCTCTTAATTGTGAAGCCCAGTATGGAGCAAGTAGACACAACTCTTGCTCAGTGAAAGTAACACTTTGTGAAGCTTCAGGTGGACTGCGGTAGCTTTTCTGGCTTCCAGTGGAGACGGTGGCTAACTTTGTGTTTGACAATACGATTGTTCCCGACACTGTCGCCTGAAAGCAAGACAATATCAGAATATAGTTGGGCCTAACAGAATCATAAGCACATTTATATCTTCATTGGATATCATACGTCAAAATAAGCAAGAGAATATAACGATTTTGGCATAAGCATAAGTCCATTTAGGGATCCAAAACAATTCATATTCTGTATTATCAATTCAGCCGCGACACGAGAAAGCTAACAAAGTGGCATATGCACCCAGCGCAGACAAAGATCAGCCTGGGCAGCTGCCCAGTCTGATCAGAGTTTTGGCTGTCCGCACGGGGCTAGCTTAGACTCTTAGCGACCCTTTATGCGCAAAGCGAAGGCTCTGATCAGACTGGGCGGATGCCCAGGCTGATCTGAGTCTTTGCTGGGCGCACATGCCACTTTGTTGGTTTTGTCGTGTCGCGGCTCAATTAAATTATTTACGTTGCGACATAACGTCTTTGACAAAATGAGGAATCTTATCAGAATTCTCAATGGTGAGCAGTGGAATCTCACCCACGTTAAAAGCGCTTAGGTCTTGCGAAACAACTTTAGAATGAAATTTATGCCATTAGGTGAAGGGCTGTAACTACATGTAATGTTGTAATACTGTAGGAACTTAAAGCCCATCCTTCTACTAAACTATCGAGGGGCATTTCAGAAATAGTGTAAATGAGTCGGCCATTCCTAGGAATGTTGACCGATTTTTGAAATTTATGTCACCTTTTAGGTTAACAAATCGCCCAATGGCATTCACTCAAAATAAGGCACTGGTATTGTCTTCAAAATATGCCTTGACAATTGTTGTTAGGGTAAGGACAGTGAGTAGAAACAGACGGAATATTTATGTAAAGACAAATTCATATTTTCCGCTTTACTCTGGATACAAGCAGCTCTGAATTGGTACCTATAATACCTGTTATACTGAAAATATTTCAGTACAAAAAGCATTGTATCAGCTTGCTTACACACAAGATTCACCTTGCAAGATAGGCTAATCATGGAACAATGCGCATTTCTGATGATGTCACTTCCTGTGCTAAATTGAAATGTATAGAAAGTTGTTTAAACTTCGATATTGAGGTCAAATTAAGTGAAAGTGAATGTTTGGTGACAGATATGAAAAAAATAAATAAATAAGGTTTAATTCGTCATGCTTGTTTTTGTTAAAGATAATCTTTTTATGCCACCTTATGCTCTTTTGTCATTGGCCTATCTGATTTTTTACGATAAATTTCCCCACCCACCCACATATTTCAATGTCAGTATGTCATATTAAATAACGCGTCATTCAAGTCTTTATATATGAATTTTTCTATCAATATGTCATTCTAATTTTTGACATTAAACAAAGTTAAATATATTGAGCCTGTGTCTTTTTAATAGAAGATAATTTCATTTTATTGTTTAGTATTTTAAATGAATTGCTGACACTTTGCAACTTCCGGCGTGGGGTTTGCACACGTATCATCAAGTTTCATCAGTGATTTGATGCCAGTCGTAACAAAATTTGGTGACCTAATCATTTCAGTAATAAAATGTCTGTCATTTATTGAAATTGGATGTGATTAAGTAAAGAATCACAATTTTATTGATATAATGCATTTATAATAATTTAACATTTATAACCACATAGCAGACAAAAAATCTCGTTTATTATATTACTTGTGTAGAATCTGGAAACGATTTCTGTAAATTCCTTATTTTACATTGAAAGGACAGTAAATATTACGTTCTTCTTTATTAAAATATATCATTTTCTTATTGAGGAAACAGCAATAGAACACGAGAGACTTTCAGTGAAAATGTACAGTTTCCAATATCCACACCCTTATGACGTATAAGCACGTGCTGTCATGCATGGGAGACTTAGAAATTCTTTTAAGGCATACCATTCTAAAGCACTTGAATTTAGCTTTCCAATGATATATAACATTACTGCTAAATATCAGCCAATAGGCTACCCTGAGATCATTTACATTATTTCTGAAATGCCCCCTCGTATAGGCAATAAAATATATGTTTTGCTCGAAGAATAAGAAAATTATCTCAGAATTATCCTCAACCCCCTACCTTATATAAACTGAAACTTTTTTGAATTTACTGATTAAATACAGAACTTACGTAGACAGAATGTGCATATTCTGTGTCATACGCTGGTATAGAAACTGTAGGGAAAAAGTAAGACGTTGTATCTGCCGAACTTGAAACTTTCGTGTGTCCTGTTATGTCCAAGATACGCTTCTCTGCAAAAACGAATATGCAAATACAGTCAAACTTGTCTTAAAGGCCACCTGTATTAAAACCCTCTCTTGAAAGGCCAAAATCTCATATCCCAAAGTAAAATCTCATATCCCAAAGTAGCATTTTGAGAGTAAATTGACCTGTATTCGGCAAGCACCAGCCTTAAGCAAGTACATGTAGTTTTATCCCTTCCCTTGAGTGCTAGTTTAAGACAGGCTTCACTGTAAAACTACGGGCACAACTCGTCGAAATGACGTCGTACTGACGTTAGTGCGATATTATCACATCGCATCGACGTCCGTGCGACGTCATTACGACGTCATGTGCCTGTGTAGCGGCATATGACGTCGAAATGACGTTGTGCTAATGTCGATGCAATGTCATCATATCGCATCGACGACAGTGCGACGTCATTACGACGTCATGTGCCTGCTGGGTAGATTACCGTAAATATTGGGGCATGCTTACTATTTTTTACTGTTCATCAGTTTTGTAACAAGGCTGTGTCGATGCGTCCACGTAGGCAAGTGGTTAGCACTTCCGATCAAAGGGTTTTAAGTTCGAGATTCTGCGAGATTCTGTCCGCACCTAACGGCGCTGCATTGCACAGAGCCTTTCAAATCACCCTCCCATCGTCCTGATATGACTGAAATTCTGTACTGTTGAAAAAGACGTAAAAGGGCCACGTCATCAGTCCATAGCATCGACGTTGATAAGGCATTGTTTCGTCGTCGTGGCATCATGGAATACCCGATATAAGAATCCATCTTGAGTGTCAATGTAGAATAGGACACTCTCATCCGAGGGGTCAGGGGCCGTATTCATAAAGCCACTTAAGTCGTTGCTATGCTGTTGCTAAGGCTAAATATCTATAAAGGAGATTCCCTACAACTATGAAATTTGGTCTGGAGGAACAGTCTTTGTAAGACTGTTCCTCCAGAGCAAATTTCATAGTTGTAGGGAATCTTCTTCAAAGAAATTTAGCCTTAGCAACAGCATAGCAACCACTGAAGTCGTTTTATGAATACGGCCCCTGGATTTCAAATAGTAACGAGGCTGTTGACTTTTTTTTCTAACAGAAGACGAAATAAAATGCAGCGTCAAGTTTATAATGACAATGCATTATAACACTAAGTAACGTCCTTTAAGAGTGACGTCAAAATCTATGATCTCCTCTCAAACCTCGTCCTTGTTTCCTGCATTCCATTTTCTTAAATAAAATGACAATATTAGTAAAAAATGGAATACTTTCTGTCACTAATGAAAAAAGATGTTGCTAATGAAAGATAGAAGTTTCTGATATGAGCTGAAATCCTATCTTGAATATGTGAAAGCGGGAGAAAGAAATTTCTTATATGAGCTGAAATTAAAATCTTAAAGAGTTCCTTCAAGAGCAGAGAATACGTTCACAAGAAGGAACATGGGCCAGACTACGTAGTTTCGGCTAATAAAGCCGATCTTTTATATGTGAAAATGGGAGGAAGAAGTTTCTTCAATGAGCTGAAGCAGCCTATCTTGGATATGTGAAAACTGGAGAAAAAGTTTCTTCTGTCAGCTGAAGGCCTATCTTGAATACTGTAAAACACTTATATTTGGCGGTTACTGAATTTTGGCGATATTGGCGGTTATGGCAAAGAGCGCTAAAATATAAGTCCGCCAATATTTTATTTTCAGTAAACTTACGTGGGCACAGCCTGACCGAGGCTCAGATAAAAAGGAGAACCTGATGAGTATTTGAGACATTTTCTATACTGTTCTGTGAAACTATACATTGTGGCATCTCATTAGAATCGCCTCGATGAGGCGATTCAAATAGATGCCACAATATATAGTTTAATAGAAAAATATGCAAAAAATGTTTCAGTTTTACTTCAAATTTTCTTTGCTATCTGAAAGCCATGGTATATCGTGAACGCCAAAATTAAAATGCGCCAATATGTCATTTTTATTAAACCGCGAAATTTTGATACCGCAGATATTATGTGTTTTACAGTATGTAAAAGTGGAGAAAGAAGTTTTGCTATGAACTGAATGCCTATCTTAAATATGTGAAAGTTCAAGTGGAGAAAGAAGTTTCTTCTGTGAGCTGAAAGCATATCTTGTATATGTGAAAGTGGGAGAAAGAAGTTTCTTTTTGAGCTGTAAACCTATCTTGAATATGTGAAAGTAGGATACATTTCTTCTATGAGCTTAAAGCCTATCATGAATATGTGAAAGTAGGAGAAAGAAATTTTCCATGAGCTGAAAGCCTATCTTAGCTGTAAAAATGGTAGAATTATCTTACCATAACAAGTCCCACTGGAATCGTCATCGTGGGTCTCATAACCGTCGACACACACACAGACGGCATCATGGGAATCTTCATCATCATTTTGACATTCGGCATGCTCTTGACAGCCTCCACACGCTGGTAAAATAAATCATCAATACAATTTAAGGTAAACGGCCACACTTACAGGGGAAGCAACGCAGCTACTTTCATTTTTTCATAGCATTTTTAAGAATTTTGGCATGTGTAGTTGTATTTGCATATTTCTAGTTAAACACAATTTTTAAATTCTAATTTTCTGCATAACAAAAAGTCGCGCATGCAAACATTCGAGCTACCTCAGATAAGAGACCATGCAACTGAGGTGTTTAATAAAAAGTTTGAAGTTCAAGTATCAAAGCCTAGACCAATTTTCAGAGAGACAAAAATGATAAGAATTTATAGGAATATTGCACAATCGGCCATTTCGGAAAAGAAGTTTTGACAAGTTTGCCTCTAATGTCCGAATTTGACATGACATAACTACAATCAATTTAGCACATAACAATTTAACATTTCATCTATAGGCTATGCTAGTTTGGTAAAAATGAAGTTAAAGGCGATGTTTTGGACACAATCTTAAAATGGTCCAAAATTGTCATTGAAATACAGTGGTCTTAACTTTTGGCACTGTATACCCAAACAACTGCTGAGTTTCAAAATTCCAGTGTTTCGGCATCTTCAGGTTTTTTTTTTTAATTTTTTTTTATGACTTTGGATAAGAACAATGATGGCAAACGTGTAGACATATCAGAATTTCTATGAATCATTTATATCTGTTGCTTAGTTCATCATTAATGATATGATGCTAAACTTTTGGCGAGGAGTTTATTCTGACCCAGATCTAACCCCAACTAGCTGGTCGAGCTCTCTCTGGAGGCCATAATCAGGGATCCAGATAAAATAGAGTATTTGATGATGAAAAATCAAGATAATGCCATGCCTACCTTTAAATACATGTTATGGCATTTCAGTTGAATCGCCTCAGCGAGGCGATTCCAATGAGATGTCACAACATTTATTTCAAACTAACCTTATGTAATATCATCTGGAATTATCATCAGATGCTCCTTATTACCGATATTCCTGCATTAGGCCTATATTGGACACGGAGACCCAGGTGGCAGGGCTTGAACCCCAAAGCCCATCCCCTGGATCCGGGGCTGTTATTTCCTTTACGAGTGGACCCCGTTTTTGAAGGGTTTCGGCGGCCAGGAAATCGAACAGGAATGCACAAAAGTTGTTCCCCTTTGTATAAAAGGCGAAGTCATGGAGTTGTTCCCGTATACATTAACACTCGCAAGAGCAAAATAAAATCTTAAAGAGTTCCTTAAAGAGCAGAGAATACATTCAGCGAAGGAACATGGGCCAGAATCAGTGACCCGATGAAACCAGAGAAAAGCATACTGTAATTTCTTAATTTTAATTGGACAGTCTACTCAAAGAATGATTGGTATCAAAAAGGGTCCAAATAATATATAAAACGATGGGTTAGAATATGAGTGTAAACCAATCTAAAATTTCAGATTTCTCAGAATATATCCTCCGATCTCAAAGTTGATTGGTGCCGAGTAAAAATGAGCCTTAACCCTTTTAAGACTGGAAACTCTTTTGGGGTACACATACAAACAGTGCAGACTCAGTTCGGACACCGCAGAACGCGGAGTTTGATCAGGGTCTACATTGTTTGCTTACAGAAAAGTCTATGCAAAATTCAATAAAAATGATATCCTTCACCAGAAACCCCTAAAACTAGAAATGGACTCATACAAATGATAAGGATGGACAAAAGTAAGAAGGAAAATTCTTCGGAACTGACACAATTCAATTCTGCATCCAACCCAAGACACCATGTGGGAAAGAGACAATACAAAACTAGTCATCACCAAAGAAACCACCAGCGGCACTAATCACAAAGGGTTTATGGAACAGTAAACAGCCAAACACAGCCTCCTCTGATGCTCAACCGATTACTTTTGCTAAGCCCTGAAAGACCTATAAAGATATTAAATTCAGTATTTCCGTTTTTTTATGTTGACTGGCTCTCTAGAAAAGTGAGTCAGTGCTTTACTAAGGGATCAAACATTGTTTTTTATGCATTAACGTTTCCAAGGTCCCGAGGGAGATGTTGAAAACCTCGGCCTTCGGCTTCGGTTTTCAACATCTCCCTCGGGGCCTTGCAAATTGATTCATTCATGGAAAAATGTTTGATTGCTATTTTTGCAATTTTTGCTGCTAAAGGTTCGGCAAAAATTCACGATAGCTGATCATGTCCTGAAGAGACGTTCTCAGTTAAGCTGGGCCATTAGCTATTAATTTTGTCCTTCGTATTACCTTTCTTTAAATTACAAAATGACGGTCCTGTTTACCCTCTGACAAGTAGCCCTCTGTCTAAAGAAGTAGATAAAAGTACCAAAACATGCATGCGTTTTGTTAGGCATATTTAACACCGGTTCGAATAATGATACCCTGGTTTAAAAGGCGACGCTTTTAAATGTCGCAATATTGCCGTTGCATAGATACGAACGCCGCACGGCTAAAAAAGATAAATCACTGCTTAAAATCGAGTTCTATTATTAAATTCAGGTGATTTCTTACATATTTCCCCGCTTAAACAATATCTAAAGGGTAGTTTTTGCTACGAAATGCGACTGGGAACTAATGTCGCAAATTTTATGTAACCTACGTGACAGCGGTAAATTCATGATACATGTATTAACTAAAATGGCCCGGCATCATAAAACTTACAAGATCACACAAAGAAATATGTGTTCCTCAATATTTTATATCATTTGTGCAAAATTGCTCCATTTTGTATATTTTACTCGACTTCAAAATACATTACCCCAGCATTTTTCTTTAAGAATGTAACCTTACGTCACGGGCTTTTCTTAAAACTGAGCAAAGCAATCGCTCCGAAACTCATGTGCAAAATTCTGCCTAGTAACAGCTACAAGATGGTGTGCTTAGATTTCATGCACTGAAACATTAAATGGTACAAATACGTTAAAAAGTGTGTACTGTAACCTACGTCACACGTAACCTACGTCACAACGTCACAAAGACCACGTTGTGAAAGCGTTAACGTCATTTGATTAAGCAGCGCTTCATAGAAAACCCCTTTTTTCCAAAAAAGCAAAGAAAAACATTTAAAATTGAAACTAGCCAAAATAATCAAATGTCAGTAGATTAGTAAATGTGCAATGTTACGCATGTCAAAATAGTCGTATGCGACATCGTCCCTCAATGTATATAAATAACGTCATAAAATACGCCATTTCTAATCGTTAGGGTATGTCTCTAAACATGGTTGTATTCCATAATCTAAAACTATTATCTGAAAATATCTTAAAGCTTTGAAGCAGATATAATGAGCATTATGGCCGTGGTTTTTCCTTGAATTCTGGCATGGTTGTATACATGGCCATTTTTGTCCGCGAATTGCCCAGCTTAACTGAGAACGTCTCTGAAATGAGGATTTTTATAGAAATGCACAGTGCAATAGTGTCAAGCAATTTTCGTTATTTATGTAGCATTGCAGTTGAATATATGCAATGATACCGGTCAAACATGTTTTTTCATGCATTAACATTTGACAGGTCCCTCGGGGTTGTTGAAACCCTCGGCCTTCGATCGGCCTCGGGTTTCAACTACTCCCCCGGGACCTGACAAATGTTAATGCATGAAAAAACATATGTGATCATTATACTAAAATATGTTGGAAAATGCTCTTATTATAAACGTATCCATACCAACTCCAGCGCGACAGACGCGCGTCTCTGCATTCAACTTGTTCGGTGTCGCTAAACCCCAAAAGTTTAAAAGAAAAGAGACAGGTCTCGGCAGGCAAAGAACATCCATCTCCGAGCCACACTTACTGTCACATTCCATGGGACACATTAGCTGCAGACATTTAAGAACCCTTACTTTTTGACGTTGAAAGAACGACGTCATCTGAACAGGGGGTATACGTAAACAAATCTACTTTGTGAAATAATTTCGCGATAAAACGTTAATACTATTTTAGAAAACTACCTTCAAACATATTTCCTTAAAACATGTCAAACCATTTTAATTTTGTCAATGTGCTCCTCGAGGGTTAATTAGAAAAATCTTGATTGTTTTAGCAAATCAGATGCACAAAGACAAAAATGTAAAAGGACATTCATGAATCAAGAGTTTTCGTAGAAACCAGTTATAAGAATTCAATCTACTGTAATTGTTCTCGGCCAAGATGGTCAGAAAATAGTGATTTAATAGAAATATTATAAGGCAGTTACAGTTTAAGGATAAAAACAACAAAGAATTCAAGTACCTACCATCAGAGGAAGCTGTAGGAGCAGTCGCTGTAGAGCCGGTGGTAGTAGGAGCAGCTGCAGTGGTGGAGGTAGCAGGAGCTGCTGTAGTAGCGGTAGTAGGAGCATCTGTAGTACTAACAGGAGCTGCTGAAGTCGTCGTAGGAGCTTCTGTTAAAGTAGTGGTAGAAGGAGCTGATGAAACAGTAGTGGTAGAAGGAGCTGCTGTAGAACTAGAGGTAGTAGGAGCTACTGTGGTAGTAGCAGCAGGAGGAGCTGCTGTAGTAGTTGTGGTAGTAGGCTCTTCTGAAGTAGTACTAGTAGGAGGATCAGCTGTAGCAGATGTAGTAGTAGGAGCTTCTGTTGTAGTAATGATAGTAGGAGCTGATATAGCAGTAGTGGTAGTAGGAGGTGCTGTAGTAGTAGAGGTAGTAGGAGCTGCTGAAGTAGTAGTAGAAGTAGTGGTAGTAGGAGCTGCTGTAGAAGTAGTTGTAGTAGGAGCTCCTGTAGAAGTGGTGGTAGTAGGAGCTGCTGTAGAAGTTGTGGTAGTAGGAGCTGCTGTAGAAGTAGTGGTAGAAGGAGCTGCTGTAGAAGTTGTGGTAATAGGAGCTGCTGTAGAAGTTGTGGTAGTAGGAGCGGCTGTAGAAGTAGTGGTAGTAGGAGCTGCTGTAGAAGTTGTGGTAGTAGGAGCTGCTGTAGGAGTAGTGGTAGTAGGAGCTGCTGTAGAAGTAGTTGTAGTAGGGTCTGCTGTTGAAGTTGTGGTAGTAGTGGCTGCTGTAGAAGTTGAGGTAGGAGAGGCTGCTGTTGTAGTAGTAGTATGAGCTACTGTATAAGTAGTTGTAGTAGGATCTGCTGTTGAAGTTGTGGTAGTAGTGGCTGCTGTAGAAGTTGAGGTAGGAGAGGCTGCTGTTGTAGTAGTAGTAGGAGCTACTGTGGAAGTAGTTGTAGTAGGAGCTGCTGTAGAAGTTGTGCTAGAAGAAGATGCTGTAGACGTGGTGGTAGTAGGAGCTACTGTAGAAGTAGTGGTAGTAGGAGATGCTGTAGAAGTTGTGCTAGTAGAAGATGCTGTAGAAGTGGTGGTAGTAGGAGCTACTGTAGAAGTAGTGGTAGTAGGAGATGCTGTAGAAGTAGTGGTAGTAGGAGCTTCTGTAGAAGTAGTTGTAGTAGGAGATGCTGTAGGAGTAGTGGTAGAAGGAGCTGCTGTAGAAGTAGTGGTAGTAGGAGCTGCTGTAGAAGTAGTGGTAGTAGGAGCTTCTGTAGAAGTAGTTGTAGTAGGCGATGCTGTAGAAGTAGTGGTAGAAGGAGCTGCTGTAGAAGTAGTTGTAGTAGGAGCTTCTGTAGAAGTAGTTGTAGTTAGAGATGCTGTAGAAGTTGTGGTAGTAGGAGCTGCTGTACAAGTAGTGGTAGTAGGAGCTGCTGTAGAAGTAGTGGTACTAGGAGCTTCTGTAGAAGTAGTAGTTGTAATAGGAGCTGCTGTAGAAGTAGTTGCAGTAGGATCTGCTGTAGAAGAAGTAGTAGCAGGCGCTGCTGTAGAAGTAGTGGTTGTAGGACCTGCTGTAGAAGTAGTGGTACTAGGAGCTGCTGTTGAAGTAGTGGTTGTAGGAGCTGCTGTAGAAGTTGTGGTAGTAGGAGCTGCTGTAGAAGTAGTGGTAGTAGGAGCTGCTGTAGAAGTAGTGGTAGTAGGAGCTGCTGTAGAAGTAGTGGTAGTAGGAGATGCTGTAGAAGTAGTGGTAGTAGGACCTGCTGTAGAACTAGTGGTAGTAGGAGCTTCTGTAGAAGTAATTGTAGTTAGAGATGCTGTAGAAGTTGTGGTAGTAGGAGCTGCTGTAGAAGTAGTTGTAGTAGGAGCTGCTGTAGAAGTAGTGGTAGTAGGAGCTTCTGTAGAAGTAGTTGTAGTTAGAGATGCTGTAGGAGTTGTGGTAGTAGGAGCTGCTGTAGAAGTAGTTGTAGTAGGAGCTGCTGTAGAAGTAGTGGTAGTAGGAGCTTCTGTAGAAGTAGTTGTAGAAGGAGATGCTGTAGGATTAGTGGTAGAAGGAGCTGCTGTAGAAGTAGTGGTAGTAGGAGCTGCTGTAGAAGTAGTGGTAGTAGGAGCTTCTGTAGAAGTAGTTGTAGTAGGCGATGCTGTAGAAGTAGTGGTAGTAGGAGCTGCTGTAGAAGTAGTTGTAGAAGGAGCTTCTGTAGAAGTAGTTGTAGTTAGAGATGCTGTCGAAGTTGTGGTAGTAGGAGCTGCTGTAGAAGTAGTGGTAGTAGGAGCTGCTGTAGAAGTAGTGGTACTAGGAGCTTCTGTAGAAGAAGTAGTTGTAATAGGAGCTGCTGTAGAAGTAGTTGTAGTAGGGTCTGCTGTAGAAGAAGTAGTAGCAGGCGCTGCTGTAGAAGTAGTGGTTGTAGGACCTGCTGTAGAAGTAGTGGTACTAGGAGCTGCTGTAGAAGTAGTGGTTGTAGGAGCTGCTGTAGAAGTAGTGGTAGTAGGAGCTGCTGTAGAAGTAGTGGTAGTAGGTGCTGCTGTAGAAGTAGTGGTAGGAGGAGCTGCTGTAGAAGTAGTGGTAGCAGGAGATGCTGTAGAAGTAGTGGTAGTAGGACCTGCTGTAGAAGTAGTGGTAGTAGGAGCTTCTGTAGAAGTAGTTGTAGTTAGAGATGCTGTAGAAGTTGTGGTAGTAGGAGCTGCTGTAGAAGTAGTTGTAGTAGGAGCTGCTGTAGAAGAAGATGTAGTAGGAGCTTCTGTAGAAGTAGTTGTAGTTAGAGATACTGTAGGAGTTGTGGTAGTAGGATCTGCTGAAGAAGTAGTTGTAGTAGGAGCTGCTGTAAAAGTAGCTGTAGTAGGAGATGCTGTAGAGGTTGTGGTAGTAGGAGCTGCTGTAGAAGTTGAGGTAGTTGAAGCTGCTGTTGTAGTAGTAGTAGGAGCTACTGTGGAAGTAGTTGTAGGAAAATCTGCTGTTGAAGTTGTGGTAGTAGTGGCTGCTGTAGAAGTTGAGGTAGGAGAAGCTGCTGTTGTAGTAGTAGTAGGAGCTACTGTGGAAGTAGTTGTAGTAGGAGCTGCTGTAGAAGTTGTGCTAGTAGGAAATGCTGTAGAAGTGGTGGTAGTAGGCGCTGCTGTAGAAGTAGTGGTTGTAGGACCTGCTGTAGAAGAAGTGGTACTAGGAGCTGCTGTAGAAGTAGTGGTAGTAAGAGATGCTGTAGAAGTAGTGGTAGTAGGAGATGCTGTAGAAGTAGTGGTAGTAGGAGCTTTTGTAGAAGTAGTTGTAGTAGGAGATGCTGTAGGAGTAGTGGTAGTAGGAGCTGCTGTAGAAGTAGTGGTAGTAGGACCTGCTGTAGTAGTAGTGGTAGTAGGAGCTGCTGTAGAAGTAGTTGTAGTAGGAGATGCTGTAGAAGTTGTGGTAGTAGGAGCTGCTGTAGAAGTTGAGGTAGCAGAAGCTGCTGTTGTAGTAGTTGAAGGAGCTACTGTGGAAGTAGTTGTAATAGGATCTGCTGTTGAAGTTGTGGTAGTAGTGGCTGCTGTAGAAGTTGTGGTAGGAGAAGCTGCTGTTGTAGTAGTAGTAGGAGCTACTGTGGAAGTAGTTGTAGTAGGAGCTGCTGTAGAAGTTGTGCTAGTAGGAGATGCTGCGGAAGTGGTGGTAGTAGGAGCTGCTGTAGAAGTAGTGGTAGTAGGAGCTGCTGTAGAAGTAGTGGTAGCAGGAGCTTCTGTAGAAGTAGTTGTAGTAGGCGATGCTGTAGAAGTAGTGGTAGTAGGAGCTGCTGTAGAAGTGGTTGTAGTAGGAGATGCTGTAGGAGTTGTGGTAGTAGGAGATGCTATAGGAGTAGTGGTAGTAGGAGCTGCTGTAGAAGTAGTGGTAGTAGGAGCTGCTGTAGATGTAGTGGTAGTAGGAGCTTCTGTAGAAGAAGTTGTAGTAGGCAATGCTGTAGAAGTAGTGGTAGTAGGAGCTGCTGTAGAAGTAGTGGTAGTAGGAGCTGCTGTAGAAGTAGTGGTACTAGGAGCTGCTGTAGAAGTAGTTGTAGTAGGATCTGCTGTTAAAGTTGTGGTAGTAGTGGCTGCTGTAGCAGTTGAGGTAGGAGAGGCTGCTGTTGTAGTAGTAGTAGTAGTAGCAGCTACTGTAGAAGTAGTTGTTGGATCTGCTGTTGAAGTTGTGGTAGTAGTGGCTGCTGTAGAAGTTGAGGTAGGAGAGGCTGCTGTTGTAGTAGTAGTAGGAGCTACTGTGGAAGTAGTTGTAGTAGGAGCTGCTGTAGAAGTTGTGCTAGTAGGAGATGCTGTAGCAATGGTGGTAGTAGGAGCTACTGTAGAAGAAGTGGTAGTAGGAGATGCTGTAGAAGTAGTGGTAGTAGGAGCTTCTGTATAAGAAGTTGTAGTAGGAGATGCTGTAGGAGTAGTGGTAGAAGGAGCTGCTGTTGAAGTAGTGGTAGTAGGAGCTGCTGTAGAAGAAGTGGTAGTAGAAGCTTCTGAAGAAGTAGTTGAAGCAGGCGATGCAGTAGAAGTTGTGGTAGTAGGAGCTGCTGTAGAAGTAGTGGTAGTAGGAGCTGCTGTAGAAGTAGTGGTACTAGGAGCTGCTGTAGAAGAAGTAGTTGTAGTAGGAGCTGCTGTAGAAGTAGTTGTAGTAGGATCTGCTGTAGAAGTAGTAGTAGTAGGCACTGCTGTAGAAGTAGTGGTTGTAGGACCTGCTGTAGAAGTAGTGGTACTAGGAGCTGCTGTAGAAGTAGTGGTTGTAGGAGCTGCTGTAGAAGAAGTGGTAGTAGGAGCTGCTGTAGAAGTAGTGGTAGTAGGAGCTGCTGTAGAAGTAGTGGTAGTAGGAGCTGCTGTAGAAGTAGTGGTAGTAGGAGCTGCTGTAGAAGTAGTGGTAGTAGGAGATGCTGTAGAAGTAGTGGTAGTAGGAGATGCTGTAGAAGTAGTGGTAGTAGGAGCTTCTATAGAAGTAGTTGTAGTAGGAGATGCTGTGGGAATAGTGGTAGTAGGAGCTGCTGTAGAAGTAGTGATCGTAGGAGCTGCTGTAGAAGTAGTGGTAGTAGGGGCTGCTGTAGAAGTAGTTGTACTAGGAGATGCTGTAGAAGTTGTGGTAGTAGGAGCTGCTGTAGAAGTTGAGGTAGCAGAAGCTGCTGTTGTAGTAGTAGTATGAGCTTCTGTGGAAGTATTTGTAGTAGGATCAGCTGTTGAAGTTGTGGTAGTAGTGGCTGCTGTAGAAGTTGAGGAAGGAGTAGCTGCTGTTATAGTAGTAGTAGGAGCTACTGTGGAAGTAATTGTAGTAGCATCTGCTGTAGAAGTTGTGCTAGTAGGAGATGCTGTAGAAGTGGTGGTAGTAGGCGCTGCTGTAGAAGTAGTGGTTGTAGGACCTGCTGTAGAAGTAGTGATACTAGGAGCTGCTGTAGAAGTAGTGGTTGTAGGAGCTGCTGTAGAAGTAGTGGTAGTAGGAGCTGCTGTAGAAGTAGTGGTAGTAGGAGCTGCTGTAGAAGTAGTGGTAGTAGGAGCTGCTGTAGAAGTAATAGTAGTAGGAGATGCTGTAGAAGTAATGGTAGTAGGAGATGCTGTAGAAGTAGTGGTAGTAGGAGCTTCTGTAGAAGTAGTTGTAGTAGGAGATGCTGTAGGAGTAGTGGTAGTAGGAGCTGCTGTAGAAGTAGTGGTAGTAGGAGCTGCTGTAGAAGTAGTTGTAGTAGGAGATGCTGTAGAAGTTGTGGTAGTAGGAGCTGCTGTAGAAGTTGAGGTAGGAGAAGCTGCTGTTGTAGTAGTAGTTGTAGCTACTGTGGAAGTAGTCGAAGTAGGACCTGCTGTTGAAGTTGTGGTAGTAGTGGCTGCTGTAGAAGTTGAGGTAGGAGAAGCTGCTGTTATAGTAGTAGTAGGAGCTTCTGTGGAAGTAGTTGTAGTAGGAGCTGCTGTAGAAGTAATGGTAGTAGGAGCTGCTGTAGAAGTAGTGGTAGTAGGAGCTGCTGTAGAAGTAGTGGTAGTAGGAGCTGCTGTAGAAGTAGTGGTAGTAGGTGATGCTGTAGAAGTAGTGGTAGTAGGAGATGCTGTAGAAGTAGTGGTAGTAGGAGCTTCTGTAGAAGTAGTTGTAGTAGGATCTGCTGTTGAAGTTGTGGTAGTAGTGGCTGCTGTAGAAGTTGAGGTAGGAGAAGCTGCTGTTGTAGTAGTAGTAGGAGCTACTGTGGAAGTAGTTGTAGACGGAGCTGCTGTAGAAGTTGTGCTAGTAGGAGATGCTGTAGAAGTGGTGGTAGTAGGAGCTGCTGTAGAAGTAGTGGTAGTAGGAGCTGCTGTAGAAGTAGTTGTAGTAGGAGCTGCTGTAGAAGTAGTTGTAGTAGGAGATGCTTTAGGAGTAGTGCTAGTAGGAGATGCTGTAGAAGTGGTAGTAGTAGGAGCTACTGTGGAAGTAGTTGTAGACGGAGCTGCTGTAGAAGTTGTGCTAGTAGGAGATGCTGTAGAAGTGGTGGTAGTAGGAGCTGCTGTAGAAGTAGTGGTAGTAGGAGCTGCTGTAGAAGTAGTTGTAGTAGGAGCTGCTGTAGAAGTAGTTGTAGTAGGAGATGCTTTAAGAGTAGTGCTAGTAGGAGATGCT
This sequence comes from Ctena decussata, assembly GCA_963989385.1. Lineage (NCBI taxonomy): Eukaryota > Metazoa > Mollusca > Bivalvia > Lucinida > Lucinidae > Ctena > Ctena decussata. The sequence continues at coordinate 67,068,392 of OZ022507.1, forward strand.
GTAGAAGTGGTGGTAGTAGGAGCTGCTGTAGAAGTAGTGGTAGTAGGAGCTGCTGTAGAAGTAGTGGTAGTAGGAGCTTCTGTAGAAGTAGTTGTAGTAGGCGATGCTGTAGAAGTAGTGGTAGTAGGAGCTGCTGTAGAAGTAGTTGTAGTAGGAGCTGCTGTAGAAGTAGTTGTAGTAGGAGCTGCTGTAGAAGTAGTTGTAGTAGGAGCTGCTGTAGAAGTAGTTGTAGTAGGAGATGCTTTAGGAGTAGTGGTAGTAGGAGCTGCTGTAGAAGTAGTGGTAGTAGGAGCTGCTGTAGAAGTAGTTGTCGTAGGAGATGCTGTAGAAGTTGAGGTAGCAGAAGCTGCTGTTGTAGTAGTAGTAGTAGCTACTGTGGAAGTAGTTGTAGTAGGATCTGCTGTTGAAGTTGTGGTAGTAGTTGCTGCTGTAGAAGTTGAGGTAGGAGAAGCTGCTGTTGTAGTAGTAGTAGGAGCTACTGTGGAAGTAGTGGTAGTAGGAGCTGCTGTAGAAGTAGTGGTAGTAGGAGCTGCTGCAGAAGTAGTGGTAGTAGGAGCTGCTGTAGAAGTAGTGGTAGTAGGAGAATCTGTAGAAGTAGTGGTAGTAGGAGCTGCTGTAGAAGATGTGGTAGTAGGAGCTTCTGTAGAAGTAGTTGTAGTAGGAGATGCTGTAGGAGTAGTGGTAGTAGGAGCTGCTGTAGAAGTAGTGGTAGTAGGAGCTGCTGTAGAAGTAGTTGTATTAGGAGATGCTGTTGAAGTTGTGGTAGTAGGAGCTGCTGTAGAAGTTGGGGTAGGAGAAGCTGCTGTTGTAGTAGTAGTAGGAGCTACTGTAGAAGTAGTTGTAGTAGGATATGCTGTTGAAGTTATGGTAGTAGTGGCTGCTGTAGAAGTTGAGGTAGGAGAGGCTGCTGTTGTAGTAGTAGTAGGAGCTACTGTGGAAGTAGTTGTAGTAGGAGCTGCTGTAGAAGTTGTGCTAGTAGGAGATGCTGTAGAAGTGGTGGTAGTATGAGCTACTGTAGAAGTAGTGGTAGTAGGAGAAGCTGTAGAAGTAATGGTAGTAGGAGCTTCTGTAGAAGTAGTTGTAGAAGGAGATGCTGTAGGAGTAGTGGTAGAAGGAGCTGCTGTAGAAGTAGTGGTAGTAGGAGATGCTGTAGAAGTAGTTGTAATAGGAGCTTCTGTAGAAGTAGTTGTAGTAGGAGATGCTGTAGGAGTAGTGGTAGAAGGAGCTGCTGTAGAAGTAGTGGTAGTAGGAGCTGCTGTAGAAGTAGTGGTAGTAGGAGCTTCTGTAGAAGTAGTTGTAGTAGGCGATGCTCTAGAAGTAGTGGTAGTAGGAGCTGCTGTAGAAGTAGTTGTAGTAGGAGCTTCTGTAGAAGTAGTTGTAGTTAGAGATGCTGTAGAAGTTGTGGTAGTAGGAGCTGCTGTAGATGTAGTGGTAGTAGGAGCTGCTGTAGAAGTAGTGGTACTAGGAGCTGCTGTAGAAGAAGTAGTTGTAATAGGAGCTGCTGTAGAAGATGTTGTAGTAGGAGCTGCTGTATAAGTAGTGGTAGTAGGAGCTGCTGTATAAGTTGTGGTAGTAGGAGCTGCTGTAGAAGTAGTGGTAGTAGGAGCTTCTGTAGAAGTAGTTGTAGTACGCGATGCTGTAGAAGTAGTTGTAGTAGGAGCTGTAGTAGAAGTAGTTGTAGTAGGATCTGCTGTTGAAGTAGTGGTAGTAGGAGCTTCTGTAGAAGCAGTTGTAGTAGGAGATGCTGTAGGAGTAGTGGTAGTAGGAGATGCTGTAGAAGTAGTGGTAGTAGGAGCTGCTGTAGAAGTAGTGGTAGTAGGAGCTGCTGTAGAAGTAGTTGTAGTAGGAGATGCTGTAGAAGTTGTGGTAGTAGGAGCTGCTGTAGAAAATGAGGTAGCAGAAGCTGCTGTTGTAGTAGTAGTAGGAGCTACTGTGGAAGTAGTTGTAGTAGGAGCTGCTGTAGAAGTTGTGCTAGTAGGAGATGCTGTAGAAGTGGTGGTAGTAGGCGCTGCTGTAGAAGTAGTGGTAGTAGGAGCTGCTGTAGAAGTAGTTGTAGTAGAAAATGCTGTAGAAGTTGTGCTAGTAGGAGCTGCTGTAAAAATTGAGGTAGCAGAAGCTGCTGTTGTAGTAGTAGTAAGAGCTACTGTGGAAGTAGTTGTAGTAGGATCTGCTGTTGAAGTTGTGGTAGTAGTGGCTGCTGTAGAAGTTGAGGTAGGAGAAGCTGCTGTTGTAGTAGTAGTAGTAGGAGCTATTGTGGAAGTAGTTGTAGTAGGAGCTGCTGTAGAAGTTGTGCTAGTAGGAGATGCTGTAGAAGTGGTGGTAGTAGGAGCTGCTGTAGAAGTAGTGGTAGTAGGAGCTGCTGTAGAAGTAGTGGTTGTAGGAGCTTCTGTAGAAGTAGTTGTACTAGGCGATGCTGTAGAAGTAGTGGTAGTAGGAGCTGTTGTAGAAGTAGTGGTAGTAGGAGCTGTTGTAGAAGTAGTGGTAGTAGGAGCTGCTGTAGAAGTAGTTGTATTAGGAGATGCTGTAGAAGTTGTGGTAGTAGGAGCTGCTGTAGAAGTTGAGGTAACAGAAGCTGCTGTTGTAGTAGTAGTAGGAGCTACTGTGGAAGTAGTTGTAGTAGGAGCTGCTGTAGAAGTTGTGCTAGTAGGAGATGCTGTAGAAGTGGTGGTAGTAGGCGCTGCTGTAGAAGAAGTGGTAGTAGGAGATGCTGTAGAAGTAGTGGTAGTAGGAGCTTCTGTAGAGGTAGTTGCAGTATGAGCTGCTGTAGAAGTAGTGGTTGTAGGAGCTGCTGTAGAAGTAGTGGTAGTAGGAGCTGCTGTAGAAGTAGTGGTAGTAGGAGCTGCTGTAGAAGTAGTGGTAGTGGGATATGCTGTAAAAGTAGTTGTAGTAGGATCTGCTGTAGAAGTAGTGGTAGTAGGAGCTTCTGTAGAAGCAGTTGTAGTAGGAGCTGCTGTAGAAGTTGTGCTAGTAGGAGATGCTGTAGAAGTGGTGGTAGTAGGAGCTGCTGTAGAAGTAGTGGTAGTAGGAGATGCTGTAGAAGTAGCTGTAGTAGGAGATGCTGTAGGAGTAGTGGTAGTAGGAGCTGCTGTAGAAGAAGTGGTAGTAGGAGCTTCTGTAGAAGTAGCTGTAGTAGGAGATGCTGTAGGAGTAGTGGTAGTAGGAGCTGCTGTAGAAGTAGTGGTAGTAGGAGCTGCTGTAGAAGTAGTTGTAGTAGGAGCTTCTGTAGAAGTAGTTGTAGTTAGAGATGCTGTAGAAGTTGTGGTAGTAGGAGCTGCTGTAGAAGTAGTGGTAGTAGGAGCTTCTGTAGAAGTAGTGGTACTAGGAGCTGCTGTAGGAGAGGTAGTTGTAGTAGGAGCTGCTGTAGAAGTAGTTGTAGTAGGATCTGCTGTAGAAGTAGTAGTAGTAGGCGCTGCTGTAGAAGTAGTGGTTGTAGGAGCTGCTGTAGAAGTAGTGGTAGTAGGAGCTGCTGTAGAAATAGTGGTAGTAGGAGATGCTGTAGAAGTAGTGGTAGTAGGAGATGCTGTAGAAGTAGTGGTAGTAGGAGCTTCTGTAGAAGTAGTTGTAGTAGAAGATGCTGTAGGAGTAGTGGTAGTAGGAGATGATGTAGAAGTAGTGGTACTAGGAGCTGCTGTAGAAGTAGTGGTAGTAGGAGCTGCTGTAGAAGTAGTTGTAGAAGGAGATGCTGTAGAAGTTGTGGTAGTTGGAGCTGCTGTAGAAGTTGAGGTAGCTGAAGCTGCTGTTGTAGTAGTAGTAGGAGCTACTGTGGAAGTAGTTGTAGTAGGAGCTGCTGTAGAAGTTGTGCTAGTAGGAGATGCTGTAGAAGTGGTGGTAGTAGGCGCTGCTGTAGAAGTAGTTGTTGTAGGACCTGCTGCAGAAGTAGTGATACTAGGAGCTGCTGTAGAAGTAGTGGTTGTAGGAGCTGCTGTAGAAGTAGTGGTAGTAGGAGCTGCTGTAGAAGTAGTGGTTGTAGGAGCTGCTGTAGAAGTAGTGGTAGTATGAGCTGCTGTAGAAGTAGTGGTAGTAGGAGCTGCTGTAGAAGTAGTGGTAGTGGGATATGCTGTAGAAGTGGTTGTAGTAGGATCTGCTGTAGAAGTAGTGGTAGTAGGAGCTTCTGTAGAAGCAGTTGTAGTAGGAGCTGCTGTAGAAGTTGTGCTAGTAGGCGATGCTGTAGAAGTGGTGGTAGTAGGAGCTGCTGTAGAAGTAGTGGTAGTAGGAGATGCTGTAGAAGTAGTGGTAGTAGGAGCTTCTGTAGAAGTAGCTGTAGTAGGAGATGCTGTAGGAGTAGTGGTAGTAGGAGCTGCTGTAGAAGTAGTGGTAGTAGGAGCTTCTGTAGAAGTAGTTGTAGTAGGCGATGCTGTAGAAGTAGTGGTAGTAGGAGCTGCTGTAGAAGTAGTTGTAGTAGGAGCTTCTGTAGAAGTAGTTGTAGTTAGAGATGCAGTAGAAGTTGTGGTAGTAGGAGCTGCTGTAGAAGTAGTGGTAGTAGGAGCTGCTGTAGAAGTAGTGGTACTAGGAGCTGCTGTAGGAGAGGTAGTTGTAGTAGGAGCTGCTGTAGAAGTAGTTGTAGTAGGATCTGCTGTAGAAGTAGTAGTAGTAGGCGCTGCTGTAGAAGTAGTGGTTGTTGGACCTGCTGTAGGAGAGGTAGTTGTAGTAGGAGCTGCTGTAGAAGTAGTTGTAGTAGGATCTGCTGTAGAAGTAGTAGTAGTAGGCGCTGCTGTAGAAGTAGTGGTTGTAGGACCTGCTGTAGAAGTAGTGGTAGTAGGAGCTGCTGTAGAAGTAGTGGTTGTAGGAGCTGCTGTAGAAGTAGTGGTAGTAGGAGCTGCTGTAGAAATAGTGGTAGTAGGAGATGCTGTAGAAGTAGTGGTAGTAGGAGATGCTGTAGAAGTAGTGGTAGTAGGAGATGCTGTAGAAGTAGTTGTAGTAGAAGATGCTGTAGGAGTAGTGGTAGTAGGAGCTGCTGTAGAAGTAGTGGTACTAGGAGATGCTGTAGAAGTTGTGGTAGTTGGAGCTGCTGTAGAAGTTGAGGTAGCTGAAGCTGCTGTTGCAGTAGTAGTAGGAGCTACTGTGGAAGTAGTTGTAGTAGGAGCTGCTGTAGAAGTTGTGCTAGTAGGAAATGCTGTAGAAGTGGAGGTAGTAGGCGCTGCTGTAGAAGTAGTTGTTGTAGGACCTGCTGTAGAAGTAGTGGTACTAGGAGCTGCTGTAGAAGTAGTGGTTGTAGGAGCTGCTGTAGAAGTTGTGGTAGTAGGAGATGCTGTAGAAGTAGTGATAGTAGGAGATGCTGTAGAAGTAGTGGTAGTAGGAGCTTCTGTAGAAGTAGTTGTAGTAGGAGATGCTGTAGGAGTAGTGGTAGTAGGAGCTGCTGTAGAAATTGTGGTAGTAGGAGATGCTGTAGAAGTAGTTGTAGTAGGAGATGCTGTAGAAGTAGTGGTAGTAGGAGCTTCTGTAGAAGTAGTTGTAGTAGGAGATGCTGTAGGAGTAGTGGTAGTAGGAGCTGCTGTAGAAGTTGTGGTAGTAGGATATGCTGTAGAAGTAGTTGTAGTAGGAGATGCTGTAGAAGTAGTGGTAGTAGGAGCTGCTGTAGAAGTAGTGGTAGTAGGAGCTGCTGTAGAAGTAGTGGTAGTGGGATATGCTGTAGAAGTAGTTGTAGTAGGAGATGCTGTAGAAGTAGTGGTAGTAGGAGCTTCTGTAGAAGTAGTTGTAGTAGGAGATGCTGTAGGAGTAGTGGTAGAAGGAGCTGCTGTAGAAGTAGTGGTAGTAGGAGCTTCTGTAGAAGTAGTTGTAGTAGGAGATGCTGTAGGAGTAGTGGTAGTAAGAGATTCTGTGGAAGTAGCTGTAGCAGGATCTGCTGTAGAAGTTGTGCTAGTAGAAGATGCTGTAGAAGTGGTGGTAGTAGGAGCTGCTGTAGAAGTAGTGGTAGTAGGAGCTGCTGTAGAAGTAGTGGTGATAGGAGCTTCTGTAGAAGTAGTTGTAGTAGGCGATGCTGTAGAAGTAGTGGTAGTAGGAGCTGCTGTAGAAGTAGTTGTAGTAGGAGCTGCTGTAGAAGTAGTGGTAGTAGGAGCTGCTGTAGAAGTAGTGGTGATAGGAGCTTCTGTAGAAGTAGTTGTAGTAGGCGATGCTGTAGAAGTAGTGGTAGTAGGAGCTGCTGTAGAAGTAGTTGTAGTAGGAGCTGCTGTAGAAGTTGTTGTAGTAGGAGATGCTGTAGGAGTAGTGGTAGTAGGAGCTGCTGTAGAAGTAGTGGTAGTAGAAGCTGCTGTAGAAGTAGTGGTAGTTGGAGCTTCTGTAAAATTAGTTGTAGTAGGAGCTGCTGTAGAAGTAGTTGTAGTTAGAGATGCTATAGAAGTTGGGGTAGTAGGAGCTGCTGTAGAAGTAGTGGCAGAAGGAGCTGCTGTAGAAGTAGTTGTAGTAGGAGATGCTGTAGGAGTAGTGGTAGTAGGAGCTGCTGTAGATGAAGTGGTAGTAGGAGCTGCTGTATAAGTATTGGTAGTAGGAGCTTCTGTAGAAGTAGTTGTAGTAGGCGATGCTGTAGAAGAAGTGGTAGTAGGAGCTGCTGTAGAAGTAGTTGTAGTAGGATCAGCTGTAGAAGTAGTTGTAGTTAGAGATGCTGTAGAAAGTGGGGTAGTAGGAGCTGCTGTAGAAGTAGTGGTAGTAGGAGCTGCTGTAGAAGTAGTGGTACTAGGAGCTGCTGTAGAAGTTGTGGTAGTAGTGGCTGCTGTAGAAGTTGAGGTAGGAGAGGCTGCTGTTGTAGTAGTAGTAGGAGCTACTTTAGAAGTAGTTGTAGTAGGATCTGCTGTTGAAGTAGTGGCTGCTGTAGAAGTTGAGGTAGGATGGGCTGCTGTTGTAGTAATAGTAGGAGCTACTGTGGAAGTAGTTGTAGTAGGAGCTGCTGTAGAAGTTGTGCTAGTAGGAGATGCTGTAGAAATGGTGGTAGTAGGAGCTACTGTTGAAGTAGTGGTAGTAGGAGATGCTGTAGAAGTAGTGGTAGTAGGAGCTTCTGTAGAAGTAGTTGTAGTAGGAGATGCTGTAGGAGTAGTGGTAGAAGGAGCTGCTGTAGAAGTAGTGGTAGTAGGAGCTGCTGTAGAAGTAGTGGTAGTAGGAGCTGCTGTAGAAGTAGTTGTAGTAGGCGATGCTGTAGAAGTAGTGGTAGTAGGAGCTGCTGTAGAAGTAGTTGTAGTAGGAGCTTCTGTAGAAGTAGTTGTAGTTAGAGATGCTGTAGAAATTGTGGTAGTAGGAGCTGCTGTTGAAGTAGTGGTAGTAGGAGCTGCTGTAGAAGTAGTGGTACTAGGAGCTGCTGTAGAAGAGGTAGTTGTAGTAGGAGCTGCTGTAGAAGTAGTTGTAGTAGGATCTGCTGTAGAAGTAGTAGTAGTAGGCGCTTCTGTAGAAGTAGTGGTTGTAGGACCTGCTGTAGAAGTAGTGGTACTAGGAGCTGCTGTAGAAGTAGTGGTTGTAAGAGCTGCTGTAGAAGTAGTGGTAGTAGGAGCTGCTGTAGAAGTAGTGGTAGTAGGAGTTGCTGTAGAAGTAGTGGTAGTAGGAGCTGCTGTAGAAGTAGTGGTAGTAGGAGATGCTGTAGAAGTAGTGGTAGTAGGAGATGCTGTAGAAGTAGTGGTAGTAGGAGCTTCTGTAGAAGTAGTTGTAGTAGGAGATGCTGTAGGAGTAGTGGTAGTAGGAGATGCTGCAGAAGTAGTGGTAGTAGGAGCTGCTGTAGAAGTAGTGGTAGTAGGAGCTGCTGTAGAAGTAGTTGTAGTAGGAGATGCTGTAGAAGTTGTAGTAGTAGGAGCTGCTGTAGAAGTTGAGGTAGCAGAAGCTGCTGTTGTAGTAGTAGTAGGAGCTACTGTAGAAGTTGTGGTAGTAGGAGCTGCTGTAGAAGTTGTGCTAGTAGGAGGTGCTGTAGAAGTGGTGGTAGTAGGCGCTGCTGTAGAAGTAGTGGTAGAAGGAGATGCTGTTGAAGTAGTGGTAGTAGGAGCTTCTGTAGAGGTAGTTGTAGTAGGAGCTGCTGTAGAACTAGTGGTTGTAGGAGCTGCTGTAGAAGTAGTGGTAGTAGGAGATGCTGTAGAAGTAGTGGTAGTAGGAGCTGCTGTAGAAGTAGTGGTAGTAGGAGCTGCTGTAGAAGTAGTGGTAGTGGGATAATCTGTAGAAGTAGTGGTAGTAGGAGATGCTGTAGAAGTAGTGGTAGTAGGAGCTTCTGTAGAAGTAGTGGTAGTAGGAGATCCTGTAGAAGTAGTGATAGTAGGAGCTGCTGTAGAAGTAGTGGTAGTAGGCGCTGCTGTAGAAGTAGTGGTAGTAGGGGCTGCTGTAGAAGTAGTTGTCGTAGGAAATGCTGTAGAAGTTGTGGTAGTAGGAGCTGCTGTAGAAGTTGAGGTAGCAGAAGCTGCTGTTGTAGTAGTAGTAAGAGCTACTGTGGAAGGAGTTGTAGTAGGATCTGCTGTTGAAGTTGTGGTAGTAGTGGCTGCTGTAGAAGTTGAGGTAGGAGAAGCTGCTGTTGTAGTAGTAGTAGGAGCTACTGTAGAAGTAGTTGTAGTAGGATCTGCTGTTGAAGTTGTGGTAGTGGCTGCTGTACAAGTTGAGTAAGGAGAAGCTGCGATTGTAGTTGTAGTGGGAGCTACTGTGGAAGTAGTTGTAGTAGGAGCTGCTGTAGAAGTTGTGCTAGTAGGAGATGCTGTAGAAGTGGTGGTAGTAGGAGCTGCTGTAGAAGTAGTGGTAGTAGGAGATGCTGTAGAAGTAGTGGTAGTAGGAGCTTCTGTAGAAGTAGTTGTAGTAGGAGATGCTGTAGGAGTAGTGGTAGTAGGACCTGCTGTAGAAGTAGTGGTAGTAGGACCTGCTGTAGAAGTAGTGGTAGTAGGAGCTTCTGTAGAAGTAGTTGTAGTTGGCGATGCTGTAGAAGTAGTTGTAGTAGGAGCTGCTGTAGAAGTAGTTGTAGTTAGAGATGCTGTAGACGTTGCGGTAGTAGGAGCTGCTGTAGAAGTAGTGGTAGTATGAGCTGCTGTAGAAGTAGTGGTACTAGGAGCTGCTGTAGAAGAAGTAGTTGTAGTAGGAGCTGCTGTAGAAGTAGTTGTGTGATCTGCTGTAGAAGTAGTAGAAGTAGGCGCTGCTGTAGAAGTAGTGGTTGTAGGACCTGCTGTAGAAGTAGTGGTACTAGGAGCTGCTGTAGAAGAAGTGGTTGTAGGAGCTGCTGTAGAAGTAGTGGTAGTAGGAGCTGCTGTAGAAGTAGTGGTAGTAGTAGCTGCTGTAGAAGTAGTGGTAGTAGGAGCTGCTGTAGAAGTAGTGGTAGTAGGAGCTTCTGTAGAAGTAGTTGTACTAGGCGATGCTGTAGAAGCAGTGGTAGTAGGAGCTGCTGTAGAAGTAGTTATAGTAGGAGCTGCTGTAGAAGTAGTTATAGTTAGAGATGCTGTAGAAGTTGGGGTAGTAGGAGCTGCTGTAGAAGTAGTGGTAGTAGGAGCTGCTGTAGACGTAGTGGTACTAGGAGCTGCTGTAGAAGTAGTTGTAGTAGGAGATGCTGTAGGAGTATTGGTAGTAGGAGCTGCTGTAGAAGAAGTGGTAGTAGGAGCTGCTGTAGAAGTAGTTGTAGTAGGAGCTGCTGTAGAAGTAGTTGTAGAAGGCGATGCTGTAGAAGTAGTGGTAGTTGGAGCTGCTGTAGAAGTAGTGGTAGAAGGAGCTGCTGTAGAAGTAGTGGTACTAGGAGCTGCTGTAGAAGAAGTAGTTGTAGCAGGAGCTGCTGTAGAAGTAGTTGTAGTAGGAGCTGCTGTAGAAGTTGTGCTAGTAGGAGATGCTGTAGAAGTAGTGGTTGTAGGACCTGCTGTAGAAGTAGTGGTACCAGGAGGTGCTGTAGAAGTAGTGGTTGTAGGAGCTGCTGTAGAAGTAGTGGTAGTAGGAGCTGCTGTAGAGGTAGTGGTAGTAGGAGATTCTGTAGAAGTTGTGGTAGTAGGAGCTGCTGTAGAAGTTGAGGTAGGAGAAGCTGCTGTTGTAGTAGTAGTAGGAGCTACTGTGAAAGTAGTTGTAGTAGGATCTGCTGTTGAAGTTGTGGTAGTAGTGGCTGCTGTATAAGTTGAGGTAGGAGAAGCTGCTGTTGTTGTAGTAGTAGGAGCTACTGTAGAAGTAGTTGTAGTAGGATCTGCTGTTGAAGTTGTGGTAGAAGTGGCTGCTGTAGAAGTTGAGGTAGGAGAAGCTGCTGTTGAAGTAGTAGTGGGAGGTACTGTGGAAGTAGTTGTAGTAGGAGCTGCTGTAGAAGTTGTGCTAGTAGGAGATGCTGTAGAAGTGGTGGTAGTAGGAGCTGCTGTAGAAGTAGTGGTCGTAGGAGATGCTGTAGAAGTAGTGGTAGTAGGAGCTTCTGTAGAAGCAGTTGTAGTAGGAGATGCTGTAGGAGTAGTGGTAGTAGGAGTTGCTGTAGAAGTAGTGGTAGTAGGAGCTTCTGTAGAAGTAGTGGTAGTAGGAGCTTCTGTAGAAGTAGTTGTAGTAGGCGATGCTGTAGAAGTAGTGGTAGTAGGAGCTGCTGTAGAAGTAGTTGTAGTAGGAGCTGCTGTAGAAGTAGTTGTAGTTAGAGATGCTGTAGAAGTTGGGGTAGTAGGAGCTGCTGTAGAAGTTGTGGTAGTATGAGCTGCTGTAGAAGTAGTGGTACTAGGAGCTGCTGTAGAAGAAGTAGTTGTAGTAGGAGCTGCTGTAGAAGTTGTGGTAATAGAAGCTGCTGTAGAAGTAGTAGTAGGCACTGCTGTAGAAGTAGTGGTTGTAGGACCTGCTGTAGAAGTAGTGGTACTAGGAGCTGCTGTAGAAGTAGTGGTTGTAGGAGCTGCTGTAGAAGTAGTGGTAGTAGGAGCTGCTGTAGAAGTAGTGGTAGTAGGAGCTGCTGTAGAAGTAGTGGTAGAAGGAGATGCTGTAGAAGTAGTGGTAGTAGGAGCTTCTGTAGAAGTAGTTGTAGTAGGAGATGCTGTAGGAGTAGTGGTAGTAGGAGCTGCTGTAGAAGTAGTGGTAGTAGGAGCTGCTGTAGAAGTAGTGGTAGAAGGAGATGCTGTAGAAGTAGTGGTAGTAGGAGCTGCTGTAGAAGTAGTGGTAGTAGGAGATGCTGTAGAAGTAGTGGTAGAAGGAGATGCTGTAGAAGTAGTGGTAGTAGGAGCTTCTGTAGAAGTAGTTGTAGTAGGAGATGCTGTAGGAGTAGTGGTAGTAGGAGCTGCTGTAGAAGTAGTGGTAGTAGGAGCTGCTGTAGAAGTAGTGGTAGTAGGAGCTGCTGTAGAAGTTGTGGTAGTAGGAGCTGCTGTAGAAGTAGTGGTGGTAGAAGCTGCTGTAGAAGTAATGGTAGTAAAAGCTGCTGTGGCAGTAGTTGTAGTAGGAGCTGCTGTAGAAGTAGTTGTAGTAGGAGCTGCTGTAGAAATAGTTGTAGTTAGAGATGCTGTAGTAGTAGTGGTAGTAGGAGCTGCTGTAGAAGTTGGGGTAGTAGGAGCTGCTGTAGAAGTAGTGGTACTAGGAGCTGCTGTAGAAGAAGTAGTTGTAGTAGGAGCTGCTGTAGAAGTAGTTGTAGTAGGATCTGCTGTAGAAGTAGTAGTAGTAGGCGCTGCTGTAGAAGAAGTGGTTGTAGGACCTGCTGTAGAAGTAGTGGTACTAGGAGCTGCTGTAGAAGTAGTGGTGGTAGGAGCTGCTGTAGAAGTAGTGGTAGTAGGAGCTGCTGTAGAAGTAGTAATAGTAGGAGCTGCTGTAGAAGTAGTGGTAGTAGGAGCTGCTGTAGAAGTAGTGATACTAGGAGCTGCTGTAAAAGTAGTTGTAGTAGGAGCTGCTGTAGAAGTAGTGGTAGTAGAAGCTGCTATAGAAGTGGTAGTGGTAGTAGGCGCTGCTGTAGTAGTAGTGGTGGTAGTAGGAGCTGCCGTAGAAGCAGTAGTCGGAACAGCTGTAGTAGTGGTGGTACTAGGAGCTGCTGTAGTAGTAGTGGCGGGAGGAGCCGCTGTAGTAGTAGTTGTAGTTGGATCTGCTGTAGTGGTAGTAGTTGCATAAATTACTTTATTGTGTCCTGTTATAACATAAGAAATTCGTATAACCATGATAGAGCTCCAGATATAGAGGATTTTTAAGATGTTTTGGAGACAATTCTTTTAATTCCTTTTAATTTCTCATCAAACAGACCCTCATTAAAACCGTCACGGCGAGACTTGTCTAATGAGAGGTCACAACCTATGTGTTTAGGAGAAATATTGAAAATTATATTTGAAAATTATTCCATTTACCCCTTCTTATCTGGAGCACTGTGTTATAAGGTTTGTAGAAAATGTATTTATCATATGACGTCGCATCTGAGAATGTAATAAAGCCATGCATTTAAATTGATAATCCACTAGTGGATTAAATATGCAAATTACGTTTTAGTGCAATTTTTGCTAATAAAATGCGATTTTAGTGTCATATGATAAATAGAATCTTGCATTCGTGCTCCTGTATTATTGAATTTATTAAACGAGTTGGGGGAAAAAGATAAGATGCGAGGCTTTGCCGAGTATCTTATCGGTTTTTCCCAACTCGTTTAATAAATTCCTATTGGCTCCTGATAAGAAACTCTGGAAATATTAAGGTTTGAAAGAAGAACGAAAAAGTATATCTTTATTCCGTCCAGAATTATGAATTTCAGATAAATTCCAGTCAGTTGTCAGTTTAAGGGACCGACCATTTGATATTCTGTGGGGTGGGGGTTAGTGGGGGGGGGGGGGGGGGGGGGGCTGGTATTCTTGGTGGAGGCACGACATTTTATTTCACTGGCCTATGGAAAAAATTTCTTCTCTTTTTTTATTTATGTTTTTTACAAACTAACTCAAACAGGTTATTCTTTTTAATTTTATAGGCTAAACTATCAATCAGATCCTTGTTTACTTGACCTTAACATCCTTTTATTTTACCCACATCAGTAATTTTACACATTTTTTTCTCACAAAAAAAACATGGTGGTCTGTAACCAGGCTAAGGGCATGGCTTAGCTTGCTTTTGCAAACCAGTGCCTGGAGCATGTTACTCTCTTCATCTAAGGTACATATACAAACATGTCTGTATGAGCTTGGCAAAAAATTAGGCCTTAAATTAGGGATATTTTCGCCAAAAATTAGAGCTATTTTCGTCGAGTTTTAGGGCTCACATCAGGAATTTAAGTGTTGTTTTTTTTCTAGCCCTATATCATATGCCCAAACATGCTTTATTCGCACTTTAGAAAGTTTGGTAAACAATTACTCAGTACTGATAGAGTCACATTATACATGAATTTCAGCTAATAAAATGGCTAAAAGTTCTGTGCTAAGAAGTTAACAAAGGGGCGTGTGGGGGCAACGCCCCCCCCCCCCCCCCCCCCCGCGAAGCCAAAGCAATTTCCCAATTTTAACGGCAATTTTAAAATTTTAAGACTGGAAACAATTTAGAAACTCCAGGGATGATGAGAAAAAATAAGGGCTCTTTTAGGATTTTTGCCTCTTAGAGTGTTTATTTTGCCATAATGGCTTTGTCTCCCATAAGCTAGTGATTCTTTTGCATTTCAGTTTTAGTGGAAACATTTACTTAGTAAGGCGGCAGGTCAATAATACATGTGAGCCGCGACACAAGAAAACCAACAATGTGGTTGTGCGTCCAGCGCAGACTCAGATCAGCCTGGGCATCCACGCAGTCTGATCAGACTATTCGCTAAGCGCTTAAAGAGCAGCTAAGGGCCTAAGCTACCTTCATGCGGACAGCGAAGACTCTGATCAGACTGGGCGGATGCCCAGGCTGATCTGAGTCTGCGCTGGGCGCACAACCACATTGTTGGTTTTCTCGTGTCGCGGCTCATGTATGTGAATGTTGTATAAGATTCATTTGTAAATGTATACACAATGCGGCCCCGCTGGTGTAAAACAATTGTAGATAATATTAAAATATTAATATGGGGGGTCTTGGGACTGCGTCCCCCAAACGCCAGAGACATCATTAAACCTCAATTCAAGTAGAATTATCTGCAGACTTTTTTTTGAAATTTTGGATGGAGCCAGGTTATTTTTTTCACTTACTTTTGAGGCTAGATTGTTTTTTTCAAATCCCCTTATGAGCCAGTTTATTTTATTTTTGCACATCCAAAGACAGGGATTTTTTAAAAAAAATAAACCACCCCCCTCCCCCGCTCCCACCCCCCAGAATATCAAATGGTCGCTCCCTAAGTAGAATAGGTAAGAAAAAAACTTTGTGCTTCCTGGGGCCGTATTCATAAAACGACTTAAGTGGTTGCTATGTTGTTGCTAAGGCTAAATTTCTTTGAAGGAGATTCCCTACAACTATGACATTTGCTCTGGAGGAACAGTCTTACAAAGACTGTTCCTCCAGACCAAATTTCATAGTTGTAGGGCATCTCCTTTATAGATATTTGGCCTTAGCAACCGCATAGCAACGACTTAAGTGGCTTTATGAATACGGCCCCTGTTTGCTTCTCTCGTCTACTCTTAAAAAATAATATACTCATAAGGAGAGCAAATTCTTTTCTTGTACAGTTAAACCACATTGAAAAGGGAAACAAAAAAGGGGAAAATGGCGGAGTTGCTTCCGTTGAAAGTGTACCCGTTCACCTTAATAACGTACTCGTATTAAAACATGCAAGTAGCTTATAGGTTGTCTTATGCCACTATTAACACCGAAGTCTCTAAACAGCCTGCACAAAGTCTCAAACTGATCAGACTTCAGTGTTAACAACATAGAAGCATGCTTGGTGCAGACCGGGGGGGGGGGGGGGGGGGGGGGCGGGGCGAACAGGACATTTATCATACAGCGCGGATGTAAGGGTGACATGAGTGTTACGGAAGTCATGTTCCCCAAATCGGCTGAAAAGTCGGAGTAGGATCATATGTAACTGGGACAACTCCTACGCCATAGCGCAGATGTCGGAACTATCCATTGGACGGCAAAAAAAAAATAAAAATAAAGTAAAAAAAAAATAAAAAAATAAATAATAATAATAAAAAAATCAATGCATTCTATCATCAATACCAATGCTTAAGCATTATAAAACACTAATTTTAAATTGATTTCGAGTAAGCACCGCACAAATCGAACGCAGCTGTATATGCTCCAAAACGCACATTAATGTTTATAAAATCTGCAACTTTGTAATTGTGTATTCGCCAAATACTTTTAGTGTTACAAAACGTGAGATTGGTGTAACAGACAAGTCACAAACAGTACCATAAAACGATTTTTTTTCTTCCCAAAATGTGCATTTTGGAACATGTACGTCTATGTTCGCTTTGCTCAGTTGTTACTCAAACTCGGTTAAAGTTTCCTGATTTTACGATGGTTAATCATTGGTGTTGTAGATGTTGTTGTTCCAATCATTGGTATTGATAACAGAATACATTTACTTCCGCCGAAAGTTACAATACAATTGTTGTTATCCCTTAATATCATCTATAATTGAGTCGCGACACGAGAAAACCGACAAAATGGCTGTGCGCCCAGCGAAGACTCAGATCATCCTGGGCATCCCGCCCAGTATCATCAGAGTCACAAGTTGCCATGCGCACGTAATATTTTTAGTATTCTAAAATGCTACCTATCAGCGATAATGCTTTTACAATACAATATGCTAAACTTTTGGCGAAGAGTATAATAATTATTATAATGATTATTTATTTTAATTATATATGAAAATAACAGAATGGCGTGGCTCTATATTTTATATGTTTCTGGCGGGGTGGAAATTTAAAGACATCCTTCCCTTCCCTTCCCTAACCTCCCTCCCCCCTCCCTCTCCCCCACCCATCTACTCCCCACCAAATAAATGACAAGTAAATTATTCGTATAATTTGAAATGAAAAACATATTCTATTCATAATTTGTAAGGCCTATCTCGAACCATCATCTATTTTTCATATTTTTTATTTTTTCCATTGTTCATTCTAGTTCTTAGAATGCCTATCTTAACCTTCAGTCAAAATCTGAAAGCAGAATAGATCTATATTCGGAAGATATTAATTTTCGGGACAACTTCGGGACAACTTACGATTTTGCTCGATTTCAATAGGGAGCCGCGGTAGCTCAGTAGCTTAAGTGCCGGCCCGCTGACCTAGCGGTCCTGGGTTTGATTCCCGCTTGAGGAGAGAATCGGTTCAAATATAAACGGGATTCCATTTCATACATTCCTTCATTATCTGCCTCTCATCGTACTGATATGACTGAAATACTGTTGAAAAGGTAGTAAAATCGCAAGTAATCCATCCATCCATTGATTTCAATAAAACGTAACCAACGTACAAATACAGCTGCGGACAAAAGCGCTAGATTTGCTTATTCGTATTTTACATCGGCTCCCAGAAATAAATTCCAAAAACATTCCTGGTAAAGAACTATTCGGAATAGGTATTTCATGTCCGCCTGATTTGTATTTACTTAATATTAAATTTTGATATGATTTTTATGCTCAGAAAATACCACCCAGTATGCAAAATAAAGAAATCTGGCGCTGTGGACAAAACTGCTAGATTTGGAAAATATGGTATTTGGTTTGGTACATTCCCATGTCTGATTTCACAGTTCGAAATTTCAAAATAGGTATTGCATGCCAGTAAATTTTCTTCTCCACTTCTGCTTCGTATTGTTCTTTAGTGGTCCCTTGTTCTTCGTTGGGTTCCGCTTTTTAGTGCCAAAAATCTGAAAGTTACTTTTTTCTTGAATTGCTAAATCTTGAGTTTTCTTGGATAAGGAAAGGTTTAACTTGTTGGCATTCCGACGTTACATGACTTCACTCACATCGGTGAAAATTTTGCTGTTTTTTCAGCTCCGGTTATTAATTTAAGTGGAAATAACTAATTTGCATTGCAAGTGCGTTGCAACGTCCTATACAGCGTAAAATCTGACGTTGTTTGGAATTTCAAGACGGTGTGTATATTTTCATGTCTCATAAATGAAGAGTTGGTTTATATCTTCCAAATACTCAATAAATAACATTTCAAATGGTATAAAACCTATCACGTATGCTCGTCCATTAGACATACTGTAATAAGGGGAAATTATGAAGATGGCTTGTAAATGAAATCGTCACCAACATCTGACGTTACGTCATTAGAAACTGACTCCCACTGTGAGAACCAGGGGTCGTATTCATAAAGCCACTTAAGTCGTTGCTATGCGGTTGCTAAGACTAAATATCTATAAAAGAGATTCCCTACAACTATGAAATTTGGTCTGGAGGAACAGTCTTTGTAAGACTGTTCCTTCAGAGCAAATTTCATAGTTGTAGGGAATCTCCTTCATAGAAATTTAGCCTTAGCAACCACAGAAGTCGCTTTATGAATACGGCCCCTGGCTGATAAGCCTATCGAGGGGTTGTTAAGAGATAATTTCTTGAAAATGGCGAAACATTCTCATTAGTTACTAAAGGTATAAACCATAGAATTGTGAGAGGGGCTATTACTGATATAATCACGGGGATAATACCTGTCGACCGAGCCAGTCAATAAGTGGCCGTCGACCGAGCCAATCGCTACATCGGCCAATGGCAATCGGAACACCGCTCGGCCAATTCCGTGAATCTGATTCACGGAATTGGCAGAGCGGTGCTCCGATTGCGGCCAATGGGAAACAGAGACAACTCTGCGTTTCAGCTCCCACTGCACTCTTCTGCAGCGTTGATTTAAAAAATATTTGATTTCATATAATTGCATACATATTATGTACACAACATAATATGATATTAGGATTGGAAATATTTTTTTTAAATTAATGAATTTGTAAGTATCCTGTGTAGGCTGTCTAAAGAGGAGAGGGGATGATCCTCAAGTGCCACAGACAGAAAAAATATAACGATTACAGATCTATGCCATAAACTGGACAATATTTTTTCTGTATGCAAAAATATTTTTATTTCATATGCCATCAATGAATTCAAAAGCTTCTGAAAAATACATTTACATGCCCAAAATTACCTGGCTTTAGCAAAGACAATGTAACATGGGACGAAGAAAGGAAAAAGAAATGGCAGTCAGACGAATAGATGGGAAAACAATATTAACACTGAATTTAATGACGAGAATAGTTACAGAATTTCTGGTGAAAGAATTTCAGTTTGTTATACCATTGAAATACACTGTTTGCCATGCACAAGAACCAATGGCGTTATATAGCTGTTACCATAGCACTGAAGAGTTCCTATTGATGTCAATGTGACGTCATCGTGACGTCATTCTGTCGCACACGAGGCACAACATTTGGTAATTTCATAGTTGCTATGGTATTGTAATGTCATTGAAAAATTGTCGGAGCATGGCAAACAGTCATGCTCCGCCAATTTTTCAATGACATTCTTACAACAAAAACTTTAGATTTTCTCAGACAAATAATCATTCTCAAGTCATTTAATTCTGAACTTTTTATTGTAAAATTCAGTTTGTCCTGGGCAGGGATGTACTTTACCAGCACCACAAGGGCAGCTAAAAACATGATCAGGTTGGAAGCAGTAATCTTTTTAGCCGTAAACAGGGTTCTATTGAACACAGCCTTTCCTTATCACCCTCCCATCGCCCTGATATGACTGAAATACTGTTGAAAAGGACGTAAAATCACAAGTCATTCATCCATTCATCTATACAACATAGTACGGCACTTAATTTATTGTGGCTCGGAGCGGGTAGTAGTAGACTCACTCACTCTCTCTCTCTCTCTCTCTCTCTCTCTCTCTCTCTCTCTCTCTCTCTTCTCTCTCTCTCTCTCTCTCTCTCTCAACTTACCGGCGATTATTATGAGCATGGTAATCCCAAGTAGCAGCGTTTTGCTTTCCATTGTCGGACAGCAAAACCTGAAATAAATGAATAAATAAATAAATAGACGGTCAAATAAAATAAATGCCTAGTGATTTTTTTTATTAAGCTCACAGATCGGACATGTCCATTTCCGATGTCAGTGGAGCCCGGTCTGCTTCTAATTATTACAATTATTATTATTATTATTCACCTGGAATTCTCGTATGTATTGCAAATAAGCGGTAAACACGTGTAACTTCAGAGATTATCTTAAATTACTTGACTCGTATTAAACAAAATATGAGCCACGACACGACAAACCCAACAATGTGGTTGTGCACCCAGCACAGACTCGGATCAGCCTGGAGATCCGCCCAGTTTGATCAGAATTTTCGTTAAGTGCTCAAATGGTAGCTAAGGGTCTAAGCTACCTCAATGCGGACATTGAAGACTCTGATAAGACTGGGCGGATGCCCAGGCTGATCTGAGTCTGTGCTGGCCGCACAACCACATTGTTGGTTTTGTCGTGTTGTGGCTCAGTTTTAGTCCCCATTCTTTAAACTTAGTATTTTGGTAGCAATCGATCCTTTCTGGATGCTAAAATCATTTGAAATTGGGCATGAATTGAAATTTAATCATTAACAGTACATAGTTTATTTTTAATTAATTGACTTTTTAAGAGGTATTCAAATATGATTTAAACCATGAAAATTTAAGAATAAACTAATATATTTACATATAGAAAATGCAAATAAAAGATGCCAAAAACAAACAATGATTTAAGTAATCCTCTGAGCGGGACCTGCATGTAAGTTGATTTGATTTGATTTGTTGCTTAACGTCCACGGTAAACAGCTAAGGTCATGCCGGGGCGGTCATTTAACCTAATCCCACTATTCCTGGGCAGGTTTAGACCTCCGAAGCGGATAACCAGTACTAAGTGCACATACTTTCGCCAGTAACTGACAACTGCCCTTCTTGAATCGGCGGAAGGAGAAACGAAAGTATGTGGCCAGACCAGGTATCGAACCCAGGACCTCTGACTTATGAGTTAGGTGCCCCACCGATTGCGATACGCGGCCCCGCTCCATGTAAGTTAAATTATACAGCAAACATGACTTGATAATACCAAAACTTAGTGAAAATAAACACTTTGCATTTTTGTCGTTAAATAAAGGCCCCATTGCTCCATCAGCATGAAAAATTTTATCATGTGGTACCGCCGTAAGCTTCTCACTATAGTTTCGTCTATGTAAATGATCGCGATTTGTCAACTTTAAACAAATAAAACATCATTGAGTTTCAAACGAAAAAAGGTTTGAAAACTGATTTCGGTCATTTGACGTACTTTCGATTTCATAACCATGAATAAAATGGTAAAAATACAATGTACAGGGGTGGAGCCCCATTCACTGCTCTATTGCGTCGCTCAATGGGAAACCAGAAAAGAAAAATGTATTTTGGGGAGGTATTTGTAGTTTTCAAAAGCGTGCTTCCCATACTTTTTGCCAGTTATATGGATCAATATATGCACATCAACCCTTATTTTATCCCCAAACGTGACGATTGAAGCGCTTTTCATAGTGATTTGTGTTTAGACATGTTTAACACCGATAGCACTACGGATACTGTAAAAGAATGGCCAGTCTATAGTGTGCAATTTCTTGAAGATAAACGAACAAACACAGCGCTACAGAAAGCACAGTACTGAAACACGGATAGCTGAGCCGCGACACGAGAACACCAACAAAGTTATTGTGCGCCCAGCGTAGACTCAGATCAGCCTGGAGGTTGCTTAGACCCTTAGCTACCCTTTAAGCGCTTAGGGAAGATTCTGATCAGACTGAGCGGATGCCGAGACTGGTCTGAGTCTGCGCTGGGCGTACAACCACTTTGATGGTTTTCTAGTGTCGCGGCTCATATACAAACGTAGCCCTACACATTCTGTCGGTTCTCACAATGTTACATACAGCACGTTAAACTACAGTTGGTACTTCCAGTTCTTATTTTCTGTGCCTTGTTTGGTCGTGCATTTAACATTTTCACAGCAGAAATCATGAAAATAGTTTATACGATTACTCCTACGGAGACCAAGACGAAGGCTAGAAAGTCCTGAACCCAGTTCAAACATAAAACACATCGCCGGCCCAGAGAGGCAGCCCCGGATCCAGGGGTTGTGCTTTAGGGCTTGAACCCCGTTACGTGGGGCTCTAAGTCCAATACAATGCATGAATAAGAGCACCTGATGATAATTTGTGATGATATTCCATAAGGGTAGATTAAAATATATGTTGTGACATCTCATTGGAATCGCCTCAGCGAGGCGATTCCATTAAGATGCCATTACATATATTTGAAGGTAAGCATGATGTTATCTTGATTTTTCATCGAATGCTCTATTCTATCTTTGTATCTGGAACTCTGATTATGGTCTCTTCCTTTTTGCCTTTAGTCACACCAGTTCTCCAGAGAGAGCCCCGCCAGCTAGTTGTGGTCTAGATCCGGGCCTGAGAGGCTCGTATGTCAGAAGCAATGTACAACAAGATTTCTTCACAATGGAAACCTACTGGTATCGTGACATTAACTGAAGCAATAACGCTAGATCAGACAGATATTTAGATTTATGATTCATCGGAAGCAATGAAAGCAGGGTCACTTTGCCACCAATAAAAAGCAGTAGCAACATATACATGTAGGTCTATATTTTCTCAAGTGTCTAGCATTGCAAAGGGCGGAACTTCATGTGCGTTGGGGACAAGTCATACGTTGCGGGCTTTGATGTAGGTGTACTTGTGACAAGACTGTACATGATAGATGCAATCAATCTGTTATTTTCTATCTAATTCCTGCTCTACTTCTTTCTCTCTTTGGCGGCCACCTTGAGTTCAACCCAAACAACCCTTACACCCACCTATTCACAGAATTGCTCGTTATGAAATTTATGGTGAATGGGTACACTTCTATGTTTTTTTTTTTTTTTTCAGCCTTTACTGCAACGGGAAACAACACTTGTGACTTCCTGTTTGCTTTCCTGGTCGATTTACCCCTTCTTAAAAGGGGTCTACACTTAAAGGAAAGAGTTTGTTCCTATAGGAGCAAATTCTTAAAGGAAAGAATTTGTTCCTACAGGAGCAAATTCTTTCTTTTAAGAGTTGACCCCATTAAGAAGGGAAGCAAAATTGAAAATGTCAGAGTTGCTTCCCATGAAAGTGCACCTATTCACCTTTATGTCAACTATGTCGTTTGAAAATGTGGCTTTTTTAAACGAGCGACTAAATAAAACTCAGAACGAAGAAAAATGCCGTAGTGTCCAAGCTGGAACTCATAGAGGCGATTCTAAATGGATACCATAAAGTATAGTTCATTGGAACGGTTCAGAAAATATCTCAAATACGCACCAAGTACTCCTTTTTGTCTGAACCTCTGTTATGCTGTGCGTATGTATACATATATGTGTTAAATGTACGTAAGATTGGCGAATTAACATTTTAGCGCTCTTTGCCTTAACCAGTACAATCGCCAAAATGAAGTGACGTAACGTCAGATGTTGATGACAATAAGCGTAACGTCAGAAAGCGTCAGATTTTAAGCTCTGTTGCCAGTTCACTGCAACGGCCGCAGCGCATTACTTCAAAATTTAAATAAATATTCCATTAAATGTGAATTTAATTTCCAACTGCAGCTGCTAGAAGAATATATCGGAAGATATTAATTTTCGGGCCAACTTACGATTTTGCTCGATTTCAATAGGGAGCCCCGGTAGCTCAGTAGTTTAAGCGCTCGTCTGCTAACCAAGCGATCCCAGGTTTGATCCCCGCTTGAGATGAGAATCTTTTCAAATGTAAAAGGGGTTCCATTGCACACAGCCTTTCATTATCAACCTCTCATCGTCCTGATATTACTGAAATACTGTCAAAAAGTGACATAAAATCGCAAGTCATCCGTCCTTCCATTGATTTCAATAAAACGTAACCAACGTACAAATACAGTTGCGGACAAAAGCGCTAGATGTGCTTATTTGTAAATTACATCGGCTCTCCAAAATGAATTCCAAAATCATTCCTGGAAAAGAACTATTCGGAATAGGTACTTTATATCCGCCTGATTTATATTTGCTTTATATTAAAGTTTGATATAAATTTTATGCTCAGAAAATGCCACCCAGTATGCAAAATAAAGAAATCTGGCGTTGCGAACAAAACCGCTAGTTTTGGAAAATTTGGTATTTCTTTAAATCGGATCATACATTCCGAAGTCTGATTTCACAGTTCAAAAATTCCAAATAGGTATTGTATGCAAGTAAATTTTCAACTCTGCTTCTGCTGCGTCTTGTTCTTTTTTTAGCTGCTAAGTATCTGATGTTTACGCTTTTCTTGAATCGCTAAATCTTAAGTTTCTTTCTACATGGAAAGGCTTAACTTGTTGGCGTTCCGATGGTAGTTTACATTACTTCACTTGCATCCACGGTGAAACTTTTGTTGGTTTTTTAACTCTGGTTTGCAATTTAAGCTGAAATAAATAATTTGCATTGCTAGTGCGTTGCAACGTATTACTGCGTAAAACTGACGTTGTTTGGTATTTCAAGACAGTGTATTTATTTTTATGTCTCATAAATGAAGATTTTCTTTTTATCTTCCAAATACTCAATATACAACCTTTTAAATGGTATAAAATTTAGTATGTTTGCTCGTTCGTTAGATATACTGTATCAGGGAAAAATTATAAAGATGGCTTGAAAATGAAATTGTCACCAACACCTGACGTTACGTCAGTAACCGCCAAAAATAAGTGTTTTACAGAACCATCTGAAACTACAAATGAGCTGCAACACGAGAAAACCAACTAAGTGGTTGTGCGCCCAGCGCAGACTCAGATCAGCCTGGGCCCCCGCCTAGACTGATCAGTGTCTTCGCTGTCCGCATGGAGGTAGTTTAGACCCTTAGCTACCATTTGAGCACTTAACAAAGAGTCTGGTCAAATTGGCGGATGTCCAGGCTGCTCTGTGTTTGTGCTGTGCGCACAACCATTTTGTTCGTTTTCTAATGTCGCGGCTCAGTCATTAAGGTTCCCAAGAAAGGCCACGATAATAAAACACCCAACAAGCACACCGACAGAAGAAAAGATGAGAAAAAAAAAAAAAAAAAAAAAACAGGCAACAAAATTGAACAGCACATTTCACTCAGGATTAGGATTTTGGTTGGTTGGTTGTTTTGGGCTTAACGGCCCTTTGAGACCGTATTTCAGTCTATATCGGGCCTTCTCCCGGAGATGAGGAGAAACAAAAGAGAAATGATAGACGGGAGAAAAGATATCCAAACAACCCCCACTCGCACCTACTGCAAGCACAGTAGCACAGTAGGCCCTTGTCCTATTTTATCCAAATAAGTCGGACACCCCCCCGCACTGGAAGTTACAACCCGCACCGTCGCCCGACCACCATCCCCCAGAATTTTGAAGGGTTTGGGCGTTTCTATAAAAGAAAGTAAACAAAAGTCACTATTGTTTCCGTCGTTAGAAAATGGGGTGGGGGCTTGGGGGCGGAGAATAGTTAGTACAAAAGTTTTTCATCGTTCGCATTTGCTATATGACACGATTTTGTCAAAAATCCGCTGCAATATCCTCCTTATAGCCAATGAATACGCATTCTACATATATGTATACAGTCGAATCCAATCCTTACCAGTATACTTACCCGTTTTACAAGCACTAATTTATCCGCTTAATGCCAGATCGATTATCGGACTGGCATTGAGCGTATAAAATAATGTTGTTGTTTTTAATGACTGCTACGGATTGTATTATGTTTGCTATTGATCAGATCTGTAAATGTTTACATTCGAATATGTTTAGGATGATACGATACCTATGAAAACCTTTGGAGTCTGGTCTCACCATTCCGTGTGTCATATGACCTCTGGTATTCCGTTTGATCTCACATGTTTCAGAATATTTCACATTTTATTGGTTTAAGGAAGATTTGATAGACGTCATTTTTCTAAAGAAGTTAAAGACATACTCCCAGCGTTATTTTGGCGATTTTAGTACATGCTGGTAGGCAGTAGTAATGTTCAAGAATACAAAACAAAATATCAGATTATGAGCGATACAGTAAAAACTCATAAAGTGGAAGTGGAGTCAGAATCACCTCATCCCGTGCGCGGATGAGGAAGCTACCTAGACTGAAAGCTACCTAGAGTGACAAGTGATGTAGAAAGATTTTTGATTAGTAAATTAGTAAGATTACTAAATAAAAAAATATGAAATGTACTTTTTTCGAGGAACATAGAATTGCGTATGAAATTGAAAGCGTAACATATTTAGAGATTGTTACTGCCAGTTGAATTAAGGAACACAAATCTATTCGCTTCCCCCGGAGGAAAATCCCTTCAAAGCCTCAATGGGACCAACTCGACGTCGTGACGTCGCACCGTCATCGAAAGGACGTCATTTCGACGTTTTTGCCTATTTTAACATATTTGAGAAGTGAAAACGCAGATTTGTTTCTATTGATGTACCACAGCGGGCACATTACGTCAAATGACGTCGCGCTGACGTCGATGCGACGTCATTACGTCGCATCAACGTCAGAACGACGTCATTTCAACGTCATGTGCCTGCTGGGACAGGCTTAGCTTTGTCCTCGCCAGTAAGGTGCATTTTCCATAGCACGGCTCAAACACTGCGATTTATTTTTTACTACTGATATTTATTTATTCTATTATTTGATTTATGGATTTATTTGCGATATTATTTTATTTTATTGTTGTTATCGTCATTATTATTGGTTGGTTGGTTGGTTGGTTTGGGTTTAACGGCCCTTTGAGACAGTATCTCAGTCTATATCGGGCCGTCCCCTAGGCAGAGAGAGAGGGAGGGAAAAAAAGAGAGAAATGATCGACGAAAGAAAAACAAACCCCACCCGCACCTACTGCAAGCACAGTTGGCCCTTGCCCTACTACTATCCAAATTAGTAGGACGCCCGGCACTGAAAGTTATACACAGCACCACCGCACCACCCAACGATCCCCATTATTATGATTATTATCATAATCGTGATTATTTACGTTTGAGGCGATGAAATATGAAGAAAACGCTGGAGTATATCTTTAACTGTATAAGGAGCACTCTACAGACTTCTTTTGTTTGTTCCCGTTTCCTTGATCTGGTGATTCTGAAAACAAAACAAATAATTGTTGTGTTTTAATAATTTATTATGTTTAAATATGCACCACTGAATTGACAAAATAATCCTATCACATCTAAAAATTACTTTTTTATTTATTATTATTATCGTCAAATATTACGTAGTTGTTACGTAATATTTTCCAGGTAATTTTGATGGAACTCAAAATTGTTTCGGAATGTAGTGGAGTAACACAAGATAATTATTCCAGATCGTTTGTGGTGTAACAAAAATTTGTATAATAAACTCCTGCATAATATATCTTTTATGGCACTGAACACTTCTTGTTAAAGTAATAATATCCTGTTTTATCTATCCTTTGTTTTGGAATTATACTGACACGAAAACAGAGCATTATATAATTATGTTAATATATTATTGACGCTGTTCCCGCGCGGTCATCAAGTATCGGGTAGGTATCAGGAAGCAAATTACCATAAAAATTCTATGTAATTGGACAGATTGGTATGCGCAAACAGTGCAGAACCAGATCAGACTGCTCCTGCAGTCTGATCAGAGTCTACACTGTTTGTCATTCCAACTACATCTTTTGGATACATTACTGCACTGTAAAACCAAACTGTTCCCTTCTTACGACAATTACAGTTATTATTTCAGGCCTCCCGGCTTTTAGAAATTTACGGTACTGCGTGATGATACGTACAAGAAGGCCGTTTAATTGGGAATGCTTTAATAATTCATCACGCAGTTTCCTAGCAAGTACCTGTTTGCCTGGTAGCGATGACAATCAATTGTTTACAGGTTAAGGTGTTGTTCTTTGAGACGACCCGATATGCAATAGTATTTACGATTTACAGCACTCTTGGGCCCTCGTAGCCTAGTTAATGAGAGCGCTGAATCTTAAATATTAGGTCTCTTACCGAGCCTCGCTTTCGGGGCACAATGAGTAAAGCCATTTTTCTTTCAGGAGGTCAGGTGTTTTTTTTTTTTTTTTTTTCTCTCAGAAAATGCGAAGTTAACTATGAAATTCTCGCAGAAGCAACGTCTAAAAGAACGAGACTAACGTTAGAGTGGATATATTGACCGTACAGACGGACACCCTAAGTTCTAAATTACTTAAACCTACGAAGGAACTGAACTCTGACTGAGATTTACCCTTACATCCTAAACCTTTGCAGACAGTGTAGTTCCTGATGTGACGGCTCCTCTTGCATCTACACTTTTTGTCTCTTTTGTGATCGTGTTTTATTTATTAATAATGTGAATGGGTACAGGCCCTGTGGCTTTTGAGAAGATGTTTAAAATTGTCAAAATATGAGAGGTCTGGCAAGCGCCTCTTACACCTCAACCATGGCGCCTTTCCTTTTTGCCTTTCTTGAGAAGTGAAAAGTGAACAACGTTTACACTTCTCGAGAAAGGCAAAAACGAAAGACGCCATGGTTGAGTTGTAAGAGGTGCTTGGCTATGATGCAGAATGTCGCGGATTTGCATTTCTTTCGGGCCGATGACTAGAAAGCTCTAAACTCTGTCTGTCAAACCAGGGAAGGATATGAATGGGCTCCGTCGTTCATTGATACTCTGGGTCTCTAAACCCGCTGCTCTTACGGCCACAAGGCTATGGGAAACATTTACTTTTTTTTTACTTTCTTCTCAAAGAGGAGTCAACTCATAAAGAAATAAATTTTCTCCCGTTCCAGCATATTCTTTCCTTTAAGAGAGGACCCTGTGTTAGAAGGATCTCGTCGCCCAGCGAAGCAAACAGGAAGTCTCAAAAGTTGCCTCCCCACGCCCTTTGAAAAGATGGCTGAAAAACTTCGGGCGAACCCAAAGCCCTTAAGTATTTGGGAGGTCCAACGGTGAATAGTTTACAGGTAACACACCAAGAAGACATTCATGCACCAAGAGGGAAAAGGGTGGGAGACGAGGGTTGGACGACTAAGAGATATAGTCTCTTGATCTTACCAAGGAGACAAAATCGGAATTTTAATCCCCAGATAAGAAATAAGCGAAGAGGGAAATATAATCCAATCATAAAGAGAGATGTAGCTTGACTTAGCTGATCCTAGTGCATGGGATTTGGAATACTAAAAAATTATTCCAGGTGAATGAGGTCATTTGTTAGTGGGGAGCGGAGGCAAGCATTACGAAACATATTCTAACAAAATATGGAACATAAATGAATAAATAAGCAAAAATAGAAAATAGTTTATTTCCCTGTATGCCATCCTGCAAAAGTTGAATGTGTGCTAAAGTATTTGTTTTTTCCAATCAATATAGAGTACGACATTGTGATTTTAGTAAAACAATGATAAATAAATCGATCTTTGATGTAATAAATAATAAATAATTGGGGCTTCTTCCTGGTGTATTGTCATATCAATTGATTGCTCATGAAATTTCATGGCAACCAAAAAAAAAAAATCTTAATTGAGCCGCGACACGAAAAAATTAACAAAGTGGCATGTGCGCCCAGCGAAGACTCAGCTCAGCCTGGGCATCCGCCCACTGTGATCAGAATCTTCACTGTCCGCATAGAGCTAGCTTAGACCCTTAGCTACCCTTTACGCGCACAGCAAAGACTCTGGTCAGACTGCGCGGATGCCCAGGCTGATCTGAGTCTTCGCTGGGCCCACGTGCCACTTTGTTTGTTTTCTCGTGTCACAGTTCATATGATAACACTTTCTAAGGGAGTTTGCTCTGATGTGGCACTATTTATCTCTTTTCCTGCAAGGGTTTCCTTTCTTGCCCCACTTGAGAACGGTTTCATCATCCAAGGCATCTTTTGGACTGAAGTACGATTCATTTCCTGTCCTTTTTTATAACAATCTTGCTCCGTGCCAGCCCAATGATCAGACTGACATAAAGCTTACAAAGTCAAAGTCAAAGTCAAAATTTATTTAACGTCGGAAACAGTAACAAGTAATACTAGCTATGAATAGCTATTTACCGACTAGAGTCAACTCTTAAAGAAAATACCCCACCCTCCTCAAACCAAAATAAAATCACCTTAGCTTCTGCTCCTTTAGCTTGATCAGGAGTGTGTCATTCCTATTCTCCATTTGCTGTTTTGATCTTTCTGCGAACATTCTCATTAGTGACCTGGTCCTCAATATCTTTCTTTAGCATCACATCTCAAAGGTCTGCGTTCTTTTCCCCGCCTCAAGATCCACGATTCACAGGCATAATGAAATATAGCGAAGCATACAGGTTTGAAGAGCAAAGTGGTTGACATGCTGTTACCAAAACCAGTGTTCACGAAAGTTTTTAAGAACATCGCACGTTTGGTTGTCCAACCCAACTTAATTACATGACCTATTCTATCCTATCCTGTCCTGTCCTGTTCCGCCTCAAAACCAATAGGGAAAGAGAAGCAAACAGAAAGAAACACATTTTTAGATGGCACTTTTGTCGAATTATTTGCTTTTAAATTAGTAACTAGTGGTCTAGAAAGCTAATGATTCTGCATTCTTACTAAAAATCCAGCGTTTGATGCAGCTAAGGCCGTATGAAGAAAGCTAATGGCCGCAAATGTTTAAAAGAAAGCAAGGATTTGATATTCTTTGGCCAAAGCTATGCGTTTATTTGAATTTTGTGTTCACGATAGGACGACAGTAATAAGGAGTGGACTTTGCACTTTGCTAGCTCAGCTAGGGCAGTTGAGGACAGAACAAGTCGGAAAGGGGCTGTTGTTAAGTCATTTACGATGCCCTAACGATATTGCAAGGTTATGGGATACACTAGACCTGCTTAGGATAGATAAGGACTTGACATGATTTTACAAAAACTTTCATATCATTTCTTTACCATAGCCTACCATTTTAGAAAGCCAAAGATCCTACATGTTTCCAATGATAAATAAATAAATAAAGGGGTTTCTGGTAACAGAGTATGCATACTGTCGTTGTATACCTTTTCACGTTTATTATTAAAAGTAGTAAATGAATGAATGAATGAATGAATAAATAAATAAATGGGACTTTGGATGCCAAACTCAAGACATAACATAAATGCATAACGTTTTGGCCTAACTTTCTCACGTATCAGACAGACCATAAGAGAATGTGTCTCTGTTCTTTGTTATCTATTGTCTGAAGCCGTTGATATTGTTAACTATGCTGTATGCATTTATTGAAATCAATCTGCATCCCATAGTCTTTTTGTGAGCACACTAATCACACTAATGATAATTATAATCGTCACTATGGTTTCCTAACACTTGTCCACTTTTAATCTATATTAGCAGAATATACTGCTTTAGCGTGACTATAATACCTTATTGATTTAATTGGCTTCCCGTGAAAAGGGACAATCATCCATGTGCCTTCTTAGCTGTCTCAAATCAGCCTGCGCGACTGCGCAAACTGGCCAAAGGGTTTACTTGTCCTTTTTAAGAATCTCTAGGAAACGTAGATTGGACTTGTGAAAATTGAAGACTCTGATCAGACTGCACGAATGTGCAGGATGATTTGAGCATTTCCTGTTCGGACACACCGTACAGTACCTGTTCATCAATAATGACATTTGTGGAATCACCGTAATTACCGCAAATACCGCTATCGGGGCAGAAACTCTCGAGAAAACAGTGTAGATCTGGATCAGATTGCTCCAGGATACAAACAATTATGCCTCTATAATCCACAGATTTGCTCCAGGAGCAATCTAATCCGAATCTACACAGCTGCTTGCTTTTTAACGAAAATTCTGATATGTCACTGTATAGTAAAAGCAATTTGTTAAAATCTAAAATAATTTTTTTGACAAAAAAAAAAGAAATGGTGAAAATGTCCAAATATTTTAGGGTAATCTCAGTATTAAATTCTATACTGTTTCTGTTTGTCTCACCTGATTTTATGAGTCTGTAATCTGTAATGATGCTAATCATTAGCACCAGATAACCCTAATTTTTGGTGGCATATTTGATTTTTTTCTCCTTCTTGTTTTAAACAATATTTTAGTACAAAGTATAGAAAGGATGGACCAGAATTCGATCGAAAGCCCTAGGTTATGCTCATTATAATGTTTCTTGAGCCAAAAGTACATCACGTTCTTGAATCGGCTATTTAAATTTTGCATACTGCAAAAGAACAAGGTCATTTTAAATTCCTTTTTATCCTGCAATTCAATTAAATGTGGAATAATTAGGTAAGTGTTTGCACCATTTAATCATTTCAGTTACTAAAATATTTTCTGTATACATCTGTTTAAAACAAAACCATGCCGCACCGCAGGAAAATTCACACAAATCTACATTAACTCATAAATGCCCAGTTGAGTGTTCTATGCCTATCAATTGAACGGTGTCTGGTTTAGTTTATTTTAATCATTTTTATTTTATTTTCAGTACAAATACCCGTTTCTCTTACGCAAATTATGTAGGACCTGATCAGACGTCGCGTTTCTGCTGTAGCGTTTGCCGGATCGTCCACCAAGTCAAGCAACCGGTCACCCATCCAGGTACTAACCGCGATCTCCGTTGCTAAACTTTGTGAAAAGAGCCACACACTCTACCCGCGTCGGCATAAAAGCCGGCTTCTACAGCGAGGTTGTAAAAGTGTTTATATACCCAAACACAATACATTTACCCCTCCTCTCTTGACTTCATCCCGAAGTCACCAGCTGCTCACATAGCAGACCCGAGGGCGGAGCCTATGTAACAGAACCAGGGACACCTTTCCCTGCACACCTGGATCCGGAAATTAAGGTCACATCATCTCCCATTCCACCGCTGCCACCAAATGTAGCGTTTGCCGGGTCGTCCACCAAGTCAAGCAACCGGTCACCCATCCAGGTACTAACCGCGATCTCTTGCTGAACTTTGTGAAAGGGCCACACACTCTACCCGCGTCGCCATAATAGCCGGCTTCTACAGCAAGGCTGTAGAAGTGTTTATACATGTATACCTAAACCAATTACACTGCCATCTTTGCAAAGGGACGACTTACGCGAATTCCTGTTTGCATACTGTTCAAATGTAACACCACGGGCTCCGAAACGATAAACTTTCGGTTATTACTAACCCGGTGAAAGATAATTTTATGCAATAAATGCAGCTGTCTGAAATCACGATTATTCGAAACATCAAATTATAAATACAGTCGAACTTAAATGGCTCGAACAGGCTTGGGACCAAGAAAATAAGTTCCACCGAGGGGTAGTTCTAGCCATTCAGGGTTAGTTTCTATATTAAGTGGGTTCTAGGGACCAAGAAAAGAGTTCTAGCCAGGCAGGGTTAACAAGCCATCAGGATTCCAGCCACTGAAGTTCTATAGTAGCTCTATACCGAAAAATTAATTCAGTCATTCAGTGGTCCGAACAGGTAAAGCTTAATGTTGTTGACAAAGGTCAAAGAATACCATCACTTCCAAATAATACCACCAGGCGGACTTTTACTTTAAATTCACTTCGAGTACGCCACTGCACATGACGAGTGTGTCACTGGGTACCTTGGAAATAAAATTCCTTGAAGCAAAATATTTATCGGCCGAATATTTCACGACTGGTCTGAAAACACGTTCAAGTTGTCTCACTAAATATTCATTGCTTACCAGTTTCAACCCCAGTTTTCGGCAATATCTTTAGTACATAAACTAACCCATTACTGTATGTGGCTTTGACCAGTAAGTGTTGACAAGAATTGAGCCGCTACACGAGAAAACCAACAAAGTTGTTGTGCGCCCAGTGCAGACTCAGATCAGCCTGGGCATCTGCCCAGTCTGACCAAACCCTTCCCTAAGCGCTTAAAGGGTAGCTAAGGGTCTAAGCTACCTAGAATCAGATAGCGAAGACTCTGATCAGACTGGGCGGATGCCCAGGCTGATCTGAGTCTGCGCTAGGTGCACTTCCACTTTGTTGGTTTTCTCATGTAGCGGCTCATATACATTTTGCCGAAAAATTTCACACCGGAACTAAAATCGAAATACTTCGCAACAGGGGAGTGCGTCGGAATAGGTAAACAACTGTATCACGTCTTGTTGTTCTTCCATTTTGTGCAGTTTTGGAATGATTTTGTGATGCGGCTCAAGAACCAGCAATGAGCATAACTCGGCATGCTTTCGTGAATACGCACCCAGAACACTGCATAGCGGCCGATTTACAGATATGATATGGAATCTTCGTACACTAACGAGTCGCTGCCTATTTCCTTAGTTCAGATCAATGGTAATCTTTGTTGTCATCGACCTGTATACCTCTGTAGTAACCATGGCACATGAAAAGATACTACATTACTGCAGCTCATCCGATGAATTTTAGGCAAAATCCAGTCTTTTGCTTTTTTCATTAAAGCTGCAAAATCTGTAACTTTTGATATTTTATTTTTAGAATTAATGTTTCTAATTTTCAAGAATACAATGATATAGCTACAACTGGGATATAAATTTCAAAAGATTCATAAACCTTAACAATATCACTTTCAAAGCAACAGCGTTTAGGTAAACAGTAAACTGTTTAGAATTTCTGGAGGGATGTAAATAATTACCAGCGAGCAAAAACGGCCTTTTTCACTTTCCGAGTAGTTTTTAGCTATAGTGAACAGACTTATGGTGGTAGCATAACTTAATTCTACTTTTACAAATGATTTAAGAAGAAAGTAAAAATTTTCAGAAAATGGTCATAATTGCAGACTTAGTCAATTTAAGGTCAAGCGTGAAATCGTGGAAGGGTCTTCTATGTCACCAGAAGCAGTTTTAGTCCTCGTTTAATGACATGCTCGCACCTACCTGACCTGGAAGAGACAATGACGTGTGTGCATTAAGTTCCTTTTTTCTGTCTACCACCATTGCGTGAGAGCCTGACATAGTAGGTACTATTCTAATTCCATGAAGGTGATTAATCTGAGATTTTTCAAAATGTTTATCTGAACTGCCCCTCATAAATAAATAATGGTATCGACATTTTTCAATTTCTGTTCATGTCATATTTACTTTATTCATGTAATGACTTTTTATGCCAGAAAATCTATAAGCAAATAAAGTAAGGCGAAATTTCCTTTTGTTATTAAAAAGTTTGCCATAATCTATATCCGTCAGGCCATCATTCCATTCATACTGAAACTCTCCCAGTGATAAAAGCATATAAACACAAATCATTATGAGGAAGAGCTTCGCAAGCGGCGCATAATACGCCCGTTTAAGCGCCCTAGAGGCTAGAGTGAGCAGGCATTTATGCAAGGGCAGTTAATTCATCAAACAGTAAGCAAGCCAGAGTAGCGGCTCTATCTCATCATACATTACCCCAATATTAGACATATTTCAAAAAAGTTTCATTAAGTATTTAATTCAGTTAAGGACTTACAGAATGAACAAGATCGTTAACCGAGGGGTGGAAATGGGCAACAACTCTGTAATTAAATGACTGTACCTTTATCAAAACATTGAACATATCAAATACTAAGAGTATAACCGCATCAAATACCGTTAACCAAAAATCAGCTTCCAAGAAGAAGCAGCCCATGTTATGATAAATGCCAATCAAACAAGGGAGATAATTCTTAAACTAAGTGGAGTTACAGTTCTTGTTCTCTGCACATTGTCTGATGATGCTTTATATTTGTACCAGGTTTCGCGAAAACATCTCATATAGTTTCAGAGTTACGGAGCGTACAAGATTTCCATACTAAAATTTTCAAGGGAGCATAATTCCATAATAAATGTAGGTGGAGTTACAGTTCTTGTTCTATGCATGCCATCTGATGATGTTTTATATTTGTATCAAGATGGACGGTCTTGGACAAAACTATATCCATCCTCCTTCTGCGGGGGGGATAAAAATGCTTTCTGGGTGATCAGAAAGGAACACTTCACCGACATTCTGAACGCCTCCTTAGAGGATTTCAATTTATCACCAGAATCCTGGGAACAGACTGCACAAACCTTCAAAATGGTGTTGCCATTTACACCTCCATTGGGCAAAGCTCTTAAAGAATGAATTTGCTCCTAAAACATGGAATTAAATGACTTGAGAATAATTATTTGTTTGAGAAAATTTATAGTTTCTGTTGAAAGAATTTCAGCTTGTAATGTCATTTTAAACTCGCGGAGCATGGCATACACTGTATACCATCTGCCAATACTAATGACGTCAATAATCTGTTTCCAACTAAAAGTTCTTATTGATGTCAAAAGGACGTCATCAAGATATTCTGCATAGGTATTAAGCACAACAGCTGGTAATTCCATAGTTGCTATGGTACCAGATCTAGTGCATCATCTCACTTATAATTCAAGAGGAGCATGGCATACAGTGTATGCCATGCTCCTCTTGAATTATAAGTGAGATGCTACCTAAAATTCATACAATGGAAAAGGGTGATTTCCTCAAGCTTATAATTCATTCCTAAATACTGTCGAACCTGTCTAAAGGGGTCACTGTATTAAGGGGTCACCTGTCTTTAGAAGCCACTTTTTTAGGGTCCCTTAAACCAAAAAACAGTGCAAATGAACCTGCTGTTTTAAGCAGCCAGTTTTTGTGGTTCCCCTGGGGTGACCCCTTAAGACAGGTTTAACTCTATGCATAACTTAATTTTCTTTTCTAAATGAACAATAAAACTAAAAGCCAGAGCTCATGTATTACCAGCAGAGTTTCCGTCTTCAGAACTCAGGGGTCAGCCTAGGGTTCTCAGACAGGGAGAAGATTTGCAACATTTCCTGAATTTCAGGTAAAAGTTTTATCCTAAATTTTGGATTTACTATCTATTTTATTTATTTTGACTTCTCCCTCAGCTCGAAATAGGGAGAAGTCAGTCAGCTTGGGGAGACTATTTCTCCCACTTCTCCTTCTAGGCTGACTCCTGGAACTATCTTGCTGTATTTGTAACAAGAGACAATTTAGAGCACAAAGATTGGACTAAGCACTCATTCAAGAACACACTTACACTGAAGTTGTAGGGTAAATCCTGGCTTTTTTTTACCATTTTTACAAAGGAAAACTTCCTGTTTGCTCTTCTGGCTGACAAAGCCCTTCCAAAACAGGGTCTATTCTTAAAGGAAAGAATTTGCTCCTACAGGGAGCAAATTCTTTCCTACAGGGAGCAAATTCTTTCCTGTAAGAGTAGACACTAATTGAAAACGGAAGCAAAAGTAAAACTGGCAGAGATGCTTCCCTGTAACTAACGGTACCCATTCAGCTTAAGATTATATGGTCATTTACACTAAACAGTCTTTGTTTACTGATAAAAGTAACATCAGTAGGGCCTCATGGATGGTACATGTAAATGGCAGTGCTAAAATTCAGAGAAAAGAGGGGAGCTGTCAACATGCAAACAACTGGTGCTTACTGAAATTTTGTCAAATATTGACAAGATTTCAGCACACACCTACACAGATACATGAGCCACGACACGAGAAAACCAACAAAGTGGTTGTGCACCCAGTGCAGACGCAGATCAGCCTGGGCATCCGCCCAGTCTGATCAGAGTCTTCCCTGCCCGCATGGAGGTAGGCTAGACCCTTAGCTACCCTTTAAGTGCTTAGCTAAGAGTCTGATCAGACTTGGTGAATGCCCTGGCTGATCTGAGTCTGCGCTGGGTGCACAACCACTTTGTTGGTTTTCTTGTGTCGCGGCTCAGTCATATTCATGCAGTTACATCCCTGCTAAAGTACCAGGAAGTTAGGGAACTAGGACTTACACTTATAGAATGCAAAAATAACAAATATTAATTTCCAGTTTTAATCCCTCGCTCTTTAAATCAATAAATAATATGCATGCAACAAGTATCATTATCAGATAAACAATATAAAATATGATTTATGAGAAAACTGTCATGTAGCAAATATAAAGAGCATGCCCAGAACAGCCAACACACAACTGGTCAATGCAGGCTACACACCGGGTAGGCGGCAATAGAAAACACTCTGAGCAATCGATTAGCGCGGATTAAAAACGGTAAGAAACAGCGTTTTCAATTGCAAATTGTCGCCAATTTGCAATCGAGAACACTGTTTCTAACGGTTTTTGATCCGCGTTCGTAGAATGCACAAGCGTTTTCAATTGCCGCCTACCCGGTGTGGTTAAGTTAAATGATTCAGTATTTGAGTGACCTGTACATAATTGCCACTCATCATCCACTTTTAAATTTCCTGACTTTTTCAGGACATCTCCCAATTTTCCATTCTCTTTAATGGATCCGAAAGGCTGATCAGTCTTTACTTTAACATTGCTTGTAGGGCTGGAACGAGTACCTGGGTACCCAACTTTGGGTAGGGCAGACCAATTTATGACTCATTACCAGTTATATTGTTATGCAATGAATTAATATTCTAGCTCATAAGAATTCCAAGCAAAAAGAACAAAGTTTAGTTGACTGTTTTGTATAAATTGCATTCATATACTGCTAAGCCATTTTTGCTTATTATAATAAGATTTCTACATTTTCGTACCCTTCCCCATGCACAGGCGTGCAAATAACAGATATCAATTTCCAGTTTTAATCCCTCGCTCTTTAAATCAAATCTTATCATTTGTTTCTAAGAGTGGACTTGTTCCAAATGCTGAGGTAACTGGTACCCATGGGTAACAGGGACTTGGGTACCCGAGTACAAAATCTCAACCCATTCCAGCCTTAACTGCTTGGGCATTCATTGGACTAATGGTAGCTATTTTTACAGGAAAGACTATGCTCCCCCAGGGTGCAAATTCTTTCAATGAGGATAGGGGTAAATACCTCTATGCATGGATTATCTCTACTGAAAATATATCTTTCCCTTTGAGCAGTCAGGGCACTTACTTGAACAGCTGATTGCTATGATCACTTATACAAATGATATGTTAGCAAGAAAAAACCTTTTGTAAGATTTGTCTTTCTTGAAAATGATGAAAACAGAAAAAGAATCATTTGTCCAACTGATCTGGATAGAAAGCAACCAGGTGATTATGAATCAGTCAGTTTAGTGATTATGTATAGAAAGGGTTAAAACTTTGAGGCACTGCGTGCACCTATATTTTGAATGCGCACACTATACTACAATATGTTGATTATAAAGTTGAACTTTCAGGTAAAAATAGGCATCTTGTCAGGAAAAATCCAGAAAGACAATATAATAGGTCTTAAAGTTGATCAATTTATGGCCATTTTTTCAGTGTTTTAGGGTTTTTGAGGTCAAAGTCTGGCATTAAATGTCAATAAATTTGCATAACTGGTGAGAAGGACTACTGGCACACTTTTTTAAGAAGAGGTCAAGAAGACTAGCTGCTGTAATTTAACAAAACAAAGTAAAATTTGGCAACATGACAAGAAGATTTTTATCAGAAAAATGACTTTAACAAATGATTACATTGATCAGCTGTTCAAGTAAGTGCCCTGACTGTTGAGCATAATGAATATACTTTATCAAATTCCCTGACTTATCAAGTTCTTGCCAAATTTCCCTGACAAACCACTGAATTCCCTGATATTTACATGACCTTTTCCAGAAGTTTTTCCCTGACAATGACAAGCCTGGAACCATTATGATCTGTGATGACCATATATGAGCAAATCACAAATGCCTCCTGACAAGTTTTCTCATTACACAACTAAAATCACATGAGCCACAATACCACAAAAACAAAGTGGCATGTGCGCCCAGGGAAAACTCTGGCTTTGCTGTGCACTTAAAGGGTAGCTAAGGGTCTAAGCTAACTCCATGCTGACAGCAAAGACTCTGATCAATCTGGGTGGATGCCCAGGCTGATTTGAGTCTTTGCTAGGAGCACATGTCACTTTTATTGGTTTTGTCGTGTTGCGGCTCACAAAAACAACCTCTTCATAGAACTTTGGTTTTCCACTCATTATAAGAAAAACCACAATCCCTAGATACCCAAACATCTAACTAGCTAATTAACTTACTGATTACTTTGACAAACAGCCCTTTAAGACAGTATTTCTGTCTACACAGAGCCATCTGTGAATCCTGGGGAATCTGAATACCCTAATATGCTTTAAAATTGGGACACCTATGAACCAATAATTTTCCATTTGTTCCAAATGAAAAAAATAAAATATGAATTTAGGTGTCCTAATACTTCAGCACAATTGGGTATAGCAAAATGCAATTTGCATAGACTCTAGTGAATATGAGCAGGTGCACAAGCTGATCTGAGTATTTGTTGTGTGCACATGGCTGGTCAATTTTTACACGACACCAATCTGGCAATCATGTATGAAACAAAAGTCCATAGCTCCTGATAACACAGGGTATAATCAATTCCGCTAATTTTCGCTTCCTGCAGAGACTGTACAGCATATTTGGCTTCCACCCAGACTGTCCGCGAACTCTTGCTTCCTGCCGAGACTTCTGTACATGATAAATGGCTTCCTGCAGAGACTGTCTGCGTGATTCTGCTTCCTGCCGAGGCTCTCGGCAGGAAGCAGAATCACGCGAACAGTCTCGGCAGGAAGCCAATTTTCGAGGACAGTAGTCTCTGCAGGAAGCAAGAGTTGGCGGCCAGTCTCGGGGGAAGCCAAATATGATGGACAGTCTCTGCAGGAAGCGAAAATTGGCAGAATCGATTATACCCTGTGGATAAGGAGCGGTTTTGATGAAAGTTCTTAGAAAATGTCTGCTTTATAAGCTCTATAAAACCATACATATAACTGAACTGCCTTGATATTTCATTGAATGAACCCCCCCCCCCCCAAAAAAAAAAAAAAAAAAAAAAAAACAAGAGAAACTAACACAGAACTATTATCCAACTCCACACCACTTACTGTGGACTGAATACACTAAAATTCAGAGCTCCAGATAAGAGGGGGTATTGAAGATAATTCCAAGATTTTGCTTCTTATTCCTCAACAAAAACATACATTGTGACCCCTCATTAGAACCATCTCCAAGAGATGGTTCTAATGAGG
The DNA here is from genome assembly GCA_963989385.1 of Ctena decussata. NCBI lineage: Eukaryota > Metazoa > Mollusca > Bivalvia > Lucinida > Lucinidae > Ctena > Ctena decussata. Next base: position 67,108,068 of record OZ022507.1, read on the forward strand.
GGTCACAATATATGTTTTTATGGAAAAATAAAGATCATTATCCCTTAATTATCCCTGTTACCCCTTCTTATCTGCAGCACAGCAAAATATTGCACTCAACAAAGAACTGAATGGAGGTGGAGTTATATTTTGAGGATTATCTGATGATAATTCTAGGATAACATTTATTTCTCCATCAAAACATGTTGTGGCTCCTCAATAGAAGTCTTGAGTCTCCATCAAAATGTATGTTGTGACCCCTCATTAGAACTGTCTTGAGTTTCCATCAAAACGTATGTTGCGAACCCTCATTAGAACCATCATAAAAGGGTATGTTGTGCCCTCATTACAGCCAGCTTGGTGAGAGAGAGTTCTAATGAGGGATCACAAATAGCTCTTAATGTGTGTTGCTACCTCCCATTAGAACCGTCTCAGTGTGACCCAAGAGCTCTAGATAAGAGGGGTATTTGATGATAATTGATGGATAATTTTTTTTATTTCTCATTGAAACCATATGTTGTAACCCCTCATCTGAACCGTCTCATCGAGACGGTTCAGATGAGGGGTCACAACATGTTTTTAGGTAGAATAACAAAATTTATCCTTAATTATCATCAAATACTCCTTCTTATCTAGTGCTCTGGTGACCCCATCATGTTGTGACCCAATATTAGAAACTTCATCAAATGGCATGTTGTGACCCCTCATTATAAATGCCTCAAGACGGTTCTAATGAAGGTATCACAACCAACAAAATGATACATTTTGATGGAAACTTAACAAAAATTTATCACCAGTTAGCCCCTTATCTCCACCTCAAACAAAAGATGAACAAGGTATAAATAGACCAATTATGTAGCCTGAACTCATTAATTTCAAATGTAAATATACGAATATGGCAAATATGTAAAACTATTGCAAGAATCTCTGCAAGCCATGGTTGCTGGACAGTTTCTAATCACATCCTAATTGAGGGAGACAATATATGGTTAGGGGCCAGAACTTTCGATGCAACTGGTATTGTATGATATGAGCTGTGTCAAGATACATCAAGCTTAAAATGTATCGGTATACCTCCACGTTTTGCAACCATTTCTACAAAGGGGAAACAACTTTTGTGACTTTCTATTTGCTTCTCTGGGTGTTGATACCCTTCCAAATGAGGTCTACTCTTAAATGAAAGAATTTGCTCCTACAGGAGCAAATTCTTTCATTTAAGATTGAGCCCTATAGAGGTGGAGGCAAAGAAAAAAATGGCAGAGTTGCTTCCCATGAAGGTGTACCCATTCATCATACGGCGTATCAAAGTATTTGCAGTCCTTAATAATATTTGCTGCATTAAAATACGATAGCCTTATCAATACATGTATTTATAATATACTGTAATGTGCCTATATTCTGGGACACCTAATAATTATTATTTTCTATTTGGGACAATTGTGCTAGGCAGCACCATATTTGGCCTGCACAACAGTGCTGTGGAGTCCGATCAGTCTTTCCTGTTCATATATATATAATCAATCCATCCTGAAACAAGACCTGTACAGGATAGCTCCCCTGACATCACCTTGCCCATCACATAAAAAACTTTAACATAATACTTTAACATTTTGCTAAATGTGGCCACCAATGCAGGGGGTAGTGCAATAGCTCTTCCTGAACTTTCATACAGGCAAGATAAAATTCTGTTTGAGGACAGTGAAGGCTTCTGACCATTTTGCAGTGATGGGCATGCTGATTATGCACATGACTTAAGGTTTATGGGTACACCTCCTTTTTTCCTTCAAATTTTACAAGGAGAAAATTGGAAACAACTTTCCTGACTTCCTATTTTCTTCCATGTATAATGAGCCCTTTCAAATGGGGGTCAACTCTTAAAAACAAAGAATTTGCCCCAACGGGAGCAAATTCTTCTTTTAAGAGTTGAACCCTATTGAGAAGGGGGGCAAAAATGACAAGAGCTGTCGCCTGACAGCATAGCTTGCCTATATTGGTGCTTGCCCATCACACAGCCGCTGTGGTGGTGTGGACTGCTATGCATAAAACTTCATGCAAGCATGTCCATAATGAAAACACATTTACAAACAAAAGCTATCTCAGAAATAAGTCTTAAAATAAAATTAAAATAAAAAAAATGAAATGAAATTTCAAAGTCCATGAGCTTGAGGTAAAAAAACCTGACAGGTAGGGGGAGGGGGTGGGGGTTGGCGTGGGTTCAGGGGGGGGGGGCTATGTGGACTGCTATGCATAAAACTTCATGCAAGCATGTCCATAATGAAAACACATTTATAAACAAAAGCTATCTCAGAAATAAGTCTTAAAATAAAATTAAAATAAAAAAATGAAATGAAATTTCAAAGACCATGAGCTTGAGGTAAAAAAACTGACGGGTAGGGGGGAGGGGAGGGGATAGGATGTATCAAAACCCTGAACCATTATTTAACATCAGTCCAAGTATTAGTATCAACTGAGTCCATCATCGTGGCACTGTGAAATTATGTCTTCATAAATATAAAACTTTAACCAAAATCTTTAAGACAAAATTCTAAGTCGATGACCTTGACTTCAAGGTCGTCCAGTGGGGTAAGTATAAGGTGTTTTGTAAAAACTCAAAAAAAGAGTCTAACATCAGTTCAAGTAGAAACTAAATCTCTGCAGAGCATTATGAATCAGTATGCAATTACAAAACTTTAAATAAAAGCACCGCAGGCACTGCATGATACCCCGCCACTGCTGTGCATCCTAACTTATTTTTTGAGATATATAATAGCTAAAGAGCCACAGAACTGAGATAGACAGAGATATGATGTCCTTACTGTAAATAAATATTAATATAAACCACCCTACAACGTGGAGCATTCTGACCAGTGTAGATTTAGATCAGGCTGTAAAGCATTTCTTTGAGCTAAGAGACTCTGTTTCCTATTCTATGGTGTTAAACATATCAGTGAAGTTTCATTCAGATATTCCATATAGTATAGGAACTACAAGTCAAAAAACATTTTTCAGATCTATCAAGGGGGAATACTCATTAACTGGAAAGGTAAGAGTGATGGTTCTTTGTCACAATATGTAACCTTTGATGTGAAACATACCTATGAAGTTTCGTTCAGATATTCCATATAGTAAAGGAACTACAGATAAAAAAACGTTTTTCAGATCAATCAAGGGCGGATAACTCACAAACCGGAAAGATCAGAGTGACAGTTCCTAGTCACTATATGAAGCCTTTGATGTGAAACATATCTGTGAAGTTTTATTCAGATATTCCATATAGAAAGGGAACTACAGGTCAAAAACCATTTTTGGACCTATCAAGGGCAGATAACTCATGAACTGGAAAGGTAAGAGTGATGGTTCTTTGTCACAGTATGTAACCTTTGATGTGAAGCATATCTGTAAAGTTTCATTTAAATATTCCACATAGTAAAGGAACTACGGGTAAAAAACATTTTTTAATTCAATCAAGGGCGGATAACTCACAAACGGGAAAGGTAAGAGTGACGGTTCTTAGTCACGATATGTTACCTTTGATGTGAAACATATCTGTGAAGTTATATTCAGATATTCCATATAGTAAAGGAACAATAGGTCAAAAACCTTTTTTCAGACCTATCAAGGGCGGATAACTCACAAACTGGGAAGGTCAGAGTGACGGTCCTTAGTCACAATATGTAACCTTTGATGTGCAACATATCTGTGAAGTTTCATTCAGATATCATGAACAGTAAAGGAATAACAGGCCAGAAACCATTTTTCCAATACGAAAAAGGGCAGTAACTCCGTTAAAAATGGACGGATTTTGCCCATTAACAATCCCATACCACTCATCGCCGATAACAATATGTATGCAAAATTTGAAAAAATTCCGTGAATAAATACTCAAGTTATCGATCGGAAATGGTGAGCACGGACGGACGGACGGACGGACAGACGGACACCGAAAGGTATAACATAATACCCCGCCACTAAAGTGTGGCGGGGTATAAAAAGACAAAAATTTCTTAAGTCCCTGACCTTGACATCAAGATCCCTGAGCAGGGTTGGGGTAGTACTCTGTAGATCTAACTATAGTGCAAATATAAAAAGAATTCATCTATGGGTTCAGGAGATATGTGTCTTTAAAAAACTTTAACCAAAACATCCAATCAATAAAAAGACAATATTCTAAGTCCATGACCTTGACATCAAGGTCACAGATGGGGTGGGGGTAGTACCTTCGAAAACTTAAGACCAATATCTAACTTTAGTGCAAGTATCAAAGGAATCCATCCATGGGTTAAGGAGATATTGGGCTTTATAAAACTTTAACCAAAACATCCAGTCCAAAAAAAAATCCAATTTTCTAAGTCCATGACCTTGACATCAAGGTCACGGAGTTGGGTGGGGGTGGTATCCTATTAAACCTTAGACCAATATCTAACTACAGTGCAAGTATCAAAAGAATCCATCCATGGGTTAAGGAGATATAGGTCTTTAAAAAACTTTAACCAAAACATCAAATCCGAACGCCGACGCGGACGCTGACGCTGTGGTGACAACAATAGCTCTTCCTGAACTTTCGTTCAGGCGAGCTAAAAATGACAGAACTGTTTCCCTTGATATCATTGCTATTCATCTAAGTGTCTATCTTCATGCTATGCCACTTTTTATGAGCCGCAACACAACTAAACCAACAAAGTGGCATGTAACCCACGCGAAGTAGATTAGCCTGGGCAATGGGTATCCACCCAGTCTGATCAAAGTCTTTGCTTGAGCTTAAAGAGAAGCTACAGGTCTATTTAAGCTTCCTCCATGCCGACAGAGAAGACTGATCAGACCCAGGCTGATCTGGGTCTTCCCTGGGAGCACATACCCCTTTGTTGGTTTTGTCGTGTATCGGCTCAATTATAAATCTTAGATCAGTTTTCCGGACAATGACCTGATATCAAACGGATTTACAGTATGGTGATTAAAAATGGATAGCTTTTCTTATTGGTCAGTCATTAGATTTGTCTGATACAGGCTAACAAAGGCTGTTCCAATGAGAGACCACGCCATTTTTTGATGGAGAAGAGAAGAAAAATGACTATATCACCTTATCCCAGAGCTCTAGATAAGAGGGAGTATTTGGTGATAATTAGGGATAATTTTTGTTAATTCTGCATAAAAACATATGTTGTGATCCCTCATCTGAACCGTCTCGACGAGACAGTTCAGATGAAGGGTCACAACATATGGTTTGAATGAGAAATGAAAAAAATTATCCCTCAATTATCATCAAATACCCCTCTTATCTAGAGCTCTGTTATCCCACAAAATACACTTTGTAGATCTGACTGACCACAGCTCTAGATAAGAGGGAATATTTGGTAATATTTAGGGATAATGTTTGTAAATTTTGCATAACAGCTTACATTGTGACCCTTCATCTTAACTGTCTCCACTTGACCGTTCAGATGAGGGGGTCACAACATATGGTTTCAATAAGAAATAAGAAAAGTTATCCTTCAATTATCGTCAAATACTCCTCTTACCTACAGCTCTGTCACCTGACTGCAGTACAGTGGCCAGCCCAGTTTTACAATGTGCCATAGTGCCACATGGCAAAGAAAGTTCAACTTTGGCATAATGTAAAACCTGGAATGACCACTGTGCTGTGCAGCACCATATCTGGATTTTTCTGACAATTGGGCCAACACTAGAAAAGAGCCATAAAGGCACTGAGTCCCCCATATTCTGCTGCTTGTTGTTGTGTGATTGTTGTTGCGGAGTTTATTGTTGTGTAACTATGAGATTCATGCATACTGTTCACATCTAGACCCGTTGTAACGCCTGAGGTACTGACATGGTCCATCTGACCTGGACTACTGACTAAATCCATCCCCGGCCCTGCATCCTGGTGCAAGGTACCGGTGTGGTCCATATCAGGCTGGCAATTTGAAATGTCTGTCAGGTGTGAATGAGACGACAGCTGTCCATCAGGCATGACTGCCTGTATCAGGGGCTGAGGTATTGGTTCATTTGAAGTCAACTGTTCACGTAAAACACAATAGTTGTCTTCTACTAAAATTCCAGAGTTACCTCCCTGGAATCCACCACCCTGCTCTTCAGCAGTTGGAGGTATTGCATAACTAGAATAACCACCATGGTCCCACCTATTAGTAGTAACCACCACAGGGGTGCTGGTAATGCTAACATTATTAGCAGTAGTTTTAGGGTCTTGATTTTGCACAGTAGCTTGCTTTACTTTGGCAGCCTCCCTTCTCTGTTTCTTCAGTTTTGCTTCCTCACTATGGTGTCTGTTCACATGATCTTTTAATTTATCATTGCGAGTAGTTGTGTATTCACATTCCTCACATTTTAATTTCTGGTCAGAGTGTATTTTTTCATGGCGGACTAAATGACTTTTTTCGATGAATGACTTCCCACATTCCTGACATGTATGACTTCTTATTCTGAGGTGAAACTTCATGTGAGACTTCAGCTGGCTTCTTTTGGGAGTAGAGTACTGGCAGTTTGGAAATTGACAGTAAAAAACATCTCCTGCAAGTAAAGAATAGAAGTTGGGAGTCTAGAACAACTAAACCTTGAGGGTAAAAGCTCAAACAGAGATACAGGAGAAAGAACTATATAAGCGTTTTGCTTCCGTTCATATCCTTATTGTCAAAATATATGTTGTACATAGAAATTTTCGAAATAAATATGTTAAAAACCAAATAGAGATAAAATGAGTCTCTGGTGTCAATTTCAAGAGGAACTCGCCCAACTCTCCAAGATATGCTACACAACCTATGTTGTGGCCCTCAGGCCCCTCACTAGAACTGTCTTGTTAAAGCCACAGTGCAGGGGTCGTATTCATAAAACCACTTAAGTCGTTGCTATGCTGTTGCTCAGGCCAAATTCCTATGAAGGAGATTCCCTACAACTATGAAATTTGCTCTGGAGGAACAGTCTTACAAAGACTGTTCCTCCAGACCAAATTTCATAGTTGTAGGGAATCTCCTTTACAGATATTTAGCCTTAGCAACAGCATAGCAACCACTTAAGTGGTTTTATGAATACGGCCCCAGGTTTTAATCAGAGAATAAGAAAAGAACCACAAACAGTATCGTCATCAAATGAGCCGTAACATGACAAATCCCAACAAAGTACATGTAGCATGTGCACCACTTGAAGACTCAGCTCAGCCTGGGCATCCACCGCGTCTGATTAGTCTTTGTTGTCTGCATGGAGACTTAGACCCTTTGCTACACTTTGAGAGCAAATGAATACTCTGATTAGACTGGGCAGATGCCCAGGCTGATCTGAGTCTTCATGTGGTGCCTGTACCACTTTGTTGGTTTTGTTGTGGTGTGGCTCAAAGTATCATTCAATTCTACCCTTACCTGGGACTCACTGAAAATTTCTAAACATTCCAATTTTTTCCCCAAAAAATTAGAGTCCACTATATAAGGGTTCCCCCTCACTGTTTGCGTGTACATTTTTTGCCTAATAAGGGTACCCCTTTTACTTTTGGTTAATGGACAACAAATGAGTTGTCTGCAGTGGCTTGAAGTTTCAACCTACAAGTACGTACACTCCCTTTGCTAATTCCAGAAGCCTCAATATCGATAATAACATTGCTTTTGATTTTTTTCATTCAAACAGTTTGAACCTCTGTGATCTCAGTGAGCTAAACTAGCCTTTTGACAACTGACTCAATTATAACAATCTTTCATTAGTGTGATCTTCAAACCTCTGTGATCTCAATGAGCTAAATAACCTTTTGACAACTGACTAGATTATATATTAACAATCCTATAGTAATCTTTCACGAGTGTGAATGTGTGTTGTTGTTGCGTTACGTCCATGGTAAACAGCTACATGTAGGGCCATGTTGGGACAGTAAGTTAACCTAGCTACACTTTTCCTGGGCAGGCTTAGAACTCCTAAATAGTTAACCAGTACTAAGTGCACATACTTTCACCAGTAACTGACAACTTCCCTTCCTGAATCAGCGGAAGAAGAAACGAAAATAAATGGAGTGTGAGGTGCAGACAGTAAAGTTGTCCCTCAGGACTGCGTTTTTGAAGGCAAACCGTTACGGTGTAGACCCTAATCAGACTGCTCCTTTGGGACCAGTTTGATCTGGATCAACACAGTTAGTTCAAACCTGTATGTCCCAATACTTTAGAGCATTTACAGTACCGTATTCCTTTGAGTATACGATGGGGTTTTTCCACCTCTACAATGTTACCAAATACCTAAAACAGTCTATGAGATGGAGTTTTCCCTACTGAATCAATCCAAAATCTTATAAGACAGTTCTAGATTTTGGGACTGTTCTGGAAACGGAAAACCCCAGGTCTTATACCCAAGGAAATATGGTAGTACAGTAAAACCTGTCTTAGTGGTCACCTCTATTAAGCAAGCAACCTGTATTAAGCAAGCATGTATTCAGTCCCCAAAGCAGGCAAATACATTTAAATGTACCTGTATTAAGCAAGCACCTGTTTTAAGCAAGCAGATTTTGATTATCCCTTAGGTGCTTGCTTTATACAGGTTGGACTGTACCTGTATGAATTCTTTTATGTGCTGTCAGATGTGACTGAAACTTGGTGGAGAAGCCACACTCGTCACATAGGTATGGTCGAGACTTGTAATGGGTGACCAAGTGCTGCATCATGGTGTTCTTGGTGGCAAAAAAGATGTTACAAACAGGACATGGGTGATTCTTTACTCCTGAAAACAATGACATAAACTGTATGGTAAGAAAACCTGTCTTAAGGTGAATGTGGTACACTTTTCAAAGGAAGTCACTCAACAGGGCAACTAAAGGAGCAAATGAGCTGCGACGCAACAAACCCAACAAAGTGGTATGTGCGCCCAGCAAAGACTCAGATCAGCCTAGCGCAGATGCTAGTCTGATCAGAGTCTTCACTGTGCACTTATGGGGTAGCTAAAGGATCTAAGCTAGCTCTGTGCAGACAGTGAAGATTCTGATCAGACTGTGCAGATCTGAGTGTTCTCTGGGCACACTTGCAGCGTTATTGGTTTCCTCATGTGGTGGCTCAAATTCTATCAAGAGCTGACCCCTTTGTAAAGGTGTTTGTTGTACAGGGAAGCAAACAGAAGTCACAAATATGTGCCGTGGGCTTTGGACATCCTGCCCTGCATGAGAAAGAGGAAACAAGACTTGAAGTTATAAAGCCGTTACATGTACATGATAAATAGATGGATAATGTCACTCTGATGTTTTGGGGAACCACTTTACCAGAAAAAAGGAGACCCAGTATACAAAAGGTTATAAGTAGACAGACAACCCCTACAAGCATGGAGAGGAACAGATTACAAATTGTTATTTGACTAAGATTTCATGAGCCTGCTTATTACAATTATTCTGATATCTATATCAACCTTGCCTATGTTGCCAGAAAACACAAGTTTTAGCATAAAATATTTCGTAATACATTTATATATGGTCTACACTGATAAGGATAGTATAATACTATAATTCTTACATGTACATATCCTGATTGCTACAGCAGAGCTCCAGATAAGAGGGGGTACTGAGGATAATTCAAAGATAATTTTTTGTGACCCCTCATTAGAACCGTCTCGACAAGACAGTTCTAATGAGGGGTCACAACATACATTTTTATGGGAAAATAAGGAAAATTATCCCAAAGTTATCCCTGTTATCCCTTCTTATCTGGAGCAATGCCACAGATGCAGCTGCAGTTGATTTGATAATGTTGTACAACATAAAAACACAGAATCTGATGCAAAGCTCCAGATCACGGTCAGAGCTCTAGATAAGTGAGAGCATTTGATGATAATTGAGGAATAATTTTTCTTATATCTCATTTGAACCGTTTGTTGTGATCCCTCATCTGAACCGTCTCATCGAGACGGTTCAGATGAGGAGTCACAATATATGTTTTTACGTAGAATTAATGAAAATTATCCCTAATTATCACCAAATACTCCCTCTTATCTAGAGCTCTGAGGGTTGACTATAGTGAGTTTTAAAACAAATTACTTATTTCTGAATTCAACATTTGCTGTCCATGTAATTCTTATTAGAATTGCACGGGTGAATGAGGTGATACAATTTTTATGAGATATTACAAACTATTGTTTTAACAATTTGTAGAAGCAGAATTAAATTAAGAATTTATTACTTAGTTATCTCAGAAGTACAATGTACAGTCCAACCTATCTTAAGGGGTCATACTAAACTGGCTGCTTAAGACAGGTGTCTTCTAACTACATGTACATGTGTATTTGCAATGAACACTCAAGAAATTCCAAAATGGTGGCTGCTTAAGAGAGATGAGCTCTTAATAGTGTAATATTGTAACCCCTTAAGACAGCAGAGCTCTAGATAAGAGGGGTATTTGAAGACAATTGAGGGATAATTTTCTGCATTTCTCATTGAAACCATATATTGTGACCCCTCATCTGAACCGTCTCGTTGAGACGGTTCAGATGAGGGGTCACAACATATGTTTTTATCCAGAATTAACAAAAATTATCCCTAATTACCACCAAATACCCCCTCTTATCTAGGGCTCTGAGACAGGTTTGACTTTCATAAACAGCTACCCTCATCTGAGGCTCGCAGCCACAGTGTGCATTACCTGAGTGTGTTTTCTTGTGCTGTAGTAAAGTATTACTGCTCTTAAACCTCATTCCACAGTGGCAAGAATATGGCCTCTCATCCGAATGACATGACCTATGAACCAGTAATACACTCATTTTCTCATGAGAATATGTACATCGGGGTTGATCACATTTATAGGGAGGTCCAGGTATATGTTCCTTCATGTGGTTGTTGTATGTTCGTACGCACTGGGATGTAAACAAGCAGAAACTGCATTTATGGTCAATGGCTGCTTCATGAACTCTTTCAATATGACTATCTAATCTCTTCTTTATCTTAGTTTTATAATTACAGTCAGGTTCAGAACATTTAAGCATTTCAGATTTTCTTTTCTCACTTTTCTCAAATTTCAAATAAGATTTTTTTAGTTTGGTTGATCCAGTTTCATCATTAGGATCTTTGTGGTCTGCACCATATGTTTTGTCTGTAATACTGTCATCTGTTTCATCCGAATCACTTTGACAATCAGCAGCCTCTTTCTCACCATTCTCTATGGGTTTATGGTCGAGAGGCACTGTTTCACTTTTGTCTTCCACACCATTGTTTTCAACATCAGTCATTTCATCCTCATTACTTTCTTTTTGTTTTAAATTTCTTTGTTCTGGAATTTCCTTGTCTTCGAGCTTGATCTTTCTTTTAGCACTTTTAATATCTTTTCTCACACCTCTCCCCTTTCTCGTGAACCGTCGACGATTTATAGCTACATCTTCGTTATGACCAGTTGTCTCAATAACTTCATCCGTTGCAGCCTGTTCTGAATCTTTTCTATCCTGCTCTGATTTTTTTCTGTTCATTTCATTAAGTTCTGCTTCAATAAATCTACCGACTTCATCAAACTCTTGTGACTTTGAGTCAATAATGAGGTTTCCTAATCCTTCAACATTTTCCCTAACAGCCTCATCATATGGTTCTGTTGCAGTTGAATTTTTCCCAATTTCTTCTTCCTCTCCCTCAAAGTGGTTACTATTAACATCTGTGTTGATACAAGCTTCTCGCACTTCTTTTACATCTATTTCATCAGTGTCCTTAGTAGGACTAGTATTAATGCACTTATCCCTTCTACCTGGTCTGTTTACAACTGATATAGTGGCTTGATAAAATTCTTCTGTCTCAATTTGTAACAGACTAGTGTCAACCACTTCATTAAGGATTTGTTCATGAGCTTCTCTAAGAGAAGGAAAGGTTTCAGTGTATGGACCAATTGGAATGCCTGCACTGTAAAGGGTCTGCAACAGCAGATATAGACTAGATTCATGTGAAGTGAAAAAGTTTTCTGTCCTACTGATCTCTAACAAAAAGTCATTAGCCACTGCCGACCAGTCAATATGCCCTAGAAGTAAAACAAGGAACTTCTCTCTTTCTTGCACATCATACCCCACCCAACTTATTATCAGAAACAGTTTGATTTCCGGTTTGATCTGTTCCATCCAGCCTTTAGAAAGCAGAGTGTTAAACTTTCTAGCCGTCAGAGACAGAAACTCGCCCTGTTTCACAGCATCTGACAAATTCAACTGCAGAAATCCTACAATGTATTCTTCCAAACTGTCCAACTTATATTTTCTGCTTAGAAAATAAGTGCTTACAAAGTTTCCAAGGTGCAGATTACATCTTAGAAATTCCTCACAGTAGTTTTTCAGCATCTCAATTTGAAAACTCACTGCCAAATGCAGCAACTGTAAAAAGTTTGTTTCCCTTGGGGCCACATAACCATTGTACATAAAATCAATCAAATCAGCAAACACTTCACTGTTATCATAATTTACAAGAATTGTGTCTTTGAAGACTCGTGATTCCGCTGGAAACAATTTTGCAGCAAAGTAAGGACTCCATGCCGCCAAGACATTTTTATGAGCTTCAAGTTTTACTCCTCGAACAATCAGAATGACATCGCAATAGATTTTGTTGTCTCGGAGCTGCTTTAATTTTTCTAGGATATTAAACTGTTGTTTCTTGTCAAGCAGACTTCCCTGTCCTAGAGCTGCCATAGTTCTATCACCTGGCGGGAATATTGGCATGCTTGGTCTTCCTTTACCATCATCTTGTATTGAATATGACATCTTGCTGGTATGATTTTCTGAATTCAAACAATTTCAAATTCTGGACATTAATCTGCAATTTAAAGAGAACAAGGTTTAAATACAGAAGTCACCTAAAGAGAGTGATTGTTTCCCATCATTGTTTTCTCTATATTCTACAACAACAAATTTGTGAGCAGGTTCAGAGAAGCAAACAGAAATTTATTAAAGCTGATGTAACATTATTTTCGGAAAAAGGGGGGGGGGGGGGTTATTGGATCAGGGGCATTTATTAGGAGTAATATGGTAGTTTGCTTTATTTCAACTCCTGTTTAGATAAAAACAGGGGCCCAGTCCCCACTGCCCTTAAATTTTGGGCTAGGCACCTTTGTTTCGAGAATAAATGCCCATTAACTTAATGTAAAATTCCAGTTTTTGACAACCTGGACCCGTAAACAAAAGTGCTTAGTCTCTATCCCTGCCCTGTCACCATAATTGCATTATATGTTGTTTTAACATGTTACTTCTTTTGAATAAATACTGTTTAAACCTGTTTAAACCAAGTAAAATTAATTGATGCCTTGACCATACAGTGAGTACATGTAGGGTGGCTTAAGTCTAGCCATATGCATATACAATGTAACTTTTGCATCTGGACAGATTTTCTTTACCGTATGGACACAAGCCACAGTGCTTATTCTTTTACCACGTTTACTTAAATTTGATAAATTCAATTAAAATTACATTCATGACTGATTGATTGATTGACTTGATGCTTAACATCCACGGTAAACAGCACTGGCACTTGACCAATACTATGTATGTATGTTTAACAGCGTTTCTACGAAAAAAAATGTTCCCTTGCTAAAAAAAGTATAAGACTTATTTATAATTTTTAGCAAGGAAATATTTTTTCTTAGAGATACTGTTGGTCAAGTGCCAGTGGGTAAACAGCTATGGTCATGTCGGGATGGTCAGTTCACCTAACCACACTATTCCTGGGCAGGCTTAGACCTCCAAAGCGGTTAACCAGTACTAAGTGCACATACATTCGCCAGTAACTGACAACTGCCCATCTTGAATCAGCGGAAGGAGAAACGAAAGTATGTGGCCAGACTGGGTTTCGAACCCAGGAATTCTGACTTATGAGTCAGGTGCCCTACCGATTGCACTACGCGGCCCGGCAAAATTACATGAAATTCAAAACCAGAGTAGGGATCTCCCCAGGCCATTAAGGCATTTCTCTTGCAACATGCTTTCCTCTTCAAATTACCTTTGCAACATACCTTAATTTCCAATGAAAATTTATAAAAATGATATTATTTTCAAGTCTTAGCCAGTCAAGTTGTTTAAAATACATAAAGTATCATCAATAAATTATTGATAATGAAAATTTAGCTTAGTTTTGACAAAGCATTGCTATATTAAAAATTGATCTATAACTCAAAATCTGATTTTTGTGTTAAAAGTGACATGCCTTCTGAAATTTCTGGGGAGAACCATTGCAGATGTGTGCCCGATATCATCTGTAAGACTTTTCACAAACTAAAGGAAATTTTAACATGTTTAAGCTTCTCCAGAACTTCACATGTTAACCTAGAGCTGTAAATAATTATGAGCCAGGACACAACAAATCCAACAAAGTGGCATGTGTGCCCAGAAAAGACTAAGATCAGCCTGGGCACCTACCAAGTCTGATCAGTCTTCACTGTCCGCATGGAGTTAGCTCAGACCCTTAGCTACCATGTAAGTGCACATAAAAGAGTCTGATTTAGATTAGACTGGGCAGACGCCCAGGCTGATCTGAGTTTTTGCTTGGTGCACATGCCACTTTGTTAATTTTGTCATGTCGCAGCTCATGGCAGATCTTACCAGCTTCCTCAATGATGTCCCATATTAACTAGATGGTGTTACCAAAGCATAGATAGGGCCTAGCTGCTTTCTCCCTCTGACATGGATGGCAACAGAAACATAGATTTAGATAACAGGAATCTCCTACTGGTGTTTTATATGCCTGAAATAAACAACAAAGGAAATTAGGGATTCCCTGTGTTATGAATATTGTGGCTCTAACTTTAAGCAGGGTTGGTCACTCAGACCATGGAGAATCTTGCGTAATGGTATTTGGTCAGGCTCTGCTGCATTTGTGGCAAGGTCTGGGATGTATTCATTGTATTTCTCTAGTTTAAGATGCATTCTGCTCTTTTTATGCTCAATTTGATATGCATTCTGTTCTTTTCTTTCAATCTCTATATAAAAGACATCTTAAGTGCTGGCCTGTACCATTCTGTCACTGTGTGATGACATGTACTTTTTATAACAATCTATAAAAGGCTGCCTTTCAAATGAAACACAAATAACACAAACATAAATGGAATCTTGTTTGTCTAACATGGTAAATGAAGAAACTGTGGGTACCTTAAAGTGCCAAAAGGACTCCTTAAAGCAAAAAGGTCATTTTTGTAGCCAGAGCTCTAGATAAGAGGGAGTAATTTGGTGATAATTACGGATAATTTTCGCGAAATCGGCATAAATTATCTCTAATTATCATCAAATACGCCCTCTTATCTAGAGCTCTAATGAAAGTCCTTTTCGCAGATAGGAGTCCTTTCCACATTTTAGGGGGGTGTACCTAAAAACAGTAAAGTAGCGTACAGTGGGGTACAATAGCACAAAGTAGCAAAAATATGGCATAAAGCAGTAAAAATGAAAGTGGTCAAAGTACCCAAATCATAAGTCTGAACTCATAAGTCTTTTAAAGGTAGGTTCCTGTACTTTGGAATGCATCATAATTTTGATGATCTTTCATCCAAGTTGTTGGAAAGCACTTATAAAAAGGGAATGAATAAGTTTCACTACAAAGTGTAAATCAAAAAAATATTAGAAAAGTTGTTTTGCAAGGGATTTCCTTACTCTTGCTTCGCACACAAGTTAGCGCTATTTTTAGTTCGCGCCAAAAATAGATAACGCTGCTGACGTCATGCTGCATTGCATTTTGGGATAGTTTTAACCCATCCGCCATGCCAGGACCTCTAGAAGAGCTCATGGCAAGAGAAAACTGACCTTTGGAGGATGGCATCAGAAATCGTGCACTTATGGACATAATAAACATAGTTATTTTTAGAACTGGAATTCCAGCGAAAGAAAATAAACTAAAAGGGAAAACAACTATTTTCTTCAACATCTGGCGATTTTCTCAGCAGCAACAAATTAAGAAAAATAAGAAAATTCAATACTACTCAGAAAAAGACGAAATTATTTTGTGAACATAATTGTTATCGCTAGTCCAGGAACCTACCTTTAACATTGACAATTCCTGAATATTTTAGATATAGATATGGACCCCAAAATAGAGGTGTGGTCAGGTGCTCGCGAGTAGTAAGCATCACCTGCCTATTATAATACACCGGCCATAGCTATGTATCAGTGGAAAAAGTCAGTGAAAAAGAAAGTCCGGTATTTGAAAGCTCAACTAGCCAAATGAGAGAATGAATAATTTCATCCTAAATGGACAGACAGTCAGATATACACTGGTTGTAATCCGAGCCTTCTCTGACCATTCTTTACATGTACACACCCGGAATTTACATGTACCAACAATAATGCACCAGTCATTTGGAACCATGGCCCCATGGGGCCGGGATAGTGGGGCTTAAGTACCGTGTTTTCACCTAAGAGGTGTCCCCGCAGTACCGTGGATACGCCAGGCTTTAGATAGGCGGGAAAATAGTGGAGTGTTTTTTAATGAAACATACCACAACACATTGTCAGAATATGGATTTTTAAATGGGGGATGGAAACCATTACCAGGATTTGACATAAAATTATCCTCACAGTGCAGGGCATATACCAGGGTACTCAGACAAAACGGACCAGACAAAACGGACCATGGTTAGGACAAAACGGACCACGTATCAGGACAAAACGGACCATGTTTCAGGACCAGACAGACCATGCCAGAAGACAAACCAGACCATTAATTGGTGCCAATTAAAAGATTAAAGAATATATAATTACCACAATGTTAAATGGTCACAATAATTTGACTACTGTTCATGGTCTCAACGACCTTTGATGGTCGCAACTATCAAATTGATTTAATACGTAGATAAAGGGGTAATACCTTTATCATATAAGCATGCAAATTGCTTTATTAGTGTTGCAGTGAGTGAACTCGGGTTTAACGTCCCACCAACAACGAGGTCATATGGAGACGGGACCTCGGTTTAAAGTCTCATCCGAAAGACCTATTAGTGTTGCAACTAAAATGAAACATGCTTTATCAAGTTAACGGAAGATCTTAAACGTGGTCCGTTTCGTCATGAACATGGTCCGTTTTGTCCCAAGCGTGGTCTGTTTTGTCCGTGGTCTGTTATGTCCCCAGTTCTATACCAGGGCTTTGCAGAGTGAAAAGTCAATATCCCCGCTATGCACCAGTCATTTGCAATCGCGGGTGCCGTGGTTGCAAATGACTGATGCATAACAACAATGCAAACCAGAATTGAATTCAAACATATCTTCTTCATATTTTAAAACGTATATTCTAATATAAAACAGCAAACAGATATGAAAATTAAATGATGTGGAATCAACAATGACACAAAATGCAGTGAGATGGCAGCGTCCCAGAATGTGGATGGTCGAAACATCACGGACGCGAATCGAGACCCCCAGGAATCTCCGCTCGGTATTACGGATTTGTTTAATTAAGTTACATTCAGGCCTATGTTTCGGCTTGGCTGTTTTCACCTTCAAATATTTATCAAACATACTGACACATTGTTTGACGAAAATGAATCGTCAACTCTGTCAAATTAAGGAAAAATCTACATTGAAATGTCCCCTAATTTTCTAATTTCCAATTACGCATGCGCATAAGTATCCCATTTATCCCGACATTTGTTGCATTGAGCCGTATCGTACGAGTCTGCCTAAAAACCGTAAGACATAAGGCTTGCTTCTTCTTTCTTTCGTATCTGCACCCAATTATGGATCACCAAGCATAGGTAGCTTGTAAAAGTATCTACTTGATAGGGTTGGAGGGTTTTTGGAGCTGTGCCGGTTGGGTGCTATGCCCAGGGGCCGCTACGGTAGCCGGAGTGGTCTGATTACCCATGATGACCTGAAAATGCAGATTGCGAAGTTTTCTTTACTTCCTATCTGTCTATCAACTGTTTTCTGGCTTTCCTATCTTTCCTACTTTTTCTTTTTCTACCGCCACAGAGACATAGTGATCAAGTGTGATTGAAGTCTCTTGAAGAACAGATACAGATACAGATTGAGCACAATACAATACTTAAAATTGCGTTTAGGGGGCGCTAAAACGTACAATACATAAAACAGTAGTAAAAGTCCTGTTCACATAACCATTTACACAAAGATGACTGGTGGGGGTTAGCTACGTACGTCTGAACTCTTCAGTATCCTCTCCGTATGAAGCTTGTAACACAAATCTGTTGTCATTCTTTCCAATGGTTTATGCCAATCTGTCCTGTTCAGGTTATCAAACCAACTGATATCCAGAAGTATCCATACGAATCGAACTACCAACTAATTGTGTGCACCGCGGCGGAGGGTGAGGATGAAGATTTGGGCCCAGTAAAACCGGTTTAACCCCCCACCCCCAGTAGTTATTACTGAGCGTCCCAAGGCGGTACTTTCGTTGCGGTTGCATTTGTTTTATGTTCGGTGCTGTTAAATCTATTGTGTTCTCATTTTAACCCTTCTATAATAAAAATAGAAAATAGGTTAAAATAGTTGTTAAATGTTTTTCGTATAATTTGCTTAGTCTGTTGTAACCCTTCTGTTGGTCTAAATTATTTAGTTCAGTATAGATAGCTGAGTTGCCACCTATTTGGGAAAGAGCTGCTGACTCGGCTTATCACGTGTAATTTATTGTTTGTTGGGATGTCTTTGTCAATCTTTCTCTTTGATGTTGGGGATAGGGTTTGGGATCTGATTCAGTCAGTTCCTGAAGTGTAGTTACTCTTTAAATTATAATATTCTGTATATTACTAAATTGAACTTTCCATTGATTTGCTCCAGTATATGATATAACTGTTGAATTCACCTTTGAGTAGAACTGCTGTCTTTGATTAAAGAGAGATGAGCAATATAACAACATATGTGAAATGTCTTCACTTTCAAGGCCACAGCTTCTGCATGTAGCACTAACTTCTGAACGACTGAACATGCTTTTATTTGACTGGAATAAATATGTACCAGTTAGTAATCTACATTTGACAATGCCTTTTCTAACATCAGAGACTGTTGACTTTAGAGATGACCATACGTTATGAACTTTACCAATGCACAAAGAGTCTATATTCAGATTTAACAAGGTGGATTTGTCTCGAGCGTCCTTTTGAAGATATTGTGTCCAATATGTATTTGTTATATTATGAGCAAATCATAGTGCATGTTTATTTAATACGCTTGACTGGACCGCACCGCTAGGTGGTATAAATACCTTTGCTGCCTCTCTATTAGGCACTTCTCTAAGATACTTCACCAATGCTATACTGTGTATTGTGAATTGACACAGTCATTAAAATTAGTTAGAACACTCAGTCGTTCTTTATTGTGTTATCACTTATTAACATAATAAGTCGATACTATTACATGGTGTCAGAATAGCGGACTAATTAATTTGTTGGATAACTGATATACTTCAAAACTGCTTTAATTCTGTGGAATTAACAATCATGGACTTATCAGGCATACCACAACCGCGCATGGACTGGGAGTCGGGAAATCTCCCTGAAGCATGGAAGGCTTTTAAACAACATGTGGAACTGGTGTTTGAGGGACCAATTAAAGACAAACCAGAAGAAGTGAAAGTTACTTACCTCCTACTGTGGGTGGGGGAAAAGGGCAGAAACATTTACAATACGTGGACGCTTTCTGCGGAAGAAAAGAAACAGCTTGAGCCCCACTATACCAAGTTCTTGAACTATGTGAGGCCAAAATTAAACCCTGTGTTCGCAAGATACAAGTTTAACAATGAAGTGCAGGGCTCACAAACTGTTGACCAGTTCATTACAAAGTTAAAATTGCTGGCCAAAGACTGCAGCTACCAGGACGAGAACGATATGGTACGGGACAGGATTGTTTTTGGGGTAACCTCCCCAAAAATCAGAGAAAAGCTTATAAACGAGGGTGACAAACTTACGTTGGATAAGGCTATTCACATAGCCCAGAGCTATGAATACGCTCAAGAGCAGCTACGTACGATGTCCGCTGCTCCCGTCGAGGTACACGCCGTGCGAAACGCTAAGGGACCGACGACGACGCATGGGGGTCAGCCGACCAATCAACCCAAGAGGCCGACGAATGGGAAATCGAGATCGGGACATACTGGCGGGATGAGAACATCCGATGAAAGGGACACATGCGGCAACTGCGGTTCTAAACACACAAAGACAGAAATTTGTAAAGCTAAGGGAAAACAGTGTCATCATTGTAAAAAGTGGAACCATTTTCAGTCTATGTGTAGATCAAAGAAATCACTGAAATCAGTGCACGAAGTTTCTGAAGGGCTCAGTGAGTTGCAAGTTCAAAATTCAAATAGTGATAGTGATGATTTCTTTGTTGATAGTGTGGAATGTAATAGTAAAATGGATCAGGCTTTTGTTGATATCAAGGTAGGTCCAAATTCCTTTCCAATTAAATCTAAAGTTGACACTGGTTCCCAAGTTAACATCTTGCCGCGTCAAGTATACTCACAATTAAAGCTGAGCCACCCGCTTGAACAACCCACAACAAGACTTACCGCCTATAGCGGTGATACTCTAAACACGCTAGGTTGCGTAAAGCTCACCTGTCAACGCTCAGTTAAGCAGCAAGAACTTACTTTCTATGTGGTAGAAACGTACTCATCGCCAATTATTGGTCTGAGATCAAGCATCGATCTCAATTTGATCAAACTAGTTTTGTCATGCGAAACGCCACGCGACATTCCGCACCTCACAAAGGATGCAGTACTAAAACAGTACTCTGAGGCATTCAAAGGAATAGGCTTATTTCCATGCGAATGTAAAATTCACCTAGACCCGTCCATAACACCTGTTGTTAATCCGCCGAGACGCATTCCAATTGCATTGCGCGATAAGGTCAAATTGGAGCTTGACCGCATGGTACAGAATCAAATAATTGCTAAGGTCACTGAACCTACAGAATGGGTCAATTCCATGGTCGCTGTAGAAAATAAACAATCAGGTAAACTAAGGATATGCATTGACCCTGACCACCTGAACAAAGCGATTAAAAGACCGCACTACCCTATGAAAACGCTCGAGGACGTTCTGCCTCAGCTATCCGGCGCGACTTGCTTCACAAAGCTCGATGCCCGTTCCGGCTATTGGAACATAAAATTGCAAAAAGAGTCATCATTGCTTACAACATTCAACACGCCGTTTGGTAGGTATCGTTACCTCAGACTTCCGTTTGGCTTACGTTCAAGCCAGGACGAATTTCAAAACAAAATTGATGAATGCTTCGAAAATCTTCCAGGCGTCATAGCAATAGTAGATGATATACTTGTTTATGGGCGCACCCGGGAAGAACATGATCAGAACCTGCGAAATGTTATTGAACGAGCTCTTGCGAAGGGCATTCGCTTCAATGAAGATAAGCTGGTAGTAGGTGTATCTGAAGTAGAGTACTTCGGCAACGTCTTGTCATCTGAAGGTGTGAAAGTGTCCCAGAATAAGGTTTCTGCGATACTGAACATGGACCCGCCAACATGCAGGTCCGAGCTCGAGACTTTCCTGGGGATGGTGACGTATTTATCACGCTTTTGTGAAAATCTAGCTGAAATCACGAGTCCACTTCGCATGCTTCTAGCAAAAGACGTTATCTTTTCGTGGGACACGCCTCAAGCTGATGCATTTGCAAAGGTCGAAGACCTTATTACCAAAGCACCAGTATTGGTATATTACGATAAAGAGAAACCCCTAACGCTACAGTGTGACGCATCAAAATCCGGACTAGGCTGTACGCTTATGCAGGATGGTAGGCCGATTGCCTATGCATCAAAATCTCTGACACAATCAGAAATTAACTACGCCCAGATCGAGAAAGAATTGTTTGCAATATTATTTGGGTGCAAACGGTTCCATCAATATGTATACGGCCGCAAGGTCATAGTTGAAACGGATCATTTGCCTCTCGTTTCAGTGAAAAAGAAACCTTTGCACGCAGCGCCACCAAGATTAACTAGAATGCTACTGCAACTGCAGAAATATGACCTTGACATTACTTTCGTGCGAGGAATCGATTTACACATCGCCGACGCACTGTCCAGAAATATGTTGAAAGACACATATCCTGAGCTCTCAGAAGGCATGGATCTACATGTACACACTGTACTGTCCAGCCTCCCTGTAAGCGATCGGAAAATGCAAGAGATCAAAACTCATACCGAGCTCGATCCCCAGATGGATCTACTTAAGCAGGTAATTCTAAAAGGTTGGCCTGAAATGCGACAACATTGTCCTGAGCAGTTAAGAGAATTTTGGAATTTCCGTGACGAGCTCACTGTCGTAAATGGTCTCATATTGAAGGGCCATAAACTAGTAATTCCGAGCACTCTCAGACCAAAAATGCTTGAAGTTCTCCATCAAGGACACTTTGGGACTGAGAAGACTTTGAACAGAGCGCGAGACATTATGTTTTGGCCGAGAATATCTGCTGAAATAACAGACATGGTATTAAACTGTTCTGTGTGTCTCGAACGCAGAAACTCAAACCCGAAAGAGCCGTTACAACCTCACAATATTCCGGACTACCCATGGCAAACCGTAGCCACTGACCTTTTCCTGTGGGAAGGTCAAGATTTCCTAATTACCGTAGATTACTACAGCAAATATTTTGACCGACATGCACAGCCATTAAAGCCGCTCGAAATAGGGGAATCGGCAAGAATTCAAAATCAGGACAAAACTTGGAAACCAGCTGTCGTTATCCAAAAACACAATGAGAGATCATACTCTGTTAAAACCTCTGATGGTGCTATTTATCGTCGTAATAGGCGACACCTCCTCAAAACAAAGGAACCTGTCAGTATTCAAAATCATGATGTAACACCATCAAATCAAATGTCTTTGGAAACAGAAATTGAAATACCCCTTCAGGAACCTCAGTGCAGTGATGAAAGTGTTTCACATGAATCGGACAATAACTCAAAAATGCCACCAGAGACAAAAGACACGGTGCCATACATCACGAGATATGGCCGAACTGTAAAGCCAAGGATTATTGAATCTATGTGAAAAAGACGTTAAGATAAGTGGAAACACAGTCTGTAGTTTATTAATATTGACACTTCAATGGAATTACTGCCTAGGTTTAAACATGTGCTAGCTTCAAGTTTCAAACGCTCTATCTGTAGCATAAACAAACTGTCCGATAAATTTGTGGGAAATCCGTTATTCACAGAATATCAATGATTGTAATTACAAGTGCAGACGCTAAGTGCTGATTTTACAGACATTTGTTTCTGATAATAAACTGCTCGAGGTATCTGCGAATGAACTCTCCGAATGAACTCTCCTTACCTGTGCATAAAATGAACTTGATTATCAGATAGTATATTGCATTGTGTTCTGTGATGATTGATCATTTCTTAAGAAGGGAGATGTTATATTATGAGCAAATCATAGTGCATGTTTATTTAATACGCTTGACTGGACCGCACCGCTAGGTGGTATAAATACCTTTGCTGCCTCTCTATTAGGCACTTCTCTAAGATACTTCACCAATGCTATACTGTGTATTGTGAATTGAGACAGTCATTAAAATTAGTTAGAACACTCAGTCGTTCTTTATTGTGTTATCACTTATTAACATAATAAGTCGATACTATTACAGTATTCACTGCATCTTTCACTTGTTTTTTTCCATTGTTCTTTCAAATTAAGTTCAGATTTCAAGTTTTGTAGACTCGATAACCCATACTTATCTAATATTTCTTTAGCTCTGCCATAGAAACTTTGAGTATTGTCAGAATTCATAACAATCTGCCTTTCAGTTAATTGAATAATTGTCTCGTTTGTAGATGTAATTAGATTGTACAGCAAGCTGAGGAGTCTCTTATGAAGTTCCGCTTCCATCGGTAGGGCACCAAGTAATAAGCAGACTGCACTAGTTGCGGTTCTTGAAGGTAAGACTGAAACCTTCTTAGTGTTTCCAAATGAAATCTACTTAGCATATGCACCTGTTTTGAGTTTAATGGTAATACTTCAAGTCCATATAACAATCTTGGAATGACATAACACTGGTAGATTTTATAGGAGACTTGAGGGTTCAGCCCATTAGATCCATGTAAAATTAAAATCTTAAAAAGTTCCTTCAAGAGCAGAGAATACAAACAGAAGTAGGAACATGGGCCAGACTACGTAGTTTCGGCTAATAAAGCCTCGTCAGTGACCCTGACAATATCTGGTGACGAAAACAGAAAAAAGCATACTGTAATTTCTTAATTTTAATTGGGCAGTCGATTCAAAGACTGATTAGTTTCAAAAGATCCAAATAATATAAAAGACGATGATCTAGAATAATAGTCTATATCGATCTCAAATTTTAGATTTCTCAGAATCTATCCTCTGATCTCAAAGGATGTAAATGAAATATAATCTGCACTATGGATTATGTACGGGGAGACGTTTTACGGCCGCCACACGGCACAACACCAGCTGCAGTAAGCCTGTATTTATCAACGCATAAAGAGTCCTACGGGCAAGACTTAATCTCTGTTCAATGTTTATTATGTTCTCTTTAGTTTCTGATCTCAAAAATGAGTAGTTGAAGAAGATAATGGGATTGTCCTATCATCCATTTCAAGTTCAAATGATTTCTTTACAACAGATTTGTCTGGATGAATAGTTACTCTGTCCTGTTTTGCATTTTTCCTTACTACGTTGAGCATTAACTGGAGTTCATTTTCCCAGTTCGAGAGCATAGCCAGGTCGTCCGCGCAAGTAGGACAGCCACAGTAAACAGTTCCTATACATAATCCAAGCCTGTGTTGTTGCAGTTCCATCAAACACGGGTTGATGTACGTCTTGTAGAGGAATGGAGATAAAATTACCCCTGTCTCACACCTTGTTTTATATTAAAGCTGTTACTCAACTCGCCGAGCCATTCCACTTTAGATGAAAACCCTGTATACATATCATTAACTACACTCCACAAAGCTGGATGAACTCCAGTTTCATACAGTTTATCCAGTAATATAATGTGACTGAACACGTCAAACTCCTTCTGACTATCTAGTGCCACTAGGAATAACGGGGCACCTGATTTAGCTTCGTCTCAGCCCTAGCTTCAGAAACAATTAGGGCTGCCATAATCGGTGAAAGATTCCTTGTAAACCCAAATTGTAAAGATGACTGCTCAAGGTTTTTAGATAGATGAGGCAGGATCGTTATCTCGAGTAATTTACCAATAACCGGGGTACGGTGATCCCTCTATGGTTATCTAGGAGTGATGGATCTTAAGCTTTTTTGAGCACAGGAGTTAAAATACCAGTCTTAAACTGCTGAGGTACATGTTTCTCCAGCAATATTGCGTTGAAAAGGTCGGTAATACCTGCAACCAATGTATTCCCTGAGTATTTCAGGTGTTCAGCTGTTAAACCAAACTCGTATGCTGCTTTCTTTGAGTTCAGCTGAGAGATTGCCTTGATGACTTCATCCTCAGAAATTACCATAGGATATGACCCACTCTCATTGTGTAACTGGAGTGAATTTTGTGTGTTTTAAGATTTTAATATTGTCAGCATAGTGCTGATACTGTATGACTTTTGTATGTGTATCTTTGAAACTTTTTAAATCATTTTTGCATAATTATCTGTGGTGGCTCTAATCCAAGCCAAGTGGTCCATTCCATCTTTTACAATATACCCTATAGTTAAGAAGGTCAAATTGCTTTCTTCTAGTGTACATGTTTTACAGTTATTACTCACTCACCTGTTGTAGGCTGTGAGATTACTTTGGCCAGTTTAGTCAGTTCACAGTTGGAAGCCTTTGTGTTGATATCTCTTCTGAAGCTTTGAAACTTTATATTCTAGTTTGAAAATCCAAGTATATTTAATTTGAAAATCCAAGTTACCCAAGCATGAAGAGCACATAGAACTACATGGCTGAGTGGTGAGCGGCTTTGTGTGAAAGGTTCGGGCCCATAGTCTGGACTTATCCTCCACAATCGTCATATCTTCCATGATGTTTTGATTGTCCATTATTGGGACATTTCCAAAATGATGAATAAATTGGTGACTTGCCTCAAGAATCTCGTGTCTCTTTTAAATGAGCTAGTCGTGGCCAGCTGAGAGGCGAGTTACAATGGCGCCCAACGTGGGGCTCGAACCCACGACCCCGAGATTAACAGACAATAATCCTCTCACATACGCATTGTCCAAAGCAAAACTAGATGCAACTGGGCACAGATGGCTATCTTCCTTAGCCTGTTATGATTTTAATATCATTTACAGACCAGGAACAGCCAATATTGATGCAGATATTTTGTCCCGATATCCGGGAAATGAGGATAAAGGTGAGATTTCTAGTGAGTCTGTTAAGGCGATTTGTGGTTGTTTAGTTGCACCAAGTAGGCATACCGTGTCAATGCCTGTTGATGTTCTTGAAGTGACTGAATTTCCAGGTCAGCCTATGGCACAAAAAGATATGCGAGAAATCAGAAGGCAGCAAAATAGTGATACCTGTATAGGGTTTTGGATCAGAGCTGTGAAAGACAGAAAGCAGCCTGACAAGAAAGACATTCACACAAGAGAAGATTCAGCGATGCTGAAAAGCTTTAGTAGCTTAAAGATGATAAGAGGACTTTTATATAGAGAAGTAATAACAGAATGTGAGACTAAAAATCAACTGGTCTTGCCTTCTTGTTTTATAGAACAGGTTTTGAAAGGTCTTCACAATGACATGGGTCATCCAAATAAGGATAGGACTCTATCACTCTTACGTGATAGATTCTTTTGGCCGGGAATGACTTCTGATACGGAGACCTGGATAAGTAATTGTGATAGATGCATAAAAAGAAAATCAAAGACTGATGTAAGAGCTCCCTTAGTCAATATAACAACTACTTATCCCTTAGAACTAGTCTGCCTAGACTATCTGACACTTGAGCCATCAAAGGGTAATATATCAAATGTACTAGTAATTACAGACCACTTTACTAGGTTTGCTGTAGCTATCCCTACCAGAAATCAAACTGCAAAAACTACTGCAGATGCTTTATACAATGAGTTCATTGTTCGTTATGGCATACCAGCAAGGCTTCATTCAGATCAGGGTGCAAATTTTCAAAGTTCCATCATTAAAGAATTATGTCAGCTTATGGGGATAGATAAAAGCAGAACTTCAATTTATCACGCAGCTGGAATCGGGATGACCGAGCGCTTTAATCGCACATTAATATCAATGCTGGGTACATTAGAAGCTGATAAAAAGACAAATTGGAAACAGTATATTGCTCCCCTTGTCCAAGCTTACAACTGCATAAAACACGAAAGTACTGGGTATTCCCCCTACATGCTACTTTTCGGAAGGGAACCGCGTCTCCCCATTGATATTACTTTCGGCCTTAATCCAAACAACAATTCAGATGTGTCTTATACTGACTACATTACAGATTTGCAAGGTAAAATCAGTGAAGCTTTTGATATTGTACATAAAAACGCAGATAAAGCAAGGAGTAAGCAGAAAAAGTATTACGATCTAAAAGCAAGGGCTGCAAAGTTAGCAATAGGAGATAGAGTTCTGATAAAGATACTTGTCCATGATGGTAAACACAAGCTGTCAGATGGATGGGCAGATGAAGTTTATGTTGTTACTGAACAACCAAATTTAGATATACCTGTATATAAGGTAAAAAGAGAGGATGGAGAGAGAATAGAGAAGGTATTACACAGAAATCATCTGTTACATCTTGGAAATGCCCTCCAAGATAGTTCTTTATTTCAGAGTAAACCTATTCCAAAGCCGATGGAAAACGGTGTTAAAGAAGACAGGAGTGCAGTAGAACTTACCGAACCAAGGAAACCAGTTCCTGCTCCCAGAAAAAGAAGGGATCCAAAGATTGAAGTGGTAGACAGAAGTCAGAACAGAGACACTGATACAGAAGAAGATGAAGATGTGGTAGTTGTCACAACAACTACTGAACTAGTTCCTGAAGAGGGAAATACAGAGGTTGCTGCTTCTGTAGCTGACACTTCCGCAGACAGTTCGGCGGGTGGTTTAGAGGAAACTGATCTGATTGCTGTTGGGGACGCCCAAGAGCCAGATCATATAAGCATTAATGTGGAAGATCTTTCTGTAGACACTGGAGACCACATTCCAGTGGAAATTAATACAGAAACTGAATCTTCATTGCCATCTGGTATTGAAGTTGGTGCTTCATCAAATTCAGATATATCAGGGGACACTGAACAAGAGCGCTCAAATATAACATCAGGTACTGTCCCTAGAAGGTCTAGTAGGACTAGAAAGAAACCAGGATGGCAAGAGCCTAGTGAATACTGCATGAGTATAACAAAACAGAGTCTTATGTTGCAGAATTTTGTGTCGTCTTGTGCAGAACTTGATCTGGATCCCAAAATCATTAGTGCTGTAGTTAAAGGCATTAGTGATTCTCTTTAGAATCAGTACAAATGACGGGACGTCATTTTAGGAGCAGGGGGAGGGTGTAACTGGAGTGAATTTTGTGTGTTTTAAGATTTTAATATTGTCAGCATAGTGCTGATACTGTATGACTTTTGTATGTGTATCTTTGAAACTTTTTAAATCATTTTTGCATAATTATCTGTGGTGGCTCTAATCCAAGCCAAGTGGTCCATTCCATCTTTTACAATATACCCTATAGTTAAGAAGGTCAAATTGCTTTCTTCTAGTGTACATGTTTTACAGTTATTACTCACTCACCTGTTGTAGGCTGTGAGATTACTTTGGCCAGTTTAGTCAGTTCACAGTTGGAAGCCTTTGTATTGATATCTCTTCTGAAGCTTTGAAACTTTATATTCTAGTTTGAAAATCCAAGTATATTTAATTTGAAAATCCAAGTTACCCAAGCATGAAGAGCACATAGAACTACATGGCTGAGTGGTGAGCGGCTTTGTGTGAAAGGTTCGGGCCCATAGTCTGGACTTATCCTCCACAATCGTCGTATCTTCCATGATGTTTTGATTGTCCATTATTGGGACATTTCCAAAATGATGAATAAATTGGTGACTTGCCTCAAGAATCTCGTGTCTCTTTTAAATGAGCTAGTCGTGGCCAGCTGAGAGGCGAGTTAAGTTTATGTCTCACAGAGCACTTCTCTAGGTAGCGGAGTCATAGATTTTGTCTTTAGGTACTGACAGATCCTCATAATACTGTGCGAAGACTTACGTGTCTTTGTTCATCTAGGGTTCTGAATTCTTTACCATCCGACACAATGTCATATGCTGAGCCACTGTTACCTCCCTTGTTTCTTCGTATAAGCTGGTGAAATTTTTCAGAAGAAGGGTTTGACATGAGGTCATCATAGAAGGTCTTTCTATCCTCGATTTTTTCTTTCCTTAACTGCCTACGTAAGGCATGCTTAGTCATGATGTTGTCTTTTTTTTAGATTTGAGTCCTGTTTTCCTGATTCAATCCAGAGTTTGTATGTATCTTTGCAGGATTTCAAATGTCTTTTCATTTCATTTGAAGCTTTCCATGTTGGGCCTTTTAACTTGATCACTTTCGACGGTACTGCCATCTTGGCTGCTTTCTGTAGAATTTGACTTAAATTCTCTAGTCTCTTTTCCACAGAGCCAGACACAGCTCTGGTATCCGCGACCAGATGTCTTAATTCGTTCTGAATAACTGACTGGTATCGATCAATGTCTATTTTATTCCACTCTTGGCGAGAAGCTGACTGTTTTGCTGACACCTTCCTAACTGAAGTATCCCCTGGAGCCAACAACGATAATCGAGCAGATACCTGCACATGGCTGGATGAATTTAGATGTCCCTTTTCAGCAATTTCCGTCTCTTGAATAATTCTTTTAGAATACAGAATATAATCAATTTGAGAGCAACTAGCCCCAGAACGATGAAAAAAGGTATGCCTGTCCGATACACAATACATCAGATCATGTTCACAAACAAATTCCTGTAGTAATTTATCATGTTTATTATACAGTCTTGGCTCCAGGAGAGTCCCGTTCAAGTCCCCAGCAATTATAATCATGTGTGAATATCTGTATTTGACTATCATATCATGCAAAATGTCTAAGCACTCACAGTATTCTAAATTGGAGTCCGTAGAACTGTTATTAGTCGGCAGGTAGACATTAATTAAATAGATTTTAATTTCACTAAGAATTTCGATTGCCATAATTCTTTCGTTACCCTCTTCAAGTTCTTTTGATTTTACTATTCCACTGATTGGGCCATAAAATTGCAACCCCACCTTTCCCTCTTGGTAGATTAAAACCAGAGATTGATTCCCTATAATATGAGCTTCTTACAAAAGTTTCTTTATTTTTAATTAGCAATGAAAGTTCATGATTCTGGAACTCCCACAACCAATGCCCCTGAATGCATATAATGTCAGTTCTTTCACACAATTCTTGTAAAAATGGGGTGTTACTTTTCATCCCTTCAATATTACAAGTAGCTATAATGAATCCCTATCTACTTCTTGCTGAGTTTCCAGTATCGATTCTGGCGGAATTTGTTTGATGTGGGGAATCTCTAAATAAGAATCTTTTCCGGTCTGAGTTTTTAGATTCTCACACTGTTTTGAGATATTTTGCAAGTTAAAGCATTTATCAACGACCTTGAGATTTTTATTGCCCTCATTTAACTGATTAGGTCATTCTACTGTGTGAGCTTTTTCTGCTATCACAGATCTGTCACATATTGGTTGATTACTAGCAATACACATATTCGAAGTCTGGTTAGACATAAGAAACTTTATTTTAAGTCGGTTTTCAAATATACAACATGATCAACATTAGCCAATATGGCTATTTTACCTACCAACAAATAATTCGAACGACACATGTATAAAAACAAGCAAGCATCACATTTAGAAAACATACAGATCTATCACAAAGCAAAAATATATTAAAATGAGCCAATCTCTGTAACATAAAAATGAAACATTAGATAACTGCATCACTGTAAAGTATTAGCTTTTCATGAAAATTTCCTGAAAAATTGAGAAGATTATCTTATTCATTAAATAGATATGGGCTTTAGAATAATACAAGTAGTGCAGTTGCTTGATATGACGTTATTAACGTCATGAAAGTATGCTTTGACGTCAACGTCATAACGATTGTGTGTACGAGTTTTCGTGCGTGTTAGGAAAAATAACGCGGACGAAAAAGTGTTTGGTTTTGCTTAACGTGTATGTGATATAACACACTTGATATTTAGCATGTTTCAACATTCTTTCACGTTTTAGGTCTTTATGATGGTATACTATATGTAGTCAAGGCTTCGGGGTTACCATGGGTTAAGCGTTGTCATGGCAACAAATGTCATATTTATGACTAGATTTTGTCTGAATTCATTGGTGTTCTGTTGTCTAAGGTATTTTCATGAAAATAAAGAAAGGTCCGAAAAACATTAATTTTGATGTTTTTCAAACGTTTACAACGATATTATTACGTAATATCATGTAGCCCGGTTTTCACGGAGAACGGCCAAAACATATTACAGACCTAAAGGAACTTAAGACGTACAGATAAAAAGATAAATTAATTTAGGGCAGGATGCAAGCATCATGCTCAATTGCCGCATGCTTGCTACCCCATATTTAAAACAGAATAAATGGTACATGCATATAGGAGAAATTAAAATATTTGGTAAATATAATGCACATAATATTATGACAAATTAGATCACACAATCTATATAATATAGATAATTGAGCCCATCACTGTGGTAGGTCTTTCCCGAGAACGAAAAAAAAATCACCATTGACTCTGCGCCTAGACAAAGCACGAAGCCCTCTGTGAAACGAAAGTGAGAAAGGCGAACCACGATGAGATGTGAGATTAAACATAATAAAAGGCCATCGGCCAAGTGTCACCCGACGTTTGAAATGTGTCATAAACTTCAGCCCTTTATTCCATTTCAGAGTAACTGTATGGCCAAAAACAGAAAATATGTGTATTACAGAACCTGGTAAGCAAATGATAACTGAACAAAAGCAAAGACATATACCCAATTACTGGGCCTCTTTATAAAATACATAAGTTCAGAACGGGGCATATATATGTAAAATCATGTTACTGAAACTATAGACCCTTACAAAATGACCAAAACATCAAGACTGTATACCCAGTAACAAAATAACAAGAGCCATAATCCTGCTTATAAGAATCTGCTGGAAAATGAACAATGCATTTATGAAAATTCAGCCCATTAATATGAATAGTTTGGAGTTATCCCTTTACCTTTAAGTGAATGTCTATTATCTATGAAAGGGGAATAACTCTGTCACTTATAATTTAGCACATCCTAACAATAATAAGAATAATCAATTTACCAAATGCTAATAGCATACCAAATTTCAGCTCTCTCGGTCAAACGGTTCAAAAGTTGGAAAAATGCCAAAAAACGACAAAGGGCCATAACTTTGTAAAAAATAGTACAATTAAAATTCCAAAATCACATGCACATCATCAGATCATGATGAAACATTCTGCACAATTTCAAGCCAATCTGATACAAGATGTTGGTTGCAGAAGTTGCGGGGACACCGTCCAAGTCAGCAAGGGCCGTAACTCCATTAAAAATGACCAAAACAAAAATAAAAAACCACATGCACATCTTCATATCGTAAGAATACAATCTGTAAAGTTTAAAATCAATCCGATAAAAGATGTAGGAGGAGTTGCGGGGACAAGATTTCTGAAGGTCTGAGTCAGCAAGGGCTGTAACTCCATCAAAAATGGCCGAAACAAAAATCAAAAACCACATGCACATCTTCATATCATAAGAATACAATCTGTAAAATTTCAAATCAATCCGATGAAAGACGTAGGAGGAGTTGCGGGGACAAGATTTCGGACGGACGGACGGACGGACGGACGAGGGTCATTTCTGTAGTCCCCCTCCGCCTACGTCGGGTGACAAAAAGCAGCCTATGATGAGTAAAAGTTCAGCACATATAGGTTATCACAGGTCAGCATAAATAACTCTAATGCTTCCTTGCACCTAGGAACGTCAGGGAAACAAGAAGCTGAAACATTAAACAAGAAGCTTTAATGAAAAGCAACTGGATAGCAACTAACAAACGAAATCACACACACACTCACACACACACACAAAACACAGTGCTCAAATAAAATTGAAAATGACGGTGCCTCGCTACACAATCGGAGGAACACTACGATACAACAACAACAACAATAACAACAACAAAAATGATGCGTAATTATGCGTCGTGTAGCTTAATGATGCGTGATGAAGCGTAAAAATGGACAATATTGCCTGAAAGTGACCATTTAATTTTGTTATCGTCTGATAACGTCTTTATCATTATCCTTATCAGACCAGATACCCCCTAAAATTATCGAAGCTGGAGCTGAAGTTCTTTCTAGCCCCCTATGTGAAATTCTAAACAAGTCTATAATGTGAAAGAAGTTTTCTGACAGACTAAAGCAAGCCCAGGTCAGTCCAATCTTTAAGAAAGATGTTCCCTTCATGAAAAAGAATTACAGACCTGTGAGTGTCTTACCTACACACTCAAAGGTATATGAGAGAGTTATATTTGATCAACTGAGTGATCATTTTGAGAATATCTTTTATGCATACTTAGCTGCTTTCATGAATGGTTTCGGCTGCCAGACTACTCTGCTGAGAGTTGCGGAGGACTGGTACAGTTAATTGAACAGCCAAGGATATGTAGGAGCCGTATTGATGGACCTGTCCAAGGCGTTGACTGTCTTCCGCATGATTCACCATTGATAATTTAAAGAGTAACTACACTTCAGGAACTGACTGAATCAGATCCCAAACCCTATCCCCAACATCAAAGGGAAAGATTTACAAAGACATCCCAACAAACAATAAATTACAAGTGATAAGCCGAGTCAGCAGCTCTTTCCCAAATAGATGGCAACTCAGCTATCTTTATTGAACCAAACAACCCAGACCAACAGACGGGCCACAACGGACCAAGCAAACTACATGAAAAAACATTTAAAAATTATTTTTAGCTATTTTCTATTTTTATGATAGAAGGATTAAACTGAGAACACAATAAATTAAACAGCACCGAACATAAAACAAATGCAACCGCAACAAAAGTACCGCCTTGGGACGGTCAGTAATAACTACTTATGCATGATAAGCCGCCAGCCGTTGTCCTTTCTGACACGGCATGTTCTTTTCTACAGAGTTACCTATCAGATATAAAACAGATGGTAAAGCTAGGACAGCATCATTGTTCATGGCTTAACACTATTAAAGATGTTCCACAAGGGTCTATTCAGGACCCTTACTTTTTAAAATATTCATAAACGATATTTTTTTCTATGTCAAACAGTCCACTTTATACAATTATGCGGACGACAATACTTTGTCTTACAGCAGTACGGACCTTTCTCAGACCAAGGCTGTGGTTGAGGTAGAAAGTAAAAATATCATTCAGTGGTTTGGCCTGAGTAACATGCAGGAAAAACCTGAAAAGTTCCAGGCAATAGTCTTGGGGAAAAAGGCCTATGACGGCTGTAAGAGTTTGAGAGTTAGAAGTGCGAAGAATCAATGAAATTACATAGAGTTACTGTTGATTATTTCTTGAATTTCGATTTACAATCCAATATGTGCAAAAAGGCTGCTAAATAAATAAATGTTCTTTTAAGACTAAGTAATTACATAAATATAGATACTAAACTTTTAATTTATAAGTCCTTCATAAGATCAACTTTCAGTTACTGTCCACTGGTCTGACAAGTAAAGCACTCTAAAACTTGAAAAGTTGCAATACTTAGAAATCAGACTAGTGTACAGTGACTATACGAGCTCTTATGAGGACTTACTTAGTAAGGGTGATATGCCAACTTTAGAATTAGGAAGGATTAGAAATATAGCTAAAGAAGTTTTCAAAATTCTAAATGGTTTATCACCTACCTACCTTCATGACAGAGTTTCTTTAAAAAGTTCAAAAAATTCTTTCAGATACCAAAACTTGGTGGATCTGCCTAGAGTAAGTTCGACCACTTACGGTAAGAGGTCTTTTCCTTATGAGGCTACCTATGTCTAGAACAATCTCCCAGATGAGATGAGGACTTCGAGGAGTTTGAAAGGCTGATTAGGACATGGGGAGGTACCTCATGTAAGTGTTCTCTATGCAGATTTAACCTTTAGTTGTGGTGTACCTGCTTAACCAATTTTGCTTTCATTTTCAATTTTATTTTGCTGTGTTTTCAGTTTTGCTTTTTTGTGCTTTTTCGTTTGCTTGTTGCTACTTAGTTGCTCTTCATTAAAGCTTATTATTTAATGTTTCAGCTTCTTGTTTGCTTGACGCTTCGCGAGGAAGCAATAAAATTGTGATAACCTATAACAGCTGAACATTTAATTATCATAGACTCTTTTTTATATTAAATTGTTGTCTCATCGCGGTTCATCTTTCTCACTTTCGTTTCACCAAGGGCATCGTGCTAAGTTTAGGCACGGAGTCAATGGTGATTATTTCCGTTCTTTGGAAAGACTTACCACAGTGATGGGCTCAATTATATTCCCTGTGTAATCTCATTAATCATTATAATATGTGCGTTATATTTACCAAATATTTTATTTTCTCCTATATGCATGTACCATTTATCCTATTTTAACTAATATGGGACTGCAAGCATGCGGCGATTGAGCATGATGCTTGCACCATGCATTGATCTATGTGCTTTAACTTTTTATCTGTATCACGGTGGGGAATCACGTGATACTTTGTACCTATATTCGGACTGAACTGGTACGAAAATTGATCATCATTTTTTTAAATACTTAATGAATGTTCATGCGGTAGATAGCAAATACCTCGTCGCTTTTGCAGCAAAGAAATCGTACAAGAGCCGTTTTCATGCACGCTTTATTTTTCCACACAAGGTCGAGCAAAGTATGAAAGTCTTTGCTCGACCTTATGTTGAAACTAAAGCGCACAGCAAAAAAGCAATTATACATTTGTTTGCTACGCATAAAGATAAGGTATCTGCACTTTACCGCATGAAAATTTATTGAGTATTAAGGAAGTAATGAACAATTTTCTTACCAGTTTTGTCCGGAAACATGTACCAAATAGCCGAAGCAAGTCGCGTGATTCTTGTTTATGTTTTAAGTTCTTTTAGATCTGTAATATATTTATGTTTTTACTCTGTGATATGCATTTTCTAACTATGATGCTTGCTTGTTTTTATACATGTGTAGTTCTAATTATTTGTTGGTCGGTAAAATAGCCATAATGGCTAATGTTGATTATGTTGTATATTTGAAAACCGACTTTAAATAAAATTTCTAATGTCTTATGTCTTATATCTTTATATTTAATTCGGGGATTATTATCTGCAGAGAATATTCAGAAGACCTATAATTAATTAGTATAGACCTAGGATGAAGCGCACAGAAGTGCATCCCTCTCCCCGCACCCTCATGCATAATGTTGCATAAAAAGGATTAAGTGCGACCTAATGGCAAGTGTACGGTTCCTTCAAATAATAATTTAGAATAGATATGCCTTAAAAGTGCACAATGCCCGTTTCACTGTCCAGGAATTTATTCTACAGACGGGTGGGTGGGGAAATCTGTCCCTTAAAATGTAATACCTTTATATACTGCTCACAAAAAGTAGAGGATATCATGACATAGAAGCATGCAAAAAAAATTTAATAATAATGGCTGGGTTAGTTTATTGTTGTATATTGACAGAACACTATTCAAGTAACAATATTCAACTTAAACAGAAGCAGTCAATGCAGGCCATGTGACCTAGAACAGCACATAAAGGACTATGGGGTCTACACCTCAATTTCACATCGGCGAAAAAAATTCTTTTGGACCCTCAGATTCTGTGAATAGTGAAATTCTCCATTATTTCCCAAACTGAAAACACCCACTTTGGTAGGCTTTAATGCGTTATTTAAGGTGAAGGGCTGTTACAAATGTCACCATATGTGAGCCAATTCACCACACAATGGTATCTTTTACGCCTGTCATTTTCTCCTGCTCCCAAAACGTCTGCTCCCAAAACGTCTACTCCCATTTGGTCTACTGTGCCAAAACGTCTACCTCCATTTGGTCTACTATGCCAAAATATATCCACTGGTTTGGTCTACACAAAAACTTCATATAATGATTATTACGGGCTGCATTTATGGCACAGAAACATACTTGCCATGTAAAACAGAAGTAGCTCCAGATAGCTTGTTTGAAGTAATAGTAACAACCACAAGAGATGAATTAGGAAAAGGAAGTATTGGGTTAATCAAGATCTACAAGGATTTCAAACGGCTCATAATTAAAATTTCTTCTGGATGGTACAAAATCTATATTACAGCTCTTACATGTTAATGGTTCAATACTTTAGAATTATGTTGTGGGTTCATAAAAATGCCTACTGAATGCATACATACGCCTACTGAAAGTATACACACTCGTATTCAAAGTCCAATATCCCACCCCATACAACATACAACACTACATATGAAGTTGACCTACTGGTGATAGGAAGCTCGCTCATTAGCAATAATTCTAATAATTTGTACTGGACTGAAGTTAATTTATAAATGTTCTAAGGAATTTTGGCATGGTAGACTAAACGGGGGTAGACGTTTTGGCACAGTTTACCAAATGGGAGTAGACGTTTTGAGAGTAGACCTTTTGGGAGTAGACGTTTTGACATCTGACATTATGGCACTACCCCAGAAATTACTTATCCCAGTTTGAATAACATGCTCATACAACATTAAGCTATATCTGTTGAAATATGATAATTATTTGTGTGTGTGTGTGTGTGTGTGTGTGTGTGTGTGTGTGTCTGTGTGTGTGTGTGTGTGTGTCTGTGTGTGTGTGTTTTCATATATCTGCCCACAAGCGATGTTGTGGGTGCTCTTTGGAACCGCATGATAGGGAGGGATGGTTCTTAGACGAATATGTGCTAAAATGATAATCATAATAATAAGAATAACATTTTCCCGTAGCAAAGCCCACGACACGCGATACAGAGTGGTGTTGTCCTGCCTGTTAATTGCACGGACGTTTTAACGTGATGCCAAAAGTCCCCACCAGATTTGCGATTGCAATGTAATTGTCGTAACGGCGACCACATCTCTTAACTGAATATTCTGGTTAATTGATTAATTTAATCGTTATAATTCTGCCAATTTCCTTTCTTTCTATATTATTATTGTTATCATTATTGTTAATAATTTTATTTACGTTTGATGTAAACACAAAGCGAAACAGGAAGCAAGACTAGTGACAAGTATGACTGGCTCGTGACAACTATATCCAGGTGCTTACAATACTAGAAATACATGTACAACTAATAAGATCTACACCAGAGGATATCGCCTTGAAACTGACACTAGCTTGATAGAAATAATACATGAATGATTTCCGAGATTTGCACCAGAAGTTTCCGCCTTGAACTTACGATACAGGGGAGGGGGTGGGGGCGGGGGGGAGGGGGGTTTGGATGATGGATGGATGACGTGATTTTACATCCTTTTTATGGGGGGGGGGTTGAATGATGGATGGATGACGTGATTTTACATCCTTTTTATCAGTATTTCTACAGGATTATACTTTTACTTTAATATGTTTTCTGTATATTTTCAGATCTTGATCATTGTTAGATCTAATAAAGACAACACAAATAGAGTTCATTCTTATTTATTATCAAGATGCCGGAAGTACAATGTCCATACCCGGGATGGGAGTACAAGTCCGCAGATCTCGAGGCAGCAATTATAGCAGCTCCGATCACTGCACACATGTACCAGCCCCTCCACCAGCCCCACTAGCTGCCAAAGTTGAACGAATTCAAAGACCCACGGTTACCGCCGCTGGAACTAGCGAGGACTGGGCATATTTCAACCTCGTTGGAAGGACTATGTGGAGGTCACAAAAGTAGATGGCCGTGATAAAATTATCCCACTTCTGGAGAGCTGTGATGAGCCACTCCGTAAGGATCTCACAAGGGCAGCAAGCGGCTGCCTCACGGACAAAACTGAAGCTGACGTTCTAACGGCCATTCGTAAATTGGCTGTACGTGAAGAGAATACGATGTTGGCCCAGAGTACGAAACGCAAAATGACCTACGACATACCACATGATTCACAAACCCCGACGCAAAGCGCACCTGAAAGTCCCATGCTTTCCCCAGCCACTGAGAACAGTGGTACCCGGCTAAAGATAAACCGTCACAGTGGTACCCCGCCTAAAGATAAATCACCTACCCCACGACG
Source organism: Ctena decussata (assembly GCA_963989385.1). Taxonomy (NCBI): domain Eukaryota; kingdom Metazoa; phylum Mollusca; class Bivalvia; order Lucinida; family Lucinidae; genus Ctena; species Ctena decussata. The sequence continues at coordinate 67,147,147 of OZ022507.1, forward strand.
AACTAGTAGGACAAGCCGACCCCCTAACTGGCAAAAAGACTATATGTGATGTGACTTATGATTAGAACATCTACAAACTGTAAATTGATGTTGTTTTGAGGGTTTTTTTTTCTCTCTCGAACATGGTGTTGTTGGAAGTTTTATTAAACTTATGTTTTCCCTCGGTATCTAGTGAACAACACTCATATTCTATGGGAGCAATAATTGGCAATTGTGTTATAGAAGAGAACAGAACAGAACAGAACAAAACTTTATACGAAATCAATTTTCAGGCCATACGCAGATGGCATAGGAGAAAAGTATAAATAATTTCCACATATTCATTGTTGCTGAATGAGACTATATTGTGTGTTTTATTATATCAAAAGACATTGGAACATTATATATCACATGGATAGTACAAAGGAATGTACAGCTACTAGTATTTGCACTGAAGGATATTATGCATCTGACCTTTTAAGGAAATATAGACAAATTATTCAGCTAAGTCTGTGCCAGCACATTTACACACCAGACTCGAGTAACTGCTTTCATATGAGCATTTTGAAGAAACTTCTTGTCAGTCTGATTGTATTATAGTTTTCAACCAAAATACTTGGGGGGGGGAGGGGGGGGAGGGGAGATACAGGATTATACTTTTCAGATCTTGATCATTGTTTGATCTAATAAAGACAACGCAAATAGAGCTCATTCTTTTATACATTTCAATGAATTATAGAGATTTCTCGGTGAAATCGAAACTCATAATCTTCAAACAGTGAAATTATCACTTTCGAATTCACTGTTTCAGAGATAAGATTTTTGTGAAATAGCCTCAAGTTTTTTGTTGATTAATTGGCTAAATCTTATCTGGCTTGACAAAAATTACGTCACGCATGTTTACACGTCATTACGCCATTAATGACGTCAACATATTGCGCAACGTAATAATGTTACTGCACGCGACGTCAAGCCGCCTAAGTCTCCTGTAGGCATTCTATCTCGGCATTTTATCAAAATGATATTTGAAGCTATTTTTCAGTTGCAAACTTCGTTGACAACCAATATCATACCCAATAAACACGCTGGAAGCATCAAAGCTGACGCAAAACGGCTAGAACAAAAATTGTGTTTCTGTTGTGATCTTCTTCTTCTTCTTCTTCCAATAATGCGCTGGGCTCCTCTGGAACATTCTCACGCATATGTGATATTTTGCATGTGTGGCGGAAGGTCCACGGTGCGGGTAAAAAACAGAATATGGCTGACGCTCTTGAATAAACAGAATTATTGCCATTTGCAAGCATAAAAGAAATAGAAAATTTGACCTTTTCAGTGTAAGATGAATTTTTATTTCATTCATGAACACCAAAACTGGTATTTTCACTCGTGGTTTTGCAACTCGTGAAAATATTGCTTTTGGTGTTCATTCGGTGAAGTAAATATCGATCTTACACAGAAAAAGTCAAATATCCTCTATTTCTTATTAAATTTTACTCATATCAGGCCGATGAGTAGGTGATAATGAAAGGTTGTGTGCTAAGTTAATGGTTGAAGAGATTCCCGCCTACAACGGGGCTCGAACCATGGACCGCTAGATCAGCAGGCCAGTGCTCAACCTACTGAGCTATCGGGGCTTCTAACTTATCAGTGAGACAATACAGCAAACAGAAAAATCGTTAGAAATCTATGATAAATACGCTAGAGAAAATGAAACCGTATCAAGAAAAATGCTAGGGTGCAGCAACCCAAGCAAAATGGAGTTCCATGTTTATATTGAAACGCGAGTTCTTATTGTATGGTAATGGGTGACGGACAGTATACATGTATTGTATAAATAAACATTCTATGATATTTATGTACCAATAGTTGGGCCACAGGCATTTGACTTTTTGGGACCTCAGAAATACACAGTAGCCTCGAATATGGCCAGAAACCGCATTTTCTAAAGTGAAATATCTCACTACAGAAAATATGGTTTCTGACCACATCGAGGCTAATGTTTACTTTCTGAGGCCCCAGAAACGTCATATGCCTGTGGTTGGGCCTTTTACTCAAGGTTTTACTGGTCATATATACTAAACTCCGTTCATAAATTCTGAAACTGGGTTTTTCGTTGATCATACTTTTATTATCTAATCAATCCTGGTAAGATTTTGCATAATGATAATACTAGACTTCCGCCGATTTCTCATCAACATGTCCTCTGACTCTGCCCTTCGTATGATGCTGGGCCTACCCGCACAAAAGTGCAAAATAACAGATTTTCAATCCGAGACTAAGTCCATCGGACAGGTTGGAAACGCCTTTTAATACCATATAAAGTGATCGCTATAAATAGTTTTGTGTAAGGGTGGGGTTAGTATTCTAACACATGTTCTGCACATGCGAAATCGGTCAGCGTGACAACAAGCTAATCATCCGCGTAATTCTGACTCGATTTGAAATTGATCACACCGCATAAAGTCACATTGGACAAGGTTTATAGTGTTTCATCATAGTCCTTCGCCACCGGCAAACAACGTCTTCGCGTCAGTGCGACGTAATGATGTTCACTGGCGCTATTTTAACGAAAATATAACAGCTTTCCGCGGTATATAATAAAGTTCTGAAGTTTCAAAACATATATTTCCAATATTGAGTTAGAATTGCAAAGTTAAAGTCTCCATAGGCCTATCAGTGTCAAAACACAAATTATCGAAAAATGCTTCAACCTTAACGGTCGATGATAAAATGTGGGGTGATGTGCGATCCATATAACTGGCAAAAAGTTTGGGAAATATGTTTCTTGAAAAGAACAAATCGCTCCACAAAATATAGTTTTCCTTTGATGGTTCCCCATTTAGCGATGCAATATAAACAAACGCAGGACAGTGATAGGGCCCCAAGCTTGTACATTGTACTTTTACCGTTTTATTTAAATTGATGAAATCGAAAGTAGATCATTTAAGTTGCCAACTAAAATGACCCAGATTATTTTTCAGACCCTTATTATGTAAAACTGGAGGATGTTTTATTTGTTAGACTTGGCTAATCACCATCATTTGCAATGACGAACCTATATAGTGAGAAGCTAGCAACGATAATTCAGGACAAAATTTTTCATGCTGATAGAGCAATGGGGCCTTTAAATACAAGGACAAAATCGCCCACCTCTCAAACTTACTACAGCTGCTTTCAGTCGGTTTACTCCTACCCTCCTCACCCCACCCCCCTCTAAAATAATATAATAACCCCCACATTACCAACAACCCGTCCCTTCACTTAGTCTACCACCCAAACTCCCACCCCTCGACATAACCCCCGTCCCAAACACACACCTTCAATCCACCACCCAAACCTCCACCCTAGTCTCTAGACACGCCCACCTCATCTAGCATCGGTTTCAGCGGAACCCTATTTTCAAACTGTCACAAACAAATACACTAAGGTCTGAATAAAGAGCCTTTGGAAGCAATGAATATGGCAAGACTCGGTGTAATTGAGTAGGTTCGTATGCAGTAATGTAATGGTGCAACACTGCCAACGCCTAGCACCGGCTTTAGCGGAACTCTATTTTCAAACTGACTCAGAATGAGTGTTCAAAATACAGTTTGAAGACTTATGGATTTCCACCACGCACATTTGTGATGGTTAACCATGCACTTTAAATGAACTGACATTATGGCTTACCATAATACATTGTATAAGTTAAATTTTTATCACAAGATGTCACTACATGTCCGGAGGATGAAACGTGATGGAAAGCCATATTGTTAATTTCTTCTGGATATGGCTGGCCATTACAAAACCCAAACCCTAAAGTACTTTTCAACTGAGAAACTGGTGCAAAAACTTGAGTAACCCATACAATAAGCATTTGTTGCGAAAAAGCAAGCATTGCAGACAATTTTTAAAAACGTAGCTGGACTTCAAAACGCTTTTTTCTGGAATTCTGGAATCATCCTTCACGTGACTTTGCTGGAGGATCAACACTTATTACCCGAATGACCAGCGTGATACCCACATGGAATGTATGTGAATATGTATGACTTTAGGCTGTCATTTTTCATCAAACGGTCTTAGTTTGCGGACGGCTTTTGAAATTTGCCGTTTCATGCGCGTAACTGCAGCATCAGACGCCAGGCTAAGATACATGAGACCTTGATGAGAAATCGACGGAAGTCGAGCTTTATCACTATGCACAGCCTTACATGGATTGATAAGATGATAAAAGTATGAGCAGCGAAAACCCCAGTTTCAGAATTAATGAACGGAGTGTAGTCCCGATCCTCTGACATTATGTTGCGCTTCACAAAGCTACACTGCTAGTGTAGCGGTGTTAGAGGCTACAAAAGGGTCATGTGCACAGGTCTAGTCATGTACCAGGTGTGCCTATAAAGGCAGAATTTATAGAGAAGACTGACAACTTTTTCGGTGTGTCGTCATACTTTTATCCGATGCGGATGTTTTCCTCCATGTCGGTTTCTCACATTTGCTTCCTACTGAAAATATCTAATTTCTTTTTGCTTATTTTCTATTTTTACATGGTTGATATGAGGTAGCCAGATATCAGGCATCTTATTATTTAAGAGTCGGGTGGTACACAGTGTGTGTTATAAGGTAGACGAATAACTAATTTTATTGTTTGAGCATTATTAAAAAATAAAATAATTTCGACGCGTACATAATTTCGTCATGGGTGGTTCATTTGACACAAATTATTGATTGGACTACCAATGCATCATGATATTACTTAATATGAAAATAGGCACTGCCTTTAAGTGAGCAGGTTTTTTTTTTTTTTTTACAATGGGTGGGTGGTATGATAAAGCCTCTTTGGCTGTTACCATGTTAAAGTTCTACGGTCAATCGAATACCCCTAAACACCCCAGACCACCCCAAACTGCCCATCAAAACACCCCAAACCACCAAAATCAGATCACTCCAAAACAAATTTGGTATTTTCCAGGAACTGACACTGCTTTAGAAATTTCGGTTCATGCTGTTTCTACAGAAATGTTTTTGAGTAACTCTAGTCTTCTAAGATTCATATGAATTTTCTCCAAATCGCTGAATCTGTTTGGTTGCCATGACAAAATATAGGGTAAATTTTAGATGAAATATAAAAAAAACTTCTGCTCAGAAGCCATATGGGGGATGAAGCTGATATTGTGCAAACATGTTGATGACAGTCAGACAGTAGCTTCTACATAAATTTTGTTTTTTTCTTCCAATCCCATAAGAACTTTGGTTGCTATGGCAACTTATAGTTTCCATTGACTTATAATGGGAAAAGTGAAGCCATGAGGGGGATGAAGCTGATACTTTGCATACATGTTAATAACATTAGCCTGTACCTAATTTATGTTTTATATTATCATTGCCCATGTGAATTCGTTGCTATGGCAACTTAAAGTTTCCATAGACTTATAATTGGGAAAGTGGACATTTGGTATTTATTTTTGTGCTACTGCAGATATTTTAACAAAAGCTTTACAGAAATGTTCCTGGAGTAGTCCTCTACCAGCCATATGAATTTTGCCGAAATACCTGATTTTGATTGGTTGCCATTGCAACTGAAAGGCTAAATTTTCATTTTTTTTATTTTGCCATAGATCTTCTCAGAAGCCATTAAGGGGGGATAAATCTTATTTTTTGCATTAATGTTTGTGATATTATCCTCTACATAAATGGTGTGTTTTATTGCTGTCGTGCATGTTGTTTTGTTGCTGTGACAACTTAAAGTTTTTGCAACATAGGGCCTAACCTCAGTGCTCAGGTGAGTGATATAGGGCCATTGGCCCTCTGGTTTTAATTTTATTTCAAAATTTTCAAAAGCATACAATTTACATACATAAATATACGATTACTTATTATCCCCCGACCGAAAGGTTCGGGGATATAGCGATGAGCCTGGCGTCTGTCCGTCCGTCCGTCCGTAAACACTTTCTTGTCCGCTCTATATCTTGAATACCCTTTGGAATATTTTCATGATACTTCACAGTTATGTAGAACAGGTCATGGCGATGTGTCGCTTACAAGAATGGTAACTCTTGCTATTGTACTTTTTGAATTATCTCCCCTTTGGTGATTTTTTGGCAGATTCGTGTCCGCTCTGTAACTTGAATACCCTTTGGAATATTTTCATGATACTTCACAGAAATGTAGAACAGGTCATGACGATGTGTCGCAAACAAGAATGACAACTCTTCCTTTCTTACTTTTTGAGTTATTTCCCCTTGATAGTTTTAGGTGTGATTTTTTGACACATTCGTGTCCGCTCTATAACTTGAATACCCTTTGGAATATTCTCATGATACTTCACAGATATGTAGAACAGGTCATGAGGGTGTGTCGCGAACAAGAATTATAACTCTTGCTTTCTTACTTTTTGAGTTATTTCCCCTTGATCATTTTAGGTATGATTTCGTGTCCGCTCTATAACTTGAATACCTTTTGGAATATTTTCATGATACTTCACAGATATTGTAGAACAGGTCATGATGATGTGTAGCGATCAAGTATGACAACTCCTGCTTTCTTACTTTTTGAGTTATTTCCCCTTGATGGTTTTAGGTGTGATTTTGTGTCCGCTCTATAACTTGAATACCTTTTGGAATATTTATTGATACTTCACAGATATGTAGAACAGGTCATGACGATGTGTCGCGAGCAAGAATGACAACTCTTGCTTTCTTACTTTTGGAGTTATTTCCCTTTGATGATTTTAGGTGTCCGCTCCATAACTCGAATACCTTTTGAAATAATTTCATGATACTTCACAGATATGTAGAACAGGTCATGGCAATTTGTCTCATACATGAATGATAACTCTTGCTTTTATACTTTGTGAGTTATTTCCCTTTGGTAGTTTGAGCTGCTGTTTGTATAACCCTGGCCAGCTCCAGAATTTGAATAACCTTGTACCTTTTAGAACATTGATGATCATGCAGTGATATCTTATCAGTGTTGCTAACTCTCTCTGACCCCTCCACATTCCCATGCCCCGTTCCGCACCCCCCCCTCCCCCCCCCCCCCCACAAAAAAAAAAATTTTTTTTTTCCAGATTTGGATTCTTTGTCCAAATTCACTTACTAGAGAGCTCAAAATTAGGTTTGTAGGACTTGTACTTTAGAAGTTATTCACACATTTTGAAAATTGAATGTATCGTATGCTATACATTTGCGTATATGATGGCTGTTTGAGATATTACCTCTTTTTAGCAGTAAAGCATACTGTTTTAGTCTGAGTGTTATATAAGCATGCATCTGTTAACAGTTAATGTCAAACAGAAGCATAAAAAAAGACAATATATTACTAATATGTGTTTTGAAGTGCACCCTTTTTACCAAGGCCCATGGGGGTCTTGGGTCGGGGGATTTGCCATCTCCTCTGATGGCTATTTTTTTTAAACTACACATTGTTATATTTCATGTCCTAATGTAGATATACATGATTAAAAGTATATATATAGAGAGAGAGAAAGAGAGTTTAGAGAAGGAAAAAAGAGAGATAAACCGTAATAGACTTAGATATACGATTACATGTTTTCAAGCTACACCTAATGCAGATATACACAAATTAAAGTACATGTATAGAGAGAGAAAGTGAGCGAGAGATAGAGAGTATTTAGAGAAGGAAAAAAAGAGATAAAATGTGGTAGACATGATATAGACGCTTACTAAGGAGACGTAATATTTAGAGAAAAAGAGGAAGAAAAAGAGATAAACAGAAAAGCATAGTAAAGAAGACAAAATAAAAAGGAGGACAGGATAACCAAACCTGTGGAAATTCTCTTTTGAAACTCCTAATCAACAATAGTTCATCCTGCAAGGAATTACTGCTGTATTGCTAATTACTGACATACAGTCCACTCTCGATATCTCAGAGTCAAATTTCAACTCAAACCACTGATATATCAAAGTAAATTTTTTGATACCAGAAAACCTATTCAGAGATATCAGTAGGTTGAGATAACAGGAGTTGATATGTAAATAAAAATAGGAGACATATTCTTTGATATAAGAAGATATTTTGAGGTATCAATGTTCGAGATATCGGGAGTTGACTGTATTTCAACACTGGAGCATCCGCACCCTTCGCACTCTTGGAATATACAAGTATATGTGTTTTTCTCAGCAAAACTGCTAGCTGAAGTATATATATAATCCATAACTTCCCTTATATCGCTGTAAGGATTTTCAGTTTATTTTTAAGATAATTATACATGTATACATTATTGAGACCACGTCTGTGTTCTTTTCTTTTGCGACCAATTTCTCTTAATGTGGAAAATTGCACCTGAAATGCCTTTAACTGCCAATTAGCGTTTTATTGTCAGCCATATTTGTATTGTGTGACAGCCTATTGCATGTTACAAAGACGGTATTATTCACCTGTCAAACTCACTTAAACTTTTCAAATACTCATCACCGGGATGGACTAGACCTTTGCTTTTTGTGCGTTAGAAAAATGACTAACCTTGGAAAAGTAGAAAAATGAGTTCTAATTGAAGAATTAAGGACATCGGATTAAAAAAATGAGTTTACCAATGCAGACTGGATGTCTAAACTTCAATCGCTCATTTAGAACATTTTTCTGATAATTCAACCCAAGTATTTAGGCAGTACTTTTTATGGGATTTTTGACAACTTCCGGTAAAAAGAAAACTAAAGTGCAGAGCCAAGATAATGGTGCCGTATTATTGAAAGCTCTGCTGTCGGAGAGTACACTATCCCCTGCAGTTCCTCAGCCCTAGGACAGGGGGGAAGGGTGAAGACTAGTGCATTATTGACAGCTGAAAACACTATCACAAGACGGTTGCTATCTGTTCTGTCATAGAAATTCTGCAAGTATTTTGATATTCTGTGACAGGTACAACTTTAAATATCAAGATTACCAGTACGTCGTGTCATCATGATAATAATAAGTTGTGTTGGGAATCGGCCAAAATTTTGTAGTCTATTATTCCTGTTGAAGCAATCATCGAGAAACTGTCCACTACAAATTTAAGTAACAACAACTGTATTCTTTCACCCTTCCAATATCTTAAAAGGTCTGCTTTGGAGTTCACTTTAGCTCAAATGTCTTCATATCAAATCTGTAAAAGTTTTCAGTGTACGGTATATAAAACAGTTTAGTATTACATTGTAGTCATCAGTTTACTAAGGGTATAACAATATATTGAAAAACCTAATTGCAGTACACTTTATCCAATACACTATATTGTGATACATTTTTGCGTATCAGTACGTATTGGCTTTGTACACGTATTTTACCATGAAGTCAGTCAGTCTGGTTTTCTTGCATACAAAAGTTATAATGTTCATAAATTAAATTCAGAATTGCTAAAATAGATTTTAATTTGAACTTATTTGTGCATACACATGACTTCTTATAAGGAAAGTATATATTATGGAAGCAGCTAAAGCTGAAACCCCTGACAATACAAATGAGCCGCCACACGAGAAAACCAACAAAGTGGTTGTGAGCCCAGTGCAGAATCAGATCATCCTGGGCATCTGCTAAGTCTGATCAGACTCTACGCTAGATGCTTAAAGAGTAGGTAAGAGACAGCGAAGACTCTGATCAGACTGGGCAGATGCCCATGCTGATCTGAGTCTGACTCTGCCCTGGGCACACAACCACTTTGTTGGTTTTCTCGCATTGCGGCTCAAATTAATTTAAAGTATATATATTAAAGCATTAAAATACTTGATTTAAAATAAAAGTTTTGCTGGTTTTGGAGAATAAGACAAGTCTTTTTTAAGGATTTTTAGACAAAAACCTGCACAAATTAAGCATTATGACTGAAGGTTTACCGGTACTCTAAAGATAAGATATACTTGACTTGCATTCATTTGGCAAGTAACATAGGTTGAGTTATGGACCATTTCAAAGATATTCCGATTTTGTTCCCTGTTGGCATAATATCCAAAGGCATGAAGTATATTCATTTTTAAGTGCTACCTTCATGATAGTCATAGGTCTGTCATGTGATATAGTTTAGGCTACTTGTATATGTAGTTTCAGGCAATGTCCAACAATTCCAATACATATTCAATACGTAAAATTTGCAATACGAAACTTGTGTATTGTAATATATGGCAATACAGTTTTTTCCTGGCAGTACTCACCCCTACAGTCTACAAATTTTTTTCTTGGGAAACAGAATATTAATTATACCCCTGGCATACGAAGTATGCTGAGGGATATATAGTTTTTGTCTTCCCATCCGTCTGCTCATTGGTTTGTTCGTTTGTACGTAAGTTAACATTTGTGTTAAAGTTTTGCGTTAAGTTTTTTTTTCGTTTGCTTCTATTCTCCAGATATTGTTCTTAAGTACTTAGTTTTACTACAGAATGGATACTGATCAGTGTGCATCACCTTCATGCTGCTGGCCAAAGGTCAAGGTCACAGACTTAGAAATTTGTACAATAGTTGCGTTAAAGTTATGCGTTAAGTTTTTGCTTTTGCTCAGTTTTCCTGAAAGTCTTAATTGGAACTTGTTGATTTGTTCTAAGTGTTACTACAGGATAGATATTGATCAGTTTGCATCACCTGGATGCTGCTGCTGGCCTAAGGCCAAGGTCCTAGTAATTTGTACATCAATTGTGTTAAAGTTTTGTTTTAAGTTTCTTTCTTTTGCTCTGTTTTTTTGAAAGCTTCTGTTGCAATTTTTAGACGCTATATGCCCTAGCTTACCTGGGTTGTCTGTTGAGTGTCTGTAAATAACTTAAACATTCATTCTGTTGCAGTTTGTTCAGATGTGCTTAGTGCTACTAGAGGATGGATACTTATTGGTTTGCATTTTGGATGCTGCTTCAAACCTAAGGGCAAGGGCACAGACTTAGAAACTTATATAACATTAATGTGTTTTGTATTGAGTTGTATCTGTTATATTTTTTAAATCTTCAAAAATCTTCTTCTCTGAAACCATGAGGCCCATAGCTTATATATATAGCATGTATCAATGTCTAGTGCTCCCTTACTAAAATTCTGCCACACATGCCCCTGGGGCTCGAATTGGCCACACCCCAGGGGGTCATTTGTTTATATATAGCTATATAGCCTAAGAACCTTCAAAAATCTTCTTCTCTGGAACCATGAGGCCCAGAGCTTATACCGTATATATAGTATGTAGCAATGTTTAGTGGTCCCCTACATGTACATTAATTCTGCCAAACAAGCCCTGTGGTCCAAATTGGCCAGGCCCCAGGGGTCATAAGCTCCAATAGAATCATAATGAGAAAAACTCAATAAATCTTCTTCTCTGAAACCATGAGGCCCAGAGCTTATATATTTGGTATGTAGCAATGTCTAGTGGTTCCCTTCATGAATATTGCCAACCATGCTCCTGGGCCCAAATTGGCCACGCCCCGGGGGTCATTAGCTCCCACAGATTGACAATGGGAAAATCTTCTTCTCTGAAACCATGAGGCCCTGAGCTTATATACTTAGCATGTAGCAATGTCTAGTGGTCCCCTGCATAAATCCTGCCAACCATGCCCCTGGGGTCCAAATTGGCCACGCCTCAGTGGTCATTAGCTCCAATAGACTAACAATGGGAAAACCTCTTCTCTGAAACTTTGAGGCCCTGAGCTTATATATGTAACATGTAGCAATGTCTAGTGGTCCCCTACATAAATCCTGTCAACCATGCCCCTGGGGTCCAAATTGGCCACACCCCAGGAGTCATAAGCGCCCATAGACTTCCATGAGAAAATCTTAAAAACTCTTCTTCTCTGAAACCATGAGGCCCAGAGCTTATATATGTAGCATGTGGCAATGTCTAGTGGTCCCCTACATAAATCTTACCAGCCATGCCCCTGGGGTGCAAATTGGCCACGCCCCGGGAGTCATAAGCTCCCGTAGACTTACAGTGTGAAAATTTTAAAAAGTCTTCATCTCTGAAACCATGAGGCCCAGAGCTTATATATGTAGCAAGTAGCAATGTCTATTGGTCCCCTACATAAATCCTGCCAACCATGCACCTGGGGTCCAAATTGGCCACGCGCCAGGGGTCATTAGCTCCCATAGACTTTAGGGATGTAACGATAGTCCATAAATGACTATTGCGATAGTATTGACATTGCAAGAAGTACCATTGCAATACTATTACTATTGCAGGTTGCTATTGCAATGCATTGCGATAACTATTGGGGACAGATTTTGTATCCAGAAACTGAGCTTCTCTGTATAAAACTCTGGTATGTCCACAAATTTACACTGAAAAGCATTGTTAAATGACTGTTGTTTCACAACATGCACACCTTGGCTACAAAATACAAGAAAATATTATTTTTCATTCTTTGGAATCCACAAGCATTTCTATTATTCTTTTAGCTAAAGACTTCTTACAAGAAATAGATGCATGTCGAGAAACTGTTGAAACTATTGCGATATTGGAAACACTATTGCCGATAGTATTGACATTGCAGCTTTCCCTATCGATAGTGACTATTGCCAATGTATCGATGGTCCGATGTATTGTTACACCCCTAATAGACTTACATTGGGAAAATCTGAAAACAAATCTTCCTTGAAACCATGAGGCCCAGAGCTTATATATGTAGCATGTAGCAATGTCTAGTGGTTCCCTACATAAATCCTGCCAACCATGCCCCCTGGGGTCCAAATTAGCCACACCCTTGGGGTCATTAGCTCCCATTGACTAACAATGGGAAAATCTTCAAAAATCTTCTTCTTTTAAACCATGAGGCACAGAGCTAACTTCTTCAGTATGTTGCAACTTTTAGTGGTCTCCAACTTAAATCCTGCCAACCATGCCCCCTGGGGTCCAAACTGGCCATGCTGCTCCCATAGAATTATAATGGGAAAGACTTAAAAAATCTTACTTTCTGAAACCATGAGGCTCAGAGCTTACATATTTAGTATGCAGCAGTGTCTAGTGATCCCCTGCATAAATTCTGCCAATCAAGCACCTGAGGTCCAAACTGGCCACACCCAGAGGGTTGTTTGTTTATATAGAAGAACCTTCAAAAATCTTCTTCTATGAAACCATAAGGCCAAGAGCTTATGTATTTAGTATGTAGCAATGTGTAGTGGTCCTTTACATAAATCCTGCCAATCAAGCCCCTGGGGGTCCAAACTTGCCAGACCCCTTGGGGTCATCTAATCCTATAGAACTGCAGCCCGTTTATTAGCTTACCTGAGCTGGAAGCTTACATTTTAGAACTCAGGTGAGCGGTCGTTGCCCTTGGGCTACTTGTTTTTTCTTCGCCTTCCGCTGATTCAAGAAGGGCAGTTGTTAGTAACTGGCGAAAGTATGTGCACTTAGTACTGGTTGACTGCTTAGGAGGTCTAAGCCTGCCCAGGAATAGTGTCCTGTCCTGACATGATCATAGCTGTTTACCATGGACATAAAGCAAAAAATCAATAAAAAAAAATTCTGATTTTTAGCTCACCTGAGCCGAAGGCTCAGAGGTGAGCTTATAGGATGGGAGTTGAGCCGTCGTCCGTCCGTGGGTGCGTGCGTGCGTCAACACTTTCAAACATAAATATCTCAGAGACCAGTGGGCCGATCACAATCAAATTTTATCTGAAGCATCATTGGGGTGGGGGAAAGGCTGCTTCAGGTTTTGGTGTCGATCAGCTCAGAACTCTGGTTTCCATGGCAACAGCTAGCCCCCATAGGGTTATAATGGGGAAAATGGCGTCATCACGTTTTCTCGACTGTTTTTAATTAGATCCTTATTATACTTGCAGGTAATGATGACATACACAAGAGCTTGGATGAGTTCGAAATTTGGCCGGATTCGAGCACAGACTACGGAGTTAGCTGCCCTTGAGCGTTTGAAAAAAATCCCATAGGGTTATAATGGGGAAAATGACGTCATCACGTTTTCTCAATTGTTTTTGCTTAGATCCTTATCATACTTGCAGGTAATGATGACATACATAAGAGCTTGGATGAGTTTGAAATTTGGCCGGATTCGAGCACAGACTACGGAGTTAGCTGCCCTTGAGCGTTTGAAAAAAATCCCATAATGTTATAATGGAGAAAACAACGTCATATTATATTTTTAGAAAAACTTTGTCATCGCTCTATTGCCTACATTTCTCAACGGATTTTAAAATAACTTCACACAAATGTAAGGCATAACAATATCTCGAGCAAGTTCGACTTTCAGGATGCTGCGCCCAAGGTCAAGGTCACTGTGGCTATTTTTAGAAAAACTTTGTCAGCGCTCTAGCACCTACATTTCTCAGCAGATTTTAAAATAACATCACACAAATATAGGGCATGACAATATCTCGAGCAAATTTGACTTTCAGGGTGCTGCACCCAAGGTCAAGGTCACTGTGGCTATTTTTAGAAAATCTTGGTCATCGCTCTAGGGCCTACATTTCTCAACGGATTTTAAATCGACTTCACACAAATGTAGGGCATGACAATATCTCAAACAAGTTTGACTTCCAGGGTGCTGCGCCCAAGGTCAAGGTCACTGTGGCTATTTGTAGAAAAACTTTGTCAGCGCTCTAGCACCTACATTTCTCAATGGATTTTAAAATAAATTCACACATATGTAGGGCATGACAATATCTCGCGCAAGTTCGACTTTCAGGGTGCTGTGCCCAAGGTCAAGGTCACTGTGGCTATTTTTAGAAAAACATTGTCATCCCCCTAGCACCTTCATTTCTCCATGGATATTGAAATTACTGGACACAAATGTAGGGTATTACAATATCTCAAGCAAGGTCGACTTTCAGGATGCTGCGCCCAAGGTCAAGGTCACTGTGGCTATTTGTAGAAAAACTTTGTCAGCGCTCTAGCACCTACATTTCTCAATGGATTTTAAAATAAATTCACACATATGTAGGGCATGACAATATCTCACGCAAGTTCGACTTTCAGGGTGCTGTGCCCAAGGTCAAGGTCACTGTGGCTACTTTTAGAAAAACTTTGTCATCCCCCTAGCACCTTCATTTCTCCATGGATATTGAAATTACTGGACACAAATGTAGGGTATTACAATATCTCAAGCAAGGTCGACTTTCAGGATGCTGTGCCCAAGGTCAAGGTCACTGTGGCTTTTTTTAGAAAAACTTTGTCATAGCTCTAGCACCTACATTTCTCAACGGATTTTAAAATAAATTCACACAAATGTAGGGCATGACAATATCTCGAGCAAGTTTGACTTTCAGGGTGCTGCAATCAAGGTTTTTGATTAGATACTTATCATACTTGCAGGTAATGATGACATACATAAGAGCTTGGATGAGTTCGAAATTTGGCCGGATTCGAGCATAGACTACGGAGTTAGCTGCCCTTGAGCGTTTGAAAAAAATCCCATAGTCTTATAATGGAGAAAACAACGTCATCACATTTTCATTTTTCATCGGATCCTCTTCATACTTGCAGATAATGAGGATATGCATAAAAGCTTTGATTAGTTAGCATTTCGGCTAGATCCCACCACTGACTATGGAGTACCTTCCCTGAGCATCCAAAAAATCAATGTCGCCACTTTTTCTTGATTCTACTGAGCCGATCCTTTTCAAACTTGCAGGTAATGAGGAAATGCATAATATCTTAAACAAGTTCAAATTTTGGCCAGTTCAGGCCAACCACTACGAAGTTAGCTGCCCTTGACAGCTCTGTCTATTGTGCTCTTGCTCGGATACTTTTTACTTGCATATATTAAATGAGGGCATACATAATGTTTTGGATGAGTTTAATTTTCAGCCTGATTGGACCACTGACTGTGGAGTTAGCTGCCCTTGAGCATCTTAAATATCCCTATAGGTTTACAATGTCTCTCAGGTGAGCAATTGTTGCCCTTTGGGCTACTTGTTCTTCTTAATTTCTTCTCAGTTCTGATATAAATGGCGTCTTATTTATCCTTTCTTATTAGGGGCTCTGCACTGGCGTTCAGGTAGATCAGAACTGTAGATAAGGGGGAGTACTGATGATAATTGTGGGATAAATTGTCTCATTTCTGATAAAAAACAACAATAAAAAAACATGGCCCCTCATCTGAGCTGCCTCAGTGTTGTGGTTCAGATGAGGGATCACAATCACTTTTTAGCTCGCCTGAACGAAGTTCAGGAAGAGCTATTGTACTACCCCTGGCATCAGCATTGGGGGTGGCGGCGATGTCGGCGTAAGCAAAATGTTAAAGTTTTACATTAAAGTTTTATAGGCGTTGGGCAAGGCGCTGTCAGGCGAGCTATCCTGTCCCGGTGACAGGTCTTGTTATTTTTACAGCTTTAAAAAAAATGTCCATTATTATCAGTAAATACTCCCTTATTTAATGTTGGCAGGTTCTCTTATAGCTTCAAGAGTAGTAATGCTAATATTTTTGTTATTAATATTATACTTCAGGTCTTAATATAGAATGGCAACAGGAACAGACTTCTTAAATCTTGAGGCAAACGAGAATATTAAAGATAATGGATCAGGTCCACTTTTAACCAATGGAGTTGCTGGGTGTTTGCAGACAAAGACTACTGAAGATATACGGCAAGAAAATAATGGAGAACAAAGAACTGAGGAAAGTAGCTCTGTAAATAGTGATAGTGTCAAAACAGATGAAAATTTAATAGATTTGGATACTCCAGTAGCCGATAATTTCAATGCATTCCTAAGATGTAGATTAATAGAAAGAGCCTCAGCACTTCGAAAAGCTGGTGCAGATTCTGTGATGAACAAAGACGCTTCTTCAAATTCTTTACCTGTAGGTGGGGATTCCAGAGTTGGTGATCAAAGTATGAATGTATCTCACACAGAGAGTGGTTATCTGACTGATTCAGTGACATCAAGTTCAACTGTTGGTAATGAGAGACATGAGTCAGTAAGCTCTGAAAGTGATCGCACACCTTGTGGGGAGAGAGCATCTATACAAATGGCTAACTCCACTCATTCCAATATTACAGATGGTGTTTTTGCTTGTAATAGCTGCAATGGAGCAAGTGCTGCTGATGACTGTGATAAACCAAGAACAAATTCTACTGGTTCAACAAAAGCACTGGATCTAATTAATGCTTTAGATAATTTGAAGGAACTGGAACTTGGTGATGATGTAAGGTTGAAAACGGGTCCAAGAAAACTGATTGATCTTGATGAAATATTTGTAAAATGTGATGCAAGTGATATTCAGTCGCGGCCAGAAAGCCTTTCCCTTTCAAAACCAATGCATTATAATGAGAGACCACATAGTAAAAGTGATGTAGGATCAGCCATTCCCTCACATGTATGTGAGGAAGATAGAATTGAAAGAAAGAGAAGTAAAAGCTCAGGGTTTCCTATTCCAAGAGTTAAAGAAGGTGTTGATATTTCTGATGAAGGTCTTTCCAAGAGTTTGCCACATGGTATGATCATGAGAAAAGGTGATATGATTGAGTTTGTTGCAGATGATTTACAAGAAAAGATTAGAAGAAGTAGTCCAATGTCTAAAACAGGTATTTACTAATTTACTCATGCATGAAATATTTAAGCTACTAGAATATGGGCTGTCTGGTTGATTCTTAACTGGCATGAATGTCACTTTTCTCTTGATGGTATCACTACTTTTCAAACAACTACCGGTACATGTATGGCTATCACACAGATTTCCTTCCCATATTGCTAGAAATACACATACTCATATACAATGTAGCTCTGTCATCATAATCAGAGTTATCGCTTATTACACAGTCTTAACTGATAGAGGTTTCATCATATGTATGCATTTTAATGTAATTTAAGAGGGAGGAAGGGAGGATAATTAAAACTTAATTTTTCTTATTCTCATTGAAAATATGTTGTATTTTTTCTTATTTCTGAAAGAAAATATGTTGTGACCATTTATTAGAACTCTCTCAGTAATACTGTTCTAATGAGGGATCACAACATAAATTTTTGTGGAGATATGGACAATTATCCCAAAATTATCCCTGTTACTCCTTCTTATCTTGAGCACTGCTTTATTGTAGCATCTAGTGTGAGTAGCCGAAGATCTAGTCTGATAAGCATATCCAGTAATGGCTCCTCAACCATGGCAACCTCAGTTACATCTGGAATGTCAAGGTCACCCAGCAGTGCATATCCACAGAGCCCTGACCTGATTCCACCGATTGACCCCATTGCCATAGTGGAGATAGAGAACCAAGCCAGGCTAGTAGCAGACAGCCTAGACCTCATGATGGGAAATTTAAGGAATAATTTACATAAAGTAAGTACTTTTTTCTTTAATCAAAATACATGTATTTGATTTTTTTCAAATGTTGGATACTAAGTACAGAGGTCCACATTAAGGTCAGATGAAAAACATGTGTTGTTACCCTCATTCATTCTGCAGAGAGGTTTCAATTGTGAGGTCATGACATACGTATTTTATTGAATAATAAGAAAAAATATCCTACAAGTATCATTAAATCTCAAAAATACCTGTCACAATTCAGATTTCATTGAATCTAATTGGACAGATATACATGGTTCACTATTGTTCATGATTTTCAACATCAGCTGTGCAAAAGTTAACTACATATGCAAAATTGTTTATCTTTTCACATTTTGACTTTATAGCCACTTCATGTTCTATTATTCAGATTTGCCAGTATTCTTAGATCTATGCATTTTGCAATAAGTGAAGACTCTGACCAGGCTGCTAAAATGAGCAGACTGATCTTAGTACACATATGTCTTAAGATTTCACCCAGAGCTATCCATAATTATATATTTTAGATGTCAGCTATCAGTGTTGGATGTGAAGAAGCATACAAGACGTCAGTTGATGTGACCTGTGAAACTGTAGACAGTAGTATCAAGGTAATATTATTTACGTGTAAAATCCCTTAATGTATGCAAGACCATTATTCTCATCAATATTTCAAAACTGTTTGGTTGCCAGTTCTAGAATTTCACCAGATTTGATAAATTGACAGCTAAACAGAAGTTGCAGATTGACAACTTCCTGATGGAATTTAAGAACTTGCCAGAATTGCCAAATCCTAAAAATCATGAAATAACAAGCATACATGTACAAAAATGATTAATAGTATTACATGCTCTGTTTTGTTCCTCTTGTACATTGTATAAGATACAGATTTCCCCAGCTGGCTAAGTTCGCTCAAAGTTTGAAAGTGGAAAAAAATATAAAATTTGTATAGCATTGTAAGAATAGAACCAGCTTATGGGGAGAGCTATTTCAGGCCCCCAAAGTTATAAAACTTTTCCTGCTCAACTCAGCTGAGCATGAAATTTTCTCTGCTGATACATGTGAAAATGCCAACTAATGTTGGCATTTTTAGCTCACCTGGCCCGAAGGGCCATAGTGAGCTATTGTCATACCAATGTGTCCGGCGTGCGTCGTGCGTCGTCACAGAATGTGTCCGTCAACACCTAAAAACAAATATTCAAACATCTTCTTCTGTAAAACTACTGGTCCCATGGTTCTCAAATTTCACATGGAGCATGACCTGACTCCAGGGTCTCAGAATTGTAAAATTGGGTCAGGTTGAAAATCCAAGATGGCCGCCATTACTAAAAATAGCAAAAACAACAAAATAAACTTCTTCTCCAGAACCACTTGGTATATTTGTCTGAATTTTGGCAAGGAACATCAATGAAACCTTGGTATTCAAAATTGTAAAAATGAAAAAATCTGTAGCGGAGTTTTGTCACAGTGACCTACTTTCTGTTTACGAGTGTAATTGTGCTCAAATGCCAATGTCAAAAAACGACATATTCAAACAACTTCAAACAACTTCTTCTCTAAAATCACTGCACCCATGGGTTTCAAATTTCACATGGAGCATGACCAGACTGCAGGGTTTCATAATTGTAAAATTGGGTCAGGTCAAGAATCCAAGATGGCCGCCATTACTAAAAATAGCAAAAACAACAAAATCAACTTCTTCTCCAGAACCATTTTGTATATTTGGCCGAAAGTTTGCGTGGAACATTAATGGGACCTTGGGATTAAAAATTGTAAAAATGAAAAAAATCTATAGCGGAATTAGGTCACAGTGACCTACTTAGCATTTACAAGACCAATTTTGCTCAAATGTCAGTATCTCAAGAAAACGCAATCGATTGTGGTCAGATTTGGTCAGCAATGGTCCTTAAAAGGAATTATTTCAATTTTGTGCCAGTTGACTATCCAAGATGGCCACCATGGGGGCTGTTACTAAAAATAGCACAATCATAAAAATGACAATTACTCAAGAACCCTTGAATGGAATTCGACCAATTTTGTGTCAGAATGTTCCTTGCATGAAGCCGTTTCGATTAATTGCAATTTGGCTTCCAAGATGGCCGACATCTGCCGTTACTAAAAATAGCACAAACATAAAATGACAATTAGTCAAGAACCCTTGAATGCAATTGGACCAATTTTGTGTCAGAATGTTCCTTACATGAAGCCATTTCGATTAATTGCAATTTGGCATTCCAAGATGGCCACCACCTGCCGTTACTAAAAATAGCACAAAACATGAATAGATTTTGACGAAATTTGTGTCAAAATGATTTTTGCATTGAGATGTTTCAAAAGTAACTAAATACAGTACACGCAACGTGAAGACTTGATCTGACACGCTCTCGCGAGAAATTTTAATCTTTTCCACGAAAGTTTAGTGGGGTTTTTGCGTGTGAAATGCGTGGGAGATGCGAGAGACTCGCGAGATGCGTGACGTTAAACTCGCGAGAAAACAATTTCTTTTCACTCGAGACACGCAACTTTCGAGAGAAAGGATTAACACCATGTATGCTCAGGTGGGTCATCGGCGCCAAACTTAATCACGCGTGACGCGTGTTTTCGAGTGGAAAGGATTAACGATTCCTGTCAATTATGAGAATATGTTGTACAGGTAATTCATTTATATTTTTACATTGGGCCTAAAAAAAAGTTGTGTGATTCCGGTTTTCAACCGACTGGTCTTTTTTGGCGCCGACTCAAAATTTTTTTGCGGCAAAAATTACGATCGGCAATTTCCGACATTCCGGAATTAACCGAAAGTGCCGAACAAATAGACAGCGTAAACCGCTCACGCTATGACGCGTAAAGCATACCAGTTTGTCGCATTGTATTTAATACTGCGCAGGCTGATCCTAATATTTACTATCAGTGTATGGAATAAGATTCCTTTCACCATTTTGTGCTCTTAGCGGCGTCCTTTGATGTCAAGGCACGAGACTGACCTATAAACGTGCTGTGTTTACGTATTTCAACAAATGCTACCGTCTTCACATTTTATTATGGCGAAGGCCCTGAATGCGTTCAGTCACCTCTAAATATGAATATAGATATTATGTTTATTTGTCCGAATACTTTGAGAACATTTCCGCGCAGCAGAATCAGTTTCGTTTTTCACATAGATAATGTGATTTTGCCACGCGGAGATCGGAATAACTTCTCACCTCTTATTTTTCCTTCATTTTGATGCATTTTTAAAATCCAAACACTTTGACTATTGATCCACGACGCAAAATCATATTTTCCATATTTAATGAATGAACTGATTATGAGAATGCAGCTGTGACGTATTTTTTTAGCCGTCAAACCAATTTGCATATTTCAGAGAGTGGATAAGTGGACGTCAATCACCGCTGAGACAGCCCATTTGCTAATCAAGTCATTGTTGTCGCGTGCGCTATTAATGGAAACTTGAGAAAGTTCGGCACGTGCCACTAGCGGCTATATCTTTGAGTTCAAAAGCTGATCGAAACGCTTTGATCTTTGTGACTGTTTTGACATGGATTGGGCTATTATCGGCTGAGCGAATTTTTTGTCTGTGTCATCATTCTAGAATTTAAAAGAAATCCATTTACTAACTAACCTATTAACAATATTCTTTCAAACATAGGCCTCTCTAATTAACTCGCCGCGTATAACTGCAACAAAATTACGCTGATCATGATTGTTTATCAACCCATCCTTAATTCGTAAATGTAAATACCGTACGGTCAAACAATACTTGCGTTGAGGATGCGATCAATTAGGTTTTTCACGCACGCTTACAATGTATTAATTGAACCGTTATCAGCGCCGAAAAAAAAAATGCATTGCGAATCATGTGCCTTGTCTGTAAAGGTATATGTACTTGTATAGAAACTTGCATTTACTGTACATGTACCTACCTGGACAAAATTCCACGTGTGATGCGAGAAAGTTTCTCGCATACACCACTCTATGAATTTCACGCGAGATGTGAGGAATTTTCTTGCGTGGAACGTGGCGATTTTCAAACACGCGAGGAAGTTTAGTGTGAAATGCGTGAGAGTTGCGAGAGAATCTCGTGGATTTTAATCCCTTCCACGCGATTTTAAGTGTCACGCGAGAGCGTGTCAGATCAAGTCATCACGTTGCGTGTACTGTATAGACAAGTCATAATGGCCTTTGTTACTAAAAATAGAAAAATGTGAAAATAAGAAAATCTCAGTGGAATTGGACTAATTTTCTGTTAGAATGATCATTTCAATAAGCTTTTTTCGATTTTCTGCATCTTGGCATTCCAAGATGGCCGCCATCTGCCGTTACTAAAAATAGCACAAAACATGAAGATGACAACATCTCATTAACCGCTGAAACGATTGAGACGAAATTTGTGGCAAAATGATTCTTGCTTTGATGTGTTTCACTAATTAACAAATATTGACCCGTCAAGTTGGCCTCTGTTACTTAAAATAGCACAATTTGAAAATAAGAAAATTACAATGGAACTGGACCAATTTTGTGTCAAAATGGTCCTTGCATGAAAGCTTTTCAATTTTTTGCATTTTGGCATTCTAAGATGGCCGCCATCTGCCGTTACTAAAAATAGCACAAAAACATGAAACTGACAATATCTCAGTAACCCCTGAATGGATTTTGATGAAATTTGTGGCAAAATGATTCTTGCCTTGAGGTGTTTCAAAAGTAAAAATATAAAGACCAGACAAGTTGGCCTCTGTTACTAAAAGTAGCAAAATGTGAAATTGAGAAAATCTCTGGAATTGGACCAATTTTGTATCAGAATGGGGACCATTCGGATACAAAAGCCAGGTGAGCGATATCAGGCCCATTTGGGCCTCTTGTCATATTCATAAGCAGAGAAAATTTTATACTTAGCCAAACTGAGCAAGAAAACAACTGTTTTTATCAATAGTTTGCTATTTATAAGCAGGCAAAATTTTATGTTAAGCTGAGATGAGCATGAAAAGAGTTTTAAAACCTCGGGGCCTGATCACTGTAATGAAGCTTAATAGTTTTGTTAATGTACAGAGCCAGGCATAATAAACATGACTGTAGAATAAGGTATGTTTAAGTGTTATTGTTGCACCTGCGTTAGCTGGGGCGATATAGGCGTGCAAGTTTCCATCCGTCGGTCCGTCCATCCGTCCGTCCGTACATCAACAATTTGCAGTAGGTGTCTTGTGAGCACAACTCCTCCTACACTTTTTGGCAAATCATTTTGAAACTTCACAGATGTCTTGGCCATGGTCTTTAGATGTGCATATTCACAGTATCCAAACGCACTGTACCATCTCTTCCGGTTTTCATAGCGTTGAATCGAGAGTACAAAATTCGCTTATAACCAGTAGCCGGAAATCATTATGTTTTGAGTTTTTATCTGGAATCTACTGCGTCATTTATAGTTATTCAGCTTCGAAAATGTAAAGAGGTAAGTTTAATATAATTTTCTCTTCGGTCTTTTACTTTATTGCCCTGCACAATGAAAAACTCCTTGCCGTCGCAGATTTTTTTTTCCGAACAGCTTAATTTAACACGAGATTGTGTCGTGCAAAACTTAGCTATCATTCTTTTATCAAAACTAACAAACTGTAGATTGATAACGCCTTCCGTTTATTCTAAAGATTTTTTATAAAACATGTAAGAAAATGCTCAAAATGGTTTAAGAATCATGCCAAGGGCGATTTGAATACTGTACCAATTACTACCCACCCATACACGACATTGTACAGGGTAATAAAGTAAAAGACCGAAGAGCAAATTATATTAAACTTACCTCTTTACATTTTCGAAGCTGAATAGCTATAAATGACGCAGCAGATTCCGGATAAAATCTCAAAACATATTGATTTCCGACTACTGGTTATAAGCGAACGTTTGTACTCTCGATTCAACGCTGTGAAAACCGGAAGAGATTGTACATGTAGTTCGGATACTGTGATATTGTTTACACATAATTCCTAGATTAATTTTTACCATTTTTTTTCACATGTTGAACTTAGTCAATTCTGTCAGTCGGTCAACAATTTGCAGTAGGTGTCTTGTGAGCGCAACTCCTCCTGCACTTTTTGGCCAATCATTTTGAAACTTCACAGATGTGTTGGCCATGGTCCGTAGATGTGCATATTGTTTGCACATAATTCCTAGAATAATTACTCCTTTTTAGCTCACCTGAGCCGAAGGCTCAGAGGTGAGCTTATAGGATGGGAGTCGAGCCGTCGTCCGTGCGTGCGTGCGTGCGTGGGTGCGTGGGTGGGTGGGTGCGTCAACACTTTCAAACATAAATATCTCAGAGACCAGTGGGCCGATCGCAGTCAAATTTTATCTGAAGCATCATTTGGGTGGGGGAAAGGCTGCATTAGGTTTTGGTGCCGATCAGCTTGGAACTCTGGTTTCCATGGCAACAGATAGCCCCCATAGGGTTATAATGGGGAAAATGGCGTCATCACATTTACTCGACTGTTTTTGATTAGATCCTTATCATACTTGCAGGTAATGATGACATACACAAGAGCTTGGATGAGTTCGAAATTCGGCCGGATTCAAGCACAGACTACGGAGTTAGCTGCCCTTGAGCGTTTGAAAAAAATCCCATAGGGTTATAATGGGGAAAATGGCGTCTTCACGTTTTCTCAACTGTTTTTGCTTAGATCCTTATCATACTTGCAGGTAATGATGACATACATAAGAGCTAGGATGAGTTCGAAATTTGGCCGGATTCGAGCACAGACTAGGGAGTTAGTTGCCCTTGAGCGGTTGTAAAAAAACCCATAGTGTTATAATGGAGAAAACAACATCATCACATATTTTTAGAAAAACTTTGTCATCGCTCTATTGCCTACATTTCACAATGGATTTTAAAATAACTTCACACAAATGTAGGGCATGACAATATCTCGAGCAAGTTCGACTTTCAGGATGCTGCGCCCAAGGTCAAGGTCACTGTAGCTATTTTTAGAAAAACTTTGTCAGCGCTCTAGCACCTACATTTCTCAGCAGATTTGAAAATAACTTCACACAAATGTAGGGCATGACAATATCTCGAGTAAGTTCGACTTTCAGGATGCTGCGCCCAAGGTCAAGGTCACTGTGGCTGTTTTTAGAAAAACTTTGTCAGCGCTCTAGCACCTACATTTCTCAGCAGATTTAAAAATAACCACACAAATGTAGGGCATGACAATATATCGAGCAAGTTCGACTTTCAGGATGCTGCGCCCAAGGTCAAGGTCACTGTGGCTATTTTTAGAAAAACTTTGTCAGCGCTCTAGCACCTACATTTCTCAGCAGATTTTAAAATAAATTCACACAAATGTAGGGCATGACAATATATCGAGCAAGTTTGACTTTCAGGGTGCTGCACCCAAGGTCAAGGTCACTGTGGCTATTTTAGTAAAAAACTTGGTCATCGCTCTAGTGCCTACATTTCTCAACGGATTTTAAATCAACTTCACACAAATGTAGGGCATGACAATATCTCAAACAAGTTTGACTTCCAGGGTGCTGCGCCCAAGGTCAAGGTCACTGTGGCTATTTTTAGAAAAACCTTGTCTGCGCTCTAGCACCTACATTTCTCAATGGATTTTAAAATAAATTCACACAAATGTAGGGCATGACAATGTCTCGAGCAAGTTCGACTTTCAGGGTGCTGTGCCCAAGGTCAAGGTCACTGTGGCTATTTTTAGAAAAACTTTGTCATCGCCCTAGCACCTTCATTTCTCCATGGATTTTGAAATAACTTGACACAAATGTTGGGTATGACAATATCTCAAGCAAGTTTGACTTTCAGGATGCTGTGCCCAAGGTCAAGGTCACTGTGGCTATTTTTAGAAAAACTTTGTCATGGCTCTAGTACCTACATTTCTCAACGGATTTTAAAATAAATTCACACAAATGTAGAGGATGACAATATCTCGAGCAAGTTTGACTTTTAGGGTGCTGCAATCAAGGTTTTTGATTAGATCCTTATCATACTTGCAGGTAATGATGACATACATAAGAGCTTGGATGAGTTCGAAATTTGGCCGGATTCAAGCACAGACTACGGAGTTAGCTGCCCTTGAGCGTTTGAAAAAAATCCCATAGTCTTATAATGGAGAAAACAACCTCATCACATTTTCATTTTTCGTCGGATCCTCTTCATACTTGCAGGTCATGAGGATATGCATAAAAGCTTGGATTAGTTAGCATTTCGGCTAGATCCCACCACTGACTATGGAGTACCTGCCCTGAGCATCCAAAAAATCAACGTCGCCACTTTTTCTCGGTTTCTACTAATCCGATCCTTTTCAAACTTGCAGGTAATGAGGAAGTGCATAATATCTTAAACAAGTTCAAATTTTGGCCAGATCAGGCCAACCACTACGAAGTTAGCTGCCCTTGACAGCTCTGTCTATTGTGCTCTTGATCGGATACTTTTTAAACTTACATATATTAAATGAGGGCATACATAATGTTTGGATGAGTTTAATTTTCAGCCTGATTGGACCACTGACTGTAGAGTTAGCTGCCCTTGAGCATCTTAAATTACAACGTCTCTCAGGTGAGCAATTGTTGCCCTTTGGGCTACTTGTTTACATGTTGAACTTAGTCATTTTTTTTACACAAAAGTCCGTTCGTCAACAATTCGCAGTAGGTGTCTTGTGAGTGCAACTCCTCCTACACTTTTTGGCCAATCATTTTGAAACTTCACAGATGCTTTGGCCATGGTCTGTAGATGTGCATATTGTTTGTACATAATTCCCAGATTAATTTTTAGCTCACCTGAGCACGAAGTGCTCAGGGCGAGCTTTTGGGATACCCTGATGTCCGTCGTACGTCCGGACGTCCGGGTCCGTCCGGACGTCCGTCAACTTTTGCTTGTGTACACTCTAGCGGGCACAGTTTCGATCCAATCTTTATGAAACTTTGTCAGAATGTTAGTCTTTATAAAATCTAGGCCAAGTTCGAAACTGGGTCATGTCGGGTCAAAAACTAGGTCACTAGGTCAAATCTTAGAAAAACCTTGTGTACGCTCTAGAGGGCACAGTTTTCATCCAAAGTTCATGAAATTTTGTCAGAATGTTTATCCTAATAGTATCTAGGACAAGTTTGAAACTGGGTCACGTCGGGTCTAAAACTAGGTCACTAGGTCAAATCATAGAAAAACCTTGTGTACGCTCTAGAGGACACAGTTTTGATCCAATCTTTATGAAACTTTGTCAGAATGTTTATCTCCATAAAATCTAGGCCAAGTTCGAAACTGGGTCACGTCGGGTCTAAAACTAGGTCACTAGGTCAAATCATAGAAAAACCTTGTGTACGCTCTAGAGGACACAGTTTTGATCCAATCTTTATGAAACTTTGTCAGAAAGTTTATCTCCATAAACTCTAGGCCAAGTTCGAAACTGGGTCACGTAGGGTCAAAAACTAGGTCACTTGGTCAAATCTTAGAAAAACCTTGTGTATGCTCTAGAAGGCACAGTTTTGATCCAAAATTCATGAAACTTTATCAGAAAGTTTATCCTTAAAATATCTAGGATAAGTTTGAAACTGGGTCACGTCGCGTCAAAAACTAGGTCACTAGGTCAAATCATAGAAAAAATCTTGTGTTTGCTCTAGAGGACACAGTTTTGATCCAATCTTTATGAAACATTGTCAGAATGTTTATCTCTATAAATTCTAGGCCAAGTTCGAAACTGGGTCTTGTTGGGTCAAAAACTAGGTCACTAGGTCAAATCTTAGAAAAGCCTTGTGTGCGCTCTAGAAGGCACAGTTTTGATCCAAAGTTCATGAATCTTTGTCAGATTGTTTATCCTCATAATATGTAGGACAAGTTTGAAACTGGGTCATGTCGGGTCAAAAACTAGGTCACTAGGTCAAATCATAGAAAAACATTGTGTAAGCTCTAGAGGACACAGTTTTGATCTAATCTTTATGAAACTTTGTCAGAATGTTTACTTTCATAAACTCTCGGCCAAGTTTGAAAGTAGGTCATGTCGGGTCAAAAACAAGGTCACTAGGTCAAATCATAGAAAAACCTTGTATACGCTCTAGAGGACACAGTTTTGATCCAAAGTTCATGAAACTTTGTCAGAATGTTTATCCTCATAATATGTAGGATAAATCTGAAACTGGGTCATGTTGGGTCAAAAACTTGGTCACTAGGTCAAACCTTAGAAAAACCTTGTGTACGCTCTAGAAGGCACAGTTTTCATCCAAAGTTCATGAAACTTTGTCAGAATGTTTATCCTCATAATATCTAGAACAAGTTCGAAACTGGGTCATGTCGGGTCAAAAACTAGGTCACTAGGTCAAATCATAGAAAAATCTTGTGTACGCTCTAGAGGACACAGTTTTGATCCAATCTTTATGAAACATTGTCAGTATGTTTATCTCCATAAACTCTAGGCCAAGTTCGAAACTGGGTCATGTCGAGTCATAAACTAGGTCACTAGGTCAAATCTTAGAAAAACCTTGTGTGCGCTCTAGAAGGCACAATTTTGATTCAAAGTTCATGAAACTTTGTCAGAATGTTTATCCTACATATTGAAACTGGGTCATGTCGGGTCGAAAACTAGGTCACTAGGTCAAATCATAGAAAAACCTTGTGTACGCTCTAGAGGACACAGTTTTGATCTAATCTTTATGAAACTTTGTCAGAATGTTTATCTTCATAAACTCTCGGCCAAGTTTGAAAGTATGTCATGTTGGGTAAAAAACTAGGTCACTAGGTCAAATCTTAGAAAAACATTGTGTAAGCACTGGAAGGCATAGTTTTGATCCAATCTTCATGAAACTATGTCAAAATGTTTATTGTCCATATATCTAAGCCCCCTATGAAACTGAGTCACATCGGCTCAAGGTCAAATCTTAGAAAAACTTTGTGTACACCCTAGAGGGCACAGTTTTGATCCAATCTTCATGAAACTCTGTCAGAATGTTTATCTTAATGAAATCTAGGTAAAGTTTGAAACTGGGTCGTGTCGGGTCAAAAACTTGGTCACTAGGTCAAATATAAGAACGACCTTGTATACGCTCCAGAGGGCACAGTTTTGATCCAATCTCAATGAAACTGTGTCAGAATGTTTATTCTTACAATATCCAGGCCAAGTTTGAAACTGGGTCATGTCGGGTCAAAAACTAGGTCAAATGTTAGTATGGTAAAAACTCTTATTAATCTTCACCAGAGCCAGTGAACTGATTAATGCTCAGGTGAGCGATTCAGGGCCACCATGGCCCTCTTGTTACCCCTTTTTTCACATGTAGAACTTAGTCAATTTTTTACACAATACCTTCCATTGTGAGTGTCTTGTGAGCGCAACTCCTCCTACCTTTTTTGGCAAATCATTTTGAAACTTCACAGATGTTTTGGCCATGGTCCGTAGATGTGCATATTCTTTGCACATAATTCCCAGATAAATTTTTGCCACTTTTTTCACATGTTTAACATGGTCAATTTTTTACATAATACCTTGCGTAGTGGGTGTCCTGTGAGCACAACTCCTCCGACCTTTTTAGGCCAATCATTCTGAAACTTCACAGATGTTTTGGCCATGGTCCGTAGATGTGCATATTCTTTGCACATAATTCCCAGATTAATTTTTGCCACTTTTTTCACATGTTTAACTTAGTCAATTTTTTACATAACATAATACCTTGCTTAGTGGGTGTCTTGTGAGCACCTCTCTTCTTACACTTAAAGATCAATCATTTTGAAACTTCACAGGTGTTTCAGTGTTAGAAATAAGGCCCAGACAGTAACTTGCCCTGGGGGCAACCTGAAATGAATTTCAACTTGTCCGCCAAGATTTCAACTTGTCCCCCTGTATTTCATTGCAGTTAAACTGTTTACATGTCATTTTCTTCTGAAGTCACATAAGTAAACATAGTCCAAAAATGCTCTCCCTTTCTAAGACACTAAACATGAATTTATGAACTTCAGAGTTAACTGACCAACAGTTTGATCACAGCTGCCTAATCATTTTCACAGCGCTACTTTGACTGGGATTCTTTTTATTTTTCTCCTTCAAAACACTATATTGTGGGTTTCAAACTTCACATGCAAAACTTCAAAAAAAGACATGAAATATTTAATTATTTTCCAGAATTTACCAAAATTATAGGTTGTCCAAGGGGCAACCTTCCAAGACTGTCAGCTTGCCCCCAGCAAATTTAACCCGTCGGGCAAGTGGGCAATTGCTTATTTCTAACACTGGTGTTTGTCATGGTCTGAAGATGTGCACATTGTTTGCACATAATTCCCAGATTAATTTTTGCCACTTTCCGCGGATTTCTTGTATTGTATTTGATATACAGTCAAACCTGTGTTAAAGACCACCTTTCTACAAAGACCACTTCAGATTCCTCCCATCCACAAACTCTATATGATGCACCTGTGAACAGAGACCACCTGTGCACTAGGACCAGAGGACAGTCAAAATCCTTCCCAAGTGCACATGCTTCCCTTTGTAAAAATGGCTGAAAAACATTGATGTATATCCACATATCTTAATAGTCCCTTTTTGCAATAAATGAGTAGACCTGCAATATGTGAAGGATATTTGAGTTTTGCATAAGATGGAATTTTCTTTCACCAAAGGAACACTACAAGCAGTATTTTCATGAGTGGCGCTAACTGTTTTCCTAGCCATTTTGCGTCACTGTCTTGTTCAGCATGTTAAGTGTATATCATGTGGGGTAAAAACATAGTTTTTACTTAGAAAATGAGCCTATATAAGAAAACAAGAAATCTACAGTCAAAACTTGTGCATAATATGGAAGTCAGCCCGATGTCATGATTATTTTATTTTATGATTGTTCATTTTTTTGCAGGCCATGTATGCTCTGATGGCTAAATGTGAAGAACTCTCTACAACAATGCAGCCTGTGTATAAATTGGCAGATCAAATGTATCCTTTCAATTAATGTCTTTCTTCATGCATACACTCATTGCAATTTCCGAATAAACTGGTTCTTTGAAAGTTCATATCAGAACACCATGGTAGTATTGCTTCATGTGTCATAATAATGTTTAAGTTTGTCAGACTTCTGTGTTCACAATTCGTTTATATCCATATTGTTACTCTTGGATATGAGAATCAAAGTTATGAAATTAGGCACTAGTTATAGGAAGCTGTACTCCATATCTGATTGAAACCTTTTCAGTTTTTGGTTTCCCGATATGTTTTATATTATTTGGTGTACTCACTTGTTTTATGTGCACCATATCTGATTGAAATTGGAGTTTTTGGTTTCCCTATATGTTTTATAATATTGGATGTACTCACTTTTCTTCAGTTTAATTATAAAACAAGGAGATGCAATCGCCGAAAATTAGTGTTTAATTCTATCACGATTTCTTGAGTTTTTTGAGTTTGCATAAAATATATCAGTTTATTAAACCACACACGTCGGCATGTTCAGTTTGTGAAGCTAGCTTTATAATGCATAATAAAAAGTCATATCACAATTCAGGTTGTTGAGTTATTGACAGTTTGTTGATATATCCATTGTCAGTCAGGCTGCTTTTGACTTCCATAATAGTCATAGAATGCATACAGATTTATCAATTTTCTTAACATCTATTCAGAAAAGAAATCAAAAGACTTCT
Organism: Ctena decussata; assembly: GCA_963989385.1. NCBI lineage: Eukaryota > Metazoa > Mollusca > Bivalvia > Lucinida > Lucinidae > Ctena > Ctena decussata. Next base: position 67,178,869 of record OZ022507.1, read on the forward strand.
TGACAGATTTGAAAGTCAGCTGACTGAATAGAAAAATCCAGCTCCAGACTCCATGATGTTCAAGAGACAAGTCTTAGTGATATGTAGGCTTCACTTTATGCTACTGTATACACCCTAAATAGTTTGACATATCACTCTGGAATGTACATGTACATGCTCATCTTTGAATTTGGACAAGCCCATTGTTGTAGCAGATAATGTTTCAGAAATCAGGGTCCAGGGCCCAGTTTTTCAAAGCATGGTTAGCCTAACAAGGTCGTTAAGAGGTCAACTCATTAAGTGTTTTATGACTTTATAGCCAAATATACCGACAGTTTTTATTGAAAGAATGTGAGAAGCTTAATGCAAAAGCTTCTAACATTTTTCAACAACACACACTGACGTATTTGAGATATTATTGTTTAAAATTTTAACGAAACATTAACTAACGATGTTGTTAGTTTTGAACAACTGGGCCCAGTTGTTCAAAACTAGCAACATCTTTAGTTAGTGAGATTTCACAATTTCAAATTAACTCTGCCTTTTTGGAAAAAAAATGTGAGGAGCACAGCAAAAGCTCATCACATTTTTTCAGCAAAAAATATCAGCACACTTGCTTTTATGTGTACTATAAGACTTATTGAGTCCTTGACTAGCGACTTTGTTAAGCTAATGGTGCATGGAACAGCTTGGCCATGTTATTGAGCAGTATGGACCCTAATACGAATGCTGAGCTGTAGCATAATGCTACAAGCTGATTTATTGGGTCAGTGATGTTGCCAAAGCATTTTTGTTGAACAGTTAGGGTATATATGGTATGCATTGGTACTTTGTATTTATTTATTATCAGCTTAGCTTTAGTGCAATCTTCTCAGTGCCATACTATGCATCAGTTCATGTATGAAATAGAAGGGTGAATGAGCCCTGGGTTCGAGGTTATAAAACTTGGAAATAATCTCAAACGCAAAATAAAGCACACTGATTGGCTGCTTCCGAGCATGTGCTTGGATGCAGCCAGTCAGTGTGCTTTATTTTGAGTTTGAGAAAGTACTCAAGTTTTATAACCTCTGGGCCTGTTGTAATAGCTGGGCCTGGCTGTTCAGAACTAACAATGTTGTTGGTAACATGACAATACATTATCAGACCCATGGTTTGTGAAAAACATTGCGAATTTGCCAAACAAGATGAGAAGTTTTGGAGTGCAAAAGCTGCTCTTATTAATTTTTGACAAAATATTAGCTCCTTGATTTAGGAATGACAGCTGTTCTAGATGAATGGATACACTTTTTAGGGAGGGTATCTCAGTCACTTTTGCAATAAATGTCACCACCTGTTATAAGAAGGAAAAGTACAAAGTATAATTGCATTTTAATTCAATCTATGTTTGTACAATGAGATACTATACCTCAGTTTGTAAGCTTTTAACGTTTTTTCTTTCTTTTTTAGCTCACCTGAGCCGAAGGCTCACAGGTGAGCTTATAGTATAGGCAGGCATCCATCATTCGTCCATCCATCCATCCACATTTTCAAATGACATCTCCTCTGAAACTACAAGGCCCATTGTCACCAAATTTCATATATAGCATCTATAGGCAAGGGGAAGCAATGATACTGACCTGTTTTTAGCTCACCTGAGCCAGCGGCTCCGGGGGAGCTTATAGGATGGTAAGGCTCCGTTGTCTGTCGTCCGTCCGTCGTCCGTCCACACTTTCAAACATCTTCTGCTCTGAAACCGCTTGGCCTATTGTAACCAAATTTCATATAGAGCCTCCTGGGACCTTAGGAACGAAAAGTTGTTCAAACGGTCCTGGTCACATGACCAACATGGCCGCCATGCCCATATATGGTAAAAACCTGAAAAAATCTTCTTCTCCAGAACCAATAGGGCGATGGCCTTGAAACTTGGTATGTAGCATCGGGTACACAAGTACTACCAAGATTGTTCAAATTATGACCTTGGGTTGACCTTGACCTTTTTTACGGAAAGGTCAAATTTGCTTCCTTATGCTTTTATATGGCAAAATGCTGCAACATAAGATCTTTTGGAAACTGTTGAATATTTTGGCCTAAAAATTGGTACATACAGTCATCTTAATGACTACATGAAGATTTATGAGTTCAAGAGGTCAAGGTCATTCTTTGACCTTTGACCCAGAACTCTCATATTTTGACAATATCAAACAATCTCCTCAAAATCAACTAGGCCAATTGTAATTAAATTGCATATAGATCCTCCAGGGGTTGAGGGAATGTAAATTTGTTCATACGGTCCAGGTCACATGACCAACATGGCCACCACGCCCATATATGGTAAAAACCTTTAAAAATCTTCTTCTCCAGAACCAGTAGACCGATGGCCTTGAAACTCGGTATGTAGCATTGGGTACTCAAGTACTATCAAGATTGTTCAAATTATGACCCTGGGTTGACCTTGCCCTTTTTTACGGCAAGGTCAAATATCGGAAAATGCTAGCACATGAGATTTCATGGTAAGTTTTGAAGATTTTGGCCTAAATATTGGTATATACAATCTTCTTAATGAGTACATGAAGATATGTGAGTACAAGAGGTCAAGGTCATTCTTTGACCTTTGACCCATAAATCTCAATTTTGACAATTTCAAAGAATCTGCTCTAAAACCACTGGGCCAATTGAAACCAAATTTCATATAGAGCCTCGAGGGGTTAAGGGAATGAAAAATTTTTCTAACGCTCCTGGACATATGACCAACATGGCCGCCAAACCCATATATGGTAAATACCTTTATAAATCTTCTTCTCCAGAACCAATTGACTGATGGCCTTGAGATTTTGTATTTAGCATTGGGTACTTGAGTACTATCAAGATTGTTCAAATTATGACCTTGTGTTGGCCTTGACCTTTTACAGCAAGGCCAAATATGGGAAAATGGTAGAACATAAGATTTCATGGAAAGTTTCGAAGATTTTGGCCTAAAAAATTGGTATATACAGTTGTCTTAATGAGTTCATGAAGAATTATGAGTACAAGAGGTCAAGGTCATTTTTTTACCTTCGATCCAGATCGTTCATATTTTGACATTTTCAACCATTTCCTCAAAAGCCAAAGGGCCAATTGTGAACACATTTCATATAGAGCCTCCAGGGGTTGATTGAATGAAAAATTTGTTCAAACGGTCCAGGTCACATGACCAACTTGGCCGCCATTACCACATATGGTATAAATCTTTAATATTTTTCTTCTCCAGAACCAATACACCTATGGCCTTGAAACTTGGTAAATAGCATGGAGTACTAGAGTACCACCAAGACTGTTCAAATGGTGACCTTGGGTTTACCTTGACCTTTTTTGCGGCATGGTCAAATATGGGAAAATGCTAGAACATAAGATTTCATGGAAAGTTTTGAAGATTTCGGCCTAAAAATGGTATATATGGTTGTCTTAATGAGTACATGAAGATTTATGAGTACAAGTGGTCATGGTCATTCTTTGACTTTTGACCCAAAACTCATATTTTGACAATTTCAGACATGATAAGTAAAAGCCACCTTGCCAATTGTTCAGGTGAGCGATTCAGGGCCTCAGGGCCCTCTTGTTTATCCAAATAGCTTCATAACTTTGGTTGTTATGGCAACTTAAAGTTTCCATTGACTTGTATGGGAAAAAATTGAAAATTTGCCTTTATTGCTATGTCACTGCAGATATTTTAACAAAACTTTTACAGAAATGTTCCTTGAGTAATCCTCTATCAACCACAAGAATTTTATGTAAACTGCCCAATTTGGCTTGTTGTCATGGCAACCGAATGATTTAAAAAAGAAAAAAATATTCAAAAATCATCTCCTCAGAAACTATGCAACCAATATAGCACAAACTTCACAGAAAGGATCTTAATACTAGCTTCTATAAAAGTACTGTTTTTCTTGGCAATTGCTCTAACGGTTTGGTTGCTATGGGAGCTTAAAGTTGCCATTGACTTATAATGGCAAAATGGAAAATTTGCATTTATTGCTAGGTCGGTGCAGATATTTTGATAAAACTTTCATAGAAATGTTCCTTGAGTAGTCCTCAACCAGCCTTACTAAATTTATGCATATTGCAGAATTTGGCTGGTTGCCATGCCAACCAAAATATTGAAAAAATATTCAAAAATCATCTTCTGAAAAACTATGGGACCGATAGAGCTCAAACTGTACAGAAGGGATCTTAGTACTAGCCTATATAAAAGTACTGTTTCTCATGGCAGTTGCTCCAGTAGTTTTGTTTCTGTGGGAACTTTAGTTGCCATTGACTTATAATAGGAAAGTTGAAATTTTTCATTTAGAATTATATCCCTGCAGATATTTGGACAAAACTTTTATAGAATTGTTCCTAGAGTAGTCCTCTAGCAACAGCATGGAATTTATGCAAATGGCACAATTTTGCTGGTTGCCATGGTAATCAAATAGTTAAAAACAGAAAACATACTCAAAAATCATCTACTCAGAAAGAAATTGGCCGATAAAGCTGAAACTTTACTGAAAGGATGTTAGTAATAGCCTCTATTGAATTACTATTTTTTATTATTATTGCCCATGTGGTTTGTTGCGATGGCAACTTAAGTTTCCATGGACTTATAATGGGAAAAATGTAGATTAGCATTTATTTCTTTTTTACAGTAGATATTTTGACAAAAGTTTTACAGAAATGTTCTCAAGAAGCAGACTTCAAAATTCTGTCATATTGTACAATTTGCCTTAGAGTTACTTACCCCTGAGTGCTGAGGATGAATGGACTCGGGTGAGCTACAGGACCAATGGTCCTCTGTTTTTTTTTTGTTTTTTTTTTGAAATTTTGAAGTATGCCATAAAAATTCTAGAAATTTGGACAACTAAAATAGTTATCATAACTGTCATAAAAATGGAACAGTTTGGTTTCACAATACAGAAATATGGCCTGGCCGCGTAGCGCAATCGGTAGGGCACCTGACTCATAAGTCAGAGGTCCTGGGTTCGAAACCTGGTCTGACCACATACTTTTGTTTCGCCTTCCGCTGATTCAAGAAGAGCAGTTGTCAGTTACTGGCGAAAGTATGTGCACTTAGTACTGGTTAACTGCATAGGAGGTCTAAGCCTGCCCAGGAATAGTGTGGTTAGGTTAACTGACCATCCGGACATGACCGTAGCTGTTTACCGTGGAAGTTAAGCAACAAATCAATCAATCAATCAATCAATCAATGCAGAAATGCATCCAAAAGATGCAGATGGAATGTTAAATGTAGATCCTGATCAGGCTGCTCCTTTGGGGGGCAGTCAGATCTGGATCTGCACTGTTTGCTTAGAATTATGGTTCCGATTCTTGAAATTTTTATGGTAAGCATAAAGTATAAGATAAGAAAGATTAGTCATTCATTACAATTTTAAACATATAATGGATCATGATTTTGGAAATGTAGTGAAAAAAACCCTGTATTAAGACATATGTGAACAGTGTATGCTAAAACCCATCTGCTCATGACTGTATAGTTTGGTTAGAGTATAGCTCTAGGTAAGAGGGAATTTAAGGAGAGAAATTTGGATCAGGAGCAAATTCTTTCCTTTCACCCTAGGCCTTATTTTGGAAGAGCTTTTTTTTGTCCAGGGAAGCAGTAGGGAAGCAAGCAAAGTTGTTTCCACTTTGTACAATTTTTGGATGACATGGATGTGTATCCATTCGCCTTAAAAGAAAATATTTGGATCTGCAGTTTCATGTCACTTTGTTAACAAGTCATTAAAACCAGTTTTGGATACAGGATTTAAAAAGCCATACAAATTATAAAAAAGTTGGCAAAGAAGGAAAATAATCCAAGCAAACATACATTTATTTTACTTAGGGTTAAAGCTTCCAAGTTCACCATGTTTTTAGTGAGGTAAAACTCTCCAGTTTCACAAAAGATAGTATTACCGTGTATTATAGTGTTACTATCTCTAGTTTCAAACATGACTAAATAAGTTTAGACAGTTTGACAAGTTATGTTCTTCTCCCCGTAGGGTTCTTTTTTTTTTTGAATAGTTAATTGCCTTTTGTTCAAAGCCCACTTTGAATAAATTGCTGTCATAGTGTAATGCATAACTTTATCCATTTTAGTGTAACCCTTACATCAAAAACATAATGGTTGGCTGGAAGTGAGCATGTAATGGCCAGGAGTTGTCCACATGCCCAGCAGTTTAGAATTAGGTTGTTCATGGGAATTTGTTTGATCATGCTCAGATTTTTTAGTTTTCTCAATTTTCTGCAAAGTTTGGAAGAGCTTCTTCCGGCGGATTCCAAATACGAAAAAGAATCTTGTTTTTCAGTTGGATTATATTATTGAAGGGGTTGATAATTGAAACATGTTCTTTTGATAGATCATAAGTATGCTGTTTTTTGACAAGCTACATATGGTAAATAGCTTTAGATGGGTCCCCATGCTCTAACACTGTTCGATGGCTCCCCTTGCTATAACACTGTTCTGATTTCGGTAACTTTTTTATCCTTGTTCTGCTTTAGGGCCTTATCTAAATTTTTATGTCACATTCTGGGATTTAAACTCTATCTTTCCATGGCAAGCTGCAAAGAGCACTTTCCCTAGGGTTACTCTCATGATAATTTATTGCCCTTACTACTAAAATATTGCCATGAATGTCAAGTTTGAAGGACTCATCCTACTGCTCAACCTCTGTTACATCAGGTTTCCAAGACAGCAAATAGGCGCATGTATTTTTAGTACTGGAGATATATGCAGTCGAGCAGTTGTAATCTGCCATTCCCAAAACCCAAATAATTTTTGTATTTTCTTAATTTGGATGGGAGAATACAGTACATACTTTAAGGCTTATGATCCGTTTTGATTACAGAGTTTGCATTGCGAAAATAGTAGTCCAACTGATGCATTTAGTAGTGAATTGCAAAAGCTTCCTTTTCAGTAGTTGTCAGGTTGACTGAGTCTTCCTTAACTTGTGGGAAAGATTATACATGGGGTTTTCATTTTTGGCATTCAATAAAAATGCCTCCTCTTCATCACTTTGTTTGTGTTCATATACATACTGTATGGTATGTTGTGGTATGCCAATAAATGCAGCACTGTCAGGCTCTGCTGGGTTGCAGTCAATGAGGCACAAGTCTGGTTTTAAGTTTTCATACAACATTTTATTTCTAAAGTAACTCTTAAGTGATTGTTTAGTATATCTAAAACAATAATTTCAAACTTTCAATGTTTTAGCATGTTCCCAAAGAAGACCAATAACGAAATGATTCCTAAACCAGGATAACCATTGCTTATCCAGTCTAACTTTAGTTACTGGAAATCCCCCGAATAAACCCTTTGCGTTTTACATTCACCGAATTACCCACTATGCAAATGAGGTTCTAGAACTTTCTGAGACATGCTCTTGCATATGTTAATAACTCACTTGAATTCGATAAAAGTTAATGGAAACTTAAATTACTTCGAATATAAACTATTTGAGTCCACATAGACTCTATAAATAATAATAATTTGCATAATAACTCATGTACATAGACATTTAACGGAATATAAATTCTTGATATGCAGAAACGTATCCTAAATTGAAATACTTGATTAAGCTCAAATTGAGCGTACGAGCAAGACATTACTCGCAGATAAATGCTACAAGTAACAGCATTGTTATTACTTAATTAAAACCTTAAAGAGTTCCTTCAAGAGCAGAGAAAACACTCAAATGAAGGAACATGGGCCAACTTAAGTTTATATATTATACTGTTTTGTTTGTCCTGGTCGGTTGTCAGAGAAAATCTCTCGCAGCTTAAGTAACATAAAGTGAAGCAAATTCATTCACGATTAACATAGTCTAGCATATACTTCTAACTTTTGCTTGAGACTGAAGTGTTTATAATGTCCGCGAATGTTTCTAGCGCTCAAAATGTGTGAATTAGCGTTACTTTCCGTTTCTGACTGCGTTGTACCACTATGATCTGAATTACCGGCATTAGAATCATTTGAACCATGCGCAACGAAAGATTCTGTTTTTCTGAGATAGCCATTGTTTGAGCACTGTTCTTTCACACGTTTTCTGTAGAAACGTGTTCTTTGGCACAATATCTTTGTAAGAGCAAGCACTCTTAGTACTGAGAATGTCCTCTGACCTTTATTGTCTTTTTTCGAGGACTACCAACAGGCCTCTTTGGTTTAGCTTTTGGTAAAAGTGAAGTTTTGCCAGGCAAGAGGCAAAGCCTAATCACTAGTCTGATAACAATCGACAAACTTATCTATTTTGAGGAATGAATAATTTTTCTAAGCTTCTTTAATTTTGTGTTTACATTTGTTCGCTTGCAAATATTGTTTATTGGATAAAGGAAACAAGCCTTTTAATTGGAACACGTTAATTTCCATGTGAAATTTGAATGGCTAATTGATTTATTTTAGATATTTTGTAAATGCCGAAGCAAAAATGATTGACTGAATATAAATGATTTGTTTGCGGGCATAATCTGATTTTTGTTTTCATTTAAGTGTGTATTTCTATGGGTATAATTATAGCACTTATTATATATGTTACTCTGTTTTGCGACAGCTATTAATTAGCGGCTGCTCAAACTGTAAAATCTCTACTAAGCTTATCACAGAGACTGGATTCTTAATCATAGAATCTAACTTATACAGGAAACCCCTGAAGAGTCTTACTATAGACGAAACCTAGGTCGGGTTAGTCGCGTTCGAGCCATGGACGAGACCACGGAGCCAATAGGGGACAGCAGCTCTGTCCGGACTATACATTCACTTTCCAACCTTATCACAGAGACTGACTCAAACTGTGCATGGACTTGATTTCTGGTAAGATCAACCAGACATGAAGGGGGTTACACTATGTAAATATCACACATACTCGTCAGTGAAACAATTACCCAGTGTGTTGTGACAAATTTAAATTAAAGATCAAAATTTTAATGAAGCATTGAAAGGAATTAAAACAGGCTGATTTAGGAATATAGAAATACAAAACAAGAAAATCAAGCGGTATCCTCTATTATTCAACAATAACTGCATTTAAATATTTCCAGTAATGGATAAACACATTTCTCTGCCCATATATTCTTTGTAAACAGGTCCATCTTTTTCTGTCAAACGTTTTACCGAAAGCTGCGGCTAATTTTGAGTGAACTTTGAGTCAGAATGGTCGGAAATATAGGTGAAATATAGGCATTTCTCTTAAAAATAGTGAATATTCAGGAGGAATCTTATAAAAGGAAATAAGAAAACGGAATTAGAAAACATGCAAACCCCGCCCCCCCGAAATCTTGAATAATGCGGCATTTCCAAAAAGTGTGGACGCCAAAATGTACTATATATCTTGTTGACTCATTTATAGCGCGACTTTGCAACTGTAGTAAACCTGAGTAAGCTGCACCAAAATAAAATGGTCACAAATTATCTGGTCCAGTTGCCCAGGATTATCAACGTAAAAATCTTGGTTGGGTCGACAGACTGCGCTCTGTGGGTAGAATGTGGTCTAAAAGAAGTTTTATTCACTCAGCGGGAGTGAACTTATTTTGTCAAGTTAACCAACACCTCTGACTTAATTAGCAGCAAAGTCAGAAATCTCGCTACCAAGTGAGGCTCAGACTTAAAACTTTTTATCAGTCTAACTCTGACTTGCTAGAGTGAAAGTAGTGGACAACAATCAAATAAACTTAAGAATCTATTTTGTTCTATTTCTCTTTCTTGTTTAAAATCTACATGTTCAGAACATAACAGCACAGCAATTAACATCAAATTTGCCACATAGCCAAATGGTCAACTTTTGTCTGACAGAGTCACTCAGATAAAATGTCCAATATTTACAGTCTGTGAGAAACTCGCAGATAAAGTTCACCAATAGTCTGCCACTGTTCTTTATAGTGATACATGCACTGATAAAGGTACAAGATGGTGGCAAAGATGGTACAAGAAAATATGGCAATATTCAGCAGAAAATTAAGAGTTAGAGCCAAAATAAAAGGCCAGAATTTAAGCATGATTCTAAGTGATTTTGTCCAAAAACTGCAAATTTCTAAAATAAAAATTTCTAATTTATTTTGTTCAGAATTAAGAAATTATTTCCAAAGTCCCAAAAGAAAGTTTAATTTTCCAATAATTTGCTAAAATAATTAATTTAAAAAACAATTTCAATTTTATTTATCATTGATTTCCTAAAAAAATTACCTAGCCAACTAGTTAGGAGTTAGCTGTTAGTAATCCAAAATTGCAGTACACATTCCTCAAAGTCCCAGTCTGTCTATACATTAGGGTCTGAGACAGCTCTTCTCTGATAGTCTGAATTTTTTTTCACCCAATTTAACTAACCTAAAAATTGTTTAAAAAAACAAAACAAAATAGAGCAGACAAACCTTGAAATATTTCTGCATTCTAAGAGTTAACTTTTTTATTTGATGACAGTCCCTAGAATGTCTTTAAACTGAAGTTTAATTTTGGTTCCAAAATGCCCCAAAATCCAAGATGGTTGACTTGGGCACCTGATAATATCTAAGGACCCTTTTTAATTATTGAACATGGTTAAAAGTGAGCAAAAATTATGAAACTTGGTGAAAATGAACAAAACATATATAAAAACATTTTGGCCAAGGAATTTTTAGGAAAACACTCTAAAAGCTGAGAAATTTGGAATTTTACAGTTCTTAACCTTAAAGTCTGGAATGCAAGTCATGCAGCCAAAGAGTGACCAAAGTCATTTCTGCATAACAATTAAGTTTGAGGTGTGAAAATGTTATCAGCTGTCCAGAAAGACAACTTGCCTCACTGTCTACCCCAACAATAGTAAAATAATTCAGAAATTAAGAAAATAAAACCAGGCCACTCAGGCTCCATATTGGTCTCTTCAAAGGCAAATAAATTCAAATTGCTTTTTGGTCCTTATTCATCAAATAATGGACTGATCAGGCTAAAACTTGGCACAAAGTCACGTTATAATTATATCTACTGTATAACGTCAAAAGTTGAAGTCACGTAACTTTACTTTTGGCATAATTAGCAAAAAACGGGATTATATAACAGAAAATAAGGGAACCAAAACCTGAGTCCACCACACTGCTCCCCCCCCCCCCCTCGAAAAAGAATGCATTTTCCAGAAAATGCATACCGTTCCGACCCGGAAATGAAAGCATAAGAAAAACAGGGTTTGGGCAATGTAAATATGTGTCCCAATCAAAGTATATCAGTGTTTAGCTGTTTACCGTGGACGTTAAGCATCAAATCAATAAAAAAAATCAGTGTTTAGGAAATTCTCTGTCTTTCAGTAGTCTTCATAATCAAAATAAGATTGTTATCTCCCATGAAAGTCTCTGTCTTTCGATAACATTAGCACTTCAAATAAGTTTACAAAAATCCCTATCTTTCTCTATATATATCATTCTTATTGACTTAAACTTGTATGAAAGTCTTTACCTTTCTAATGTTTATCATCCTTATTGACTTAAAATTGTACGAAAGTCTATATCTTTCTATATATTTATTATTGATTAAACATTGTATGAAAATCTGTCTTTCAATATTAGCAGCACTTAAGTAATTGTATGAAGGTCTCTATCTATCTATTTTTATCATTGAAATGAAATTGTATGACAGTCTATGTATTTCGATGACATTCTCATTTATGACAAGGTTTACTATTCATGATTAAATGGAAACAATATTGTCACCACCGGCCATGCTTTTTATTTACATGTATATACACACCAGTTTCTGCATCTCTATATGAGCACCTTGTGTATTAAAATGCATAAGTCTTGCATAAGGAATATCTTTGAAAATATAGATATGTCAAACTTTCATAAACTTGACACTGGAATTTTTAGCTCGCCTGAACGAAGTTCAGGAAAAGCTATTGTACTACCCCCGGCGTCGGCGTTAGCGTTGGCGGCGGCGTCGGCGTTAGCAAAATGTTAAAGTTTTACGTTAATTTGTTTTAGGTGATGGGCAAGGCGCTGTCGGGCGAGCTATCATGTCCCACTGATAGGTCTTGTATGTTATATTATTATGCCAAAACACAAAGCTGCTAACTTGAATTCCAGTGCCTTTACAAAAAGTAGGCTATCACAACACTGCACCAGGATTTATCACCTAAAATGTCAACTTTCAAATATCATAGAGACAAGTATGTGTTCCACTTGGCAATTTAAATGATAAATGAACCCCATATGAAACATACAGACAGTAAACCCTTGAGAAGTGAATCCCATTTGGAAAAACTTAGCACTTACATACTCCCTAAATACAGTTCAGTGGCATCAGATATAGATATCTATTTGATCTATAAATTTAAGATACCACCTTACTGTACAGCTTTTAGTTAGTTGGGACCGGAGCCTTTTTGTCTGTTGCTTGGTCCACCGGGGCTCAACTGGTGACCTTCTTTTGCTTCAGATTTCCAGTGGGGTTGTTTGGCAGGACAGGGATCGCCACCTGTCAGACGGCCCGTTGTATCTGTTGAGTCCTCGTCTTTGCTTCTTCATGGTTTGAAATTTGATTTATGTGTTTACCGTGATGATTCATTGACGAGTTAGAGGGTTATCATGCGAATCGAACAACCAGCTAAATGTTTTGTACCACTTCAGAAACTGAGGGTGAGGTTGGGCCTGTAAAATCGATTTAAGCCCCCCAGTAATTCATTACTGACCGTTCCAAGGCGGTAGTTCTGTTGTGGTTCTCTGTTGCCTGTTTTTGGTGTCAGACTTTCTGTGATGTTTTACCTTATGTATGTTCTTATTATTTTTGGTTCGGTTTGGGTTGCTGAGTGGCCACCTTTTGGGAACAAGCTGCTCACTCGGTTGGCCATATGTTCTCTGTATCTTGATTATTTGTAATCTTAGTTGTTTCCAACTATGGTTTGAGGGCTGGATTTTGATTTTGATTGTTTCAGTTCCTGGTCTTTGCATACTTTTTACTTTTAGATCTACCACCCAAAAAATAACAGATACATTTCCCGTGTGCAGCCTTAGCACGCTTAATATAAAAGTATTTTAACTCAAGAAACAGCAACTTTAACTTATTATAATGACTAGAAACTTTTAAAAGTTAGTTTAATAATTATGCTCTTAAGATTTATCAGCGAAATGACCAGCACTTGAATAGTTAGAAATTTGTTAATCGTTCACAGACTATAGATTGATTGTGTTTAGATTGATGAGATGATTGAATTGAAAGACTTTCAGGCACTTTGAAATATAAATCCAAAATATTTATCGAACGACTGAGAATAAAGTAATCAAGATGACACTGTGGAATGAATAAGAATATAGTAAGTAATCCAATCATTTCCAAATAGCACTGGAATGAGTAATACATAATCCAAATAGCACTGTGGAATGAGTAATCCAAATGACACTAAAGTTATAACCGGATATCAGACACCTTTTTCGCTTCTCATCAATACTAATTTCAACATGACAATCTAAAACATCTCTTTCATCTGGTCGTTGAAATCTAACAAGGGGATAAGTCCCAGCTGCAACTCTGAACGAGGGGTGAAACAAGTGTCCTCGTAGTCTAACTCGTCTTCTGATTTGTGTTCCACCAGGTGTTGTGACTGCCCTAAGTTCACAGTTGCCGGTCTAGAAGTAGATACTCTCGGTAACCGGTAGATCATCTTCTTAAAGGCTACCATTGCTTGTTCCAGGGTGGCCTTTTCTGGGATGTAAACTTGTTCGCAGTTGGGTTTTTTCCTGTGCCGATTGACATCTCCAAGGCTCTTGAAGGCTTGTCCACTGGAACACAGCCAGTGGATGTAGTACATATTCATATACGCCTGAGCCACATGCCGCCATGTTCCCTCGTATGCATTGTGGAACCCACACATCAGACATTCATCCAGTTTTGTCATGGCTGAAATTAAAGTGGCATATTATGTCCAGAACAGATTTGTTTAACTGGTTTTCAAGAATCAGAAAAGAATAAGTTAGGTTCCTTGCAGAAGTCCTATAATACACAAGGCTCTCATATTAATAAAGTATTGGTTGTCTGTTGGTAGCATCACATAGTTTCTGCAACAATCTTTGACAATTTTCCGCACCCACTTAGGTAATTCCTCAGTTTCTATTCCACATTGCTTAAGCCTGTCGTGGTGAGTCACATATGTCTTCTTATGACCTTGAATGAGATACACTGAAGGGGACAACACTTTTAGAATAACATATTGCAAGGCACCTCAGGGTAGGGGTGACCAAGCTTGAAGTTATTCTCGGATATAAGATCAAAATAAAGCAAGAAAGTTCAGTTACACACAGTCATTTATTCATTTAAGCCTATTAATATGTGAATTTTGTATTTAGTAAATACAGTGAAGAATGAGATCTTTCATACTAAGCATTCATATCTTTTACACTAGGGGTGTGGGTGTGTAGCTGGGTCTGCACTGGCGTCTTATTGAAGTTCCCCACTAAGGTCTGGCATCTAAGTCCTAAGAGTCCATACATTGTAGAACACTCTGAAAACTCTAAAGTTCATAGAATAACTCATAAGGTACACCCCAGCTACACCACCGCACTTCATATAACACAGTAACATCGCTGATCTAATGACATGGTACTCCAGCTCTGCGTACAATTTCCTCCGCGAATAACTTCGGTACGTAGTCGCACTCATCGCAAAATACGGTAAATGACACACTAGACCAATTCATCTTCGGCATCGGGTATGTGGTGGGATCCATTCGTGCAATTGAGCAAGTAAAACAACTCCAGATATAAAGCGGCTGTATATGGGCCAGAAAGTAGCAAACTGTAGGATGGTATAAGTTAAAATCTTCAGCAGCAAGTTGTAAAGTCAGTGAAAAGGGTTTAACTTCGTTTATGCTTGTAGAACTAGAGTAGGCAAAATGTAAACAAAGTGACTGTTTCTCATCTCGTACAGTAAAATAAAGCAATAAGAGTCTAAACAGCAGTTATGCAGACTCTTAGTTTGATACAAGAAACGTAACTCGACTGCCATGCTATGTACCTTAAGGGTAATGTGATTATCCCTCTTTAAAGTTGTTTTGGAGTTTAAATTTGGCGGGTCTCAAACTTGAGAATGGATAGCGAATCAGCGCTGCTCACTTTCTTATATAGTATCTGGGATAGTACCATGTGTCTAGATCAGCCAATCAGATCACAAGAATTACGTACTATTTTTGGGCAGCTAGGGAAACAATCGTTTCCTATATAAAAACAGTGCAGTCCGATAACAAATGATGGAAGTCCTTTTGTTCCTTAGTAATTATGGAGTTCGAAACAGTAGACACAACTGCTTCGGACCTCATAATTATTAAAAGGACCTCCATCAAACGCTAATGTCATCAGCGTAGGAATTTTAGTCAGCAGATCGCAAATCTAGTTGCGCTTCGCCAATAGCCACGAAAATAACATCTTAAAGTTGACTTTAAGAAGTCCCTCTTGAAATTAAGGCAGTCCTTTGCTTTAAACTTACATCTAGAATAAAATACTACAAGGGTTCTACCCTCAATGAGTGTAAATATTGAACAAGAACAGGTTTTAAGGTCAGGGACGCTGGCTACAGGGTCAAGGTAAATCGGCTTAAGTTTATTTCCGCAATGATTCAAACTGCTTTAAATGTGGCTAAAACTGGATAAATATCACAATAAATGGACTTTGCAGCAATATCTACAGAACAGTCTCAAATTCTACGATATCTTATGTGTAGGAGACTTCATTCTGCTATGCAATAGAACAATTGTAAAGCTTAAAAACTTGATGTAAAGCGAGTCAATAACGTGACATTCCCACATGTTTCAACAGTCAGCTGTAGCGATCGGAACTTCAGGAGAATGTTAGTAAGTAACTATTGAATCATCTAAGTTCACAAGTATTTAGAATTATTAAGGTTTGCTCTGTTCATCAGTAACTGAAGTAAGTATTAACATCTCGAAGGGTAACATCGTCTTTTCAATCGTAGCTCTCCAATGTTCACCGGTGGGTGGGGTACGTCAGTAGGAATAATGTAAATGGAACTGTATTGAGGATTCTCACTGGGTGACTCTTACATTTTCTCCACCTTCAAGAACGAATATTCTCCTAAATATTTCTTGTGCCTTATCTCCACAGAATAGTTAAAAGGCTGACTTTATTATTTCATTGAGGATATATTATGAATACTTTTTAGGGGACTGTAGTGCAAACAATTCAAGAACTGGCCTTATTGCGTCATGAAAGCACCCCTAAGTTAGCGTTGTTTATGCCTTCATGTAGCCTTAATGCCACATCGAGGATTGCTACACAACAGTCATGATACATTTAACCTTTAGGGTCTTTGGGTTTAACTTCTTCCTTTTAGAATTACTGTATATGCACTTGGCATGAGCAAGAAATTATTTACTTATTTATGAACTGTAATGGAAGCAATCCAAGAGTTTGCTTTAATGCCTCACGAAGTACCCTTAAATTAGCGTTTATCATACTTTGTGTGGCCTTAATGCCATTTCAAGGATCGCTACAATACAGTGATGATTAAACTTAACACAGAGAGCCTTGGTATTGACTTTACAATATGAATCACTATAGGCTCTTATGATTTAAAAACTGACACTATTGATTCTTCAAAAATAAACCTTCCTTCTTGAATGAGTGCAGGATCATCTCCGATGGAAATCTGTGACTACTTGTTTTGTATTCTTGCGGCTGCCCCAGAAAAATCCAACAATCCTGGGGTAACTTCAGGATTTACTGCTGTCCCTGGGTTGCAATGAGTATTAACAGAGATCTTGGGGTAACATCAGGATTCTCTCAATACACAAGCTCCACCAGTTCTTGGGCGTTGTACCAATAAACCAAAAGATCCTGGGTTAACTTCAGGATCTGCTGTTACGCTTCCAACGTTGAGTCTGTTAAGGAGTATACTATCATTGCGACAACATACTCTTTCCGCTTGACACCGCATGATGTGTGTAGTGCCAACTCTGGAATCTCCAACTCTGCATCATCTTGTTTATCTTTTTCAGTGCTGGTGCTGAACTACAACTTTCCTGCAATAAGGCCCATGGCAACTGAGAGATCCTGATATTTGGCCACAATTTCTGTGACGAAACATCTGCGATTACTTGAGAATCAAGCCAGCTGAACCAGACTGTGTACTACCATTGGTTGTCAGTTTTACATTCGAATTGCAATTTCTGCTTTCTCTATTTTCTTCAGAATGACAGAAGCGGAGATGGCTGGCTTGGAGCACGTCCTGGCAACTTCAAACATACCAATCAGGTCATTGGACTTTGCCCTTCCTATTAGTATCTCACGAAGAGTTTTATAATTGTGATACCTGGCCAGTTGAAACTTTGTTTGCAGCACAGGGTCCTTGGAGCCTGGAAGGGCCAGGAAGTTATAGGTGTCCAAAACTTCTCCTCTGTCAAGCTCCATCCCCTTTTTGATGGCCAATGAGGTGGCAACAGTTTCCCAAATTAGTAGCTTCCCATCGCTGGAGAGGGATGTCCACCCTTTTGGAGGCCATCTCGAAACTGGAGAGCTGGCAGGTAAAACAATGGTCTCTTCCTGGGCCCAGTTTCTTCTTGCCGGGGCTAGAAGTGGCATACAACCGTAGCGGAGGATCTTTTCCACCCGTTTTGTCAGGTCCGTTGGCAGCATCACTGACAGTGTAGTCCTTGGTGTGGGAGAATAGGATGGTATGTTATCATCCACTGGCTCCTTAATACCATAGGTGAGCTCCTTTTTCTCCTCGTGATCACCGCTCTCGTCAGCTTGGACGGCAGCCATTGGAGCATCAGAGACAGATGGGCTGGGCGTGGTGTCTTGATTGTTCAGGTCATCAGAAAGAATACTTGGAGATTCATGAATTCTCTGATTGGTCTTGGCTGAATATTCAACAGTCAAAGACTCTGTACTTGTCTGAGATGGCTCTTCTGCAGGAATCAAAACTGGTTCAGAGGCAGATACCGAGGAAGGGGCTTGTGGTTCAGGGGTCACTGTTGCAGTCTGAGTGTCAGACTTGTCGATCTGAGCAAACTCTTTGGCCTTCGTAGTCTTGTCTGGCTTAGCAGGTTCAACCCTTTCACTGGAGGAGCCAGCTGGAGACACTGGTTCAGGCAACAGGACGTCCAATGGCATCAAAGGCTTTGACTTTTCTGTGAGGCCGGCGGTGTCAGCTCCTCTACGTTTAGTCCCATGGTCTGTGGCATTCTTCGCAGCTTCAGAAGTGCCATTCTTCCCTGTAGAGTTACTTCTCTCCTTGCCATTACTCCTATGTTCTGAAGCTTTTGGGCTGGGGGCCACATCTTTGTTATGCTGGAACTTCCTCTGCGAGCTTCAACTTTTTGGCAGGAGCTGAACCATACTTGCTATGCAGAGTCTTGGAGACAGACAGGATGGATCGCTCGTCTAGTCCAAGAAGAAGTGAGATTTGATCTCTAAACATAATGAAGTCAGTACCCCGGAGCTTGCTATCAAAGGTTTTGGGCACTTCACCATGAAACTGGCGTATCCTCTGTAGTTTTCGAAGGAGACTTTCTTTCAGTCTGGTATTATCTAGCACACTGGTGGCGAGTTCCGACTGGTACCAGGTAACATTTGTTTTGCCCTCTTCATAAGTCAAGGCACACATGTTTCCACCTAAGTTGATAGCATGAATTTGCATTTTGCCGTCGTCATCAAAGAAGTCAAGACTGGGGCTAGGGGATGGAGACAGTAGTGGTACAGCTCCCCAACCTTCCTTCCACTGGGCCAGACTTCTGGATCCTCGGCCTCCAAGTTTTCCTACCCAGTTTTCCACTGCTTGCCGGACGAACTTTGCATCAGGACTATTCCACTTGGTAGGGTTGATGATCCTTAAGTAGTCCTTAGGATTCACGGCCAGCCAGAAACAGTTTGGCTCCCCAAAACAATCTGCGGGGGCTTCTCTACGCACAGTTTTATGGTTGGACTTCACATGTTGTTTTCAAGTCTACTGCTTTTTTATGCGTAGTCTATAACATATAGTCCCTGTTTTCTTTATGTTCAACAGGCGACAGATCTCTTGGAATCTTTTGAAGTTACGACCTTGGTCACTGTGTATTTCATATGGTAGTCCAAATTTGCACACATATTCGAACAAAAGCATAGTAGCAACTTTCTCTGTATTTTGACTTGGAAAGCCGTATGCTTCCATCCATCTGGTAAAGTAGTCCCCTATGACTAGAATATATTTCTTTCCATTTTTAGCTCACCTGAGCCGAAGGCTCACAGGTGAGCTTATAGTATAGGCAGGCATCCGTTGTCCGTCGTCCGTCGGTCGTCCGTTCGTCAACATTTTCAAACGACATCTCCTCTGAAACTACAAGGCCCATTGTTACCAAATTTCACATATGGCATCTATAGGCAGGGGGAACCAATAATACTTTTTTTGCAAATCGCTTCAGAACTTTGGTTGCTATGGCAACTTAAAGTTTCCATTGACTTGTATGGGGAAAATTGAAAATTTGCATTGATTGCTATGTCACTGCAGATTTTTTTGACAAAACGTTTACAGAAATGTTCATTGAGTTGTCCTCTATCAAATACATGAAATTTATATAGATTGCACATTTGGCTGGTTGCCCTGGCAACCAAAAGGTAAAAAATAGAAAAAATATTCAAAAATCATCTCCTCAGAAACTATGCAACCAATAAAGCTCAAACTTCACAGAAAGGATGTTAGTACTAGCTTCTATAAAATTTACCATTGACTTAAAATGGCAAAATAGAAAATTTGCATTTATTGCTATGCCACTGCAGATATTTTGACAAAACTTTCATAGAAATGTACCCAAAGTAGTCTTTAACCAGCCATGTTAAATTTATGCAAATTGCGCGATTTGGCTGGTTGCCATTGCAACCGATTAGTTAAAAATAGAAAAATATTAAAAAATCATCGCAGAAACTGTGTGGCCAATAAAGCTCAAACTTTACAGAAAGAACCTTAGTACTAGCCTCTATAGAATTACTGCTTTTCATGGCAATTACTCCAGCAGTTTGGTTGCTATGGCAACTAAGAGTTTCCATTGACCTCATGGGGAAAATGGAAATTGGCAATTTTTGCTGCCTCACTGCATTTATTTAGATTTTCTTTCTACAGAAATGTTTCTTGAATAGTCCTCTATGTTTCATATGAATTTTCTCCAAATCGCTGAATTTGATTGGTTGCCATGGCAAAATAAATGGTAAATTTTCGAAAAAAAATGAAAATATCATCTGCTTAGAAGCCATATGGGGGATGAAGCTGATATTGTGCAAACATGTTGATGACAGAAATCTCTACATGAATTTGTTTTTTTCTTCCAAACCCATAAGAACTTTGGTTGCTATGGCAACTTATATATAGTTTCCTTTGACTTATAATGAGAAAAGTGATGCCATGAGGAGGATGAAGCTGATACTTTGCATACATATTAATAACATTAGCCTCTACCTAAAGAATGCTTCATATTATCATTGCCCATGTGAACTGGTTGCTATGGCAACTTAAAGTTTCCATAGACTTACAATGGGGAAAGTGGACATTTGGTGTTTATTTCTGTGTTACTGTCGATATTTTGACAAAATTTTACAGAACTGTTCCTAAAGTAGTCCACTATCAGCCATATGAATTTTGCCCAAAGACCTGATTTTGATTGGTTGCCATTGCAACTGAAAGGCCAAATTTTCAATTTTTTCATTTTTTTTCTCCAAAGATCTTCTTCTCAGAAGCCATAAAGGGGGGATAAAGCTTATTTTTTGCATAAATGTTTGTGATATTATCCTCTACATTAATGATGTGTTTTATTGCTGTTGTGCATGTTGTTTTGTTGCTGTGGCAACTCAGTTTTTCCAACATAACCTCAGTGCTCAGGTGAGCGATATAGGGCCATTGGCCCTCTGGTTGTAGTTTTCAGGGGTCCCATAATGTCTAATCCTACATGATCAAGAGGGTAACCTGCCCTATATTGTTGAAGTAGGGCATGCGGCATATTCACTGGTTGGGAAGCTGTTTTTACATATACATCACACATGGCAATATGTGATCATACATCCTCCTTATACTTATACCAGTAGAATCGTTTTCTTACTTTCTCCACTGTCTTGTTTACTCCAGAATGTCATGCACACAAACTATCATGACAGTTTCTAAGTACTTCTTTTCTTAACACTTTAGGCACTAATAACTGGTAAGTGTCACTTGGACCTTACGGATTTCAAACACTTTTTTTATGCCCCCGCCATTTAAAATGGGGGCATATAGTATCACCCCTGTCTGTATGTACGTACTTAGCGTACGTACATAGCGCACGTACGAAATGGTTTCCGTTCAATATCTTTTGAAAGCATTGGTGTATTGAATTCATATTGCATACACCGCTATATAATCATAAAATACAGGTCAAGTTCGATGTTGGGTAAAATCCGGCTATTATTGTGGGAGTTATGTCCCTTTTTCGACTTTTGTTTCTATGAAAAAATGGTTTCCGTTCGATATCTTTTGAAAGCATTGGTGTATTGAATTCATATTTTATACACAGGTATATAATCATAAAATACAGGTCAAGTTCGATGTTGGGTAAAATCCGTCAATTATGGTTGGAGTTATGGTCCTTTTTCGACTTCTGCTTCTATGAAGAAATGGTTTCCGTTCGATATATTTTGAAAGCATTGGTGTATTGAATTCATATTTTATACACAGGTATATAATCATAAAATACAGGTCAAGTTTGATGTTGGGCAAAATCCGTCGATTATTGTGGGAGTTATGGCCCTTTTTCGACTTTATTTTTTATGAAGAAATGGTTTTATGAAGAAATGGTTTCCGTTCGATATCTTTTAAAAGCATTGGTGTATTGAATTCATATTTTATACCTAGGTATATAATCATAAAATACAGGTCAAGTATGATGTTGGGCAAAATCCGTCGATTATTGTGGGAGTTATAGCCCTTTTTCGACTTCATTTCATACAATAATGGTGTCCGTTTGTTAGTTTTTGAAAAGTTACTTGTTTCCAGGCTATTTCTTTTGGAAAGTTGCATGGCAAAAAGTTGCTTAGTGTACGTACGTAGCGTACGTACGAAATGGTTTCCGTTCAATATCTTTTGAAAGCATTGGTGTATTGAATTCATATTGCATACACCGCTATATAATCATAAAATACAGGTCAAGATCGATGTTGGGTAAAATCCGGCTATTATTGTGGGAGTTATGTCCCTTTTTCGACTTTTGTTTCTATGAAAAACTGGTTTCCGTTCATTATCTTCTAAAAGCATTGGTATATTGAATTCATATTTTATACACAGGTATATAATCATAAAATACAGGTCAAGTTCAATGTTTGGTAAAATCCGTCAATTATTGTGGGAGTTATGGCCCTTTTTCGACTTCATTTCATACAATAATGGTGTCCGTTTGTTAGTTTTTGAAAAGTTACTTGTTTCCAGGCTATTTCTTTTGGAAAGTTGCATGGCATCCATTTTGGCGATAAGATATAGAATATCATCACATATCAGCCAAGACACCCCCACATCCAAGCCCCCCCCCCCCCCCCCCCCCCCCCCCCCCCTGTACTTCTCAAGAAGCACAATACATCTGCCCAAGGAAAACAATAAAACATGTACCACAGAAGTGTGCCTTTGTGAACCTAGTTATGCTAGAAGTGCCTTTACCTTAAACAAGGCACTTAGGGCACTAGGCGGGGGCATCGTGTCGTATGGACACATTTCTAGTTTTATACAGCACATGACCCAGTTTCACAACATTGTCCCAGTTTAGCCAAAATTTTCTCACTGCTGAACTCAATGCATTTATTTCACCTCTATTAGGTATCTGATTTTATCTATCGATTCGTGTTAGTTTCCAAGGTCTGGGTCTTCACGCTGAAGTATACCAATGTCCTTAGTGGAAGAATTAGGTAGATACACTACTACAAGTGGTCTCTGTTCACCTGTTTGTGGTCGGTTCCTATCCTCATTTTGAAGTTGCTGTCTTGTCAAGCCCTACAGCAGTCTTCTGTCTAAGCCTGCATCCCAAGCTCTACTACTGTATCAATGTCTTCCATGAACTCTGCCAAACGTCTCTAGTCTGCTGGCAATCTGGGCACAGTTCAATCTCTTCTGCATTTTCATGGACGCATGCTGTTTCTCCGTAATCTTTCCTACTCATGCTCTCCACATTCATGTGACTTTTTCCTGGTCGATGCTGGATGTCAAAGGAATACTGAGATAAAGCCTTTATCCATCGAGCAACTTGACCCCTGGGGTCCTTGAAATTGAAAAGCCAGCGAAATAATCTATGGTCAGTGCATCCTAAAATTTTCATATTGCCTTAACACATCTGCTAATTTTCCTTTTCTTCGTCTCTCTTTAAATTGGTAAGACTTCCCTAATACAGCATTTTTAAATGTTCAGGAAGGGACATTGAGTTTTCTTAACATGGAAATTTGTTAAAAAGGGTTTTGTGACATGACCAACATGACCACCCGGCCCGTATATGGTAACAACCTGTAAAAGTCTTCTTTTCCAGTACCATCAATGTTGTTCAAACAATGACCTTTGCTTGATCTTGACCTGTTTTACGACAAGATCAAATGTGGGACAATGCTAGAACATAAGATTTCATGGAAAGTTTTGAAGATCTAGGTCTAAAAATTGGTATAGTCATCTTATGAGTTCATGAAGATTTATGTGTACAAGTGGTCAGGGTCATTCTTTGGCCGTTGACCCTGAACTGAACTATTTGGACAAATTTCAACTGCTCCTCAAAAGCCACTGGGCCAGTTGTAACCAAATATCAAAGAATCTCTAGGGGTTGCGGGAAAGAAAATTTCTTCAAATGGTCTGGTTCACATGATCTGCATGGCCGCCACGCCCAAATATGGTAAAAAAACTTTCTTCCCAAGAACCAATGGCTTCGAAACTTGGTATGTAGCATTTGGTACTAGAGTACTATCACGATTGTTCAGAGATGACTTTGGGTTGACCTTGACCTTTTGAACGGCATAGTCAAATACGGCAAAATGGTAGAACACAAGATTTCTTGGAAAATTTCACAGATTTAGGCATAACATCTGGCATATACAGTCATCTTAATGAGTACTTAAGAGAAGCTGACTGTAAGGATCGAGCATTTGATGGAAACTCAAAATTTTGTATTTTGCTAAAAATGTCATGGTTTAAAGCTCTCGACGAAAGATGAAGATTAGTGAAAAAATTAGTGAAATATGTCAAACGGTTCTCGAGATATATAAGCAATTACTGTTGCCATGGCAACCATTTTTAGGCCGCTCAAATTTTTACATATTTTCATGAATTTCAAAGGGAAAACGTGTCTGTACTGAAGCAAGTATCAAATAGTTAACTGGTATGGTGTTTAGGACTAAATGTAATTGTCAGTCTCTGCACCTTAAGAGCACTGGCTACTGCACGTTGTTGAAACCATGGCAACTGGAAGTACATATAGTCGGAGAAAAAATAAAATTCGTGAAAATAGCTCTTTTTCAAATCAAGGTTATTGAAAATGGCAGCCTGACCTGAATATATCATTAACATGTCCTCAAACAGCAACATTAGTACGGTACATAGCAAAAGCAATTAGTTAAATGCACGTGCAAAGGGTGTCCCTGTCGCATTTACAATTTTACAGAAACAACAGTTTTTTTAGATTTCTTTACCCAATTTCCACACTTTCAGTTTGAATTTGCTTATTAAACAATTAAAGAGTCGCATTTTTATCCCATCTTTGCAAATAACGGCGTAGAAATGAAGTGTTTAATATTGTTTCTATGGTTACGATGCATAAAATGTGTTACATCAGATCAAAACGACCCTAAACCCATGTAACTAATATACAACTCTTAATTTGCAGTAGAATCGATATGGTTTTAATGTAGTTCAGTACTTGGTTTCCGTATCTCTAATGGTTTTCTTTTTTTTTCTAATAAACAGATTTAAAGTTGTTGTATATGCAATTGCAATATCACCGTTTTGTGAAGAGAAAGTGTGTACAAATGTGAAAAAATATGTGATATAGAACTACACGATTAAGAACATTTTTTTTTCTTACCAGTGAATTGTCGCTGATGTAAACATGGTGTTGAGCGCGAATCTAGTTTATATCTCGACGGCGAAGCCGGAGTGAGTTAAGAAAAGCTAAATGTAAGAAACAGGCCGAAAAATCACACGATCAACCAATAATAATTTCATAACAAAATGGACATTTCAAACATTTTTATGGCACCACAAATTAACATTTAAATGGCAGACTGGAAAACGAAGAGAGTTAATGACAGGTTTGTAGTTTTATGGCCCTTTCAACAGTACTTAGGTCTTGCAACAAGGCATGGGTGATTTTGAAAGACTGTGTGCAATGGCACCCCGTGATTGAAAAAAAAAGAGATTCGAGCAAGGACTGCTAGCTTAGCACGCAGGCGCTTCCCTCGCTAAGCTACAGAAAAGTGGATGAAATTAGATGGGATGAATAAATCACTCATGAGTACTCGTATACCTAAGATGGCACCCCTATTAGGATTACCTAAAGTACACGACTTTCTTGGCTACTCTAGAAGCCCCGGGTAGCACAGTAGGTTAAGGCCTGGCCTGCTGATCAAGTGGTTCAGAGTTCGAGATCTGCTTGATGCATTAATTTTTCCAACCGCAAATTTGACTCCACTGCACAGCTTTTCATACTCATCCCCTCCCCCCCCCCCTCCCCCGCCCATCAACACACACACACTTCCCACCATCCCCCCATCCACATTCCCCAATCGTCCTGATATGACTCGAATACTGTTAAAAAGGACATAAAATCCAAAGTCATTCATCCATCCATTTTAGCTGTTCTATGTAGTATGACGATCATAGGTAACAGAACATTGCTTAAAATTTCAGTATCCCTCGGTGAATAGACGCTGTAGGCCTTAGTCTACAACACTTTCTGTCCTGAAAAATGCCTCTCCTTGCGTATTACCTGTTTCACAGAGGCAATTCATTCAAAAACATTAGTAAAATTATTTATTTCAACATAAAATAAAGATTAGGCAAAAATATTGCTACAAATAAAACGGTTTTACTCCGTTCTTCTATTCCGTGATTTCTGCAGACGTTTTGCTCGGGACAACTCTTGTCATCAAATGTACCAAATACAACTGCAACTGCAGTCTTGGTAAATGGACCTATTTCATAGATAAAAAAAGGTCATGGTGAGCATTGTTAACAGTAATCTTATTCTTTCAAAGATACTATCCTTTATTATTAAAGATCATGGATACTACCTGTAGTGTTCGCAGATTTGTAATCATCAAGGGAGGTAGATAATACCAGTTTGAATTATCTCCCTTCCTACTATTTTACAGTATTGACACATTTCAAAGATGGATAACTTTTAAAGTTTTGCGAGTTTACACCTATTTTTTTTTACTTTCTTTAACTTCAAACCTTACTCTATCATGCATATATTGCCTTATTGTCAAACGTGACTGCCATTTTTAGTTATCAGGCGAATAAAACTCCAATTTTTCACTCAAAATTGGGTCGATTTTTTCCAGTAAAAGCTCTCCCGTTGATAATAAGGGACAGAAAACATTCATATCATGTTATCTTATTACATAGGTATGTATTTTCAAACTATACAAGCAAATAGGAATTGGATAATATTTGTTGTTTGATTTTTATCGAGGAAATATTACATACACGTCTCAATATTGATATTTTCAAAGTGGATTCCTGGTTACCATGGAAACGGTCGAACGTTGACCTCTAAAAACTTGTGAAATACAAACAAGCATGGTATATATCAATTTCCCAAAATTTGAGCCAAATCCGTAATTTTCGACTTTTCACGTTATTATGGGCCAATGCTCGATGTTTACAGTCAGCCTCTCTTAAGGATTAGTGAGTACAAGAAGTGAAGGTCATTCTTTGGCCCAGGACTCTCATATTTTGACAGTTTCAAACATCTCAAAAGCCGTTAGGCAAATTGTAACCAAATTTCATGGTTTTTGATAATTTTTTTGGCAAAGTCAAATTTGCTCTGGTGTTTTTATATTGGAAAATGGCTAAATATAAGAGTTCACAGACTTGTAGAAAGTTTGGTGGAGAAGGTAATAAGTACAGTCAAATAAATGTGTACATGAACATATTTAGCAATGGAGGCCAAGGTCATTTTTTGATCTTTAACCAGTGTCTCTCATATTTTGACAGTTTAAACTATCAGGTTTGTTCAAATGATGATCCTAGTTGCCCATTGTTCTTTTTTCTCAGTAGAGCGATTCAGGGCCTGATGTCAGGACTAACTACCAATAACAAACAAGTCGTTTGAGCCTATTGAATATAAACAAACACTAATGGCTTGCGTATCATTTAAGAAAAGACCCTTTTGGTTGGTGTTGAAATTACAACTGAGCCTGAAGTATATTAATGTCATGTTGACTAATATAGTTCAGCATTCAAGCTCGCCTATACGGAAAAATAAGGAAGAGCTATTGCATTACCTCGGCATCGGCGGCGATGACTTGGAAGTGGCGGTGTCAGCAGAATGTTAAAGGTTTACGTTTAAGTTTTTTATGAGATGGACAAGGCGTTGTTAGGTGAGCTTTTTTGTACGGTTATAGGGCTTGTTCTGAGAACAGTAAGCAAAATGATTATCAAATATATATCAGTGGCATAAAATTCCTGTATGGATTAGAATACGCTCCAAATTAAACAATCATCATGTAACTGGGCTTTATAGAATTCATTAACGTAGCCACATTGTCATTATCTGAAACACTTAAACCAGAAAATGTCAAATTTACTGTCAGATTTACGCACCCTCAACACTGCTTCCGCCAGTGTGTATCCTAACGAACCTTCATACAATAATACATACATAGTAACTGCGTTACAGATTTTCGATTTAAGCAGCTCGCTAAGGCGACGTTACGGTTCCTTGGCTAGATTTCATTTATTTGTCTGTGAGCAAGAGTTACGATCATTCTTTGTTTAGTGTGATTCTAAGTTCTTAATATTAACACTTAAGTGTTAGATTCTGATAAACTACTGTTTAGTGTATGTCAAAGGTTTTAAGCTCGCATTTCCAGGAGGTGTCCGTGAGCTTACAGTAATCTCTTTATTTTCATGCGGCTTGAAGTTATGCATTGGCAGGATAGGAATCAATTACAAAACAAAGCCCTAACAAGAAGCAGGAAATACGATTGGATTGTCTTCTGTTGGAGCCTCGTTATTTTCTAGAATTAGGCTGCTGGTTATGCACTGAAGTATTTCCATTTTGATGATTGTTTTTATTTTGAGAAGTGGCCTTGTTGTCATTCGTATTACTCAGACCTGTAGTGTTGTATTTAGCACATAACACGGTGGTAGCCAACTTTCAGATACGTTGCTGACAGAAATTCCCACCATACTGAATTTTTGGGGTGTGGTTACTTCATCTAATTTAGATTTCTGCAGCTAGATTTCACATCTCAGTTACGGTGATTATTTTGGGTGTCCCAATATTTAAAATTTTACGGTAGCACTGATTGCTGCTAGTGCCTTTTCTTTTCTTGAGAGAAGGAGTGATTGTGACCAGGCCTGTAAAATGAATCTGCATATCTGAGTGTTTGATTTCGCTGAACAGTGTATGTTTTATATTTGTATTGTCCCCCGCCTTTTCGAAGAAAAGCAGAGGGACATAGTTTTCGTCCTTCCGTCCTTCTTTCCGTCCCTCCCCCTAAAGTAGTAGGTACCTTGTGTGCGCAACTCCTCCAACAGTTTTATGCCGATTCTTTCAAAACTTTACTGCTGTTTTTGTCATGGTCTGAAGATATGCATGTGGTTTGTATATAATCCTGAGATTATTTTTGTCACTTTTTCCACAAGTTGAACTTAGTCATTTTAGGCGTTTTTACTATCAAAGTGACTAGATAGGGGGTACCTTGTGTGCGCAATTCCTTCAAATGTTTTATGCCGATGCCTTTGAAACTTCACAGGTGTTTTGGTCATGGTCTGAAGATATGCATGTGGCTTGGATATAATCCTCACGCTATTTTTTGTCACTTTTTCCACAAGTTCAACTTAGTCATTTTTAGGCGTTTTTACTATCATAGATAGTGGGTTACTTGTGTGCGCAACTCCTCCTACAGTTTTATGCCTATTCCTTTGAAACTTCACAGGTATTTTGGTCATGGTCTGAAGATATGCATGTTATTTGGATATAATCCTCACGTTATGTTTTATAATTTTTTTTGCAAATTGAACTTAGCCATTTTTCATACATTTTTACTATCAAAGTGAACAGATAGTGGGTACCTTGTGTGTGCGACTTTTCCTACAGTTTTATGCCGATTCCTTTGAAACTTCACAGGTGTTTTGATCATGGTCTGAAAATATGCATGTGGTTTGGATATAATCCTCACATTATTTTTTTATTACTTTTTTCACATTTTTAACTTCGCCGCTTTTCCAGCTCAAACACTAAGTGTATATACAGTGGAGACCTAGTTTCCAAGGCGGGGGACATAAATTCGTCGAATTTGCTTGATTGATATATATTTTGAGTTGTTCATATTTTGTTAAGTGGGCCTCAAGGAAGAGTAGCTTGTACCTAATAGTGTCACCTACTGAAAATAAAGTCTTTATTATTTTTTATTGTAAGTGCAGTTGGTTAAGCGATTGCTTAATGTGCTAGTGATGCCCAGGTTCTCATACTTCCTGCGGCAGATTTTTTTTAGACTAATTGGATTTTCCTCCTAGCACTGACTCGATATGATTGAAATACAATTACAAGGGATGTTAAACTCCAAAGTGCACTTGCTTTAAGGGACATTTAAACTGCACATGTAGAACTAAAAGACCAATTAAATTTACTTACACAATAGAACACAAACCTATCCAATTGCACATGTACAACAAAACACAAACCAGTCTGACTGAACAGTCATAAGTTAGGGGTAACGAACCAAACTGCACACAAGAAACGAAAGCCAACCCAATTAAATCCCATGTGTACAACTTTTAATGTGTCAGACTGCACGTGGATAGCGAGAGCTGAATAAATCAAATTGCTAAAGCTCCGCAACAGCAAACTGAACAAAGATAAACTTGGTGATGAGCAAAGACTAAAACTCATTCATTGTTTAGTGTGATTCTAAGTTCAAGACATTGATACTTTGATGTTGAATCTTTCTTGCAAGACTAAATTTAGTGATGGGCAAAGGTTTCCACTCATGTTATGCGTTTACCTGACAAGGTAAAACATGGTTTCCTTCAGCGTGTAGTTTTAGCTTACCTGAGCACGAAGTGCTCGGTGAGCTTCTGGTATGGCCAAGACTCTGGCATCTGTTGACCGTCTTCCGTCTGTCAAAATTTCATAATTCCTCATTAATCGCTTGGTCAGTTTTAACCAGATTTCACAGGAATGGTTCTTGGGTGGTACTAACTCTAAGTTATTCAAAGATATGATATCCAATTTGAATTATAACCATTATGGCAACAAAATAGAAAATCATAGATAAAATTTAAAAAAAAAGTATCAAAATAAAACACTGGCCCGATTTTAAAATAATTTGGCAGAAATATTGCTTGGGTGGTCATGTATGAAAATCGTTCAAGGCATATGAATTCATCAAAAAGCATGGTCGCTAGAGCGATGTAATTCGGGCGGTCCTAATTTCTATATATTTATATGCAGAAACAGGCAAAATATTGAAAAATCTTCTTCTCAAAAACCACCGGTCAGATTTTTTAAATATTTGGCTTAGCTATTGCCAGGGCGATCCTCTGCGAAAGCTCTTCAGTGCATGTGAGTTCGTCAAAAAACATGATCACAAGGGGGCGCTGAAAGAGCCCATATTTTATATACTTCTATATAGAGAACTTTATAAACCTTTTTGATGCTGTATTGA
Source organism: Ctena decussata (assembly GCA_963989385.1). NCBI lineage: Eukaryota > Metazoa > Mollusca > Bivalvia > Lucinida > Lucinidae > Ctena > Ctena decussata. Next base: position 67,209,652 of record OZ022507.1, read on the forward strand.
TCTCATGTTTGGACCGATTATGATAGAACTTCATAGAAGTTTTGAAGACTATGCCCAAAAAATTGGCATTTACAGTTGTAGTCTTAATGATTACATGAGGATTTATGAGTACAAGCAGTCATGGTCATTCTTTGACTTTTGACCTGGGACTCTCATATTTTGACAATTTCAAACAGCTCTTCAAAAGCCAATAGGCTTATTGTAACCAGATTTCATATAGATTCTGAAGGGGCTGGGGGAATGAAAATTTATAAAAACGGCCCAGGCTACTCAGGTGAGCGATTCAGGGCCTCATTGCCCCTTGTTTTTTTTTTTAAATATCAGAAATGATATATAACATATTATTCAGCATGGTATGTCTTTGTAATTTGCTTGTGCCAAATATAGAGAGAGCTTATGTGCCACCTTGGCGTTGATGTTGGCGTTCGCACCTGTGTCCAAGTTTTACAATAATAAAATGTTTATGTCAGGACCAAAAGCATCGTCAGGCGAGCTAAACTTTCCAGCCATTAGTCATCCAAAAGTTCTGATTTGGGAATTCTGAGCTTTGTTAGCTTGAAATCTGAGCTGAACAGTATCCTTATTCACTGTCTGTAGATTATTAAAAAGTTTATTGGTTGACATTACTTTCAAGAGTTTGCGCATCCAGAGCAGACTTCTTACTATGCGCCTTCACAGTGCTACGACAGCTTAACTGTAGAACAGACTAAACTTTGTTTATACTAACAGAAGTGCGAGGGCCTACTGTGCTTGCAGTAGGTGCGGGTTGTGTTGGACATTTTTCTTTCGTCTGTCATTTCTCTCTTCTTTATCTCTCTGTGAGACGACCCGATATAGACTGAGGTACTTTCTCAGAGGGCCGTTTAACTTAAAACAACCAACCAAATAAATGATTAAAACCTGTCCATACTCAAATTTATAAATACATGTCTGTGTCCAAATGTTATATTTTAGTAATGTTAGCAACAGTCACAAATTAAGTTATTCACTTCCTCAGTTACTAGCCACAATATTTAGTCCAATAGTTTTTGACAACAGCTGCACACCTCCTTTCCTTTATTCCGGAAAATAAGAGTCCAAGCAGCCACCCGCTGCAGGGATTTTCAAAAAAAGACGTCTCAACATTTTGAACCTTAGTTAGAGATTGATTCAAACATTTAAATCTTAATGATTCTTAGCACATTATACAGCTGACATAGCAATATGAACCATCCGTGACAAAGAAGTCAATATGCTGAACAGTTGCAACATCAAGATGAACATGGGCCTTCCCTTGAGATAGTGCAAACACTCTTTGTGACTGCTTTTTCTTTGGTCTTAAATAAAAATTCTGCTGTTTTAGCATGTCTGTATTGACAGACTGTGATTCCTTTTATTGAAAAGCTTTGTTTGCTGTAGTTGCTAATTAAGCATGTGCATCCGCACCAACGTCATGTTCTTCATTGTGAATCGCAGTTAGCTATGGGTAGAAAATACTGCTAGAAGCCTGTCTGCTGCTTAATCATTTATCTCATTTTCTCCTAACATTCATGAACAGCGTACGATGTTAATGATGGTAGAACACCTTATTATTAAGCTAAAGCTTCGTTCCAGATCACGAAGCTGTAACATATGTCATAGTAACATATGTCATATAACAATAATGCGACGCAGGCGAGAATTGAATGATAGGATGAGTATGTACACTTAGCTCTAATGATTACTGATGATGTGAGAACTGAGAATATATATTGGCATTTCTAATACCAATCATTTTTGCCAAAATGGAGCCAACTAAAATGGAGTTACGTAATTTCAATGACATGAGCTCAACACAGGGACCGAAGGAAAATGGGGGATAGGGGACCGGGGTTATTCTTTGACATAACCGCATAAGGTAACGGTTGTAGATGGAACACTCGCGAAAGTATGGTTTGGCCTCACACCGATTCTTGGAGATAAACAAACATCCAGCAAGGATGTTTCATTACCCCTACCTTCAGAAAATTCGTCCCGAACTTACAAAAGTATCAAGAATCGGTATGAGCCTTTTCATTTATACTCAATGGGATGAGTAATTTACATTGAACCACCCTATACTTCAATATTATGTCCCCGCACCAAAGGTGAGGGGCGACCTATTGTTTTCAGTGCGGATACCGATGCGTCTGTGTCGGCGTGACAGTTTCTTGTATGCGCGATATCTCTTGAAAAAATTGATGAATTTCACCAAACTTGCATGAATACATCATTGGGACAAGTTTAAGAGTTGATTGTATTTTGGTGACCTTGACCTCATTTTCAAGGTCATTGGAGGTCTTAGATGACAATTACTTGTACCAACAAAATCTCCTGAACCAATGGATGGAATTTCACCAAACTTGCATGGATACATCATTGGGACAAGTTTAAAAGCTGGTTAGATTTTGATGACCTTGATCTCATTTTCTAGGTCACTGGAGGACTAAGATGGCAATTTTATATACCCACAATATCTCATGAACCAATGGATGGAATCTCACCAAAATTGCTTGGATACGTCACTGGGACTAGCATAAGAGCCAGTTAGATTTTTGTGATCTTGATCTCATTTTCAAGGTCACTGGAGGACTTAGATGGCAGTTTCTTGTACCCATAATATCTCATGAACCATTAGATGGAATTTTACCAAACTTGCAAGGATACATCACTGGGACTAGCTTAAGAGCTGGTCAGATTTTGGTGACCTTGATCTCATTTTCAAGGTCACAGGAGGACTTAGATATGTGCAAATTTCACTTAAGTTGATATATCTCATTAGCCTTTTTGCTTGATTTCCACTTTACTTTCATAGATATATCTTTGGGACAATCTCAAGAGTTTACTGGGTTTTGATTACCTTGATCCCATTTTGAAGGTCAAAAGCGAACTCAAAAGAGCTGATTTTTTTCTCTTAAAAATATGTTATATCTTGATCCAGTTGACAGATATTCATCAGACTTGCATGAATATATCGTTTTGACAGGTTTAAGACATGTTTAGTATTTGATGACCTTGACCCCTTTTTCAAGGACATAGTCATCTATGTAGGATATCTTCAGAACCAGTAGATGGATTTTTTCCAAGCTTGCTTAGATATTTTACTTGTACAGGCTTTTTATTAGCTCACCTGAGCACGAAGTGCTCAAGGTGAGCTATTGTGATCGATATTTGTCCGTCGTCCGTCCGTCCGTCCGTCGTCAACAATTTCTTCAAACGACATCTCCTCCTAGACCAGTAGACCAATTTCAGAATAATTTCACACAAATGTTTCTGTTATAGCCCTGAACCAAAATTGCTAAAATGATTCCGCTCCGCTGAACAAAATGGCCGCCAGAGCTAGAAATAGAAAAACCTTTAAACGACATCTCCTCTGAAGCCAATGGCTTGATTTAAAAAAAGATCACAGAAATGTTTGACTCATTGCCGTGAACCAAAATTGCTAAAACGGTTCCACTCCGCTGAACAAAATGGCCGCCAGAGCTAAAAATAGAAATCTAAAAATAGAAAAACGTTTAAAAGACATCTTCTCCGAAGCCAATGGCTCAATTTCAAAATAATTTCACAGAAATGTTTGACTCATGGCCCTGAACCAAAATTGCTAAAACGGTTTAACTCCGCTGACCAAATGGCCGCCAGAGCTGAAAATAGAAATAAATCTTAGAATGACACAGAGGGCACAGTTTTGATCCAATCATCATAAAACTTTGTCAGAACGTTTATCTTAATGAAAGCTAGACCAGTTTTGAAACTGGGTCATGTGGGGTCAAAAACTAGGTCACTAGGTCAAATCTTAGAAAAACCTTCTAGACACTCTAGAGGGCACGGTTATGATCCAATCTTCATGAAACTTTGTCAGAATGTTTATCCTTATACAATCTAGGCCAATTTTGAAACTGAGTCATGTGGGGTCAAAAACTAGGTCACAAGGTCAAATCTTAGAAAAACCTTGTGTACACTCTAGAGGGCAGTTATAATCCAATCTTCATGAAACTTTGTCAGAATGTTTATCCTTATACAATCTAGGCCAAGAATGAAACTGAGTCATGTGGGGTCAAAAACTAGGTCATTAGGTCAAATCTTAGAAAAACCTTGTGTACACTCTAGAGGGCACAGCTATGATCCAATCTTCATGAAACTTTGTCAGAATGCTAATCTTTATGAAATATAGACCAAATTAAAAACTAGGTCATGTGGGGTCAAAAACTAGGTCACTAGGTCAGATCTTAGAAAAACCATGTGAATGCTCTGGAGGGCACAGTTTTGTTCCAGTCTTCATGAAACTTTGTCAAAATGTTTATCTCCAACAAATCTAGACCGAGGATGCAACTGGGTCATGTTGGATCAAAAACTAGGTTACTAGGTCAAACCTTAGAAAAACATTGTGGATACTCCAGAGGGCACAGTTTTTGGTTCAATCTTCATGAAAGTTTGTCAGAATGATTATCTTAATGAAATCTAGGCCAAGTCTGAAACTGGGTCATGTCAGGTCAAAAACTAGGTCACTAGGTCAAATCATAGAAAAGCCTTGTGTACACAATTGTGGCTTTATTTTGCATTGAATCTTCATGAAACTTTGTTAGAATGTTTATATTCATGAAATGTAGGCCAAGTTTGAAACTGAATAATGTCTGATCAAAACTAGATCGCCAGATCAGATCTTAGAAAAACATTGTGTACACTCTAGAGGGCAAAGTTTTGATCCAATCTTCATGAAACTTTGTCAGAATATAGATTAGAAAGTGCAAAACTGCTCCAATCGAACCATCATCAAATAGATGATCTTCCATGTTATTTCATCATAACTCAGGTGAGTGATTTAGGTCCATCATGGACCTCTTGTTCATTAGATGGGATGGAAAATGGGCTGGTGGGGGGACATCAGTTTTTCTTTGAAAAACATTTCTAGTTTCTATTGAACTGGAATGTACTTTCTGACAGCATAATTTCGCATTCATTCATCATTATTATAATTGCAGCTCTTGAAAACAAAGAACAAAGAACACGTCACAGGGTCACTAGAAGAAACAGTCCAGTGTTTTTCTTCAGTTTTCTGGTCTCTGCACAACCTGATCAGAGTCGTCTCTGCTTGCACCAGTAATATATGGATCCTCAGAATCCGGAAATCAATGCATTTTAGCTCGCCTGAACGAAGTTCAGTAAGAACTTTTGCACTACTCCTGGCGTCGGCGGCGGCGTTGCGGGCGGCGGCGTTAGCAAAATGTTAAAGTTTTACGTTAAATTTTTTAAGATCTCTTAGTTTCTAAATCGTTAGATCAATTCGAATTATATTTGGCATGATAATAGATATTGGTCCTGGATTGGTATGATAATAGATATTAGTTCAGATTTTTATTCAGCACCTTCCCCACCCCCATAAGCCAAAGGTCAAGGTCACGGACTTAGAAATTTCATGTTTAAGATTTACTTTAAAGTTTTTAAGGTGTCATATTTTCTAAACCCTTGGATCAGTTTGAATTATATGTGGTATGGTGATAGATATTGGCCAGAAATTTTATTCTGCAGCATCCCCACCCTGCACATGACCTATAGGTCAAGGTCATTGACTTTGACATTTCACGTTAAATTATGAAGATCTCAGAGTTTTCTGAGAGTTTCTAAACCCTTTAATCGATTTAAATTATATTTGGCATGATTGAAGGTATTGGTCGGAAATTTTATACAACCACATCCCCGACCCTGCACATGACCTGTAGGTCAAGGTCACAGACTTTGCAATTTTATGTTAAAGTTTTATGTTAGAGTTTTCTGAAGATGTCAGAGTTTCTAAAACAAAATGATATTTTTCAATTTTACTCTGGTTGATGATAGACATTATTTGGAAATTTTATCAGCCACACCCCCACCCCTCAACATGACCTACAGGTCAAAATCGTGGCCTTAGCAATTTTATGTTGAAGTTTTACAATAAAGTTTTTTTTTAAGATCTCATAGTTTCTAAACCCTTTGATCGATTTGAATTATTTTTGTTTTGATGATAGATATTGGTTAGAAATATTATTCAACTGCATCCCCACCTCTGGGCATGACCTATAGGTCAAAGTCACAGACTAAGAGAAATTTTACATTAAAGTTTTACGTCAAAGTATTGGAAATCTCATTGCTTCTAAACCCTTGGATGGATTTGAATTATAGTTAGCATGATGATAGATATAAGTCGGAAATTGTCATCACCACCATCTCCTACCCTTAGAAACAAAAAATAGCACTAGAAGATGGACAAGCGCAGGTTCAGGCGAGCTGTCCTGTCTGGCGACAGGTCTTGTTGAATATACTTAAGGACATCCTTGAGCAAACAGCGCAGACCAAGACTAGGCTACATTCAAAGGCATGCAAATGAAACTTTCCCATATGCATAAAATATTTTGTTACAAAATTTCATAGATAATTGGTTAAGGTGTCCCAGCAAACAGAGAAGTCCCGAACATTTGTACATTAGCCCTGCTATAACAGACAAATATCTGTCTGTGAAGATACTTAAGAAATCACACAAAACTTATAACCGTTTTTCATTTCTTTCTATTTGTATCTGTATTTTTTTAACGTATTGGGATGCAGAGGTCAGAAAAAAAATATTAAAATATTATATGCAGAAGTTAAAAAAATATTTTGATGAAGAGGTTGAGAAAAAAACAACATGTTAATGAGGGTCTGTAATATATATTAAATGAAAGTATTATTACATGTATCAGTTACTTCCCATTGTCGAATGTTATATTCATAGTATGCTTAAGATTCTTATAAATATTTTTATGCCCCCGCCATTTAAAATGGGGGGGGGAGGGGCATATAGTATCATCCCTGTCCGTACGTAGCATACGTAGCGTAGCGTAGCGCGCGTACGTATGAAATCTTTTGAAAAGCATTGGTGTATTGAATTCATATTTCATACACAGCTATATAATCATAAAATACAGGTCAAGTTCGATGTTGGGTAAAATCCGGCTATTATTGTGGAAGTTATGGCCCTTTTTCGACTTCTGTTTCTATGAAAAAATGGTTTCCGTTCAATATCTTTTGAAAGCATTGGTGTATTGAATTCATATTTTATACACAGCTATATAATCATAAAATACAGGTCCAGTTCGATGTTGGGTAAAATCCGTCAATTATTGTTGGAGTTATGGCCCTTTTTCGACTTCTGTTTCTATGAAGAAATGGTTTCCATTCGATATCTTTTGAAAGCATAGGTGTATTGAATTCATATTTTATACACAGGTATATAATCATAAAATACAGGTCAAGTTCGATGTTGGGCAAAATCCGTCGATTATGGTGGGAGTTATGGCCCTTTTTCAACTTTATTTTTTATAAGAACTGGTTTCCGTTCGTAATCTTTTAAATGGATTGGTGTATTGAATTCATATTTTATATACAGGTATATAATCATAAAATACAGGTCAAGTTCGATGTTGGGCAAAATCCGTCGATTATTGTGGGGGTTTTGGCCCTTTTTCAACTTCATTTTGTATGAAAAACTGGTTTCCGTTCATTATCTTTTAAAAGCATTGGTATATTGAATTCATATTTTATACACAGGTATATAATCATAAAATACAGGTCAAGTTCAATGTTTGGTAAAATCCGTCAATTATGGTGAGAGTTATGGCCCTTTTTCGACTTCATTTCATACAATAATGGTGTCCGTTTGTTAGTTTTTGAAAAGTTACTTGTTTCCGGGCTATTTCTTTTGGAAAGTTGCATGGCACCCATTTCTGCGATAAGATACAGAATATCATCACATATCAGTCATGACACCCCCACCTCCAAGCCCCCCCCCCCCAGAAGCACAATACATCTGCCCAAGGAAAACAATAAAACATGTACCACAGAAGTGTGCCTTTGTGAACCTGGTTATGCTACAAGTGCCTTTACCTTAAACAAGGCGCCATTTTACTTAGGACACTAGGCGGGGGCATCCGTGTCGTATGGACACATTTCTAGTTTTTTACTTAAATAAAAAGGAACATTGAAACAAGTATATACAGTCGATCGGGCATGAACGTGGGCGGACTAGGGACAAATGTTTGAGTTGGGTCAGACTGACATGGGAATTAAGAGGTGCACTCTGGGGTCTAGCAAGCATGCGGCCTGATTTCCTTACCGTAGGGTATAAAAAGGGGTTAAGAGGTCCACTAATTGACCTCGGAGATGGGGATGGGCTCCTCACACCAGTAAGAGATGAGGAAGTATTATGTCCCATCGGGCAGAATCACCATCTCCCGTTTTTTTTGTATGCAAAAAATATTCATGGCAAAGAACTCCACTCGGTAGTTCCCGCGCCATGAATCCAGGGTACGTTCCCTTGCCTTATGTATGAGGTGCGCGTTTAAGGAATCATCCTCAAACTCACCGGGCGTCATGAACAAAATAACGTGGATCGTTAAGAGCCACTGGAGCTGTCTCTTAATCCGCCGGAACTGGATGGGCTTCAAGTGTTTCCAGCAGAATTGCCCGGCGAGCTTCCGCCAAGATGCCAGTGGGGGCGGAAGCAGGTTTGTCCGGGCAAAGTTCAGGTGATGCTTCGGATTCCATTTGAGGCATAATGGAAGCCAGAGCCGCCAGCACCTTAGGGGTTGAGGTTTTTGACTCTTGAATGGCTTGGGCTCCAGTGGTAGCTGGGGACGGCAAGTGTGTAGCCGCTGGAATGGTGAGCCTTTCACCTTCCCCAGTGGGGGAAGGGGCCACATGACTTGAGGCCTCTGCCTCGGAAGCAGCATAGATTGGGAATGCCCCCAGCCATAGCCGGGGGCGGGGATAAGGGGAGCTCATCCAACAAAGGGGTTGAGCTGCGGGTAGGGATAGCTAGAGGGGAATAGGGTAAGTGGATAACAGGAATGCCAGAAAATCCGGCTTCTCCACAGGGAAAAGATGGGAGTAGTCGGGCAAAGGAGTAGGGTCTGGACTGGGCATGGGCGTTGCATCAGAAGCAACACTAATATCAGTCTCCTCCAACTTCACCGGTTGTGGTCTGACCTCATATCTGTGAAACGCTTGGGGTATCGAAAAAGTATGCTTCATGACCATATGCTTCTCCAACCGAGATTGTCTTCCCTTAGATACTTTGAAGGAGCAAAACTCGCAACCCAACTTTTCCAAATGTCTATCTTTGATATGTTTCTGCAAAGGGATTTTCTTCTCAAACACATTGCCACACAAAACGCAGGGTCACTGCAGGACTTGGCTAACCTGAAGGTCCTTACCAGGACAAAGCTGTATAAATTTGGCGGAGCTCATGTTTCTGAAATAGAGTTAAGGTTGTGCACCCATTTAGTCCCGAGTTTCAAATGAAATGTGGGTTTAGAAACTCGAGCTAACCCGCAAGATGGTACCCATCCATCCTATGAGAAGAGAGCGACTAATCAACGATATCGAACTGATAGAAGAACTTGGAATGTCAATTAACTAGTAACTATTCCTCGACCTTCGCACTGTGGCTACAAGAACACTAGTTCATTATCTTTCAGTTACTTTTGATCACATATTACGGTGTAAAATTAAATCAAACTGAGCAGTGTCCACTACCCTCAACAGGCACCTTCACGAGCACTGTTTCGATATGTGTCCTATGTATTTCAAAGCGTGAGTTTTTCTTTTAACATTAAGCAAATACATATTTATACATATTTAGACACTTTTCTGGCATCCTGCATTAAATGTTTACTTTAACTATACAACCAGATGATTCAGACATGGAATACGGTAAACACCGTCTCTTTCTCGTTTCACTGTGGGCATCTGAGTCCCTATCTAGTGGCTAAGCCACAATAGCCAGTTTCTCATGTACTTAACTAAGTGCTTCAAATATTTTCCTGGCATTCCGACTTTGTTGTATGCCAAATAAATGTGTTCATTGAATTATTGTTTTTCTTTTTTCATTCTTTGAAAGGAGAGTTATGACACTTGTTTGTTTGTTTGTCTCTTAAAACATGTTACTTCGAATATGTATACTACTAGGTTCTATTATGCTACAATAGCATTTCAGGTGAGTGCTGCTTATGTCGTTAGTAGGTAAATCCACTGCATTATTGAATGTATCCAATCATTTTTATCACTCTTAGTACACGAGGACACCATCTAATAGAGCATCATTGCTCTAAATGCATCCAAAGTCACGATTGTGCACAACAAGTTTTCTTTTCCTTTTTATCACTTCCTGCTTGTGAGAAACATGTTAGTTGTCTTTGTCACATTTTTATACACGTATGTTTAGACGACCACAGTCAAATCTATTTGTGTGGCCACCTTTATCAAAGGATCCCCTGCCGTCAGAAGTCAGTAGTAGTGTTTCCCATGGGTGACCCGCTAACTCAGTTTGACTATTCCCTTAACCCATGAATCTAACGTATAACTTGCAGAGAAATGCATGCATTTATTTTCTGCTATGTAGAATATCTGTTAAAACGGAGGCGAAGCGATTCATAAGAACAATATGGTATCATGACACTGTCCAGCGAATTGGATTATGTCACTGGGAAAGTATCACGAATTCACTGTTTTGCTGCATTTCAGAATTTAGGGAAACCTGTATTAAGCTATTGCTCAAGAGCAATAGATCAAATTAAAAACAACAGTTTCAGTTCAAACTGAACTGTATTAAACAACGCATAGCTTAATACAGTTGTTACAGTTTAAACTGCATTAATAAAAAATCATATCCTAACACGCCTCCCACACCAATGGATCACATACAGCAAGCATGTCCAGACAGTCTCAGTCTATACGAAATTGCAACAAACCAATACGTCTTAATACAGTAACAGCCCCACTGTTAGGAGGAGTGTCATTTAGAATACCTTTGACTTCCTTTTCCACTAGAATGCTTGTGACCTCATTTTCCTCGTCCTTGACAGAGTCATTCGCCAAATCTAGTCATCGTCACCCTCGCTGCTATGTTCAGCGGTAGAGGGGGCGCTGATTTTTATCTTGTTTTAGAAAGTTTCACTCCCTTGTTTCATGTCTGGTTTTGCACTGATACCCGGTACAATGTCTGCCTCATTCCGGGCCTCGTCAAAGTCTGGATACAATGGTAGAGTTACATGGGACTTTTTAGGTATTGGCCCCGAGGTAGGCCTCTTGCTACTTTTCCGTTTAGTAATCTGACTCATGATGTTGGTACGCTGAAACTAAAAAAAAAACATTCGCCATGTTAAAATGATACAAAAGGGGGGTGGGGGGGGGGGGGGGGGGAGAGTGTAGTACAACATTTTATCAAAGACATAATTATTTGAAAATGATACCCGAATATTTCTCGGCTTTGTTTTAGAATATGATGGAACTGTAAAAAGTGGTCAGTATGAAAGCAGGTGGGACTGTACCGAGGCAGACTGTTGAATATAGGCAGAAGTGGCACATAGGTAGCCAAAAGCTGTGAATTAAAGTTGTGAACTGCTGAAGTGACCCATACACCGTTATCCGTAGGTGGACCATGCACCATAATAGTGAATGCATACAATAGTGTTAAACAAATGTTGCATTTAAAACTGAAAAGAGGCATACAGTGTCCAATAAAGCGAACAATGGGCTGTAAACTGAAAAATAAAGTACACATTACCCGATAATGAGAACAATATGCAGAGGCAGACGAAACATTCCTGACAGCACAAAAGCGTACATGGGCTTTGCAAGAAATTCGCGCTTCAATCGCGTTCGAAACGCGTATTTTTGAAACGCGTTTTGCGATATAGAGACGCGACTATGAAAGAACCAATCAAATTGCTGCATAAAATTGCGAATAATCGCATTTGCACACGAATTTCGCTTTAGCCAATCTGAATTGCGACATCAGTTCGCTGTTTTTCATCACTTCGCATGCGCTCGGGTTTGCTGCTTAGACCAATGAAAATTGCATTTGCCGAACGCGTTACTGTCTCGTATAGACTGGTTTCCAGCTTTATTTACAATGCTATTGAAAAACCGAGAACTAACTTAATTTGGTAAGTACTGGGACAGTGTCCTTGCAATTTTCACTGCTTAAAGTCAGTCACGATGCAGGTCCAAAATGATGTTTTCGATGGCAATTGAAAATCATATCTTTATTTCCGGTTACCTTGAAAATTACAAATAATACTTTGAACAAAAATATATTATAAAACTTACTGCGAACACAATATAATTTAAACACAGAAAACGAACTAAAGTGTTTCTATGAAAACAAATGACTCTATGTATAAATCCAATTGATAAGTCACTTTAAAACGCTGCAAAAATACTGATAAAATGTGATGTGCGAACGACCATAATATGGCTGCTTAGCACGCGTTTTGCGAAACTCGTTTTTGATTGGCTTATTATGAATCGCGATTTTCGCGTTATCTACGTCACAGACAAATGCAAATGAACTTTTCTGAGAATTAAATATAATTTCTAATAATGTCTGCAAACTCTGAGGTACAAAGTTTTTTGTTTTCATTCACTGATGGCAGCATTGATGGGGCAGGGTATATAGACTTATCAGTATCCTTTGACTGGATGTCATTCTTGATCAGTTTAGCAGCCGTTATGATAATCTGAGCCTTTTCTTAATCAGGGGTTTGATGTTTACGACGGCTATAGGAATCATTGATAATTGAGAAAGTTGTTACTTTCAATGTGACTTTGTCACTTTTTCCATCCGACTGACTGATAACTATTGAAGAGCCGAAAATCTCTGTTAATTTCTTCTTCATGTATTTGTTTGAATTTGCCTGATTACCACATATATCTTCCATTTTGCTAACCAGATCATTTATTGTTATTATTTCTTCATTTGCGGATTCTACATAATCAATAATGCTAAGAAACGCTTCTTTTTGTGCTTGGTTTTCAGGTCTACCTGGACGTTTTAGATCTTGTTCAATCTTTCGTTGTTTACCCTGAACCTTTTTAGGGATGTTTTTAAATGTCCTGATATTTACACTGTAGCTCTGATGGTAAATTGCTTCAGCTGCAGGTAAATCAATTGTGAATATTTTAATCTACCCAAAACTTGATTGGCCCATTTATCGTTTCTTTCCTTACATATGCTTTTAATTGATTCTTGAAATTCTAGCATTCGAACGTTAAAGACATCACGACCTCTCTTTCTACAGTTTACTTTTGCAGTCTGTGTACAGAATTTACAATGATGTTTGTAATCAAACAATTCAGATGTACGTCTCGCTTTGATTGGGGAAACTGCTGATGTTGATGGCTTCTGTTTAACAATGTTTCTCTTGTGAATATAGTCTCTGCGGCAATTTTTGTGCAAAGTCTGACCAGCGACAGTTTGAATAGCATCACCCCTACTATTACTAGTTTTATTTATTGAATCACTGCCTTTCTTTCCGAGACTCACTGTTAACTGGCCATCGGCTAGCCTCTCTCCACATATAGCACATGTCTCTGTTGTTTCTGCATCTGACTGTAAAATAAAAGGTATTTTAACAATCAAAATTCAAGTCTTCCCAAAGAATGCATACAATTTTGTTGAGAGAGACTGTTTCACAGCATCAGGATGTGCTCATGAAAGAATAGGCTTCTAAACATGTACTATTTGAAAATTCATAAAAAATGCGTCAAATGCATGTATATTTTTCTTGATTTTCATTAATTGTACACACATTTTTTATTCGTTTAGATTTTTTAAGCTACACAGTCAAGCTAATTTCAATTTGTTAGAATACTGAAACTACAAAGTCCAGGCTACTGTCCCAAACAAATTGTGCATTTGTGCAGGTTGATATCAGTCTATGTTATAGTCATATGCTAATAACAGGTATTATACGGACTCAACATTTTTACCATTTTATCCTGTATTCGTATACACGCATGTTCACATCTATTATCATATCCCACGAACTTCCAAATTCTGAAAAATGAAAACAAAACGTCGTTTTAAAAAGCAAATATTGCATGCTTATTTGTCATGCAAAACACAGTGAAACATAAAAATTAGAATATTTCAGTACAATACACAAATGATGATATTTTGGATGCAGAAACCTTTAATAATTACATGTTTGTGCATGTTTTTATTCATCGAAGACATTGTTTCACTTTAAATTACAAAAACGGCATTATCATCACATACCTTTGAGCAATCATGACACGGTCAGGTGAAATTCATCTTGAAGAACCAATTATTCGTGTACTTTACTTCGGTAATTGAACAGCTTAGTAAAAGGTCTTAAAATCTGGAATAAATAAAAAGTATGAGAAATTATGCGACTATGGACTAGCATTTCGCTACTTCATGTGGAATTAACAAGTGTTTTACATTTTACACAACAGATGATGCGAAATGGTTATTATTTGCAAGGAAGTATTAATATTGGAAATAACATGGTGCTGGCGCCAATGTGCTTCCATACTTTTTTTTCCAGACGGCACCTTTTGTAATGTCTTTTCTTATCATTTTTTTCTTCTTTTATAACAAGAATATGTGCAATTTAAATGAATACGATAAAAATGTAGAACCAATTAATTGAAAATGAATGTTTTCCATAGCTAGAAAAATATAATTATTATTACAAACAAAACTGACCTTCAAATTATAATGCACCAGTTTGACCCATATTTACTAAGCCATTACCTGGCGTGATTACCTGGCACTATAACTCAAGTTTTGGAAATAGTTTTTCAGCTGCTAAGTGTTTAGAGAGAATAATAAAGTAATAATTTCACTTACCATTTGCTGACTTCTCAATTTCTCACCAATACAACTTCATAGGTAATAATTGATAAACATAAACAAAGGAAAATATCGGTTAACAGACGCTTGGAAGCTTGGAATATTGATGACTCATTCCCAGGATGATGCTGTTAGCTGTGTACATTGGATAAAAAGTGCTATTAAAACAGTACTGGTTGTTTATTTTTTTATTTGATTTTTTGTAATGAAGGACTTCAGAGATTATTTGCAACTTTCAGTATGTTGTCAAGGAAAACTCAAATAAGCACAGACTTGCAGAAAAATTTCTGTTGCAATTAGTTCTACCTCATATGCTGTACAAATTAGACTAGTAGTCGAGTGGTAAGAGTGACTCGGTTGTGGTGCAGAAAGTCGCCGGAAGGTCGTGAGTTCGCGGCTCACCGTCGCCATCCGACGACTGGAAAACTCTCTCTGTCAACCCAGCAGTAAATGGGCACCTTTTTCGAATCAGGGAAGGAAAAGGCAGCCAAAGGAGAGAGATGTGCTCCACCTTTCATTAGCTAAGCACAAGATACAGTGGATCTCTAACCCCCACTGCCCCTACGGCTATTCGGCTATGGGAAACCATTACTTCACCTTTTTCATGTAAAATCAACAATAATGGATGTCGATTTGATATTGAAATTTATGATTGATCAAAATATGTCAGTTAGATATCCACCGAAAAGTGTGTTAAAACGGCCACTCAATTATTTAAACAACGTTCTGCCGACGACTGATAACAATAAACATCATGTATATCGAACGCATTGTTTCCAGAAACAGTTTCTTGTACCGAGCCAGAGGCCTCACTACTTTTTTGTTGTGCATCTGTCCTTCTGTCACAAGACTGAGAAAATTTTCTGTCCCTGTGGCTTATGTGGCGGAAATCAGATTACCCTGTGTCATTTTTTGCTCGCCTGAACGAAAGTTCAGGAAAAGCTATTATTGTCATCCTGGCGTCGGCGTCCGGATTGGATGTTTTGGTTAAAGGTTTTTAAAGACACATATTTCCCTAACCGCTTGATGATTCTTTTGATACTTGCACTGTAGTTAGATATTGGTCCAAAGTTTTACAGAGGACCACAATGACCTTGCTCATTGACCTTGCTGTCAAGGTCATGGACTTAGAAAATTAAGAATTTTTGGACTGGGTGTTTTGGTTATTTTTTTAAACCTTATATCTCTTTAACCCATTGATGAATCCTTTTGATACTTACACTGTAGTTAGATATTGGTCCAAAGTTTTTTCCAGGGTACCACCCCCACCCAGAGTACTATCCTAACCCTGTTCATTGACCTTGATGTCAAGGTCATGGACTTAGGAAAGTTTGTTTTTTATTAAAGTTTTCTAATTGCATACTGATTCATAATGTTTGGCATAGATTTAGTTTACACTTGAACTGATTTAAGACACTTGTTAGAGGTTTTACAAAACACTATATACTTACCCACTGGATGACCTTGAAGTCAATTCATCAACTTAGAAGTTTGTCTTAAAGATTTTTGTTAAAGTTTTATATTTATGAAGACATAATTTCACAGTGCCACAATGGGGTCAGTTGATAACTAATACGTGGACTGATGTAAGATAATGGTTCTGGGTTTTGATACATCCTGCCTTCCCCTACCCCTCAGCTCTTGACAAGCTCATTGACTTTGAAATTTCATGTGGATTTTTTTTTAGCTCACCTGAGCCAGCGGCTCCGGGGGAGCTTATAGGATGGTAAGGCTCCGTCGTCGGTCGTCGTCCGTCCGTCCGTCCACAATTTCAAATGACTTCTCCTCTGAAACCGCTGGGCCGATTGTGACCAAATTTCATATAGAGCCTCCTGGGACCTTAGGAGCGAAAAATTGTTCAAACGGTCCTGGTCGCATGACCAACATGGCCGCCATGCCCATATATGGTAAAAACCTGAAAAACTCTTCTTCTCCAGAACCAATAGGCCGATGGCCTTGAAACTTGATATGTAGCATCGGGTACGCCAGTACTACCAAGGTTGTTCAAATTATGACCATGGGTTGACATTGACCTTTTTTACGGTAAGGTCAAATTTGCTTCCTTATGCTTTTATATGGCAAGATGCTACAACATAAGATATCTTAGAAACTGTTGAAGAGTTTGGGCTAAAAATTGGTATCTACAGTCATCTTAATGACTACATGGAGATTTACGAGTACAAGAGGTCAAGGTCATTCTTTGACCTTTGACCCTGAACCCTCATATTTTTATAAGTTCTAACAATCTCCTCAAAAGCCACTGGGCCAATTAAAACCAAATTTCATATAGAGCCTTCAAGGGTTGAGGGAACAAAAATTTATTTATATGGTCCAGGTCACATGACCAACATGGCCACCACGCCCATATATGGTGAAAACATTTAAAAATCTTCTTCTCCAGAACCAGTTGACCGATGGCCTTGAGACTTGATATGTTGCATTGGGTACTTGAGTACTATCAAGATTGTTCAAATTATGACCTTATGTTGACCATTGGCCTTTTTTACGGCATGGTCAAATATGGGAAAATGCTAGAACATGAGATTTCATGATAAGTTTTGAAGATTTTGGCCTAAAAACTGGTATATACAGTCATCTTAATGGGTACCAGAAGATTTGTGAGTACAAGAGGTCAAGGTCATTCTTTGACCTTTGACACAGAACTCTCATATTTTGACAATTTCAAACAATCTCCTAAAAAAACCACCGGGCCAATTGTGACCAAATTTTTTATAGAGCCTCCAGGGGTCGAGGGAATGAAAATTTTTTCTGACGGTCCTGGTCACATGACCAACATGGCCACTATGTCCATATATGGTAAAAACCTTAAAAAATCATCTTCTCCAGAACCAATTGACCGATGGCCTGGAGACTTGGTATGTTGCATTGGGTACTTGAGTACTATCAAGATTATTCAAATTATGACCTTATGTTGACCTTGACTTTTTTTACAGCATATGGGAAAATGCTAGAACATAAGATTTCATGGAAAGTTTTGAAGATTTTGGCCTAAAATTGGTGTATACAGTTGTCTTAATGAGGTCATGAAGAATTATGAGTACAAGAGGTCAAGGTCATTTCTTGACCTTTGATCTAGATCGCTCATATTTTGACATTTTTAACCATTTCATCAAAAGCCAAAGGGCCAATTGTAAACACATTTCATATAGAGCCTCCATGGGTTGATTGAATAAAAAATTGTTCAAACGGTCCAGGTCACATGACCAACATGGCCGCTACTACCACTTATGGTATAATTCTGCAATATTTTTCTTCTCCAGAACCAATACACCTATGGCCTTGAGACTTGGTGAGTAGCATGTAGAACTAGAGTTCCACCAAGACTGTTTAAATGGTGACCTTGGGTCTACCTTAACCTTTTTTGCAGCATGGTCAAATATGGGAAAATGCTAGAACATAAGATTTCGTGGAAAGTTTTGAAGATTTTGGCCTAAAAATGGTATATGGGTGATTTTTTAAAAAAATGAGTCTTTTTCGTTTCCTTGAGATATCTGATGAAAGAAAGCTCTTTGTGCACTTTATTTATTGTCAGAGTATGCATTGCAATGATCTTAAAAGTGGTGCAAAGTTTCACTTTCCTACCTTCAATACTTACAAAATTATGGCTCAAAAAGGGGTCAATTTTGTCCCGAGTGTAACGCAAAAAGTGTGACATTTTTACTAAAATTGTATCTTTACCTCTTTGCATGATTAAAATGACTGTTTTTAAATATATGTTTTATCATTTAATTAAAAGTTACATTATTGGGCCTTCAGATCAACATATTGTTTTGTCTTTAATTTTGATATTGCATGCATGGTGTGCTCTTGAAAAAGGTTTGGTGCAAAAATGTCCCGAGTGTAACAAATCTTACTAAATTTGTCAAATTTCTGCAACAAATTGAAGTCAGAAAAAGTTTACCATAATTTTTAACCCCCCATATTGATATGTTTGTTTAAATACCACAAACAGCAATTTCCTTTCAAAGACCTAGGAATTATATGCATCAGAAGTTTTGTTACACTCGGGACAAATAAAATGTGTGTTTTTTCACACATTTTGGGTCATAACTCTTGAGCTACTAGACCGAAATGATAAAAATTTAGATCTGCTTGTGCAGAAATCATCTGGCTATCCTATGAATGCTAGTTCAGCAGTTTTGTATCTTTTTTCTTTATAGAATATTAGGGAGAGTGAACAGACTTTTGACTCATTTTTTTTTAAAACCACCCATATATGGTTGTCTTAATGAGTACATGAAGATTTATGAGTACAAGCGGTCATGGTCATTCTTTGACTTTTTACCCAACACTCATACTTTGACAATTTCAGACATGATAAGAAAAAGCCACCTTGCCAACTGCCCAGGTGAGCGATTCAGGGCCTCATGGCCCTCTTGTACATTTTGATTTTATTTTCAGACTTATTTCTGAGATAGCGTTTATGTGTTGTCATTATGGACTTGCTTGCCTGAAGTTTTATGCATAGCAAACCACACCACCATAGCGACTGTGCGACGGGCAAGCACCAATTCAGGCGAGCTATGCTGTCAGGTGACAGCTCTTGCTATTTATATTCTTAACACATCACTATGTAAAAAACATTAGTATTCCTTAAACGCATCCATTCTGTAACATTCCTGACGCAGGACTGGTTCCTAAGGAGTTAACTTGATGGCAAGCACTTGACAAAAAAGAAATTCTTGGTTGATTTGATCATGTCGGGGGAATGTTCCAAATGACTATCACTAAATCACTTATTACCAAATTCATCACAAACGCAAACATTATTGCAGATAATTCTTAAGTAAGAGAGATTACTCTGTATTACCCAAAAGTGATAATTACAAGTCCGAAGTAAGAAATTTCTGATCGTAGAGCTACTGATTTTGACCCTTATGTGCTAAAGTCTGCATGATAGACATGTATGGAAACATTCCAGGACGTTCATTGGAATATTTTTAGAATAAATGCTGACATATAACTGAAAAGCTCGGCACCAACTCAAAATATTGTTAATTTCACGTCGTGGGACCCGTCTCAAGGAGGTAACCGTGTTGGCTCTTGATTCTTAACATTAATACTTAAATCACTGGAATCTTTGCCATTGTAGAGCTTTGATATATTAATAAACTTTCTATTCCAGATTTTCTGTTTCATTTCTTTTGAAATTTGTGGTGATATTCAGATTGTAAATATACCTAAAGCAGTTGTGTCATCGGAATTACAGAGAAAGAGTTATTATCGTATGATAAACCAGCATTAAAGAGTTCCAAAATCTGTTTCTTACGTCCGTTGTGTTTCTATTGGGATTTATGATCCTCTGAAGACTCTGAGCGCGAATCAACAGGCGAGCTTGAACTAGAATTGTCCAGATCTGAGATATACTTCTTAGAAACATACGATTTTTTCCGAATCCTTGACTCCCCAGTGGATCTGGAACTTCTGTTTTCCCTATGAGCCCTGACTTGTTTTTGACTATTGTGCGAAGAGTTTTTACGTTTAGCCTGCTTTGAATCTGACGAACGTTTGGTAACCCGGCTATCTGCACTGCTACGAGAGTCAGCCTGTGAATTAACTCCTAATATGCTGAGCTTGCGTTTTCGCTGACTGGGTGAGCGTAACCGATTATATTTTAACTAACCCCGTTTGGCTGGCTGAATCGACCGTCTAGTACGTGATCTTGATTCTCGCATTTTTAAGCCCACCTGAGCCAGCGGCTCCGGGGTAGCTTATAGTGATGGCAGGCTCCGCCGTCCGTCCGTAGTCCGTCCGTCCACAATTCCAAACGACTTCTCCTCTGAAACTGCTGGGCCGATTGTAAGCAAATTTTATATGTAGCCTCCTGAGGTCTAAGGAACGCAGACTTGTTCAAATAGTCCTGGTCACATGACCAATATGGCCGCCATGCCCATATATGGTAAAAACTAAAAAAAAACTTTTCCAGAACCAATAGGCTGTTGGCCTTGAAACTTGGTATGTAGCATTGGGTACGCGAGTACTACCAAGATTATTAAAATCATGACCTTGGGCTGACCTTGACCTTTCTTACGGTAAGGTCAAATATGCTTCCTTGTACTTTTATATGGCAAAGTATACAACATAAGATATTTTGGAAACTGTTGAAGATTTTGGGGCCAAAAATCGGTATCTACAGTCATCTTAATGAGTACATGAAGATTTATGAGTACAAGAGGTCAAGGTTATTCTTTGACCTTTGACCCAGAACTCTCATATTTTGACATTTTCAAACAATCTCCTCAAAACCCCTTGGGTCAATTGAAACCATATTTCAAATAGAGCCTCCAGGGGTTGAGGGAACGAAAATTTATTCATATGGTCCAGGTCACATGGCCAGCATGGCCGCCACGCCCATATATGGTAAAAAAACCTTTGAAAAACTTCTTCTCCATTACTGTTTGACCAATTGCCTTGAAACTTGGTATGTGGCACTGGGTACTCGGGTACTATCAAGGTTGTTCAAATTATGACCTTGGGTTGACCTTGGCCTTTTTACGGCAATGTCAACTATGGGCAAATGGTAGAACATAAGATTTCATGTTTTGAAGATTAAGGCCAAAATTGGTATATGTGTCACGGACTCTTAAAAAATCTCAATGCCGCTACCGAGGATCGAACCCGGGACCCTTTGGTCTAAAAGCGAGCACTCTACCACGTCGCTATAAAAGCCGGCTTGTACCGCAAGGCACTACAAGTGTTTATTACCTAATTACCTACACCCTGTGACATTCTCCCCCTGCAAATTGGACTTCGAAGTTCGTCTGTGAAGTTCCTGGCTAAAGAGCTGCATATATAAATAGGCTCGAGGAATTATTGCACAAGGGTCAGGTTGATTTTACGTTGGGCTCCATTTATCACGGACTCTTAAAAAATCTCAATGCCCCTACCGAGGATCGAACCCGGGATCCTTTGATCTAAAGGCGAGCACTCTACCACGTCGCTATAAAAGCCGGCTTATACCGCAAGGCAGGACAAGAGTTTATATACCTAATTACCTACACCCTGTGACATATGCAGTCATCTTAATGAGTACATGGAGATTTATGAGTAAAAGAGGTCATGGTCATTCTATGACCTTTGACCCAGAACTCTCATATTTTGACAATTTCAAACAATCTCCTCAAAACCCTTTGGGCCAATTGAAACCAAATTTCATATAGAGCCTCCAGGGGGGTTAGGGAACAAAATTTTATTCATACGGTCCAGATCACATGACCAACTTGGCCGCGACGCCCATATATGGTAAAAACTTTAAAAATCTTCTTCCCCAGAACCATTTGACCGATGGCCTTGAAACTTGGTATGTAGCATTGGGAACTCGAGTACTATCAAAATTGTTCATATTATGACCTTGGGTTGCTCAGGTGAGCGATTCAGGGCCAAATGGCCCTCTTGTTGAAACCTGTCCCGCAAGGGATAAAGATGACCGGCTCCTATTGGCAGAATCAGAAAGTTTATTGTAAAATTTCGATTTCAGAGGAAGCCTAGATTCACTGAATACTGTCAGAGATGAAACATACTCATAGGGATAAACGCCTTTTCGTAATAACAGATCGAACTGGCCTTTGTCAGGGAATTGACTAGACATGCAAATTTGGAAGGACTTTCTTTTGCTAGAATGCTCACTAGAGTGTCAAGCGATGCGTTCAAAAACTGTAAAGAATCTATAAATCTCAAGTTGTCGAGTGAAAATGAAAGGTACTTTTCGCTATGGTTTGGAATGACAGACAATTTGTTTCCCTTCGACATTTTGCCCATGGATTCCATCATCAAATGAGAATCGTAACCGCGCAGGTTCCATATAAAACTTTGAAGTTTCTGACCTTTTACCCTGTCTAAACTGGTATTGGAGGTTACAGAGTGCCTCTGAAAACAGCTTTCTTCTTTTGAATTTTAGGGCGCAGGGGCAAGTAACTGCTTCCTTCTAATGGGGTGTACTCGGCAGTTTTCAGTTCAAGTTTCAGAATTTTATCGACAGACTAACCACTCCCCTCACGTTCAAAATTCTGGTAAGCATTATGAATGTGGTGAAAAGCTTCAGCCCATTGTTGCTGAATCTGAGAAGAATTAGTGGATGTAAAACTGACAGACCTAAATGAGGACTCGGAATAGACAGCTTCATTGTTTTGATTATATTTAAGAAATCTGACAAAAAGAGTCTTAAACCATTTTATATCTTTAACCGAAGATAATCTGTCTAACAGCCTGTTCTCTATAGACGTTTTGTTGTCAACGAAAAACTGTAATACATCCCAGAGGTTTCCCGGGCTTTGCTCCATAGTTTCTGTCTCTGCCGTTCCCTTTTCTGTCTCTGCCGTTCCCTCTAGAGTCCTGTCCCTTCCATCGCCTTGCTGCTGACAGGCAATAAAACGTTCTCTGCGATTTGTGCAACTATCACGAGTTTCGGCTTTCTTGCTGAACAATCTCTCCGGCAGCGGTCGATGGCAGGACCCACATCCACATTCTCTCCCTTATTCAGAGCAGCTGTAAATCAATTTCTTGCCAGTCATTAGCACTTTTTCTTGCATACAACAGTTGTACTGTCCTGTTTCCTTTTCCAAAGATTTACTGCTGCTAGGTACAACTAAAGCCAACTCGTCCTTTTGATCGCTGGGTCATTGTTTTCTTCTTCGCTATGTCTTCTTTTCCTCGTGTGTACGTTAAGGTGACGTCTCAAGTTTTCAGATCTAGCAAATTAATAGTGACAAATCTGACAGTGATGTTCATGGGACAGTCGCTTATGCCGCAGTAAGTTTTTCTTCTCTTTAAAGTGTTTCCCGCAGACGGCACACGTTGTGTCATCCTGTCGGCTGGTAATGATATCAGCCAGCAACTGAATTCCTCTCAAATTGAACAGGTCATCATTCAGAAGTCCACAATCTGAGGCCCATTTATCTAGCCCTTCAACAGAGGTGCATTTATCCATTACTGCTGTCCGAAAAACAATACAGGTCGAGAAATTGGGTATAAGCCAGAATGATCAAATATTGGAATTTCCGGGTTCCAGAACCTTCTATGACTCCAGAAGTTAACATTATATCTGTACACGTCACTAAAGCCTTAATGGAATCATTTGCCCTTACGACATAGTTTTTAAAATTCTCGTGCGGCAGATCATCTCGGAATATGATCTGGTACTCTCTCACAGAGCCGCCGATAATACGGCACCAAATTGCCAAAAGAGCAGACTACAAAGTTTGCCTTTGCAAAATTTCCAAAAAGATATGTCGTCCAAGCTATAACATATTTATACCCCCCGCAAACTGTGTTTGTGGGGGGTATACTGTTTTGACGTTGTCCTTCCGTCCGTCTTTCCGTCCGTCCTTCCGTCCGTCTTTCCGTCCGTCCTTCCGTCCGTCCTTCCATCCGCAACGCTTTAAATTTGCTCCAATTTGTTTCAAATTTTGTCCATAGATGCAGCATAAGAAAATAGTGGATACGTATTTTTCAGTTTTTCCTGGAAGGTTTTTATTGCGGAGTTATGCCCCTTTGTATTTTTCGAGAAAAAAGTTTGTTATCGCAACTCCTCCTAGATGGTTTGACGGATTTTCTTGAAATTAAGTATGTGAACAGATATTGGTATGAAGATGTGCATTAGGGTGTTGATTTTAAATTCTGCCCCTTTTTGCTTGAGTTATTCCCCTTTTTGATATTTTTTGCCCTATTTTATTGTGTTTTTGCATTACATTTGATCCAATTTGTTTCAAATTTTGTCCATGGATGCAGCATAAGAAAATAGTGGATACGTATTTTTCAATATTTCCTGGAAGGTTTTTATTGCGAAGTTATGCCCCTTTGTATGTTTCATGAAATAAGTTTGTTATCGCAACTCCTCCTAGATGGTTTGACAGATTTTCTTGAAATTAAGTATGCCATCAGATATTGGTATAAAGATGTGCATTAGGGTTTTGATTTTAAATTCTGCCTTTTTTTGCCAGAGTTATTCCCCTTTTTGATATATTTTGCCCTATTATATAGGGTTTTTGCATTAAATTTGCTCCAATTTGTTTCAAATTTTGTCCATGGATGCAGCATAAGAAAATAGTGGATACGTATTTTTCAGTTTTTCCTGGAAGGTTTTTATTGCGGAGTTATGCCCCTTTGTATTTTTCATGAAATAAGTTTGTTATCGCAACTCCACCTAGATGGTTTGTCAGATTTTCTTGAAATTAAGTATGTGAACAGATATTGGTATGAAGATGTGCATTATGGTTTTGATTTTAAAGCCTGCCCCTTTTTGCCAGAGTTATGCCCCTTTTTGATAATTTTGCCCTATTTTATAGGGTTTTTGCCTTTTTTTGCTTCCATTTTATTCAAATTGGGTAACTTGATGCAGGATATGAAAAGAGCTGGTACATATTGTTCAGTTTTTCCTGGAAAGTTTTCCTGCAGAGTTATGTCCCTTTGTAGATTTCGTAAGAAAAGTTGTTATTGCTACTACTCCAAGACCATTTGACGGATTTTCTTGAAATTAAGTGTGCGAACACATATTGGTATGAAGATGAGCATTAACCCTTTGTGCATGAGTTATGCCCCTTTTTATATGTTTTGCCTTATTTTGATTTTTTTTCGGCCATTGTCACTTCCATTTTATTCAAATTTGGTGCACAGATACAGTAGAAGGCAAGAGTTGTTTTTTCTCAAAAGGGTTTTCCAGCTTTGTTGTGCCCCTTTGTTGTCTTGGAAAACAGAATTTGTTGTCGCTACTTCTCCTAAACTGTTTGACTGATATTAAATATGTGAACACATATTGGTATATAGATGTGCACTTGCAGTTGTCATAACATCACCTGTTCTCAGAATAGACAATCAAGTCCTAATATTCGATGTCTTATATTCAAAACTTCTATTAAAAACATTTTCACATAACTTAAACATACTTCGATTCCAGCCTCTAGATGTGTTTTTCATTTTAAGTTGTAAATTAAAGCATCAAATTGACAACTTTTTAGCTCACCTGAGCCAGAGGCTCCGGGGGAGCTTATAGTATGGTCAGGCTCCGTTGTCCGCCGTCGTCCGTCCGTCCGTCAACAATTTCAAACAACTTCTCCTCTCAAACCACTGGGCCAATTGTAACCAAATTTCATATGTAGCCTCCTGGGACCTTAGGAACGAAAAGTTGTTCAAACGGTCCTGGTCACATGACCAACATGGCCGCCATGCCCATATATGGTAAAAACCTAAAAAAATCTTCTTCTCCAGAACCAGTTGGCCGATGGCCTTGAAACTTGGTATGTAGCATCAGGTACGCAAGTACCACCAAGATTGTTCAAATTATGACCTTAGGTTGACCTTGACCTTTTTTACGGTAAGGTGAAATTTTCTTCCTTGTGCTTTTATATGGCAAAATGCTAGAACATAAGATATCTTGGAAACTGTTGAAAATTTTGGGCTAAAAATTTGTATCTACAGTCATCTTAATTAGTACATGAAGATTTATGAGTACAAGAGGTCAAGGTCATTCTTTGACCTTTGACCCAGAACTCTCATATTTTGACAATTCCAAACAATCTCCTCAAAAGCCCCTGGGACAGTTGAAACCAAATTTCCTATAGAGCCTCCTGGAGTTGAGGGAACAAAAACTTATTCAAACGGTCCAGGTCACATGACCAACATGGCTGCCACGCCCATATATGGTAAAAACCTTTGAAAATCTTCTACTCCAGAACCAATTGACCGATGACCTTGAAACTTGGTATGTAGCTTTGGGTACTTGAGTACTATCAAGATTGTTCAAATTATGACCTTTGGTTGACCTTGATCTTTTTTACGGCAAGGTCAAATATGGGAAAATGCTAGAATAATAGATTTCATGGAAAATTCTGAAGAATTTATGCCTAAAAATTGGTATATACAGTTATCTTAATGAGAACATGAAGATTTGTGAGTACAAGAGGTCAAGGTCATTCTTTGACCTTTGACCAAGAACTCTCATATTTTGACAATATCAAACAATCTCCTCAAAAACAACTGGGCCAATTGTAACCAAATTTCATATAGAGCCTCCAGGGGTTTGAGGGAATGAAAATTAGTTCAGACAGTCCAGGTCACATGATCAACATGGCTGCCAGGCCCATATATGGTAAAAACCTTTAAAAATCTTCTTCTCCAGAACAAATTGACCGATGGCCTTGAAGCTTGGTATGTAGCATTGGGATCTCCAGTACTATCAAGATTGTTCAAAATGATGACCTTGGGTTGACCTTGACTATTTTACGGCAAGGTCAAATGTGGGAAAATGCTAGAACATAAGATTTCATGGAAAGTTTTGAAGATTTATGCCTAAAAATTGATATCTACAGTCATCTTAATGAGTACATGAAGATTTATGAGTACAAGAGATCAAGGTCATTCTTTGACTTTTGACCCAGAACTCTGTCATTTTGACAATATCAAACCATCTCCTCAAAAGTCCCTGGGCCAGTTTTGATACCAAACTTCATATAGAGCCTCCAGGGGTTGAGGGAAAGAAAAAAAATTCAAATGTCCAGGTCACATGACCAACATGTCCTCCATGCCCATATATGGTTAAAACCTTTAAAAATCTTTTTCACCAGAACCAGTTGACCGATGGCCTTAGAGTAATTTACCCTAGAGTACTGAGGCTGAATGGACTCGGGTGAGCTACAGGACCAATGGTCCTCTTGTTTCCATTCTCGATGCTTGAAGAGGCTAAAAATTGCATAAAATACATGTCGTTCTGAATGGTACAAACAACTACAACCCCTTTTCCGCAAAAATTATGTAAAATGTAATAAATGGAAATTTACAAAGTGAACAGAATATGTTTATGTGCAAACCTGAAATACCGTTGTATAAATCACAGTTTCCTGGGAAAAGCATTTTTTTCATCTGCATTGGCGGTAAAATGTATGTAAGCTACGTTACCCGCCTGATACAGACTAGTTAGCAAGCAATAAACAAGTGTTCCGTTTCCAGATAAATCTTTAAAATAGTCATTTATGGCTGTCAGATTCGATAACCACTATATGGATGCATTGACCGCTTATAATATTAAGATTTCTTTCCTCTGAAAACTACACGTTCAACAGAAAGGATAAGGATGTAAGCTACGTTACTGCTATTGTGAATAATCTACAAAAGAATTGGGAAAATTGTTACATTCGTAATTGATATGCTTACAGGTGGAGTGCAAAACTATGAAAAACTTTCGACTTGCTATTTCGTTTATTGAAGTATGCATAATTATATTGTATGATGTAAGCTACGTTATGTAAGCTACGTTATGCTTATTTTGCCTTTTTTCCAGAACTGCTGTTGAAGTTATGCCAAATAAAAAATACAGCAGTTAGTATTCTTATGTTTACGTATTTTCTTTTTAAAACTTGCTACTTCCGGTTTACACAGTTTTATCGTCTGTTAATTGACGATTTTCTGATTCCCGGTATTGTGACACTGGGGACCCCTTTTTTAGGTATGTGAAAAGAAAACTTTCTGAATTTAGATGAAAATATTTATCGTATGATTTTTTGAATGAGCTAATATGCTAACTGCATAAGGTATAAGACCAACTCGCAAGCTTTATGAAAACCAAGCTGGCACCACACTCTCGTATACCGTGATATTCAGTCACAGAGTAGCCTGTTGATTTTAAGTGTGGTCACATAATTTGAGGAAATGGGTACACGTTCAGGTGAAATAAGTTAGCATCTTCATTTTTGCCTATCAACACTTGAAAGAATTTGCTTCCAAAGGAGCAAATTCTCTCATTGAAGAGAAAAGCCACTAATAAGGTCCGACTCTTAAAAGAATAATTATTGCCTGTTCGAATAGACTCAATGCTGAAATGGCACTCTAACAGTGGCGGAAAACTTGAAGGTGTACCATTTTTCATTATTTTCCCAAACCAAAAGTGTGTGGACGCAGACAAACAGTGTGGATTATGTTGGTGTCGGCCTCCGTGTCGCGTGACGATATCCATCCATCCATCCATCCATCCATCCCCATCCCCATTCCCATTCTATCCATCCATCCATCCATCCATCCATCCATCCACTCTTATCGGCATTCTATGCCTCTACTATATATCCCTTTAACCAAAGTGGTATGAATATGCATATATCATTGGGACAAGCCAAAAAGCTGACTGTTTTGGTGACTTTTACCCGAGTTTGAAGGTCACTTGAACCGAGTTATGGGTGGCATAACTTGCATAGCAGTGTCATCGACGCAAACTTAACACCCGTCCGGTTTAAATTTTGGTGAACTTGACTGCGTCTTTAAGGTCATGTGTGTGCTCTTGTATATATTAACTGATAGTAGTATTCTCTGTAAGAATAGAATGCATTTTTAATGTTACTAACGTTTAGATTTTTATATCTTTTATTTACTTGTTATACTCACTTATTATGTAAGCTACGTTACCCAATTAAAATTCATTGTAAAACTGTTACTTTTTTCCATTATCTTATTTCTTCCCTTGGTTTTTTACATGCATTGGCATTGCAATCCGTTAGTGTGAAAATATTCACAAGAGCCTCTTTCTTTCTGTTCTGATAAAAAAGAAGTCAGTACTTTAAACATGTTTGGGAACAACTAATGCATGAGTACATGCACTTCGTAGGATCCTAATGGTTTGGGACGTGAAAGCCTCGTAGTATCCGCTGTTTTACTATGCACAATATTTTATGACTTTTTGATTGTGCTAAAATGTTTCACAGACGGTATTTTAAACAATATCTGATGTATATTAGTAGCAATTTTACTAACGAAGGGGTAGAACCTTAAATTACTTCTTTATTTTACCCCATAGCCTTTGGAGAGTATGAAAGTTTATTAAAGAATGTTCCCCGAATGCAGATATTTTGACATATGGTTCTTAGTATATATTAAAATGTATGACATAAATAAAATTTGCATTTCCGAGAAAAAAATAATTTCACGTTTTTATAATTTTATTGCGCGCCTACTCTGAGAACAGGTGACATGTATGCAGTGTAAATGTAAAACTTAAATGACAAAGCTGCATGCCTAACTGTTAAATGCGGGGGGGTATTTAGTAAGCCATGCTTACTGCCACCTCTAGTTTTAGGAGCCGGTTGCGCAATCGGTAGGGCACCTGACTCGTAAGTCAGAGGTCCTGGGTTCGAATCCCGGTCTGGCCACATACTTTCGTTTCTCCTTTCGCTGATTCAAGAAGGGCAGTTGTCAGTTACTGGCGAAAGTATGTGCACTTAGTACTGGTTAACCGCTTAGGAGGTCTAAACCTGCCCAGGAATAGTGTGGTTAGGTTAACTGACCGTCCCGACATGACCTTAGTTGTTTACCGTGGACGTTAAGCATCAAATCAACCAACCAACCAACCAACCTCTAGTTTTATCTTAATTTTAGCTCGCCTGAACGAAGTTCCTGAAGAGCTATTCTACTACCCCGGCGTTGGTGTTTGCGGTGGCGTTAGCAAGATGTTAAAGTTTTACGTTAAAGTTTTTTAGGTGATGGACAAGGCGCTGTCAGGCGAGCTATCCTGTCCCGGTGACAGGTCCGGTGAATCTGACCGTTTTAAGTTGTTCGGTTTTTAATTTCCATGGAAAATGTAGAAGCATATAGATTGTTTTTCTTTGAAATCAGAGAATAGAAGCAGGCTTTTCAGATTCAGATGCGACGGCTCATTTGGAGTAACCTCTTCTAGTTCTGCGCTACCTGGCAGTCCAGGGGCCGTATTCATAAAACGACTTAAGTGGTTGCTATGCTGTTGCTAGGGCTAAATTTCCTTGAAGGTGATTCCCTACAACTATGAAATTTGCTCTGGAGGAACAGTCTTACAAAGACTGTTCCTCCAGAGCAAATTTCATTGTTGTAGGAAATCTCCTTTATAGAAATTTAGCCTTAGCAACAGCATAGCAACGACTTAAGTGGTTTTATGAATACGACCCCAGCTATTCTCACTTTCAAGAAGCGTCAACTCGTCACGGGACAGTAACCCCATCTTGCTCTTGCATAATCATAATTAATCGTCAGTAGGTTTAAGTTGCAGATCCAAATATTTTCTGTTGTATCTTATACATGTACTACCAATCATAGTTTTCGTGATAGGTGTTTGAGCCACGACACGACAAAACCAACAAAGTGGCATGTGCGCCCAGCTAAGACTCGGATCAGCCTGGGCATCCATTCAGTCTCATTAGAATCTTCGGTCTCGGCATGAAGGTAGCTTAGACCTTAGCTATCCTTTAAGCGCACAGCAAGTACTCTGATCAGACTGGGCGGATGCCCAGCCTGATCTGAGTCTTTGCTGGGCGCACATACCACTTTGTTGGTTTTCACGTATGGCGGCTTATTTCTAGATGCTGTAGATTAGAATCGTCTTAAGTTGAATGGGGACATTTTCAGGTGAAGCAGCCTTGCCATCCTATTTTTGTGCATCTTCTTAATGGGGGTTAACTCTAAAAGGAAAACATTTGTCACTCTAGGAACACAGGAGCGGCTGTAGTGTAGTGGATAACACTCCGGACTACCAATCTAGGGGTCGCAAGATCGATCCCCCGCTTCTCCGGTCTTTCGGGTGAGACTTTAAACCGAGGGTCCGTCTCCATATGACCTCGTTGTTGGTGGGACGTTAAACCCGAGTTCACTCACTCACTCACTCTAGGAACAAACCTTTTCCTTTAAGAGTAGGCTCCCTTTTGAACTGGATTCGTTGTCCAGAGAAGCAAACATTATGTAACAAAAGTGATCATCCTTTGCAAAAGTGGTAGAGAAACATGTGGGTTTGCCTATATATCTTGTGATACGTAAAGTAAGCCAAAAAGTGGTACCACTCTGTTATGATTTTATGACCCTGTTATGTCATTATTACCTATGTGAGATGGGATATTTCCTTTGATGAAATAACAGTGTCACTGGACTGTGCATAATAGGATTATGACACCCAATAAACAAGAATAATGTCTTTAAATGTCTTTAAAGAGATCGAAATAATGATTTAAAAAATAACAAGAAAAAAAACTTATTAGGTGACCTCCGTTAGTGCTCTCTTGTATTATGTCTCCCCCCCTTCAGGGTCGGGAGACATATTGTTTTTCCCCGGGCGTCTGTCCGTCTGTCCGTCCGTCCGTCTGTCTGTCACAAATCATGCCCGTTCTATAACTTGAAAACCCCTCAAGCTTTATTCACGAAACTTCATATAAATATCAATCAACATGAGACGACGTGCAGAGTGCAAGAATGGTAACTCTGGCATTTATACTTTTTGAGTTATTTCCCTTGGAACTTAGTCCATCGCAAAATTGTGTTTCAATCGTGTCCGTTCTATAACTTGAAAACCGCTCAAGCTATATTCACGAGACTTCATATAAATATCAATCAACATGAGACGACGTGCAGAGTGCAAGAATGGTAACTCTGGCGTTTATACTTTTTGAGTTATTTCCCTTGGAACTTAGTCCATCACAAAATTGTGTTTCAATCGTGTCCGTTCTATAACTTGAAAACCGCTCAAGCTATATTCGCGAAACTTCATATAAATATCAATCAACATGAGACGACGTGCAGAGTGCAAGAATGGTAACTCTGGCGTTTATACTTTTTGAGTTATTTCCCTTGGAACTTAGTCCATCACAAAATTGTGTTTCAATTGTGTCCGCTCTGTAACTTGAAGAATGCTCAAGCTTTATTCACGAAACTTCATACAAATATCAATCAACATGAGGCGATGTGCAGAGTGCACAAATGGTAACTCTGGCATTTATACTTTTTGAGTTATTTCCCGTGGAACTTTGTTCATCACAAAATTGTGTCTCAGTCGAGTCCGTCTATAACTTTAAAACCATTCAAGCTATATTCATGAAAGTTCGTACAAATATCAGTCAACATCAGACGACGTGCAGAATGCACTCTGCCGTTTATACTTTTTGAGTTATTTCCCTTGGAACTTTGTCCATCACAAAATTGCGTCTCAGTCGAGTCCGTCTATAACTTTAAAACCATTCAAGCTATATTCATGAAAGTTCATACAAATATCAATCAACATCAGATGATATGCAGAATGCAAGAACCATATTTTTAGCATTTATACTATTTGAGTTATTTCCCTTAGAACTTTGTCAGTCACAAAATCGTGTCTCAGTTGTGTCTGCTCTATAACTTGAAAACCATTCAAGCTATATTCACGAAACTTCATACAAATATCAATCAACAGTAGAAGAATTGCATAGTGCAAGAACCATAACTCTTGCATTTATACTTCTTGAGTTATTTCCCTTGGACCTTTGTCAGTCACAAAATCGTGTCTCAATCGCTTTATTACTTGAAAACCGGACAAGCTATATTCACGAAACTTCATACAAATGTCAGTCAACACTAGACAACCTGCAGAGCACAGCATTTATACTATTTCAGTTATTTCCCTTGGAACTTTGTCATTCACAAAATCGTGTCTCAATCGTCTAAGCTGTATAACTTGAAAACCGTTTAAGCTATATTCATGAAACTTCATACAAATATCAGTCAACATATAAATAGACGACGTGCAGAGCACTGTAACTCTCTCTTGCGTTTACATTTTTTGACAAAAACTAAATATGAGTATCAGTCAACATTACATGACATGCAGAGCATAACAACTATAACTCTTGCATTTATACTTTTTACTTATTATGAATCCCTGCTTCAGGGTAGGGAAACATATTGTTTTTTCCCTTGGCGTCTTAATGACTGATCCTTTTGACATCAAAAAGGGGGGAGACATCTGTTTTTTCGTAGGAAAACAATTCTAGTTGTTCTCTGGTTTTAAGTTTTTTTTCATCTCAACGGAAAAGGTAGAAGCATTGTTTTTCTTAGAAAAAGTATGATTATACAAATTGTGTGTATGTACAAGAACGAGTATCAAAGATTCAATACATTCCATACCAAGGCTTTCCTGCATTTTCTTTGTTGTAAAGATGAATTTCAGCTCTGCCATTTTCATTTTTGCATTCCTTCTCAATAGGGGTCAACTCTTCAAAGAAAGAACTTGCTCCTTTAGGAGCAAATTATTTCATTTAATAGTTGACCCCCTTTTGGAAGGAGGCTGTTCATGGAAGGCTAACAGGGTTTTTACAGTTTTTAACAAGCATCAGTCAAAGAAGTCAAACAGCGAATTAAATAATTTGAGAATGAATTATTGGTTTGAGAAAACCATACTTTTCCATGATTGTATGATGTGCAGATAGCATCTCAATTACAGCTCTAGTGGAGCATGGCATGCAGTGTGTGCCTTGCTCCAATACCAATGTCATAGATCTGTTACTACAGAAACTACGGAATTCTAAACAGTTGTGCTTAGTATCTTGGCATGATAAAGTCTTGCTTAGTATCTTGGCAGAATAAAGTCTCGATGACGTCACTTTAGCATCAGTATGTACTGATAGTTGCCATGGTAACATATCTATGGACTCATTGGTATCGGAGCATGGCAGACTGAAATTCTTTCAACAGAAATTTCAGATTTTCTAAAACAAATAATTATTCTCAAGTCTTTTAATTTCATGTTGTCTAAGGCGGATGAGTATATGCTTCGTGGTCATCTGATGGTATAGTGGCTAAAACTATGTGACAGGCTCTGACATTTTCAGCTCTTTGGAGCCGAAAATCAGAAGTTTTGTTTTTGTTTTGTTTTTAACATTTTCATATTTATTTGTGCTTCCAGAATATACTCGAGGACTTTAAAAAAGTCTCATCCCGAAATGTGATATATAATGGAAATCCGATATTTCAAGTTACTTAATATGACTAGGTTTTATTAGAAATCGTTAAACTAACCAAATTAAAGACATTGCAAGAACGTAATGTCATGCGTCATGCATTGAATCGGCCAACGTCACTGTCCCAACATTTTATTTACAACTTCTTTATCTTACAGTTCTTGACGTCGATTTCAGCTATGCCGTGAAAGATATCATACAGCGAAAACGCAAAATTTAAAGACGTCATGACTTTATGTGCTGTCAGAAAGCTTAAATCGAAAACTGGAACGCACAAATTGGAATCTCAAACAAGTGATTTTCTGGAAAATAAAGAAATTTGACTATTTGCACTTCACATTACCAGTAATCGATGCAAACATTTTACTGATTTTACTTCCTAAGCATCTGTCAACATCAATGGATACTTTGATATCAGCATGAAACGTCTGTTTATCAGCGTAGTAAATGACGTCAACGTCAATGATTCCATCCTTAACGGACTCTAAAATTCACATTTTTACTATACGCGGTTCTAGAGTAGACCATTGTGAGCCGTAAAATACTGTTTAAATGAATTTATTGTTGTCGGTTTCGAAGTTTGATGCCATGTTCAAAATGCCATTATTGCATTCCAAGAATGTTTGTTTACCTCGCGTTAGTTCAGTAATTGTTAAAATATAGCGGAAGACGGGAACCACGCTATACTCCGACGATAATTCGGACGGTGCATTATACATGTAGCCGTTTTGGTGAAAATCCCAAGTTTTAATACACCCTTTTATCTTTGTCGCGTGTATTTAAACATTTTAAATTTCAAGATTGTACTGATGACTATCTCATGCATTTGGTATATGCATGCCGTTTTACTTATCATCAGTTTTTTTTAAGTTGATAATAAAACAAATGCAGCATGTCGTTTTCTTTAATGTGAGGCGTTTTTTAAGTCCTCCAGTATAGATTTTGAGAAGCTCAAAGAAATAGCGCTAAGGTATACTGCAAAAGCAAACACAGTTCACACCAACCCGATTTCTTTTTGTTTTCATTTCACTGATTGGATACAATTTATATACTAGCTGGATAAACTTTTATAACTAGTTCATGGCGTCGCTTTTCAAAGATCTAAAATTGCAAACATTCTTTAAAGAGTGTAGATGAAGAAAACTAAAGACGCCGTCAGAAATAGTGAACCACTCTTTTCAGGTGACGTTTTGAAATTTATTAGTCAGTGCGCGGAAATCCAATTAACTTTTCATAATTTTATGACGTCACTTTCATTTCACGTTTCGTGGCGTCAGTGTCGCATCTCCACAAGGCTGAAAATGTCAGACAATGTCACACATGTTTATGTACGTGTTGTGCAGATTTGGTATTGATTTTATTATGTTAATGGATACACTTCGAGGGCAAATATTTTTGCAATTTTCATTTTGCTACCCAGCGCATTGAGTGTCGACTGTTTAATGAAAGAATTTACTTTTTGCATGAGAACAAATTATTTCCTTTAACAGTAGAGCTCTTGAGTAAGAAGTATCTTTATCAGGACGTCAATGCGAAAGACGCAGCGAAGGGAGAGGTGCCCCTACTGCCCCAACGGCTACTAGGCTATGGGAAACCTTTACCTTCACAATCCAAACTGTAAAATTCGAAATCTGTCTCTCTTTGAAACAATGGCGGAAAAACCTGGTGGTATGTCCATGAACCTGAAAGACAAATTCTTGTTTATTGGGTGTCATTATCCCTCTTTATTTTGCAACAGTACGACGATATCCTGTCCCTGTCATAGGTAATGGCATAACAGGACTATAAAACAGCGGGGAACACAGGGTGTGTTCTGTATAGTAGAGAACACATGTCTTTTAAGGTAGTTCCATTAGAAATGCATGTATGTATATTTAAACAAGACCCATGATGTGCAATATATTTTGTAAAATGCTTGTTATTTTTATTACAAATTGTTCACATAAATCAGTTAATAAACTCTCACATACTAAACGTTTTGATTTGTATAGCATGTCCATACCATTCAAGGCCAGATAATATTCAATTTTAAGAATCTGTACATTTTCAGGAGAAGCAGTCCGATGTTTTATTTTTGTCCCTTTTTCTGAAAGGGGTCAACTCTAAGAGGAAAAGTTGCTTCCTTCGCAGCAAATTCTTTCTTTTTAGAGCAGATCCCATTTAGGAAAGGATGGCTATTGGTATTTTGTAGAACGGATCTAGCCACCTACTCCCCTTACCCACGCACACTTCTGATTCCTTAAATTAGTAAATACTAATTGTTATGATAAATTTGGTTGCTAAAGTTGCATATTATTTTACGGAATAAAACGCATTGATAGCCTCCCTTGTCAATCTAATACATTAACAATGCGCTCTATTCCGTAAAACTTGTCTGTTACGTTCCGTTCCGTTCAGCCGAATGGATTTTTGTCCAGAGCTACAGAAGTTGTCTCTCTGTTTAAAAAACGGCGGGAAAAATATGGTGTACCATTTACTTTAGTTGTGGCTCTTTATCAGGGCCTGCCCAACGGGGCAGGCGAATGGATTGGCTGCCTGGTACCTCTGCGGCATTGCTGCAAGTAGCTGTAGCAGGAACTGAGTTTCATTTATCTCAGGTCGGGTAAAGTCCTACAAATTCGGAGGCAACGTCTCGACATGACTGAAAAAATGTTTACACAACTCAACAACAACAACAAAAGCCCGTCATCAGAACCGCCAATTTTCTTTTCTAATCTGATAAATCAGCCTTGTTAAATCAAAGCAAATGCAGTTCAAATGACGGACCATAGCCCGTGTTTTAATGAGGAAGTAAGAAGAATTATTCCAGCCATCCAGGAATACCATCAAAATAAGCCCTGTCTGGAAGGCTGCTGTTGAAGTGTACTTCATGATTGTCCGATCATTCCTGGAGATACTCGAATCAGACGAGGTCACAGTGGACTGTTTAATGAGGAGTAACAGGATACTCTAAGGACACATAGATTTTTGTCACCCGACGTAGGCGGAGGGGGACTATAGAAATGACCCTCGTCCGTCCGTGTGTGCGTCCGTCCGTCCTTCCGTCCGTCCTTCCGTCCGTCCGTCCGTCCGAAATCTTGTCCCCGCAACTCCTCCTACGTCTTTCATCGGATAGTTTTGAAATTTTACAGATTGTATTCTTATGATATGAAGATGTGCATGTGTTTTTTGATTTTTGTTTCGGCCATTTTTGATGGAGTTACAGCCCTTGCTGACTCAAACCTTCCGAAATCTTGTCCCCGCAACTCCTCCTACATCTTTCATCGGATTGATTTGAAATTTTACAGATTGTATTCTTACGATATGAAGATGTGCATGTGGTTTTTTATTTTTGTTTCGGCCATTTTTAATGGAGTTACGGCCCTTGCTGACTTAGACCTTGTCCCCGCAACTCCTGCAACATCTTGTATCAGATTGACTTGAAATTGTGCAGAATGTTTCATCATGATCTGAAGATGTGCATGTGATTTTGGAATTTCAATTGTCCTATTTTTCACAAAGTTATGGCCCTTTGTCGGTTTTTGATATTTTTCCAACTTTTGAACCGTTTGACCGAGAGAGCTGAAATTTGGTGTGCTATTAGCATTTGGTAAATTGAGTATTCTGATAATTGTTATGATGTGCTAAATTATAAGTGACAGAGTTATTCCCCTTTCATAGATAATAGACATTCACTTAAAGGTAAAGGGATAACTCCAGAACTATTCATATTAATGGGCTGAATTTTCATAAATGCATTGTTCATTTTTCATCAGATTCATATAAGCAGGATTATGGCTCTTGTTTTTTTGTTACTGGGTATACAGTCTTGATGTTTTGGTCATTTTGTAAGGGCCTATAGTTTCAGTAACCTGATTTTACACATATATGCCCCGTTCTGAACTTAAGTATTTTATAAAGAGGCCCAGTAATTGGGTATATGTCTTTGCATATGTTCAGTTATCATTTGCTTACCAGGTTCTGTAATATATTTATTTTCTGTTTTTGGCCGTACATTTACTCTGAAACAGAATAAAGGGCTGAAGTTTGTGACACATTTCAAAGGTCGGGTGACACTTGGCCGATGGCCTTTTATAAATTATTTAATTGACTGTACAATAGAAACCCGAGCCCCTAGTATGCAATCGACAACGTAGGAGGCTCACAACGTTGAAATAACGATGCATCGACGTTTATGCTACGCTGTTTCATCGTTGTTTTGCCCCTATATAGGCTACTTTAATATTAATCGACCCACGATGAAAAGGTTAATAGATTTAAATAGCCATTGATGCAGTCGGCGTATAGTGATTTATGTCTGCATCAATTTATCTAGGGATCTTGTGAGAAGCGTCAAGTTGGTTACTTATTCCCTATTCCCGATTCTAATAACCTATAAAGATATAGGTACTTTAACGTTGCGAATTAAATACTCTTGGAATATTAATCTTTTCTCTAGTCTGTAGTTGTCTGTCTGAGTACATCTCTACTCAGTCAGGTTGTTTGTCCGTCTGTCTGTTTGCATGTATTTGCTTTCGCACATGAAAAGGGTATATCTGTTCACTTCGAATTCTATCAAGCATCTCCCTAAAACCTTCATGGAGATTATACTTTTGTTTTGTTGTGCCTGTCCATGCGTTCCTTCATTATTTTGTCCGTCCTTGCGTCTGCCTGTCCTGTAGATATCCTGTCCTTTTTGTCTTTGTCTGTACAGATATAGCAAAGCAGGTGTGTAAGTTAACTAAGGCATTGGGAGGAACATATTGGTGAATTACTATAATACTATAACAGGCTGTCCTTGTTGTACATCGACGCGATCTTTTATCTGTCCGTATGTGTATGTCTGTTTGTCAGTCTGATTTTGTTTGCATATACATGCATGTATATACAAACAGCAGCAAAACGTATAGGATGTATTGTTGTTACCCGTTTGGAAGGGTTTTCGTGGTCCTGAGAAGCAAACAGGAAGTAACAGAAGTTCTCTCCCTTTGAAAAAATAGTGGCGAAAATCATGGAACAGTTACCCGTGCACCTTATGGAAATACTGCTGTGTCCGTCTAGGTATGTGTCCGTGTAACCGTCCGTCCGGCTTTGTTTGCATTTATGCATATCCAATTAGCAGTAGCTAGTAGATACAACCTTTTTCATGCAAAAAGACACATATATGGAACAAATGATATGAACATTTTAAAGGCCCCATTGCTCTATCAGCGTGAAAAATTTAATCATGAGGCATCGCTGCAAGCTTCTCAGTATCGTTTCGTCAGTGTAAATGACCGTGATTAGTCAGCTTTAAACAAATAAAAAATGTTTGAGTTTCACATAAAAAGGGTTTGAAAACTTATTTGGGTCATATTAGGTGGCAACTAAAATGACCGATTTTCGATTTCATTAAGTTGAATATAATGGTAAAAATACAACGTACAGGCGTGGAGTCCCAATCACTATCCCGCCTATGTTTATATAGCTTTGCTAGACGGGAAACCAGAACAGGAAATTTTAATTTGTGGAGCGATTTGTTATTTTTCAAAAACCAATTTTCTATATTTTTTGCTTGTTATATGAATCAATATAAGCATATCAACCAACATTTTATTACCAAACGTGAAGGTTGAACCGCTTTTTACAATAATTTGAGTTTAGACGTTTTCACCAATAATAGGACTATGGAGACTTTAAGGAATTCGCTGAGCCAATTTTGAAAAAAAAAAGTTTTTTTTTCCATATGAAATGAAGTGAAACAATGTGGACGATTTCACCCCAACTTTATACGTGAGAGGGAGTTTTGAATGATACAATCTTTAGCATGCAAAAAGACACGTATATGGAGCATATGATATGAACATTTTAAGGAATTTCACTGAGCCAATTTTGAAAAAAAAATATGAAATTTCTTCCGTATTAATTTAAGTCAAACAATGTTGACGATTTCACCCTAACTTTATAAGTGAGAGGGAGTTTTGAATGATACAATCTTTTGCAAGCAAAAAGACACATATATAGAGCATATGATATGAACATCTTAAGAAATTTCACTGAGCCAATTTTGAAAAAAAAAATATTAAAAGTTTTCTCCCATATGAAATGAAGTGAAACAATGTTGACAATTTTCACCCTAAATTTATAAGTGAGATGGAATTTTGAATAATACAATCTTTTGCATGCATAAAGACACATATATGGAGCATATGATATGAACATTTTAAGGAATTTCACTGAGCCAAGTTTGAGAAAAAATATTAAATTTTCTACCGTATTAATTTACGTCAAACATTGTTGACGATTTCACCGTAACTTTATAAGTGAGAGGGAGTTTTGATTGATACAATCTTTTGCAAGCATAAAGACACATATATGGAGCGTAGGATATGAACATTTTATGGAATTTCACTTAGCCAATTTTAAAAAAAAAAAATTAAAACTTTTCTTCTTTATGAAATGAAGTGAAAGAATGTTCAGGATTTCATCCTAAATTTATAAGTGAGAGGGTGTTTTGAATGATACAATCTTTTGCATGCGTAAAGACGCATATACAGAGCATATGTTACGAACATTTTAAAGAATTCCACTGAGACAATTTTGAGAAAAAAAAAAGAAATTTTCTTCCATATTAATTCAGGTCAAACCATATCGACGATGTCGCCGTAACTTTATAAGTGAGAGAGAGTTTTGAATGATACAATCTTTTGCATGTATAAAGACATATATATGGAGCATATGATATGAACATTTTAAGGAATTTTACTGAGCCAATTTTGAAAAAAAAAATTAAAAGTTTTCTTCCATAGGAAATGAAATGAACGAATGTTGACGATTTCACCGTAACTTTATAAGTGAGAGGGAGTTTTGAATGATACAATCTTTCGCATGTATAAAGACACATATAAGGAGCATATGATATGAACATTTTGAGGAATTTCACTGAGCCAAATTTGAGAAAAAAAATATGAAATTTTCTTCCATATTAATTGACGTCAAACAATGTTGACGATGTCACCGTAACTTTATAAGTGAGAGGGAGTTTTGAATGATACAACATTTTGCATGCATAAAGACACATATATGGAGCATATGATATGACCATTTTAAGGAATTTCACTGAGCCAATTTTGGAAAAAAAATTTAATGTTTTCTTGCATATGAAATTAAATGAACAAATGTTGACTATTTCACCCTAAAATTATACATGAGAGGTAGTTTTGAATGATACAATCTTTTGCATGCATAAAGACATATATATGCAGCATAAGATATGAACATTTTAAGGAATTTCACTGAGCCAATTTTGAGAAAAAAATATGAAATTTTCTTCCATATTAATTCACGTCAAACAATGTTGACGATTTCACCGTAACCTTTTAAGTGAGAGGGATTTTTGAATGATACAATCTTTTGCATGCATAAAGACACATATATGGAGCATATGATATGAACATTTTAAGGAATTTCACTGAGCCAATTTTGAAAAAAAAATATTAAAACTTTTCTTCCTTATGAAATGAAGTGAAAGAATCTTCATGATTTCATCCTAAATTTATAAGTGAGAGGGAGTTTTGAATGATACAATCTTTTGCATGCGTAAAGATGCATATACGGAGCATATGATATGAACATTTTAAGGAATTTCACTGAGCCAATTTTGCGAAAAAAAAGTGAAATTTTCTTCCATATTAATTTAGGTCAAACAATGTCGACGATTTCACCGTAACTTTTATAAGTGAGAGAGAGTTTTGAATGATACAATCTTGTGCAAGTATAAAGACATATATATGGAGCATATGATATGAACATTTTAAGGAATTTTACTGAGCCAATTTAAAAAAAAAAAATAAAAGTTTTTCTTCGATATGAAATTAAAATGAACGAATGTTAACGATTTCATCCTAAATTTAAAAGTGAGAGGGAGTTTTGAATGATACAATCTTTCGCATGTTTAAAGACACATATAAGAAGCATATGATATGAACATTTTGAGGAATCTCACTGAGCCAATTTTGAGAAAAAAGAATATATAAATTTCATCCATACTAATTTAAGTCAAACAATGTTGACGAGTTCACCGTAACTTTATAAGTGAGAAGAAGTTTTGAATGATACAATCTTTTGCAAGCATAAAGACATATATATGG
This sequence comes from Ctena decussata, assembly GCA_963989385.1. Taxonomy (NCBI): domain Eukaryota; kingdom Metazoa; phylum Mollusca; class Bivalvia; order Lucinida; family Lucinidae; genus Ctena; species Ctena decussata. The sequence continues at coordinate 67,252,149 of OZ022507.1, forward strand.
AGCATATGATACGAATTTTTTAAGGAATTTCACTGAGCCAATTTTGAGAAAAAATAATGAAATTTTCTTCAATATTAATTTACGTCAAAAAATGTTGACGATTTCACCTTAACTCTATATATGAGAGGGAGTTTTGAATGATACAATCTTTTGCATGCATTAAGACGAATATATGGAGCATACGATATAAACAGCCAATTTTGAGAAAAAAAAAATGAAATTTTCTTCCATATTAATTTACGTCAAACAATGTTGACGATGTCACCGTAACTTTATAAGTAAGAGGGAGTTTTGAATGATACAATCTTTTGCATGCATAAAGACACATATATGGAGCATATGATATGAACATTTTAAGGAATTTCACCGAGCCAATTTTGAAAAAAAATACGAAATTTTCTTCCGTATTAATTTAAGTCAAACAATGTTGACGATTTCACCCTAACTTTATAAGTGAGAGGGAGTTTTAAATGATACAATCTTTTGCAAGCATAAAGACACATATATGGAGCATATGATATGAACATTTTAAGGAATTTCACTGAGCCTCTTTCGAAAACAAAAATATTCAACTTTTTCTTCTTTATGAAATGAAGTGATAGAATGCTCATGATTACATCCTAAATTTATAAGTGAGAGGGAGTTTTGAATGATACAATCTTTTGCATGCGTAAAGACGCACATAAAGGAGCATATGATATGAACATTTTAAAGAATTTCACTGAGCCAATTTTGAGGAAAAAAAAATGAAATTGTCTTGCATACTAATTTAGGTCAAACAATGTCGAAGATTACACCGTAACTTTATAAGTGGGAGAGAGTTTTGAATGATACAATCTTTTGCAAGTATAAAGACATATATATGGAGCATATGATATGAACATTTTAAGGAATTTCACTGAGCCAATTTTGAAAAAAAAAATTAAAAGTTTTTCTTCCATATGAAATGAAATGAAAGAATGTTGACGTTTTTATTCTAAATTTATAAGTGAGAGGGAATTTTGAATGATACAATCTTTCGCATGTATAAAGACACATATAAGGAGCATATGATATGAACATTTTGAGGAATTTCACAGAGCCAATTTTGAGAAAAAAAATATGTAATTTTCATCCATACTAATTTAAGTCAAAGAATGTTGACGATTTCACCGTAACTTTATAAGTGAGAAGGAGTTTTAAATGATACAATCTTTTGCAAGCATAAAGACATATATATGGAGCATATGATATTAATTTTTTAAGGAATTTCACTGGGCCAATTTTGAGAAAAAAAATATGAAATTTTCTTCAATATTAATTTACGTCAAACAATGTTGACGATTTCATCGTAACTTTATATATGAGAAGGAGTTTTGAATGATACAATCTTTTGCATGCATAAAGACATATATATGGAGCATACGATATGAACATTTTAAGGAATTCCACTGAGCCAATTTTGAGAAAAAAATATGAAATTTTCATCCATACTAATTTACGGCAAACAATGTTGACGATTTCACCGTAACCTTATAAGTGAGAGGGAGTTTTGAATGATACAATCTTTTGCATGCTTAAAGACACATATATGGAGCATATGATATGAACATTTTAAGGAATTTCACTGAGCCAATTTTGAAGAAAAAAATATTAAACTTTTTCTTCTTTATGAAATGAAGTGAAAGAATGTTCATGATTTCATCCTAAATTTATAAGTGAGAGGGAGTTTTGAATGATACAATCTTTTGCATGCGTAAAGACGCATATACGGAGCATATGATATGAACATTTTAAGGAATTTCACTGAGCCAATTTTGAGGAAAAAAAATGAAATTTTCTTCCATATTAATTTAGGTCAAACAACGTCGAGGATTTCACCGTAACTTTAAAAGTGAGAGAGAGTTTTGAATGATACAATCTTTTGCAAGTATAAAGACATATATATGGAGCATATGATATGAACATTTTAAGGAATTTCAATGAGCCAATTTTGAAAAAAAAAGTTTCTCTTCCATATGCAATGAAATGAACGAATGTTGACGTTTTTATTCTAAATTTATAAGTGAGAGGGAGTTTTGAATGATACAATCTTTCGCATGTATAAAGACACATATAAGGAGCATATGATATGAACATTTTAAGGAATTTCACTGAGCCTATTTTCCAGAAAATCATCCATACTTATTTAAGTCAAACAATATTGACGATTTCACCGTAACTTTATAAGTGAGAGGGAGTTTTGAATGATACAATCTTTTGCAAGCATAAAGACATATATATGGAGCATATGATATGAATTTTTCAAGGAATTTCAATGAGCCAATTTTGAGAAAAAATTATGAAATTTTCTTCAATATTAACTTACGTCAAACAATGTTGACTATTTCAACGTACCTTTATAAGTGAGGGGGAGTTTTGAATGATACAATCTTTTGCAAGCATAAAGACATATATATGGAGCATATGATATGAATTTTTTAAGGAATTTCACTGGGCCAATTTTGAGAAAAAAAAATATCAAATTTTCTTACATATTTATTTACGTCAAACAATGTTGACGATTTCACCGTAACTTTATAAGTGAGAGGGAGTTTTGAATGATACAATCTTTTGCAAGCATAAAAACATATATATATACCATATGATATGATTTTTTTAAGGAATTTCACTGAGCCAATTTTGAGAAAAAAAAATGAAATTTTCTTCAATATTTATTTACGTCAAACAATGTTGACAATTTCACCGTAACTTTATATATGAGAGGGAGTTTTGAATGATACAATCTTATGCGTGCATAAAGACATATATATGGAGCATACGATATGAACATTTTAAGGAATTTCACTGAGCCAATTTTGAGAAAAAATATGAAATTTTCTTCCATATTAATTTACGTCAAACAATGTATACGATGTCACCGTAACTTTGATATGAACATTTTAAGGAATTTCACGGAGCCAATTTTGAAGAAAAAAATATTAAACTTTTTCTTCTTTATGAAATGAAGTGAAAGAATGTTCATGATTTCCTCCTAAATTTATAAGTGAGAGGGAGTTTTGAATGATACAATCTTTTGCATGCGTTAAGACGCATATACGGACCATATGATATGAACATTTTAAGGAATTTCACTGAGCCAATTTTGAGGAAAAAATATGAAATTTTCTTCCATATTAATTTAGGTCAAACAATGTCGAAGATTACACCGTAACTTTATAAGTGAGAGAGAGTTTTGAATGATACAATCTTTTGCAAGTATAAAGACATATATATGGAGCATATGATATGAACATTTTTAGGAATTTCAATGAGCCAATTTTGAAAAAAAAATTAAAAGTTTCTCTTCCATATTAAATGAAATGAACGAATGTTGACATTTTTATTCTAAATTTATAAGTGAAAGGGAGTTTTGAATGATACAACCTTTCGCATGTATAAAGACACATATAAGGAGCATATGATATGAACATTTTGAGGAATTTCACAGAGCCAATTTTGAGAAAAAAAATATGTAATTTTCATCCATACTAATTTAAGTCAAAGAATGTTGACGATTTCACCGTAACTTTATAAGTGAGAAGGAGTTTTGAATGATACAATCTTTTGCAAGCATAAAGACATATATATGGAGCATATGATATGAATTTTTTAAGGAATTTCACTGAGCCAATTTTGAAAAAAAATGTAATTTTCTTCAATATTAATTTACGTCAAACAATGTTGACGATTTCACCGTAACTTTATATATGAGAGGGAGTTTTGAATGATACAATCTTTTGCATGCATAAAGACGTGTATATGGAGCATACGATATGAATATTTTAAGGAATTTCACTGAGCTAATTTTGAGAAAAAAAAATATGAAATTTTCTTCCATATTAATTTACGACAAACGATGTTGACGATGTCACCGTAACTTTCTAAGTGAGAGGGAGTTTTGACTGATACAATCTTTTGCATGCATAAAGACACATATATAGAGCATATGATATGAACATTTTAAGGAATTTCACTGAGCCAATTTTGAAAAAATAATTCAAATGTTTTCTTCCATATAAAATGAAATGAACGCATGTTGACGATTTCACCCTAAAATTATAAGTGAGAGGTAGTTTGTAATAACACAATCTTTTGCATGCATAAAGACACATATATTGAGCATATTATATGAACATTTTAAGGAATTTCACTGGGCCAATTTTGAAAAAAATAGATATTAAAGTTTTCTTCCATAGGAAATGATATGAACGAATGTTGACGATTTCGTCCTAAATTCATAAGTGAGAGGGAGTTTTGAATGATACAATCTTTCGCATGTATAAAGACACATATAAGGAGCATATGATATGAACATTTTGAGGAATTTCACTGAGCCAATTTTGAGAAAAAAAATATGTAATTCTCATACATACTAAATTAAGTCAAAGAATGTTGACGATTTCACCGTAACTTTATAAGTGAGAAGGAGTTTTGAATGATACAATCTTTTGCAAGCATAAAGACATATACATGGAGCATATGATATTGATTTTTTAAGGAATTTCACTGAGCCAATTTTGAGGAAAAAAAAATATGAAATTTTCTTCAATATTAATTTACGTCAAACAATGTTGACGATTTCACCGTAACTTGATATATGAGAGGGAGTCTTGAATGATACAATCTTTTGCAAGTATAAAGACTTATATATGGAGCATATGATATGAACATTTTAAAGAATTTGACTGAGTCAATTTTGAAAAAAAAAATTAAAAGTTTTTCTTCCATATGAAATGAAATGAACGAATGTTGGCGTTTTTATTCTAAATTTATAAGTGAGAGGGAGTTTTGAATGATACAATCTTTCGCATGTATAAAGACACATATATTGAGCATATGATATGAACATTTTGAGGAATTTCACTGAGCCAATTTTGAGAAAAAAATATGTAATTTTCATCCATACTAATTTAAGTCAAAGAATGTTGACGATTTCACCGTAACTTTATAAGTGAGAAGGAGTTTTGAATGATACAATCTTTTGCAAGCATAAAGACATATATATGGAGCATATGATATGAATATTTTAAGGAATTTCAATGAGCCAATTTTGAAAAAAAAAAATGTAATTTTCTTCAATATTAATTTACGTCAAACAATGTTGACGATTTCACCGTAACTTTATATATGAGAGGGAGTTTTGAATGATACAATCTTTTGCATGCATAAAGACATATATATGGAGCATACAATATGAATATTTTAAGGAATTTCACTGAGCCAATTTTGATAAGAAAAAAATATGAAATTTTCTTCCATATTAATTTACGACAAACAATGTTGACGATGTCACCGTAACTTTATAAGTGAGAGGGAGTTTTGACTGATACAATCTTTTGCATGCATAAAGACACATATATAGGTCATATGATATGAACATTTTAAGGAATATCACTGAGCCAATTCTGAAAAAAATTCAAATGTTTTCTTCCATATAAAATGAACTGAACGCATGTTGACGATTTCACCCTAAAATTATAAGTGAGAGAGAGTTTTGAATAACACAATCTTTTGCATGCATAAAGACACATATATTGAGCATATTATATGAACATTTTAAGGAATTTCACTGAGCCAATTTTGAAAAAATAAATATTAAAGTTTTCTTCCATAGGAAATGATATGAACGAATGTTGACGATTTCGTCCTAAATTAATAAGTGCGAGGGAGTTTTGAATGATACAATCTTTCGCATGTATAAAGACACATATAATTAGCATATGATATGAACATTTTGAGGAATTTCACCGAGCCAATTTTGAGAAAAAAAATATGTAATTTTCATCCATACTAATTTAAGTCAAAGAATGTTGACGATTTCACCGTAACTTTATAAGTGAGAAGGAGTTTTGAATGATACAATCTTTTGCAAGCTTAAAGACATATACATGGAGCATATGATATTGATTTTTTAAGGAATTTCACTGAGCCAATTTTGAAGAAATAAAAATGAAATTTTCTTCAATATTAATTTACGTCAAACAATGTTGACGATTTCACCGTAACTTGATATATGAGAGGGAGTTTTGAATGATACAATCTTTGCAAGTATAAAGACTTATATATGGAGCATATGATATGAGCATTTTAAAGAATTTGACTGAGCCAATTTTGAAAAAAAAAAATTAAAAGTTTTTCTTCCATATGAAATGAAATGAACGAATGTTGACGTTTTTATTCTAAATTTATAAGTGAGAGGGAGTTTTGAATGATACAATCTTTCGCATGTATAAAGACACATATAAGGAGCATATGATATGAACATTTTGAGGAATTTCACTGAGCCAATTTTGAGAAAAAAAATATGTAATTTTCATCCATACTAATTTAAGTCAAAGAATGTTGACGATTTCACCGTAACTTTATAAGTGAGAAGGAGTTTTGAATGATACAATCTTTTGCAAGCATAAAGACATATATATGGAGCATATGATATGAATATCTTAAGGAATTTCAATGAGCCAATTTTGAAAAAAAAAATGTAATTTTCTTCAATATTAATTTACGTCAAACAATGTTGACGATTTCACCGTAACTTTATATATGAGTGGGAGTTTTGAATGATAAAATCTTTTGCATGCATAAAGACATATATATGGAGCATACGATATGAATATTTTAAGGAATTTCACCGAGCCAATTTTGATAAGAAAAAAAGTATGAAATTTTCTTCCATATTAATTTACGACAAACAATGTTGACGATGTCACCGTAACTTTATAAGTGAGAGGGAGTTTTGACTGATACAATCTTTTGCATGCATAAATACACATATATAGGTCATATGATATGAACATTTTAAGGAATTTCACTGAGCCAATTCTGAAAAAAAAAATCAAATGTTTTCTTCCATATAAAATGAACTGAACGCATGTTGACGATTTCACCCTAAAATTATAAGTGAGAGGTAGTTTTGAATAACACAATCTTTTGCATGCATAAAGACACATATATTGAGCATATTATATGAACATTTTAAGGAATTTCACTGAGCCAATTTTGAAAAAATAAATATTAAAGTTTTCTTTCATAGGAAATGATGTTTTGAATGATACAATCTTTTGCAAGTATAAAGACTTATATATGGAGCATATGATATGAGCATTTTAAAGAATTTGACAGACCAATTTTTAAAACAAAAAATTAAAAGTTTTTCTTCCATATGAAATGAAATGAACGAATGTTGACGTTTTTATTCTAAATTTATAAGTGAGAGGGAGTTTTGAATGATACAATCTTTCGCATGTATAAAAACACATATAAGGAGCATATGATATGAATATTTTGAGGAATTTCACTGAGCCAATTTTGAGAAAAAAAATATGTAATTTTCATCCATACTAATTTAAGTCAAAGAATGTTGACGATTTCACCGTAACTTTATAAGTGAGAAGGAGTTTTGAATGATACAATCTTTTGCAAGCATAAAGACGTATATATGGAGCATATGATATGAATTTTTTAAGGAATTGCACTCACCCAATTTTGAGAAAAAAATATGAAATTTTCTTCCATATTAATTTACGTCAAACAATGTTGACGATTTCACCGTAACCTTATGATATGAACATTTTAAGGAATTTCACTGAGCCAAGTGTGAGAAAAAAAATATTAAAATTTTCTTTTTCATATGAAATGAAGTGAAAAAATGTTGATGATTTCATCCTAAATTTATAAGTGAGAGGGAGTTTTGAATGATCTTTTGCATGTATAAAAACACATATAAGGAGCATATGATATGAACATTTTAAGGAATTTCACTGAGCCAATTTTGAGGAAAAAATATGAAACTTTCTTCCATATTAATTTACGTCAAACAATGTTGACGATTTCACCCTAACTTTATAATTGAGAGGGAGGTTTGAATGATACAATCTTTTGCATGTATAAAAACACATATAAGGAGCATATGATATGAACATTTTAAGGAATTTCACTGAGCCAATTTTGAGAAAAGAAAAGAAATTAGGTTCCATATTAATATAAGTCAAAGAATGTTGACGATTTCACCGTAACTTTATAAGTGAGAGGGAGTTTTGAATGATACAATCTTTTGCAAGCATAAAGAAATATATATGGAGCTTATGATATGAACATTTTAAGAAATTTCACAGAGCCAATTTTGAGAATAAAAAATAGGAAATTTTCTTCAATACTGATTTACGTCAAACAATGTTGACGATTTCACAGTAACTTTATAAGTGAGAGAGAGTTTTGAATGATACAATCTTTTGCAAGTATAAAGACATATATATGGAGCATATGATATGATAATTTTAAGGAATTTCACTCAGTCAATTTTGAAAAAAAATTTTAAAAGTTTTCTCCCATATGAAATGTGGTGAAAGAATGTTGACGAATTCACCCTAAAGTGAGACGTAGTTTTGAATGATACAATCTTTTGCATGCATAAAGACACATATATTGAGCATATTATATGAACATCTTAAGGAATTTCACTGAGCCAATTTTGAAAAAAAAATATTAAAAGTTTTCTCCCATATGAAATGAAGTAAAAGAATGTTGACGATTTCACCGTAACTTTATAAGTGAGAGGGAGTTTTGAATGATACAATCTTTTGCATGCATATAGACATATATACGGAGCATATAATATGAACATTTTAAGGAATTTCACTGAGCCAATTTTGAAAAAAAATATTAAAAGTTTTCTCCCATATTAATTTACGTCAAACAATGTTGACGATTTCACCGTAACTTTATATATGAGAGGGAGTTTTGAATGATACAATCTTTTGCACCCATAAAGATATATATATGGAGCATACGATATGAACATTTTAAGGAATTTCACTAGGCCAATTTAGAGGAAAAAAAAATATGAAATTTTCTTCCATATTAATTTACGTCAAACAATGTTGACGATGTCACCGTAACTTTATAAGTGAGAGGGAGTTTTGAATGATACAATCTTTTGCATGCTTAAAGACACATATATGGAGCATACGATATGAACATTTTAAGGAATTTCACTGAGCCAATTTTGAAAAAAAAATTAAATGTTTCCTTCCATATGAAATGAAATGAACGAATGTTGACGATTTCACCCTAAAATTATAAGTGCGAGGTAGTTTTAAATGATACAATCTTTTGCATGCATAAAGACACATATATTGAGCATATTATATGAACATTTTAAAGAATTTCACTGAGCCAATTTTGAAAAAAAAATATTAAAAGTTTTCTATTTCGTTTGAAATGAAGTGAAAGAATGTTGATGGTTTCATCCTAAATTTATAAGTGAGAGGGAGTTTTGAATGATACAATCTTTTGCATGTATAAAAACACATATAAGGAGCATATGATATGAACATTTTAAGAAATTCACTGAGCCAATTTTGAAAAAAAAAAATTAAAAGTTTTATGTAGTGAAAGAATGTTGACGATTTCACCGTAATTTTATCAGTGAGAAGGAGTTTTGAATGATACAACCTTTTGCATGCGTAAAGACACATATAAGGAGCATATGATATAAAATTTTAAGGAATTTCACTGAGCCAATTTTGAGAAAAGAAATATGTAATTTTCTTCCATATTAATTTACGTCAAACAATGTTGACGATTTCACCGTAACTTTATAAGTGAGAGGGAGTTTTGAATGATACAATCGTTTGCAAGTATAAAGACATATATATGGAGCATATGATATGAACATTTTAAGGAATTTCACTGACCCAATTTTGAGAAAACAATTAGGAAATTTTCTTCCATAATTATTTACGTCAAACAATGTTGACGATTTCACCGTAACCTTATAAGTGAGAGGGAGTTTTGAATGATACAATCTTTTGCAAGCATGAAGACATATATATGGAGCATATGATATGAGTTTTGAATGATACAATCTTTTGCTTGCATAAAGACACATATATTGAGCATATTATATGACATTTTAAAGCATTTCACTGAGTCAATTTTGAAAAAAAAATATTAAAAGTTTTCTTCCATAGGAAATGAAATGAACGAATGTTGACGAGTTCATCCTAAATTTATAAGTGAGAGGGAGTTTTGAATGATACAATCTTTTGCGTGCATAAAGACACATATATTGATCATATGATATGAACATTTTAAGGAATTTCACTGAGCCAATTTTGAAAAAAAAAATTAAAATTTTCTTTTTCATATGAAATGAAGTGAAAGAATGTTGATGATTTCATCCTCAATTTATAAGTGAGAGGGAATATTGAATGATACAATCTTTTGCATGCATTATGTCACATATATGGAGCATATTATATGAATATATAAGCCAAAATCACTGAGCAAATTTTGAAAAAAAATATGAAACTTTTCTTCATTATGAAATAAAGTATATAACATGTATAGTGCGTACATTATACATAGAACATTGGAAAAATCCACTGAGGCAATTTTGAAGAATTTTTTTCAAACTTTAGCTTCTTTATCAGTAAAAGTCAAATAAGTTGAAGATTTCAATTAAGGTATACTAGGGAGAGGAAGTATTGAATTAAACAATCTTTTTCACGCTTAGAAACCTATATAGTGAAAACATTATTTGAATATTTCAACAAATTCCACTGAGCAAATTTTGAGAAAATATTTGAAAAGTTTTTCTTGTATATTAATGAAAGTAAAAAATGTCGGAGACTTGACTATAAATATATCGGTTAGAGAGAGTTTTGACTAATAAAATGTTTTGCGTGCTTATAGTCATGTATATTTCGTACATAATACGAAAAATTCGGAAAACTCCACTGAGCCTATTTTGAGAATATATTTGAAATGTTTATCTACTATATTCAAAAAGTCAAATAATAGTGAAGATTTCACTATAAGTATAGCGTTTTTAGAGAGACTTGAATTATACAATATTTGGTATCAATGGAGAAATGTATATTGAATTTATGCTGAGAATATTTGAAAAAAAAACTGAGCCAATTATGATACAGTTTTGGCAATCATTTACTCATCATTAAAGGTCAAATTTTGTGAAGCTTTGACTCTATGAATAGCGGTGAGTGAGAATTTTGAATGATACTATATTTTCTTGTATATTAATAAAAGTCAAATTATGTTGAAGATTTGACTTTAACTATAGTAGTGAGAGGAAGCATCGAATGATACAATTTTTGCACGCTTAAAAACAGGTTTAGCGAGATTATTATTGAACATTTGAACAAATTTTACTGGATCAATTTAAAAAAGAAAAAGAAAAGTGTTTCTTGTATATTTATTTAAGTCAAAATGTTGAAAAATCGACTATAAAGATATCGTTGAGAGTTTTAAATGATACAATCTTTTGCTTCTTTATAGACATGTATATAAGGTATATAATCACAAAAAATGGAAAATCCACCGAGCCACTTTTGAAGAAAGTTTTGCTAACTTTATCTTCTGTATTAGTGAAAGTAAAATAATCATGAAGATTTGAGTTTTTCTATACTAATGGAAGGAAATGTATCGAATTAAACGATATTTTGCACGCTTAGAAACCTGTATAGTGAGAATATTATTTGAACATTTTAACAAATTCCACTGAGCAAATTTTGAGTAAATCTTTGAAAAGTTTTTCTTGTATAAATATATTATTAAATTTTTAAAAGTCAAACATGTTGAAAGTTTACTACAAATATATCGATGAGAGGGAGGTTTGAATGATACAATCTTCTGCGTGTTTATAGACATAATAATTGCGGTTATAATAAGAAAAAAACTGGAAAAAAAAACACTGAACCTATTTTGAGAAAATGTTTGCAAAGTGTGAGGCCGTAAAACGTCTCCCCGTACATCATCATAGGGCAGATTATATTTTTCTGGTTCTTTGGGATCATTGAGTTCATTTTAGTTATTTTGAAAATAGAGTTCCGCTGAAGCCGGTGCTACAGGGCGTGGCTGGTGTAGCACATTTCATTACTGGTCATGAATAGAGTCAATTAAACCGAGTCCGCTATTTTCTGTTTTTGATGATGTATTCCTTGCTTCCAAAGGATCGGATCTTACTTTTCAGAACTTTTTTTATCGTATATATTAGTAAAAACCAAATGGTACTGAATCTTTGACTTTAGCTAGACTAGTAAAAGGATCTAGAGAATTATACAATATTTTTGTTCGCTTAAAAACATGTATAGTTAGAAAATTATAGAAACATTTTAACAAATTCCACTGAGCAAATTTTGAGAAAATATTTGAAAAGACTTTCTTGTATATTAACTAAAGCCAGAAATGTTGCAGATTTGACTATAAATATATCGATGAGAGGGAGTTTGAATGATATAATATTTTGCATGTTTATAGACATATATATGGCGTACATCATACCAAAATAATTTGGAAAAGTCCACTGACCCTATTTTGAGCAACTGTCTGAAAAGTTTATCTTCTTCATAAAAAAGTTCAGGTAAAAGTGAACATTTGACCAGGAGTAGAGCGGTTAGAGAGAAACTTGAATGATACAATCTCTTTCATTCTTAAGACATGTATATTGAGTTTACGATAAGAGAATTTGTAAAAACATTCGCTGGGCAAAGGGGGTGCCTATAAGACCCTTTTTCTGCCCAAGAGCAAAATGTTTTATTTTCAGCTGATGATTAGCCTATAGTGTCTGCTATACTGAATCAATAGTGGTTAAGCTCCGTAAGCACGACTTTTGGAATAATGGGGTTATTAAAGTGGATGGGGTAAATCAGTATGAACCAGGGAAGTCATACTATAAGCTATATTAATCCTTCAAATTTAATGACATTCATAAATACTTTCCTCTATTAGTTGAAGTAATAATGTCTTTGGTGATATCCTTTCTCAAATTCTACCTTTCAAAGTAAAATCTTATGTCTGCAGAATTTCTTTTAGAGACACTCTCAATTTTCATTAATTTTGGTACTTTGAATTCAATATATTCTACCATATCTCTAGAACAAATAGATGACTTCTTACCAAACTAACTTGGTTTCACCGTTGGGAGAGTGCAAACTATTGATTAAATTTTGGTGACCTTGACCTTTGTTTCAAGGTCACAGTAGACTTATAATGTCAATTTTAAGTCAAGTTTTGACCATTGTCTACACATTAGCTCCTGAACTGGTATGAAATTATGACCAAAGTGGCCTAAATTAACCATTATGAGTAGTTAGAGCAATGGTTGTGATCAAATGGCAATGGCATCATCTTCAAGGTTAAGGTTAGACTAGACAGAATTTAATCAAAGATCTCACACAGCTAGTAAGCAAAAATTTAACAAATATATATGTTTCTATTTGTAAATCAATGCTTAATATGCCCTTAATATAATGACCTTGACCTTGATCTGAAGGTCACCAATACATTCAGAAGTTCATTATTTCACAACAGACTTTTCTATAACCTTTAAGTTTAACCCAATTCTGTTTCATTATGTTTGGCTAACACAGACCTTCAGACCAAGGTCAAGGTCATTCTGTGCACATTAAACAATGATTTTCAAATGAAAACACTCAGATTTGGTACATTTCTGCTGACTGATTGTGTGAAATCTATGATTAAACTCCGTTTAGTCTAGCCTTGACCTGACCTTGAAGATGACGTCATGGCCATTTAATCATGGTGTCATGGCCATTTAATCATAACTAGTGCTCTAACTACTGATAGTGTTTAATTAAGGCCACTTTTCGGGCATAATTTCGTACTAATTCAGGAGCTAATGTGTAGACAATGGTCAAAACTTGACTTAAAATTGACATTTTAAGTCTTACTCTGACCTTGAAATAAAGGTCAAGGTCACCAAAATTTAATCAACAATTTGCACTCTCCCAACGGTGAAACCATGTTAGTTTGGTAAAAAGTCATCTATTTGTTCTAGAGATATGGTAGAATATATTGAATTCAAAGTACCAAAATTAATGAAAATTGACTGTGTCTCTAAAAGGAATTCTGGAGACATAAAATTTAACTTTGAAAAGTAGAATTTGAAAACGACGTCACCAAAGACATTACTTCAACTTGTAAAGGAAGGTATTTATGAATGCCATTAAGTTTGAAGGAGAAATATAGCTTATAATATGACTCCCCTGGTTCATGCTGATTTACCAGCATGCAGATGTCGGCGGTAAGATATTTTCCCTTTAAATCGATATGATGAGATGATACGAATGTTTACGTACTACTTACCTTCCATTACCTTCTGTTACTTCTAGATGCGGAAAGATGTTGTTGATGCTACGGATGGCCCGTTCGTATATGTCCGGTTTTATTCGTACTGATCCGTATCGCATCTACGGATGGCCCATCCGCATCTGTCCGGTGTTATTCGTAAACGTTCGTACCGCATCCGCAGAGTCTGTAACTGTCTGTATCGTATCCGTAGGGTCCGCACGATCCGATTTCAAATTTTGAAAATTCAGGCGCGGACGAGTAAACCGTATTGATCTGTAACAAAAGGTAACAGAAGGCATTCATCCGTATTCATCCACATATAATCCGTATCAAATCCGTATCTTATCCGTATCTAATCCGTATATAAACCTATCATTTCGCGGCCCACCCCAACTCGACGCGGTGAAGGAGCGGCAATCCCACGTGGCAACCCAGTCACGTGGCGGCTAAGATGTATCGACAGTGTGGCCCTAACAAGGGTCGTTATTCCTGAAAGAAGATACCAGAGTGATGTGTGTTTCCAGGAAGCTCGGCGCCCTGTTACTTCGGCTATGGATTCGTTCCGCTGAGGTGCATGGAGAACGTCGATAGGAGAATTGAAATACAACAGCCCACCCCAAGTTGTGGACTGATACGTTTTCACGCAGATCGTTACCTTCAATTACGGTCAGTCACGGGTCTGGTTGGGAGTGTTTTTAAGGACTTTTACCTTCAGATACGTTTTTATACGGATAACTTTCACTCCGATACAGACAGATACGTTTTGGTGAGGATAATTGCGAATAGCTAATATGACTGGGGAATTAGTCCGTAACAATACGCAGAACGAGACCCATAACTAACCGTAACAATCCGCATGAAACCGTAACTGTCCAAAATTTTTTGGTGGACCGCGGAACGATAGGTCGAGATACGGATTAAATACGGATTAGATATGGTTAAATGCGGATAAATGCCTTCAGTTACGGATCATTATGATTAACTCTTCCGCGCTTGAATAGTTAAACTTTTTAAAATTGGTGGCATATCCTGCGGACCTTGTGGATACCACACGGATACCATACGAATTCGATATGGAGAGACACCACACCCACAAATTGTGTGGATTTAAAGTCCGCAACTATCCGCCCAATCCGTTATCAGTGTCTGTGACTAATGCCCCAGTCACACACACACATTACGGTTAGGGCGGATAGTTATAATTATAATTATAATTTTAGGGTGAAATTGTCAACATTCGTTCATTTCATTTCATATGGAAGAAAACATTTAATTTTTTTTTTCAAAATTGGCTCAGTGAAATTCCTTAAAATGTTCATATCATATGCTCCATATATGTGTCTTTATGCATGCAAAAGATTGTATCATTCAAAACTCCCTCTCACTTATAAAGTTACGGTGACATCGTCAACATTGTTTGACGTGAGTTAATATGGAAGAAAATTTCATTTTTTTTCTCTAAATTGGCTCAGTGAAATTCCTTAAAATGTTCATATCGTATGCTCCATATATACGTCTTAATGCATGCAAAAGATTGTATCATTCAGAACTACCTCTCACTTATAAAGTTACGGTGAAATCGTCAACATTGTTTGACGTAAATTAATATTGAAGAAAATTTCATAATTTTTTTCTCAAAATTGGCTCAGTTAAATTCCTTAAAAAATTCATATCGTATGCTCCATATATATGTCTTTATGCTAGCAAAAGATTGTATCATTCAAAACTCACTCTCACTTATAAGTTACGGTGAAATCGTCAACATTGTTTGACGTAAATTAATATGGAAGAAAATTTCATATTTTTTTTCTCACAATTGGCTCAGTGAAATTCCTTAAAATGTTCATGTCGTATGCTCCATATATGTCTTTATGCATGCAAAAGATTGTATCATTCAAAACTACCTCTCACTTATAATTTTAGGGTGAAATTGTCAACATTCGTTCATTTCATATCGTATGCTCCATATATATGTCATTATGCATGCAAAAGATTGTATCATTCAAAACAACCTCTCACTTATAATTTTAGGCTGAAATCGTCAACATTCGTTCATTTCATTTCATATGGAAGAAAACATTTAATTTTTTTTTAAAATTGGCTCAGTGAAATTCCTTAAAATGTTCATATCGTATGCTCCATATATATATCTTTATACTTCCAAAAGATTGTATCATTCAAAACTCTCTCTCACTTATAAAGTTACGGTGAAATCGTCGACATTGTTTGACCTAAATTAATATGGAAGAAAATTTCATTTTTTTTCTCAAAATTGGCTCAGTGAAATTCCTTAAAATGTTCATATCATATGCTCCGTATATACGTCTTTACGCATGCAAAAGATTGTATCATTCAAAACTCCCTCTCACTTATAAATTTAGGATGAAATCATGAAAATTCTTTCACTTCATTTCATAAAGAAGAAAAAGTTTAATATTTTTTTTTTCAAAATTGGCTCAGTGAAATTACTTAAAATGTTCATATCATATGCTCCATATATGTGTATTTATGCATGCAAAAGATTGTATCATTCAAAACTCCCACTCACTTATAAGGTTACGGTGAAATCGTCAACATTGTTTGACGTAAATTAATATGGAAGAAAACATTTAATTTTTTTTTTTTTCAAAATTGGCTCAGTGAAATTCCTTAAACACGCCTGGTAAACTATCACAGGTACCTCCGCGGAGGTACTGATAAAATGTTGTGACAGGCATCCGGAGCTACCTGTGACGGACCAAAAATAAACAAAAAACGGTAGGTATTCGTCGTTTTTGATGAAATACATTATAACCAGGGAGTTTATCGAAAATCAAAGAATGCTATTCGACCCTTATATACATTAAGTTTTGTCACACAGTATATCCCCGGGAACTTTACATATATACAGAAGATATGACTTTTGAAGTGGCTTTAAGGTCAGTCGAAAGTACTCAAAACAAGAACAAATCGGTTGTTTTAGGTCCTAATGCGCTTTTCTTGCATAATAATCTGTTGATCTGGATACACTGACGTAAAGTAAACCTCCTTGCCCAAATATAAATGCCGATGAACTCCAAATAAGGCTGGATCGGTAAAAAAACAACTGGAGGTGCCTGTGACGGAATGGAGGTGCCTGTGATGTAAGAAAATATAGCGAAAATCTGAAGATTTATAGGGTTCCAAATAATGATATTCTTCATCTCTAGACCACTGCCTTGAAAGAATCGTTCATTCAACGTCGCAATTTAATCTATCGTAATGCGAGTATCAAGCATAGTATTGTTAAAAGGACAGACAATGATCATGAACTTATACAATCAGATTCTACATCCTGCTGTGAAAACCAATATGGAAGTAAGTATACGTTGACAATAGTTCATAAAAGACACGCATGGTAAACCGAATAAAGACCTCTTTCCCAGACAGGTGGAAATTCACCTACCCCAAATGAAACAACGCTAACTTCTGTTTTACCTATTTTATATTTTGAATTACAAAACAAACCAGAAAGCAAAGTGGACAGCTGTACAGGTGACCTTATTGCCAGAAGACTACAGACAAGTGGACATAAGAAAACGTAACATTGATGCTTCACAACAGAAATCCAAAATCAAAAGCAGATCATCTCAAAGAGTTATTGTCCCTTTTGTTTCCATATCTGTTAGTCAAACATTGACGGGTTGTATGTAGCTGTTGAAAATTTACTGCCTAATTCAGTGTTAGAACAGTTATGAAACGCGCTTAAATAAGAGGCAGCGTTTTTGTGAATGGTGATGACAGCCTGTTAGTCATTCCAAATCGTTAGAAACTGTCGAGGTCACACGCCATGCTAGCTACTCGAAACGTTTGCAAAACCAACGTTTCAGAAGATGACTTTTATGGAGTAATTTTAAGTGCTCTTTTGTTACCAAATTTGATGCAGTGGCTATTCGGAGACTTTGAATTACACGTTATTTACAGTATGATTCCGATCACTTCAATATACTAAACGGTGTAATATTGAGAACATATAACCTGCCGATAATGTAATCTGTAGGCCTTACGGAAGTATATGGATTCTTGCACAATTCAAAACTACCCAGACTGAATCACTTGAAGCACCTATCACTCCAGTTACCACAAAGTTAACACATACAGCGAGCGTCATACGACACATTCGAGCGACACATTTGAGGTACCAAAAGAATCAACACTATAGATACCTGTACGTGTTTACCTGTTGACGGGTATCGGCAATTTTGACAGTTTGACACACCATACGTGTAGCTGGCATGACGTGTGACCTCGACAATTTCAAACGAGATGGAATGACTTACAGCCAGCACCTCCCGATCACAGTCATCACCAGTACCAAAATGTTGACTCTTATTTAAGCGCTCATTTCATAACGATTCTAACACTGAATTAGGCAGTTAATTTTCAGCAACTATGTGAAATTCGTCGGCCCAAATTCGTCAATGCTTGACTAACAGAAGCGGAAACAAATTGGGCAATAACTCTTTGAGATGGTGTTTTAGAAATTTTAACATTGAATTTCATGATATACGCATTATGATAGCTTAATGGGGCGTTGAATGAATGATTCTTTCCAGGCAGTTGTTTAGAGATGTCAATATTTCCAGCTGCAATAACTATTCAGATTTTCACTATATTTGCTTACATCACAGGCACCTCCACACCATTGCAGGCACCTCCAGCTGTTGTTTTGAAAAATCAAGCCTTATTTGTAGTCAATCGACATTTATATTTGAGCAAGGAGGCTACCTTAACACCAGTGTGCCGAGAAAAACAGATTCGTATGCAAGGTCACTGCATTTAAGACCAAAAACGGCCGAATTCTGTATGTTTTGAGTACTGTGGGCTCACATCAAAGCCACTTCAAAAGTCGTATCTTTGATTAATATGGAAAGTTCAGGGGGATATAATGTGTGACAAAACTTTATGTATATATGGGTCGAATAGCACTTTTTGATTTTTAATAAACTCCCTGGTTATTTTATATTTTGTTAAAAAAAGAGGAATACCTACCGTTTGTTGTCATTTTTTGGACAGTCAAAGGCAGCTCCAGGTGCCTGTCACAACTTTTTATCGGTACCTCCGCCGGAGGTACCTGTGATAGTTTACCAGGCGTGTTAAAATGTTCATATCATATGCTCCATATATGTGTCTTTATGCATGCAAAAGATTGTATCATTCAAAACTCCCTCTCATATATAATGTTACGGTGACATCGTCAACATTGTTTGACATAAATTAATATGGAAGAAAATTTCATATTTTTTTTCTAAAAATTGGCTCAGTGAAATTCCTTAAAATGTTCATATCGTATGCTCCATCTAGACGTCTTAATGCATGCAAAAGATTGTATCATTCAGAACTACCTCTCATATATAAAGTTATGGTGAAATCGTCAACATTGTTTGACGAACATTAATATGGAAGAAAATTTCATATTTTTTTCTCAAAATTGGCTCAGTGAAATTCCTTAAAATGTTCATATCGTATGCTCCATATATACGTCTTAATGCATGCAAAAGATTGTATCATTCAAAACTCCCTATCATATATAAAGTTACGGTGAAATCATCAACATTGTTTGACGTAAATTAATATTGAAGAAAATTTCATATTTTTTTTCTCAAAATTGGCTGAAATTCCTTAAAAAAGTCAAATCATATGCTCCATATATATGTCTTTATGCTTGCAAAAGATTGTATCATTCAAAACTCTCTCTCCATTAATAAGTTACGGTGAAGTCGTCGACATTGTTTGACCTAAATTAATATGGAAGAAAATTTCATTTTTTTTCTCAAAATTGGCTCAGTGAAATTCCTTAAAATGTTCATATCATATGCTCCGTATAAGCGTCTTCACGCATGCAAAAGATTGTATCATTCAAAACTCACTCTCACTTACAAATTTAGGATGAAATCATGAACATTCTTTCACTTCATTTCATATAGAAGAAAAAGTTTAATATATATTTTTCAAAATTGGCTCAGTGAAATTCCTTAAAATGTTCATAGCATATGCTCCATATATGTGTCTTTATGCTGGCAAAAGATTGTATCATTCAAAACTCCTTCTCACTTATAAAGTTACGGTGAAATCGTCAACATTGTTTGACTTAAATTAGTATGGATGAAAATTACATATTCTTTTTTCTCAAAATTGGCTCAGTGAAATTCCTCAAAATGTTCATATCAAATGCTCCTTATATGTGTCTTTATACATGCAAAAGATTGTATCATTCAAAACTCCCTCTCACTTATAAATTTAGAATAAAAACGTCAACATTCGTTCATTTCATTTCATATAGAAGAAAAGCTTTTAATTTTTTTTTCAAAATTGGCTCTGTGAAATTCCTTAAAATGTTCATATCATATGCTCCATATATATGTCTTTATGCTTGCAAAAGATTGTATCATTCAAAACTCTCTCTCCATTAATAAGTTACGGTGAAGTCGTCGACATTGTTTGACCTAAATTAATATGGGAGAAAATTTCATTTTTTTTCTCAAAATTGGCTCAGTGAAATTCCTTAAAATGTTCATATCATATGCTCCGTATAAGCGTCTTCACGCATGAAAAAGATTGTATCATTCAAAACTCACTCTCACTTATAAATTTAGGATGAAATCATGAACATTCTTTCACTTCATTTCATAAAAAAGAAAAAGTTTAATATATTTTTTTTCAAAATTGGCTCAGTGAAATTCCTGAAAATGTTCATAGCATATGCTCCATATATGTGTCTTTATGCATGCAAAAGATTGTATCATTCAAAACTCCCTCTCACTTATAAGGTTACGGCGAAATCGTCAACATTGTTTGACGTAAATTAGTATGGAAGAATTTTTCCTATTTTTTTTTCTCAAAATTGGCTCAGTGAAATTCTTTAAAATATTCATATCGTATGCTCCATATATACGTCTTTATGAATGAAAAAGATTGTATCATTCAAAACTACCTCTTACTTATAATTTTAGGGTGAAATCGTCAACATTCGTTCATTTCATTTCATATGGAAGAAAAAATTTAATTTTTTTTTTTCAAAATTGGCTCAGTGAAATTCCTTAAAATGTTCATATCATATGCTCCATATATGTGTCTTTATGCATGCAAAAGATTGTATCATTCAAAACTCCCTCTCACTTATAAAGTTACGGTGACATCGTCAACATTGTTTGACGTAAATTAATATGGAAGAAAATTTCATTTTTTTTCTCAAAATTGGCTCAGTGAAATTCCTTAAAATGTTCATATCGTATCATGCATATATATGTCTTTATGCATACAAAAGATTGTTTCATTCAAAACTCCCTCTCATATATTATGTAACGGTGAAATCGTCAACTTTGTTTGACGTAAATTAATATTGAAGAAAATTTCATATTTTTTTTCTCAAAATTGGCTCAGTGAAATTCCTTAAAACATTCATATCATATGCTCCATATATATGTCTTTATACTTGCAAAAGATTGTATCATTCAAAACTCCCTCTTACTTATAAAGTTACGGTGAAATCGTCAACATTGTTTGACGTAAATAAATATTGAAGAAAATTCCATATTTTTTTTCTCAAAATTGGCTCCGTGAAATTCCTTAAAAAATTCATATCATATGCTCCATATATATGTCTTTATGCTTGCAAAAGATTGTATCATTCAAAACTCCCTCTCACTTATAAGTTACGGTGAAATCGTCAACATTGTTTGACGTAAATTAATATGGAAGAAAATTTCATATTTTTTTTCTCACAATTGGCTCAGTGAAATTCCTTAAAATGTTCATGTCGTATGCTCCATATATGTCTTTATGCATGCAAAAGATTGTATCATTCAAAACTACTTCTCACTTATAATTTTAGGGTGAAATTGTCAACATTTGTTCATTTCATATCATATGGAAGAAATCATTTATTTTTTTTTCAAAATTGGCTCAGTGAAATTCCTCAAAATGTCCATATCATATACTCCATATATTATTCTTTATGCATGCAAAAGATTGTATCATTCAAAACTCCCTCTCACTTATAAAGTTACGGTGACATCGTCAACATTGTTTGACGTAAATTAATATGGAAGAAAATTTTATATTTTTTTTTCTCAAAATTGGCTCAGTGGAATTCCTTAAAATGTTCATATCGTATGCTCCATCTATACGTCTTAATGCATGCAAAAGATTGTATCATTCAAAACTCCCTCTCATATATAAAGTTACGGTGAAATCGTCAACATTGTTTGACGTAAATTAATATGGAAGAAAATTTCATATTTTTTTTCTCAAAATTGGCTAAGTGAAATTCCTTATAATGTTCATATCGTATGCTCCATATATACGTCTTAATGCATGCAAAAGATTGTATCATTCAAAACTCCCTATCATATATAAAGTTACGGTGAAATCATCAACATTGTTTGACATAAATTAATATTGAAGAAAATTTCATATATTTTTTTCTCAAAATTGGCTCAGTGAAATTCGTTGAAAAATCATATCATATGCTCCATATATATTTCTTTATGCATGCAAAAGATTGTATCATTCAAAACTCCTTCTCACTAATAAAGTTACGGTGAAATCGTCAACATTGTTTGACTTAAATTAGTATGGATGAAAATTACATATTCTTTTTTCTCAAAATGGGCTCAGTGAAATTCCTGAAAATGTTCATATCAAATGCTCCTTATATGTGTCTTTATACATGCAAAAGATTTTATCATTCAAAAGATTGTTTCATTCAAGACTACCTCTCACTTATAATTTTAGGGTGAAATCGTCAACATTCGTTCATTTCATTTCATATGGATGGATGAAAATTACATATTTTTTTTCTAAAAATTGGCTCAGTGAAATTCCTTAAAATGTTCATATCATATGCTCCATATATGTGTCTTTATGCATGCAAAAAATTGTATCATTCAAAACTACCTCTCACTTATAAAGTTACGGTGACATCGTCAACATTGTTTGACGTAAATTAATATGGAAGAAAATTTCATTTTTTTTTCTCAAAATTGGCTCAGTGAAATTCCTTAAAATGATCATATCGTATCCTCCATATATATGTCTTTATGCATGCAAAAGATTGTATCATTCAAAACTCCCTCTCATATATAATGTTACGGTGAAATCGTCGACATTGTTTGACGTAAATTAATATTGACGAAAATTTCATATTGTTTTTCTCAAAATTGGCTCAGTGAAATTCCTTAAAATGATCATATCGTATCCTCTATATATATGTCTTTATGCTTGCAAAAGATTGTATCATTCAAAACTCCCTCTTACTTATAAAGTTACGGTGAAATCGTCAACATTGTTTGACGTAAATGAATATTGAAGAAAATTTCATATTTTTTTCTCAAAATTGCCTCCTTGAAATTCCTTAAAAAATTCATATCATATGCTCCATATATATGTCTTTATGTTTGCAAAAGATTGTACCATTCAAAACTCCCTCTCAGTTATAAAGTTACGGTGAAATCGTCAACATTGTTTGCTTATATTAGTATGGATGAAAATTACATTTCTTTTTCCTCAAAATTGGCTCAGTGAAATTCCTCGAAATGTTCATATCACATGCTCCTTATATGTGTCTTTATACATGCGAAAGATTGTATCATTCAAAACTCCCTCTCACTTATAAATTTTGGATGAAATCGTCAACATTCGTTCATTTCATTTCATATGGAAGAAAACTTTTAATATTTTTTTTTCAAAATTGGCTCAGTGAAATTCCTTAAAATGTTCATATAATATGCTCAATATATGTGTCTTTATGCATGCAAAAAATTGTATCATTTAAAACTACCTCTCACTTATAAAGTTACGGTGACATCGTCAACATTGTTTGACGTAAATTAATATGAAAGAAAATCTCATATTTTCTCAAAATTGGCTCAGTGAAATTCCTTAATATGTTCATATCGTATGCTCCATATATATGTCTTTATGCATGCAAAAGATTGTATCATTCAAAACTCCCTCTCATATATAAAGTTACCTTGAAATCGTCAACATTGTTTGACGTAAATTAATTTTGAACAAAATTTCATATTTTTTTTTCTTCTCAAAATTGGCTCAGTGAAATTCGTTGAAAAATCATATCATATGCTCCATATATACGTCTTTATGCTTGCAAAAGATTGTATCATTCAAATCTCCCACACATATATAAAGTGTCGGTGAAATCGTCAATATTGTTTGACTTAAATTAGTATGGATGAAAACTACATATTTTGTTTTCTCAAAATTGGCTCATTGCAATTCCTCAAAATGTTCATATCAAATGCTCCTTATATGTGTCTTTATACATGCGAAAGATTGTATCATTCAAAACTCCCTCTCACTTTTTAATTTAGAATAAAAACGTCAACATTCGTTCATTTCATTTCATACGGAAAGAAAATCATTTATTTTTTTTTTCAAAATTGGCTCAGTGAAATTCCTTAAAATGTTCATATCATATGCTCCATATATATGTCTTTATACTTGCAAAAGATTGTATCATTCAAAAGTCTCTCTCACTTATAAAGTTACGGTGAAATCTTCGACATTGTTTGACCTAAATTAATATGGAAGAAAATTACTTTTTTTTTTCTCTAAATTGTCTCTGTGAAATTCCATAAAATGTTCATATCATATGCTCCGTATATGCGTCTTTACGCATGCAAAAGATTGTATCATTCAAAACTCCCTCTCACTTAAAAATTTAGGATGAAATCATGAACATTCTTTCACTTCATTTTATAAAGAAGAAAAAGTTTATTATTTTTTTTCACAATTGGCTCAGTGAAATTCCTTAAAATGTTCATATCATATGCTCCATATATGTGTCTTTATGCATGCAAAAGATTGTATCATTCAAAACTCCCTCTCACTTATAAGGTTACGGTGAAATCGTCAACATTGTTTGACGTAAATTAATATGGAAGAAAATTTCATATTTTTTTTCTCAAAATTGGCTCAGTGAAATTAATTAAAATTTTCATATCGTATGCTCCATATATATGTCTTTATGCATGCAAAAGATTGTATCATTCAAAACTCCCTCTCATATATAAAGTTACGGTGAAATCGTCAACATTGTTTGACGTAAATTAATATTGAAGAAAATTTCTTCTTTTTTTTCAAAATTGGCTCAGTGAAATTCCTTGAAAAATACATATCATATGCTCCATATATATGTCTTTATGCATGCAAAAGATTGTATCATTCAAAACTCCTTCTCACTTATAAAGTTACTGTGAAATCATCTCTCACTTATAATTTTAGGGTAAAATCGTCAACATTCGTTGATTTCATTTCATATGGAAGAAAACATTTAATTTTTTTTTTTCAAAATTGGCTCAGTGAAATTCCTTAAAATGTTCATATCATATGCTCCATATATGTTTCTTTATGCATGCAAAAGATTGTATCATTCAAAAGTCTCTCTCACTTATAAAGTTACGGTGACATCGTCAACATTGTTTGACGTAAATAAATATGGAAGAAAGTTGCATTTTTTTTCTAAAAATTGGCTCAGTGAAATTCCTTAAAATGTTCATATCGTATGCTTCATTTATAGGTCTTTATGCATGCAAAAGATTGTATCATTCAAAACTCCCTCTCATATATAAAGTTACGGTGAAATCGTCGACATTGTTTGACGTAAATTAATATTGAAGAAAATTTCTTCTTTTTTTACAAAATTGGCTCAGTGAAATTCCTTGAAAAATACATATCATATGCTCCATATATATGTCTTTATGCATGCAAAAGATTGTATCATTCAAAACTCCTTCTCACTTATAAAGTTACTGTGAAATCATCAACGTTCTTTGACTTAAATTAGTATGTATGAAAATTACATATTTTTTTTCTCAAAATTGGCTTTGTGAAATTCCTCAAAATGTTCATATCATATGATCCTTATATGTGTCTTTATACATGCGAAAGATTGTATCATTCAAAACTCCCTCTCACTTATGAATTTTGAATAAAAACGTCAACATTCGTTCATTTCATTTCATATGGAAGAAAAAAATTTATTTTTTTTTTTCAAAATTGGCTCACTGAAATTCCTAAAATTGTTCATATCATATGCGCCATATATGTGTCTTTATACTTGAAAAAGATTGTATCATTCAAAACTCTCTATCTCTCACTTATAAAGTTACGGTGTAATCTTCGACATTGTTTGACCTAAATTAATATGGAAGAAAATTTCATTTTTTTTCTCAAAACTGGCTCAGTGGAATTCCTTAAAATGTTCATATCATATGTTCCGTATATGCGTCATTACGCATGCAAAAGATTGTATCATTCAAAACTCCCTCTCACTTATAAATTCAGGATGAAATCATGAATATTCTTTCACTTCATTTCATAAAGAAGAAAAGGTTTAATTTTTTTTTTTCAAAATTGGCTTAGTGAAATTCCTTAAAATATTCATATCGTATGCTGTATATATGTGTCTTTATGCATGCAAAAGATTGTATCATTCAAAACTGCCTTTGACTTATAAGGTTACGGTGAAATCGTCAACATTGTTTGACGAACATTAATATGGAAGAAAATTTCATATTTTTTTCTCAAAATTGGCTCAGTGAAATTCCTTAAAATGTTCATATCGTATGCTCCATATATACGTCTTAATGCATGCAAAAGATTGTATCATTCAAAACTCCCTATCATATATAAAGTTACGGTGAAATCATCAACATTGTTTGACGTAAATTAATATTGAAGAAAATTTCATATTTTTTTTCTCAAAATTGGCTGAAATTCCTTAAAAAAGTCAAATCATATGCTCCATATATATGTCTTTATGCTTGCAAAAGATTGTATCATTCAAAACTCTCTCTCCATTAATAAGTTACGGTGAAGTCGTCGACATTGTTTGACCTAAATTAATATGGAAGAAAATTTCATTTTTTTTCTCAAAATTGGCTCAGTGAAATTCCTTAAAATGTTCATATCATATGCTCCGTATAAGCGTCTTCACGCATGCAAAAGATTGTATCATTCAAAACTCACTCTCACTTACAAATTTAGGATGAAATCATGAACATTCTTTCACTTCATTTCATATAGAAGAAAAAGTTTAATATATATTTTTCAAAATTGGCTCAGTGAAATTCCTTAAAATGTTCATAGCATATGCTCCATATATGTGTCTTTATGCTGGCAAAAGATTGTATCATTCAAAACTCCTTCTCACTTATAAAGTTACGGTGAAATCGTCAACATTGTTTGACTTAAATTAGTATGGATGAAAATTACATATTCTTTTTTCTCAAAATTGGCTCAGTGAAATTCCTCAAAATGTTCATATCAAATGCTCCTTATATGTGTCTTTATACATGCAAAAGATTGTATCATTCAAAACTCCCTCTCACTTATAAATTTAGAATAAAAACGTCAACATTCGTTCATTTCATTTCATATGGAAGAAAAGCTTTTAATTTTTTTTTCAAAATTGGCTCTGTGAAATTCCTTAAAATGTTCATATCATATGCTCCATATATATGTCTTTATGCTTGCAAAAGATTGTATCATTCAAAACTCTCTCTCCATTAATAAGTTACGGTGAAGTCGTCGACATTGTTTGACCTAAATTAATATGGGAGAAAATTTCATTTTTTTTCTCAAAATTGGCTCAGTGAAATTCCTTAAAATGTTCATATCATATGCTCCGTATAAGCGTCTTCACGCATGAAAAAGATTGTATCATTCAAAACTCACTCTCACTTATAAATTTAGGATGAAATCATGAACATTCTTTCACTTCATTTCATAAAAAAGAAAAAGTTTAATATATTTTTTTTCAAAATTGGCTCAGTGAAATTCCTGAAAATGTTCATAGCATATGCTCCATATATGTGTCTTTATGCATGCAAAAGATTGTATCATTCAAAACTCCCTCTCACTTATAAGGTTACGGCGAAATCGTCAACATTGTTTGACGTAAATTAGTATGGAAGAATTTTTCCTATTTTTTTTTCTCAAAATTGGCTCAGTGAAATTCTTTAAAATATTCATATCGTATGCTCCATATATACGTCTTTATGAATGAAAAAGATTGTATCATTCAAAACTACCTCTTACTTATAATTTTAGGGTGAAATCGTCAACATTCGTTCATTTCATTTCATATGGAAGAAAAAATTTAATTTTTTTTTTTCAAAATTGGCTCAGTGAAATTCCTTAAAATGTTCATATCATATGCTCCATATATGTGTCTTTATGCATGCAAAAGATTGTATCATTCAAAACTCCCTCTCACTTATAAAGTTACGGTGACATCGTCAACATTGTTTGACGTAAATTAATATGGAAGAAAATTTCATTTTTTTTCTCAAAATTGGCTCAGTGAAATTCCTTAAAATGTTCATATCGTATCATGCATATATATGTCTTTATGCATACAAAAGATTGTTTCATTCAAAACTCCCTCTCATATATAATGTAACGGTGAAATCGTCAACTTTGTTTGACGTAAATTAATATTGAAGAAAATTTCATATTTTTTTTCTGTAAATTGGCTCAGTGAAAATCCTTAAAACATTCATATCATATGCTCCATATATATGTCTTTATACTTGCAAAAGATTGTATCATTCAAAACTCCCTCTTACTTATAAAGTTACGGTGAAATCGTCAACATTGTTTGACGTAAATAAATATTGAAGAAAATTCCATATTTTTTTTCTCAAAATTGGCTCCGTGAAATTCCTTAAAAAATTCATATCATATGCTCCATATATATGTCTTTATGCTTGCAAAAGATTGTATCATTCAAAATTCCCTCTCACTTATAAGTTACGGTGAAATCGTCAACATTGTTTGACGTAAATTAATATGGAAGAAAATTTCATATTTTTTTTCTCACAATTGGCTCAGTGAAATTCCTTAAAATGTTCATGTCGTATGCTCCATATATGTCTTTATGCATGCAAAAGATTGTATCATTCAAAACTACTTCTCACTTATAATTTTAGGGTGAAATTGTCAACATTTGTTCATTTCATATCATATGGAAGAAATCATTTATTTTTTTTTCAAAATTGGCTCAGTGAAATTCCTCAAAATGTCCATATCATATACTCCATATATTATTCTTTATGCATGCAAAAGATTGTATCATTCAAAACTCCCTCTCACTTATAAAGTTACGGTGACATCGTCAACATTGTTTGACGTAAATTAATATGGAAGAAAATTTTATATTTTTTTTTCTCAAAATTGGCTCAGTGGAATTCCTTAAAATGTTCATATCGTATGCTCCATCTATACGTCTTAATGCATGCAAAAGATTGTATCATTCAAAACTCCCTCTCATATATAAAGTTACGGTGAAATCGTCAACATTGTTTGACGTAAATTAATATGGAAGAAAATTTCATATTTTTTTTCTCAAAATTGGCTAAGTGAAATTCCTTATAATGTTCATATCGTATGCTCCATATATACGTCTTAATGCATGCAAAAGATTGTATCATTCAAAACTCCCTATCATATATAAAGTTACGGTGAAATCATCAACATTGTTTGACATAAATTAATATTGAAGAAAATTTCATATATTTTTTTCTCAAAATTGGCTCAGTGAAATTCGTTGAAAAATCATATCATATGCTCCATATATATTTCTTTATGCATGCAAAAGATTGTATCATTCAAAACTCCTTCTCACTAATAAAGTTACGGTGAAATCGTCAACATTGTTTGACTTAAATTAGTATGGATGAAAATTACATATTCTTTTTTCTCAAAATGGGCTCAGTGAAATTCCTGAAAATGTTCATATCAAATGCTCCTTATATGTGTCTTTATACATGCAAAAGATTTTATCATTCAAAAGATTGTTTCATTCAAGACTACCTCTCACTTATAATTTTAGGGTGAAATCGTCAACATTCGTTCATTTCATTTCATATGGATGGATGAAAATTACATATTTTTTTTCTAAAAATTGGCTCAGTGAAATTCCTTAAAATGTTCATATCATATGCTCCATATATGTGTCTTTATGCATGCAAAAAATTGTATCATTCAAAACTACCTCTCACTTATAAAGTTACGGTGACATCGTCAACATTGTTTGACGTAAATTAATATGGAAGAAAATTTCATTTTTTTTTCTCAAAATTGGCTCAGTGAAATTCCTTAAAATGATCATATCGTATCCTCCATATATATGTCTTTATGCATGCAAAAGATTGTATCATTCAAAACTCCCTCTCATATATAATGTTACGGTGAAATCGTCGACATTGTTTGACGTAAATTAATATTGACGAAAATTTCATATTGTTTTTCTCAAAATTGGCTCAGTGAAATTCCTTAAAATGATCATATCGTATCCTCTATATATATGTCTTTATGCTTGCAAAAGATTGTATCATTCAAAACTCCCTCTTACTTATAAAGTTACGGTGAAATCGTCAACATTGTTTGACGTAAATGAATATTGAAGAAAATTTCATATTTTTTTCTCAAAATTGCCTCCTTGAAATTCCTTAAAAAATTCATATCATATGCTCCATATATATGTCTTTATGTTTGCAAAATATTGTACCATTCAAAACTCCCTCTCAGTTATAAAGTTACGGTGAAATCGTCAACATTGTTTGCTTATATTAGTATGGATGAAAATTACATTTCTTTTTCCTCAAAATTGGCTCAGTGAAATTCCTCGAAATGTTCATATCATATGCTCCTTATATGTGTCTTTATACATGCGAAAGATTGTATCATTCAAAACTCCCTCTCACTTATAAATTTTGGATGAAATCGTCAACATTCGTTCATTTCATTTCATATGGAAGAAAACTTTTAATATTTTTTTTTCAAAATTGGCTCAGTGAAATTCCTTAAAATGTTCATATAATATGCTCAATATATGTGTCTTTATGCATGCAAAAAATTGTATCATTTAAAACTATATGTCTTTATGCATGCAAAAGATTGTATCATTCAAAACTCCCTCTCATATATAAAGTTACGGTGAAATCGTCAACATTGTTTGACGTAAATTAATATTGAAGAAAATTTCTTCTTTTTTTTCAAAATTGGCTCAGTGAAATTCCTTGAAAAATACATATCATATGCTCCATATATATGTCTTTATGCATGCAAAAGATTGTATCATTCAAAACTCCTTCTCACTTATAAAGTTACTGTGAAATCATCTCTCACTTATAATTTTAGGGTAAAATCGTCAACATTCGTTGATTTCATTTCATATGGAAGAAAACATTTAATTTTTTTTTTTCAAAATTGGCTCAGTGAAATTCCTTAAAATGTTCATATCATATGCTCCATATATGTTTCTTTATGCATGCAAAAGATTGTATCATTCAAAACTCCCTCTCACTTATAAAGTTACGGTGACATCGTCAACATTGTTTGACGTAAATAAATATGGAAGAAAGTTGCATTTTTTTTCTAAAAATTGGCTCAGTGAAATTCCTTAAAATGTTCATATCGTATGCTTCATTTATAGGTCTTTATGCATGCAAAAGATTGTATCATTCAAAACTCCCTCTCATATATAAAGTTACGGTGAAATCGTCAACATTGTTTGACGTAAATTAATATTGAAGAAAATTTCTTCTTTTTTTTCAAAATTGGCTCAGTGAAATTCCTTGAAAAATACATATCATATGCTCCATATATATGTCTTTATGCATGCAAAAGATTGTATCATTCAAAACTCCTTCTCACTTATAAAGTTACTGTGAAATCATCAACGTTCTTTGACTTAAATTAGTATGTATGAAAATTACATATTTTTTTTTCTCAAAATTGGCTTTGTGAAATTCCTCAAAATGTTCATATCATATGATCCTTATATGTGTCTTTATACATGCGAAAGATTGTATCATTCAAAACTCCCTCTCACTTATGAATTTTGAATAAAAACGTCAACATTCGTTCATTTCATTTCATATGGAGGAAAAAAATTTATTTTTTTTTTTCAAAATTGGCTCACTGAAATTCCTAAAATTGTTCATATCATATGCGCCATATATGTGTCTTTATACTTGAAAAAGATTGTATCATTCAAAACTCTCTATCTCTCACTTATAAAGTTACGGTGTAATCTTCGACATTGTTTGACCTAAATTAATATGGAAGAAAATTTCATTTTTTTTCTCAAAACTGGCTCAGTGGAATTCCTTAAAATGTTCATATCATATGTTCCGTATATGCGTCATTACGCATGCAAAAGATTGTATCATTCAAAACTCCCTCTCACTTATAAATTCAGGATGAAATCATGAACATTCTTTCACTTCATTTCATAAAGAAGAAAAGGTTTAATTTTTTTTTTTCAAAATTGGCTTAGTGAAATTCCTTAAAATATTCATATCGTATGCTGTATATATGTGTCTTTATGCATGCAAAAGATTGTATCATTCAAAACTGCCTTTGACTTATAAGGTTACGGTGAAATCGTCAACATTGTTTGACGTAAATTAATACGGAGGAAAATTTCATATTTTTTTCTCAAATTGGCTCAGTGAAATTCCTTAAAATGTTCATATCGTATGCTCCATATATGTGTCTTTATGCATGCAAAAGATTGTATCATTCAAAACTCCCTCTCAGTTATAATTTTAGGGTGAAATCGTCAACATTCGTTGATTTCATTTCATATGGAAGAATACATTTAAATTTTTTTTTCAAAATTGGCTCAGTGAAATTCCTTAAAAAATTCATATCATATGCTCCATATATGTGTCTTTATGCATGCAAAAGATTGTATCATTCAAATCTCCCTCTCACCTATAAAGTTACGGTGACATCGTCAACATTGTTTGACGTACATTAATATGGAAGAAAATTTCATATTTTTTTTTTTAAAATTGGCTCAGTGAAATTCCTTAAGATGTTCATATCGTATGCTCCATATATATGTCTTTATGCATGCAAAAGATTGTATCATTCAAAACTCCCTCTCATATATAAAGTTACGGTGAAATCGTCAACATTGTTTGACGTAAATTAATATTGAAGCAAATTTTATAAGTTTTCCTCAAAATTGGCTCAGTGAAATTCCTTAAGAAATTCATATCATATGCTCCATATATTTGTCTTTATACTTGCAAAAGATTGTATCATTCAAAACTACCTCTCACTTATAAATTTACGGTGAAATCGTCAATTTTGTTTGACTTAAATTAGTATGGATGAAAATAACATTTTTTTTCCTCAAAATTGGCTCAGTGAAATTCCTCAAAATGTTCATATCATATGCTCCTTATATGTGTCTTTATACATGCGAAAGATTGTATCATTCAAAACTCCCTCTCACTTATTAATTTAGAAGAAAAACGTCAACATTCGTTCATTTCATTTCATATGGAAGAAAAACTTTTTCTTTTTTTTTCCAAATTGGCTCAGTGAAATTCCTTAAAATTTTCATATCGTATGCTCCATATATATTTCTTTATGCATGCAAAAGATTGTATCATTCAAAACTCCCTCTCATATATAAAGTTACGGTGAAATCGTCAATATTGTTTGACTTAAATTAGTATGGATGAAAAGTACATATTTTGTTTTCTCAAAATTGGCTCAGTGAAATTCCTTAAAATGTTCATATCGTATGCTCCATATATATGTCTTTATGCATGCAAAAGATTGTATCATTCAAAACTCCCTCTCATATATAAAAATACGGTGAAATCGTCAACATTGTTTGACGTAAATTAATTTTGAACAAAATTTCATATTTTTTTTCTCAAAATTGGCTGAGTGAAATTCCTTAAGAAATTCATATCATATGCTCCATATATACGTCTTTATGCTTGCAAAAGATTGTATCATTCAAAACTCCCTCTGATATATAAAGTTACGGTGAAATCGTCAATATTGTTTGACTTAAATTAGTATGGATGAAAAGTACATATTTTGTTTTCTCAAAATTGGCTCAGTGTAATTCCTCAAAATGTTCATATCAAATGCTCCTTATATGTGTCTTTATACATGCGAAAGATTATATCATTCAAAAATCCCTCTCACTTTTTATTTAGAATAAAAACGTCAACATTCGTTCATTTCATTTCATACGGAAAGAAAATCTTTTATTTTTTTTTCAAAATTTGCTCACTGAAATTCCTTAAAATGTTCATATCGTATGCTCCATATATGTGTCTTTATGCATGCAAAAGATTGTATCATTCAAAACTCCCTCTCAATTATAATTTTAGGGTAAAATCGTCAACATTCATTGATTTCATTTCATATGGAAGAATAAATTTAATTTTTTTTTTTCAAAATTGGCTCAGTGAAATTCCTTAAAAAATTCATATTATATGCTCAATATATGTGTCTTTATGCATGCAAAAGATTGTATCATTCAAAATTCCCTCTCACTTATAAAGTTACGGTGACATCGTCAACATTGTTTGACGTACATTAATATGGAAGAAAATTTCATATTTTTTTTCTAAAAAATGGCTCAGTGAAATTCCTTAAGATGTTCATATCGTATGCTCCATATATATGTCTTTATGCATGCAAAAGATTGTATCATTCAAAATTCTCTCTCATATATAAAGTTACGGTGAAATCGTCAACATTGTTTGACGTAAATTAATATTGAAGAAAATTTCATATTTTTTTTTCTCAAAATTGGCTCAGTGAAATTCCTTTAGAAATTCATATCATATGTTCCATATATGCGTCTTTACGCATTCTAAAGATTGTATCATTCAAAACACCCTCTCATATATAAAGTTACGGTGAAATCGTCAATATTGTTTGACTTAAATTAGTATGGATGAAAAGTACATATTTTGTTTTCTCAAAATTGGCTCAGTGAAATTCCTCAAAATGTTCATATCAAATGCTCCTTATATGTGTCTTTATACATGCGAAAGATTGTATCATTCAAAACTCCCTCTCACTTTTTAATTTAGAATAAAAACGTCAACATTCGTTCATTTCATTTCAAACGGAAAGAAAATCTTTTATTTTTTTTTCAAAATTGGCTCACTGAAATTCCTTAAAATGTTCATATCATATGCTCCATATATATGTCTTTATACTTGCAAAAGATTGTATCATTCAAAACTCTCTCTCACTTATAAAGTTACGGTGAAATCTTCGACATTGTTTGACCTAAATTAATATGGAAGAAAATTTCATTTTTTTTTTCTCAAAGTTGTCTCGGTGAAATTCTATAAAATGTTCATATCATATGCTCCGTATATGCGTCTTTACGCATGCAAAAGATTGTATCATTCAAAACTCCCTCTCACTTAATAATTTAGGATGAAATCATGAACATTCTTTCACTTCATTTCATAAAGAACAAAAAGTTTAATATTTTTTCTCACAATTGGCTCAGTGAAATTCCTTAAAATGTTCATATCATATGCTCCATATATGTGTCTTTATGCATGCAAAAGATTGAATCATTCAAAACTCCCTCTCACTTATAAGGTTACGGTGAAATTGTCAACATTGTTTGACGTAAATTAATATGGAAGAAAATTTCATATTTTTTTCTTAAAATTGGCTCAGTGAAATTAATTAAAATGTTCATATCATATGCTCCGTATATGCGTGTTTACGCATGCAAAAGATTGTATCATTCAAAACTCCCTCTCACTTAAAAATTTAGGATGAAATCATGAACATTCTTTCACTTCATTTCATAAAGAAGAAAAAGTTTAATATTTTTTTTCACAATTGGCTCAGTGAAATTCCTTAAAATGTTCATATCATATGCTCCATATATGTGTCTTTATGCATGCAAAAGATTGTATCATTCAAAACAACCTCTCACTTATAAGGTTACGGTGAAATCGTCAACATTGTTTGACGTAAATTAATATGGAAGAAAATTTCTTATTTTTTCTCAAAATTGGCTCAGTGAAATTCCTTAAAATGTTCATATCGTATGCTCCATATATATGTCTTTATGCATGCAAAAGATTGTATCATTCAAAACTACCTCTCACTTATAATTTTAGGGTGAAATCGTCAACATTCGTTGATTCCATTTCATATGGAAGAAAACATTTAATTTTTTTTTCACAATTGGCTCAGTGAAATTCCTTGAAATGTTCATATCATATGCTCCATATATGTGTCCTTATGCATGCAAAAGATTGTATCATTCAAAACTCCCTCTCACTTATAAAGTTACGGTGACATCGTCAACATTGTTTGACGTAAATTAATATGGAAGAAAATATCATATTTTTTTTTCTCAAAATTGGCTCAGTGAAATTCCTTAAAATGTTCATATCGTATGCTCCATATATATGTCTTTATGCATGCAAAAGATTGTATCATTCAAAACTCCCTCTCATATATAAAGTTACGGTGAAATCGTCAACATTGTTTGACGTAAACTAATATTGAAGAAAATTTCATATTTTTTTTTCTCAAAATTGGCTCAGTGAAATTCCTTAAAATCTTCATATAATATGCTCCATAATTGTGTTTTCATGCATGCAACAGAATGTATCATTCAAAACTCCCTCTCACTTTTAAATTTAGGGTGAAATCATCAACATTCTTTCACTTCATTTCAAATGAAAGAAAACTTTTAATATTTTTTTTTTCAGAATTGGCTCAGTGAAATTCTTTAAAATCATATCATATGCTCTATATATGTGTCTTTTTGCATGCCAGAGATTGTATCATTCAAAACTCCCTCTCACTTATAAAGTTAGGGTGAAATCGTCAACATTGTTTGACTTAAATTAATACGGAATAAAATTTCATCCTTTTTTTTTTATAATTGGCTCAGTGATTTTCCTTAAAATGTTCATATCATATGCTCCATATAGTTGTCTTTTTGCATGCAAAAGATGGTATCATTTAAAAATCCCTCTCACTTATAAAGTTAGGGTGAAATCGTCAACATTATTTCACTTCATTTCATATGGAAGAAAACTTTTAGTATTTTTTTTCAAAATTGGCTCAGTGAAATTACTTCAAATGTTCATATTATATCCTCCATATTGAGCCGTGACTCGACAAAACCAACAATGTGGTCATGCGCACTGCGCAGACTCAGATCAGTCTAGGTTTCCGCCAAGTTTAACCAGACCCTTCGTTAAGTGCTCAAAGGGTAGCTAAGGGTCTAAGTTACCTTCATGCGGACAGCGAAGACTCTGATCAGACTGGGCGGATGCCCAGGCTGATCTGAGTCTGTGCTGAGCGCACAACCACATTGTTGGTTTTCTCGTGTCGCGGCTCATATGTGTCTTTGTGCATACAAAAAATTGTATCTACTAGCTACTGCTAATTGGATCTGCATAAATACAAACAAAACCGGACGGACGGACGGTTACACAGATACATACCAAGACGGACACAGCAGTATTTCCATAAAGTGCACGGGTACTGTTCCATGTTTTTCGCCACCATTTTTTCAAAGGAAGACAACTTCCATTACTTCCTGTTTGCTTCTCAGGACCACGAAAACCCTTCCAAAAGGGTAACAACGATACATCCTATACGTTTTGCTGCTGATTTTATATACTTGCATGTATATGCAAACAAAATCAGACGGACAGACAGACATACACATACGGACAGATAAAAGATCGCATCGATGTACAACAATGACAGCCTGTTATAGTATTATAGTAATTGCACCAATATTTTCCTCCAAATGCCTTAGTTAACTTACACACCTGCTTTGCTATCACTGTAAAGACAAAAGACTAAAAGGACAGGATACCTCCAGGACAGGCAGACGCAATGACGGACAAAATAATGAAGGAACGCACGGACAGGCACAACAAAACAAAAGTATAATCCCCATGAAGTTTTTGGGGCGATGCTTGATAGAATTTGAAGTGAACAGATATACCCTTTTCATATGCGAAAGCAAATACATGCGAACAGACAGACGGACAAACAACCTGACTGAGTAGAGATGTACTCAGACAGACAACTACAGACTAGAGAAAAGATTAATATTCCAAGAGTATTTAATGTCGCAACGTAAAAGTACCGATATCTATATGGGTTATTAGAATCGGGAATAGGGAATAGGGAATAAGTAACCAACTTGACGCTTCTGATCTTGTGGAAGTCTAGTCAGGGAAACCAAAAAGGACCCACAGCTGTCTGCAAAAGTTGATTTAGTCGAGGCTGTTCGTTATTAGAGCCGCGACGTGACAAAACCAACAAAGTGGGCCCATCCGCCCAGTCTGATCAGAGTCTTCTCTGTCCGCATGGAGCTAAACTAGACCCTTAGCTACCCTTAAAGCGCAAAGCAAAGACTCTGATCACGCTGGGTGGATGCCCAGGCTGATCTGAGTCTGCGCTTGGCGCACATGCCACATTGTTGGTTTGCTCGTGTCGCGGTTCATTTGACGTCGGGTAGCAGTTCTTACGCCCGGTCTTAATTTCGGAGATGACAAATATATCCAAGTCCCATATCTTGCTTTACTATTGCACATGCAGATGAGATATAACCTGTTAACCATAACGTACAGGTATATGTCTTTTGACGGTTTAAACAATATTTATGTTAAATACATCTTCACAAATAAATCGTTGCACCGATTTGCATGTTTGCCCAGCAGAAACAAAGCACAACTAAGTCAGTAGGCATACATGAATTTATCTCGTTTCAATGTTGATGGTTTTACATAGTTGCATTGCTGTTGATACAACGTTGTTTCAATGCTTTTAGCCTCATGATAATTGGCTCAGAAACGCACGCTTCTTGTGACAGTTTCTAAAATACAGACTACATAAACTGTAGGCTGGTAGTTATGCCTCGAATCCTGCATAGCGAAATCGCTATCCTAGCTTTCATCTGCAGATGTAATCAGACACTGCGAGAGCTTATATATATCTAAAATGCATACGAGTTTTACGACGATCAGACCAAATACTGTTCACAAGATTTTGCAGCTTAAACCATCAAGGGAAATAAGTCGGAAAAATATAAGAGAGAGCTGTATGCAACACGTTATCACAGCCTATTCTACATAACTATAAGTACCCTGAAAATACATGTATGCCATCGACATTCGAGTAACATGTAGCTGACACGAAAATGCCAAAAGTGAGTGAGTGAGTGAGTGAGTGAGTGAGTGAACTCGGGTTTAACATCCCACCAACAACGAGGTCATATGGAGACGGGACCTCGGATTAAAGTCTCATCCGAAAGACCGGAGAAGCGGGGGATCGATCTTGCGACCCCAGGATTGGTAGTCTGGAGTGTTATCCACTACGCTACAGCCGCTCCTGAAAATGCCAAAAAAGCAGGTAACTGAAACAGAATGAAAGCTAGAGTTTTCATTCTGCTTGAGTTGTGCAAGCTTATACGTTCATGTGCACATGTGCAGTCTACAAAATCTTACTGATTGCAGATTTATCACGGAAAGAAAAGTCTACTAAATTCTGTCAGAAGCTTTCAATGTGCAATGAGCTTAGGCAGCCTGCGGTCAGGAGTGTCTCAATGTTGAATCTTCAACAGGAACTATTTTCATACTGGGACATAAATCATCTTAACCCATGATTGCTTAATGGAATAGTCCACCCTTACACATATTGGACGCGTCCATTTGTCATGTAAGGGTGTCTGGTTTAGTTTATGTTTATTATTTTTATTTGCATTTGAAGAGTAATACCCATTTTTACGCAAACAGTGTTCGGCGGCGCCTGATGTGGGTCTGCACTGTCTGCTAATGCCCCTTTATAGAGCTTATAGGATAAAATAGCCTCTGGCGTCCGGTGTCCGTCGTCAACATTTTCAAAGGACTTCTCCTCTGAAGCTACTGCGCCATTTCCAATTAATTTAAAATGCAGCATTTAGCATGTTTAGGCAAAGGAGGAAAGAAAGTTTGGCAAAACTTTAATATAGTGGACTCATGTGGATTCAAAGCCTTTAAGCAGGCTAAATGAGGCAAATGTGGTATCAAAGTAAAGCTGCACATCTAATCTACAAATTGAGACCATAAATGACCGTGTAGAGCCAACCTTGAGTTTTCACTGACCGTTTGAAGCACATTGGGGTCGATAGACTTTTAAGCGCCCGTTTGCAACACATGGAAGTAGCTTTTACACTACTCAATCAAGCTTTATCAGACATTAACAGGGGAAAATCGACTATGCAAATAACGGAGAAATGTTATAGTTTGTAATAAACCTGTTTTTGATGATATTTAATGGAATGTTATTGCACAAGCAGTGCTAAAAACCTCGATGTCTGTACATTTTGTTGACGATCGGCCATTCTTTGTTGTTTCGCTAACACACGATGAAAGCGCTTAGAAGACAATGAAAACAGTCTGCATCAACGTGACGGCATATGCGTGTCATATGCAAGGGTCGTAACTGTTGCATGACGATCTTTTTTGTTCTTCGCTCTATCCAACAGACTCGTTTATTCAGTGTTGTACAGACCATGGATTGCTTGTCACATTATTTGTTTAGGATCAAATAAATTAAAAAAGCATAAAAATGCTTAATATATTTTTCCCAGATGAATACACATGACATTCAGACATTCATGGTTTTGAAACAAATGAATGAGGGTGTCACCCCCAAAATCGTACGCAGTATTCAGGCCAAATTAGAGAGTATTCAGTTCGCAGAGTCATGGTACGCAGTATTCAAGAAAAACAGCAAATCGTACGCGTACTCGCAAAAAAGATAGAAATAAATAAATCGACAGTCATTCAATAAAAAAACTGTGCGAAGCCGCAGTGGTTCCCTGTTGCATGACCTGACAATTCTAGAGAACTAAACTGGTCCCGAGTTGTCAATATTTATGACAACTGGTCAGATATAGTATTTCGTGAGCTGTGATTGGTCCGCCAATCATATGCCGTATAACAAATCGAGTCCTTTCGGGTTTTCTTCCGGAAATAATACACTGTTTACCAATTGCGTCACCAGGCTATGTGATTTGCTAGATTGGTCCATTCAAATTTGTATCGGATCTACGTCATGACGCGTCCTGGCTACTCTTCAATGACCTGACAGCGTGGTTATGTTTTAAAAATGTTTTTGTCAAAGCGAACATTACATACATTATAATATCAAATGTAATATTTCCCAAGTAATATTCATGATATTATAGCTACAAAACCTAATTATTGCATGAACTCTCGCTAGATCTCACTAGCTACATGTATTAGGGGAGAGAACCAGTCTACTAGAGAACTATAGCAAAAGCGCCTCTTGGATACCTTCAAGGAACCCAAAAAGTGTTTTCGCTATAGTGTGCAGGGCCTGATGCCGAAATGTTTGTGCATATCTTTCTATTGAATCGGTTCACTAGTAAGAAAGATATCGACTTGTAAACTCTCCGCTACCCCTTGGACCCCGCGACTAAGGCCTAAGTCTGAAATGTTTGTGCGCATCTTGACATGATACCAAACCATACCAACCACAATAAGTTTTCATATTAGGTGTGTCAATGGTGACTTAAGAATAGACTGGCTGACTGACTGAATGACACACACACACACGGACTTTCTTAGTAAATTGCGGATATAACTAGTCTAGTCAATCCCATAACCTTGTGAGGTCGTTGCCTTTCCACCTAGTTCTGTCCTCAGCTGCCCTTGTTGAGCTAGCAAAGTCCATTTCCATTCCATTCCTTAATATTGTCTTCCAACCTCTTCTCCTGTCTACCTCTCTTTCTCTTTCCTTCAATGTGCCCTGCAGAATTGTCTTTGCTAAACCAGAAGACCTTGAGACGTGACCAAACCACCTCAGTCTCCGTTTCATGACCAAGGTCAGGAGTTCGTCATAATCTCCAATGTCTGATTGGATCTTCCTGCGAACCTCCTAATTGGTTAATATATGGTCCTTGTACGAAATGTTCAGTGGCCTTCGGTAGCACCTCATCTTAAAGGCCTGCGTTCTTTTCTCAAACTCTGCTGTCAAGGTCCATGACTCCCAGGCAAACAGAAAAATGGATATGACAAGGGACCGCATCAGTCTCACGTTTGATCCAAGAGATATGTTGCTATCACTCCATATTGGCTTCAGCTTTGTGCGAGCTGCAGTGGCTTGTGCAATCTTTGAGAGAACCCCCGGTTTTGAACCTTCATCTGAGACAATTGCTCCAAGGTACTTGAAGCTTGTAACTGTTCCAAGTTTCTGTCCTTTAACCTTGATCTCCCTCTGCATGCCGCTGGCGCTGTTTGTCATTAGCTTGGTCTTCTCTGCACTTTTCTCCATTTTGCATCTTGTGCAGGTTTTGTCAAGACTTTCGACAAGGGTTCCTAGTTCCTGCTCTTCCTCAGCAAGAGCATTAATGTCATCGGCAAACCGTAGATTGGAAATATTTCTGCCACCTATGCTAACCTTTCCATTATATTCTTCCAGAGCATCAAACATGATCCTTTCGAGAAAAATGTTGAAGAGGGTGGGTGAGAGAAGTCATCCTTGCCTAACTCCACCTGTTGTTCAGAACCATTCTCCTCTGAACTGCTCTTATAGCTTTATCATCTGAACTGCACTTATAGCTTTGTCATAGAGGTGTTCATTGGCGCGAACTAGATTTGCATTGATATTGTCCTTCCGCATGGTGGTCCATAAGGCAGCATGCCATACCCTGTCAAATGCTTTTTATGCCCCCGCCATTAAAATGGGGGGGGGGGGGGGGGGCATATAGTATCACCGCTGTCCGTACGTACGTCCTGTACGTACGTCCTGTCCGTATGTACGTCCCGTACGAAATGGTTTCTGTTCGATATCTTTTGAAACATTGGTGTATTGAATTCATACTTTATACACAGGTATATAACCTTAAAATACAGGTCAAGTTCGATGTTGGGTAAAATCCGTCGATTATTGTGGAAGTTATGGCCCTTTTTCGACTTCATTTTGTATGAAAAACTGGTTTCCGTTCATTATTTTTTTGAAAACATTGGTGTATTGAATTCATATTTTATACACAGGTATATAATGATAAAATACAGGTCGAGTTCGATTTAGGGTACACTCCGTCTATTATTGTGGGAGTTATGGCCTTTTTTCGACTTCATTTTGTATGAAAAATTGGTTTCCGTTCATTATCTTTTGAAAAGATTAATGTATCGGATTCATATTTTATACACAGATATGCCAGATATATAATTACAAAATACAGGTCAGGTTCAATTTAGGGTAAAATCCGCCAATTACGTTTGGAGTTATGGCCCTTTTTCAACTTCATTTCATAAATAATGGTTTCCGTTTGTTAGTTTTTGAAAAGTTACTTGTTTCCGGGCTATTTCTTTTGGAAAGTTGCATGGCAATGGCATCCATTTCTGTGATAAGATACAGACTGTTATCACATATCACAGTCATGACAACCCCCCCCCCCCACCCACACGCACTTCTCTTGATCCAAGAAGCACAATACATCTGCCTAAGGAATACAATCATGTACC
Organism: Ctena decussata; assembly: GCA_963989385.1. Classification (NCBI taxonomy): domain Eukaryota; kingdom Metazoa; phylum Mollusca; class Bivalvia; order Lucinida; family Lucinidae; genus Ctena; species Ctena decussata. The sequence goes on from OZ022507.1 coordinate 67,295,636, forward strand.
ACAGAAGTCTGCCTTTGTGAACCTAGTTACCCTACAAGTGCCAGTACCTTAAACAAAGCGAATCTCACTTAGGACACTAGGCGGGGGCATCCGTCTCCTATGGACGCATTCTAGTTTGAAATCTACGTAGACATGGTTCAGATTCTGCTGATGAAGGTACTTTTCACACAGATTCTGAGGTTGAAGATCTGTTCTATGGTGAGTCTTCCAGTTCTGAATCCAGCCTGTTCTTCAGCGATAATCTCTTCAGCTTGGGTTTGAGCCTGTTAAAGATGAATTTCAGCATGACTTTACTCGGATGACTGATGAGGCTAATGGTTCTGTAGTTCTGGCAGAGCTGTAGGTTGCACTTTTTAGGGAGTGTAATAATCAGCGACTGGGTCCCTGGGGGTACATGTAGGCCATTCTCCTGTTTTCCAGATCTTGTTACGGATCTTTGTCAAAACGTCAATCATGGTCTCCCCACCTGCTACAACAAGTTTTGCTGGTATATTATCAACACCAGTGGCCTTCCCTTTTTCCAGTGCAGATGCAGCAATCTTAACTTCCTCCGGAAGGATCGGTTGTAGATCTTTTTCTGGGTGCTTAGTACAGTCCAAAACTGTATTGTCACCATAACTCTCATGGTTGTTTAGCAATATTCTACCCATCTGCTGAGAATATCTTGTTCTTCTGTTAGACATTTTCCAGACTTGTCCTGGACAGTTGTGGATGGATATAACTACCCAGCTCAGCTTTCAATGTGTGAAAAAAAATAATATGGTGACAAAAGCGCGGGCCAAAACCCCAAAATATGCAACAGCAAGACATTTAATAAATTATATACTGATGTTCCTGTAAATAAAGACTGTGAAAATTAGCTGTGACCATATGCATTCAATTTGTGCAGGCGTCATTAAACTTGTGTATGCAACCCATGAAGACAAGTCGGGACTTTTGACTTCTTTCAGCAGTCCGCGCTGTGAATGTCATGTCCTTTTAAACATCTTTTAACTAATTTACCTAATACCTGATCGAAATTTTAAAGGTATGCAGATCCGATTAAATCAGAGAGACAGCATGTCATGCCTTCATATTTTTTTAGCTATATGGCAGCTGCATTATTTTAAGGGGTTTGTAAAATAGGGGAATTATGATTTTATTGAGCATAGGATGTTTTAGAAAGCTGAAGAGATTTTGATATTATTTCCACGGCACTCACTGTCCAGGACCCCATCCCTCAAACCTCACCTCCCGGCCCTTGGATAGGAGCTGAGAGATAGAAGCTTCGGCATGACCGTTACCGACGGAAAACACAAATCATTTGTCGCAGCTCACAAGCTTAGGAGTTGCACACCGGGTAGGCGGCAATCCTGAACACTCGCGGCAATCACGAACGCAGGTCAAAAATTTACGCGACTGTTTAGGATGAGTCGACAAAACTTCTTTTTTTTCAGCAGGAAGAACCAGTTAACAAATAAAGGTAACTATGTCACGACATTTAGATATGTTCAAAGATATTCCTCACAAATTTAAGTTGTTGAATTCTTTTTAAGTTGCCTGTAGTTTAGGCATAAATGCAAAATATGTGACTTTTAAACTCCGAAAACAACAAAATAGACCAAAATATTCAAGTTTGCTACATATTTTGATCATTTCCATGATATACAGATAAAATTTAATGTTTTCTAGACAGACTGTGCGTATTCATTTGACTCTGTCTTGTACACAAACGAAGTTACATCGATTTGAAAACAATAGGGTAGAGAACGGCGGCAATCGAAAACGCTGTTCATGGCAATCGCCTAACGTCAAACAAATGTTTGAAAGGCAATCGATGAACATTTATAGCTTCTGTCGATTTTTAATTCAGATTTAGCCAAGAACCTGTAGAATGTTTTTTTTTTTTTTTTTGTTAATCTGTTTAGTACTACAAATGGCGCCAGGCATTAAACGTGCAACACATGTACACTTGGGATACATCTTACTATTGTGGAGCATGTTCTTTCCAAAGCTGATTAACTTCTGGAATCGACAGAATAAAACAAACTTATTCAACCATCGATATTTTGACTCATTTCGCTAATACTCTTGTTATATAATAAATGTCCCTTGTAAGAACGTTCTCTTAAAACATAAACTGTGGTCCTCATTATAATTGCCCCATTGAGACAATTTAACGAGAACCAACCACATATGCTTTAAGCAGAAATTATGGAAACCAATGTTCAGTCTTACAAACCTCTAATTTCTATGTACGTTATAGGAAGGAAAACGAGGGGTAGTCAGTAATGTAATATACTGTTTGTTTTAAGTTTGAAATTCAAAACTTAAGAGAGGCGTATCAGGCACCAGTAGAGACGCTGTGATTCAGCCACCGGTTGTCGTTTCTGAATATGTCCAAATGAAAAACGTTGCTGTTTCCTGTCCACTGTACTGCGATAGAAAGGACAAGGTTCGTGAACCTGCTTTATCGGCCCTGTAAATTGGCAAAAAATCAAACTCGCTTAAGAACAGCGGCATTGTGCTAGTTTGTATGTCTGGCATCTCTACTGTTAGAATCAGCACTTGTTTTGCTATTCTAACCTCCCTCTTGTATGTAATAGGCTGATAAAATGGGGTAGGGTAGGCGTATTTTGATTTTTCTTGCGAGTTTTCGCGTCTCTGATCGCAAATTTGACTATGGGCACAGTCGCCTTACAAAAAGATTTTTTGACAGTGCTTAGATATTGTAATTATCTTTCGATTTTTAATAGATATTTTTTGTAAGGCAGCTGTGCCCATAGTGAAAAAATAACTTTTCCATTTTTTTTCAATGACAAATAACTGAGAAAGACGCGCCAAAATGTAACGTCACGGTTTCTTACGTCACAATGTAGCGTTGGATGACATCATTGGCAGAGAGTACCTTGCCGTGAGAGACAGCTGATTATTCATGCTTAATTGGCCGGTAAATAGGTAAATACCGTATAAATCATATTTAACGTCCCGGGGGCGTTGCATTATACGAAAGTGGGGGAGGGATGGGGCAGCGTTAATTAGAGCGAAACTGTAATAAATCAGCTACTGCCAAAATACCTCTAATAAATAGTAGTTTGGTTAAAGGGTATTCTCTTAATCTTTGCCTCCCTTCTCAGTAGGGGTGGGTTCAACTCTTAAAGAAAAGAATTTGCTCCTCTAGGAGCAATTCTTTCCTTCAAGAGTAGACCCCATTTCAAAGTTCTACCTAATCTAGAGAAGCAAACAAGGTTTTCATGCAAGATAATATAACATTATTGAAGGGGACGTTTATTAGAGCAGGGGTATTTATTAGGATTAATACGGTTTTCTAGCTTTGCTGCGCCCAAACTAAACTCAGCGAATTCGACGAGAAACAGTGATCTAAAACGGCTTTGACTTCCAAATCCTCCGGGCGAGCGGGAAGATGGGAGCACATACCAGACTGCTTGGCACCCATGTCTGAAATAAGCCAGAAGGATTTGCGGTTTTGTTTTACTGAACATAATATAGCATTTATTCAGAAGTATGAGTAGGGTGTAAGGGGGTCCACTGAATAGTAAAAGAAGCAATGTTGCGGGTGAGAAAGCAGTTAAGTTAGCAAAGCGATAAAAGTGATACAAAATCTTCATTATTCCACTAACCATATGCATATTTACTGTGCATGTAAATGGATACATGTAGATGGATTTCACATCCTTTTCAACAGTATTTCACTTATATATGTACGATGGGATTATGATAATGAAAGGCAATGGAACCCCGTTTACGATAGGAAAGATTCTCACCTCAAGCGGAATTCGAACCCGGTCCGCTAGATCAGTAGGCCAGCGCTTAACCCACTGAGCTACCGGGGCTCCTTTTTGCATGTAAAAGAAGTATGTGAAGTGAGTTCCAGAATGATAAATGCAAATCGGAAATCGGTAAAAGAAATGGCGTATATAGAATACCTGCTAGGTTGGTCTTCTGATGCCCGTTTGCAAAAGCAATAAAAGTAAAAAGTTGTAACCATAACGCCCAACTCACATGAGAATTCGCAGACCAGAAGCCTGCAAATTTCAGACTGATTTATGACAAGCTGCAGGAGGCGTATTTAAGTACCGTCTGTCAAGGGGTAGGGGAGTGTATTGGGGGGGGGGGGGGGGGGGGGGGGGGAATATGGAACTACGGAAAGGTGAATACTGTGTCCAATCGCTGTTCTTTGACAAGCAGTGGACAAAAAAGGGAAACTGATCCATAAAAAACACAACAGCAATTTATATAATTAATGAGCTGAAAAGAAGTTTTTCATGGTGTACAAGCATAAACAGTGATAATCCGCCTCCCCGCCCCTTACACATCTCTCTCCCTGAAAAACAGCTCCCACCCCACAACAAGTAGCCCAGTAGGTTAAGCGCCTGGCCCGCTGATTTAGCGATGACAGATCCGAGGTCCGCTGGATGCGAAAACCTTTCCAACCGTAATCGGGGTTGTATTGCACACAGTCTTTCACTATCACCATCCCATCGACCTGATACGACTGAAATACGGTTAAAAGGATTTAAAATCGCAATCATCCATGTGCGATTCTGTACGCGGTATATTCGTGCATATTTTTATAGTTATTTATAATTATTATTATTATTATCATTATTATTATCTTTTTTCCAGCTCTCAAAACGAGTTTTCCCATAAGGCTCAAGGGAACGAATCACTTGACTCATAATAGGTCAGAGGTCCTGGTTCGAAACCCGGTCTGGCCACATACATTTGTTTCTCCTTTCGCTGATTTAAGAAGGGCAGTTGTCAGTTACTGGCGAAAGTATGCGCGCTTAGTACTGGTTAACCGCCTAGGAGGTCTATGCCTGCCCAGGAATAGTGTGGTTAGGTTAACTGACCGTCCCGACATGACCATAGTTGTTTACCGTGGACGTAAAGCATCAAATCAATCAATCAATCAATCAACCATCAGATGCGCCTCCTGGCACCAAGTCTGTCCGTGTTCTCTCGTATTCTAAGAAGAGACTTTGAGTTCTATATAATTTATTTATTTACATGTAGATGGCAAAAAAATCAAATGAAAAAAAGTGCATTTCACTTTTTACTATAAAAGTAACTTAGTGGAAAAAAATAAATGCTCTTTAATCTATGATCTCTCGTTGAATTGCTACAGTCGAATTTTTGTAGGGACCAAAACAGGCCAAAATTTTGTCTTGCATGAGATGGATGGTTAACTATTGATTTTATGTCCGTTTCAACAGTATTCAGGTCATATCAGCATGAATGGAGAGTGGAGAGACTGGTGATATTGATAAATTGTGTGTAGTGGAACCCAAAGAATTTCCTCTTCCTGAAATATTTCAGTCTACATTGTATTTCGAGCCGTCATCCAGAGAAGATATGCTAGGGGAGAACAAAATGTCCAAATAATCCCCACCCGCACCTACTGCATGCACAGTAGGCCCTTGCTCTGCTGCTTTCCATATTAGTCGGTCTCCTTGACACTGAAAACTACCCGGCACCATCGCCCGACCATAAGCACTTGGGTTTGTGCCGAATTTTGACGGATAACGACATAGGAAAGAATATCATCTCTGTTTTATTATAATTACTATTATTATTATTTTTTCTCAGAACATAAGAACTCCAAAGCAAACAAAACTAGTTTGATTAAAGCATTTATAAATAAATTGTCATGAATGACAAACAGCAGTTTTGCTCAGAATTAGTTTGCGCTTCGCATTTTTCCGCAAAATAAAGCGTACGTACATGTAACAAAATTTTGTTTTGCGGAAAATTCTAAACAAAAACTTACACCGAACTCAGAAACAATCGTGGCTTATCAAATATGATAGTACAGCAAAAATTGAAATCCACAGACTTTTCAAGCTCTAAAACCGTCAGTATAACATGTGATACCATCAGGCAGGACAAGGGGGGGGGGGGGTTGAGGTTAATTATAAAGATTAACATATACATACGAGCTCCCACAGGAAAGAAATAGCAACATCTAACCAACCTCAATAAAGAGTGGCAGCACAGAGCAAACGAAAAGCGCTACAAACCAAACTTATAAGTTGAATAACGTGGTTAACGTCATAAAATCATTAAGTACGTCGCGTGGGGTAGGGCCTTTTAATGACGTCACAATTGCGTAAATAACACGCGAGACTTTAGAAAAATCCATTTTCGATCGCAGGAAACATACAAATATGATATAGTAAAATTTTATCAATTTCTGAGGCAGGGCCGATTTTGACCTTTCGTGAACCTTGTCCTTTGTACATCTGCAAGAGCATGCACATATGCTGTCTTTTCCGTATTTCTCACTCTCTGCTGTGTGCTGTTCACTGTCTACTTTCTACTGCGTCCTGTCTACTGTTTACCTTCTTCTTCCTACAACCACATAAATTGTGTGCATGTGATGTGCATTAGTACGCAAATACATCCATAGCTTTTGCCCATGTTCTTGCATATGCACAAATTCGATATTGCAGTAGACCTAAAATAGACAGGATGCAGTGACAGTTAACAGGACACAGTAGACAGTAAGACAGTAAAAATGGCATAAAAAAGTATGGACTACCTGTGGTCTATGTTGACGAGCGTGTGTGCATGCAGGCATGTTTGAGTGCTTGATATTGGATAGCAAAGGGTTCGCCATTAAATTCTGACGAATATCTTGCATTGCATTTGAATTTCATGTACGGTATTGCCCAGTATGGTACCGGCTATTATGTGGTTTGCCATTTGGCGAATCCTGTGCATGGTAAACGTTACGATAGCAACCAAAATGTTAAAACTATCACCAATGTTACTTGAAAGGAGCACAATAAAACCATATTTTCTTCTTTTTAGCAAAGGTGTTAATATGAATTTTCCATGAAATTTAAATAAAAGACGTTTCTTCCTTCCTTATCAAAAATAAAAAATAAATATATATTAATCCAAATTTACGTTATCATAGCAACCAAAATGTCAACTTATTTACAAATTTTATATAAAAACAAGCATATTATATCTCTTCAGCAAATGTGTCTCTGATGGCCTAAGCATATAAAAATTAAGTATTTTTTTTTTATTCATACCTATAATAAAAAGTTATGCACTGTACTAAATTTTCGTAACCATGGCAACCCATATATCAAACTGTCTTTAATCTTATATAAACAGCATTTTCAAACACATTAATTCCTTTTAGAGAGGTTATCTGATTTGCAGTTCTAAAAACAATTGAAATAATACGCAGTTCGTTTAACCCATACAAACAATTTAAAGTTAAAGAATGTTCAAAATTTTCATTATCAAAGCAACTAAAACAGCAAACTGTCATCAAAGTTACACAAAAAGCACATTTTTTTCTGTTCATCAATGATATATAACTATATAAGCTAAACCTTAAAAGTTTAGATAACACACTTTACTTTTTCCCCCATACTAAAAATAAGAAGTTATGGAATGTTGTAAATTTACGTTACCATGGCAACCCAAATGGCAACATGTCACCAATCTTGCATAAAACAGCACATTTCAACATATCATTTCTCTTCAGCAAAGGTGTATGTGAAGATCCCATAAAGTTTAAATAACAAACATTTCTTTTACCCATATCAGACTGTCAGCTATCATACATAAAAACAGCATACTAAAAGCGTATCATTTCTCTTCAGCTGACAGTTTGACATTTGAATTGCTATGGTAACGTCAATATGTTACATAGTATTACTATTTGTTTTAGCATTAGTAGATCAGATATGGGTTATCTAGAATTTGAATCAATTGTTAGTATGCACTTTTGCTGAAGACAGCTAATTTGATATGAAAATGAAAGTTTTAGGTTAATTCACTGATGATTCGATGTTTCTGTTGCCATGGTAACAACAATTTGAAACATTCTAAAACTTTTTTATTTTCAGTATGTTAAAATCAATTGTGTTCTATTTAGGTTCTGTAGGAATTGCTCATATTTGCTCATATTTGCTGAAGAGAACTACCAGATATGGGATATCTAGAATTTGTATGATTTGTTAGTATGCACCTTAGCTGTAGGTAGATGTTTTGTCTTGAAAATGTTGTTATTAAGGTTAATTCACTGACTGTTCGATGTTTCTGTTGCCATGGTAACGTAAATTAGTAACATTGTAACACTTTTAATTTTCAATATGAGAAAAGAAAATGTGAGGTTTCTAGATTTTGTAGTAAAAGCTTATATACACCTTTGCTGAAGACAAATAATAAACATTTAGTTTGCTGTTTTTATGGGTGATTGTTGACAGTTTGACATCTGGGTTGCCATGGTAATGTCAATTTGTAATACAGTATTACTTTTTGTTTTTAGCATTGGTAAAACAAATATTGGATATCTTGAATTTCTATGAATTGTTTGTATCCACCTTTGCTGAAGGTAGATAATTTGTTTTTAAAATGAATTTTTAAGTAAATTCGCTGACTGTTCGATGTTTCTGTTGTCATGGTAACATAAATTAGGAATTTTGTAAAAAAATATTTTTCAATATATGAAAATCAAATTTGTGTTATTTAGATTCTGTGGGAATAACTCAAGTTTTTTGTTATCTAGAATTTGTATGAATTGTTAGAATGCACCTTTGCTGAAAGTAGATAACTTATTTTGAAAAATGGTGTTTTTAGGTTAATTCACTGATGGTTTGATGTTTCTGTTGCCAGGGTAACGTAAATTAGGAACATTGTAAACTTTTTATTTCCAATATGAGAAAAGCAAATATGAGTTATTTTGATTCTGTAGGAATACTGATATACACCTCTGCTAAAGAGAAATAATATACTACTAAAATGCTATTTTTATGTACGGTTGCTTACAGTTTGACATTTTGGTTGCCATGGTAACGTACATTTGGAACAAAGTATTCACTTCTTGTTTTAAGCATTGGTAGACCAGATATGAGTTATCTATAATTTGTATGGATTGTTAGTATGCACCTTTGCTGAAGGTAGATAATTTGCTTTGAAAATGATGTTTTAGATAAATTCACTGACGGTTCTGTGTTTCTATTACCATGGAAACGTCGATTTGGAACATTGTAAAACTTTTTATTTCTTATATTAGTAAAACAGATGTTGATTAGCTGGACCTTGTATGAATTGTTTCTGCACACCATCCACAAATTCGACATCATCAAATGCCAAAAAGCAAACGTTCAACCGAATGCCAAATCACATTTTATTAGAGTGCCTAAGATTGATACAATGGGATACAGACTTGTATAAGTCTAATGACTTCCTTCTGAATCCCATTTGTATAACATAGATGATACTGTAATTTTTGTTATTTCTGTTCTGTAATATATGTTTATACAAATAAACTATAGTTTAAACCAACCCAATGCCATGCTGTGCATTCAAATTCCATGTAAGGATTTTATCGAATGACGAATCTAAAGCTAGCCAATACCTTGCTGAGTAATAGCATGCATGTGATTTGAATACTGATGTGCATGAGGTTTATCGACTGGCAAACCCCATATTAGCCAATACTGAGCAAAATACCATGCAGGGGGATTCGTCGAATGGTGAACTCCATGTATCCAATACCATGCTGGACAATACTATGTATGAATTTCGAATACATAAATAATGAACCCCATGCTAGTCGACGTCATGCTGTGCAATTTCATGAATGGGATTTGAATACCATTCATGGTATCCATCGAATGGCATCGAATGGCAAATCCAATGCTACACAATACCATGGTGAGCAACATAATGCATAAGATTCAGATACCATGTATGAAATTTGTCGAATGGCGAACCTTAGGGTACATGTAACCGATACCAAGCTGGACAATACCATGCATGGGATTCGAATACCTGCCAAGGTATTCGTTGATAAATGGCAAATCTTATGCTAGTAAATTGATTCATGGAATTCGTATATTGATCTACGTTGAGCCTGACAACAGCAATAACAATAATCACAACAGCAATCATATATAGTTGGCTCTGTGTTATATTGGGGAACGATGGGTATTTAAAGCAATAATACATGTACTGCGCTTCGTTGTGTTTTTTCGAGAGTCTGATTTAGAAAATGACCTGAAACAACGACATCAATAATTACAACATTCTCAACAACAAATCAATAACAAGAACAACAATTTCAGCGACAAAAACAAGCAAAAGGCTTTTACCCCTATAGAATATATTTGAACGTTTCCAGGCATAACTCTTCTTCAAGACATACATGGATTTCAGTGCCCTCTCGTGCCTGTTAACAGAAACACTCAATTTTGAAGGCGCAAGTCATTAAATGAAAAATAAAGCAGCATAGCTTTATCTAGAAACAGTTTGTTATACAGCTTCTTCGTCATCGATTGCCATGCCCTGCGTTAGTCGATTGCAACCGATTTTAGAAAACAGCGTTTTCGATTGCCAGAAATTTTTACCCTTGCATTTTCACCCCCTCCAAGTGCAGTGAAAATTAAACGTAGAACCTAGAACTTTTACAGGTGTTTAGGAAAGACATTCAAGTTTATCAGAAGACTGTGTTTTATTTAATTTGACCTTGAATAATTTGAAATATAAGCCAGAAAGCTGAATTTGCCAGTCTAAAATTTCATGGTCAAAATGTAAGTAGGCAGTGCGACATTTAGTAAAGACTATGTGAAGAAAATTCTTCTTCAGGGAAATTTTCAGACATGCTGCTTCCGACCAGCAATAAATGTTTTACCCAAAACCGTTCGATTAAATGAAATAAAACATGTTAAACTGAGGTACCCTAAGTCGTCGCGTAAATATTTGATCCGCGTTCTGGATTGCCGCTAGTGTTCAGGATTGCCGCCTACCCGGTGTGAGTTGGTGAATACACATTCAAAACAAACAAGGCAGAATTGTTAAACTGAACAGTTTTTTTAGTGTGGCATTGCTTAGCAATCAGTTCTTGATCGTTTGACTTCAAAATCTATAATAAATCAGCTTTTTAAGCATGCTGCTAAATATTTTCTTAATACATGTCTTCACTACCTAGGACTTTTAATTGCGTTACTCCTTAAATAGTATTCAGTGTTCAAGCCCGTTCTTAAAGAGTATTCAGTATTCAAGCTCAAAATTAAGCGGTATTCAGTACTCAAGGGGGGAAGGGGGTGACACCCCCATGAATGAAGGAAGATAGTGTTCTACTTTTAGAATGATTACAGCGGTGTGTGAAAAATTTGCATACCGAGAGCGTATTTTAGCTTTCTTTTTATTATTTTTTCCTGTTAAATCAGTGAGGTGCAGAGTGAACAAATGATTATAAGAAATAAAAAAAGTTTAAATACACTTGCAGTTTATTCCGTTTGATAAATTTTACGGAATAAATCGCATTGTTTGTTGTTGTTGTTGATTCGAAAGTTCCGCCGTTGACTTTTCGGCGCACCTTGTGCTATCCTTGAATGGCTATGCTACCCGATCGATTTTTTGCCCGCCACTATGAATAATCAAAACAACAGTGAAGCAGTTTATTCCGTTTGATATAAGGGGAAAAAATTGCACATTTTGTTTTTGGCCAAGGCATATTTGTGTTTTCTTTCATTATGTGGATGCATCTGTATATTAGGATGTATCATCCCCACATTTTCTTACCTACAGGAATGAAATGAATCCTTATTTTTTGGTCAAGGCATATTGTTGTTTTCCTTGAAAATATGGATTCGTCTCTTTATAGGGAGTTTCCACATTGTCTCTCTATAGATCCAGGAGTGTATCCACATTTTTTAGCCAGGGCATTGTTTTCTTCAAAATGTGGATACATCTCTATACAAGAATTTATCCACATTTTCGTCCCTATATAGGGATGTATCCACATTTTTGTTAGCCAAGGCATTTTATTGTTTTTCTATAAGGTGTGGATTCATCTCTATATAAGGATGTATCCACATTTAGAAGGAACACAATAAAATGTCCTGGATCCAAAAATGTGAGTACATTCATGTGCAGAAACATAATGCCCTATCTACTTATTTATACGGAATAGACCGAATCTATCAGAATGGCACTGCTTCTCTCAAGACGGAGAACGTTTGCCACGAGGTTGACAACTTAAATTTCAGAATGTTTACAGCGCAGTTTTAACCATAGACTGGTTGTTTTACTACCTTGATCTAAGTGAAAGGACGCTTGCAGCTTTCCTACAAACTCGAGACTATATTCTATTTTATGATTGACAAATCCACATTTTTAAGGATTGTAGTTAGTGAACAGATGTTTTACCATTACTGGCAAGTGTTAGGTGTAAGATTACGAACATGTCATGGATAATATTCCTGCCAAGTTCTGCAAATAGTGGAAAATACATTGGTACCCTCAGTGAAAGAAATTAAAAATGGCGATCGTCAAGCAAAAAAAATTCGGACACTGCCTTGGTTGGTTAAACCCTGACAAGTTCTGTATCAGCCTGGGCTTTAAATCTTAGGTATGGAAATAAAGAAGAGATACTGAACTTTCTGTTGGGAACAGATTTTCTGTGGTTCTCCTTCTTATAAGGGAGGAATCCACATAAGTCCACTGTATTAAAGTTTTACCGAAAGTTTATGTATTTGGTCACATGACCAGGATGACCGCCATGCCCACATATGGTAAAACCCCCAAAAAATCTTCTATTCCAGAACCACGCGGCCGATTGCCTTGAAACATGGTATGTAGCATTTGGGACTCTAGATTTTCAAAGTTTGTATAAATGATGACCTTGGGGTGACACTGAACTATTAAATGGAAAGATTAAATTCGGTCCCTTAGGCGTTTGATGGGGTAAGGCTGAAAAGTGCATTTTTATACGCCCGTTTTGAAAAAACGGACGTTTTATGTCATGGCGCTGTCCGTCCGTCCGTCTGTCCGTCCGTCCGTCCGTAAACATTCTTGTGCGCGCCATAACTCAGTAACCGTTTGGGATATCTTCATGAAATTTTGTAGGCGTATGTATTAGGTAGGGGGAACGTGTCGCATACAAGAATGGTTGCTCCCCCTTCCTTGATTTCAAAGTTATGCCCCTTTGATTGTTTTTTACCCTACAGGTCTTGTGCGCGCCAGAACTAGATAACTGTTTGGGATATCTTCATGAAACTTCATAGCAATGTGTATGAAGTCCCAACGATGTGTCACGTACAACAATGGTTGCTCTCCCTTTCGTCGTTTCTGAGTTACATCCCTTTTATTAGTTCTTTTGGACTATTTTTGTGTATACTTATGTTGTGCGTACATTAACTCGGGAACTGTTTGGAATATCATGATGAAACTTTATAGCAATGTGCATGATCACAAGATAATATGTCGCATATGAGAATGGTTGCTCCCCCTTTCTGAATTTGGAGTAAACTCCCTTTCCTCGGTCCGTAAACATTCTTGTATATGCCATAACTCAGTAACCATTTGGAATATCTTCATGAACTTTTGTAGGCATATGTAGTAGGTAGGGGGAATGTATGGCATACAAGAATGGTTGCTCCCCCTTCCTTACTTTCCAAGTTATGCCCCTTTGATTGTTTTTTTCCCCTGCAGGTCTTGTGCGCGCCATAACTAGATAACTGTTTGGGATATCTTCATGAAACTTCATAGAAATGTGTATGAAGTCCCAACGATGTGTCGGATACAACAATGGTTGCTCTCCCTTTCTTCGTTTCTGAGTTACACCCATTTTATTTGTTCTTTTTGGCTATTTTTTCTTTTGCTATTGTGCCATGTGATATAGAAATGCAGTCGACTTCAATCCCTACGAATTCAAGGGGAAAAGGACATTCGGTGACCTTGGTCAAAGGTCACACGTCCATCGACTCTCAACATTTTAAAAGGACTTCTCCCCTGAGCCATATGGGCCAATTTCAATTAAATTTCATATGCAGCCTTCAGGCAAAGTGGGAAAGGAAGTATATGTATTTGGTCGAAGTCACATGACCAAGATTTTCACCATTCCCATAATTAGGAAAAACATAAAAAAACTCGTCTTCCCCAGAACCACTGAGCCGATTGCTTGAAACTTCATATGTAGCATTTGAGGCTGTATTAATACAAGTGTATATAAATGATAATCTTGGGTTTACCTTGACCTATTTTAGAGCAAGATCAAATTTGGTCCCTTAGTCTTTTGAATGGGAAAAGCTGAAAATTAGAGTGCATTTTTTTGTTGCTATTGTACTCTGTGATATGAAAATGCAGTCAACTTCAACCCCTATGAATTCTAGAGGTCAAGGTCATTAAGTGACCTTGGCCAAAGGCCACTTGGGTTAACTCTTTTGAGGTCATATCTGACTCCTATCTCTCTGAAACTATTAGCATGGTTGCGTTGCTAACCACCATTTTGGCACTATTACCTAATGTCTACAAAAGATCGGTAAGTTTATATCGAAATGTCCAAAATGAAAGTCTCGCATGGCTCAGGGGAGAGATCAGGACCTAATGCTCTTGTAGGAAAGCCTTGCATAGTATTTGTATGACACTCCGTGACGTTGACTAACCTTGACAGCTGCATGACAAGCCCAAAAGACACACAACATTGAAAAACGCATTAACGTTGTTTCAACGTTTTTAACGGGAGCCAGAATGAGGGAAACTTTGATAAAAACTTAAGAAATTCTTAATAAAGCACTACCGATGATACAATTTAATTCTATTAATTGTCAGAGCAGTTTCAACAGTCCTAGCCATTATCAGTTTCAACACTGATGAGTTGACTCTTTGGTCCAGTCTGTTTGGCAAATCCATCAGCTGAAAATAAGAAAGAAGAGTAATACATGTATATATCTAAAAAGACCATCAATTGAGCTGCGACACGACAAAACCAACAAAGTGGCATGTGCACCCATGGAAAACTCAGATCAACCTGGGCATCCACCCAGTCTGAACAGAGTCTTTGTTGTGTACTTAAAGGGTCACTATAATGGTCTAAGCTACCTCCATGCGGACAGCAAAGACTCTGATCAGACTGTGCGGATGCCCAGGCTGATCGGATTCTTCGCTGTGCGCACGTGCCTGTCTGTTGTGTCACGGCTCATATGCATACCCATATGCGATGGAGAAACTACTCCATATTAGAGTGCATTTTAATATGTGAACACAACCAAGCCTAATGAACGCGCAGTTCCATTCCCACCTGGAGTATTGAAAATTCAAGTTTCTACAAATGGATAGCCGAATCATAATAATGCTTTTTGATACCATTGTATGTAAAACTATTAGAGCCGCGACTCAACAAAACAAACAAAGTGGCATGAGTGTCCTGTGAAGACTCAGATCAGCTTGGCCGTCCACCCAGTCTGATCAGAGTCTTCGTTGTGCGCATGGAGCTAGCTTAGACCCTTAGCTATCCATTAAGCGCCCAGCGAAGGCTCTGATCGGACTGGGCGGATGCCCAGGCTGATCTGAGTCTTCGCTGAGCGCACATACCACTTTGTTGGTTTTGTCGTGTCGCGGCTCATTAGTATAAGATTTCGACTAGTAGAGTTCCCTCAAGACTGAAAGTGGCAAGACCGAAATTTTGGTTTGACCACTTTCCGAGGCTTTGTGAGAATTCCACCAGTTCCTTTTCTTCAAAGCAATCATCGCACATAAACATTCTTTACATAAATACAAGTTGAATAGCATTCTTTTTTTGCTGACTGTTGCTGAATCTAGAAATTTTAATTTCCAGGCTAAAGCCATACTCCGAACAATTACATTATCCTTACTTTAAGCAAAGTACAGCTGTGGAGCCCGATAGCTTAGTTGGGTATATGCCGCCTGCCTAAGACAGCGGTCTAGATTCGAATCTCGCTGAAATCGAGATTCTTCTCATCGTAAACAGGATTCCACTGGACACAACTTTTACTTATCACCCGTCCATCGGCTTGATATGACAAATACTGTTGAAAGGGTCATAAACCAAAAGCCATTCATCCAGCTATCAATACAGCTGTGAAATGTAACCACGAGCCATGTCATTGTACGAAGAGTGCATTTTCTATGTAGTTTTCATACACTGCATGATAAATGTCAATCCAAACATCGGACTGGCATTGAGCGTATGATATTTAAAGATTGTTTCTGAAACGTTGGACTGGCATGAATCGTATCATACATGAGTGGTGTCAATGTTTATAGTGTCTGTTGCATTTGAATGTATAGGGTAATTTGTACCTTCTTTATTTATCTAGTTCCCAAAAAGAATCATCATCATCATCATCGCTATCAACATCTTCCCACACGGGCTCCACGTACCGCAAACAGTTAGGCGATGTGGTGGGGTCCGGGCACATCTCAAAGAGCATACCACGGCCTGTAAATTTAGAAACCAGTACTGTAATGCAGAGCTCCAGTTTAGAGGAGTATTTTAAGATTATTTTGATATATGTTTCCTTATTTCTAAATGAAAATATATGTTGTGACCCCTAATCAGAACCGTCTCGCGAGACGGTTCTGATGCGGGGTCACAAAATATGTTTTTTTTATGGAGAAATATGGAAAATTACCCCTAATTTAATTCTGTGACACCTTCTTATCTGGAGCTGATTCGACATGTTGATGAGACCAGTAATGGCAAGACACCCTGCAATCTGGTCAGTATCATATGGAATAACAGTGAAGTCTTAAGGACAAATATTCTTGTTTATTGGATGTCATAATCATACCATGCAACATTCAGTGACACTGCTATTTCATCAAAGGAAATACCCCGCCTCACATAGGTAATGACATAACAGTCATAAATCAATAAAGACTGAGGTCTGTATAGTAGAGAATATTTGTCTTTAAGGTGAACGAGTACACTTTCAGGGGCAGTAACTGTCATTATTATTGTGTCTGCTTTCCAAACAAAGGGGGGGGGGGAGGTGTCAAGTCTAAAAAGAAAAAAGAAAAGAAATTGCTTCCATAGGAGCAAATCCTTTCATTTTAGAGTAGACCCCTTTTTGGAAAGGTTTCGTTTCCCAGCGCCAGGGAGGCAAACAGAGCCACAACGAAAGTTGTTCTCATTTCTAAAAATTGTAGAAAGACATGATATGAGGGTCATCCAATAAGTCTTGCAAACGCCGTCATTACTGCTTAATTGATTGAGGTAGGGTTATCAAATTATACCATTAACAGCTTACGTATATAATACACATATGTGCTAAAAATCATACATGTGCTATTCCTTTCTCAGATATGGGAGGGTTTTGAACGCAAAGGTGTAAGCGATACCGGCGGTGATGTTGCACAAACATGACGTTTTTTACAAGAGGTTAGGGGAAGAAAATTCCTGCATACACGTTTATTATTCTTTCAAATTACAAGAATTCATGTTCTTAAGTAATCGCCTTATATTTGATAATTCAAATAAGAGTTAATTGTCACTTCACATCACCAGAAAATGTGGTTGCTAGGCAACAAGAGAATATTACAGAATTTTAGCAAAATTTTAGTTTTTGACGTTTACCTCTGATTTCTTAAGGCTGCAAACGATATTGAACAAGGCTCGAAGCTTATATTTTCTCTTATATTTACACTTCAGCATCTCGGGACTATTCTTTGATAACAAATTAATGGCAGTTTAGGAAACACTTCATCTGCTGTGAAAGCCTCTTCTTCATATACTCATTTTATATGATATTTTAGCTGCCCAAAAAAGATGGTGATCTTCCTTTGAACAATAATTGTATCTTGACTGATGGCAATATCTTAACCTTTGTACCGTGTACATACTTCAATATTATTTTCCGTATCTCCCAGCAATTTTCAGATATTTACAAGTATTCTGAACTAAGCTAGGGGATCTTAAACAGACAACTAGAAGCCACCGCCGCCCCCATAATGTTAGTACTCTTCAGTTGCCTAGCAATACCATTTGCAAGATCATGACGTTTCTGGAAATTGTTGACTGGAAAGGAGGAAAGATGCAATGTAGGAATGTGGATTGCTTGATTCGTTTTTAATTATCATTTGCCTAAAACTCGGCCGTGTGCGGGACTTATTGGATGACCCTCGTAGCAAATTGAAAAGTACTTCCCAAAACCGACAGCGGCCTCTTGTAAAAATGGTTGGAAAACGGGTGTAGTAGCAATGATGGCCATGCGACCTGGCCCCGAGGTCATAAAACTTTTTTCGTGCTCAACTTAGCTGAGCATGAAATTTTCTCTGCCGATAAATATGAAAATGCCAACTAGTGTTGGCATTTTCATATTCATAAGCAGAGAAAATTTCATTCTCAGCTAAACTGAGCATGAAAACAACTGTACTTATCAGTAATTTGCTATTTATTAGCAGGTAAAATTTCATGCTCAGTTGAGTTGAGCATGAAAAAAGTTTTATAACCTCGGGGCCAGGACCGTTTAATCAAACTTGTTCCCTCGTCTCAGGGAAGCTCCATATTATTTTTTGTTCTAGTCGGCCCAGTAGATTTGTAAAAGAGGATGTTTGATGCAGGGCAGCCGTGAAGGTCATGTGAAAAATACTGTTCGAACAAACTTTTCGTTCCCTCGACGCCTGAGGATCCATATAAAATGTGTTTGCAGTCGGTCCAGTGGCCTTTGAGGAATTGAATAAACGATATTATAGGTCGTTTAAACAAAATGAATTAAAATTTTGTTTTAAATTCCTTTCCTTAATTGGCTTTTCTGGTTTTCGTTTTAATTGCCTTTCTGATTTCTCTGCTATGATAAGTCATCTATAACAGGAGGGCAACAAAATGAATATAAAATATTGTCTGTGACTAAAATGTCGAAAACAATCCCAATACTAAGTTTTCTTGAATTTTATGCGAAAACTAGAGTTGTTTGTAGAACAATCTTTGAATAAAATTTTGTTTAAACCAACAAACTTTCTCCCAAATCACCGTGGCTTTAAGGTAAACGGATACACTTGCAAGGGAAATAACTCTGCCGTTTGTATTTCCGTCGCCCTTGTAAAATTGTACTTAACTCTTAAATGGAACAATTTGCTCCGTAGGACCATTTTTTCCATTCAAGTGTGGACTCTATCTTGGAGATGCTACGTCATCCAAGTAAGTAAACAGGAAGTCAACAGAAGTTATTTGCCCTTGTAAAAGGGCAGGAAAAATAAAACAAGGGAAAAGGTATCTATTTACCTTAAATGCGCCATAGAAACTGCCCAGCGGGCACATGACGTCGAAATGACGTCAATATGACGTCATTTCGACGTCATGTGCCTGCTGGGTGCCATACAAAAATCCAACTTGTGAATTTTCAAAGTTTGCGTGGACCATTTTATGCTTAAAGCTTTTTGTAAACACCATTGCCTGAGGTGAGGTTTATGTGCCCATCTTACCGACTGAGTATTTGAGGTCAAGGTCACAAACGTTCTTCAGCTCGTCCAGTCTTTCAACATCTAGAGCCACATCTACTTGTACGTAGTAGTCGTATTCCGGGAAGTGGTGGAGGAATAAGATGTAATTTTTGTTCAAGGCCAGATCATAGGAAAAACACATACCAGGAACATAACCTGAAATAAATAAATAAATTGATTTGTTGCTTAACGTCCACGGTAAACACTATTCCTGGACACGGTCAATTAACCTAACCACACTATTCCTATTCCCAAGCGGTTGACCAGTTCTAAGTGCACATACTTTCGCCAGTAAGGGCGCGTTTACACGACCAAAGTTTCTATGACAAAGTAGGTTTGTCATAGAAAAAATTGCTTGTGTAAATGTCAAAATATGACAATGTTTCTTTGACAAATATATATGGTAAAGTTACTTCGATAAATTAAATTTGTCCGTGTAAACGGAGAACTTTGCTAAAGATTATGTAACAAAGAACATTGCTACAAGCGTGGAAATGTGACAAAGATTTTGTTTCATCGCTGCAGGTAACTTTGACGAATAATATTTGGTCGTGTGAACACTGCAGCAAATATTTCTGCCAAAGTTTATGTGACAAAGATTCTATGGCACATTTTCTTTAACAAATAATTTGCTCCGTGTAAACGCAAAAAGTTTGTCATACTTTCTTTGTTAAAGTTTCTGTGACATAGAAACTTTGCTCGTGTAAACGCGCCCTAACTGACAACTGCCCTTCTTGAATCAACGGAAGGAGAAACGAAAGTATGTGGCCAGACCAGGTATCGAACCCAGGACCTCTGACTTATGAGTCAGGTGCCCTACCGATTGCGCTACGCGGCCCGGCAAATAATTAAAAAAGAATAATACATGTATTAATAAAATGATTAAAGTTTTGACAAGTAATTTCTCCACTCCAGTCTAGATACATCGCCAGCAGAGCTAGATATAGCGGTATTATCTGATGATTTTGGAATAGATGAGCCGCGACACGAGAAAACCAACAAAGTGGCATGTGCGCCCCAGCAAAGACTCAGATCAGCTTGTGCCTCTGCCCAGACTGATCTGAGTGAGTGAGTGAACTCGGGTTTAACGTCCCACCAACAACGAGGTCATATGGAGACGGGACCTCGGTTTAAAGTCTCATCCGAAAGACCGGAGAAGCGGGGAATCGATCCTGCGACCCCTGGATTGGTAGTCTGGAGTGTTATCCACTACACTACAGCCGCTCCTCCCAGTCTGATCTGAGTCTTCGTTGTATGCCTAAAGGGTAGCTGACTTTCTAAGCTTCCTCCTTGCGGACAGTGAAGGCTCTGATTATACTGGGCGGATTCCCAGGCTGACCTAAGTGTAAAATAACAGCTGAGGGTCTAAGCTACCCCCATGCGGACAGCGAAGACTCTGATTAAACTGGGCGGATGCCAAGACTGATCCGAGTCTGCGCTGGGCGCACATGCCACTTTGTTGGTTTTGTCGTGTTGCGACTCATTAATGATAAAGTACTGTCACCTACCAGCTTCACCAATTTGGATGGTTCTATCTAGTTCCCCGCCCTTGTAGCTGCACCAGATCATAACACTTGCACCATATGTACTATTTTCAAAAGTGCCAAAGAAAGACGGGTCTTCTGTTATCTCCGTAACCGTCCCAACCGCCACTATGTCCGAATAATATACCTGTCCTTCAATGCCAGGATCAATGAAACCTCCTGCGGGGATCGAACAACCTGATGCAAGCCCGAACAGTAATCCAAGAACAGTGAAAATAAAGATTTGATCCATATTTTTCTGTTGACGATTATTTGATTACTAACTCCGGTTGCGAATTTTAGTCATACCAAGGCTTTTATATATACTAACTAGCCTAGTCACAGAACAGTACAGTTAACATTTCACTTAATCGGTGACCGTTAGGCTTCGTAAGAAAACCTGTTTATAGGCAAATGTGAGCTGTTAATGCTTAGAGGAGTCTTCCCGTGAGCAGGCCGGCCAGAACATTTGCAGTTCATCAACTTGATCAAGCCAACAATTTTGAAAAATAAATTGTCGATACCTATCGACACTGCGTGTGTGCCAATGCTGTTCTGGGTTTGCTCGGTTCATTTATGCCCAAAGAAAGGTTTTGCATCATCCAGATCATATGTAGTAGTTCACATACACATAAAAAGCATTCCACGAGAATTACCAGTTCTAACTATCCCGGATATTACAAAATGATAGTTATTATCCTAAATATAAATATATATTTGAATAAGTCGCCGGTGATCTATCTGAAGTTGAAAAAGAATGACCCGGATCAGTCTGTAATCTGAATCTGATCTGTGCATACACTGTTTTTGAGGCACTTTTGTTTCAATACTGATTAGAGTAAATATGTACACTTTCAAGGGAACCAACTCTTCCATTTTTACGTTTGCTTCCCTTCTCAATAGGGGTCTACTCTTAAAGGAAATAATTTGCTCCAACAGGAGCAAATTATTTCCTTTAACAGTAGACCCCATTTTGAAAAGGCCACGTGGTCCAGGGAAGCGAACAAGAAGTCACAGAAGTTGTTCCCCTTTGTCAAAATGAAAGAAAACGTGGAGGTGTATCTATACACCTTAAAGGTTATCACCATTCTCTAACTGTACAAACTCTTGCGCAGAAAAGACGTACAGTTAACGTTCTACCGCTTTTATATAATAGTTGTATTAAAGAGTCCAGAACAAGATGGGTCAAAAGCCTTGCTCAGTCATAGCCGAAGCGTCGATGGGGCTAGGCCAGAACTTTGATCGGCATACTGTGTATTGGTACCTTTATCTACAAAGAACCTCAAATTGGCATCAACATGTGCAATTAAATTGATAAACAAATGTCAATAGCACATGTCGCCAGCGCAGAAACTGGCATATTTCATACGTCGCAGTTATTCATTTTTGGCATCGCTACATATGTACTTACCGTCATTAATCAAAGTGTTTGGACAACAGTTCCTGAACGACTGGCATACAACGTTGAATATAGGGATCAAACATGGTTTTTCATGCATTAACGTTTGCCAGGTCCCGAGGGAGATGTTGGAAACCGAGGCCGAAGGCCGAGGTTTTCAACATTTCCCGAGGGACCTGGCAAATGTTAATGCATTGAAAACAAATGTTTGATCGCTGTTATTGCATAATTCAACGAATTATTCGTTAAAATTTGAGAAAAAAACTTGGCACTCTATTTTGTCACCGTTTAACAGCCAACGCGCTGGTGCATCTGTTTACTAATATTCGTCTTCCGGGCCCAAGAGCATTCATTCTATTCAAAATGGCTGCCATCATCCTATTCAACCTCATTTCGAAAAAGTATCCAAGATGGTCGTTGTAATTGATGCAAAATAGATGGTAAATTAATCAACAAAAAGCAGATACCTTGAGCAATAATTTCCATGCAGAACAAGCCTGGTCCATTCATATACCTATAGCCCGGTGTTCGCAAGTATCGCGGTGATAAAAGAAAAATAAAAAATAAACGAACTAGCAATACTTATAATTTAAAGTCTCTCACCGGGAGCAAAGGATATTTATTCATCTACAAGCGCATATAAAAATTATCGTCTGCAAATCCATGTGCGTGGAGTAAACCGGTAGCAACCATCACCCATATTGAAGAGAACCTGTCAAGGGAGATTATCTTAACATCGCGATAAATAGTTGGGGCTCCATACGGGGAGAATAAATCTAGCTTAATAAATCGTCATTGTTCCCAGACCATCTCACTTATTAGTAGTTTGATTCTAATAAAACCGGAAAAAAATCAAAGGAGTTTGAACATAAAATATAAACTCATAAACACTAACCATACTTATTTACAGGTCACAGGACTTTTCTCTCACTGTTTTGACAGTCATAGTTTATTTGTTTATTTTTCAATCTTTTATCTTGTTTCTGTTTTGTAATTGTATTTATAATTTTAAGGGTATAAAGTTATTCAAAGATCTGCATAAGGAAATCTTTGCTATTATCACTGATTAATTTGCACACAGTCTCCAAACATAAGTTCATTAATTGCCAATTATACAATTTGCCCCTACGGAGCCTTAATTTTCGGGTAAACTTTGACAGCGGTGCGCGCGCATCCTAGCGTCATCACGTGACCGCAACAAACTGCCATTTTGAAAGGGATCAGCAGACGATCATTTAGCGAAATCTTGAAAACTTTCAATAATTCTTTAGATTCCTAGCAATAGATTTACGAGCATAGGGGTATGAGAATTATCCGATAAGGTAGCATTCTATCAGAAAAATAAATTTTTAGTTAATTTACTTGTAAAGTATTCATTATCTGTTTATATTTGTTTTGAAAACAAACCTTGACTTCCGGGTTGCGAATCTTTCGATTGGAACGGATGCTAGATGGTGCTACGAGATGACGTCAGTGGAAATTCCGATTACCGCGATACTCACGAACCCGCGATATTTACGGAAACGACTATACCATCCTGCAGTTCTTGATTACTGAAAGCTTAGGATGCATGTTTTCTTTAACACTTATTTACTCTCCATTTGGCATCGTAAGAATGAAGACAACATAGCTTTGAAATCCGTGTCGGTACTTTATGACGTAATAAGAGTACAAAGCATGATGACGTCATAAGAAAACATAGGTAGCACGCGACCAATTAATTGTAAATTAACCGAAAAGGGAGAGGCAAGAGTGCATGGCGGTTTTTAGTGGCCCGGCACAAGCATAACGATGTCTGCTTTAGCCTTATACTAGCTTTGCAACGCAGTAATGAAATGTATAGAAGTATAAAACTACCTTTTTGTAGAATAAAATGTTCTCCGTTCAAAAACCGGTCATTTAGTATAAATTGCTTAAGGTTGCTTATTGTAGCTGTCTTAACTTCTTGGTTAATATTTCTTCTCCTGTTAAGTGGGGATGTAGAAGTGAATCCTGGTCCGGGCTCGGTCGAAGGCAGTGCTGATTCCAGTTCAGATAGCTCAGTTAGTTCATTTGAAATGCTTTCCAATCATCTAAGTATCTTTCACCTAAATATTCAAAGTATTTTGCCTAAATTAGACCTAATAAAGTGTGAAGCTGATGCATACGACGTACTTGTTTTCTCTGAAAGCTGGCTTAAACCGGAAGTTCGTGACGAAAGCATAAGTATTGATAATTTCTTGCCACCTTTCAGAGCAGACAGATGCGATCGTTTAGGTGGAGGCGTAATAATCTATGTTCGGGACTCTTTTCTGTGTAGACGTCGCTCTGACCTTGAAATACAAGGTCTTGAGGCCGTGTGGGTTGAAATTCGGGTGAAATCGAAAAAAGTTCTTATAGGTGGTTTCTACAGGCCACCAAATAGCAATACGCGTTATTTCGAGCTTATAAATGAAAGTATTGACCGGGCTTATAACAGTAATATACTTGATATCATTATGTTAGGAGATTTTAATTGTAATATGTCTGCAAATAATAGTAACAAAATGACA
The DNA here is from genome assembly GCA_963989385.1 of Ctena decussata. Taxonomy (NCBI): domain Eukaryota; kingdom Metazoa; phylum Mollusca; class Bivalvia; order Lucinida; family Lucinidae; genus Ctena; species Ctena decussata. The sequence continues at coordinate 67,320,304 of OZ022507.1, forward strand.
GAAGTTTTACAGGACTTTAACCTTAAGCAATTGATAACTGAATCTACTCACTTCACGGAAAACTCATCCTCCCTCATAGACTTGATTCTGGTACGTAACATATCTAATATTTTGTCAAGTGGAGTGATTGATTCTTTTATACCAGATCAAACTAGATACCACCTCCCCATCATTGTACTGTTAAAATTTTTACGTCCTCCAACCAAAACATTTCAACGGCTCATATGGAATTATAAAATTGCCGATTTTGACAGATACAGAACACTCCTTTGTGAAAATAACCTTGTAGAAAAGATAGAGTCAACAAATGATATTGATGAGAATGTCCAACAAATAACAGAAACCATGTTATTAGCAGCTAAACAAACTATACCAAATAAAAATGTTACAATTAGACCTACTGTTCACCCCTGGATAACATCTAATATAAGAAACTTAATTCGAAAACGTAAACGAAACTTTAGAAAATATAAGCAAACTTCTGAAATCTCATATTGGGAGAAACATAAATATATCCGCAATAAAGTTGTATCAGCTATCAGAAAATCTAAAAAAGACTACTTTGATAAGCTCGATGTTTTACTGTCAACTGAAACGTCAAATATGAAACTTTTCTGGAAGACATCAAAGCAATTACTTAACCTATCAAAATCTTCTAGTAATATACCTACTTTAGTACTGAACAACGAATACGCCGAGGATGATAGCCAAAAGGCGAACATGTTAAATAATTACTTTGCTTCACAGGCGCTCGTGACTGACGACAACAGACCCTTACCGCAGCTTTTACCTGCCCAGCGCATTCTAAACTCCATTGAAATATTAAGTCAAGATGTCAATGATGTCCTTCGTAACCTTAACATTAACAAGTCATGTGGTCCGGATTTAGTAAGTCCTCGCCTCCTAAAAGAAGCCTCTATTGTCTTAGCTAGACCTTTATCAATTATATTTAATCGTTCTTTAGACCAAGGTTACTTTCCAGATCAGTGGAAGCTTGGCAATGTGTGTCCACTTCATAAAAAGGACGACAAATCTGTACCCTCTAATTACAGGCCGATCACCCTATTAAGCATATTAGGGAAAACCATGGAACGCTGTGTCCACAAATATTTATATAATTTTGTTATCACCAATCAAATTCTTACACCATTCCAGTCAGGCTTTGTACGGGGTGATTCAACAACATATCAATTGATTCATACATACCACACATTCTGCGAATCTGTAGACAAGGGCAAAGAAGTAAGGACAGTATTCTGTGACATCAGCAAGGCCTTCGACAGAGTCTGGCACAGGGGTCTACTTCATAAGTTGTCATGCATTGGTTGCTCTGATAAAATTTTAAGGTGGTTCTCGAGTTATCTCTCGGGTCGTAAACAACGCGTCGTTTTCAATGGGCAGGCCTCTGACTGGACCTCCGTTCAGGCAGGAGTTCCCCAGGGGTCAATTCTTGGACCCCTCCTGTTTCTCCTATATATAAATGATATTGTAAGCGACATTGGATGCCCCATTCGACTATTCGCAGATGACACCAGCTTGTACATCATAGTAGATACTCCGCCTATAGCCGCAAATTTCTTAAACTCTGACCTACGTACAATTAGTAACTGGGCTGAAAATTGGCTGGTTTCATTTAATGCAAGCAAAACAGTTTCTATGACAATCTCAAGGAAAGTAAATCCGCCTCAACATCCACCTTTATTCATGAATAACGTGCAACTGACAGAAACAGACACTCACAAACATTTAGGTATTATATTCTCCAAATCTTGTACATGGTCCCAGCATATCGAAAATATAACTAATAAAGCATGGACAAGATTGAATCTCATGAGAAGCTTAAAGTTTAGAATAAGCCGCACGGCCCTAGAACGCATGTACGTATCTTTTATTCGACCTGTTCTTGAATACTCTGACTCAGTTTGGGACAATTGCTCAACAGAAACAAAGAAACAACTAGATGCAGTGCACGTAGAAGCGGCTAGAATTATTACAGGAGCAACTAAACTGTGCAGTATAAATAAACTTTTCTCAGACATTGGTTGGGATTCGCTCCAAAGTCGCCGGAATAAGCATAAACTCGTTATCTTTTATAAGATTTTGAATGGTTTAACTCCTAACTATCTTTCTGACTGTCTACCTCCCTTGGTGCAAGAAACTACAACATACAATCTGAGAAACTCAAATGATATCCAAACTCTTCATGCTCATACGAACTTATTCTACAACTCTTTCTTTCCCTCAACTATTCGAGCTTGGAACACTCTCCCTGAGGATACTAAACTAGCCACTTCTGTCGCATCCTTCAAATATCGTTTAAATCGAGATTTAAAAAAACCTCCAAGATACTATAATGCTGGTACGCGGATTGGCCAAATACTCCAAGCAAGAATGAGAATGGAATGTAGCTCACTTAACTCTCATCTTTATAGGAAAAATATAGTTCCAGATCCTTCCTGTCAATGTGGAGGTTTCGAAAGTCCACATCATTTCTTTTTCTGCTGTCCTAAGTATACAGCCGCTAGAAACAGATACTTACCAAGCGATATTCATAGATATAATTCTCACGATTTTTTGTTTGGAAAGGATAGTATGACAAACCATGAAAATGAAACCCTTTTTTTAAAGGTACAAGATTATATCATTAAGTCAGGAAGATTTATTCCATAGCTTACGTCTCTTTTGCTCCAGCTCAGTATATTGAACATTCATTTACTAGTCTAGTTCTAAATTCATGGTGTCACTAAATCTTCTGCCGTGGGAGTGCAACTTAAGTAATAATCGGTCAAATGCTTTATTCTTTGCCTCTTCATTCTTTTCTATAATCAGCTATATCAACTTGTTTATAGTTACTTAACTGTATTACATCTTTTATTACATGAAAATGTTTTGCACAGCTTTTTTCTTTTTTTTTTTATGCCTATGGTTTGTACAATAGCAAACAGTTAAGTGTTAACAGACATTAAATCTCTGTGTCTGTCTGTCTGCCTGTCTTTCTCTCTCTCTCTCTCTCTCTCTCTCTCTCTCTCTCTCTCTCTCTCTGTCTCGCTCTCTCTGAGTTTTGTTTACTTGCTTGCAATATTGGTTTGATAGTCTTTGTACCTAGCCATTCACATATACTGTAATTTTCAGATTGCTTCAGGAGATGGCTTTTATATAAGCATTTTGCTTACTGTCAGATCCTGTACCATTATCTACTTTTGTATTATATATATGTAATTTCTATGAATAAAATATTGTTTAAACCAAGCATAACGAAAGTTCTGTCATCGTGTTTCAACAGCGCGAGAAAACCATTGTTGAAACACGGCTTTTCGCCTGTTGATGCACGGCTGTTAATACCTCTCGGCACTGCTTTTTATGCAATAATCAATGTTGATTCTACGTCATCATCGGGCGATCAATCTTGATTGAACCGTGTGTGCCTGCTGTGAAACAATGTAGACGCTATTGCGTCTGTCGAACCTATGTAAATAATTACATTCCCTTTGATTTTCCTTAGATGAACCCATTTCGGAGAAACAGTGTTCATACTTCCATGAACAACAGTCGGTCACGCGGCATCGTTGGTATGCAATGCCACATGTAAACAAACGACGTTCTATTTGACGTTACGCCATGGTAGCGGCCTTTAAACGTAAGCGATTTACCTATAGGTTAGTGACAGCTTTAAGTCGTGTTTTTTACAAATGTTGTTTCTAAAAATCGAAAATGATGCTCAAAATAAAATGTAATTATAAGAGATAAATTTCATGTTCTCGAAGTTCATGGGAGTATGAAAACCAAGGGTCCGGTGAAAAGTTAAGGTGAGGTGGGAGTAATTCAGCTCCGCCGTGCGGCAGTTTCTGTCGCAACGTTACTTAACCAGCTCTGTGCCAGAGGGCCACTTCAGTGACCACAAATAGTTCCAAGTGAAAATGACAAAACATAGCGATAATTGTGAGGAAATCTTGTATAGAATATTTATTATGATGCTATCTTTATCTTGGTTATTCGTTTTACCGTTTTACAATCGAAAAAATGCTTTTAAAAATTTAATTGTTTCGATGACGTAACGTCCGGCAGACTTGGCGCCAGTAATGACGCGAAACGTCCCGCCATAGAGCAGGGCTGTTTGAAAAGTACTCTATTTTAGCAGTCATAGGTTGGTTGGTTCTTTCGAGACAGACACGCGGCTCTTTCGAGACAGGCACGCGTGCAGATTTGCTAAAGCATATGCGTATTTGCATATGCTAATGAAACCAGTAAAACCATACCTGCTTTTAAAAGTATATGACATATTTTACTGTGAATAGGCAAGTTTTATGCCACTAACTCATTTACAAGCTTCTATGGAAATACTTGCGTTACTTTTATCAATGAATTCTTTGCATATGCGTCAAAATAAAAATAATGATAAATATAATAAAATAATTATAACATTATTATTGCTATTATAATATTCATTAATATTATCGACACCTTGTACCATATTTTGAAGACACAGTTCACCCCCCTACAAGTCTCTAATGTACGTAAGCTCGCGCAGTTGTTTGTTGAATTGATTCATAACATGTATCTACTAGGCCCCAAGTAACAGGACTCTCTAACTGAGGGATACTGAGGCGCAGCAGGCCACAGGTGACTTCCCCACCGGGCCAACAGCAGAAAACCGGGCCGCCCTATTTCGAACCAGAGAGAGTCAAAATACAGTGAAAGGAGAGGGATCCCTCTCTCTCTTATACTGTGTCCAAAATACGATAGGTCTCCAATAGTAACTGCCGTTGAAAGTTTACTGTCAGGAAAGTTTACCTTTTTATTATTATTTTTTTTTACTTTTTTTATATTTTCCTGCCACATATTTGCACCGGTTTTCAATATCACATATTCCACACATTCTGTTTTCGAAAAAAGTGGTACTTGTAGGCGCACGCTGTTTCAGCTGCATCATGCATTTTTATGGGTTTTGCGACCCATATGACGAACCGAATCTTCTAGAGGAAAAAATGCCTGACTTTCCGCTAGCGGACCTTGCCTTTCTCAAGTGCGCCGCCGAGCCTTGAACACACAGTTCTATTATAGAACTAATGTTTTTATCCATTAAGCCACGGAGGCCCGTCTGCGTCATGGAAAATAATCTGTTTCTTTCTGTTAGAGGACCATCTATTCGGCCAAATCGCCATGAGCAGACTGAGCTGTGTGAGAGGTAATCTAGGTTTACCTGAGAGATCAACATACCGACATGTGTCACTGTTTTGGCTTCCGGTGGGGATAGTTAGTAAACGGGGCACAAACCTACGCAAGAAGTAGCTGGCCCTGATCAGAATGAAACTACTACAGTATGTTTTCTTTCTGACCAACTGAAATATGACCCACCTCGGATTGTGTTGACAGTATGACAAAGGTTCATGACAATCAGCTGCATGCTGTTATACGAGTAAGCAGCTGAACAAATTAAGGGCTCTGAAAGGGTCAGATCATAACCCTTTGTATCCACAACATCTGTCATACTAAACTGATTAAGGGCCATAACTTCTGCAGAGGGGTGCCCATTTACTCATTCAGATAGTGACAATAACAGCTTGATTTTTTTGTCATAATCAGATGAAAACTGTAGGATGCGTTGCGACTGCTCGAGACCGAGTAGCACCCCGGCCTCATAATAGTCTCTCTCCAAGGAAAGATGGCTATGACTTTCCCATGAAAGTAATTACCCATCGGAAAAATTGATGTATATTAGAATATCCCCTGGAAAATGACTTCAGCCAATTTTCCACAGAGAAAATCTACTATACTTTTTTGCGCAGCCGTTTTGTCTCCCCTATAAAGGATTTTCCTTGGTAACATGGCTGCAAAAAAAAGGTTTATGGTGGAATTTGCTCTCTCAATTCTTATAACAGTGAAGTAGCAAAGTTAAAATTAAGAACAGAAATGCGAGTATCGGTCCAAAAACACCGCCGAAAAATAGATGCTAGAACCGAATGCATGTTTCTATCAGTCTGTCTTATTTTTGTTTTAGGGAGATTAGTCTTTCCGTGTCTGCCATATACGGGTATGTGTGTACATGGTTGTGCGCATATGAATGTGTATACATGTGTTTGTGCGAGCGTCCACCTGTGCGTGCGTGCAGCGGAGTACCTTGCGTGGTAGACTGAAAGTTCACTTTTCACGCATGGAGTCGTGGGTTCGACTCCCACCCGGCCGACACATGTTCAATTAATATCTCAATCCAATAATCCGCACCCAGGGTGCCCATGGTGCCCTGAGCGGGAATAAGTGGTATCGGGGTGGCGGTCGGTGGTAGAAATGTCGCTGAATATCGACAGTGGCATCTGCCCCATCAAAGTAAAAAGATAGGCAATGATCAGGAATTATTACAATGTAATTCCACATCCCACCCTCAAAACCGGCGAACCTGAACATGTACATACAAAGCACAACTTCCACCGAGGAAATTTGGCTGTCATGCCGGTTTCGTATCCGGGGACCCTGACCACGCAGAGGCTTAACTAAGGGGCCTTTACGTATTACGCACAATCATGCTTGAGGACGAGAAGTAGAGTTTAGCCGCAAAGATATTTCATGTAGTCACGTCTGTTTTCAATTACTATTGGAATTTTGACCAATTTACAAAATTTCATCATAATAAAATATGCTGGTGCTTGTGGAAATTTTGCCAGTTACGCACCTGCGTATTTGCGTATAGGCAGTTACGCCCATGGTATGCTGCTGGAACAAGCACGACGGGACAAAGCGAAAAATATCCACCTTCGCCTTTGCATGCGTATGTGTGTGTGTTCTTATCTGCGATTGTAGGTATGTGTGTAAGAGCATAAATAGCGATCATGGAAAAAGTTGGCCGGGCCGCGTAGCGCAATCAGTAGGGCACCTGACTCATAAGTTAGAGGTCCTGGGTTCGAAACTCGGTCTGGCCACATACTTTCGTTTCTCCTTCCGCTGATTCAAGTAACTGGCGAAAGTATGTGCACTTAGTACTGGTTAACCGCTTAGGAGGTCTAAGCCTGCCCAGGAACAGTGTGGTTAGGTTAACTGACCGTCCCGACATGACCATAGCTGTTTACCGTGGACGTTAAGCATCAAATCAATCAATCAATCACGGAAAAAGTTGTTTTTAGTGGAAAGTAAGACTTATGCACTCTTTTGTATATGTCTGTCTGTCACGCTGTCTGGGAAGAGAAAAGATCAAAAGTGCTTTCAAGTTCTTTACTTCTGCAGCTATTCCTAAGCAAGAAAGAAACGGTATGATGTGGGCGTGAAAACGTTCCTGTGTTTGGGCCAATATGCTAGAATGCGTGCGCGTATCTCTACGCCCATCTCTTTGAATTCAGCTATGCTGAAAACTGGAAATCCTATTATATATACCAAGTTCTATAATGACCAATTTTGTGTATGGGAGAAAAGTGGCTTTATGAAATAGAGCTTATCCCCTATTTTGTCGTCTTTCCTATAGCTATTTTTTTCCGTGGGGAAAAGGAGATTTGGGGTTGGGGAATTGCCCTCTGACACCGACAACAATAGTTATCTCACGGGACAAATTAAGGTATGTAACTCAAGCAGATAGAGTCTGATCAGAACCCGATGGAACAAGATCTACAACAGATAGCTACGGACGTAATTTCAAAGCTTAATAATAATCCATTTATAACTGAAGGAGATATAGAAGAATATTGATAATGGAATATTTTTGTTTTTTCAAAAATTGACTCCAGCTGTGACTGTGGCAGAAAAAAATATAACATCGGTAAAAGTGGGCTATTTGTATACACATATTCTCTCTCATGTTCAGTCTGCTGCATTTAGAGAGAGAAAGAGAAAGAGACCCCCATGCCCTCCTCCCATCGTATCCTGAGATCTCTCTCTCTCTCATGTTCAATCGACTGCATTTCAGAGAGAGAGAGAGAGACTCCATGCCCTTTCCCATTGTACTCTGAGATCTCTCTCTCTCTCTCTCTCTCTCTCTCTCTCTCTCTCTCTCTCTCTCTCACACACACACACACACACACACACACACATCGCTTATCCAAAATTGCCATGCTACCTGATCACTGTATCTAGGTCACAACATATAAGGCGGAGCCCTTTGCTCTCTTTTCGCTGTCTTTATCATTTCACTAATTCGAAACACGTACATATTTACTACTGCGTCGATAGAGATTGTGGTCCTGGCTAGCCTAACTGAGATGCGAATCCGCAGCTTTCTGCACCATACCCGAGCGCCTCTAATAGCGACTCACTTCTTCGTGCGGCAGTTGTCAGAAATTCATGATCCTAAACTATTACAATATCGTATTTCCGGCAGGGTTTGATGGTTTGTGATCTTTGATTTACTTACCTAAAACATTTTTTTTTCTGTAATTGCTGATTTCTATTTTTTCTAATTTTTCGATCGGCCCACAGTATTTGCGCCCTAACACAAGTGACGTTACGTCAGACGCGCAACGTTATGTTGGTCCAATAAACATAAACAAACGTAATTAGCCCGACGTCTCCGCGTCCAGAAATGACGTCTGGCACTGAAAGGGTTAATGACGTCAAACGTTCCGTCTGAGAAAAACAAGATGGCGTCAACATTGTCCGCTTCTGTGATTACATGTACTACATGGTCTGATTACAAAATGCAGAAAGGCTGAGCGCTGGTTGAATTTAAAAGGAAATATAAAGTGTCGTAGAGAAGAAACTACAAAACAAATAGCTAGTTACTACCAGCGGGAAAGCTTTTCTCTGGCGGTTTCTCATCAGCTTGTTAGCTGGAGTTCGCAACTGCTGTTGCAATAATTTTATTACAATTTTCATCCGATGCCGCCTCATGAAATTGAAATGAGAAATCAGATCACTGTCTACACTTCGACCACGCATTTTAGATTACCGCCTCCAGCGGTTCTCTAATCCGAAACCGCTGATCAGCAGGCCAGCGCTTAACCTACTGAGCTACCGGGGCTCCGCGGGTGTTATCAGATAGATCGGGATGGAGGGATGGATGGATGGGTGATTGATGGATGGAGATTTTACATCCTTTTTAACAGTAATTCAGTCATATCAGGACCATGGTAATGTGATAATGAAATGCTGTGTGCAATGGGGTGTTATCGTTATCATACCATCCACACTTAAAATACTAATCAGTTAGAATTAGGCCACATTGCAGTGATATAAAAAATTCTTAGACTGTCCCTTGCGTTTGAACAACGCCAGGCAGCCGTCGATGCAATATCAGCAGGACCTTTTATCAAGCTTGATACGGTAATTCAACGCTCTTTGCTGTCAATAAGCTAAAAGAAATGTGGTGTTTCTTTTTTCTTGCCTTTCTTTCATTTTTCTGTCTTTCATTTCTTCATTTTTTGTTCAAACGTATATCAAAGAATCGATTCATTGAATCTCCTAGACGCTAAGTGAATTCAAGCTGCATTTTCACAGTCATTTTCAGAGAGAGAGAGAGAGAGAGAGAGAGTTGCCAAGGTCCAGTCGCAATGCGAAATATCATATATAGGTCCCTTTCTTGGGTCGGGTCATGTAATGGAAAACTTGACTCGCTAACACTGTACAAACGACAAGGGACAAGGGAACTGTTCAAATGTCATACAATGTAACACGTGGACGCCCAACCTAAAGTTGTTGCTTCAGAGAGTTTGTCAACTCAGAAGCCCATAAATTGTATGAAGGGGCATGATGGCAATGTTTTCGATTCTTTTTTTTTTGTCATTATTAAAGAAAAGTTAGCCAAGGCGGCCAATGCACTGAGAGAATATGTACTACATCCGCTTTCTCGGGGATGACAAACATGAGTGACGAAAATCTTAGACAAATTTTGCCGGTAGCCTACAAAAAGCGATAGTTGATATATGGCGCGAAAAGTTAAGAAACGTTAACGTCACCATGCTCAACGTTAACATTTCAGTCTAAAGAGACGGCAAGCTGGGCATTTTATGTTTATTAGCTCAAAAGTTAAGTCGGCGACCTACTATTTTTATTGCTTTAATGTAAACTTCTATCATTTGGCCATACTGTGTTAGTTTTTAAAGAAAAAAATATGTTTTGTTTTCTCAGAATGAAGATTTTATCCAAGAGAGACATGCAAAAAAGTACGTTTTCCATAGAACGCCATTATAACGTCGTGTCGAAAATGAGGAAAAATTGACGTTTTTGAGGTCAGATAGCTTGAAAACGACAACGGCGACACCCCCTTTTTATTACATTTTCAGAAAGAGGAGCTAAAAATGTACAATCTTATATAAGGGAGTATGAATAAAATCATGTGTTTTGTCAATTACTCCCACCTCACCTTAATGTGAACGCCCTTCGGGTGTCACTTACTTCTTTGCACATAATCCATTGTGTCCATACTTAGGGACCGACCATTAGATATTCTGGGGGTGGAGGGGGTGGGGGGTCTGGTATTCTTGATGGAGATGTAATTATTTTTCACTGTCCTCTGAAATCAATTTCTTTTTTTGTCACCTTGAAGGAGCTAGTTTATTTTTTTTTTCCAAAATAACTCGAACCTATTTTTTTAATTCTACAAGCTGAAATATCAGATCCTAATTTATTTGACTTTTACACATGTGAATGAAACTTTACATCTTGTTTCTCACATAAAGAACATACAGGCAAAGGGCATGGTTGTAGCTTGCTTTTGCAAGCCAGTTCCTAGAGCCTGGTACAGATGGAACAGATGCAAACATCCCTGTATGAGTATAGAGGCTTGCAAGCACTACTTGGCCTTCCGAGTTCGTCTGAAGAAGGCTAGAAAGCCAACCCAGCCAAGACTAAAGTTTGATGGACCCAGAAGTGACATGCACTTTTCAAGCAAAACATTCGCACCACTCATTGGTCTGAGGGATAATGACATGAACATAGATACCATAATAACCACCTACAATACAGTAGTGACTAATGCAGCCAGTGAGATACTTGGGAAGGGACGCCGTAGGAAAAAGCCCTGGATCACCAGAGATGTTCTCGACCTCTGTGATGAGAGGAGAAATTTGAAGAAGAAGCGATGTGAAGCGGGAGGAGCAATAGAATACAGGGAAGCAAACAAGCGGATTCAGAAGGCAGTGAAGAAAGCTAAGGAGGACTGGATAGCTAGCCAGTGCGAGGAGATCGAAACTTGCCTGAACAAAAACAACAGCAAGAAAGCATACCAGCCGGTGAAGGATCTAACTTCAGAGAAACAGGGTAGATCCACAACTATCCAGGACAGGTCTGGGAAATGCCTTACAGAGGAACAAGATATTCTCAGCAGATGGACAGAATATTGCTCAGAACTATACAACCATGAGACTTACGGTGACAATTCGGTTCTGGACTGCAATCAGCCCCCAGAAGAAGATCAACAACCGATCCTTCGTGACGTAGTTGAAATTGCAGTAGCAGCACTAAAGAAGGGGAAATCTGCAGGAGTTGATAATATACCAGCATAACTTGTTCAAGCTGGCGGGGAGACCATGATTGATGTTTAACAGATATCTGTAACAGGAGCTGGAGAACAGTAGAATGGCCTACCCCATTGACTCAGTGGCTGATTATTACACTCCCTTAAAAGGACAACCTACAGCTCTGCCAGAACTACAGAACCATCAGCCTCATCAGTTATTCAAGCAAAGTCATGCTGAAAGTCATCTTGAACAGGCTTAAACCACAAGCCGAAGAGATAATCGCAGAGGAACAGGCTGGGTTCCGAGCAGGAAGGAGCACCACAGAACAGATCTTCAACCTTAATATCCTGTGTCAAAAGTATCTCCAACATCAGCAGAATCTGTACCATGTCTTCATTGATTTCAAAAAGCCTTTGACAGGGTATGGCATGCAGCCGTATGGGCCACCATGCGGAAGTACAATATCAGTGCAAATCAAGTTCGCACCATTGAGCAGCAATACGACAAGGCTACGAGTGCAGTCCTGATCAATGGGAGCACAGGAGAATGGTTCAGAACAACAGTTGGAGTAAGACAAGTATGTCTTCTGTCACCCACCCTCTTCAACATTTTACTCGAACGGAGCATGTCTGATGCTCTGGAAGAACATGACGGAAAGGTAAGCATAGGCGGCAGAAACATTACAAATCTGCGGCTTGCCGATGACATAGACGCTGAAGAAGAGCAGGAACTAGAAGCTTTAGTTGAAAGTCTCGACCAAACCTGCACAAGGTATAAGATGGAGATCAGTGCTGAAAAGACCAAACTGATGACGAACAGCGCAGATGGCATCCAGAGGGAGATCAAGGTAAAAGGGTAGAAGCTGGGTACCGTAACAACTTTCAAATACTTTGGAGCAATTGTCTCGGATGATGGCTCAAAACAGGAGGTTCTCTCAAGGATTGCACAAGCCACGTTAGCTCTTACAAAGGTGAAACCAATTTGGAGAGATAACAACATATCTCTTGGATCAAAGGTGAAATTTATGCGCTCCCTTGTCATTTCCATATTTCTGTATGCCTGTGAATCGTGGACATTGACAGCAGAGTTAGAGAAAGGAACGCAGGCCTTTGAGATGAAATGCCTCCGAAGGCTACTGAACATTTCGTACAAGGACCATACACGTATAACCAATGAGGAGGTTCGCAGAAAGATCCAAGCAGCCATTGGAGAGCATGATGAATTCTTGACGCTGGTCAAAAAAATGAAACTAAGGTGGTTTGGGACGCACGTCTCGAGGACTTATGGTTTAGCAAAGACGAGTCTACAGGGCACAGCGAAAGGAAACAGAAGAAGAGGTAGACAGAAGAAGAGGTGGGAAGACAATATTGAAGAGTGGGCAGGGATGGGCTTTGCCAGCTCAACTAGGGCAGCTGAAAACAGGACAAGGTGGAAAGGGATTGTTTCGACGTCAGCTGTGGTGCCCCAATGACCTAGTAAGGTTATGGGATAGAATAGAATAGATAGATACATTTAATCATTCTAATTTGATGTTGCACACGCTCTGTTCTTCAGATATTTCAAAACCATAATAACTATGACTATTTTAAGATGAGAAGTCTGCAAAGGGTATGAAGGTGTCGTCAGACCGACTTAGTATTGGGTAAAGGTGGTCTGAAAGTCCGTACTAGGAACCACTTTTTGTCACCATGAGGCATTATAAGTTTAATAGACTGAGTTGGTATCTCTCCGTCTGGTGCACTAAGACCCGACCCACGATGTCTACAAAGTGTCCAGATAGTGGCATACAAGTCGGCCCTGTATGCCAAAGGAAACAACTGACTAAGTAGTCTAGCTTCTGATGCAAACTTCATTCGTGCACTAGCTACCACATTTGGTGCTGCATTCTGAAGTCAAAGACCTATTAAAGGTTGTTATTTACAGAAATGGAAGTAGAACTTCCCCCCTGTTGGATCCCAAAGTACTCGGAAAAAGTCAATAGCTATGATCGATGACGAGGACCAGTAGCATTTGGTTTCGTAAAAACACAGACTAGCTCATTACTAATTTCATGTATATGTTATTTACATAAAAGACAACAGGAGGCCTCTTTGTCGGACCGCAATCACAAGAGAAAAGCGAACAAGTATATATACTGCTAGAGACCGTTTTATCATCGTATATGTTTCATGGCTTGAGGGTCAGTCCCTTATGTGGAGTGGTACGTTCCATATTTTGTTGTGCATAACTCAGAATTAAAATACAGTTGATGATGTAAAGTTGAAATTTGACAGAATTGTTTACTAGACTTCTTAATCATAAGGGTCAGTACCTTGTGTGGAGTAGGTGGCGAATGAAACAACCTTATCGGCAAAGGCCATGGGGCGGGGGCATCTGTGTACTTTGGACACATGTCTAGTTTTACACCTACATCCTTTCACATTCTCTCCCTCCAAATTGAATTCGTCGTCGAATGCTCTGAGGTACAAGAACCACTGGAAATGATACTTAAAGTTATAAACAGGCATTTGTCATGGACTCTTAAAACCGGCCCGAATTTGAACCCGGGTCTCCTACGTGAAAGGCGAACATTCTACCACGTCGCTATAAAAGCCGGCTTGTACTGCAAAGCCGTGCAAGTGTATGCTACATGTATACCCAAAACCCTGAGATACAAACAATACCATTCGTTCCTTTGATTAATAAACATGAGCCGCAGCACGAGAAAATCAACAAAGTAGCATGTTCGCCCAATGATGACTCAGATCAGCCTGGGCATCTTAAAGATTATTTGAGTCTGTGCAAGGCGCACATGCCACTTTGTTTCTCGTGTTGTGGCTAACAGAATATTGCCGAATTATATGAAATAGTAAGGATCAGTTAAGGCGAAAGAATATGCTGACGGACAGTGGCGAAAGGGTAAGTTTTCATGAACAGTTTTTGGTGATAGATGTAACAGTATACTCCGAGCCGCGACACGAGGAAACCAACAAAGTGGTCGTGCGCTCAGCGCAGATTCAGATCAGCTTGGCATCTACCCAGTCCGATCAGACATTTTGCTAAGCGCGCAAAGGATAGCTAAGGGTATAAAAAAAACCTCCATGCAGACAGCGACGACTCTGATCAGACTGGGCGGATGCCCAGGCTGATCTGAGTCTGCGCTGGGCGCACAACCACTTTGTTGGTTTTCTCGTGTCGCGGCTCAACTCTCTATTAAGGTAATTTATTTCTCCCATGGTGTAGCCCCGAAAGGGAACACAGTTACAATTCTAAAAATTGGGACACATAAACAAAAAAAACTAGAAAATGTGTTTATGAAACACTATGCCCCCAACTATATGCTTGTCTCTAGAGAAGGTTCATCCAATAATGCTTGTACCTTTGTACCATAGGCTTACAATGCACTAAGTCGAAAAAGGGGCTTAACTCAGTCAAAAATTTACGAATTGTTTCCGAAAGTTAATCAGGTCATCTACACCTTGGGCAATATCAACCTGCAAAAATTATGATCCTAGCATCAGGGGTTCTCCAGATATTTTGTTCACAAGCTTTCATAGGCAAATAATGCACTAAGTTGAAAAGGGGGCATAACTAAATCAAAAATTTACAAATTATTTTCAAAAGTTAATCAGGTCATCCACACCAGAGGCAGTATCTTCCTGCATAAAATCATGCTCCTAGCTCAGGTGTTCTTGAGATATTTTGTTCACAAGGTTCCATAGGCTTACAATGCACTAAGTCGAAAAAGGGGCATAACTCAATCAAAAATTAATGATTTCTTTTCAAAAGTTAATCAGGTCATCTACACCACAGGCAGTATCTTCCTGCAAATAATCATGCTCCTAACATGAGGGGTTCTTGAGATATTTTGTTCACAAGGTTCCATAGGCTTACAATGCACTAAGTCGAAAAAGGGGCATAACTCGGTCAAAAATTCACAAATTTGTTTCAAAAGTTAATCAGGTCATCTACACCTTGGGCATTCTCATCCTGCAAAACCTCATGATCCTAGCGTCAGGGGTTCTTGAGATATTTTGTTCACAAGTTTCCACAGGCTAAGTCGAAAAGGGGCATAACTCTGGAAATACATGACCGGCGGAAAAATAAAAAAAATACGGGTCTGCTTATTTTCCATACTGATCATGTGTATAAAGTTTCAAGTTCCTAGCTTTTACTGTTCTTGACTATATGTAAGGGTACCTTTGTACCATAGGCTTCAGTGCACTAAGTCGAAAAAGGGGAATAACTCGATCAAAAATTCACGATTTTTTTTCAAAAGTTAATCAGGTCATCTACACCACAGGCAGTATCTTCCTGCAAAAAATCATGCTCCTAACATGAGGGGTTCTTGAGATATTTTGTTCACAAGGTTCCATAGGCTTACGATGCACTAAGTCGAAAAAGGGGCATAACTTTGTCAAAAATTCACAAATTTGTTTCAAAAGTTAATCAGGTCATCTACACCTTGGGCATTCTCATCCTTCAAAACCTCATGATCCTAGCGTCAGGGGTTCTTGAGATATTTTGTTCACAAGTTTCCACAGGCTAAGTCGAAAAAGGGGCATAACTCTGGAAATACATGACCGGCGGAATAAAAAAAAAACACGGGTCTGCTTATTTTCCATACTGATCATGTGTATAAAGTTTCAAGTTCCTAGCTCTTATTGTTCTTGACTATATGTAAGGGTACCTTTGTACCACAGGCTTCAATGCACTAAGTCGAAAAAGGGGAATAACTCGATCAAAAATTCACGATTTTTTTTCAAAAGTTAATCAGGTCATCTACACCACAGGCAGTATCTTCCTGCAAAAAATCATGCTCCTAGCTTCAGGGGTTCTTGAGATACTTTGTTCACAAGGTTCCATAGGCTTACAATGCACTAAGTCGAAAAAGGGGCATAACTCGGTCAAAAATTCACGAATTTGTTTCAAAAGTTAATCAGGTCATCTACACCTTGGGCATTTTCATCTTGCAAAGCCTCATGATCATAGCATCAGGGTTTCTTGAGATATTTTGTTCACTAGGTTCCACAGGCTAAATCGAAAAAGGGGCATAACTCTGGAAATGCATTGCCGGCGGAAAAATAAAAAATATATGGGTCTGCTTATTTTCCATACTGATCATGTGTATAAAGTTTCAAGTTCCTAGCTCTTATTGTTCTTGACTATATGTAAGAGTACCTTTGTACCATAGGCTTCAA
Organism: Ctena decussata; assembly: GCA_963989385.1. Lineage (NCBI taxonomy): Eukaryota > Metazoa > Mollusca > Bivalvia > Lucinida > Lucinidae > Ctena > Ctena decussata. The sequence goes on from OZ022507.1 coordinate 67,336,859, forward strand.
TGCACTAAATCGAAAAAGGGGAATAACTCGATCAAAAATTCACGATTTTTTTTCAAAAGTTAATCAGGTCATCTACACCACAGGCAGTATCTTCCTGCAAAAAATCATGCTCCTAGCTTCAGGGGTTCTTGAGATATTTTGTTCACAAGGTTCCATAGGCTTACAATGCACTAAGTCGAAAAAGAGGCATACCTCGGTCAAAAATTCACGAATTTGTTTCAAAAAGTTAATCAGGTCATCTACACCTTGGGCATTTTCATCTTGCAAAGCCTCATGATCCTAGCGTCAGGGGTTCTTGAGATATTTTGTTCACAAGGTTCCACAGGCTAAGTCGAAAAAGGGGCATAACTCTTGAAATATGTGACCCGCGGAAAAAAGAAAAAAACATGTGTTCGCTTATTTTTCATACTGATCATGTGTATAAAGTTTCAAGCTCCTAGCTCTGACGGTTCTTGAGTTATAGATAGAGGACAGACGGACAGGCCCAAACCAATATGCCCCCACAATTTCTCCGAAATTGGGGGCATAAAAATGCCATTCTTGTCCTAAAATTGTCCTAAAATGGAACAGTTTTTTTTTCAATGCAGTAATTACTTCACAGTAGCCGAACGTTTCATAGCGTTGAGTCGAGAGTACAAAATTCGCTTATAACCAGTAGTCGGAAATCATTATGTTTTGAGATTTTATCCGGAATCTGCGGCGTCATTTATAGTCATTCAGCTTCGAAAATGTAAAGAGGTAAGTTTAATATAATTTGCTCTTCGGTCTTTTACTTTATTGCCCTGTACAATGAAAACGTCATGGCCGTCGCAGAAATTTTATTCCGAACAGCTAATTTAACACACGTTTGTGTCGTGCAAAACCTAGCTATCGTCCTACAATCAAAACTAACAAACTGTAGATTGATAACGCCTTCCGTTTGTTTTAAAGATTTTTATAGAACATGTAATAAAAGGCTCAAAATGGTTTTAGAATCATGCCAAGGGCGATTTGAATACTGTACTCATTACTATCCACCCATATACGACATTGTACAGGGCAATAAAGTAAAAGACCGAAGAGCAAATTATATTAAACTTACCTCTTTACATTTTCGAAGCTGTATGACTAAAAATGACGCAGCAGATTCCGGATAAAATCTCAAAACATAATGATTTCCGACTACTGGTTATAAGCGAATGTTTGTACTCTCGATTCGACGCTATGAAAACCGGAAGAGATGGTACAGTGCGTTCGGATACTGTGAACTTCAAAAGATGCAAATGAAAAGCAACGTCATTTGCATAGGGCGCACGCATCTTAACGCCAGTTTTAAGTTTTACTTTTTATACGAAATTTCCAAAATGGGCTCCCCCGATCAAAAAGGACAGGGAAGCATCATTCCGCTGTATAATGCTGGTGCAACACTCTAGCATACCCAAATATGCTTTAGACTTTACTGGTTCTCTCCCCTATCACAGAACACAACTATATTGCTTAAAGTCATAGCAGGTCACATGACCTATAGCAACATATACAGGACTATCGGGTTGGGACCTTTATTTCGCATCGACTGAAAACAATCTTTAAATTCTTTAAATTCTTCATAATGTTCCAAACTGAGAACACCCACTTTGATAGGCTTAATCGCGTTATTTGAGGTGTAAGGCCCTTGCAAATATCACCATCGGTGAGAATTTACCATACAAAAGTGCGTTTATCTGTTGTTGTTTTGTTGATGTTGTTGATTTTTGTCCTTTAGTAAAACAGCATGAAAATTATCTGCATCTCATTAACGGAAGCATTGGGCGTCTGTCGTAATAAAGTTTGCACAGAAATAGTCATTGCTGAGCTGGATTCGTGCGAAGTTTGGGTGCCCCCCTTTGTCTACTTCTAATTTACTTCAATATTCATACTAAAGGTCTATAAGGATATTTGTTTCATTAATGTTCCTTTAAATTCTGTATGCATAAATGTATTAAACTCCCTTAATTTTTGGCCGGATAGTTTAAGGGGAAAATTCTTTAATCACACTGGGAGGTAGGGCAAAGGTCAACGCTCCGGAAATCCGGTTGAAAACTCCATGCCCCCTCCCCCCCGGAAATCCGATTGAAAACTCCATGCCCCCCCCCCCCCCCCCCCCGCAATCCACCAACTCCTACTACCGTTCCATGCGGTTCTTATAAGATATGTAAAAAAATATGATTTATGTCGTGCTGCTTAGAGTCTCCACAAGCCTACATACAACAGTAGTAAAAAAACATCTTAACACAAATCATTATGAAAAGCGGTTCATCTTTAAGGTTTGGTGACAAAATATGGGTTGATGTAACTAGCTGATGGAGCAATGGGGCCTATAATATAATATGAGACGCGACACGAAAAAAACACAAAGTGGTTGTGCGCCCAGCGCAGACTCAGATCAGCCTGGGCAACCGCCCAGTCTGATCTAAGTCTTTGCTGTCCACATGGAGATAGCTTAGACCCTTAGCTACCCTTTAAGTGCTTAGCGGAGAGTCTGATCTGACTGGGCGGATGCCCAGGCTGATCTGAGTCTGCGCCGGGCACACAACCACTTTGTTGGTTTTCTCGTGTCGCGCCTCAATTATATTTATGATTATTAAGGCAAACTTTGGGCGTATTCGATTGGGCGTTTCATGCTTCACGAGTTTTAGCGTGAAGCACTTTTTCGATGGGAAAGAGCTGTTCAAATTGCCATTTACTCTAATGTTGTTATCTTAGGTTTTTTTTTAATTGATCGATTGTTTTAGGTTTAACGGCCCTTTTAGGCAGTATTTCAGTATATATCGCACCGTCTGCCAGAGAGAGGGAGAAAGAAGAGAGAAATGATAGACAAAGACAACAATGGCCAAACAACCCCCTCCCGCACCTACTGCAAGCACAGAAGGCCCTTGCCCTACTGTTATCCAAATTAGTAGGATGTCCCAGCACTGGAAGTTACACGCAGCGCCATCGCACCACCCGACCACCCCCCGTTATTTTAAGTTACTCTTTTCCATATGGTTTTATTTTAAGTTACTCTTTCCTGATCATTGCATTTTAACATTTTTGTTATCAATTATAGATAAAATGAGCCGCGACACGACAAAACCAACAAAGTGGTTGTGCGACCAGCGCACCGCCCAATCTGATCAGAGTCTGACCATTGTTCTCGTTCTTCTAATATGTAAAGTGGGTAAATCAACTTTGATTAAGAGATCTTCATAAAAACTTATAAAATTATCATAAACAAATCTAAGAGCTCTTTCTTGTATCTTTTCCATATTTTTTTGTGTTGTCCTCTGAACAAAAATGCCAAGCTAGTGGACAGAAAATAAAATTGGATAAAATGATAGTATGAAAGATTGACAATTTGTTCAATCTGCTCAGGCGGTTCCCAATTCGTTTCAGTATGTTCAGTTGCTGTGCTGCCTTTTTTTTTTTTTTACAAATATTGCTAATGTGGCTATCAAAATTTAATTTAAAATCGATGTCAATACCTAGTAGTTTAAGAACTTCATCACAGGTTATATTGATAGAACCAAAGCTAAAAAAAGGAGTTTTCTTCGTGTTATCTTTTCCCTATGGCAATGGCCTGAAACTTTTTGGGATTAACCTGAATGCAATTAAAACTAAACCAGTTTTAATAATATTTTCCGATGACTGACGATGTCTGACAGAATATACCGATTTGTCAGGAGTCTAAAACACTAAAATCTTAGATGTTTCCTTCTTGCTTAGATGTTTCCTTCTTGCTGACAGTGGCTGATGGATTAAAACGTTTCGGGAAACGATTTTAACAAGTCGTTGTCTTGAAAGGGTGGCTAATTTAATTTTCTGTCCACAACTGTCAGTTCATAGTCTTATTTACGGCAACAATTACACATCATTTATACATTTCTCGTTAATGTTGCTGAAGTTTAGAAACCAAACATCGTTTACCAGTACGGACATAAAGTCAAAGACTTGTTATACTTTAGATGTTATAGTATTGTTGCTGTTTATTCTCTCATTTTGATTTCATCAAACTATGTGTGTGTGTGTGTGTGTGTGTGTGTGTGTGTGTGTGTGTGTGAAATTTTGGCATAAGAATGTTGCATTTTATTACCTAGACTTTCGAAGGCATTATAATACTGCCGATATTATTTTCTAAATTTTCAGAAAGCTCTTATGCAATTAGATTGATGAATTTCACTATTAATGTATAAAGTGCAAAGTATGAGACTGGCCAATTTGCGAGGGATTCCCCAAAACTGCTTCGCACAACGGCTACGCTATTTGTGATTTCCCGCTAAAACTGACTGACGTTATGTTTCAGTTTATTTTGGGACAGTGTTTGCCCATCCACCATACCGGGACTTCCATAACAGCTCACAACTACAGAGAATCCCGTGCGGATTCTGCAAGCGCCGATCATTGAAGACTTTACATGCAAATTTCATCACTGTAAAGTATTTTCAAAAAATGGACTTGAAGCAAGGCTATCATCAGCTTATACTGCATGCAGACTCAAGAACAAGTGCTACATTCAGCACACCATGGGGAAATATGAGACCGAAAAGACTCATATTTGGCGCCAAATCCTCTCAAGATTTATTTGACGAAGCAATGTTTCGGATTTTCGGAGACATCCCCAATTGCTTAAACCAGCGAGATGATATTTTAATTGGGGGCGTGAACATCGCCGACCTTAATAAAACACTTTAGACCGTCCTTCAACGTGACAAAGACTTGGGAATCACACTCAATAAAGAGAAATGTCAGTTTGGAGTGGATGAATTGGAGTTCTACGGCTACAGATTCACAAGTGAAGGTCTTAAACCTACGGAAGATAAAGTCAGAGGAGTAAAAGAATGTAGTCATCTAGAATCCAAGGAAGAGGTGCGAAGATTTCTGGGTATGATAGGATACCTATCAAAGTTTATACCGAGGTACGCAGTATTAACAGCGCCGCTGAGACGATTAACTGGACAAGATGTACTCTTTACATAGGGCCCTGAGGAAAAAGCTGCCTTTCAGAAGCTAAAAGATAGCATCACTTGCGATGACACCATGGCGTTTTTCAACCCTCGAAAGCCAGTCATTGTGCAAACGGAAGCCAGCTTCAACAAAGGCTTGTCAGCGGGCTTGTTCCAAAGGACAAACAAGGGTATGCAGCCTGTGCATTATATCAGTAGGTCGATGACGCCTGCAGCGAAACGGTATAGCCAAACAGAGAAAGATGCTTTAGCCGTAAAATGGGCGAAATCTCGATTAGGGATATACTTTATAAGAGCACCCAAATTCAAAATCATCACGTCGCATAAACCTCTAATTCCTATGTTCAACAGGGCCTGCGCTAAATTATCTCCAAGAATTGAAAAATGGATAATGGAGTTGCAAGACGTTGATTTTGAGCTTGTATATGAACCGCGTAGAGACGCTGCAGATCCGATGGACTACTAATCGCGACACCCTCTCCCAGAAACGGATAAGGACAATACAGAAAAGACAATTAAAATAATAATTAGCAATGAGCACGGGGTCGTCATTAGGAGCATAAAGGAGGCCACTGCAGATGACAACATTCTTCAGGACGTCATTAGAATAATGAAACAGAATGAACCGGAGAAGCACAAGAACAGACCTGACATAAGACCATACTTCCAGATCGGGCATGAGCTTTACCGAGCAGAGGGCTTGCTCCTCCGCTGTAGGCAGATAGTGATCCCAGAAAGACTACAGAAACACGTGATATCAGCTGTCCATAGCATGGGGCATTTCTGTATGACAAGAACAAAACAAATGCTTCGAGCAAAATACTGGTTCCCAAGGCTCAACGGCATGGTAGAAAACGCTATATCCAAATGCTACCAGTGTCAGATATCAACTGTGGAGCACAAACAGGAGACGGTAAAACCATCAGAAATACCAGCAACCGCTAGGCGCACCGTTTCTGTTGACTTCGGAGGGCCATATCCAGATGGTCACTACAATCTTGTAGAAATCGACAAGATAACCAGATTTCCAGTAGTTGAACAGACCACCTCAACTTCATGTAGAATCACTTGTGACAGGCTGAGGAAAATCTTCGCAACACACGGAATGCCTGAAAGACTAGAGAGTGATAACGGACCACCATTTAATTCCAGCGACTTCAGCCAGTTTGCGGAAGAAATGGGGTTTAAACATCATAGGTAACACCAGAACACCCGCGAGCGAACGGAGAAGCTGAGAGGTTCATGAAAGTGCTAATCAAGACTGAACAGATAGCACACAGTGAGGGTAGATCCAGCAACGCTGCAATACAGTATATGCTAATGGGTTATAGGTCAACGCCGCATCCAGCCACTGGATATTCTCCCTTCGAGGCCCTTATGAGAAGAGCTGTGAGAACGAAACTAGACTATAAAAGTTTTGACCTGGATACAAATTACCAGAAAATGGACCAAGCAATTACAAATCACGACAAGAAGTACAAAAAGAAATGGTCTAGCCAGCACAGACACCCAAAATGCAAGAAACAAAATTTCAGGCTAGGAGACAAAGTTGTCTTGAAGAAGAAAAAGTTAAACAAATGGTCCATGGCACACGAAAGGGAGCATTATGAAATTATTGGAAAACATGGATCAACCGTCGAAGCAAAACGGTCGTCAGATGGACGCATCACACGCAGGGATGCGTCAAAGTTTAAATTAATACAAGAACCCCGTGGAGATACCTGGAGAGAACTGTTACTGCGCTCACCTGACCGCAGTAGGTCTGACAACCTCAACAATACAGAGGAAAGAGTGCACGAGGGGAGAAATGAACAGAGACAGGAGAACGTGCTTGAGGACTCAATTCATCAGGAGGAAAACCAACTGCAAGAGACAGAGTCGATACATGAGAAGAATCAACTCTCCGCCATTACTAGGAAGAAGGGCGCTTCTCGAGCTTGGCATGATGGAGATAAGACCTGATGGATCTCTAAAAGAGGCAAATGAATTGCGAAGGAGGGATAGCAAAGCTATCAAGGCGGTTCAGGATAACAAGGCCAAATCTGAAATAGAGAAGATAGTAAGCAAATATGATGAGGTTTTCCAGGGAACAGGGAAAACTTTGACCAGAAAAACAATGAGGAATTTCTTGTTAAATTTTCTATGAAGGCTGATGCTAACCAGTGGCACAAAAACCACGTCCAGTGGCGTACTACCTCAAGGAACCATTACGGGAATGGCTTTACCAATGTTTTAAAGATGACATATTTGAGAAGGTTCAACCAGGCGACACTGTCACATGGTGCTTCCCATTTGGTTGTACAGCCAAAACCGAGATACACCAATGTAGATAAAGAGCATTTAGGTCCACACATGATCAGAGCCAGTGTGGATTTGAGAGTGCCTAAGGAATTGATGGAAAGAAACAGATATCTAGCATAATGTACGTTTTTCTTAGGCGAAAAATAATCTAAAGGCGATGTATACACAAAAGTCAAAGATAAGTTAACAAATTATTTTACTTATTAGTTAAGCGACATAATAACATGTGGCGTAGGACTTCAGAGATCACGTACTACAGAGAAAGTGACAATAAATAAATAAATAAATAAATAAATAAATAAATAAATATGCAAAACATCTATTTAATAGTTACTACGAATGCATAGCTGTTTTGATCAGTATAGTCCCAGAGCCCGTGGTAGGTTTATTCTTTGGCCGAGACCAAAATAAAAGGTTTGACGATGTTTTTTTATGTAAAAGAGTATGCTGAATTCAAAAATTAAAGTCTTAAAAAATCGGTTCATGCACGAAGTCGGTATACTCAAAAGGTTACACATGGGGTGCTCCAAATCTCGAAAAAGCGTCAAAATAGGGGTACCCTTATATTTAGTAATATTTTTCGCCTTCTGCATGCACTGGAATACTCATTTTGATATCGAACAATACTAAATAGATGTTAAAAAAGATCAAATAACAATTGCCACATTTCCTATGCCATATTATGGGTAGCTCTACTTTCAAAATGAAACACCGTGAAAAAAGCCACGAAAACTGGTGATTTCAATATTAGGCAGATAAAAAAATATTCATAAAAACACAGAAAGTAGCAGTAATTATACCCCTGGCACAATTAAGTATGTCGAGGGACAAACTGTTGTTGCCTTTCCATCTGTTCGTCTGTCTGTCCAAATGCCTCTGTCCATTTGTCCGTCTGTCCTTTAGTTAACATTTGCGTGTAAGTTTTGCGTTAAGTTTTATCTTTGCTCTGTTTTCCTGAGAGTATTTATGCAAACTTGTTCCTGTATATTAAATTTCCTTCAGGATGGATACTGATCCGCTTGCATCATCTGGAAGCTTCCACAGGCCTAAGGTCAAGGTCACAGACTTTGAAATTTGTACAACAGTTACGGTAACGTTTACGTTATGCTTTTACTTTTGCTCAGTTTCCTTGAAAGTTTTTTACTTGAACTGGTCCATATTTGCTTAATGTTACTACAAGATAGATACTTTTCAGTTTTCATCACCTGGATGCTGCTTATGGCCGAAGTTCAATGTCACAGACTTAGAAATTGATATAATAGTTACGTAAAAGCTTGCGTTAAAATTTTTTGCCTTTGCTCTGTTTTCCTGAAAATCTTTATTATAACTCTTACATATGTGTTTAGTGTTACTTCAGGACATTTACTGCTCTGTTCATGTCGCCTTGATGCTGCTGCTGACCTTACGTCAGTGTCAAAGACTTTCAACTTTATTTAATATCTCTGTAAAGGTTTTACTTTGAAGAGTCTGTTTTTGAACGGAACCTTTTGAAATGTGACTGGGTCTATTGCTGGAAATGACTGATTGTCTGCCTGTCTGTTTGTTAACATTTTTCGGCTTGAGCCGTATTCACCTACATTTTAAATATTTCATTGGCCAATATAAATACATCCGACTTTTTATGTAGGTAGATTACTTTCGTTTTCACGTTCTACTTTCAGTTCATTTGACTGTTGGCCTATAAACCGTCTCGTGATAAATCTAGATATATGTTGGTCCAAATGATTTTTTTTTGTCAAACAACATAGCGACTGTTATTTCGCTCATGTAAAATATAAATCCAACAAAATAACACAGAAATCGAAGACGAAATTAAATAATTGTTGCTGGCTTAGTTGTTAATGTTGTGTTGGAACTGTAACACTTTTAAGGTCATGTGTGGGGCGGTAAGCCAACCAATCCTCATTGTCATATGCAACACAGACTGCCCCAATCAAACTTAAACAGCATTTCCGAAATCGATACCCAAGCAAAAACAACGGATATGCATATCAACATGCGCATCCGTATAATCTGATCAGCTCATAGGATACCTTAGAAGTACCTGACTCATACATATTACAATAAACACTTCTATTTAATCTAAGCCGATTATCTTTTTTTAAGATATTTCTTGTTTGCATTAATGTATTATGTAAAATTTATTTTCTGTAGGCGGTGGCTCTGGCCAGAGGTATCCGTTAGCCCTTGCTCACTTGCTCTTGTTGAGCTGGAAAAACAACTTCTGATCACAAAATGTTCGTGATATTGTTTATTTTGACTTTGATTTAATTATTTTTGGGAAGAACATGTTGTAAGCAAGATAAAGTTTGACACATTGGCGATATAGCAACCTCTGTACTTTTATATTATTCACCCACATATTCTTTATCTTGTCATTTTAAATACATTCTAAATACATTTTTTCTTTCTGTTTTCATTCTTTTTTCAGGTCAAAGGGAGGCAGTTGTACAGAAGGAGAAACATCAGCTGAATTTGAGTTTAATGGGGCTTTGGCAAGCGAACAAAAAATAATAGGGAGGGGTTTCGAAGTGAGCGTGTGCTTCTGCTCAGCCTCATCTGGGCCTTTGATGTCTGTTTACACACACTATGAGCCTTCACAAAACTTTGGCCAAAGACACAGATCCCTGATTGCTGTAAAATGCCGCGCATGCGCATTTAAATAGCCACCATCTGATGGTTAGAAAACCGTGTTCGCTCGGCGAAGTCTGTCTACATGGTGATATCTAAGGACGTCTACAATTCCATTCCTTTTTCTTTTTAGGTAGAAGATGGAAACAACTGATCAGACAAAAGAACTGCGCAACAGTGAAACGTGTGAGTATTATATCGGCGAATCTAAAAGAAATCGGAAGCAGAAGATAGTCCTTTTCACAGTCCCTTTTTGGGTGCTATCAAACAAAGATCAAAATACAGGTCGTGTTTGATCTCGCCTTTCCAGCTGTCGAATATGTTTAGGCTGAACTGAAGTCTTGATTCGAAATCAAAGGACCTGATCTTAGGCTTCTTTCGATATGGCTGAGGATTTGTTTTAAAAGATTAATCAAATGCTGTCTTTCGTTTTTTTTTTGAGAGACCTGACACTTGGATTTGCTGATTATCTAGATCTGCATCATACACACAAACATTCTGATAACATATACCGATAGTATCATGAAGAGTACCGATCCCAGACAATGCTGCAATATTTCATCGTAATTATCCCAATTAATGCCCATTCCAGGTCCTGGCTGGTGGGTAAGGCCATCAGATCTAGAGCAATTTTTTTCTTTTTTAGAATCGCCATACATGATACACTCACGCTTTACTGATGGTTCTCTTGTCTCGTCAGTTGTTTCCATCTTCTACCTGAAAAGAAAAAAAAGAAGGAACGATATAACCATGTATACGGACATCGCCAAGGGAACAAGTTTCTTTACACCATCAGGTAGATATTTAAATGCGCATGCGCGGCCATTCACAGTAATCAGGGATCTTTGTCTTTTGCCGAAGTTTTGTGAAGGCCCATAGTGTAGGTCAACAGACCAAACGTCCATCTGAGACTGACCATAGGCACAGGCTCACTTCGAAACCCCTCGCTGTTCTTTTGAATTCTCTTGGCAAGGCCCAATTTAACTCATTTTCAACTGATTATCCTCCTTTCTGTACGACTTTCTCCACTATTTTACCTGAAAAAAAAAGAATAAAAACAGAAAGAATGTATTTGAAACATATTTAAAATGACAGGAAAAAGAATATACGGTATGGACGAACAAAAAAAAGTACAGAGGTTGCCATGTCGCCAATGTGTCAAAGGTTATCTTGTTTGGAGCTCATTCTTCCCCTAATGACTGAAGCAAAGTCAAAAGAAACACTATCTCGAATAATTTATGGCTAGAAATGTTTTTCAAACCGAGCTAGTGCAATTAGCAGGGGCTCACGGATACCTCCCACCGGCGCCACCGCCTACAGAAAATAAACTTTACATAATACATTAATGCAAAATGTTAACAGACAGGCAGACATTCAGTTTTACACAGCAATAGACTCAGTCACATATCAAAAGGTTCCATCTCAATATTTGGCACAAAGCAAAAGAATATACTCTTTAAAGTCTAACTCTTTCAGATATATTATATATGTATATAAAGTTCAAAGTCTGTAACCTTGACATTAGGTCAGCTGAAGGATTTAGGTGACACAAATTGGTCAGTATCTATCCTGTAGTAACATTAAGCACATATTCATTCATTCCAATTTCCAGTAAAGACTAGCAAGAAAACAGAGCAAGAGCAAAATCATCGGCCGTAATGCAAACTTTGTCACAATTTTTGTACAAATTTCTAAATCTGTGACCTTGGCCTTAGGCCAGCAGCAGCATGCAGATGAAACAAACTGATCATATCTATCCTGTAATAACACTAAACACATATGGACCAGTTCCAGTAAAAACACTTTCAAGAAAAGTTAGGAAACAACTTACCACAAACTTTAATGTAACTGCTGTACATATTTCCCAAGTCTGTGACATTGACATTAGGCCAGCTGCAGCTTCCAGGTGATGCAAGCTGATCTATATCCATCCTGTGGTAACACGTTGTACATATAAACAAGTTCCCGTAAAACTTGCAGGAAAACAGAGCAAACAAAATACACTTAACGCAAAACTTTAACGCAAATGTTAACTATCGGACGGAAGGACGGACGGACAAATGGACAGACAGTCGGATGGACAGACAGATGAACTGATGGAAAGGCAAAACACAATTTATCCCTCGACATACATATTGTGCCAGGGGTATAATTACTGCTACTTTCGGTGTTTTTATCAATATTTTTATCTACCTATAAGTTGAATTTTGAAATCACCAGTTTTCATGGCTTTTTTCAAGGTGTTTCGTTTTGAAAGTAGAGCTAGCCATAATATGGCAAAGGAAATGTGGACATTGTTATTCGGTCTTTTTTAACATCTATTCAGTATTGTTTGAAATCAAAATGGATATTCCAGTGCATGCAAGAAAATTACTTCTGAAATTAAATGTGTAAGAAAGCAGAAGAGTATATAAAAATAAAACTATGAATAAATATCAAAACATGTAAGAAGTTTTAAGGAAAAGATAGAAAGATAGATATAATAGATCATAGATATGTTAAATGATTACCGATGCATGACACGCTGATTGAAACATTTATTTTTGTGCATTTCAAATATTTTCTATGTTATTGTTACTGTTATTATTATTTTGTTTCAAGTTTGGTTTGAAATCAAAATGTAAATAAATAATAAATCTCATGTGTCATCATTTAATTTACATATCATTCGATAATTATCAATTGATATGTGTTGCTATATTGAAGGGTTGCCCCATGCGTGTGAAGTAACTCGAAATTTCGCCAAATCACGGGCTGCCAGACTAGGAGAGATAACAATGTGAAAAGGGTCCATTGGTTGCTAAATTTGCATATCATTTTACGGAATGAAGCACATTGATAACCTCCCTTGTCAATCTTATAAACTAACAAGGCGATTTATTCCGTAGAATTTCCGATCTGCAAAATACCAATAGCCGCAACAGGCCTTAAACCCGTTCTAAGAAGTAGCTGTGTGCCAGATTTGATGATTGTAGGTATAGGTACATAGTCTAGAATTTCCGTTCCGGAAAATACAAATTGCCGCATCAGGCCTTGAAACAGTTCTAAGAGGTAGCTTTGAGTGTATGTATAGGTATCATAGTCTGACAGAAATAGGCTTAAGTGGTTCGGTCGCCGCAATTGTGGACGGACAGGCGAACAAAATAACGGTCGGACGGAAAATCGAACTCTCATATCGCACATTGCTAAAGCAGGTGCAACAAAAAATGAACTCCCTTTTCTGAATGAAATCCTTTTCGTGTTCTATGTTAAGGAACTGACCACTGTATGCTAAATCGGTGTAGTGTAGCGTGTATACGAACTATCAGAGAATGTACTGTTCATTTAGCAACATTTTGATTTTGTAACTAAGACTGATGGGTGTAATTAGATTCTTTTTACTTTACAATAATTTCTCCAACAACGGAACAATAATGGATCCTAAAGAAACTGACAGTACTATTTTTGGAAACTGTGAGAAGTACATATTGCTAGAGTGATGTCCAGAATGAATGATCGAGTGTGAAGTATAGTCGTCTGAGAAGGTGACTAATTATGTTTTAGCGCAATAAATGTCAGCTGAGGAACATGTTTATTGTTGCAGTAACACACGAGTTTGAAGCTCTGTCTAGTGGTTCAGAAAACATCGCCAGGATGCAACTTTCGAAGAGATAGCGGCTGTCAAGAGGCGCATTATCAAGCAAGCAGGCTGAATTTTATTCAAGTTGTTTCTTAGGGAACAAAATGCAACCAAGGAGGCATATTACGTTGTAATGACGTGAATGGACAGGCCTGATCTGAGTTTTAACCGAAATATAAAAATGATAAGTGCAAAAATTAATAAGGTTTCATTGCACACCTTAATTAACTCAATGCCTAGCGCCACATGAAAGGAAAAAAATGGCATATGCAAACACTGCTGACCCAGATTAGACGCCGCACAACTCGGCGTCTGATTAGGGTCTATACTGTATCATTAAATCTACAGCAATTTCTACAAAATGATAAAATGATAAATAAACAGACACCCCTTAAATGATGAAGGACCCATCCAATTTGTAACGATAGAAGATTTCACTAGGCATTAATGGGTTAAGTATGAACTGGCTGAAATATTTAGGGATTTATGCTGAACATTTGCATGCACCTGTGGGTTAAGTATGAACTGGCTGAAATGTTTAGGGATTTATGCTGAGCATTTGCATGCACCTGTTCATGGAAAACATTACACTGAAAATATACATTGGTCTTTATTAGTGATGCTCGCATGAGTGAGAAAAAAAAGTTACATGTACAATTAAATTGTTAGATATTAATGGCTTTACCTTGACGATGGTGTTATGGCGCTGACCGCTCAGATGTAACAATATAATTGAGCCGCGACACGAGAAACCCAACAAAGTGGTTGTGCGCCACGCGCAGACTCAGATCAGCCTGTGCATCCGCCCAGTCTGATCAGAGTCTTCGCTGTCCGCATGGAGGTAACTTAGACCCTTAGCTACCCTTTCAGCGCTTAGTGAAGAGTCTGATCGGACTAGGCGGATGGCCAGGCCGATCTGATTCTGCGCTGGGCGCACAACCAGTTTGTTGGGTTTCTTGTGTCGCGGCTCAATTATTTTGTGTTTATCATAGGGCGTGGACAGTGTTGCAACTTTACATTACTGCACATGAACACTCAATTAAACCGCGTCTGCTATTTTCGTGTCTTTGATGTATTCCTTGCTTCCAGAAATTTTTTCATTCAGAATTTATTTTATCTTCTGTGCCGTGTGGAGGCCGTAAACAGTCTTCCCGTAAATTATTATAGTCTAAATTATATATTTTCTGGTCCTTTGGGATCTTAAAGCTCATTAGTATGATTCTGTTTGATGTTAGAGTTCAGCTAAAGCCGGTTCTAGGGCGTGCAGGGGAGTGGGAAGCGTGGGCAGTGTCACAACATTGCATTACTGCATATAAATAGACTTAACCAAGTCGGCTATTTTTGTTTCTTTGGTGTGTTTCTTTCTCTGTCAGAATTCATTCAATATCGTATATTTATAATAATAGCATGATATGAAGGAATGTTTCCTGGCAAATACAGGAAATATTACCACGTGTGTCCCGGGAAAATAAATTAGTCGATTATTATTGAATAAATTATCATTTTAAATGAACATCTAACTGTTGGATAACTGTGGCAATTCATGACGTCAATAAAATTTAAGTTTATTTTTCTATTTTTCGGCTTTAGCCATATAACCTTGGTATTGACCTACATTTAAGTACTTCATTGGTCAATATAAATACACCCGGGATTTTGATGTTAGTAGCTTACTTTTGCTTTTGCTTGTGCTTTCGCTTTCTCTTTCTACTTTCAGTTTCATTTGACTGTTGGCCTATTAACCGTGTCGTGATGAATCTAGATATTTCGGTTCAAATCTCAACACCAACAACAACTATGCATATCAATATGCGCGCCAGTACAATCTGATCAGCACATTCGATATCTTACATGTACCTGACTCAAACATATTACAAGACACACTTCTATTTAATCTAAGCCGATTATCTTTGTTTTAAAGATATTTCTTGTTTTTTCTTAACTAACTTTGCCTCCAACTTGTAAGCTGTGGATCGCTGAAGATCATAGTTCCTTGCAAATACCTTTTTTTTATTGAAACCATTACCACGTCACTAGATATGTTTGATTGATTGACTTGTTGCTTAACGTCTACGGTAAACAGCTATGGTCATGTCGGGACGGTCAGTTAACTTAACCACACTATTCCTGGGTAGGCTTAGACCTCCTAAGCGGTTAACCAGTACTAAGTGCACATACTTTCGCCAGTAACTGAAAACTGCCCTTCTTGAATCCCAGATATGAAATTAGTAAGAATACAGACCTGGTTAACTATGTTTTCAAGGATGTTACGAAACGAAAAAGAGTCATAGTTACCAAACGACCTGGTTATCAGGTCGTTTAATAACTATGACTCTTTTTCGTTTCATTACAGCTCATTTTCGTTTCGTATTAGCACTTGTATATACATTGTTAAACAGGGATGCTACTAGCCGTCTAGGAAAAACAGAGAGCACTATCGTTTCCAGCTTTTCTTGCCTTTTTACAATAATTACGGAATTGATCACAGATATTTTTGTTCCAAGACTGTTATCTTATGGATTATTGTCTAAAGATTTACCAGATCCAATATCAATTTTCTGTTTATAAGTTGGTTTAACGATCAATGAGGGTGCACCGTGCTAGACTACTGACTTCATAGATTGCTATATCTTCTCTGCCTCATATATTGCATCTATGAGTTTCTCTGCTTTTTGTCCTTATGTATTTACACGAGGAATATACAATGTACTCTGAGAACTTGGGTCAAGTCAGGTAAACTCGGACAGCAGGTAAATTCGGACGGCAGGTAAATTCGGGCGGTGACATTGTTACGTTTATATGTCAGTTCTTTGGAATTAAAACAAAATTACTTGGCAAACAGTAAAAATCCCGATGAGAAGGCTCATTATTTTGAATGGTATGTCCGAATTTACCCGCTATCCAAAGTTACCAGACTCGATGCTAATATTGCTCTCCCAACGATGAAATGTCTAGTTTTATATCATTGTGAGATATCGCTGCAAACTTCTCAGTACACTTTAGTCGTGATTGGAAGCCTTGGGCGAAAAAAAACTTGAGTTTCTCAGAGGAGAGGGCTGGAAAACTATAAGGGTCACTTTTGTTAGGAAAATGACGTACTTTCGATAGCATAAGTTTATTACATGGTGAAACTACAATGCACATGACGCTTTGTGTACATTTAATTGCTCAGTGGGACACCAGCAACAAAAAGTATTTTGCTGAGAACTTTGTCATTTTTCCAATTTTTGAAGAAAACAAAAACGTTCCGGCCTACTTTTCCCAGTTACATTATTACACAATGCATGCATATCAACCGACATTTTCTGATCAAACGCGATTGTTTATCTGCTGCTTATAATGATATGAGTTTAAACGCTTACACCACTGACAGAGCAACGGGGCCCTTAACCTTAGCAGTATATCGCACCTGCTGCAAGCACAGCAGATCATTGCTTTACCTGGTAACATGGCCAAAACGGCCAGCGTGCGTATATGTGATATAAATTTTGATGGCTCCTACTCACATTTGCACAGAAGAAATGCAACATCATACGTCAACTACGGTGAGCGATTTAGGGCCTTACGTCCATCTAGTTGAGTTTTGCCTCCATTACCAACACCAATAGGTGAGCAAATAATCTTTAAAATGTTGACCCTTATTGGTCATGTTGGTAAAGGCTTCTTTTCTGGGAGTTGAAAAAGATGCTTGGCTTTGTAAAATTGGCAGAGAAAATGAAAGTGCACCCAGTCACCTTGATTAAAAACAGTTTTCGTCAAAGTAAACTGCTAAAGCAACTAGCATCACGTTTTCAGAAGCTGATGAAGGCCCGTATCGATGATATTGCAATTGCCGTATGTATTCGGCTATAAGACGGGGAGTTCTCTCTTCAAAAATACCCCCAAAATATTTAAATCTTGTGTAATTTGACTTATAGATAGGGGTTTTGCTTCCAAAACAATCTCAAAAATCTAGATCCGTCTTAGAAGACGGATATAGATTTTCGGGATTGTTTTGTAGACGGATATAGATTTTCGGGATTGTTTTTGAAGAGAATAATCTGTCTTATAACTGAATAGATACGGTATGTGAAGGGAACAGCTGTGCTATATAAAATGTCATCAGTAAGATTTCTTTAAGTGGATAAGAGCCGCGACATTGAAAGCAATCTAAAAAGCGATCAATAGCCAAGACCGAATAAAAGGCGTTTATTTTTTTGCAGCAGGTTGTGTTTTGAATGACACGAATACCATATAAACCATCGATTCAAATCTCTGTAGAAGTGAATGGGTACAAATCCATGTTTTCTGACATTTTTACCAGGGTAATGGTTATGGGACCTCCTGATTGCTTCCCAGGATGATGGAGACCTTCAAAAATTAAGTCGACTGTAAAGGAAAAGAATTTGCTTGTTAAGAAGCAAATATGAGAAAAAGTTGCATCGTAGCATGTGCGGAAACAGCCTAACAGCCAAGGCACAAAAATACACCTTCATGTCTCAAAATAGAACAGTTTTACGAGGATCGTCCAAAAAGTTCTGTCACTGGACTACTAACTTTGCCCACAGACGTAATAGCTTACCACGGTTTGCAACAATCAAAAGAACAATCTTTTATCTTTATATTGATATCAAGTAAATGGTGAAAACATGCCATCTGGTTTAGTTATAAGCCCAGATACAGACCTTATATTTGACACTGGCCTATTTGCACGATTTTTGTTTTTCTGCTGGCTTGCTTCATGCTGCATATCTCGTCAATTACATATCGCAGGATTCTGAAATTTTCAGGGTTGCTGTCTGTTGCATTTTGTGGGACACTACATAAAAATCAGCGACTTCTGTCAATTATATGCGATGCAAAATATTGATATATGAAATATGGTGAAATTCACAGTCACGTGATTTTCAAGGACCCACTGTGCCTTCATTTTTGGGATCTTTCTAAAATTTTGATTGAGAACACATTGTCATGATCTACTGCAGTACAGATATGCTTCTAAATTTGAAATATTATACGCTTATGAAGCTTTTGAACTTAGAACATGACCTGGTCGATTTTCCTATGGCGTTGTTTTGCATAAAGTTGAGGTTACGAAATGCTGTAAACTCTTTAAAATGGACAGAATCACTTGGAGATTTTTTCGTTGTCTTTATTAGCACCTGAGATATCGTAGGCACCGGGCAGCGATAATAGACTTCCCTTCATTGCCGGAGTTGCATCTACAAATTTGCCAGTCGGGTGAGGGTACCCTTCTTTTGATGCAGATTGTGAATGTTATGTCATTGAAACAAGAATCAGTTTTTTACAGCTATGTGATAAAAAACAGGGTTTTTGAATGGTTTTTATTTTAGGTGAATCGCGCTTTTCGTTTTCGAGATATAAACCAGTGACAGAACTTTTTGGATGACCCTCGTAGCGATGTTCTTAACCGTCACGAATCGATCTGAAATACTTGTAAGGAGATTTTCTGATGATAACACTAAGACCCTTTTTTTATTTATGTCAAAAAATGTAAAGCGTGACCCATTATTAGAACTATCTCGATAAGACTGCCCCCATCAAGGGTCACAACCAATGTTTTGATGGAGGAAAATAACAAAAAGGATCAAACGATTGTCACAAATTAATCTCAGATTAAGGATCAAACGATTTTCACAAATTAATCTCCTTAACCTATCCCTGCATGTTTCTCTGTCTATTTTCCAGCACATTTCTGCTCTAAATAAATGTGTGATATTCACAGACAATAATATATTGTACCATATCCAGACATTGAGGCAGCTGAAACAACTGTCATGGGACAGAATAAGAAAAGGAATTATTCCCTATTATATTAGACAAATGAGCCACGACACGAGAAAACCAACAAAGTGGCTGTGCGCCCAACGCAGACTCAGCTCAGCCTGAGCATCGGCCTGGTCTGATCAGACTCTTCACTAAGCGCTGAAAGGGTAGCTTAGGGTCTAAGCTACCTCCATGCGGACAGCGCAGACCCTGATCAGACTGGGCGGGTGCCCAGGCTTATCTGAGTCTGCGCTGGGCGCACAGCCACTTTGTTGGTTTTCTCGTGTCGTGGCTCAAAAACAAAATATAGTGTCCGAGAGCTAAGATAGAATCCCTTGGAGACGCAAACACTTGCTAGAAAAGTGCTAAATTCCACCAGTTTATACAAAATAAGTGAGTGTAGTAGACATTTTATTGCACAGAAACCATGCTTTTTGTCAGAATTCCAACTATGGTTTATCTCAGAATGGGTAATTTTGAGAAAATTATTGATTGCCTTGTACCTTTGTGCTTTTGAAATATACGATGATATTAAACATCTATCTTATTCACAACAAAGCTTCACTCCTGAGACCAGAAAATGCGGTCTAAGAAAAAAACTACGCTTTTGACGAGAGGAGTGAGTGTGTGTTTGTGTGTGTGTGTGTGTGTGGGGGGGGGGGGGGGGGGGGGCGCTGTTGGAGACATCTGTTATTGTTTCAAAAACAAACATCTAGTTGTATTTGTATATGAAGGTTCAGAAGCATAATTGAGCCGCGACACGACAAAACCAACAAAGTTGTTGTGCGCCCAGCGCATTCGCCGTGTCTGATCAGAGTCTTCGCTGTCCGCATGGAGGTAGCTTAGATATTTATTAGCTACCCTTTAAGCGCTTAGCAAAGAGTCTTATTAGACCGAGCGGCTCAAGAAATCAATGAAGATATGGTACAGATTCTGCTTATGTTGGAGATACTTTTCACACAGGATTCTAAGGTTGAAGATCTGTTCTGTGGTGCTCCTTCCTGCTCGGAACCCAGCCTGTTCCTCAGCGATTATCTCTTCAGCTTGTGGTTTAAGCCTGTTCAAGTGACTTTCAGCATGACTTTGCTTGAATGACTGACGAGGCTGATGGTTCTGTAGTTCTGGCAGAGCTGTAGGTTACCCCTTTTTAGGGAGCGTAATAATCAGCGACTGAGTCGATGGGGTAGGCCATTCTCCTGTTCTCCAGATCCTGTTACAGATATCTGTTAAAACATCAATCATGGTCTCCCCTCCAGCTTGAACAAGTTCTGCTGGTATATTATCAACACCGGCAGATTTTCCCTTCTTCAGTGCTGCTACTGCAATCTCAACTTCCTCACGAAGGATCGGTTGTTGATCTTCTTCTGGGGACTAATTGCAGTCCAGAACCGCATTGTCACCATCAGTCTCATGGTTGTATAATTTAGAGCAATATTCTGTCCATCTGCTGAGAATCTCTTGTTCTTCTGTAAGGCATTTCCCAGACCTGTCCTGGATAGCTGTGGATCTACCCTGTTTCTCT
Source organism: Ctena decussata (assembly GCA_963989385.1). Classification (NCBI taxonomy): domain Eukaryota; kingdom Metazoa; phylum Mollusca; class Bivalvia; order Lucinida; family Lucinidae; genus Ctena; species Ctena decussata. The sequence goes on from OZ022507.1 coordinate 67,357,656, forward strand.
GAAGTTAGATCCTTCACCAGCTGGTATGCTTTCTTGCTGTTGTTTTTGTTCAGGCAAGTTTCGATCTCCTCGCACTGACTAGCTATCCAGTCCTCCTTTGCTTTCTTTACTGCCTTCTGAATCCTATTGTTTGCTTCCCTGTATTCTTCTGCTCCTCCTGCTTCACATTTCTTCCGTCTTCAAATTTCTCCTCTCATCACAGAGGTCGAAAACATCTCTAGTGGCCCATGACTTTTCCCTGCGACGTTCCTTCCCAAGTATCTCACTGGCTGCATCAGTCACTACTGTATTGAAGGTGGTAATCATGGTTTCTATGTCCATGACATCATCCCTCAGACCAATGAGTGGTGGAAATTTTCCACCTATTGTTGCCCGAAAAGTGCATGCCACCTCTGGGTCCCTTAGCAAGATGGAGATTAGTGCTGAGAAGACCAAACTGATGACAAAAAGCGCAGATGGCATCCAGAGGGAGTTCAAGGTAAAGGGACAGACCCTGGGTACTGTAAGCAGCTTCAAATACCTTGGAGCAGTTGTCTCAGATGATGGCTCAAAACAGGAGGTTTTCTCAAGAATTGCACAAGCCACTTCAGCTCTTGCCAAGCTGAAATCCATTTGGAGAGATAACAACATATCTCTTGGATCAAAGATGAAACTTATGCGCTTCCTTGTCATTTTCACATTTCTGTATGCCTTTGGGCCTTGACAGCAGAGTTAGAGAAAAAAAAGCAGGCCTTTGAGATGAGATGCTACCGAAGGTTACTGAACATTTCGTACAAGGACCATTTAACCAATGAGGAGGTTCGCAGGAAGATCCAAGCAGCCATTGAAGAATATGATGAACTCCTGACGCTGGTCAAGAAACGGAAACTAAGGTGGTTTGGCCACGTTTCAAGGTCTTCTGGCTTAGCAAAGACAATTTTTCAGGGCACAGTGAAAGGAAAAAGAAGAAGAGGTAGACAGAAGAAGAGGTGAGAAGGCAATATCAAGGAGTGGACAGGAATGGATTTTGCGCCAGCTCAACTAGGGCAGCTGAAGACAGGACAAGGTGGAAAGGGATTGTTTTGAAGTCATCTGTGGTGCCCCACCCACCTAGTAAGGCTATGGGATAGAATAGAATAGAATAGAATAGAATAGAATAGGTGCAAGGCAATACAAAAAATGTTCGACTCAAGGGCGAACTACCCTATGTCAGGTGGTTGGAATTAAAACAAAAATAACTGGTCAAACTGTAAAAATCCTGATTATGAGCCGGCTCATCTGCCATTCGCTGTTTGCAATGGCATGTCCTAATTTACCTGCTGTCCGAAGTTACCCGACTCTACCCCCTCCAGGAGGAAATTATTTTCGTTAAGGGTAAACTCCATTTTAAGGCTGCCTTACCCAGGGAAGCAAACATCACAAAAGTAGTTCCCCTTTGTCAACTGGCGAAAAGACGTGGGGATTAACCTGATAAAAAACGGCAATACCTACTGTTCAAACTTTATTCTTTTTGAAGAATAAACAAGACCGCAAATACTGTGTTATGTTTAAGAACATCACATTTCGCCTTGAACTGAGAAGCCTCTACCGGTATATGACAGCAATTTACAGGAGTTGTGTCTAGACGATCAGACCACTTATTTTGTTCCGAATCTTTACAGTCTGTCTCTTACAAAGCTAAAGATATTATTATGAAACCATGCTGAATACTCGAAGACAGAAAATCTGCACACACTAAGTACGTGTTTTCTGAATAAAGCGCGAGTGTTCGACATTAACATCTGCTTTATTCGGTGTCTAGGGTAGGCTGTACTTAATTATGATGACTTCACTTATATTTTAAAAGGTCAACTACCGAACATTTGTCAGCTGGTGTAGCACGTATGGGCACAGAATTTGTAAAATAAGGATTTCCTTTTTGGTTTACAAAAAGACAAAGGTTAGAAATTATTATTAAGCTTAACTACCCGAGACCCACATGAATGTTCCTGCTTGTTTGGCTATGCTGGTAGTTTGAGCATCCTGTGTTACATGTATTATTTTGTCACTTGTCTACTTTATGAATTTATTTCCAGTTTCAAATTGGCGTTTTACATGCAATTATCCCGTAGGAACTCAACGATGGAACAACGTTATAACGTTTTATTTTATACTTAGCAGTGAATTCAATGCACATTCTAGTACAAATAAAAGTAATATTGTAACAGTGAAAAATATCGTATCAATGATACGATTTATATTTTTTCACTGTAGCAAGCTGTGGCTGTTTTTGACAACTTTGGGCTTAATTTCTTTCCGAAAAAGGACTGAAATGTTGCGTTCTTGTCTGATATTTTGCTTCGGACGTTGGCACGTCAAATCAGGCAATTGACGTCACATTCTGATTCAACTTTTGCTCTGGAGTATCCCCAATTTGCACGCGACGTCCATCCGACAGCAGCTGCAAGCGGCTTCCTCAGATCGCCGATTTCTTTTTATTCATTTGTTAAAATGACATTATAAAGACTTTTAGGTATAAGCTGTTCACACCCAATATTATACCCACGAAACGCGCTGTACTAAGCAAAATTAACGAGAAATGCCTAGGAAAAAAGGTTATTTGTGAGGCGTCTGTTCTAAAAATTAAAAGAAAAATTACTTTTTTGGGATAAATACCACACGTATTTCAGCGAATGTGTTGAAAATATCAACAATTTCACTCGTGCTACGGACTCGTGAAAATTGCTGATATTTTCAACACTTTCAATTAAATGTATTTGGTATTCACCGAAAAAAAAGAGTAAATATCCTCTATATAGCAATGTCGAGTCTTGGACGTTGTTTACTTAATTATAAATATTTAGAGGTACATAGGTCCACCTACATGTTTTACACTTACCAGCAAATTTTTGCTTTAAAGAACCCTTTCGAGAATGGAGGGAAAACTGAAAACGGCAAAGTTGCTTCCTCATAAGACGCAGTCAAAAACAGACACAATAGCTTTCCGAAATACGCCAACTTTATTAGTTGGCGTATTTCGGAAAGCTATTGTGTCTGTGACAGCGTTTTAGTATTATGCATTAACAAATGGACTGGTCGCCGAAACTAAACTCTGATATGTAATAGGTTAAATTGACTTTATTAAAAATAATCTCATCGGAGAAGTTATTCCATTACTTGACAGCACGTCATCATGATTGATTAAACTCTCTCTTGAGTCCTTGCGCTAAATGAATGCAATAACACAGATGGCACATTGGTAATATTGTGTAAACCGATGATCATAAACGAGTCCTTATCCCACCGATAAGCTGAATGAAGTCAAATTCATGTTGAAGCATTATCAGTTATTTTTGCATTTGTCGACGTATCCTCTACTACACGTGTATGATTTCAAAAAAAAAAAAAAAAAAAAAAAAAAAAATCCGCATCTGTGACATGGACAGGATCTTGGTATCCAAAATCAAGTATCTTAACATCGGGGGCCAATGTAGCACTCGGATCTGATATAACGGCAAGTCAGTCATCGTAAGCTATCAACAGTCTTTGATAGTTAGCGTTCAGCAAAGACATCGGCAGAATATGCCGCTTTTAACAAAATTGGCAACGGCAGGATGCTATGTTTGTCGATGTTTGGCGGTATTCATCGTTTGGCCATTTTGGTTCAGAAAGGTACATCCGATATGTAAAGAACCCAAGTGAACATTCAAAACATAATACTGACATTAACGTCTAGACACCGCTTTATTAATAACGCTATTATATGTTGTTACCGATATCATTTTATAGCTACGAGATGGCAGAAATATATTTCAATTCAGAATGACAACAGCATCAATCTTTTCGACCAATAGCAACAGCTTTTAAATTAAACTTAACATACGACTATTGTCGGAAGCAGTGTCATATCATCATAACATATTTGAGCCGCGACACGACAAAACCAACAATGTGGTTGTGCGCCCAGTGCAGACTCAGATCAGCCTGGGCATCCGCCCAGTCTGATCAGAGTCTTTGCTGTCCGCATGGGGGTAGCTAAGACCCTAAGCTACCTTTTAAGCGTTTAGCGAATAGTCTGATCAAACTTGGTGGATGCCCAGACTGGTCTGAGTCTTCAATGGGCGCACAGCCACATTGTTGGTTCTGTCGTGTCGTGGCTCATTTATTCACGTAAGCAAACTTGGACGCCATCCGTGACATCATAATTTCTTTTGAAGATACCGTCCGTGTACATGTTAGCTCGCCTGACAGCACTTTGCCCATAAACATAAAGATATTTATTATATGATGTCGCTGTTATGTAAGAAATGATTGTTCCTTACCCATGAATTATCGCTGATTAACACATGTTGTTAGAGGCAGATCACGAAATATTAATTCGTCATTTATTTTACTACCCACCTTCAAGGTTTCATTTTACGCACAGTTTTCTCATGCAGCTGTTCTTTTCAGTACAGTTTTAATATTTTTAAGTTTGTCTTTTGCAAGTTTTAAATTTACCTTTCTTTGTATATTGGAATTTCAACGTCCTGTATTTTCTTGTAGTAACTTTGGTCTTTTAAAGCTATCAGCTTTTTATTTTCGTCTAGTACGAATACATTAAGATCTAGGTAAAAGAAGAAATTAAAAAGCAAGGACGGTTCAAATTTGCAATGATCCAAGACCAGGGAGAAAAAATCTCGATTGAATGAAAAGTTGTTTATTTTATTTATCGTTATTATCTTTTTTTTTTTCAGTTTTTTTTTAAGTCAACTACGGAACCTATATATCAAAACACACACTCTATCATTGGCGTTGTTGTAGTATATCATAGCCAGCTGTCTACTCAGCATTTATTACTTTCTTGACAATAAAATCGAAACTAGAGAACTTAATTCAATTAGAAAGTTAAATTCCGAAGACTTGCCGTCAGATTTGATATACCTTCTCCTATGGGATTATATTAATAAATTAATATAACCTATATAATGTATTAGCAGATTTCTGATTTTTTTTCTGCTGTGTCCCAATCCGAATGTAGGGGATCCTGAGTTTTATTTGATAACCTTTATGCACCAGTGTGATGGTTGGTTCATATAAGAAGTAAGATTAACACGTTAGAATGGTAAAAAAAATAAACGATGTATTTAGCAAACACGAAACGTGTCTCCATGTTGAGTCAACATGTTCAGAACTCCTAATGATAGTTGTTATTCATAATCAAACTTGAGGTCACATGTAGTTTATTCATGAATCAATGCATTAAAAATGGCTGGTATAATAAATGTTTAGAGAATTATACCACGGCCAAGTCGATAGGAATGAAAATTAAAATTAATACAATATCGGTCTCTTGCGATGCGCATTGAGTTTTCACTCAACGGCACTTAGTCTGTAAGTATCAAGTGTGACCATCATTTGCGAGAATGCATGTAATATTTCTATGTAGAATAGACGCAGCGTGTTCAGGGTGGATAATCATATGGTGTTTCACGTCACAGGAAATACCGGGAATTCCAGTACAACAATCTGTTTCATAGTTACTATTTTCACGACAACTTTTTTTATTTCTGAATACAGTCTTATAGAATATAGCACAGAGAAGGCGTACTTGTAAGTACTTTAAACTGGTATTCTTGTCTTTACTGAGAGTTTACAAGTTTTCATGTTTATTTGGACCAACAACAACATTTATAGAGATCTAGACCACCAAAACATACTTTCAGTTTCTGATACTTGGGGACATCGAAATACACAAATTGTAAAATATTGATAAGCGTTTCCATAGATTCCTTGTTCAAAATGACATCAGAAACACGTTATCATCCATCCTGGTATATAGCTGAACTGATTCATTTGGCAAATTCCTTCGCTTAAACTGCTACGTCATGCGAGAAAATCATTCTTGTGATTGTCTCTTGATATTCGGTGTATGGTCAGCTTGGATGAGAACAAGAGAAAGTTTGTGGTCTATTGGAAGACGTCGACATTTTTAGAGCCAAGCCACTCCAATATAGCTCTGCCAAACAAACTTCTGGAAGTATGGTGTATCAGAGTCTTGATCAGAGTCTTCACTATACCAGAGGTTTTGCTCTGTGCTTAAAGGGTAGCTAAGGTTCTAAGCTGCCTCCGTGCCGGCAGCGAAGACTCTGATCAGACTGGACCTATGCCCAGGCTAAACTGAGTATTGGCTGGGCGCACATGCCACTCTGTTTTGTCGTGCCACGGCTCATTTCGTGCCCAGACCATGACTATTGTACAGTATGACATACGGTCAATCAACTTCACAGACAGATTTATCTTACGTAAACATTGTGTCACACACAAGAATGACAGCTTTTGCTCCCTTGGTTTAAGAGTTTTTTCTGTCTTCGTGCTTGGCAAAAAGCTCTTGAACGGTATGGAATATATTCTTGAAACACCGAATAGGTATGCACAAAAATGGCAAGCATCAGGCGGGGGCAGCCATGTCCATTGGACACTTTCTTTAGATGTATCGGAGGCAAAGATGCAGTGGAAGTTTCGACGTTCGTGAATTTTATTGATATGATGGTAGGAGTAGTGCCTGATGTACTTTCAGAAGTTATTGTCAGTAGGTGCTGGATGTAACTTTTTAGAGTATCTTTCTCTTCTGGTAAACACATTGACAGACAACGTGGAAAATGTCTCAAGGGATCTTTTATTTCAAAGTAATATTTGTATCTTGATTTGCGTAAGAGCGCTTAGCTTAAACAAATGCAAGTGGGGCTTTACACTGAAATTTAAACCTCGACACATAAAAAAGGTTTAGCACATGGCATATTGATTGGTTGTTTCGGATTTAACGGCTGTTTGAGACTATCGAGCCTTCTCCCAAAAACAGACGATCGAAATATAGAAAAAAGAACAAAAATCCAAACCCATTCTCCAACTGCTGCAAGCATTACTACTATATAAATAAGTAAGACGCTTCGGCACTGAAATCATTGATACACACCAGTTTGTGGACCCAAGCCATTTATGTAGCGCATAAAGAATTCCCAGAATTCACTAAGCAAAGGCGCATATCAGGCTGCATTGATGCTCAGGCAAGTCTAAGTCATTTCTTTCTGCTATAGCTTGGTCGAGCTAAGTTGGCAAGCCATGTGATCTTTGTTTACATAAATATTTATGTTTATAGTGCCTAAATATAGACACGTTTATAATTAGAAGTGTTTGGTGACACCGAAGGTACTTATATTGGAAAGTGTAAAGAATAATACCTGTCTTGTGACCCATGAATTCAAAGTGCTCCGTGGCCGAGTGGTCAGATCGAAGACAGGCAAAAATTCTTTTCTAGACTCGTGTATACTATGAGTTCGAATCCGGGACAAGTTTTTTTTTTCATTTGTATTTCATTAAATTTATTATATCATATTATTTTTTATTTTTTTTTATTTATTTATTTTATTTTTTTTTTTGTATTTTTAATATATATTCTTTTCTGTTCTTTTCCTTTCTGTCCTTTTGCCATATAATTCTTTTTTTTCTTCTTTTCATATTTTTTGGTTTCATTTTTTTTTTGTCTTTTCTCTTTTTCTTTCATTTTTAATGCACATTTTGTCCAGTCCATTTAGCAAATATTGAGATCTAACAAGAACAACAACTTATCCTGTAAGAGTGTCTGTCAAAGGTAGTTTCATTAGCAGTCACTGTCAGCAACGTCTTCAGCAGTCAGCGTGTCCTCAGCAGTCAGTGTGTCGTCAGCAGTTTTGTTATCAGTCATTGTGTCGTCAGCAGTAAGCGCATTTTATCCTCACTTTTTCGGCTTCAGCCGTATAACTTAACTACTGACCTACATTTAAATTAAGTAATTGTTTCAGGCTTAGATGTTGTTTTGTGTTGGAACTGCGGCACTTTAAAGGCACATGTGGGGTTGTCAGCCAACCAATCCTCATTGTTATGGGCAACACAGACAGACCCCGATCAAACTTCAGCAGCATTTCCGAAATCATTTCCCCAACACCAACAATACATATGCATATCAACATGCGCATTCGTACAATCTGATCAGCACATTCAATATCTTACATGTACCTGACTCATACATATTACAATACACACTTCTATTTAATCTAAGTCGATTGTCTTTTTTAAAGGCATTTCTTGTTAAACTTATCTTCAGCTCTGTAATCATACCTGGAAAACACCTGTGTACTCTTCTGAAATAAATCTAGCTATATATAGGTATATAAACAATAATATTTACCCCAAACAATTACGATAAACACGGCCAACTTAGCGCGACCGAGCTATAATGCCTTTTGACCCCTTTACGAGTGTGACTGTTCTTTTATGTTTAAACATCTCTATTCAAGAGTAGCATTCACTTTATATCAATAACATTAATAGAGCCTATTATAAGTATTCGCATTTAGATATATATTGCCATTTCGAAAGCGAAGTTTTACTTTTGACACGTAATACGTAGAAGCTTGATAATTTAATTTTAGAAGAGACTTCTATACGCCTTGTTGTCAATCATTTTACCGTGTCTATAATATTTCAAGACACTTAAAATACAGCCCCACTGTGTGAAGATTGCTATACGAATGTCTTTTGAGGCCATATAACGCACAGGAATGAAAAACCCGGGCGACGGGGTAATCGTAGATCAAATTGGTACTGGTAAACCTATATGTCACACATGGCTTAAAATGGGAAGGGTGTTTTTTCGATACCGCCATCTTTGCAAATATGGGAAGCTTTAGGAAGAGAAATTTAAAAGTCTTTTGCACTTACCCGTTCGTTGCAGTTCATCTCTAAAAGGTATTGTTGTCACCAATCCCTGATCTTGGCCATATTTTGCCCCCATATTGCCATATTGTATTTTTTAAACTTTGTTAATGATGTATGAGGGTTGAAACCTTTAACTATCTATTATGAATCAAATATTTTACGCTCTTACGTTTTTATCTTTTTCTTCGCGTTTAGTTTTTTTTTCGCATGCGTTCAGGCTACAAAAGACATCGGCACATAAATGTACACAGCTCATTCTTAGCACAATTCTGAATTTAAATAATAGCCGCAATGGTCATATCTCCGCTCATAAATAAAATAAACATAGGTTGTGGATATTCATTTTAGTTAAAACACAGGAAATCATATTGTACACATTTTAATTTGATCCGCTGAAGTTTTTGTTCAGCGTCTCCAGACTTGCAAAGTTGGTGGGGTATCTGGACAGGCCTTGCACAGTACACATTTGAGCCGCGACACGACAAAACCAACAATGTGGTCGTGCGCACTGCGCAGACTCAGATCAGTCTAGGTTTCCGCCAAGTTTGACCAGACCCTTCGTTAAGTGCTCAAAGGGTAGCTAAGGGTCTAAGTTACCTTCATGCGGACAGCGAAGACTCTGATCAGACTGGGCGGATGCCCAGGCTGATCTGAGTCTGCGCTGGGCGCACAACCACATTGTTGGTTTTGTCGCGTCGCGGCTCATTTGTTTATCAGTGCTGTAGCACTTATTAATGTATCACGGAAAACCTATTTTCAAAGCTGTGATTTCTGAACATGATTTTCTTGCCGTTTTATTTTAAACTACAGAAACAAAACTGGCATGTCTGAAACAACGTTATTCTGAGTATTCTCGGAGAAGAATCATACTATTTCTGTATGATCCTGTATACTCAGATGATAAGCAACAGAAACCATGTTCCTTTAAATAAATTGGAATGGAAGCCAAAAAAGGTCCAAATACTACCACGTCCTTTGGCTGCATTGGCACAGTTTCAAGCCCGGGAGGCAGACTTACCAGGAGACAAGCGGGCTTGGTGCATAATTTTACCAATTGGAGAATCGTTAGTACTTGTTTTAGTATACACAAAGTCAACTGAGCAAATTTAGTAAGATACATGGGTTTTAAACGGTTAATACGATTTTCTTTCATGGTACGAGTAAAATACAGTAAAGAATTGTCTGTGTATATGTATTAAGCAAGATTTTAAAAAGTACGGCTAAGAGAGTCAGAACTTAGTATATTTTGCTGCAAAAATATCTAGTCGATGTGCATTATGTATCTCTCAATTAGCAGGGCAAACAAGTAAGAAACGAATTTCACGTTTAACGGATATTTATTATGCCAGTCGAAATATGCACTTATTACTGAGGAATATAACATGAGCCGCGACTCGACAAAACCAACAAAGTGGCATGTGCGCTCAGCGAAGACGTAGACAGCCTAAGCATACGTCCAATTTGATCAGTCTTCGCAGTGGGCTTAAAGTGCAGCTAAGGGTCTAAGCTATCTCTTTGCGGACAGCTAAGAATCTAATCAGACTGGGCGCATGCCCAGGCTGATCTGACTCTGCGCTGGGTGCACAATAATTTCGTTTTCTCGTGCCGCGGCTCATACAGTCTTCGTGACAGGTGCTGCTGCGTTTTGTTTATTTATTGTATTCTGACAACCAAAATCGATGTAAGACATTTACATGTATCTTGTGTGTAACTATACTTAAGGACAAAAGTTCTGCACGGATGTTAATCTAACATCCGTGCAGAACTTTTGTCCTTAAGTATATCATCACAACGGCTTGTTGGGCTATTGGATACTTGTCTTTTCTAAACTGGGATCTTATTTAATATAAGCGGCCTTGATAAGACACCGATATTTTTAAGTTCTGAATAGTAAGATCCTTTTGGAAGAAAGGAATTAACCAAAACATGAAGGCTTAATTTCGCTGATAACGTTCTGAAAAGCCCTAAATAGACTGGTCAGCGGCCAGATGTAATGAATGAAAGTTGACATTGACGCATAATCTGGCTTTGGTTGATTCCATAATGTTAACGTTTGCTTGCGGGGCTACGTACCTTTTGGAAAATTACTCCCTTTCCAGATTGTATGTTTTGTGGAGAGTGAACCCAACTTTTGTCGTTGGCTTTAGCTGAAGTGGTGAGTTGGGTGGTGCGATGGTGCTGGGTATAACTTCTAGTGCCGGGGCGTCCTACTGATTTGGATAATAGTAGGGCAAGGGCCTATTGTGCTTGCGATAGGTGTGGGTGGGGGTTGTTTGGACATATTTTCTCTCGTCTATCATTACTCTCTTCATTCTCCCCATCTCTGGGAGACAGCCCGATATAGACTGAAATACTGTCTCAAAGGACCGTTAAACCCAAAACAACCAACCAGCTTTAGTTGAGCCAGTGTCCAGCATTAGCATCCATAGAGAAAGTGTATTGACGTCAAAATGACGTTTTCTATACTCTTGCAAGCATTTGCATATGCCAAAAAAAATCGGGAGATTTTGTATCTGAATTATTCTTAATTACCAGATAACGTAGCTCGTGCCAAAACGTATTGAGAAAGAACCGCAGTTTTGAGACTGCAAGCTTTCACAGATGTGAAAACTTGAAAAAAAATGTTTGTTTTTTTATCTTTTCGGTGTATATTATTTTCTTTTTTCTCCTCCACTTTTTGGCTATTTGTCCTATTTTTATACAATTTCATTCACATATATGGGACTTGCATAAAAGAAAATAGCTGGACGGCAAAGAATGACACTAGTATTGATTGTAAAATTAGGGTCCGTTTTATAAATCATGAACGTTCATGTCATTTCAGAAAGGCTTTGATTCGTAATATACTTCTGTCACTGTTTGGGCTATCTGTGAAACCTGAAGTCGAACGTTTATGGACGGACATAGGGTGAAGACGTTCAAACCTATGTAGGCTGAAGTCGTACAAACCTATGTGCGCCAATACTAGCAGTCTAGACAATAATGTTATCGCATGAATGATGAATACGGAAATTCGCTATCAATGACTTTCATTACGCTCCTGTGGTTTCATACTCTTAATACCGATCACAAAGACTGGCATGAACCAATTTGTGAAGGAAACGGATCCTCCAACGCACCGTATTCAGATATGTCTGCGGTGATGCAAACATATCCTGCAAACTATACTTTAGGATATACTCCTTACCGTTGTCCGTCCGTCTGTCTGACCGAATGCTGTCTAGTTTTAAATTTGGTTGAGTTCTTGTATTATGGGAATTTTCTCTGTGTACTTATCTGCTTTTCCAGATATTTTGTTCATACGGTTATATCAATGTTTATATAAGATATGAACATTGCAGTTTCGCCTCAGTAACTAAATAAAATCATTTTTGCTGGTAGACAATGAGCTGTTGTATCATGGTTTCGAGCTCTCGTTCTTCTTGACATTTGTCCATTTTTTTCAGTAACTGCCAAATTTAAAATTTTTAAACTCGGAGTACAAGAAAATTTTGAGTTGCTGTAACGCAGGATTGAGGACCTGGCTCCTGGATCTTATTCTCTTTGTTTTGGGGGGTATTTATCCATTTTCATTTTTCTACATAATTTAAATATTGAGAATATCACAGTTTCTCGGTAACTAATTAAGATCGAATACTTATGTTAGGTTTACAGGTAGATAATTGAGCTGTTGGTCGAGTTCACATGACCAATATGACAGCCATGACAATATATGCTAAAACTAAAATCTTCTTCTGCAGAACCGCAAGGCAGATTGTCTTGAAACTTGGCATGTAGCATTTGCGACTATAGTACTAGAAATTTTATATAAATGATGATTATGGGTTGACCTTGATCTATTTTAGAGCAAGGTCAAATTTGGTCACTTAGGTTTTGGAATGGGAAAAGCTGAAAAAGTGGATTTTTCTGTCGCCGTTGGACACTGATATGGAAATGCAATCGACTTCAACCCCTATGAATTTTAGAAGTTTAGGTCATTTAGTGACTTGGCCAAAAGTCACTTGGGTAAATATTTTAAAGTCCTTTCTCAAAGAAACAACTAGGCTAAGGACAATTATATTTTATTTGAAGCCGATGTGGGCTGAGAAAAAGAAATTACATATATAGTCAAATATTCAACTTTCCATGACCAAGATGGCAACCTCGGTCATATATGCTAAAAAAAACTTCAAAACTCTTCATCTGCAGATCCACAGGGTGGATGGACTTGAAATTTGGTATGTAGCATCTGGAACTCCAGTACTACAACGATTATATAATGATGTCCCTGAAAACAGATGTCCAAAATATTCAGATCACATGACAGTCTCAGGGCTCAGGGAAGCGATCATGCCATAATGGTCCTCTTTTTAGTTTTGTTTTTGCTGACTTAGTCTCGTGACGGCATGCCGTGCAAATTTCATTAAAACAAGATGTAGCAATTTCACAGGGTGTTCACAGCCTTATCTTTGGCACAGGTGTGGCACCAAATAGCTCCAGTAAAGCTTTTTTTCAAGTTTCCTATATGCAAATCTGACACCAACCGCACGAAATAACTCGACAGGCTCTCCCTGATCATATACACGTTCTCAAAGGCGTATATTTACTTATCAAAAAGGAACTTGACGGTTTTTATTTTGCTGTCATTTCTTGGGTTCGGAGTAATCAGACATGATTTATGTCAGTATGTTGCTGTTGAATATGTGCACTCATTTCCCACACGACTGAACTTGCAAAATCCAAAGTGTGCTATTTTTAAATGTTTAGTATGTTCTCCAAATGAGCAGTAGTGCCTTACTAGCTTTGCTTGCAGATTGCTACGTAGACAGACTACACTGATAGCAAAAGTAAATTCCTTCATAAACTTTCAATTTCTCGATAATGTTATACTTGTTTGAAAATTAGACAAATACTGAAATTGTGATTCTCTGCACTGACGTTCAAGGAAGGACGTTTAGTTGCAGTCGCTAGATAATTTTTAGCCTCAAACCCGTTTTCTGACAGCCAGAGACATTGAACCTTTGCTTAAAAACAACCAAACACGGATAACAGACCCTTGACTTGCAGTTTTTCAGAATCCAACGTGCATGTTACAGTTGAAATAAACATTTTGTTAACAGTTTCAGTTTTACCGTTTCCAATCATTCAACTGTCCTAATTCTGTACCAGAATTGAAAGGATATTTGATCGGTTTAAAATCACAAAATATTGGTGTGAGTTCGAGGTTTCTAAAACTTTGGAGTTTGAAAACCAATGACAAGCTTTCGCCCGTCAAGTTTCTATTTTTGCTGAGTATATTATTCTTATGCCCAAGAGTCATTCTTACGTTTTATATATATACGTTGTCATGAGTTCATTGTGTTGTAAAGGCATGTGTACAGACGTCTGTCACCTTCCTAATGGTTTGCGGGACCTTTCCTCGTTTCTGGTAATGGTGGTACATGTACCCCTCAATGACATTTTTACCGACAATTTCACAAACCTTCTCGGCTCCGTTTTCGCGACCTCCCATGACTTTTTCCGAAACGCTTAGTAAGTATGGCTAAGCTTTTCACTAAGATATTCAGTTTCTCGAGTCCCTTCGCTTGTTGTGTAGTATGTCTGCTTCGTTCTGAAGTATATTTACTCAGGATTTGGTTGCGATGGAAAAAAAGGAAAAAAAACACGTTTGCATGCACGCATACTCAAAATAAAACTTTAGGGCTTAATCATTTGAATTCAGTGACACATTTATTATAGAAAAGAAAGATTAAGAGTGAATGATTAGGCGATAGTACCATGCTCATTTCCTCCAATAATGATTTCTTGCGATGCTATATCTGTCTAAGTTTATCTCCTAGAAGAATGATATAAATTGAATGTCTTCGATTTTCATGGCTGCGACTATGAGTCTGTCTCATTTGCGTAAGGAAGCATGATTATCTAGCAAAGGCAATTATATGAATTAAGTTACGTATTAATGGGTCCGTCTCATCTATTAATGGTTCTGTCTCATATAAGCTTATTCATATGCAAAATGGAAAGCTTTTGCTACCGCTTATTTTTCCGAACTTAGGTTTATGGGCAAACGGGGCCGTATTCATAGAGCAACTTAAGTCGTTGCTATGCGGTTGCTAAGGCTAACTATGTATAAAGGAGATTCCCTAAAACTTTAATTTGCTCAGGAGGAACAGTCTTTGTAAGACTGTTCCTCCAGAGCAAATTTCATAGTTGTAGGGAATCTTCTTCAAAGAAATTTAGCCTTAGCAACAGCATAGCAACCACTTAAATCGTTTTATGAATACGGCCCCTGGAAGTCACGGAAGTTTTTCCCTTCGTAAGACCTGCGCAAAAAAATTTGGATGTTAACTCATACCCTTAAGTCGAGTTTATGTACATGCAAACTCAGTTTTATTTCTGATGCTGCTACAAATAAAAATCAAATATGCGGTCTAAGAGAGAGCCTTCTAGCCCAGCAGTGAGAAATTACAATAAGGAACACAAAATGATCAAGTTTAAGTCAACGACAAAACAAAATTGAGAATACAATAACAGTCTATAGCAATTGTTAAGAAAACCGCTAGTTGGGCTACGATGAGCCCAGTCTGAATCACACGAGTGGCGACACGACAAAACCAACAATGTTGCACGTCCGCTCGGCGAACACTCAGATCAGCCTGGGTATTCTCCTAGTCTGAGAATCTTGGCTGTGCGCTGTAAGGGTAGACACGTGTCTAAGCTACCTCCATGCCGACAGCGAAGACTGATCAGACTGGGCGGATGCTCATGCTGATCTGAGTCTTCGCTGGGCGCATATGCCACTTCGTTGATTTTGTCATGTTGCGGCGCAAATGCCTTCTTAAACTCAAGTTGCAGATTTAAAGTGGTTACAGGGCTAGAGATACCTTTCTCATTGAGAAACCAGTTTCCGTCAAAATGACAAAAAGTGGGTATCCAGATTCAGATTCTTGAAAACCTGAATGGGTAGCAAAGACCTCTAATATGCGGGGTCAAATAGTTGGTTTATCATTTTACGTGAAACCCGATACAGCTGAAATCACTAAAAATAAGAAGGAACAAAACATTTAAACGCTCTAGATTTAATTTATCGGTATGTTGGAATTCCTCTCAAGTCCAAACCTCGTCTTTTGGAGCTATAATTCCTGCCTATACCAGAGAGGTAGATAATCAAAGGAAGCATACTCTATCTAATGCAGTGTCACACTGTTTCAGCATTCGGAACTCATCGGCAAATTCCGTGAAACAAATCGATTCACGGAATTGGCCAAGCGGTGTTCTGAGTGACTGTTTCATGTCGTAAACGCAGTTTCGGTCGCCAGAAACACTCACAACAAATGATCAGTTCAAGTTTCGTCCCAAAAATGATTTAAAAAAAGAACAATTATACAGGGAAGTCGTCCAAAACTTTTTTGCGGATGATCGTTCTTGAAGGTCAAATGTTTGAATAGCTAGCATCGCTGTAACAAAGAATCAAAGTGCATGGAGGCGGGGAAACCAGGGTCCGAGGTCTCAAACTCAAAATGAAGCACACTGATTGGCTGCTTCCGGGCGTGCTGGGAAGCAGCCAATCAGTGTGCTATATTTCGAGTTTGAGAATGTACTCAAGTTTTATAACCTCAGGATCGGATTGATGCATAAAACAATTGATATCGGATACAGATACATTTTCCTAGAAATGTTTGATCGGGGTTTACACTGTTTGCAAAAGGCAAATGTGTATTTCTCTTTAATATGTTGAATTTAAACCAAAACTAAACCAGATTCCATTGATTAACAAATGGAAATATCCATTTGATAGGGATAGAATAGTCTACTGGGCATAACTGTTCACCGGCTTACAACCATGCGTAATTACCCAACACGCAGCCTTATCTATCTCTCCTTGATCATAATTCGATACTGGTTTCTGTTGACTGAATCAAATTACACAAAACTGACTAGTACATAATTTTATTGAAATTTGAAACAGAGGTACTCAATTTCTATTCGATTCCTCCAGGACATGGAACAAGGACTACTCTTCGATTCATGTTTTCAATAAATAGATATTTCTTTGAGATAGAAAGCAATGTTTTTTGTTTATCTCACTGCATATATCCTTTGGGGTTTACAATCAGCTTTAATTGCTCATTTAACTCCTTTAATATCTGCCTTGATATAACGCTATTAGATTATCACTTAAATTGATTACAAATAAGTCCTGAATCGTTTTATATTATTATCATGTTATGTTATGCTTTTTCTGCATTTATATTTTATTCTTCGTTTTTTGATTATTCCTTTCGACCAATTCTATCACAATGTTCTCTTGCACCTTCCATAACAGGACAATTCTATCACAATGGTCTTCTGCATCTTCCATAACTGGTCCATAACTGGAAAATTCTATCGCAATGTTCTCCTGCACCTTCCATAACTGGTCCATAACTAGAAAATTTTATCACAACTTTCGTACGCATCTTTCATGACTGGTCCATAACTGGACAATTCTATCACAATGTTCTCCCGCACCTTCCATAACTGGACAATTCTATCACAACGTTCTCCCGCACCATCCATAACTGGTCAAGCACTGACAATTCTTTCACAGTGTTCTCCCGTGCTTTCCATAACTGGTCCATAACTCCAGTTATGGACCAGTTATGGAAGATGCGGGAGAACATAGTGATAGAATTGGACGGAAAAAATCCATAACTCGCACCTTCTGACACCATGACTGTCTGCGTCCTCGTCAGTTCGAAGAGGGGATGTTTTATATAGGTCAAGTTAAAAATCATTTGGACTTATTCTCACGTATATTATAACAGAGCTATGCTTTCTTGATCTAATTATTACCTTTTAACTGTTTTAGAATGTTTTATATCTAGGACTTACTCACAGTCAGGTGATATTTTATCTGTTTCCAATAAAATTCTGCGATTCCTGCTTTAAAATAAATTGTCTTGATCGTTCTTTCATTTGTAGCTGTTTACTTAAAATTCTTGTATCTTGACTAAGATAGGGCAAGGATATGTTGTGTTTGCAGTAGGCTCCAGATAGGGTTGTTTGAACTTTCCTACTGAATTTCTATTCTTTCTATCTGTGAGAGACGACTCGATATAAACGGAAATACTTTATCAAAACAACCGCCCAACCAACGAAATTTAGGTTCTGCTACATGTAACATTTATATAAAATAGATCCTTTTTATAAAATTCAAAAAGGGGGGGGGGGGTATCAATAAGGTGGGTTTTCTGCATCCTACCAAAGTTTTAATTTTTTTTTGACTGATGGTATACTCCAGTGTGTCTAGTTTATTGAACCATATGTGACTTTGGTCGGAAAGCCCTAGTTACTGAGCTATGGGTCCACAGAAGTGGGTGGGGTAATTCAACATGGTTTTAGCTGGTCTTGTAAAAATGGTCTGATTTGGTAGAAGAGTATAACAGACAGACGGTGTTTGATAAAATGATTAACAGAATATCTAAAATGTATTTCCATATCATTTTATTTGGTTTAATTTGAACATATATTGTCAAAATAGACTTCCTTTGGCATTCAGCATTTTTTGATATTTTTGTCCTCTATTTTCAATATTTCTTGGCATCGTTGCTAAATAAACTGACCAGTAATCATCAAACTCATGTCAAGGAAGCACCTTGACTAGTTCCATTGGATGATGTGACAAGAGTTTCACAATGACCTAGTTTTCATGGTTGACTGAACACATAAACTTGCTTAGAAGATGGTTATATTCAATTTTATGACCCAGAATTACGATACTTTGGTCAAGTTAATATCTTACCTGCTATATCATGCCCCACACCCCCGCCACTAAAGGTGAGAGAATACATACCGGCTTCAGGTCACATGATCAACATGGCCACGTTGCCCATATATGGTAAAACCCTTTAAAAATCTTCTTCTTAAAAAAACAGTTGACCAATGGTCTTGAGACTTGGTAAGTAGCATCAGGTACTCAAGTTCTTCCAAGACTGTTCAAATGATGACCTTGGATTGACCTTGACCTTTTTTACGGCAAGGTCAAATACTGGAAAATGCTAGAACATAAGATTTCATTGGAAGTTTTGAAGATTTTGTCTTAATAATTGGTATATACGGTTGCCTTAATGACATGACCACAATGCCCATATACGGTAAAAAACTCTTAAAATTTTCTTCTTAAGAACCAGTTGACCAATGGCCTTGAGACTTCATAAGTAGCACCAGGTACTCACGTTCTTCCAAGATTGTTCAAACGATGACCTTGAATTGACCTTGATTTTTTACGGCAAGGTCAGATATTGGAAAATGCAAGAACATAAGATTTCATTGAAAGTTTTGAAGATTTTGCCTTAAAAATTGGTATATACAGTTGTCTTAATGAGGTCATGAAGAATTATGAATACAGGAGGTCAAGGTCATTCTTTAACCTTTGACCCATGTCTCTCATATTTTGACATTTTTCAGACATTTCCTCGAAAGCCAAAGGGCCAATAATTATTGTAAACACATTTCATATAGAGCCTCCAGGGGTTGATTGAACAAAAATTCGTTCACCCGGCGGTCCAGGTAATAAGACCAACGTGGCCGCCATACCCATTTATGGTATAAACCTTTAATATTGTTCTTCTCCAGAACCAATATACCTATGGCCTTGAAACGTGGTAAGTAGGATGGAGTGCTAGAGAACTACCAAGACTGTTCATTTGATGACCTTGGGTTTACCTTGACCTTTATTGCGGCATGGTCAAATATGGGTAAATGCTAGAACATATAAGTTCATGGTTCTTAAGAAGATTTTTAAAGTGTTTTTTTTTTTTTTTTCATATATTGGCATTGTGGCCATGTTGTGGCCATGTTATTAAGTCAACTGTATATACCAATTTTTAAGCCAAAATCTTCAAAACTTCCCATGAAATCTTATGTTCTAGCATTTTTCAATATTTGACCTTGCCGTAAAAAAAGTCAAGGTCAATCCAAGATCTTCATCTGAACAATTTTGGCAGAACTTGAGTACCTGATGCTACTTACCAAGTCTCAAGGCCATTGGTCAACTGGTTTTTAAGAAGAAGATTTTAAAGGTTTTTACCATATTTGGGCATTGTGGCCATGTTGATCATGTGACCTGAAGCCAGTATGTATTCTCTCACCTTTAGTGGCGGAGGTGTGGGGCATAATATAGCAGCTAAGATATAAATTTGACCAAAGTATCATAATTCTAGGTCATAATATTGAATATAACCATCTTCTAAGCAAGTTTATGTGTTCAGTCAACCATGAAAACTAGGTCATTGTGAAATTCTAATTAATGTAGCTGGCCATTAGTATGCTTTTAAGGACTTATTTACAAATATTACAATGGAATAAGTCTTGAAAATCGAGTACCGCTTAACCCATAAATACCCAGTGGACTCTGCTATCTGTATATGATATTGGAAGAGTTCATTGTCATTAAGGGGGTGTCAGGTTTAGTTTATTTATTTTTTTTTTTTTTTGGTTTTTATTTTGAGAAGAAATACCCATTTGTATTATGCAAGATTTATAGACACTGATTAGTTTGCGGCGTCTGATCTTGGTCAGTAATGTTAACTTACGTCCCATTTTTGGGACACTCATAAATGGGTTAAGCCGACGCTAGGGGCGTATGCAGCCTTACAGACAACACTGCTGTCACACGAAGATCTAGAGTCCCAATAAAACTGACTTCCAATTTCCGTTCTTATGTTTGTGGTCGTTGTCTCAAGAGGCGGCCTTTGTAGGTTTTATTTGACTTCACTACAACTGGTGTCAGTGCATAAAAAGCAGTGCCGTACGGTATTAACAGCCGTGCATCATTCGGTGAAAAGCCGTATAGCAATAAGGAATTCCACGCGCTGTTGATGCACGGGTATGGAACTTGCAATATGCTCGTCCCGGGGCCACTAAAAATCCACCATGCAACCGTGCCCCTCCCCTTTCGGTCAGATTACTAAAATTGGTGTCGCGTTACCCAAGTATACTTATTTGACGTCATCATGCCTTTGTACTCCTACGTCATCAAGTCATGACTCATGGTTCAAGGCGATGTTGCGTACATTCTCACGATGCGCAATGGAGAGTAAATAAGTGTTAAAGAAAACATGTATCTCAAGCTTTCAACAATCAAGAAATGCAGGATGGTACATGAATAGATTAGGCTTGTTCTGCATGGAAATTATTGCTCTAGGTATCTGCGTTAGATAGTAATGCTTAGTAATTTTACTACCATCTTGGACACTTTTCCGAAATACTGAGGTTAAATGGGTTGATTGCAGCCATTTTGAAAAGCTTAATGCTCTCGGGACAGGAAGACGGATATTTAAAAATAGAAGATGCACTGGCATGTTAGCTATTCAACGGTGGCAAAATGTAGTGCCATATTTTTCTCAAATTTTAACGACTAATTCTTTGAATTTATGCAACAGCAGCGATCAAACATTTGTTTCAAAATTTATGCATTAACGTTTGCCAGGTCCCTCGGGAGGTGTTGAAAGCCTCTGCCTTCGGCCTCGGTTTCCAACATCTCCCTCGGGACCTGGCAAACTTTTATGTATAAAAACATGTTTGATCCCTAAGCCGTGTTGCGACAGCGAAACGTTCCACACTCTTCATTACAGTGCTGAATTTATTTAGTTGGGGCCACTGAGCCCAATTTTGTTTGAAAGTCAGGTACCGCTTAAGCAGGCGCAGGGGGCAAAGCAGTCTTCTTTCAAATAATGCATCTCAATTAAACTGAAATTCTGATTGTAGTGTATGTGTGTTGTTTGTTCCCAGGGGTTGTCTTCGTATGTTGTATTGAACGAATACCTCTGTTCATTTCTCTAGAAAATATAGTTTTAGGAGGTTCCAGTTAAACGTTTTGCTTTGAAAGTTTTAAATGCAGCTGTATCAAGTATTATCTCCTGTCAAGTCTGGTTTAATTTTAAAAGGGGGTATATATTGGGCAATTAATCCTTCTTATAGTCTTACATTCTTCTTTTTCATAGCACGAAAGTGTCACAAAATTAAACAGATGGCGATTATAAAATGGAATGGAATAGATTGAGAAGAACTGAATAAGCTTATGCTTTGGCTCTGCTTCTATTGTGTTCATATATCAACATTGCTGTAACCATGATTGTATGTGTTTTTGAAATAAAACATATGTTTAAACCACAATGGAATGAGCAAATTTGCTTCAGCAATTTCTGGTTCTGAAGAAGTTAATTTTCGAAATCTATTGGCGTATTTCTATTGCCCCACAATGAAAGTGTAGAATGCAAGGGCTTTTGCATGAGCCCGTAATGAAATGAGCATTATTTTGTATCATCTGTTCATTTAGCATCAAATAGCACAAGGTCTATAAAAACAAATCGACTTCATAGAATTCTGGTTGTAATAGAAATAGCATTGATATGTGTCACGCGAAACTCGGACCCTACGTCATGTGCTAACAGGGAAGAGTCAGATCGGCCTGCGCGACCGTGCAGGCTGATGAGAGTTTTCCCTTTTAGCACATACAATGTATCAATCCTTGGAAGCAGAAAAAGTCAAATGCAAAGACTCTGGTCAGCATGAGCTGATATGTAGATTGATTTAATTTTTTACAGTACGTACGGAACCTAAGGTCCTTATTCACGTGACGTCAATCATTAATGTTTACAAACATTCATCCATAGACTTCAGTTTGATAGGAGAGCTCATTCAAGTTGATGCACTGACAAACATTAATAGAAAAGAAGGATTTAATACGATTGTTCAGGCGATAATACCGGACCTATTTTCTGCTAAATTGAATTATCGCAGCGCCATAACCGTCTGAGTTGATCTCCAAGAAAGCAAATATTAATTAAACCTCATCGATTTTCATGGAACCGGCGTAAGAATACAACAAAAGATTCACCCTCATTTGCGAACGGAAAGACAAATATCCTCTAAAGACAATTATATGCGTTTGATTATTTATGAGTGCGCCGAATATAAACTAATTTAGGTGCATAGATAATAATTAGGGAAGAGATATAATAAATTATCTGCAAGAAAACGTTCTGTTTCTCTCTACATTGTTAAAGAACCACCACAACAGCTAAGATGCAAACTATCAATTGTAAAAAGTTACTAAAATTATCATTTATATCTTTAGTAATTTGTATATCTTCTTGTAGTTCCTGAGTTTATTTTTGCCATAATTGGAAAACTTGTACACCTGAAGCTATTGTAGGTATGTAGCAAACAGTTCGACAGAGCTAAAATCGAGGGCGCATTAATTATTCTAACAACATACAATTTCAGCCAAAAGACTTGAAAAAGGTAGTTTCTTGCATGCAGACAACCTTTTTCACATTGCAAGTAAATGACGATTTCAAGGGACCGTAACTCCACTGTAAATAATCCGATCTTGCTTTGATTCGGTCTTGTGTTAGATCTTGTAATAAGAACTGTTGTTTCTAGCCTTCAGAAAAGCTTTTCTCATTAAAATGTAAGTGTCATGTTTGTTTTTTTTGTTTGTTTTTTGTTGTTTTGTTTGTATTGTTTTTACAAAGTTTGCTGTCCCTGTTGGAGGGCATACCTAAGCTGACATTTACGATTTGTATAAACTTTAGTTTAGACATATTTTATTCATAATTTCACTGACATGCAACGTAGCATATACACATGATAGAGGTATACACTTTATAAACTTTATGGGAAAGGTGTCCTAAATGGTTCTTGAAAAATATACTAATATTCGCTATTGAAACAGAATTATCTTCCCTGGAAGCCATCTCGGATAATGCGCCGCGACCATTTATACAAACTTCTGTCCCCCTATCCTCCGGAGGCTCTACATGGCATTTAGTTCGGATCGGAACAGCGATTCGAAAGAAAAGTTATCACTTATTGTGGACGGGTGGCGGATGACGGAGCCTGCCCATCCTATATGCAAGGGATTTGCTCAGGAAAACAAAATGCAATGTTCTGATTATCAATAACTGTCACCTGTTGAGCATGAACAATTAATATGATTTCTATACTAGGCCTATGTGAAGGTTTCCATTAAAGTATACAAGGGCTAAGTATTACCAGAGAGAGAGTCAAAATAAGGGTGGATGCCGGAACCATAAGTGGTGCAGATATTTTTGTGATGACTTTTCCTTACCCCACCCACTAACATTCAATGAAAGTTGATAAATGTGCATAATACTCATGTTTTTGAACTCAGAAAGTACACCTGAAGTCGATATCTTGTTAAAAGATTTTTTTTTAATATTACAGGTGAGTTCACAATTAATTTAGATACCTAGTGTATGTGACTGAGATACACATTCATCAGTTTCACTACGTTACTGCACCATTTCAGTGAAAGATATTTATAACTACATCTTATTATCAAAGTCCAAATTGAATCAGAAACAAATGCTATTATTGTAGAAAATGTGCTTTGTTATCCTCTGCAGTAATCTTATCGATCCTCCATAGGGCCAATAACATTAATGTTGCTTACGTTACCAAGGCTTTTATAGAACATACCGGCAATGCGCAACATACTTTTTTTTACTTAAATGAATGTTTTCTTACACCAGTTAATAACACTATAACAATTACGGTATATGATTAGAATCTTAAGTACATGTTTCAACATATAGAGAATATTGCTATGTTATGTACATTATCGAGTAGGTGGTACCACAGTATGGCAAAGAATACGGACAGAGTACAATTATGTTATGAGCAGTGAAAGTGGTGTTTTAACTGCCTATGATTGTACTGTATTCTAAACAGAGGAATTCAGTAGCAGCTTCAGTTGCAACCATGTTCTGTCATGCGGTTTTGTATTCTATATACTAGTCTCCACTGTGGTCTGTCAGTACTCTCAGCTGGCACCGCAATATTGACAAGAGGCCAAGTAGATAGATACCAGAGCTGGTAAACAGTCTCAATAGAGGTTTTATGAAAGCCTTAGCTGTACAGGAACAAGATAAAGAGACAAAAAGAAGTAAAGTTGGAAAAACAGTATTAAGCAACGGACAGGTCTGGAGTTCGCAGATTCCCTAAGGGCTGCAGAAAACAGGGAAAGGTGAGGAGAAATTTTTGCAAAGTCAACAGTGGTGGCCAAGTGACCAAATCGGTTAACGAAGTTTGTATCTGCAGTGTACGGAAGAGAATGGAAAATATTACTGTTGTGGTCTATGAGAAATATTTGATCAAAAGCTTCCTGTTTAACATGTTTCTGTCTAGTGGTCTAGTAGATAACGTATCCTGCACCACGGTCTTTTCTGTGGTTAGCAGAAGCCTTGGCTACCATTTCAGAGTTGGCTACCATTACAGTCTCCCAGACTTTCTTCTAACCTTAGCTACCATCGTACTCTTTCAAGGAAACTTTGTACTGTGAGCGTAGCTTGAGATTACACCAAAGTGCCTCTATATGTCTCAAAGCAGCCCCACTTCTAATACGTGTGCACATGAATCGATCAGTCACAGTAGCTTGGAATAGAACCACAGTTCCTTCCTTAGTGGCCTTAAGGTAAAATGGGCTGTACAACTGTCTGTCCATATGCATTGCATATATAAATTTAGCAAGAGCAGGCGTAGCAGTAGCTCTCTTCCTTGCTTAAACTCTTCCATAATGACCATTTATATCTTTGAATAGCCTTAGCTGCCACCAAATAGTTCTCAGAGGTCTCCCTGGAAACAAACTGCACTATTGTCCAGAGAAGCCTTGCAAAAGCAACAACTGCGCTGTTACATACGTTACCGAGTATGTGTAACGGTAAACATGTATAATTTAAAACAAGGATATTTATGGCATAAAATATGCATGTATGCTGGTTTTGCAGTGGTCTTTTAGCAGCCTGAACCGGTACTATATCATAAATATAGCTATTCTTAGCTTGACTTGGTAGCCCATCCTAATTGCAGTTTTATGGTGACCTGCGGAAATTTCAGTGTCCCATGGAGTACCATATATATAGTGCCTCACTGTGGGATCACAGAGTAGTCAGAGGTCTTATGATAATCAAACGTTGTCTAATTTTCTCTAATGCGGTACTGCAGTAGCCTTGGGGGGATAATTCATTCTCCACAGGTGTCTTGTTTCAGCCTAAATTGCCACAATAGTGACCAAACAGACGACCGTTTAGTCGGCTAAACTGGCACCATATTCTTCTTTGTTCTATAGCATTACCTCTAAAGAGGTGTTGTAGTAGCTTTATTTGGCATCAGTATGGGCTCTGTGACAGTGCACGCTCAGATCTTTAGGAAATTTAGCTTTCACCACCGGTTCTTAGATAGCGTGTAGCAATCTCCCAAGATAATTAATAGAGGTATTAGATGTTACCACTGCCACAAGACTTATATTATAATGCATATGCCTTTGAAAGCTTTCCATGTAGCATATGTATATCTCGTTGTATACACTATTTCAAATCATTATTAACACTGCACAAGATCGCATCTTATTTCAGGTAGCAAATATAAAAATTTCTGTAACATAAACAACACAGGCTAATGATGCCAATGCGTATTCGTTGTAAATACTAATTAAAATGCATTATAATTCAGTGTGAGGAGAAAAATGAACAACTTCAAATGAGCTACAATAATCAGAGTAATTCTTTGAGAGAAGAGATCATACAAAGCTGCGGAAAGCAGACTCGATTGACTGAATCTGTTTGAGAGATTCAGAATTGTTCCATAGACTTCAAGCAACCTGGAGCACTTTAAGCACTCTGCTTTCAGATCAAGTATTGATCAACAGTTCCAAAGGAAAAGACAAAAAAAATCTTAATACAGCTTTACTTTGGCACCAATAAACAGTCACCCCTACAAACACTTATAACGACAGAACAATTGCGGTATGTTCGCTTATTTTTCTGTAAAATAATATGTGGTGGGGCACCCACAAAATGCATCTTCAAAGCGATCCAAGCCAGTAGCTTAACACATGTTTTTGATGAGTAAAAAGATATTTGTTTAAGAATTATTAGTAACTACTGCCCCTTAACACAGATGACTAATTTACACTGTGGCCTTTCTAATTTACACTGTGGCCTTTCCAGGTTATCTTCATCTATATTTTAATCTATAAATTATATCTGTACACATGAAACGTAATCCTCAACTTGCTCATAATAAAGATAGTTCATTTCTAAAAAAAACATATACTATTTAACGAACAAGAGTGTTGTCTGCAAATAAATTTTTCCACTTGTAAATATAAACGAAACTAATTTACAAATGTATAGATGCATAATGGCTATCACATACTCCTATTTGAATGCTATTTACACAATCTAGGAATATTTTTAAAGTCTGCAGCTAATAATTTACTCTGGTAGCGTATATTACCTAAGTTTATTCATCTGCAGTCCCTTTTATATGTTCCGTTGCTCATCCATCAGCAATCATTGCATATCTATCTATTAATGCCATTTTAAGAAATTATCATGTCTGTAAATTAGCATTAGATTTCTGGTAACAATTGTAAACAATTTCTGTATCGTGAATTACTCAATCTTATGGGGCTAAATGGTTTCATTGAGAATCTTATTTTGAAAATATATGAAACTTCGTCGTTACAGGAATAAACTGGTCGATTTTAAGTGAATCATTCAAAGATTTATGTGGTAAAGTCCTTGAGTTTATGGTCACGTCACATGAATAAGATAGTCACGTATATTTCTGCTTTTCTTCGGCCAGCTTTAAGGAAAAAATAACATTGTTTTTGGTCACCAAAGGTGTTTGTACTAAACATATCTCCTAAGGATGCTACATACTAATTTTGGAGCTTGTACCACTAATAGAACTTAATCGCCACGGCCTGCTACACTAAAAACACGGGAAAGGTGCTAACAACAGTAGGGTCCTTTATGTCCATGTGAAAGAAATCTGCACCACTTTCAGAGCTGGCATCCACCATGAATCGACATTGGGGTGTCTATGCAATTTGAAAACACGATTGGAAATTTTCTACCAGATGGGTTGAAAAAGAATCTGTTTTAGAGCCCTTTTCTGAGTTGGCCCCTAGACTATATATATGAACCTCAGCCCCTTTCCAAGCGCACAATATTTAGGTAGGTTAAAGCTTTTAAAAATGGAAAATGCTCTGTTAAAGATGACGCCCGCTTTGGTAAGCCTAAAACATTTATTACCAACGCGAACATCGTTGCTGGAAAGGCTGTGGTAAAGTAGGATGCCCCATTCTAGGTGAAGATATAGCTGATAGTACTAGTATATCGGAAAGCACCATGCAAACTACAGTCAACTCCCGATATATCGAACACTGATATCTCAAAGTATCTTCTTATATCAAAGAATATATTTCCAATTTTATTTACATTTCAACTCCTGTAATCTCAAACTACTGATATCTCAAAGTAAATTTTCTGGTACCAGAAAATTTACTTTGAGATATCAGTACTTTGGGCTGAAGCTCCATTTCGAGATATCGAGAGTTGACTGTATTCTGAAGCAGCATTTGCATGTGAGAAGAATTTATGCCGGGTGGGTACCTCATCTGTTCTTTAACGAACAAAAGAAGCAGCGCCTAAAATGTGCATGAGAAACCCTGAAAACATGTAAAAATGTAACCGCTTGGTCATTTCTAATTTGCTAACAGGTGATGAAACCTGGGAACACATGTCTGAGCCGCAAAGAAAGGGCTGACAACAAGCAATGGAAACAAAAAGATGAAGCGTGGCCAGTAGTTCAGGTACCAGACCTATTAGGTCACTTAATCACTGGACGCTTTTGTAAGAACTCTATGTTGAAAAAAGACAAAAGGTTTAATTGCAAAAAGTGTCCAAGCAAAGGATGGATTCATGACAACGCCTCCTCCCACAGGTGTGAGGATGGAGGATGTCGAAGCCTTCTTTGCGT
Source organism: Ctena decussata (assembly GCA_963989385.1). Classification (NCBI taxonomy): domain Eukaryota; kingdom Metazoa; phylum Mollusca; class Bivalvia; order Lucinida; family Lucinidae; genus Ctena; species Ctena decussata. The sequence continues at coordinate 67,386,165 of OZ022507.1, forward strand.
CCGAAAAGGTTCTCATGTTGTAAACCATCTGTCTTACTCACCAGACCTTAGTCTGTGCGACTTCTTTTATTTCCAAAGCCAAAGAAAATACTTTCTGAGAAGAACTTCTCAGAAAGTATTTTCTTTGGCCTTGGAAATAAAAGAATACAACTCCAGAAGTTCCCTTTCCAGCGCCATATTCCATTGTCTCCTTGATACCAAAAGGAGACTATATAAATGCATTCCACGACTGGGTAAATGTTACAAAAATGTGTTCCAGTAAAGGGAAATATAATACTTTGAATGTTTGTAACAGAAACATTTTAATAAAAACGCTTAAGTTCAGAAATCCAACTCTAATAACAGAACTTTTTGCAGAATCCTCGTGTGCCTAGTACATGCCGCTGACTGTGTAAGTTCGTTCCGGTAGTGTCCCATTCATAAATACATGTATATATTTTCAAGACATGTGAAGAATAAATACATTTTTAATCGTCTCATCAATGTTTAATGAGTACTGGTATCATTTTCAACGGAATATCGAGTTTTTTGTATGCTGAGAATTCAATTTTGAATAAGGAGTGTTCATGTGTCATAATAGAATGGTTTATATTCTCGTGGCACGAAACAGATACAGAGCAACGATCATATATATAAGCCGCGGCACGACAAAACAAACAAAATGGCATGTGCGCCATGCGGAGACTCGACCCAGCCTGTGCATTCTTACAGTCTGATGAGAGTCTTGGCCGTGCCCTTAAAAGGTAGTTAAGGGTCTACGTTAGCTCGACGCGGACAGCAACGACTCAAATCAGATTGGGCGATTGCCCAGGCTGATCTGAGTCTGCGCGTTGTGCATATGCCATTTTGTTGGTTTTGTGGTGTCGCGGCTTATATGCATTTCAGTAGGCTCACAGAACGTAGTAATAAATGAATGTACCGTACAGTAATAAAAATTGCTTAGGCATGGGCGCACTGCGCATGTCATGGTCCGACAAAACACATAACCCCAAATATTAGTTGGGTGTAACAGGCCTCACTTGCGACACCCACGATGGAAAACAACAGAAGAAATTAAGTAGCGAGCCAATGGGCGATAAAAAAAATTTATTCCTCTAATAAGAGGACCATATAAGTCTACCCTCTCCCTTCCTAGTAATTTATTTTCTGACCGTTTCAAAGCGGTGTCTCTATTGTTGTTTGCTATTATTGTCATTGCTTGTCGGCTTTCTGTTAGTTTTTGACTTGTTGTACATTATTTAAGGAATGAGTTTCAATTTTCTGATGTTTATCGAAGTATAAACTACATTGGATCGCGTGCAAAGTAATTGAACCCAAATGGGTTCATGTAAACTTAGCTAGCGACCCAATGTAGTTTATACTTCGATAAACACTAGAAAAAATAAGTTCATTGCTTATACTTACATTCTTTTCTATCAATTATTTAACCACAAATTTGCGTTAGAGACAACAGTTGAAGCAGAAAACATTTATACGCAGTTTTTCTACTAAAAGCGGAACAGCGTCAACGACGTAACAACGACATCATAAGGTCGTGTTCGTCCAATTAGATTGGAGAACCATGGTTTATTTTGGTGTCACTTACCGTCATGTTACGGCGCGTGAACCGATGTACTCGCAGTTATTGAATTATAAACTACATTACGTTCTAATGGTTTACCATAGGGCTTTTAATTAAATGCATGGATAATGTAAATATTTAGGATAAAGAGGCTCTTAGTTCATATGACATTTACGAAACAAGCCATCGGCGAGTTTCATAAATTCCAAATGAAATGGTCAAGAATGTAAGATTTTGTTTTATCATATGCCCCTCAAAGATGAGATTTTATCACCTCAAAATGAACATTTTTTTTCAATAAGAAAACGCATTGTTTTCACGGGCGTTGTCAATGACGTTACATGTACGTGCCGAAATGTTATTACACGTGTGGTCATACGATTTTTTATGACACACAATATTATAATACTACCTTCATCTCACGTACTGTATCACATCGACTGGATGAGCTCATACCATCGGATTACCCGAGACGTGATACAGTTCGCCAGATCAAGTTACTATTATGATAATTTGTTTATTATATACGTGAGGGAACAACCAAGCATTCATGCTTGTCAGCGCTAATGCATCGATCCGAATTCGTACCTGCGCGGCGGAAATATGTAGCTAGTCGTGTGACAAACGCTACCGACTGAGCTATCGAGGCGCGCTTTTTGTTTTGACGTGTTTGTTGTCATAACGTCACTTGTCCCGTTTCAACGGTTCTCGTTTCTATAATGCACATTAAAAATGACGCGCCTGAAGCTGGAACTCAGACTTAGTGTCGTTTTAAGGGATAGTGATACGGATTCAGAAAACATCAATTTGATACGGCTTCCTGTATCAGATGGCCAGAAATCAGGCAGTCCAAAGGCTGTATCATTGATAGGTACATAATAATCGACGTTATCCACTGAATGATAGCGACGAGATATGATGAAACTTTTTTCAACGCTCTACCATCCTTAACTATGAACCGATCTGAAAAAAGTTAAATGCCCGTATGACAATACCTTGGACAAATACAGCTACAATGGATTACCTATCGACTTATGAAATCGTTAGGATGATTTATCAGGTACGGTAGGATTGCGATGCTTTGTTTAAAGTGCATTGGAATCTGTGCTTTTGTTGTTGTTGTTGATGTTGATGTTTGTGTTTATCTTATTTTTTTTTTATCACTTTCTTTAGATTTTGAAATTGAAAACGTTAGTTTTCATTAAATGACATGTTAAATAAGACCGTAAGACGTCAGAAACAGTCACATTCACAAATAGTATCGATTTCAGCTGGTTTTATTTTTTTTCCGAGTTGAGTGTATCCGAATAAAAGCTTAGTGATTTACATGACTCTGTCACGGTACAGAATATAATCAATGAAACAATATGCAAGCATAAGAAAATCTATCCAACAACCCAGCAGGCACGTGACGTTAAAATGACGTCGTACTGGCGGCAATGCTACGTAAATACGTCGCATCGACGTCAGTACGACGTCATTTTGACGTCATGTGCCTGCTGAAAAGTTATAGACAATTGGCGAAATCGAAACTATCCTTTGAACAATATCATTTTGACATATTTATTTAATCATTGCTTCGAAAATTTGTTTTGATAATAAGAGGTAGATAGGCAATAATCTACACTAATCAAAATATTTAAAAGAGCATTGTATATAATTTCCATAGTTTACCTTAATAACTAGTGAAAAAAGTTAGGCATCTATGACTACAAAAGGACATTGATGCCTTGGCTTTTTTAGTTTTGGTGGTGAGCAATTTTTTAAAGGTTTAGCCTCTATATAACTTTTCACCACTAATAGAAAGGTTTAGCATCAATGTCTACAAACAGATACTATTTGCAGACATCTTAACATGTTTACTTGTTAAAATGGTGGAGAGATTTACAGAGGCCTATAGAATTCATATACAGTACTCCTTGAAATAATTTGAGCAGTGTACGAGGGACGTTCGAAAAGTTTTGCAAATGACCCCATAACTTTGTTTAGGGGCATGCTGGCTACAAAAGCTTTCCTTGTACTGATTGTACTATATTTTGTCTTCACAATAATAACAAACACTATACAAAGACACTTTTCCTTTTTGACTCATAACGGATTTTGTTTAGCCCCAGTCATACCACTTGGCTAATTTCATATGAAAAATCTTTTCAGTGTTAGGCATTCTAGTAAAACATCGTTGTAAATACAAAATTAATCTTTGTCAACTGACTTGCAAAGCAATGCACAGGTCTTATGAAGTTATTGAAATCGATGTCAACGTCATTTTCAAAGCTTGTAGAGGTTTCATTTTTTGCATTAATTTTCGTCGACCCATGTAAATTCTCTTGCTGACAAGATTTTGAATGCTAAAACACTTGTTTTCATTGCAAAATCATTATAACTTTAGCAAAAAGGCAGAATTTGCTCATACATACAATACGAATACTTCATATTCACCGGTATGGAACACAGATGTAATACAATTTCCACGATATTTACAGGACAACATTGCCTGGGCATTGTCTTCAAATAGCAAAGATAAAAAAAATCAAAGACTGCTCATATATGAGTGACGGCCAACTAAATTAAAATTCTGAAGTGCCTTGAGTGTATACCTCTTTCAAAGAAGTTAAAAATGCGTCCTTTAAATCGATTACACCGTGTTTGCAGACTTGCCTAGGCATATCATAACTTTATGTGTTTTTGCTATCAGAAGCTCTGCCTTTATGGTGGTTACCAAGAAATAACGTCATTTGCAAAAGATTCCGAACGGCCCTCGTATAAAGCCACTTTGTTTCCGATTTGGTTAAAGAAATAACAATAATGATAAAATGCAACATATACACTAAACAACAGCTTTATTTATTTAAAGTGCTAGGGTTGATAAGCTGATTATTAAAATTGCGATTCAGTTGGTATAGTCTTATGTTTGGAGACGAATAACATGGCATTTATTTATGGATTATGTACAGTACAGGATTATGAAAAAAACGACAGTTTAAGTGAAGAATGAATAAACACAAAAAATGGTTTTCGTTAAAGCACAAAAAGTATAACAAATTGAGTTTTCGTAAAAAGTTCGATGCCAACTTTGTTCCTATGCCAGTCCCGGGGTCCAAAATGGCCCTGCGGCAGGGGGTTTTGGGTTCACAATTAAAATATACTTAAAAAAACTTTATCCTCAGAAAAACTTGGCTCAAATGCTGAAATTTGGTATGTTGCTTTACCTAGTGGTCTTTTACCGAGTTTGTTTAAATAGTGGTCCCACGATCAAAAATGGCCCCGCACCAGGGTGTCCTGAGTTTGAACCATAAAAATACATAGGAAAATATTTAAAAAGTGTTCTCCTTCAGAACAACTGGGCTCTGATACTTGCTATTCGATATGTAGTATTGCCAAGTAAACTCTACCAACAACTTTGTTCAGGTAGCGACCCCGGGGTCCAAAACTTTCCTGCGGTAGGGGGTTCTTGGTTCAAAAAATAATCAAACTTAAAATTTTCTTCTGCACAACCACCAGGTTTAAATGCTTGAACTTTGGTATGTAACATTGCCAAATAGTCTTTTACCTGGTGTCTTCAAATTGTGGCCGCATGGTCAAAAGTGACTCTGCCCAACGGGGTTCTGGATTTGACCGTAGAAATACATGGGAAAAATATTCACAAGTCTTCTTCTTCTGAAACACTTGGCTCAGATGCATGAAACTTGGTGTAAAACATTGCCTAGTGGTCCTTTACCAATCATTTTCAGAACCACTTGCCTCAGGTCCTTGAAATTCGGTATGTAGCATTGTCTTATGACCATTTACAACCTTAGTAGGTTATTCGAATTAGCTCGGTGAGCGATTCAGGACCAATTTGCCCCCTTGTGTTATCTATTTATTTACTTTCAGAAAAAACGACTGCAGAAAACTGAATATGTACAATAAGTTATGTTATCATTAGCAACCTTAATCTATGGTATGAATTGACGTTAACAGAGCTGCCTTTTGTAAAGCCGTGTGAATTCCTAGCACCAAATACGAATGTTCATTGAAGACCTGGAAGTACGGATATTTATCTAATTAAATTCGAGAAAATGTCGTCACCAATTCACTTAGTTTAAGCATGACAGTTTTAATTTTGTCATCGGCTCCCGCAGGACTTGTAAGGGGACTGCTACCTGATTAAGGTTGACAAACACCTGCCTTTTCAGCACTGATTGTGTTAGCTCCTAGAAGACAAGAAATTGCTCTAAGCGTGTTCACTTGTATTAGGAAAGTATAAACCATTGCCAATATGGCCAATATAGTCACCATTTACCTTAAAAACTTACCGCTCAAGATTGTTCAAATCGTGACTTTCGTATAATATAAATCTCTTATCTGGTGTCACAGACCTTGTAAAACATCGTGAAAGAAAAACTGTCTTTGCAAAATCAGAGTTAAAATGATTATTTAAAACTTTCAAGAATTCTTCAATGTAACGAAGCGCCATGTCATGATAAATCTGTGCTTCTCCAGTTCGGGAGCATATGCATTCTTAAAATCGTAGAAAATACAAAAATGTAGCTGAAAGGAATTCTTTTTAAGCATACATTAAAGGTCGAATGAAGTAAAGCTTTCTGTTAGGATCAGTATTTTGTCCTTCAGGGCTTGTCTGGTTTTCTGATATACATGTACATGCTTAACATAATAAAATCTCTTTGAAACATCTTGGTAAGACCTAAAATGGACCACGTAAGAAAGCATTTCCATTCCGATCAAAATAAGTTCTAAAATTTACAAATGGTCAAAGCAGCTTAAAAAAGAAATAATACTAAAAACAACAAAATGAGAGGGACTGCTCACCTGAGTTGAATCTGTGTACATCGCAAGAGGGGTATAAGTGTGATGTAAATTGTGTAGTTGAGGTCTACAGCAAAAGAAGGTCTATAGCAAAAGTAGTCTCCTCAAAGAGACGCTAAATCTTTACAAACCACAAACACTTATTCTGTAACATATTTTATTTAATTACATTGCAGATTTGATTAATAAATAGATATTAAAAAGTGTAATACTAACAGTATTGATAACTACTTTATTGAAAGATAAAATAAATTGAGCAAAGTTGGTGTCATATGATGTTCTATTCGCGAAGGAGACAAATGCGGTTGGTTTGAAATGAGATTCTGTTGAGAGAAATGTCAGCAGAATGTAATATAGTGTTTTTTTTTTTTTTTTTTTTTTTTTTTTTGTGTGTGTTCCAATATTTTCTTTTATTATCAACACTGAACCGAAGTTGTAATTCTTACAAAAGATACAATTTGAAAATCTGGTCAGAAAAACGGGGAAAAAGTGTTCTTGAAATCGTGACACTGCGTTAAGCACACTGATCTGGCTGGCATTCCACACCGGTAACGAAAACAACGTACATGAAACATGCTTGTTCTGCTCAGGATAAGTTTATTTCAGAAATATGGTCTCAAGGGCCATCCGACCCCGACTCTTAAAATAGGAATCAAAAATTTTACTGAATTGATATGCATCGTCAAGAAATGCTTGAAAACAAGTTTGGGCTACAACGACTAGGCAACGACTTAGTGTAGAAACTTATTCAAGCACTGTATTTATACAACACGGAATTTCTTCGAAAATCTGATCTGACTAAGAGGCATAGCAAACTGCCGGGTCCGTAAGAATGATACTTTGAAATAAATCTAAGAAGTATGCGAAAACAATCGAGTTTTATATTACGTTGCCTATGTTGAATGCCAGACCAGTGTGTTAAGCGCATTTCCACTTTAACTGAAGATCCTGGCGGAGGTTAAAGTAGTGCAGAATTTCAACTATAGATAGTAAGAAAGCCATACATTTTTCAACATATTAGTGCAATTTTCGTGAAAGTATTTATGATTCTTTTCATACAGTGATTCTTGCACTGAAAGAAGAAATGCATTGAAATTATAAAGTTAACGGCAACGCAATGATTTGACGAACACTTGTCCGTTCTCTGTACGAGGATCGTCCAAAAAGTTCTGTCACTGGACTCATAACTTTGTTCACAGACGTGATAGCTTATCACGGTTTGCAACAATCAAAAGAACAATCTTTTATCTTTATACTGATATCAAGTAAATGATGACAACATGCCATCTGGTTTAGTTATAAGCTCAGATACAGACCTTATATTTGACACTGGCCTATTTGCACGATTTTTGTTTTTCTACTGGCTTGCTTCATGCTGCATATCTCGTCAATTACATATCGCAGGATTCTGAAATTTTCAGGGTTGCTGTCTGTTGCATTTTGTGGGACACTACATAAAAATCAGCGACTTCTGTCAATTATATGTGATGCAAAATACTGATATATGAAATATGATGAAATTCACAGTCACGTGATTTTCAAGGAGCCACTGTGCCTTCATTGTTGGGATCTTTTCTGAAATTTTGATTGAGAACACATTGTCATGATCTACTGCAGTAAAGATATGCTTCAGAATTTGAAATATTCTACGTTCATGAAGCTTTTGAACTTAGAACATGACCTAGTCGATTTTTCCTATGGCGTTCTTTGCATAAAGTTGAGGTTCCGAAATGCTGTAAACTCTTTAAAATGGACAGAATCACTTGGAGATTTTTTCGTTGTGTTTATTAGCACCTGAGTTATCGTAGGCACCGGGCAGCGATAATAGACATCCCTTCATTTATTATTGCCGGAGTTGCATCTACAAATTTGCCAGTAGGGTGAGGGTACCCTTCTTTTGATGCAGATTGTGAATGTTATGTCATTGATACAAGAATCAGTTTTTTTACAGCTATGTGCTAAAAACAGGGTTTCTAAATGTTTTTTTTTATTTTAGGTGAATCGCACTTTTCGTTTTCGAGATATAAGCCAGTGACAGAACTTTTTGGATGACCCTCGTAAATGACCATTTTTCCACCTTCTGCAGGGTCATTTGACTTCACAGGAAGGTTAAAACATTAATTGTCAAAGGCCTACTGTCACTTTAAGAGTCATTTGGCTTCAAAGAAAGGTTACAGCATTAACTGTCAAAGGCTTACTATCACTTGAAGTGCTAAGTGACAGTAAGCCTTTGACAATTAATGCTGTAAGCTAAATGATAGTAAGCCTTTGACAGTTAATTATGTAACCTTTCTATTGAAGTCAAATGACTCTCTGCAGAAGGTGGAAAAGGGGCATTTAGTGACATATTTTGCAGTTTTCATGTTTTGTTTTGTTCTTGATAGATTAGTTTTTGTCGCTGTTCAGGCAATATTCTTTCAGTTCTTAAAACAATTATGCAACAACTTCTAAGACGTGTGCAGGAAAGATTCCTCTAATTTTGTTCCCGCAAGGCAGTAACTTTCTGTGTTTATCTCCTAAAAGAACAATATTAATTAGGTTTTATTGATTTTCGTGCTACAAATACCGAGTCTGCCTCCTTCGCGGAAGAACACACAATTATCTTTCAAAGACAATTAGATGAGTTAAGTTATTAATGAATCTGTCTCATTCAAACTAATTATAGTGCATAGATAGTAATTGAGAAAGAGAAAAAATAAGTTACCGGAATGACCGAAAATATTGGGTCACAACTGTCTGAGCGACCAATGTAGACTGAGCAGGGTCTGCTTTGCTGCTTATTCCACTAGGAATGATATGGTCCATTACCGGACAGTAAAATCTTAAAATTATTACCGTAAACATTAAAAAAATTGGGACACTTAAAATAACCGAAATTGTCCTAAATTGCAATTATAGTTTTCATAATGAAGTAATGTAATGGGCCCAAAAGCTGCAGGTGCAATAATGGCAAACATTGTAGACCCTGATCAGACTGCTCCTTTTAGGAGCAGCCTGATCTGGATCTGCATTGTTTGCTCTGATCCATCTGTCCCAATACTTAGAATTTTCAGGATACCCAATATTAAGGATAATTCCGACAATATACATTTGCATAAACATCGGCTTTCACTCTTAAGACATACATAACAGCATTCTACGTTTATGCCATACCAGGAGAAAAAGAGCTTTTTAGTGTGTGTGAATCCAGCAGGTACACAGCGCTTATCAACGTTGATTCAACGCAATAATGCTAATTCAACGTTGAATTAACGATGTCCGATGCTCAATAGCCATCGGGAACAGTTAGGATATACTTTAATCAAGGTTTCTGCTCAACCTGATCAGAGCGCCTCTTCACTCGAACGATATCTGGGCTTGTTGTATTTGTAATGTAAACAGCTAAGAGTCCGATCAGGTTGCCAGTGGACAGGCTGATCTTGGTCTTCACTTCTTACACGTGGTATAAAGTCCCTCCTCTCATGTCATGGCGTACTTTGCTTATTTTTTAGGAGCAAACTGTACATGTTAAATGAAAAACAGCCAACTACATTAAACAATAAAATATCACACTATTTCTAAAATTGGAATAAAGATCTCCTTTGAAAATATTTACAAATCATCGTCATTTTCTACTGTCATTTCTCAAACAACGAAATCGATATTGAACTTCCTTTTTACAAATGCTTAAAGGAGAAAACAATAATTTGCAGGCTAGTCATCGGCCTGTTTATAGTGACACAACCAGCTTGTCAATCACGGCTGCCTCACATACATGCACCCCATGAATTATGCTTTTGCACTGGCATAAAGTGACACAAAAGAACATGTAAGAAGATCGATTACACCAAACGTCTGGGTTTCATGTAGCATTCAGATCGGCGGTGCATCAACATTGAATCAGCGTTGATTCAACGGTATAACGTTGAATCAACGATAATATAATGTTGATTTAACTGTGTGCACTGTGTCATTGCAGGAATCAGAATTGAAATGATATTTCGCCAATCATTACGATTTGATTATAAGTATCAAAGCAAGTGATCATAGTATTCTAGCATAAAATGCATATTCATGAGGCAACGACAGTCTGAAAATACATTTGTATAAACTCGTTTTGATGCTGGACACCAGTATCTGAAGATTATACGTCATACGCCTGTCACATTAAACATCGCAAGATTGGCCACCGTAATTAATTTTAACTAGGAAAAATCTACAGCTTGCCAACAAATACTCGTATTGTACCAAACTATTGTATCAACATCTTTGCACATGCTTCTTTGTCATGCCTTTAAACCATAACAAAGAAGAACAAGTAGAGTTTGCAAATCCCCAACTTCCCAAGAGTTTGGAACTTTCAATCCGGTTCTGTTTTATGAGTTTATGATAAAAGTAAACACACTCTTGCATTCAAGAGGATAAATAAAATGACGCGCCATGATAACATTCTAAACGTGACAACTGTGAAACGTTTTTAGTATACAATATACAAATGAACTGAACAGAGCAAGAGAGAGAGAGAGAGCAATACTACATGTGAAATAGATAGTTTACAATACACAAATAGACTGAACTGAGACACAGAGAGAGAGAGAGAGAGAGAGAGAGAGAGAGAGAGAGAGAGAGTCTGGTATGCAAAAAAAGAAAGCACTGGTCTTACTCTTCCTTACACTAGATGCTAAACGATTATAGAAATTTCCGCCCAAGCAGTATATCAGACCCTTTATAGATGGCTTAATAATCACGTATGGTTCATGCTTTGCATAATCTATCTCATTAAGTCAGAAAACACTCATATTAATGTTTACTCTTCGGCTATGGTTTGCATGAACCTACTATGCCTTAAAGCGAAAATAAAAGCAGAAGACATAATTTACGTCAGCAAATTTCAAAGAAATGTTTCTTTAAAGCTTTAGCATATCGGGAATACAAAAGATGGAGGGAAAGAAGAGTAAAACCAAATGAGGTGGCTCATTATGAACCGTCTCATCTAGATCTACGATGTTTCCAAATAAAACCACTGTCGTCGTTTGGTGCTTTACGTGTATCAGACAAAATATGGCGGTATGTAGCTAGACTTTGCACGTGCGCATTGCAGCAAGGTTTATCCAGATGTATGTAACTACATGCTAAAGAATGAGCAACAGATTATATTAACATGTCCATGCATTATACTGGTATGTCGCGCTTTTACATTATAACAAAGAAACAAAAAGGGTTTTCAAAAAGGATTTTACAGCTCTGCAAGAGCTCTATTTTCTTTTGTTACTAGAGCCTAGTTAACAAACAAACATATCTGCTTTATAAGATCCTTGATTCAAGGGACATTCCAGAGTTTACTAGGGGAAACAAGAAACGCAACAACCACATCGATTATCTGTTTTCCAAAAAAAAAAAAATGCCAAAATTCAAATTTTAATGTATTGAAAAGAACTATTATTTGACTTTGTTGTCTCAAAAGTTCGTTGGTGACAAACTTCGCACGTGCAGTCAAGCTGAGATTAAAAGAGTTCGACTGCACATTTTAATCAGTAATCCAGTACTTGAATTTTAAGAGTCAGTACCGCGTGTAACCCCCTTGTGCCGCAATAGCTGCTCTGACCCGACGATGCATTGAGTTGATAAGACAGTTCACATTGGCAATCGGGATGTTGTTCCACTCCTGTTCCAGTGCCTGCCGCAGTCCTTGTAATGTCTGTGGAGGGGAATCGCGTGCCCTAACTTTCCTGTCAAAAATGTCCCAAAGATGCTCGATTGGCGACGGATTTGGGCTGTACGCTGGCAACGGCAGCACGTCCACATTGTTAGCAACTAAATAATCAGTACAGATCCTTGCTACATATGGTCTCGCGTTATCTTGTTGGAAGCCAACGTTATGAAGTCGAACAAAGGGTAACACAACTGGCGTTAAGACGTTGTCACGATAACGTACAGCTGTCAGGGTGCGTTCAATAAAGATCAATGGTGTTTTACGGCCATGACAAATCCCCGCCCAGACCATTACTCCGCCTCCACCGTAACGATCTCTCTCTACAACGCACGAACCCGTGTAACGTTCACCATGGCGTCGGTAGACCCTTTGACGTCTGTCTGAACGATAGAGCAGTACCTTGACTCGTCAGTGGAGAGACCTACCTCCATTGCTGCAAAGTGTAGTTTCCCGGACAATTCATAGTCAACAAGGCCATTCGTCGTTGGCGTCGTTGATGGTTAAGCATCAAACCAACGTATGGGCGTCTCGCACGTATTCGAAAGTCACGCAAGCGATTTTGAATGGTTCTTGTGATAATCCGGTTGGCGTTCCGTCAACGAATAGTCTCGGCTGTCTCCATTGGCAAGCGATATATGTTAAGTAGGTGAACCAAGCGGATGTAACGGTCCTGACACGCGAAAGACCACTTCGTGGACGGTCGGCAGTGGTTCCGTTCGTTCGAAGACGCTCAAAGAGACGAGAGATTGTCGACCGATGCACTCCAAAGTGGGCAGCCACATCGGATTGAGATAATCTATTTAGTAACATCGTGGTAGCTGTTGCACGCTGTCTTTGACGTAGCCTAGGCATGACGCGAACAAATTTATCGAAATAAACGTTATTGCCTTGTGTCAAGTCGACGTTAGGGAATTCAACAAGCAAATGTTTGATGTAGACTTTGGTAATGTATAGGTCTGCACTTGGAATATGTGCTAGCATATATTTCGACCATAGGTTCAATGCTTCGTGGGTTTACCATAAATACCGACATGAGAGGCTAGATCATGGTGTTGGTAAATTTCATAAACAAAAATATCGAAATAAAATAAAAACTAGGAGTTATGAGCAAAAAATATGTTGTTGCGTTTGTTGTTTCCTCTAGTATAGTATGTAGTATACAATATATAAATAAACTGAACTTAGAGAGACAGAGCGGAATTGTCAGATGAGAACTATATGGTATACAATATACCAATAAACTGAGCTTGAAGAGAGAGAGAGATTCGAAAAAAGAAAGCACTGTGATCTCAATCACTGTATTTTCCTTTTCCTTACACTAGATGCTTAGCTGTTAAAGAAACTTCCACCCAAACAGTATATCAGACCCTTTATAGATGGCTTAATAATCACGTATGGTTCATGTTTTGCATAATCTATCTCATTGAGTCAGAAAGCACTCATATTAATGTTTACTCTTCGGCTATGGTTTGCAGGAACCTACTATGCCTGAAAGCGAAAATAAAAGCAGAAGACAAAATTTACGTCAGCAAATTTCAAAGAAATGTTTCTTTAAAGCTTTAGCATATCGGGAATACAAAAGATGGAGGGAAAGAAGTGTAAAACCAAATAAGGCGGCTCTTTATGAACCGTCTCATCTAGATCTACGATGTTTGCAGATTAAACCATTGTCGTCGTTTGGTGCTTTACGTGTATCAAACAAAATATGGCGGTATGTAGCGAGATTTTGCACGTGCATTGCAGCAAGGTTTATCTAGATGACGTTATGACGTCGCATCGACTTCAGTATGACGTCATTTTGACGTCATATGCCTGCTGGGAAATAACCATAACTGCTTTATCAGATCCTTGATTCAAGGGACATTCAAGAGTTTGTACCATATAGTATGTAGTATACAAAATAAACTGAACTTAGAGAATCAGATGAGAACTATATGTATACAATATACCAATGAACTGAGCTTGAAGAGAGAGAGAGAGATTCGAAAAAAAGAAAGCGCTGTGATCTCAATCAATGCATTTTCCTTTTCCATACACTAGATGCTTAGCTGCTATAGAAACTTCCGCCCAAACAGTATATCAGACTCTTTATAGATGACTTAATAATCACGTATGATTCATATTTTGCATAATCCATCTCATTAAGTTAGAAAGTACTCATATTATGGTTTGCAGGAACATTAAGACATAATATGTCATATTTAACCCTGAAAGCGCCGTAAAAGCAGACGACAAAAGTGACCTTTGCAAAGTTCAATAAAAGCAAAATCGAACAGTGTATTAAATTGACTGTGTACAAGATCGGTGTGACAGCGTCTGTCCGTTATCGCAAATGTGTTGTTTGGGTACTCCCGGTGAGTTTGTCGGGTTGTTTTTTGTTGCGTTCCTAGTGTATCTTCATTTATAATGCATCTGCTGCAAAACTCACCTGTAACAGGGTATGTTAACTTGATGTGATATCATGTCACTGTAGATCAGCGCATGCGCGAATGTTATCCGGCGATGCCATTAGAAGCGATCTCAGAAGACGATTGGCTATATACTGACGTTGGCCGTGATAACAACGTTCGATTGGTTAAATGACGTCACCTTCTTACGTCAGCAAGTTCAAACATATCTGCGTTTTCTTTTCATTTGTTTGACTCTGTTTACACCTTACAATCTTCTAATGATGCAAGATAGAAAACCATGTAAGTGTCTTTTGATATCAAGTTTATCAGGCTCGACCAGAAAACCGTCGGACTGGCTCGGCAAGCCTCGCCATTCCAACGCTGTTTCTGGTCTCGCCTGATAAACTTGATATCAAAAGACACTAACATGGTATTCTCTATTCATATTTTCTCATGAAGAGGACTAAGTAACTTCAATTCTTAAGTAACAAGAAACAAATGAAATCTCATTGTTCCAATTTTGAAAAGTTAAATGTCCAGGGAAAAACCACAATCTCAAAGAGCAAAAGACACCCCAGGAAGAATCGAGAAGGCAGGAAGGAAAATAATGCACGGGATGAAACTTAGCTAATGTTGTATGTAATTGTAGTTAAACCCAGTTTCTGTATACTTTATTTGACTATAAAGTACGCATGTTTAAAAAAGATCAAAACTCAAACGACAAAAGGGAATAGAACAGCCTCACTCAATCTAAGAAACAGAAATTGTCTTGGAACGGCTAATACATGCAGTAAAACTACTTGGACTTGAAATTACTCAGAAAAATAAATGTGTGCCATATGATTGTAACTTTCTGCCACCCAATGCACGATACCCCCACTATACTTATGAGCATAATGTACAAGTTAGCTTTTAGCTTCCAACATGTATCAGTACAGTGTCTGAAAGGTCACATCATATGAAGTAAAATATATAAGCATTAAAGTCAACAGTAAAACTCTGTGATACCGTTATCGTTACGCATTGACAAAAACAAATAATCACACTGGTCTGGCATTCAGCACAGGTAACGAAGACAACGTACATGAAACTTGCTTGTTCCGCTCATCGGGATCGGTTTGTTTCAGAAGAATAGTCTCACGGACCGTCCGACCCCCGACTCTTGAAGTGGGAATCAAAAGTTTTACTGAATTGATATGCATAGTCAAGAAATGCTTGAAAACAATTTTTGGGCTACAACGACTAGGCAACGAATTGGTGTAGAAACTTATTCAAGCACTGTATTTATACTACACAGAATTTCTTCCAAAATCTGATCTGACTGAATGGTATAACAAACTGCCGGGTCCGTAAGATTGATAATTTGAAATAAATCTAAGAGGTCTGCGAAAACCATCGAGTTTTATCGGCGTTGCCTTCGTTGCCTATGTTGAATGCCAGACCAGTGTGAATAATGGTAGATGAAAATCAAAAACTTGTGGTAAGCAAGGATAATAACATTTTTACAAAACGATATATTGGTTTACTATAACATGACTAGTTAGTCCAAATAAAATGTAAAATCGTTATTACAATAAAAAGATGGATTTCTTACCCACACCTATTTTACTTTAACGCACGAAATTGTTAGCTGGCACGGACAAACGACCCGATATCTAAAGTCTTCAAATATTAACAGAAAGGAAATGTTCAGCCAGTTTTTATGCTAGTTCGAAAAAAATAGTCTAAAGAGACGATAACACATTCGCTGTTGGTTTTTGCACCAAACGATTTACGAATTCAAACCACGATCTTAACTTGACAGATTTCGACAGACTATAATAATCATTTTGTTCTGTATAAACGTTTTTAGCTTTTCTTTAAATGTCGACTATTATGAAATGGTGTTCTAGTTCTAGTGCCATTCCTTCGTTTTGTGGTTAATTGACATATTAACATATTGGCTTACGAATAATTCCACAGCAGTAGGTCGTGCGGTGTGACAACTTATGCACTAAACGACGTCCAAAAAACACTATCAAACTCAAACACAAATACAACAGAGTGGGTTGTACATGATAGTGGTAATTCTAGTGGTAATTCTTAGCTAAGCTAATGTAGGCTTATTGCTGTGATATTGTTCTGTTTAATAGGTCCCTCTCCCGGGCATTTAGGCTAACAAGCTAGATAATTTTACTCTTAAGCACAGGCAAGGCACAATATACTTGTCTACCGTACCTGGCAAGACCTATGACCCAATGCTGCAAATAAAAAGCAATTCCCGCTAGTGAGATTTTCAGTATTTATCTAATATAACTCAATTATTGCAATGCTTTGCTTTGAAAATCGACCAAAGTGTTACTAGGTAAACTTACCATGACAACCCTAAGTATTAATACGGAAGAGCCAGTGCAGAAAAGGGAAGTCCTAGATCAAACTGCTCCGCCAGGGTCAGCACTTTTTGCCATTTCGCCAACAATTATTTGTCAAATCGCCCGACTGTACCACCAGATTGTTGAAATCCAATGACGTTTACGTTATATGGTTAAGACGTCCAAATTCTTGGGGTAATGACGGTGCATGGTAAATATAAACTTTACTTGAAACCATTAATATCTATTTCATCATTCTGTCACAGAATGAATTGAATCTTGCTGAAGTTAGTCCCGAAGGAATGGAAGCAATTTATAAATGAGCCGCGACGTGATAAAACCAACAATGTGGTCGTGCGTCCAGCGCAGACTCAGATCAGCCTGGGCATCCGCCCAGTCTGATCAGAGTCTTCGCTTTCCGCATGAAGGTAGCTTAGTCCCTCAGCTACCCTTTAAGCGCTTAGCAAAGAGTCTGATCAGACTGGGTGAATGCACAGGCTGATCTGAGTCTGCATTGGGCGGACGACCACATTGTTGGTTTTCTCGTGTCGCGGCTCAAATTAAGAAGGAATCGGTGGCAGAAGATGTCTGAAGCATATGCCGTTATAAGGTTTATTGAATGAAGGTTGCGTGAATGCTTATTACCTTAAAGTACGGTATGGTGAATACCATGAACATATATTGCTTTCGGCCAATGACATGCCATGTTAGTTTTCGTTTTCTTCATATTACGAATATGGTGAACGAAACGAAACGAAAATAAATGAATAAACAAATAAACAGAAACATTTCCTGATATTGTAAGATAAAGGTAAACGTATTCAGAATAATATAATACATTATATACTTTACCATGAACGTTTTATTGCATGCCATATTAGTTACCATTTAACATGTTTAATCAAAATAGATTTAATGAATAAATAAATAAAGCGTAAACACATTCTTATGTTGTATTGCATTTAATAAAACGAAATAAACAAACGTTTTTAGAACTGTTACATTTGGTAGAGCGTTATTTTTACTAAAGATACTAACCCTAAGAGGTTCTTTGATTATGTACGAAAATAAAAAAAACGGATCTAGTAATGGGCGACAGATATTACACGTCCTTATTGCACGCATGTAGCGTAGCTTGTAAAATTATCTTAATTTCACGTTTTATCTTATCTTTAATTTTCTCTTCTACAGAAACTTTAGAAATGAGTTGAGGTTTTAACTGAAATCAAGAAAGATGGTCAAAGTACATAGTGTAAAGAAAAACATTTGGACTCTAGTTAGACAGACCGGTAGCAAAATAAATAGGAGAGAGTTCACTGAATTTAATTTTATCATATGACGTCGCATCTGAGAGTGTAATAAAGCCATGCATTAAAAACGATAATCAACTAGTGGATTAAATATGCAAATTATGTCGTAACTGTGTGCCTTAGCGTCCATAAAAAACGTTGCGTTTTCTAATGGCGAAAGCGTGACATTTTAGTGCAAAATTGCTAATAATATGCGATTTTAGTGTCATATGATAAACAGAATCTTGCATTCGTGCTCCTGTATTATCGAATTCATTAAACTCTTCGAGGAAACCCGATAAAGTGTTCGGCATAGCCTCGCAGCTTATTTTTTCTCCAACTCGTTTAATAAATAATAACATATGAGCACTCATGCAAAATCCTCTATGTAGAGGCGTATAACTGTTTGAGGTCCGATTGCATCTTAGTAAGTCAATACGTGGTAAATCTTTAAATGTGAATAGCCAACACGATTGCCATGGGACTTGGTTTGAGATAATATGATAACAATGAAGTTCAATGCCCAGTTTAGTCTTTTCCCCAGCTGTATGGAACTTCAACAAAAACGACTTCGTTTTACGGAAGTCGACAGTCTTTGCAAGTTTCACTTCGAAGAAATACAACCGAAATTAAACAAATAATAAGCACATGTCAAACTTCAACTGTATTTTTTTTTTCTAATCAAACTTTCTCAGTCCCCATATGTAGCATTATCTAGAGGTCATTTACCAATTTTGTTTAAATATTGGTCCCAGGGTCCAAAATGGTCCCTCCTCAGGGTGTCCTGAGACTGAACAAGAGAAATTCATACGGAAATATTCAAAAATGTTCTTCTTCAGAACCACTCGGCTCCGATGCTTGAAATTTGATATGTTGCATGACCAAGTAAACCTCTACCAACTTTGTTCAGATAACGGTCCTAAGGTCCAAAACGGTCCTGCGTTAGGGGGTTTTGGGTTCGAAAATAAAATAAACTTAAAAAATTGCTTCTGCAGAGCCACCAGACTTAGATGCTTGAATTTTTGTATGTAAAATTGCCAAATAGTCCTCTACGTTATATCTTCAACTGGTGGCCTCAGGGTCTAAAGTGATCCTGTCCCATGGGGTCCTGGGTTTGAACCGTACAAGTACATAGATAAAATATCAAAAACTCTTCATTTATCATTAGCATGCCAGATTCTATCCAATTAACCCCGGTACTCCTAAAATCGTCCGCTACATACACGCAAGCATTCTTACACATAAAAAGTATCATGCCAACTTTCGTAATCGCCAGTGTGACATTATTCTATAATTGACAACTACTGTAATGTTAAAACATTGAATGTGCTAAACATAAAACAGTAGAAAATTAAAATCATTTTTCATGCCGAATGCTTGCTCAGCTTAAATGTCTTTCAAATGTAATTGTTCAATTGTTTCACATTTATTTAGCTTTAAGAACCGCTAACGTTAATTATGCTGTCTCTGGAACAGCGGAGGCGTAGTAATTGTCTGATTACCCTTGGGACTAGGAACAACAGGAATAACATACCACCTGCTATCTGTAATGTAGGTCATGCCAAACAGCTGAAGAGAAAAGACACTTCTTGAATGAATAAAATGGCTTTGCCGTCGATGGGAGGTGCAATTTCGAAATTTGATTGTAGCACATCCTGAACATCCTTATATATGTTTTATCCTTTTTGAAGCTGTTGTTAAGGTGACAAATGTGCACTTATTAATACACTTAACATGGTCTATATAAATTTTGCATAACTGCCTTAGATTCCCGTCATTATTTGCAATTATCATTTGCATATGTCTGTATCTTGATAGCTACAGTAATAAAGTGTTATTATGAACTGTTTTTGGCGGCTTCTGCACTTACTTCAGCCTGGCCTTTTGTAAAGAATGGTCTTATTGTGTTTTACTTAGCTCTGCTTAGAGAAAATTTATTCCTATAAGAGTAGATCCCTTCTAAACAGGGGGTTTTGTTGCAGGGAAGTCAGAACAAAACTGGCATGCTGTCCTCCTTTTGAAAAATTGCATAAAAAGGTGGCCGTGTATCTGCTGACCATAAGTCGCATATGCACATGAAGAGTACAATACAGCTTGCGTACAGAGAACTGACTGACTGGGCACTGGACATGATTATCGTTGTCTAAGTTCTAGCAAACCAGCGATACAAGAAGCGACCACATATCATCCTCTACACCACATTGGGAAAAGAACAGACAGCTTGACATCAGAAAATGCAAAGTCTAAAAGCTAAGAGATAAAGGTGTTCAACATGCTTGACTAAAAATAAATCGTCAGGAGCTCTAACCGGTTCAATGTCTCTGTAATAGAACCACCACTAACTTGCACAAGTTAGATGAAAAGGAAGAAACACTATTTGCTTATATTACAGTTTTAATGCTCTTTCCTGAATGCTGTGTTAAGGTAAATAATTCAAAATTCTCATCATATCATATCTCACCGGAGAACTTTTTGAATTTCTACAAGAATATATATGTAACAGCTTCAAAACCGATATACAAGACTGGACGTCCAAACCTCATCAAACGGATTAACGCACTCACTACTTCATGTATGCCAAACTTCAGCTTTAATTAAACGTCTGGAAGATAAAAAATGCCTAAAATTCTAAAACAATGTGTCCTTTAGAAGCAGGGAACATACCAAAGAAACAAAACTGTGCTGACTGAATGTGTAAGGCAATGTGCATCACAGGTCATGCTCTCTAGCTTCGAATTTAGCAGAACTCTGTATTAATACTTACTCACAAGGAACTTAATCTTCTCGAAATTCAAAAAATTACAAACTTCACTATAATACAGAATCGTGAGACTGCCGTTTGCGGCCGCAATACAGTACAAAAATGAGCCACGACACGAGAAAACCAACAATATGGTTTTGCGCCCAGCGCAGACTCAGATCAGCCTGGGCATCCGCCTAGTCTGATCAGAGTCTTCGCTGTCCGCATGGAGGTAGCTTAGACCCTTAGCTACTCTTTAAGCACTTAACGAAGAGTCTGATCAAACTGAGCGACTGCCCAGACTGATCTGAGTCTGTGCAGGGCGCACAACCACATTGTTGGTTTTCTCGTGTCGCGGCTCATTAATCAGTCTGTATTGAGGACAAATAAGCTGTGAAAAGTTAAGTCGTTTGGAAGCATGGACCGATTAATAAAATAAAGTTCTTGGTCTCTTTTAACATTATAACAGTAATTTAGAGACACTGATAGGATAATAATGAAAGGTCGTGTGCAATGGAATCTTGTTTACGGCCTTTGAAACCAAGGATCACAAAAATAGCTAACGGTTCGACTGAGTTGTAAGACATATTTGACATATTTCCAAAATGTAATCAGATGATCTGTTCGTTTAGCTCTGAATTTTATCAAGTGACATCGACTTTAGTCCCCAACAGCTGCATATCAAGGTCTAATTTTAATAGTTCAACTCCACCAATAAAAACCTGTAAATCTTGTCTTTGGAAACTAAGAACACATACACGAAAAGGTCTAAGCCGCAAGAGTGCGAGTTGTAAAACATATCAGTCATATGAAATTAACTCTTTCGGCGCCAAAGTCGCAAAAATGCGACTTTGCAAACAGCGTATATCCAGATCAGCCGGCTCTTAAAAGAGCCGTCTGATCAGGATCTACACTGTTTGCCATTCAAATATGAACTTAAAAAGCCTGATTTTATGAAAAATGTCTTTAGATTGTTAAAATTTCGAATTACAAATCTATCGTCTGATGATTTGAGCAGACGAAAATTTGTCGTCTGAAAAATTTGGCGCCGAAAGAGTTAAGATGACTTTTCAGATGAGATCTTAAGTTTTTATGAGTTATTCAACCCGAAGTTTGTAGCAAGAGCTAAAACTAGCAAATTATGTCAGACTGATAAATGCGAGAAGCTTGAAATGCTACATCCAATAATGCCATTTGTGTTTAATATGTGTCTGTTCAAATATTCATTACTGGCAAGGCCCTGAACATTTTATTATCTATAAGTCACGGTATACTATGCTGAACTCACATTCCCTTGTGATTTGAAGCACTTTATAGGTATATATGTATATGAACCAGCATAAGTTGTAGAAGCGAACAGCGAAGAGTCAAGTCAATTTTTACTTTACCGGGTATTCTTTCCAGGAAAGCAGTTCTACTATGTCCATTTCGCAATCCTTCACAGTTGGAGTCAACTCTTAAAGAAGAAAATTTCCTCCTGAATGAGCAAATTCTTTCCTTAAAGAATAGACCCCTGTATGGGAAGGGTTTTGTTGCCCATGAAATAACAAGAGCTATCCCCCCCCCCTTTAAAATTGTGGGAAACCACGGTTGTATACCCTTACACATTGACTAATGAGCAAAGCTTTTGCATATTCCCCGTCATCCATACATTGTTGATGCGAACAGAAGAGACTCTGATCAGTCTAAGCATCCGATTGTGTTGCTGTTTCCTGATTAAGCACGAAGAATTGCTAATCGTGTGTGAGCTGAGATAGAGCTTTAACCCAATACCGGTATGAAGATTTGCATTTGTATCATTGTTTGTTTCAAATAACAGCAGAATACATTTCGGATGATTATCTGTCAAAGAAAGCATTGGTAATAAGGAACATAGCGACCATACTAAAACCTACAGGGTTTATTTAAGTTATCCCTTTTGCATGTGCAAACAGCTAAAACTCAGCTCGGACTTAAACTATTTGAATCGGATAAGAGTCTTTCCTTTGCCACATGGATAATCTGCGGCTCATGGTGAGTAACGACTCTTATCATAAACGCAGACACACGTGTTGATCTGTTCGTTAGCTATGACGTTTAATCACACTGCCCCTATACCTTTTTTTTTCTGCGCAACTTCACACAATCTTGCATCAAAACGAAACCTTTACTTTACCGATTCGCTGTTTGATCCCATGATGAAGTTCGAGACCAATCAATGTGGAACTAATTGGGTTATAAAAAATTAACAGCTCGGCTCATACCATCCTGTTAACGTCATAATTATCGATTATCTGGTTAGCTTTGTTAATCATCCAACTTCACAAATGGAATTTTTAATTGAATAGGAGTTTCTCTGACAGAGAATCACACGCACAAAATTGTCATATTTGATTAATTTTTTGAATTCTAAGACAGCTTCATGCCATGTTACCACGACTGGGTTGGCAATACCCAAAATTTGCATATTTTTAATTCTAATAACTTCAAAAAGGACTCCTTAATTTGGAATGTCAAATATAGCATTTTTTGCACTAGAGCAAGCAAGCTTAGTATAGAGACATCAAAGCAGTGGACAGTGACTGATTCACTTCTAATGTGAATATTTTACAAATTTCTAGTACAATTAGGAAGAAAAACAAAAATAACTTAAGATGCCGTCAGTTGCAACCGATTTACATGCCTGTTAATTTGTCTCATTCGAAAGTTCGGAACTCTAAGACTTTTATTTTCTATCAAATATCTAACTATGGGCTCAAATTCAGTTAAGAAAACTGCCATTTACGGTAAAATTTCTGAGGATACTCATGTCTGTCTCCTCTCTCCCCGCCCCCTCTCCCACCCCACCCTCAAATGAAATGGGAACTAATTCTAACTTTACTTTCAGAGGACTGACTCAGACCCGGGCAGTGGTGATGGGAGGTCATCCCTTATTATCCCTTATTAGACCAATATGGGTATACTCCGCTCCCCGTCCCGCCTCTTTCTCCGACCTGACCCGCTCCAGAATTCTCCTTGTTTGTTTCTTAAATCAGTTACAAAAGACCCCTATTTAAACATTGAAAGCATCCGGTTAACACTAATGACCATTTTATTCACACCAACTAGCTTTGAAATCATCTATATTTCGTTCGAACGGCTCTGAAAGCACCCATTCTCATTTCGACAAGCTCTGAAGGCACCCATTTTCAGTACGACCAGCTCTGAAAGCACCCATTTTCTTTTTTCTTTTTCTTTTCATTTTGACTGGCTCTGAAAGCACCCGTTTCAGTTCGACCCGCTCTAAAAGCCCATTTCTTAAACACATGACGGCACATATATACCAGTTTATATACAATATTCCCGGAATTAAGTCATATGTGTGCAAGTTGTGAACAGAGGTTATACTTTTTATGGCTTTTTTATTGTTTCGTGATAGTTTTTGCAGCTTTTACAGTTGCTTTTCTGTTTTAGTTTAATATGTTTTCACTAACTCCGGCCGTTTCAGTTGCTGTTGCCTATCAGTTATTCGATGTTTTTGGAGGACCCTTGTCAACGCTGTCTGACAAATTCTCCTTAGGTCTAACTTGCGTCTTTCGAATTAAGTTCACCATGATAAACAGTTGGAAGAACTAATATCAGGCTCCTACCAGTCTGCTTGACCATGTTGACAATGCATGAGTAATTTGAGCATGGTTTATGCAGCCAGTCATATTTAACCTAAACTATCTTTATTACACTTGTATCATAATGTATAAATTCTAACAAAAGTGTGCGTTATGTTTAGTCACTTTTTAGTGTTATGCAGTTGGCGTTCTATAGCCTGTTATACTGTGAATGTCGACTTGTAAAATGGGTAAGGTTTTAACGAAAACTAAAACTTTACGCACTCATTTTAAGGGCTGAAGCGTTTTATTGTTACACTAATCTGATATGATATTTTGCCATTTTTGCAGGGACTTTGCTGACTTAAACGATTTTAGCATCTGTCAAAGATATCCCCTGGTAGAACAAACACCCTTGTCTAAATATGAAGAGAGGAGAAGAGTCATTATAATAATAGGCGACATGATAGTAATGTCTATTGGTTCACAAGGTTAATATACTCGAAGAAAATATTAAGGGGTCAAACATTTGCCCTGCGATTTCCGGAACATTTCAAACATTTGGTAAATCATTTCTGCCTTCCATTTCATTCATTTTGCAAGTTTTGTACACATGAAATTTGAAACTATAGCCTTTATCTTGACCAATTCCAGACTTCAATTCACACTACCCTCAAAATCAAATTGGTCAGAAGTCCATAAGAAGCAAATTTACCAAATTTTCGATTTCGCCCATTCGCAAATATTTTGCTAAATTGCTCGATCGTCATCAAATTTAATCATTTTTAAGGTCAGCAAGCTTTGAGAAGTTTAAATCTCATAGCAATTGTAGAAGTTGTGCCTTACCAAACTGACACCATTAGTTCTCTATTGGACTTCAAACCACTTTCATTTTAGGGATAGTTTGACTTAAAGCCTGGACTTGGTCAAGACAAAGGCTGTAGGTTCAAACTTTATGGGTATAAAACTTGCAAGTAGAATAACATGAAAGGTAGAAATGATGTATTTTACCAAATGTTTAAAATGATCCAGAAATCGCATGGTAAGAGTTTGACCTCTTTATTTGTTTCGACTATATTTCCATATTGCTTTGCAGTAATATTGCATTTGCATATTTTATCTTACATATTGCTATAACTTGTGATAAAAACTGAAAACGTTTCAAGTATATTTAACTGGGACATTATAATGATGCTATATAGGATACATATCGCTAGACAATGTGTACAGGTGAAGTGTGAAGAAAAACGGAAATTTATAACTTCTCTCAAATAAATGTAAAAAAATCTACTTAACCATTACTGAAAAAATAGTTACTATACAGAAAGAGATTCAAATATTATAAATAAACATATGCTGTTCCTACAATGGATAAGCCAGAAGTACGCCATATTTGGCCTTGTAGAATCGCATTACCGCGACGACTCTTACAAACATTACAGCATATGATATTTTAACGTAGAAACCATCAAATTCCACAACCAATATTTTGCCAGACGCGCTTAATAAGTCACGACCTCATACATACTTATACACACACTATGCAAAGAAGGAAAAAGAAGTTAGGAAAGAAACAAAGACGCTTAAAACCTACCAGGGCTTCATATAAGAGCGAGTGTCGCTGATAATTCGATGTGTTAGTTTTTCTGCTTTCTCAATAAGAGATAATAACTGAGCCGCGACACGACATAACCAACAAAGTGGTATGTGCGCCCAGCGAAGACTCAGATCAGCCTGGGCATCCGCCCAGTCTGATTAGAGTCTGCACTGTCCGCATGAAGGTAGCTTAGACCCTAAGCTAAGCAAAGCAAAGAATCTGATCACATTGGGTGGATGCCCAGGCTGATCTTAGTCTTCGCGTGGCGCACATGCCACTTTGTTGGTTTTGTCGTGTCGCGGCTCAATGACATTCATTAAGCTGTAATAATTGGTCTGAACCATATGACCTGTGGCGAATATACAGATTTTTTTCATAATTACCATCAAAACACCCTTATATGGTGCCCTGGATACAATTTAAGGTTGTGGGTACACTTTCAGAGAAGAAACTCTGCCATCTTTACTTTTGCCTCTCTTCTCTATGGAGATTGAATCTTAAAGGAACAAAATTGCTTCCCTAGGAGAAATAAATTTTCTGTCAAAGTAGACTCCAATTTTGAAGGGCTTTTTCAGCAGAAAGTCCTAAAGTTATCCCCCTTGGTGGAACAAAATATGGAAGTGCACCCATGCACCTTAAGACTCGAGGATCATCTATAGATTATGATCAAAGTTATTATGAAGTATGAGATATCACATTCTGTAGCGATTTTCGGCAAAATTTACATTTTTCCTCTACCCGTTTTGTGAGCATAGAATTTGTTAAAATTCTCCGTTATTATTGGAACGGGGATTGCTAATGTCAAAACTCCTGATAATGCACAAATACATCCTATAATCTTCCCCCAGAAACCTATAGGAACCTGATCACCATATCCTACCGTACACATTGTAATTAGCGCCCACCAAAAACCATCCGGAATGCTGTTTATTTGAGAGTCATCCAGTTCGTGTTCTGCATAGTAGATTGCACTTGAAAACAACAGAATACATACTCCCATTGCTACCATAAACAGAAGAAGGCCTTCGAGACTGGCTTTAAATGTTAACAAAAGAACTTGTAATCCGGCAGAATGTTTAGTCAATTTAAAGATCCTGACCAGCCGCACAACTCTCAAGAATGCCAAGGAAGCACTGGATTTAGAAGATTCACAGCTTTGGCTTGATAGCGAGTTAAAAAGAGTGATGTAGTAAGGTACAACAGCGGTTATATCCACAAGATTCTTGAAATCCTTGAAGTAATACAATTTATTTGGACAAGAGAAAAACCTCAGAAAGACCTCGATTGTGAAGAATGCGGTGCATATTGTTTCCAGTATAAAGAAAGGTTCAACATAATTCACTGGTTCGTTTTCCTTACACGATTTCTTGAGCTCAGGTAAGGTCTCCACACAGAATAAAACAATTGACAATACAGTCACTAACACAGACACTATGGCCATTGCATAGGCATAACATGAGGTTTCTGGGTACTCCATCAGCATCCAGAGTTTTCGTTGTATTGGATTGTCGGGTAGAATCATTACATCTTTTACATAACCTTCCTCTTTTTTATAACGTTCCACAGTCTCGCTCTCTATTTCATAAAATTCCATCTCGGACAAGAATATATCGTCAGGGACGGGGTCCGGGCGTCTAAGGCCACCGCCATATTTATAATAATTAAAAACGGCTTCAAACGAGGGTCTGTGACGGTCAAAGAAATATTCGTCTCGTCTTTGGTCGTAATATTCAAGACGTTTTTCTGGATTGCCAAGTAACGTTGTTGGATGCCTATTAAGCGTGGACGCCCAGAGTTCATAATACTGCCCGCTAACATTAATGGTTATTCGTTGACATGTGGTCAGGTTGCATCTGTGAGGTACGCTTACACTACAACCGCTGCAGGTGAAGGTCGGGTCTGTAGCGGACTTATCCTCTAAGGTATCCTTTGACCCGACCTTCTTTGATGTGTGAGGAAATGACCAAAGCTGGTCGCCTTCGTCACTGTTCATGCGATCCGTTCTTTCGTAAGACTTCCTGAACCGTTTCTGGTTCATAATAGATACGACAGCTGCCATAACTAGTCGCCATTTAATCCACGTTATAAATGAATATTAATTGAAGGATATCCGTCATGATTCAAATTCAATAGAATCGCATATATTCATATCCGACTGTGGTGAATTTCACAGGTTTATTATTCCATCAAATTCATAAATTCCGCCACGTATTTACTGAATTGCCGTATCTGAATCTCACCACATCCCAATGATTTGTATGCCTCCGCATGATTTTCAATTAAGTACTCACAGGTAACATGTTTACACAAAACAATTGTTCATTGGGTTATTGCGGCTCTCCTAATGGCAGAATTGACTGTTTGAACGACGCTCCTAGCGATCTAGTTACCGCTGGTGCCAGATCAATACAGCATCAGCCGATCATTCTAATCCACTTCTCGGCCGGTATGATTGTTTAAAGATTTAACGATTAGGTTAATACCGTGTCAACATTAGCTTGTCTTCCTGAACAATTATTTTCTTTGCATTATCTTTTTATCTGTTTTGTGACGGCAATATAGAAATTGCCATTTATAGCAAAAGAGCTAGTGGTAAATACAGAGCTTTCCTGGCACCAAAATTATGGTCTATTTGAACCTCAAAATATACGTAGCTATTGTAATGGAACAGAGAAATTAAATAAAACAATAAAAAAATTATATGGGACAGACATAAAATAATAATAGCTAATTAAAATTCACAACAATTTAGAGTGGGTGGGGGAACGGCTGCAAAAGCGTTGGCTTATTTTCTTTAAATAAGCAATACTGCACTAAATCTCATTCAACAATGTTAAGATATAATTAAAATCTAAAAGAGTTCTAAAAAACAGAGAACACATTCAAAAGAAGGAACATGGGTTATACTTCCAAGTTTCTGGCTGCTCAATCCTCATCAGTGGCCCTGACATCGTCAGATCTGTTGACGAAAGCCAGAGTCAAGTCAATTTATATCTTATAACAAGGCAGTCGATTCAAAGACTGATAAGTATCAAAAATGGTCCTAGTCGCTGAGATGCTTCTAAACATGATGACATTTTTAAAATTGTCATTATTATACCACCTTATTAAGAATCATTAAATACATGTACGTGTGTTTTTGGCGTCTTCTTTTCTCAAGAAACAATTATTGGATTTCCGGGATTAATACATAATGCCGACTGTAGCTGGGTATACAGACGGTTTTAATACAGTTATGACTGAATATGTCATAGCATTGGTCTGCTATTCAATAAAATAACGGAGTGACTGCTACCAGTCGACTGGCAATAGCGATAATACGTTAAAATCGCTATTGACAGTTTATTTATACATTGTTTTGAGAGGGTAACACAATTAGCTTGTTAGCTATTCTACCTTGTGGCCCTCTGTTAATAACACTATATACATATATACATAATAATAAACACCATCATCACAAAGTTCACAAAATAGGTGCAAACAAGAGTGCTGAAAAATATTGGTAAATGTATATAAAAGTTGATGAGAAGCAGTGTCTTAAGACATAAGTTAAGAGTCATGTTCAATCCAAATTAAAAACAGCATCAAACGCACACATAAAGAATAGAAAAAAAATGACATGAACTCAAATTACACATTTACTAAGAGCGTATAAAACGTTTGCATGTTTGCATAATAGTAACTTTAAAATGCAAGTCGCAAGCACATTGCTGTACAGTTTAAAACAGATATAAAACAGTACCACAATTCTGACGGGTAATAGCCATTATATATTAAAATCGCTGTTGCCAGTCAGCTTGTAATAGCGATTTCAACGTAGAATCGCTATTGCCAGTTGACTTGCAATAGCAAGTGTACGTTAAAACCGCTATTGCCAGTCAAATGGCGGCAGCGTTTCAAACGCTTTTTCACTGCTACCAGCTGACTTGTATTAGCGATTTTAACGTAGAATAGCTATTGCCAGTCGATAGTCATTTTGACGTGAAATGGCCATGACCAGTCGATTGTTACTAGCAATTTCAATGCTACATGGCTATTACCAGTCAACTGGTACTATACCTTTCCTTCAAATAAACCCGGAAGTTTAGAAAAATAATAAAAAAAAAATAAACGAATAAAAACATTGTAGCCACAAAGTTGTTCATATCCCGGAAAAGCAAATCATATTTTCAAATATGCCTCTTTTGTTTAAATAGTGGCAAAGCAAAAGAGTATGTGAAAATACAAATTAGGGCCTAACTCATTTATGCCTTGTGTCTTATTAAAATGACAAAGGCAGACAGTGAAGACCCAGATCAGATGCCGCGTTTTGCGGCGTCTGATCTTGTTCTACACTGTTTACAAAAAAACTACAGCTATTTCTATAAAAATGACAAAAAAAAACACAAAAAAACTAGACATCCCTGAAATGACGAATGCACTATTCGAACCTGTTAAGCTAGAAGAGTCCATTTAGCATAAATGGGTTACTATGTGAAATGTGCGGTTTGACAGATTTGTTCCAGACTCCATTGCCTGTCAAAATCATATAAACTTTATATGAAAAGAAAATTTCTTATTGTAAACGATGACATATTTTTGCTTAAATATTTGTTAAGCAGCGTCTGTTTGTCTGCAACGTTATGTAATTGCTTTTAGTTTTTAGAAGTTCGTTTACATTGTTGAAGCAATTAAGCTCTTTGTTAAAGACCCGGAAATAGTTCCACTCTTTGTAGGTAATAAGGTTGAGATGTCATAAATATGGTTTAAATGATAAAAATCTGACTTAACGAGCGAGATCTGCGACACGTCTCTAAAGGTTAAAATGAATGTACGAGTATCCATCTTGGTTGTCCGCTGCGGACGAATCCTAATTTTTAGCCTACCTGCGGGAACAATTTCACACAGAGACAGATCTGCATAGACTATAAGAGTATCGTGCATGTCATTCTTCAATCAATGTTTGTGTATACTGCCAAAAGAGCCAGTATAAAGGAAGTACAAAGATAGGTTGAGGCATGGATTGTAAGAAATAAAGAAAAATATCCAAGGAAAAACATATGCAAACAAGGTTTTTATTCGAGTGTTGCCAGTGCAGAAAATTAGTCCATTACTAGTGTTCCCAAGACGTACTAAGAGGTTAGTTTGTGTGTTCCCAATGCATACTAAGAGTTTATTTGTGTGTTCCCACTGCGAACTAAGAGTTTCCTTTGCATGTTCCCAATGCAAACTAAGAGTTCATTTCATATGTGTCTAGTGCAAACTTAGAGTTAATTTTAGCGTGTTTCCAATGCGATAGACGAATAGATGACTCCCGATTTTACGTCCTTTTAAACAGTATTTCAGTCGTATCAGGACGATGGGTCAGTGATAATGAAAGGCTGCGAGCTATGGAACCCCGTTTAAAATTAAGAAGAGTCCCGCCTCCAGCAAAGCCTTCCGGGACCGCTAGAACAGCAGGCTAGCGCTTAACCTACTAAGCTACCGGTGCCCCTGTTTCCAATGCATTCGAGTCGCATATCCTTAAGACATGAATGACACGGAAACCTTATGCATGATAGCATTTGGTTCAACCGTATTTTATTTGTTAAAATCTATATACATTCACGGATACATACGAAAGCAAATTTCGTATAGTATACATTCTATAAAAGCATTTCAGCCGAATGTTTCGCCTTCTTTCATGGGATTTACTTCATTTCATTTCTAAATCTGGTTGCTTCTGAACCAGCTGGGCAGTGACTCTAACCGACCCGTTGTCTTGGGGCCCACCGCTTGAGCAAATTGAGATGTAGGCTGTTGTGTCCAATTGCTTCATTGTGTCTGTATTGTCTTGTCATACGGCATCGTATGGTGTCAATGGCAATAAAAGATCAGATTTGATTTGGGATTTAAAGCACTGCTGCATAATATAATGTCAGCAAGTGCGAATAACTTTACAAGGTTGCGTGAACAAGTACTTTACGGTATACGGAACCCGGCGTTCTCAAATCCGCACGTTCTTTTCAAATTAAGTCGTCTTCGTTACCATACACAGTGTATGCATTCTAGGATATCGTTTAATGTCAAGAATCTTATCAGTTTAAGTGCGTTGACTGGAATATTTGCTATACGCACTTGTTAAGGAGCATTTTCACACCTCGTACTCAAAGATTTCCTGTTTTCAATAATTCCCAATATGAACCGGAAAATAAGGTGATTGCTGTCAGTTTTGAACAGAGAAGCCTAATATCATCCTGCAATCCAAGTAACCGAATTAAATCCTCATTTTTTGCATTCCCGAGAAAATAAAGAGAAAAACGCAAAGCCGCAATGGTGTTGCTGCAGATGCTTGGATTGATCTTACGTCTTAGCAACTTGCGCCCTTGTCACGACAAAACCAACAGAGCGGCATGTGCGCCCAGCGAAGTCTCAGATCAGCCTGGACCGCCGTCCAGTCTGATCAGTCTTCGCTGTCCGCATGAAGCTAGCATAGACCCTTGGCTATCCATTAAGCGCACAGCAGAGAATCTAATCAGACTGGACTGATGCCCAAGCTGATTTGAGTCTTCCTTGGGCGCACATGCCACTTTGTTGGTTTTGTCATGTCGCGGATCAAATGCTTTATTGAAGGTCACAGACTACTACCGTCATCGCATAAGTTGCGTTCGCATAATGTATTGTTAATGTCTCTAAAAGCCGTAAGAGGCTTAAAATTAACATTCAGTAAAAACAAATTAGAGAGCAATATCCAGAAACACACTATTGAATTTCAAGTTCCGCCAGTCTAGTTTCATTAAATTATTCATTTGTAACCATTGAAAAGGATTTCTATTCATAATATCACACGGGCTGGAATATTGTAGATCATGAATTATTAACATTACCGGGTTGGCCTGCAATTCTTCAACTAAGCATTGAATACCATACGTGAACTGCTCTGTATAAAACACCTGAATGGCCTGTGTCATTCCCTGTATAAACATGTGAATGGCCAGAGATGTTATGAACATGTCATTCCTTGCACGCCTAGAGATGTTGCGGACATGTATTTCTCTGTATAAAACACGTGAACGGCCAGAGATGTTACGGACATATTATTCGGTGTATTATATTCGTGATTATTGTTTTGTTTCATATAAAGCCGTTTCTGGAAAAGTCCAGTGCCGGGGCGATAAAAGTAGGGCAAGGTCCTACTGTGCTTGCAGTAGGTGCGGGTGGGCGTTGTTTGGCCATTTTTTCTCTCCCTTTTCGTATCTATTTTTTTCTCCCTCTCTCTGATATAGACTGAAATAAAATCTCAAAGAGCCGTTAAACTCTAAACAAGCAACCAACCTATAAACTACGCGCTCAACTTATAATTAATGTGTATGACAACATTTACATATACATACAAATATATACATATGCCAATGGGTTGCACGTAGGCATTGCCTATATTTGTCCTCTCCAAGAGAGAACAAATATAGGCAATGCCTATGTTCAACCAATCCAGGGATCGCAAGTTCGAACCCCCGCTTCTCCGGTCTTTCGGATGAGACTTTAAACCGAGGTCCCGTCTCCATATGACCTCGTTGTTGGTGGGACGTTAAACCCGAGTTCACCCACCCACCACCTATGTTCAATCCATTGACACATGTATATACTTGTATGTATATGTATATGTTGTCATAGAATAACAAATGAGTACATTTTTGAGGCCGGGAGGTCAAATATAGGCAATGCCTACGTCCAATCCATTGACACATGTATATACTTGTATGTATATGTATATGTTGTCATAAAAGTTTAAATGGGTACATTTTCGGGAGAAGCCACTCGTGTCATCATTTTGCCTCCCGTCTTAACAATAGTCTACTCTTAAAAGGAAGAATTCCCCGCCCAAACAAGAAGCAAAATATTTCATTTAAAAGTAGACTCTTTTTTGAAGGGCTTCGTTTACCAAGGAAGCAAATAGGAAGCCATGATAAAAATGTTTGTCTCTGTCAAATTGGCATAAACTGGATTTATGCCTCTGCATCATTTTTAGTCTTTTCCAAAACTTAAGTCCAGCCAATCCGAATTAGACGGAAAATCATTCTTGTGTAACAACTCGCTACAAAGTAGGCTCATCAACCTGCATATTATCATCAAACGTGAAGGTACAACCACTGTTACTATGATGAAACTATAGTGAGAAGCTTGCAGCTGTACCTTATGATACAATTGTTTATGCTGATAGAGAAATGGGGCTTTTAACAGTAGCCGCCAACGGAAATATCGTTCAAATAACGGAAAAGCAAGTTACTCACAAAAATGCATATTTAGACTCTTAGACCACTGGGAGAATAATGGGCCGTTAAATCTAAAGCAAAAATTTTCAGTTATGACACATTTTAGGAGAGCATATTGTTTTTAAGAGTTGACCCCATCAAGATGGATGGCAAAAAGAACATTTTTTTTACATCTGAAAGTTTATCCGTTAACCTTCAGCGGGCAGTGCTTTCTAAGAAAACTCTCCTTGGTGTCTCCATGTTAGTTTCTCAGTTTATAACAAGATATGAAGAAAAAATAGATAATCACAATAGAAACGTCCCATGTGCATTTTCTGTTTAATCTCGAAGACAGTAAGAATCCAGAATCGATATATTTCAATGCTACACACAAATTATTTGGATATATTGCAGATATTCAGATACATCTTCATGTACTGGCCAACTTCATCTTAAAGGTGAATAGGAATACATTCAGCATTGATATGAGCCGCGACATGACAAAACCAACAATGTGGTTGTGCGCCCAGCGCAGACTCGGATCAGCCAGGGCATCTGCCCAGTCTGATCAGACTCTCCGCTAAGCACTCTAAAGGTAGCTAAGGGCCTAAGCTACCTGCATGCGGACAGCGAAGACTCTGATCAGACTGGGCGGATGCCCAGGCTGATCTGAGTCTGCGCTGGGCGCACAGCCACTTTGTTGGTTTTGTCATGTCGCGGCTCATATTTCGAACATTCTTATATCAAAGAATAGTTTGGACACATTTCTATTTACATTCACCTCTTGTTATCTTAAACAACTGATATCTCGAAGTAAATTTTCTGGTAACAGAACATTTACTTAGAGATATCGGTAGTTTGGGACGAACTTCGACTTTGATGGTATCGAGAGTTGACTGTACTTTAAGGAGAAGCAACTCTGGCAGATGCATTTTTGCCTTCTTTCCTTATTGAATCCAGCTGTCACAGGGAAAGACTGGTTTGCTCGATTATCAAACAAGAAACCAATTAAATTAGAAGGCTCGTTTCATAAGTTTCATATGAAATATCCACAAGTGTAAAATTTTGTTTATCATATGACCCTTAAAATGTTTTTTCCGCCTTCAAAATGAACATTATTTCAATAAGAAAACACAAATTACGCAAAGACGACTACAAAGAAGCCTTATTCAAAGATTCGCATCCCTGTTTGGAAAATAGAAATTTATATCAATTTGTAACAATATCGAAACTAACTCTTCTTGCATGAAAGCAAGCAAACTGAGCTAACGTCACAAAATTGTATCTGAACGAAAATGTATGTTTTAGGCATTTTTCTTCATCTAATTGTTAGCCTTTTGCTATCATATATCATCGCTGCCTCGAAGTAAATCAATATAAGTGCGTGTTTTACATTAATCAGACAATCAATTATTCCTTATAAAACCCTCGTACAGTTCAGAAGGCCACATCTGGACATTATTAACAGCAAATGCCTTTTTATCCACTTTTATTACACGACGGGATACGTTTTGGTCCGACTACTTCGACAGTTTTAAGAGGCCTAACCAAACAAATGAGTACTTTTCTCGATCCGAGGCAATTCTTAAAGAAAGAAATTTGCTCCTCTAGGAGCAAATTTCTTATATTTAAGAGTTGACCCCTTTTGGAAGGGTTTCCTTGCCTAGTAAGGTAAACAGGAAGACACAAAAATTGTCCCTATGGAAAAATGGCGCAAAACATAATGGTATACACATACAACTTAAAGGTAGGTTCCTGGACTAGCAATATCAATTATGTTCACAAAATTATTTTGTCCTTTTCTGCGTAGTATTGCATACTCTTATTTTTCAGATTCTGTAGCTACTAAGAAAAGTGTTGCATGTTGTTGAAAATAGTTGTTTTTCCTCTGGTTTATTTTCTTTCGTTGGAATTCCGGTTCTATAAAAAAAACTTTGTTATATGTCTATAAGTGCACGGCGTCTGGTGTCATTCTCCAAAGGTCAATTTTCTCTTGCCGTGGGCTCTCATAGAGATCCTGGCATGTTGGATGAGTTACAACTATCCCAAAATGCAGTGCAGCATGACATCAGGTGTGTTATCTAATTTTGGCACGAGCTAAAAATAGCGCTAACTGGTGTGCGAAGCAGAGTTAGGAAATCCTTTACAAAAAAACTTTTCTAATATTTTTGGCTTTACCCTTTTTAGTGAAACTAATTCATTCCCTTGTTATAAGTGCTTTCTGACAACTTAGGAAAAAAAAAACATCAAAATTATGATCCTTTCCAAACTACAGGAACCTACCTTTAAATAACTCCTCACCAATTTTAGGCCCTTTCTGGTACTCAAGCTTATTATTAACTTATTGATTCATTAGTCATACAAACGGATGAAGGCTCTAACTGCTTCTGAATTTGTAATAATTCTTATCCAAATCATAACTAATAGATACTCATGGCTCCCGAAGGAGTTTATTGATTCGAGATGCTATGAGAAAATTATAGAAGCATGGATGTTGCCGACATGATAGGGATCTTAAATATTAGAGAACAACCTTATGTATTCATCGATGCTAGCGCTATGTCAAGGGGAAATATTCATTAATTATAAGAAATTTTGTTATTTCCTGAATAACAGCACCTGACTGTGTATGGGGTGCATACTTGTTATGGACAGTGGCGTCCACAGTTGGTACTTTCAGTGAAATTAAAATTTTCATTTGTTCCTGCAAGAGCAGAGAAACATTCAAAATAAGGAACATGGGCCTTACTTTGAGGTTTCGGCTACTCAAGCCTCATGAGTGACCCTGACAATATCTGGTGGTGAACGCCGGAGAAAAGCATACTTTGAGACTTCAGAAGACGAAAAGAGACTTCTGAAGACGAAAAGTCTGTTGTCTTTAGGCACTGTAATGATATAGCCCTCAAGTTTTCTGTAAATGTAGAGGAACGGCAGGACAAGCTTCCTACGATGTACTGGTTACCTAAACTTCATAAACGACCATATGAAGCCAGGTTCATTGCTGATTCTAGTGCTTGTACCACTACTGAATTTTCCAAATTATTAACTTCTTGCCTTACCGCTATCAAAATTCATGTAATTAGGTACTGTGAAAAAGTTTGCGAACGGTCAGGAAAAAAATTGTTTTGGTCAATTAAAAATTCTACCGAAGTTCTTGGTAAACTGAAGTCTAGAGGATATCGCGCGTCTAGTTTGTCTACATACGATTTTTCTACACTCTAGACAACTTTGCCCCATAATTTAATAAAAAAAAACTAATAAATTTAATTGAGACTACTTTTCAGAGAGAGGGTGCTCTTTATCTTGCTTGCAATGATAAACATGCATTTTTTACTTCCGATAACCAAAAAAAAAAAGGTTTAAAATGTGGTCTTGCCAAAATGTTTGTGATGCTTTAGTATTTTTCTAGATAACATTTACAACAGATTCGGTACTAAGTTACACAGACAAATTATAGGAATTCCGATGGGTACTAACTGCGCTCCTCTTGTAGCAGATTTGTTTCTGTTTTGCTATGAAAGAGACTTTATGTTGTCTCTTTCTGATGATACTCAAGCTCATGTCATTGAAGCATTCAACTCAACGTCTAGATACTTGGACGACCTTTTAAATATTTTGAAGGAATGGTTAGTCAAATTTATCCTTCTGAATTGCAGTTAAATAAAGCAAATACTTCTGCTACCGAGGCCCCATTTTTGGATTTACATTTATCAATTTTAGATGGATTTGTTTCATCTAAAATTTATGACAAACGCGATTATTTTGTTTTCGACATTGTTAATTTTCTGTTTTTGGATGGTGATGTTCCCCGCACCACTTCTAATGGTGTTTACATTTCTCAGCTTATTCGCTTCGCTAGGATGTCTAGTCATTTGGCTGATTCCAATGCTCGTAGTAAAAGTTTGACTGCCAAGCTTTTACAGCAGGGGTAATCGGTATCATAAACTTCGGAAAGCTTTTTCTAAATTTTATCGCAGACACTTTGAATTGGTTTCTAAATATAATACAGGGTTAAGGTCACTTTTGCAACAAGGCCTATCGGAACCTGAATTTTATGGTGACTTAGTATATAAATTACGCAAAATCGTAGGGAAAACAGAATTTCCTGATCAATTTAAGAAAATTATCATACGATTTAAACGCATTGGCTATAACATAGATGTAATGCGACAGTCTGCATGCCTAGTAGTTAACCCAATCACGGTTGACAACTTTGCTGTCCTCTTTAATTGCACGCCGGTGGTTCAGGGTTCAGACTCTATGATAGCCCCTACATAAAGCTATATATTAGTTGGTTGGGGCCGGATGTTTGTTTGTTTCTTGGCCCACCGGAGTTCAACTGGTGGTCTTCTTTTGCTCCAGTGCTCCAGTGGTGTTGCTGACGCCCCAGGGATCTCCAGGTGTCTCAACACGTTTTGGCTGTCGAGTCCTCATCCTTGCTTCATCACGGTCTTTTCTTGATTTTAATTGTTGACCGTGATGACTCTCTGATGACTTAGGGGACCTCCATACGAACCGAACTACAAATTAATTGTGTGCATCGCGGCGTAGGGTGAGGGTGAAGGTTTGGGCCCAGTAAAACCGGTTTAAACCCCCAGTAGTTATTACTGACCGTCCCAAGGCGGTACTTTCGTTGCGGTTGCATTTGTTTTATGTTCGGTGCTGTTTAATTTATTGTGTTCTCATTTTAACCCTTCTATAATAAAAATAGAAAATAGGTCAAAATAATTGTTAAATGTTTTTCGTATAATTTGCGTAGTCTGTTGTAACCCTTCTGTTGGTCTAAATTATTTAGTTCAATAAAGATAGCTGAGTTGCCACCTATTTGGGAAAGAGCTGCTGACTCGACTTATCACTTGTGATTTATTGTTTGTTGGGATGTCTTTGTCAGTCTTTCCCTTTGATGTTGGGGATAGGGTTTGGGATCTGATTCAGTCAGTTCCGGAAGTGTAGTTACTCTTTAAATTTAATTTCTTCATTTTAATAAGGCAGTCTGAGTAGTATCAAAAAGGGTCCAAATGATCTAGAATAAATGTCTAAACCACTCAAAACTTTCTGATTTCTATGAGAAGCCAATACTTCCACATTGTGATAGATGTTAATAACCTCTTCGCTATATTTACATATGCTCTTTGCATTTATGCAAGATCATTTTGTATAATAAAGCTATGGTTTTCACTTCAATTTGCATGCATATCTTGCATAATAACTTTAAAGGCAATTCGATGGGGGTTACAACAAGTAAGAGGGTGCCCTTATTTTCGGAGAAGC
This sequence comes from Ctena decussata, assembly GCA_963989385.1. Lineage (NCBI taxonomy): Eukaryota > Metazoa > Mollusca > Bivalvia > Lucinida > Lucinidae > Ctena > Ctena decussata. Next base: position 67,425,635 of record OZ022507.1, read on the forward strand.
CCATATAAAAAAAACGAAATTAGTCTGGCTATGGCCATGATTGCTTGAGCTCAACAATGATATGCCAGCATTTTGCGAATTGAATTTGAAGGTCTCTTCTTTATCTATCCTCATAAAGTTTACTGCTTTTTAGCCAAACAGTATCTCAAAGAAAACGCATTTCCGAACATTCTGCTTCAGTGACTAATAAACCATAGTTGATCACAAAATATTCCCACGATTCGGCCTCATTTGAGACAGGAGCCCAAATTTCGAGCCCTTTAACTACAGCAGAAACTGTGAGTTGGTGCAGCAAATGTGTCTGACAGATTTCAAACTTGTGGCATAATCTTTTTTTATTTAGGAAGGGCAACTGGACAATATTGTCTGAGTGCGTAAAAATTGGTGTCAGATGCTGTCGCCTAGAATTGATAATTACTACCTTAGCCTCCTTCGATCGGCATGGTACGTAGTGATACGAGCCTATCTCTGTAGTGTAACGCTGAAGAGGGATTCATTTTGCACCAGTCTGCCATGAAAATACTGCATAATTAAACTTTTTGATAATTTGTTAAGTAATATGAGTACAACTGTGGCAGCATCTTACAAATAACAATCTTAAATCACTGATTTAGAGATGGTAGTGTATTCGCGTTGTGCAAATTAGTACTGTTCATGTAAACAAACAAATATGGCTTCCACGCGGAGATGAACACGACACTGACAAATAATCAGTGATTTAAGGTGGACGATCCCGGAAGAACTCTGTTCTTGCTTGTTTAAAAAACAAACAGAGTTATTGTTCATCATCAAATCGACTAACTGTGGAGTAAATACAGTTATAATATACACTTACAATATCTACCGTAAAGATCCTAAGTTTTCGGGCACATAGGTCTGTACAAACAGTGAAAACTGAGATCAGACTGTTCCATAGGAACCAGAATGATCAAGATCTTCACAGTTTCCATTCCATCTGCGCATTTTTTTGTCGACATTACTCTATGGTAGAACCGAATAACAGGAAAATAAATAATAGGGCAAGGACCGGCTGTGCTTGCAGCAGGTGCAGAATTTGGGCAGTCTGTTTGGGGGATATTTTGAACTTAAACATTGTTTTTCTAGGAAACGAAACGGTGAAATGTTTTTGTTTTTTTTGTTTTATTCTTTAACATACGACGTAAGTTTTACTAAAATAATACGCATAAGCATGCCCCATCGATTGATAATATTTTTCATGACGTTTTTCATGAAATTCAATTTTCTTGCATTTTTTCAAAGAATGTAAAAATATACTTATTAACAAGAAAACTGCAATTTTATGTTATCAGTTTGTTTCAAATATCATATATTACAGATTATATGATTTGCTGAAATGAAAGTGCATTCATGTGCTAGAGATATGAATTTTAATGGAAAATGTTTAAAAATAATATGTAGAAATACAAAATATTGTTTTTTAGGAAAACAAAACGGTGAAAATTGTTTTTTTCTTAACAAATGTTTTATAGCTCTTTGGGTTATTTAGATGGTATATTGGTTTGAATGCCCCGCCAATATTTCTATTCAGTATTCGTCTACCTTAAGATTGTTATTGGTTAGATACCTTCTCAGTTGTACTCTTATTATTTAACAAATTATTAAATAAGTTGAATTACGCTGTATTTTCAGGTCAGACTGGTGAAAAGGGAATCACTTTCCAGTGTTACATTGCTGAGATAGGCTCGTATCACTACCGTGCCGATCGAAGGCGGCTTAAGGTAGTGATTCTCATTTCTAGCTGTCCCTGTGAAAAGCATTATTTGCGCAATATTATTGTAGGCATGTTTAGAAATGTTTAGACCTTTGTTGAGATCGGTCCATTCGTAGTGTTGATAAATCGCAGGCCCACTGTAGTGATGGGTCGATGTGGCAACGGTCGTAATTGTGCGGGGAATTTTAATTTATCATGCACCTGCTGCAAAATTGCACTGATAACAGGGGTATGATAACACAATGTGATATCATGTCACTGCAGAACTGCGCTTGTGCGAATATAATCAGGTCATGTCTTTAGAAGCGATCTCTGAAGACGACTGGCTGTATATTGATTTTGGCCGTGATATCAACGTTCGATTGGTTAATTGACGTCACCGACTTACGTCATAACACATTCTCAACGTCAGCAAGTTCGAACAAAACTGCGTTTGCTTATCATTTGTTTATAGCTCTTTACGCCTTAAAATCTTCTAATGATGCATGATAAATAGAAAACCATGTAAGTGTCTTTTGATATCAAGTTTATCAGGCTCGACCAGAAACACCTCGGACTGGCTCGGCAATCCTCGCCATTCCTACGCTGTTTCTGGTCTCGCCTGATAAACTTGATATCAAAAGACACTGACATGGTATTCTCTATGTATCAGGGGCCGTATTTATAAAACAACTTAAGTGGTTGCTATGCTGTTGCTAAGGGGACATTTCTATGAAGGAGATTCCCTACAAATATGAAATTTGCTCTGGAGGAACAGTCTTTGTAAGACTGTTCCTCCAGAGCAAATTTCATAGTTGTAGGGAGTCTCCTTCAAAGAAATTTAGCCTTCGCAACAGCATAGCAACCACTTAAGTCGTTTCATGAGTATGGCCCCTGTTCTTTGTAAAAGTAACATTAGGCGTCCCACTGCATACAAGTAGTCTTGACAAATGTGTTGATCCAGACGGACGCCACAACACACGTTTTTCGATCAGGATCTAAATTGTTTGCATAAAGAAAAAGTACATGTACAGTCAAACTTGTTTTAAGGGATCACTTAATACTGTATTAAGGGGTCACTTGTCTTTAGCAGCCACTTTTTTTTGGATCCCCAGATCTAAAACACAGTGCAAATGAACCTGTATTAAGGGGTCACCTGTCTTAAGCAGCCAGTTTTGGTGTGTCCCCTGGGGTGACCCCTTAAGGCAGGTTTGACTGTTTTTGTAAAGTAACAAATATATCTTTCTTCCATTTACGCCTTAAAGAAAATAAGGAAAATGTGAATATCTTAAAAAATCGAGATGGCGGTCTCGGAGGCCGCCATTATGGAAGCTCCTGTCACGTGATAAATATTTAAATCTAGAATGAGAGCATAAATTGCTTACTTTTACAGTATTATTTAGTTTTAATATTTTCTTTATGGAGTAAAATATAGATTTATACATTTCATTTATCTACAGTTTGTTTCAAACTTAAGTTATTTAGGATTTTCATTTTTGACTGTGAGTTTATGACGTCATTAACTCACAGATTTGCTGGTTCCAAGCTCAACATTTTAATATCTTTAAATTGTCATATCTTTCTTATTCTAAGTCCGATTTTCATGAAGTTTTCGGCAAATTTCACGTTTTATTAGAATCTTTAATTTGAGTCCAACATGCATTTTAGTGAGTGTTTTCCTTTAACCCCCGAAGGGGACACAGACGGTGTACTTTTGTACACTCCGGTGTTGCAGGATAAAAGCCCACATATAGCCATGTACATGTAGATATAGTAGGGATCTTTAACCTGCACAGGGGATAACTCTCCCTGCACAGGGGGCCTCCAGTTAACGTCCCGATCCGAAGGACGGCACACTTGTTAGCATCATCCCTGCAAATGATGCTAGAAAAACGCGTTCGGACATAGGAAGATTTCGCCTCGGGTGAGGATCGAACCCACGACCTCTGGCTTCAGAGTCAAGAGCACTTTCCACTGAGCCACCGCGCATATGCATTAATGACTCTAAAGTACAACGTATTGCAGCTTGGAAATATACACAAACAGCAAAATTCAAAATAGATAATACATTAGCTTATTTTCAGATTCCAAGTTGAGCCTGGGCATCCCCCTAGTCTGATCAGAGTCCTTCGCTTTGTGCTCAAAGGTTAGCTAAGGGGCTAAGCTACCTCCATGCGGACAGCGAAGACTCTGATCAGACTGATCTGAGTTTTCGCTAAGCGCACATACCATTTTATTGGTTTTGTCTTGTTGCGGCTCAAATCATAAAACTTAAAGCACTCCTGCATATTGAAGAAAAATGTTTCCATCGATTTCCAGATTTACGAGCGCAATGAACTTTAAGGAAACAGCTGTTGTGTCGTGTCTCCAAATATCACAAATATAGATTTGTCAATGCGATATACAATGTCTGCAATATTGATTAAGGAAATCTTAGGAACAAACGTGGTTCGAGTTACAGATTTTTTTATTCTCGTTATTGATGCAACATATGTTGCTTTGCACTTAAAATTCAATAGGGTAAAATTCTTTCATACCAGATAAGGATTTCTGCAATTTTCATTTGTAAGAACTTACATGAGGGTGGGATAAAAACATCACGTGTAGTAAATGCACAGGTCGTATAAGTAGCCACGTTTATCATACGGTGTTGCTCTTATTCAGTGGATAACACCGTGTCATAAAACATCGTATGACCACACGTGTGTCAACATTTTGGCGCGTACATAAAACGCCATTGACAACGACAATGTCAGCAATGCGTTTTTTTTATTGAAATAATGTTCATTCAGAAGGCGATTAAAACATCTTTAAGGGTCATATGATAAACAGTATCTTACACGAGTGGTCATTTTATAAATAAGGCTCGTTTCATAAATTTCGTATAAAATGACCACTCGTGAAAGAATCTTTATATCTGTGTCGTCAACACATACCGTATACAAGATAATTTTCGCGGTGTTCCATTTTTCGCGGTATTTCGCGGTCACTTAGAAACTGCGAATATTAAAATCGCGAAATAATTTCAAGTTTCTTACAACGTATCTTCTGTAGACACAGTGTTCATATATTTTGTTTCAGTTTGCTTCAGTAATTGCTAGCACTTTTCATTTGAGCCAGTTCTTTCATTAACCTGCGGCAGGGCTGCCGCAGGTTAATGAAAGAACTGGCGCAAGTGAAAAAGAAGAAGTTTTGCTTTTCGCGCATGTTGCTAACCGCGAAAATTGAAAATCGCGAAAATCAATGTTATGTTTTTGACCCTTAACCGCGAAAATTTGAACCCGCGAAAATTACCGCGTATACGGTATCACATACAGACGAGTTATAGGGCGAAAATGACATTTGTTCATGTTACATCGGATGCCAGCGTAAAGAACTTGATGTCAGTTATTGAAGACGTCGGCTTCTTTCAAAATTTAACAAATACGTCAAAAATGCTAAAAAATTTGTATTTGCGTCTAAAATCTATCGTTGTAAATCAAAAGATCGAGTTGCGGATATACAAAAGCCAAGTGATACAGAACAGTGATCCCAGCAAGCCTTTTGATGCCCACGGGAAAGGGGGGAGGTCACTTCCATTATAAAGCAGGGTATATATGTGCCGCTGGAATAGCCTACGTTTTTGATCTGCCAGATACATCAATAGGTATGATTTTACAGACTAATATACACAAATAGGTCTTATTTCTCCAAGCTCTGTATATAAAAGCCAGCTTATCTGATTTTTGTTATCGAAAAGAAACAAATATAAATTACAATTACAACAAATGTTCTCAGCATACAGTACTGGCAGCGCAAAACCGTACACACGCTTCGCAAGAAATTCGCGTTCGAAACGCGCTCGAAACGCGTTTTTACGAACGCGTTTTTGCGATTTAGAAACGCGTTTTCGAAAGAACCAATCGACTTGCTCCGTAAAATCGCGAAAATCGCGTTTGTACGCGAAAATCGTTTCAGCCAATCAGAACAGCGATATAAGTTCGCGTTTCTTCGTCGCTTCGCGTTCGCACGCGTTTGCTGTTTAGACCAATGAAAAGTGCGTTTGCCAAACGCGTGTGGATCGCATATAGCCTGGTTCTCGGCCTCCTTTATACTTTTGTCCAATGAACTGAATACCAGCTATACAGGTAAATAGTGAAAGTAGGATTTGCGTTTTTTAATTATTTGACGAAAAATATGTATGTTGTTCATACTCTGGTCTTAAGACACATTCACGCTTAATGCTGTTGATTTCATTATTCCTATAACCCGATGGCCTAAAACTATTTTCTTTTATTTTCTTAAATGAGAATAATAATAAAGTTGACTTACGGGGTATGTGAAGAGGTTATCGGATGGAAACACAGAGAGAGAGAGAGAGAGAGAGAGAGAGAGAGAGAGATGAAGAGGAGAGTTTTCTTCTCCGGTCCTTTGGAGGGACTTTCAACTGAGGTCCTGTTCTGTCCGTATGAGCTTTATGTTGGTAGTGTTGTTAAGCAGTGACCTATAAATACATATATATATAGGTCACTGTGTTAAGGTATGCTTTATGTTGGTAGGATTCGGTTACTAAGTTTACTTCTTCTGTCAGGGCTAGGGACTAGCTTCCCTGATCAAAAGGTCTTAAAGTCTGAGTAAATGATTGTCTTTGGACCCATCACCAATAAACTTCAGTTGTAACAGACGGGCGGAAAATACAGAAGAAGAAAGTTCGGTATTTTGACGCCTGGTTTCCGGAACGGAAATGTCGGTGATTTGCTGTCCTCGGTGCCCAAAGACAGCCAACAACGACTGAAATCAGATGAAAACTCCAAAGAAATTGTCATGTATTTTTATTTCCGACCGAAATGGTGTGTAAAGATTTCACGCTTCATGTGAAGGCTTACCGATATTCTTTACATATTCTCTGTCTTCTTCCTTTTGTTGAAATCTGCACGATTCTGAACCGTAGTGTTATTATTTCGATTGGACCTATTGTTCGGATTTCGCAAACTCGAGCATTATTAAGGGAACTCTCGTTAGTTACAAGTATTAGCTTTTTCAAAACTAAGAATGCAGCAATTACCCTGGCTGAAGAATAGAAAGGAAAGTCTAGCCCACCACTATTTGATTTATTTCCCTATAGATGATGCATAGACTAGCATGTCCCTTTAAGTTTCATACTACAGGGGCAGGGGTGCAGCCAGACCTCAGAGCTTGTTGAGGCAAACATTTTCAATATTCAGATTTATTCCTGAATACATACACCTCTATGGAAGCGGGTTTATAGAATAACCGAAAAACACAGAAATACCGGAAAGCACCTGAATAACCGAAAAGCAATATCATAAATCAGCTTAACATGGGAATGATAAGGCTTTTCTTGGTTGGAAGTCGTTTGTAGTGTTATTTGTGACACTTTTGCTAGCTTGGGTTTCATACTTGAATAACATTATAACAGAAAATGGCGCTAAAGACGCTCAACATTTTTCCAATGCTTTTCAGTTATATCAAAGCATATCATGAACTGCTTTAACAAACCAAATTAGTAAATAAACAACATATGATTATGTATAGTCAAATACAGTTTATTATAAACTGAACAGATTATCACTATGAGACACAAAATTTAATGGTAAACAAGACTTGTGCGAGTGCTTTCGGTTATATGTTTGTGCGCTATTTTGTGGAATATCGTTGTCAGTTTTGAAACCAAGACAACTGAAGTTTAGAAAACTACTCTTTTAATGCTTCTCCCACCCATGAAACTAATATTACAATGATCATTCATGCAAAAAACTGATTTTCTACATTGCTTTTTGGTTATTGCAGTGCTTTCCGGTATTTCTGTGCTTTTCGGTTATTCTATGTACCGTATGGAAGATCCCTCTAATATGGAAACATCTGCCTCCTTCATGTATGTAGGGATTGGAGCTAGAAAAATACTTGTTCTGATTTTCATTTTCCCAGTTGAAAAAAGCCTTTTCTGAAAGAGTTGCCCTCCACGCCCCTCCCACGGTTAGTGAATCATGCATTAACCACAAAGGACAGCGGGGGCTGGGGGTGGGGAGGGGGCAGGGAATAAATATCATTGTGCCAAAGTTGTCTCCTTTGTAAAATAGCCGACAAAACAAAGTGGTATAGCCAAACACGTTTAGATGTTAGGGCAGTGATTTTTTTTACAAATCTCCTTCTTCGAGTCCCAGGACTCACAAGACCTAAAATCTTTGCATCCCAAGCTCAAGGGGTTGCATCTTTACAGGGATGCAAAAGCAATATTTTCTCTGCATCCCAAACTTTAAGGGCTTAAAAGGGCAAGCTCTATAAGTAAAACATAACCAACGTCAAGCTCCTGTGGTCACAGGAATAAAATAAATCACCTGTTGTCTCATTGTCAGACAGCGTATTGGATTTGGAGACATCCGTTGTCATTTCGGATTCGGAAGTTTGATCGGTCGCATCATGATCTGCAACATCTGGCCTTGCGTGTTTGTCTTGCCCAAGAAGACCAAATAATGTTTGCAGTTTGATCTTTTTCTTGTTTTTTGGAGGCATGATTACTTATTGACCCGGTGTATTGATAAAAGTTTGCACTTAGGTAAAAGACATCACCGTGGTCGATAATACTATATTCCTCCGGTACTGGACAACCACTATTGATTATTGGTATTACAGGTAGACTTCGGTATTTAGTGGGAGTAGGAAAGACTATGGTACTGTTTTTTACCAGTAATATAACAATCTGCTAATGCACCGTTGCTATATTCTTAAAACGAAAGTAGCTTTGTAAACGAAGCCGAAATCGGAAGTTGGACTACCGATCGGCTATTTTTATGCGTCCCGGAACGCAGCCAAGGAAATATTTTGCGTCCTCTGGGAAAATTATGCGTCTTAGACGCAGGACGCAGGGGTAAAAAAATCACTGTTAGGGTATAGTTCCATGTTCTTCAACCATTTTTACAAAGGGGAAAAAAACTTTTGTGGCTTTCTCTTTGCTTCTCTTGATAGTGAAGTCTTTCTTAAATAGAGAATGTCGGTGACTCCCTAGCAGCATTTGCCCTCGGAAAAATTATATGATTATTTTTATATCATTATTATTATTATCATGTTACATGTAATTTGTTCCATTCACACTCATAATAGTGAGTCCAATTCCCCTCAATGAAGTTAGACTAGTCTTGCGCTAAAGATTTAGCTAATTTAGCACTTTGACTATTTTTAAATCAGGAATAAAAGCATTTTTTGCAAAAATATAAATCTTAATATTTTCACAGAATGTGTATTTGATCATCAAATTTTCGAAACTGTAAAAAGTGAATTTGTGAAAAATAGTGAGTTAGGCTAGTCTTGCGCTGAGCCCTCGAAATAATCTGTAGTGCAATTAGGTCACAGTGACCTACTTTCTGTTTACGAGCCAAGTTTTGCTAAAATGCAAATATCTCAAGAAATGCTGGGCAGATTTTGGTCAAGTTCAATCAGAATGATCAGCAAATGGAGTTCTTTCAAATTTATGTGACGGGGCAATCCAAGATGGCTGTCAGCTGCTGTCACTAAAAATAGCAAAAACATACAGATTAAGATTCTCAAGAACCTATGAATGAACTTGAACCGACTTTGTGTCAGAATGATCCTTGCGTGAACTAATTTCAATTTTTTTGCAAATTGACCATGCAAAATGGCTGCCTTTTGCTGTTACTAAAAATAGAAAGTATGAAACAGCCAATATCTCATGAACTACCAAATGGATTTTGACCAAATATGTCACACTGATGCTTTCATTGATTTCTTAATGAAGGCACAAAGCTGGTGCGACATAGCGTTCCTCGGAATCCTTGTTAACTTCCAGTTAAGGTCTTCTTTTACGTATTTTAACACTGGATAGTCTGGCCAGTTTAAGTGAAATAAATAGGTGGCACACCTTTATTGATGTTCCATTGTTTTGGTATGGTGTAAAGTAGTTCTTGAGAAAACAACAAGGTCCTGTTTTGATGGTATGTCATGTGAGAAATATGAGAGACATGATTGTTTTGCTCATTTCAGGTGGGAATGGAACTCAAGCCATATAGCCAGTGATGTTTGAACATAATAAGAATAGTACTAGTTTTGTTTCAGAATGAGGCAACAGTCTAGGGGGTTTCCCAAAACTGGCCTTCTTTAAAGTGCATTGGGATACCCCAGTCAACAATTTGGACATGTCACCTGAAAAGATGGTGGTGGAGGTATAGTAAAAGCTCTCAGCATCAGTTCGAGTTTACAAGTTTGCTCTAAAGACTGGGACCAAAGGTGGCGGCAGATTTGGGACATGCTTCATTCTGTAAGTATCTTAACCTTAAAGAATTAACATTGAAGTCAATGGACAAAAGTAATGGTGGTACATAACCATATATGGAACAAGAGATCCATGAGGCCCTGAATCGCTCAGCTGAGTAAAAAGGTCAAAGGTCAAACTAGGGTCATCATTGGAACAAACCTGGCAGTTTGAAACTGTCAAAATAAGAGAGACATTGCTTGAAGGTAAAAGAATGACCTTGACCTCTATTGCTTAAGAATATTCTTGTTCTCATTTATTTGACTGTATTTATCAACTTCAGCACCAACATTTTCAACAAGTTCCAATAACTTTTATATTAAAGCATTTTCCCATATAAAACGAACAAGTAAATATATGTAGCGAATGGTGCATCTATATTTCTTTGTTGGTATAGGTATAGAAAATAAACTGTGAAAAAAATCTTCAACATATTTTCTCTTCCTATACAAACAATAAAATACTGAAACACACCCTCCCTGTATATATAATTAATCATGTCAATATTTCAAGTTTTTCTCAGTATTTATATTTCGGTATTACTGTCATCAGTAAAGACCAGTGCAACAAAAACGGATATTTGCTAGACTTTTTTCTGAATGATATACATGTATATTTGATATATATCTCTATCTTTAGAGGAACACCCTCTAGTCATCCACAGCTTTAAAAAATGACTGATAACAGATACTTCTCAAGGGTTGGACTCCATATCAGCATTATCTTCCTGACTGACCTTGAAGTTCATGGACACATCATGGGGTCTTGCATTCAAGTTCCTTTATTGTTGAACTTCTTAAATTGTTTGGGGGGGAGTGGGGGGGATTAAGATGATGCTCGGTAAAACTCTGATCCCTAATTTTCTTAATAAATTGAATAATAAATAAGCACTCATGTCATGTAAGATTCCCTGTACAGTACAAGTTCACTGGCATTAAAAGGCTTTGGAACATGTAAATTAACCTAAAGCAAAATTAGATTGACAATTGTGACTGATGAGTGTGAATGACATAACAGTACTTAACACAAAAGTTGGACAAACAAATACATGTGCTTTGGATCCAGTATGAAACACATTAGATGTGTATTTCTTTGTCCTGGTTTTTTAGAAGGGCGGAACAATTGTCCATTTCTTTTCAGGTTAATTTGTTCCAGCCAAGGGTAGTCCAAGCCATCCAGGGTTAGTTTCTATATAAATTGACCTCTAGGGACCCAGGAAAGAGTTCTAAGCAGGCACTGTTGTGTATAAAGCACTGTGTTAACACAGGGTTAACAAGCCATCAGGGTCTGAGTCATTAAGGTTCTGCTGTATTTAGCTGGGCCGCGTAGCGCAATCGGTAGGGCACCTGACTCATAAGTCAGAGGTCTTGGGTTCGAAACCCGGTCTGGCCACATACTTTCGTTTCTCCTTCCGCTGATTCAAGAAGGACAGTTGTCAGTTACTGGCGAACGTATGTGCACTTAATACTGGTTAACCGCTTAGGAGGTCTAAGCCTGCCCAGGAATAGTGTGGTTAGGTTAACTGACCGTCCCGACATGACCTTAGCTGTTTACCATGGACGTTGCCGGGCCGGGTAGCGCAATCGGTAGGGCACCTGACTCATAAGTCAGAGGTCCTGGTTCGAATCCCGGTCTGGCCACATACTTTCGTTTCTCGTTCCGCTGATTCAAGAAGGGCAGTTGTCAGTTACTGGCGAACGTATGTGCACTTAGTACTGGTTAACCGCTTAGGAGGTCTAAGCCTGCCCATGAATAGTGTGGTTAGGTTAACTGACCGTCCTGACATGACCTTTGTTGTTTACCGTGGACGTTAAGCATCAAATCAACCAACCAACCAACCATGGACGTTAAGCATCAAATCAATCAATCAATCAATCAATCTGCTGTATTTACTATAAGATGCTGTATAAAACAGTTGCCCAATTCATTCCAGTAACAAATACATGTTTATTAATTGCAGGTTTTGAAACTCCGTCTATTTGAAGAGTTTTCCTCCAGAAAGCAGAAAGAACTAGCAGCTGTCAAGAAGAGATGTATAAATAGAGATGCTCAAAAGAAAACCTTAGTTACTCTGAAATTGCTGCAATCATTATTTTGTACAGATAAATTATGAGCCTGAAGTTACAAGACCAATCAATGTGTTCCAAATAGAAAAGAAAAAGGTGTATGTAAATCTAAACTGAAAGTACCTATAAATGTGATGATGGCAGCCAATTCCAGTTTATGCCATTTTAGAGCTCTCACTGACTATCTAAAGTGAATGGAATTACATCTGCCAAGATTTCATACAATTTTTATAAGAGGACTAACTTTTGTGACTTCCAGTCTGCTTCCCTGGATGACAAAGTCTTTCTGAAATGAGGTCTATTTTTAAAGAAAAGAATTTGCTTTCAGCAGAACAAATTCATTTCATTAAAAATAGACCACCATTGAGAAGAGCAGCAAAACTTAAAATGGTTGAATTGCTTCCCCTGAAAGTGTCTCCATACTATTTAAAGATAAAATGACAGCAACTGTTGCTGTTGGAGCAGATACGAAAAAAAACGATAAAAAAACAACAACACACAACTTGACCAGTCCATCCTGAACAGGGTTGCCACAGTCGGGGTAAAATACATGTAATTTGGAAAACAAAGTTTTTTCCAGGTCAAGGAAAAGTCAGGGAGTTTTGTGGTTGATAAGGAAAATGGGAAAGGACATGAAAAGTCAGGGATTTTAAAAATTAATGACTACAGCAATCTTCTATCTTTTTACTCTGTTCAAGAGAAGAAAGGATATACTTTCTAGAGAGATAGTCCAGGTGCCTCTTCCTTCTCATTGAGAGCTATTCTTATAGGAAAGAATTTGCTCCCTGGGGGAGCAAATTCTTCCATGTAACAGTAGCCCCCAATATCCAATACAATTAGCACTGTTGAAGTAAAGAGTTAAATTAACCTTTGGCTCTATAAAAAAGGGAATGGAAAACTGTAAAGTATCACAGAAAAGACAGGGAATTACGAAGTGGAGGATAAGTGGCAACTCTGTGTGAAAATTCAGGTTTAAGGAAAGATTGTTTATTGTAATAGTGATGTTCTCAAACATTTACTCAAATCTTGCTTAATATAATCAGGATAGATTTCACCTTGGCATACAAAAATCTGAAAGAAGGATACAGCAGGGTGTTACGAAACAGTTCTTACTTTGAAAGTTGTTCTGGAATGCATCATACTTCAGAGAGCCTGAAACTGGGATGAACGGAAAGGCAAACATGATAATACAGTTAGACTCACTTATGAGGGAGTTCTGCAATAAATAGTGACAAGCTAATGCATGACCACACGCAAGGAGACAGTAATGGCAAATCGATCACTCAGGGTTTGCCATGTGTTACAAATGTTGATTGTCATACCGGTATGTAGAATGACCATTTGGGTAAAATGTGTAATCTGTACATGTGTATAGTAACAGAAAACAAGAAGTCCCTCTTACATTCCAGGAGACATAAATTTATAATCAATAAGATAGAGCAATAGTATGTGAAGAATCAAGATTATACTTTTTATACTCCACATGTTAGTGGCGGTGTATTATGTTTTCCCACTGGCTGTCCATGTCTGACGATCTGTCTGTAAGCACTTTATTTTAGTTCGAGTATCTTTACACAGATTGTCTTTGAATGTAGCATGTGCTTTAGTTTTGAGAATGCCTCACTTGGGATTATAAATGGACAAATTTCGATATATTCTGACAGAGTAAATGCCCTTATCAATTCCTCAATAGTAGTTTTTGGTCTGTAGTTCCTTTACACTTAGAAGTTTCTTGATGCATTGAGCTTCGGTACTGGCTTAATGTAAATGGGTACACTTTCAGAAGTTGGCCTGTGCCGCCTAATGGATAAGAGTGCTGACTCTTAAGCATGTGGTCTCTCATCACTGTGAGTTCAAGCCCCAGCTGTGCACATGTGAGAAAGTCTAGTTCTGCTAATGAAAGGTCAGATGGTGTGTCCACAGGAGCTCAGGTTTTCGCCCACCTCTGCTTAATGATTCTGTAAAATTCATATTTATAAAAAAAAACTCTTTCAGGGAAAGCATCACTGCCATTTTAATTTTTTTCTCCTGCTCAAGTTAGGTGAGGACTCCCAGAGGAAAGAATTTGCTCCTCTTAGAGGGAAGAATTTGCTCCTTAGGGGAAGCAAATTCTTTCCTTTGAATAGAGTAACCCCCATATGGAAAAGTGTCTTTGCCAGGGAAAGTAATTAGGAAGTTAGCAAAGTTGTTCCTCTTTGTAAAAATGGTGGCTTATGTTGAGGTGTACCCATTCACATTAAGCAATGCAGTATCTTAAACGTTTGCTGCTAAACAAATGCAGGTTTGGTAGGAAAAAAGGGGTGACAGGTCAGTATTGCAAGAGTTATGTCACATTGTAATTCTTACAATTATATGTATTATGACTGATAGTATATACGCTGTTAAATCAAATCCTCTTAGAGCTTTCAGTGGATCCTTTAAATACTTTGCAAATAGGTTACAGACATATTGAAGATGTTGATGCTGAAAAAATATTTTCAACGAATATACAGGGTTTTGAACTTAGCCAATTTCAGCTCTCCGCATATGTTCAATGTAGCTTTTAGTGGATCTTTTTACAATACCATGCAGATTTGTTAAAGTGTTAAAGACATATTGAATATATGCATGAAGAAGTTTAATACGGAAAAAAATATTTTTTGTTAAATTGACAGGGTTTTGAACCTAGCCATTTTTCTGACCCCTGCATGTTTTAAATAATAGTTGATACATGTACTTGCAGTGCATACTTTGTAAATTCAACTTCTCTTAGATCTATCATTGGATCTTATGAATACTTTGTTGATTTGTTACAGACATATAGAAGATGTGCATAATGAAGTTTGATGCTGAATAAATTATTAGAATTTTGTCTTAAAGATTTTGGTTAAAGTTTTATATTTATGTAGACATAATTTCACAGTGCCACAATGGAGTCAGTTGATACTAATGCTTGGACTGATGTTAGATACACTGGTTCCATGGCACTTGCCCTTTCAGTATTGCCCTTCCATCTGTTCGATATTATGTATTATGGAAATGCTGTTGAAAGGGCTGCGGTTAACTCGCAAGTTATTCCGTCCATCTATCCATCCATCATGCATGCTAGGTCTGATTTTACGTATGCTTTTAGATTACACTGATCTATAGGCTTGTCTGCTTGTCCAAGCTTAGTCAGGTTTGTGTATGTGTAACTGTTAGGGAGAAACAGACCAGTTTAATGCAATTCTTCAGTCTCCAGAGAGGTGTCGTGGTCTAGTGGTTAGAGTGACTCAATAACGATGCACAAGGTTGCTGGACAGTCATGGACTCAAACCCCGATCAGGCCATCCAGCGACTGGCAAACTCTGTCAAGCCAGCAGTAAATGGATACCTGTTTCACATCAAAGATGCATAAGGCAGTGAATGAAGAGGCATGGGCTCCACCTTTCATATGCTGTTCCCAAGATACAGTGGGCCTCTAACCCCCACTGCCGCTACAGCCAGTAGGCTGTTAGAGATCTTTACCTTTTCTTTTCAGTCTTCCCCACTGCCTTACTGCTAAAGGCCCATTCTCATTGTTTCCGTTTGGCATCCCCGGTAAGTCCCAGTTCGTGATCTGGGGGTAACCTTGTCAAACCAGGAGAACAACCCTGGCAGCACCGTAAGCATCCTGGATGCTGCGGGATGAACCCTGTTGATCGCTAACTGTTCCAGTTGTTTTAAAATTTTAATACAACCGGGAGTCACCAGAAAAGATATCAAGAACCAGCTTAATCCTGGGATTTCCGGGACAGGTCCGGGTTTCCACCCTCCCTCTACCATGATAAATTTAGCATTACGGTGAGCCTTTGGCTGGCTCAGCTCAGGAGCCCTGTTTCATACCGGTGGAGGCAGGGATTGGAACAAGCCCTGTTTTTACCTGAAAAATGGCAGTACACCTACATGTACGGTTAGGGCCAGTAGATCCCAGTTTTGTTAGGGACTGATCCGGTTCAATAGGGTTCATTAGGGATGAACCTGGCTCCACCACGGTTAAAGATGGTGACGTGTTGATCTGGCTAACTGCCCCGGTTGTTTTAAAATTTTAATGCAACCAAGAGTCACCAGGAAAGATATCAAGAACCAGCTTAATCCTGGGATTTCCGAGGCAGGTCTGGGTTTCCAGCCTCCCTTTACCATGATAAACTTTAGCATTCCAGTAAGATGTTGAACTCTGGCCTTTGGCCGGCTCAGCTCAGGAGCCCCGTTTCGTTTTGTTAGGGACTGATCTGGTTCAGTACGGTTCATGTGGGATGAACCCGGCTCCACCACGGTTACAGATGGTGAAGCTGCGGTGACATGGGGTGTAATGTCCCGGTATGTAACAAATTCTAGACCGGGGATACACCATGAGTACGTCGGTAATGTGAGAATGCCATTTATTTCTTTAGGAAAAAGGATCATCACGGTATACCTGCTTTTCTTCATTGGGCGATACCGGGACGAGCACTGTGACAGTGAGAATGGGGCTTAAGGTATGAACTGGAGAGAGGACAAGTGAAACCAAGATTGTAGACATATGAAGTTTCTACTGAAGTCTGCTTTATCTTTACAAGATTTTAGCTTTACAACAGCTTGATACTTGATCGAGTTTCAGTGTCCAGTCTTGAGCTTTCAATGTGTCAGTTAAGGTTAGCCTGTATTGCACACTCGTGCTTACAAATAAATTTTGTTTCAGCTCACCTCTTAAATTGTTCATTTAGCATTGTTTGCCCTGAGCCAGATGTGGTATACAATAGTTGATTTCATGTTTAGGGGAGTTGAGCATTGAAAAAAGGTTGTGTGTATTGCGGGTTAAGTCACCCATTACCACTGCACCTGACTCGCGTTTTAACATGTTTTGATTAATCTAGCTGAAATTGCACAACCCGCAGGTTTGCACTATAACCACTGTGTGAGTCCGTCCGTCCGTCCGTTATCAGTTAGCGAAAACCGTTATCAGTTAGCGAAAACGCTGATAACTCTTGAACTGCATGGGATATTTTGACAGAATTTTGCATACTTATACATGTCAACATTGTCTAACGACTCCCATGCATAACAACCTTATTTGATGGACGAGGCTTTGCTGAGCACAAGTTGAAAATTTACAGCCAACTACTGAAAATGCTCATAACTCTTGAACATGGTGGTAAATATGGTTCAAATTTTGTATGCATATGTATTTTAACATAGTCCAGCCACCGGCATGCAAAACAGTGACGAGGCTTCACCGAGCATCAATTTGGCCGGTCGAGCTCTTTTATTGAAAATGCTCATAACTCTTGGACAGCTTGGTATATTTGCTTCAAATTTTGTATACTTTTGTAATTTAACATTGCCCAGCCACTGGTATGCAAAACAGTGACGAGGCTTCACCGAGCATCAATTTGGCCGGTTGAGCTCTTTTATTGAAAATGCTCATAACTCTTGGACCGCTTGGTATATTTGCTTCAAATTTTGTATACTTATGTAATTTAACATTGCCCAGCCACTGGTAAGCAAAACAGTGACGAGGCTTCACCGAGCATCAATTTGGCCGGTCAAGCTCTTTTATTGAAAATACTCATAACTCTTGGACCGCTAGGTATATTTGCTTCAAATTTTGTATACTTATGTAATTTAACATTGCCCAGCCACTGGTATGCAAAACAGTGACGAGGCATCACCGATCATCAGTTTGGCCGGTTGAGCTCTTTTATTGAAAATGCTCATAACTCTTAGACCGCTTGGTATATTTTGCTTAAAATTTTGTATACTTATGTAATTTAACATTGCCCAGCTGTGATATGCAAAACAGTGACGAGGCTTCACCGAGCATCAATTTGGCCGGTCGAGCTCTTTTATTGAAAATGCTCATAACTCTTGGACCGCTTGGTATATTTGCTTCAAATTTTGTATACTTATGAAATTTAACATTGCCCAGCCACTGGTATGCTAAACTTTTTATTGCACAACCCGCAGGTTTGCACTATAATCACTGTGTGAGTCCGTCCGTCCGTCCATCCGTTACCAGTTAGCGAAAATGCTTATAGCTCTTGAACCGCATTCTATATTTTGATACATGTCAACATTATCTAACGACTCGCATGCATAACCGTCTTTTTTGATGGACGAGGCTTTGCTGAGCACAAGTTGAAAATTTACGGTCACGTAGTGAAAATGCTCATAACTCTTGAACCCCGTGGTATATATGGTTCAAATTTTGTATACTTATGTATTTTAACATTGTCCAGCCACCGGCATGCAAAACGGTGACGAAAGTCTAAATAGTATTGCACGACCCACCGGTGTGCACTTTAATCGCTGTGCAAGTCCATCTCAGTCTGTTTGTCCTTCCGCTGTAGTCAGTGAGTGAAATTGCTCATAACTCTTAACCACATGGTGTAGTTTGATAAAAATATGCATCATTCTTCAAGAAATGACCAATTTCATTTCCATACATTCCTTCTGGCACCGGAAACTGATTATTCTACATTCACCACGGGTTGTGCACATTACCATCAGTTGATTTAGAGAGAGGTTAAAGAGGTCGTCATTTAATCACCAGACGAAATAAAATCTAGCAAGGGGGTATCTCGGTGGAAAAGGTTCCGCCATTTATACGGAGCGAAACTCGCTACGTAGATTTGTAGGAGCCCTGGTAGCCCCGTGAACTTATGATTCCGGGATCGATAGCCGCTTGAGGTGTAAATGAAGTCTCACTGCACTCAGCATTTCATTATCACCACTTAGCGTTCTGAAATTATTAGAATAATGTTTAAAAGGACGTAAAAATCGCAAATCATCCGTCAATCCATACGGAGATTCGTTTGTTCTTGAAAAATATTAATTCTACATTGAGCGAAATTGTTTTCACTCAGCACTCAACTCAGTATTGGCTAATACAAGAATTGGCTGATAGCTGTCTAGTTTTACATGAAGAAAACGCCAGCAGTAAATTAATTTAGCTGATAACAACCAATTTGAACCGTACATAAATAAAATATTTTTTTTATGCGAACTGAAGAAAAATGTCTCCCCACTCGCGTACTGAGAGAACCGCAAACTCTGGCTTCTGATTGGTTGAGGTGGATTCGCGATTTTCGCGTTTTCTACGTCATTGGCAAACGCAAATGAGTGTCCCTGATTGGTTGATATTTTCTTCGCGAAATCTGAGTCAAAACGCGTTTTTACGGGTTTCAGGTAATCCGAGTTGATTGGCTGTTGGGAAAACGCGTTTAACGCGTGTGTACGCGCATCAACGAGTTCCGAAACGCGTTTCATACACACGCGCGAGGAACGCGTTCGAAACGCGTTCAAAACGCGAAAAGTGTACGGTTTTGCGCTGCCGGTACTGTACTAATTTCTTGAATTTTCTTTAAGGCTTAACGGCAAACTCATCAGCTAATCTAAGCACTTTTTCTGTAGTAAACATGAATAGGGTCCAAATTTGATAGAAAATACATGAATAGGTATATATTTTGGCATTTGTGTTATACATGAATAGGGTGGGTTATCAAAGCTCCAGCGGCACATCTGTACCCCCTTTAAAGACCAAGTGACCCCCCCCCCCCCCCCCCGTGGTGATGCCGAACGGTGACCTTTAAGATGTTTTTTTTGTTTTTGTTTTTATCCGCACCTAACACCCATGAAAGAATCTAATGAAGCTGTAAAATATTTTGCACGCCTCGCAAGTAACATATATATATTGTAGACAGTTTCATGTCTTGAATTGCCATTTCAAACTTATTAAACTGTCAGCGCATGTTAGAGGTCAACGATCTCGGTCTCAACGAGTGATTATTCCTCCCTCTCTCTCTCCTTCTATTTCTTCTTCGTCTCGTGGCTATTTTTCTTTTATTGTCAATGCATGAATTACAGTCTAGTTGTTTTGTTTTCTGTTACATGTATGATTTCTAAATATAGGGAACTACTTTGAAAGCAAATATGTTTTTCAAACATAGTGGTGTCAAAACGTAAAAAAAACAGTGTAGATTCAGCAACAGTCTAAGCCGTCTATTCAAGGGGGATTCAGACAACAATGTTCCTGACATATAATGGACAGACTTTAAGTGCCGGGGTGGAGGGGATGGGGTGTGCGGGGAGCGGTTGCGGCCATGGATACGACAGATTGAAATAACAACAACAACTTGTGTGGGGGTTACTATTATTCATGCTATTCACCAGAAACTTTTTTTCAAAAGACATAAATAAATCAAACCCACACCTGCAGTAGTATTTGAATACTTGCAACACAGTATTTAATCTACAATAAGTTTAAAACCGCACAGCCCGCATAATCCTGATCCTAAACCATTATGACATTTCGACTGCTAGACGTGTCCTCTGGGCAGTAAAAATAGTACCAATTCCTGGATATTGTGTTATAATGGTGGAAATTAGCAGTTTGTAGCAAGTATTGATGACCCGAGAGAGTTTTTCTCTTGGCAAATGGACAGTCGTTCATTTTTCGTCCAATATTAGACAGAACAGCTTTTCTTCTTTTAGTTCCCCATGATAATTGATTCCGCTGCCTTTGTGTCTAGTTAGACTATAATTGAAGCCTCACCTCCAAATATCAATCGTTTATCTCATTGCTGGAGCAGTATTTAATCTCTTGTATATATGCAATTTAATGCTACCCCCGAATGGGATGTTATTATCTAAACAAACGTATTTCCCTATCTATCTCCTGTAATATCGTCCTGTCATTTCGCCTCTTATATTTTCTTATTTTTTGGACTTCACGGAGGGGGTCACTTGGTCTTTAAAGGGATGCAGATGTGCCGCTGGAACTCTTGGGACCAACCTATTCATGTACAACACTGATGCCAAAATATATACCTATTCATGTATTTCGTATCAAATTTGGACCCTATTCATGTTAACTGCAGAAAAAGTGCTGAGATAAGCTCATGAATTTCACACTAAGCCTTGAAGAAATTTAAGAAATTAGTATGCTGAGAACATTTGTTGTCTTTGTAATTGATATTTCTTTCTTTTTGATAACAAAAAAAGAGATAAGCTGGTTTTTAAAAACAGAGCTTGGAGAAATAAGACCTATTCGTGTATATTAGTCTGTAAAATCATACCTATTGATGTATCTGGCAGATAAAAAAGTAGGGCTATTCCAGCGGCACATATATACCCTGCTTTATAATGGAAGTGAGCCCCCTTATATAGCATACCCATATTTGATTGTAACTAGAATCTGGTAACTATATATACCGGTCGACCCGTAAAGATACATGCACGTGTCCATTCGTATTTAAAAACGAACACAAGTTGTTCAGTAGATATCGTCTAAGTAAAGTTTGAGGTCGCATCACCATAACGTAAGAATAAGCTTAAATTCTAACACAGTTCACCTGTTGAAACAATGGAAAGTTTCCGTGTTTTATTCTGCAACAATTCTCTGTCGCGGAGCGTGTGAGTCTAATTTCTGACGTCACTTGCACTACTGACGTAATTTTGTGACATTTTGCGACGTTTGACGGTGTAACGTCACTTTTCTTGCTAAAATCGCCACAAAAACGTGCATTTACCTTGGATACAGTTAAGAATATTGGCGGGAGCATGAACGCACTGGCATGAAGGTTGAGAGACGTTGAATGGAAAGAATACTTTTTCAGCGTTTTTGAGCGTTTAATCTAAACAGTTCAGCTCTAGCATTGAATTGTTGAATAATAATTCACTGTCTGTCGGTCAGATGTAAGTAGATATATCACTCGCCCTCCCGCTCGTGATATGATCTACTTTACAACTGACCTACAAACAGTGAATTATTATTCAACAATTCACTGCTAGAGTTGATCTATTTCTTAATAAACCCACTTCAAAAAAGACTTATAAAATGAAGTCATTTGCATTTATAAATAATGTCTATTATATCTGTCTACACTGTAAAAATCGCGCTTAGCTATAAAACACAAGTGGTTACATGTTTAGGTGTAAACATGTTTAGGAATATGTCATATAGCTAAACATGTACGCCTTTTCTATTATTTTCCCGGACAAAGTCTGCTAAACACGTTTAATTCTGTTATGCGTTTCGGATGAATCCATTCTCTCTTTTGCCCGTTGAAGAACGAAAAAAAGAGACAAAAATGTTGACAGAGGAAATTTTCAAAATAAAAGGTATATATATCCAGTTTTGTATATGTTTAATTTCTAAACATAAACCTAAACATGTTGCAAATTGAACATGTTACGATTTAAACACATAAAAAATCGGACTGCATTTTTTGCATTGATTCTAAACACATTTTTTTACAGTGTAAATCAGAAACAATGCATTTTGATTATTCATATTAAGAATACGGACTTGCATGGAATGTTAAATAGGAGAGTCCTCTAGGCGTTGATTCTCCATGTCTGCCCTAGGACTTTGGGTACTAGTCTTCGGAAATGCCATATATTCGAAATCGTATATCTTAAGAATGTATACTGAATTTATATGTAGACTATACATGTTCGTGACATACACATATAAGGATTATTTCATCCCTACAGTAATTTTCCAAGATCTTCATTTTACAGTAAACACAATTTTGCGTTGTTTTTTGCTTAGTTCAGACTTCTAAGGAAGTGAAGAATCAAGATATTCTTCATATATGCAGTGTTATACTACTACATATGTTGTTTCTTCATGTGGCTATTCCCATTTGGTATCCGACAGAATGGAATTTGATGGTATCAATTCCTGATCACTACCCTTTTACACCTTCGTTACACCATCTTCAAGCACTCTTGAGACACAAAAAATCGTAGGCTAGTTCTCTAATGCCATTCGTAATTGATTTGTCATCTCACCAGTGCTATTTCGAATCTCAAAATGCTTATTGGTATAACGCGTCATCTGTATTATATATTATTTTACCTTTGTGTATTATATAACCTCAGGGAGTACATGCAGTTAAAATACTGACACTGACAGTGTAGTCCTGAGTCTGATCTGTTTGCAAAACCAAAGGGTTACTGCACCTCAGATATTGTCCCCTTATCAATGATGCACCAGGAAAGCTGACAGCGTCTATGAATGAGGTCTGGATATGGCCTGCAGAACTGTTCCAGAATTTTATAAAGAATAATTAATAATCTGATTAATGTAAAACACGCAATTGTATTGATTCACTCATGTCAGTGCGATATATGATAGCGCAAGGTTAACAATTAGATGAGGAGAAATGTATAAGGTATACAGTATCTGTTTGTTTAGACGGAATTTTGTAAACACTTTCTCAATTTGTTTGCTTACTGACAGGGAAACCCGTGCTTCAAAGTGCTATAACCCGATAGTCAAATAGGAAATAAGAGTCATAAGTGCGATGTTGTCTGTGACGTCAGATTTCTTGGCTATGGCTGTTCGTGTGTTTAGATGCAGAGTGACTATCATCAGTATGTCCAGTGTCTTTATGTTGCAGTCAAGAGTCATACCAAGCGGGCACATATATATATGTCATACTGAGTCATATCCCAAGAAATTATGTTCATATATCGAATAGTCTTCGAGAAATCAGGCAAAATCACTGGACCATAAAATACAGCTCACTGCCCGATATCCAACGCGCTTTCCCTAATAGATAGAAAGATGGATAACTAATTTACGGCACAATAAGCATCGCTGCCTTAAGAAGATCTTTTCAAGGCGTATCAATGAAGCAAGTTTAAAGACTCTAGCCCTTGCGGTTACTTAGAAAATTATCGAAATGCAGCTGGTGAATTCTTTTTGCAAAGGCTTGGCGCACATGCCACTTTGTTGGTTTTCTCGCGTCGCGGCTTAAATTTTATTTATAATTACATGTACACATGAAGTATGACAGTATCTCAACGAGAATTAAACAGATTGTCATACATGTATTTCCATTAGATTTTTTTTAATTAAGAGCCATATTTCGAAATATTTCCGGAAAAAATGAGTTGTTTCATTTTAAAATCTGCGAAGATTATCATAGAATTTAATCTTTGCAGTTGTACTTAGGTATAGACATGGATATTACATTTGCGCCATAAATTGGTAGCTTACTAAGTTCATGTCCATACAGCCGAAACTCAGATTTACAATTCTAACACAGTGCGCGTATAGAAGCAATGGAAAGTTACTGTGTTTTATTCTGCAACAATTCACTGTTTCGGAGCGCGTGAGTCTAATTGTTGACGTCACTGCAATTACTGACGTAATTTTAAGACGCTTGAGACGTTAGACGGTGTAACGTCTCTTTTTTTTTTTTTTTCTAAAATCCCCATAAAACGTACATTTGTCTTAGATACAGTTAAGAATATTGGCGGGAGCATGAACGCGCTAGCAGGAAAGTTGGGAGAGTTTGAATGAAAAGAATAGTTTTTCGGCGTTTTTGAGTGTTAGAATCGAAATAATTCAGCTCTAGCATTGAATTGTTGAGTAATAATTCACTGTTTGTCGGTCAGTTGTAAGTAGATATATCACTCGCGCTCTGCGCTCGTGATATGATTTACTTTACAACTGACCTCCAAACAGTGAATTATTACTCAACAACTCACTGCTAGAGCTGATCTATTTCTTAATTATAAGCATATTATAAGATTTGTCGTCAATTTATATTTGGAGACGTGTTTTCATTCTATAAAACTTGCAGTAAAGGATGTCCAGGAGCAACCTGTTGAACTTAGGCAGATTCGTATTAGTCTGATTAGTGTTAAACACGAACTGCTATAAACTTGCGATGGTTGACAGGGGCGTAGCTAGAGGCAATTTCATAATACGCACAACCATGTTTTATTCTCTACTTCTTGAAGGGAAAGCTAGTATTTCAGCCACTTTGGTAATTGGTATTGAAATCTTGTCTAATTTATAAATTTTCAGCATGCAAATATGCAAGTGCGTGTTGAAATTTTGTCAATTTTGACAAAATTTCAATACGCACTTGCGTATTTGCCGTATACGTAGCTACGCCCTTGGTTGATATCTCGGAGACTGGAAATATGTAAAGATGTCAAATAAAAAGTCTGTGAACATTTTCTCGATTTGTCGGCTTGTCGGCAGAATGGCATTGTGCTGATGTCGCAGATCTACTTTGGCTGCAATTCAACTTTGTTTGGCCAGGTGTTTCTGTATCATAAAAATTCTGGCATGTTTTGTTGGCTCATGTTTCATATCTCGTATTGATTGGCGTGTGTGAAAAGGGTCCTTAAGTCATATACGTACAGCAAACAAACCCTCAAATAAGTATGTGTAGTCGCGCATACGGACTAGAATGTTCGCTTTTCAGGTTCGCCACTATTCAGAGACAATATATGCGAAATGAGAAGACGCTGATCGGAATGCTCGAAATAACGCATTTTTGTCCAGGCATGCAGCTTATTTATATGGGTGCAGGCATACATATATATTTGCCCAGGCATAAAAATTAATTCATACGAGAACACGCAAAAGGGCATATTCGAACATCAAAGGCTCAGTCCAGTCTGCGTATCCGCTAATTTTATCAGAACCTTGCTGTTAGCACACATGTATGGTACCCGAGAAGTCTGCAGGCTCAAAATGAAGTTTCCAGCTAGGCTGCATAGACGTATATTCTGATTTCAGTATTGGCTATTAGCAGGTACCTTTTTGCGTGTTTTACCTCATATATATCGCAACCTTAGACTAATAAAATATATTCATAGACAGTAGTATCTTTCCATGTTGACACTTTACGTTAATTTCTTGGACTTCCTGGACAGAAATCGATACCAAATAGAAAGTAAGTGAGTCATATACACGAACCGGAGTATCATAGAATGGACATGAAGTAACACTAAAATGTACACAAATAATGAAAGTCCATGTCTCAAGCAAACCGTTTCAAATAAATGTCTCCGTGATAGGCCTGTTGGGTATTAAAGAAAGTTTGTTTGTTTTTTCCCAGGAACTTTGTTTCTTTTCTTCTAAGGTACTTATTTTAGTTGTTTATATTTGTTGTGTCTGGAAGCATACATCGGCAGATTTTTTACACAAAGAGAAATCCATGGTTTTTACATCATGTAGGTGTATAATTGTTTCAGAGGACCATCACCCTGACCAAAACTTTACTAGAACATATATTATAGGTGTCTGCAGCTAAATGTATTCTTTATTCTTTTCAAAAATGTCAGTAAGCATGGCTCTGAATAGTTATGTCCGTTGTTGAAGCACAACAATGTGATAAATTCAATACCTATAAGTGTATCCATACACGCGCAGGACGTATGAATTCATGTTTGATATCGGTATTCTGGTTTGGAATAGCTGTTCGTTTACCAGCATCAATCATTTCTGGTTTGGTATCTTTGGTAAATAAAACAATATTATAAGAGATAAGTGCATATGACGAGCTTGTGCTAAAATAATGAAGGAAATCCTGGGATGTCACAAACACTGTAAGGGCATTAAAGTGTGATTTTTTCCATTTGTGTAATCTGTCTAAGAAAGCCTCCCAGACTGATATTGTAGTATCTACAGACACTAAGAAACTTCCATTTGAGGTTAAATCCTTCATGGATTTCATCGTCTATTTAACCAGCAAGTTTATCTTATCTCCTCAATTCTACTTTCGCTATGACCCATCGGTCATTACTGTTGGCATCTGTCATCATTTCAGCTGCTTGTTCGTTGCGTTTCTTTACTCGTCGTCTTTGTGGCCTGGGTAGGCTATATGCCTCGTGATTCTGGCATTTCTTGTACTCTGTACTATACAATAAATTATTAGCCACTATTTAGAGCGGCAAAAAACCACAACAAGACAACATTAAATTTTACGTTTGCAAGATTTCAAAAAAATAAAAAATAACATAAATAAAAATGCGCTGTCACATTAAAATTTCAAAGACTAGAGGGAAAACGTTGTAGATCCAGATGAGCCGCCTCATCTCGGTATACATTGTTTGTAAATTCAACTGTTTTCATTTTTACGCCTTTTACTAATGAGAAACACGAATAGAATATTGATACTTTAACACACTTTGCTACTTGATACTGCAAGACTATCATCTAGGTGAGAGATATGCCAAAAGCACACATTAAATATTTGTACAGCAATTCTTTTGTGGACAGTTTCTCCATGTATTTATTTATGACAGGAGGAGTTGTGTTGCTAAGTCCTTGAATATTGAATATAAGCCCCTATTACAATTTGCCTTGCTGTCAATGATTTTGTGAGACATACAGTATTAATATAATGTTATTAATCAAGAAAAATTATATTGGCCCAGTTACAGGTCCGAGGTCTGCTGAATTGGCCCAATGCCGAAGGCCGAGGGTTAATACAGCAGTCCGAGGACCTGTAACCGGGCCAATACGAAATTTCGTGATTAATGACAATTTTATTGATTAACGTCATTTATTTGGTCGAGTTTGATACCAATGATATTAGCCGAGTTGTATTGGCTGAGTTTTGCTTATATTGGGCGAGTTTGGCTTGCATTGGCCGCGTTTGTCAAAATAAGCCCAGTTTATGACAGGTATGATGTGGACTGTTTTTGGCATATAAGTATTGTATTACTATAAGTTAATAAATAAATACTATAATTGCATAAATATTGGTGTCACACGTTATTAATAGGCATGTTTAACGAACACAATACCATGCATTAACAAGGCTTTTCACGTGCTATAATGACTCGGTAAGCGACTTTTCGTATGCAAGGTGCAGGGCAATATTCCGTTAGTTACAGAAACAGGCGGCAAGACTGCATTTGCAGTTATTGATAAAAGACTTGTATAAGAGTTATACACATTCGGATATTGTAAAAATGGAAGTACAGAGGACATCGAGTGAAAACATTGATGAACATGATTATGACTTGTGAACTGCTGCTACAGGCTGGACAAAAATTCACGATAGCTGACCATGGCCGGAAACGAGGATTTTTATAGACATGCATAGTGCGTGTAGGAATCAGCAAGGTGTGCCCCTATTGGCAACGAGGCCGAAAATAGTGCCCAAACATTTCCGTTATTTTTGTAGCATTGTAGTTGAATTAATGCAATAACAGAGATCAAACTATTTTTATCAGTGCATTAATGTTTGCAAGACCCTCGCGAGTTCGGCCGAGGTTTTCAACATCTCCCGAGGGACCTTGCAAACGTTAATGAATGAATAACCACGTTTGATCCCTATAATTTAAACACCTCGCAACTGCAGGTAGTTTTAGTCCAAACCTGTTAGTAACCATAAAAAATGTAAATCCGAAATATTCAGACACACAGGCATGGACCCCTATCCAGAGATGTGCTCATGTGCTTGCGAGTTGTAAGAATCACCTGCCTGTTATAATAAACGCGTCATGTCTATGTAGCTTGAAGACCAGCCAGTGAATCGGAAAGTCCGGCTACTGACAGTTTGATTATCTTAAATCTTGCTCACGGTAGGTGTTAAATATGGCATCCATGGCCATATCTTTACCCACTTATTATTGCCCGAGCCTGGTTCCCTCAACTTCACAAAGTCTCAGTACTGCTGGGCTGGCTTTCTTCAGACGAACTTGCAAGGTCATCATCACGAGCTTATGTCACATCCTATCTGTATATAGGGCAAAGTTCGAGTATCTGTTCATTCCTGAAAAAAGACGTGCCCCCCGAAAGGGACCGAGTTAAATTCTTTTTCAAGAATGGACAAATACGAGGACTTTCTCCTACTTAAAGTACAACTCAACAAAAAGATTTTGTAAATTGAAAGGCCTTATATTTTGTTTATGTGTATACATTAGGATAAGTTCCACTTTGTTTTTGGGGAAGTAATGGAGAGTTTTATAAAGACAAACCAGCGTAGGGGTATTTCAACTGCTGCAGAAAAACTTGTCTTTTGGATTTTAACTCGACACCATTTTGTCATTAAGATATAGTCAGTCTGGCTTTGATGCTTCCCTGCTGCACTTTTCCATGTCCATCTACGGGTCAAGGTATTTGTCAGCACAAGGTCGTTTAGGGGTGCAGACTGTGATCCAAAACTTCTTCAGCTATCATTGGAACAGGGTACTTAAACGTCTTCCCAGTCGATCTGTTATGAAAATATATACGAAACATGCAAAGACATATTTTGAACTTTTCATCACCGCTGCTTGGTCCATATATGTATATATAAATGGAATGAACCCGGGCATAATGATTTCTTGTAGCTAGAACAATATATGCATATTTGTTAACTAATAGTCTATAAGATCTCTATTATATAACTTTCCATTACAAATTTAATTACAAAATGTCGATTAATAACTCCCAGTTCGCTCTTTGATGCATCGAATGCATTGTATTGATTCCAGTGTTTTATTGTCTTTGAAATAAAGTTGCATGAATAAAGTTCCATGCGCTTCCGTCATTCTTATACAACCCCTGATCCAGGGGGGGGGGGGGGCGGGGGGGGTCTTTGGGGCTTCAGTCCCGCCATCTGGGTCTACACGTATAACATGTAGGCATCCAGATAATAAGGAGAATCTGATGACATTTTGAAGTAATTTATCCATGTGATTAGATTAGAATATATGTTGTGACATCTCATTAGAATCGCCTCGGCGAGCCGATTCTAACGAGATATCACAACATACATTTCAAGGCTAAAAATGACATAAATAAAAAATTCTCATCAAATTGATCCTTAATTTTGTCGTCTATTTTCCAGCCCTCTTCCCCTCATACACACCCACATCTCGGCACCTCCGAGCCCATCAATTATCTAGAGCCCCACCAGAAGGTGGTGGTCTGGATCTGGGCCTGTTATACATGAGAATAATTTGATTTCCTGGTGGAATTCGCCCTTCTTAAATGGGGTCAGCTCTGAAAGGAAAGGCAAAACGAAAGTGGCAGATTCGCCTCCCATTGAAAGTCTACTTAAAAGAAAATTCCCATGGGATGAATTAATCCCTATGGAAGGAATTAGATCATTATCATTGTGTATCTAGTTTGTTGGTTGGTTGTTTTGGGTTAAACGGCCCTTTGAGCCAGTATTCCAGTCCATATCGGGCCGTCTCCCAAAGAGAGGGAGAAAGAAAAGAGATGATAGACGAGAGAAAATGTCCAAACAACCCCCACCCGCACTTAGTGCAAGCACAGTAGGCCCTTCCCCTTCTATTAACCAAATCAGTAGGACGACCCGGTGCCGGAAGATATACCTAGCACTATCGCACCGCCCAACCACCCCATTGTGTATCTCTCTAGTAGAGTATTCTCAGACTACCTTATTTCACTACTTAAACGGCTATCCCAACACGCCCGTACTTGAGACAAGCGCAGAAATCGTATAAACGCCTGTACTTGAGACAAGCGCAGAAATCGTATAAACGCCCATAGAATACTTTAGATAAGCGCAGAAATCGTATAACCGTCCGTACTTTTTTAACGAAAAGTTAAAAATAAACATAGAGCCCGGTCCCCAGCACATTTATTATTTTCATGGCATGTAAATATATCAAAATTATGTCGGCATATAAAATATAAAATGTGCTGGAGGCCGGGCTCATATATTTTGAAAGCCGCAAAGGCTACCAAATTCGTCAATTTCGTCAAAAACTGCTGGGGGTATGGGTATGTTCAAGATTAAAAACACAAATATTTTACGCAAGAACTGGTTGATTTTGTACTTGCTGTTACATTTTAGGTTAGAACTTTCCTATGAATGCATTTTAGATATCGAAATGGAACTTTTGAAAATTGAGTTTTCTGGGGGCCAAATATGGGCCTTATCATACCAGACCCCAAGGTTATAAAACTTTTTTCATGCTCAACTCAGCTGAGCATGAAATTTTACTTGCAAATAAATAGCAAAATACTGAAAAGTACAGTTGTTTTCTTGCTCAGTTTAGCTGACTTTGACATTTTCTCTGCTTATGAATATGAAAATGCCAACATAAGTTGGCATTTTCATATTTATCGGCAGAGAAAATTTCATGCTCAGCTGAGTTGAGCACGAAAAAAGTTTTATAACCTCGGGGCCAGGTCCTTTACAAGACACGTAATCGAACTTTGCAAATTAATATAGATCAAAAGGCCAAACATTTTGCAAGCGACATGCTTGTGCATTAATATTTGATTTACCAGCAATATTACAAAAGATTCAAAGGCAGAAATCAACACGTCAGAATTAAATATTCTGTTTGATAAATTCTTAATTGCGAATGTATTTTTATGTGTTTAACCATATTTACAGCCGTCATATCAGTATTGCTTTGTCGTGTAGGGGGAAAACACAATTCAGTTGCACGAAAGAAGGGAAAGGAACAATGTAGCAGATGGAATAAACCGCTTCATGCAACATGTGTCGGTGATATTGTATCGTTCATCTGAGACCTGCACGTAAGGTAGCTAATCTACGGTTGATTACTTTGCTAAGTACACATGCCCACCTATCAGACTTGAGGATCAAGTGAGCTATATTAGGCTTTGAAATTGCAAGAAAAATGAGCATAAAACAAATAAGGCATCATGACTTTAATTGCCACCCGACGTAGACGGATGGGGGGAGGGGGGAGGGCTATAGAAATGACCCGCGTCCGTCCGTGTGTGCATCCGTCCGTTATTTCATCCGTCCGTCCGTCCGAAATCTTGTTCCCGCAACTCCTCCTACGTCTTTGATCGGATTGATTTGAAATTTTACAGATTGTATTCTTATGATATGAAGATGTGCATGTGTTTTTTTTTTATTTTTGTTTCGGCTATTTTGATGCAGTTACAGCCCTTGCAGACTCGGACCTTGTCCCCGCAACTCCTACCACATCTTGTACTAAATTGACTGGAAATTGAGCAGAATGTTTCATCATGATCTGAAGATGTGCATGTGCAGGTGATTTTGGAATTTCAATTGTCCTTTTTTAGCTCACCAGAGCCAAAGACTCCGGGGGAGCTTATAGGATAGGCAGTTGTCCGTCGTCGTCGTCTGTCTTTGTATGTCGGATGTCGTCTGTCGTATGTCGTCGTCCGTCAACACTTTTAAACAACATCTCTGAAGCCACTGGCCCGACTGGGCCCAAATTTCATATGTAGCATTCTTGGGCTGGGGGATCGAAAGTTTGTGTTTTTAATGAAAATCTGCCCCTTATATTGGTTGCTATGGCAACTTAGAGTTCCCATAGACTTATAATGGGGAAAATTGAAAAATGACATTTTCTGCCAAGCCATTGCAGATATGTTGACAAATTTTTTATAGAAATGTTCCTTGAGAAGTTTTCTATCAGCTGTATGTTTTTTGGCCCACTGCCCCTTTTATCGGTTGCCATGGAAACCAAAAAGCAATCAAAAAGGAAAACATACTTAAACAAATATCTTTTCTGAAACCACTGGGCCGATAAGGCCCAGATTTCATCTGTATGTTCCTTAGGCTGGTGAGGGGGGGGGGGGGGGGTGAAAGTTTGTGTTTTTTTTTAAGAAAATCTGCCCTTTAGTTTGGTTGCTTCGGCAATTTAGAGTTCCCATAGACTTATGATGGGGAAAATTGAAAAATAGTATTTACTGTCAAACCATTGCAGATATGTTGACAAAAGTCCCTAAAAAATGATCTCTTCTGAAGCCTCTAGGCCGACTGGGCTCAGATTTTATCTTTAGTATCCTTGGGCTGGGGAAGTGAAAATTTGTTTTTCTTTTATGAAAATCAGCTCTTTTGGTTGGTATGGCAAATTAGAGTTGCATTGACTTACGATGAGAAAAAATTAAAAAAATGGCGTTTACTGCAATCAAAATATGGAAAATAGTTATATATTTTGTTATCAACTCAACAGACTGTCAGACTGAGACTTTGTAGTAGTATATTTTGTATTTTTTTAGCCTGTACAAATGTGACAGCAATTTTGAGCTAGAGATCTGGTGAACTTTGTGGCCCGTGGGCCTCTTGTTTTACAAAAGTATGGCCTTTTGTCGATTTTGGCAGTTTTCCAACTTTTGAACCGTTTGACCGAGAGCTGAAATTTGGTATGCTATTAGTATTTAGTGAATTGATTATTCCGATAATTGTTAGGATGTGCTAAATTGATTAGCAACAGGATTATTCCCCTTTCATAGATAATAGACGTTCACTTAAAGGTAAACTCCTATTAATGGGCTGAATTTTCATTAATACATTGTTCATTTTTCATCGGATGAATATTAGCTGGATTATGGCCTTTATTATTTTTATACTCCCCGAAGGGTGAGCATATAGTTGCCGCTTTGTCCGTCCGTCCGTCCGTCACACTTTGTCCGGAGCATACCTCTGAAAGTATTAGAGGGAAGTCAATGAAACTTCATATACTGAAGAGGGCAATGAAGGAAGGTGCAGAGTGCAAAGACTATACATCTAACACAAGTAATTACAAAGTTATCTCCGTTCTTAGTTTTTTACAGTATTTTGTTTGTCCGGAGCATATCTCTGAAAAAAAAAAGGGAATGAATGAAACTCCATGCATTGGTAGAGAGCAATATGGAGAAGTGCCGAGCGTAAGAACCATAACCCTATCACAAATAATTACAAAGAAATCTCCCTTCTTAGATTTTTCAGTATTTGGCTTGTCCGGAGAATATCTTCATACATTGCTAGAGGGCAATAAGGAAAAGTGCAGAGTAGAAAAACTATGACCCTATCATAAGTAATTACAAAGTTATCTCCCTTCCTAGATTTTTCAGTATTTGGCTTGTCCGGAGCATATCTTGAAAGTATCCAAGAGAACTAAATGAAAATTCTTACATTGACAGAAGGCAATGAGGAAAAGTGCAGAGCGTAAGAACCATAACCCTATCACAAGTAATTTCAAAGTTACCTCCCTTCCTAGTAATTTCAGTATTTGGCTTGTCCGGAGCATATCTTTGAAAGCGTTAAAGGGGATTCAATGAAACTTCACACATTGATAGATGGCAATTAAAGAAAGTGCAGAGCACAAGACCCATAACCCTATCACAAGTAATTACGTATTTAGCTCAATTCCTAGTTTCTCCAGTATTTTGCTTGTCTGGAGCACATCTCTTTAAGTATTGAAGCGAACTAAATGAAACTCCACACATTGATAGAAGGCACTGAGCGGAAGTGAAGAGCACAATACCCATAACCTTATCACATCTAATTAGGGAGTTAGCTATCTTCATATTTTCCCAATCTTTTTCTTGTCCGGAATACATCTCTTAAAGTGTTGAAGGAAATGTAATGAAACTTAAAACGCTGATAGAGGGCATTGAGAGGGAGTTCAGAGCATAAGAACCATACCCTGTTTTAAATCTTTTTAGTTACTTCCCTTATTTTTCTCACATAGTATATCTCTAAAAGTACTTCAAAGGATTAAATGAAATTTCACACTTTAATAGAGGACAATGAGGGGAAGTGCAGAGCACAAAAAACATAATCCTATTGCAAATAATTTCGGAGTTATGTCCTCTTTTTATTCTCATTCATTTGCTTGTCCGCGGCATATCTCTGAAAGTATTTAAGGTACCTAAATGAAATTTCACATATTGATAGAGGGCATTTTCATCAGGATACCAATTTCCCTATTGCACACCTTCGGGGAGCATCCACCGGTTCCACCGATTCTATTGTGTTATTTGGTATACAGTCTTGATGTTTTAGGCATTTTGTAAGGACCTAAAGATTCAGTCACCTAATTTACACATAATTGCCCCTTTCTAAACTTAAGTATTTTATAACTTCACATAGGCCTAGTAAATGGGTGTCTGTGTTTGCTTATGCTTCAGTTATTATTTGCTTCCTGTAATACACATATTTTCTGCTTTTTGGCCATATAGTTACTCTGAAACTGAATAAAGGGCTGCAGTTTGTGTCACATTTCAAAGGTCGGGTGACACTCGGCCTTTTATGGTTTTAAAAATTGTTGACATTATAATTGTATGGACATAGCGGCCATCCTCGTTACATGAAGTCATCTGTTACAGCAAAATGTGGTTTCAGTTGACCCATGAAACCTCCACATAAATGACATTCTATGGATAAGGCATAGATTTTCCTTACTTGCTAGAATGTAACTTTGTATCACAAGTAACAGATAATTAAATCAGAATGAATATATAGTTTTGATATTTTGCCTAGAATTCTATTCTCTTAAGCCGGCATACATGTTCGGGGAACAATATTACCGGCTTTTTCAATATATGTTGCAGGCTGGATATGGTGTGTATATACAGAATTAGGGGTTGGTTTCTCGTCCCTCTGTTTTATATTCCATACATAATGCTATGATTTTGCTCTTAATGGTCTGGCTAATGTGTCATTCAGAACTGTTAAAAATGATTTTTAAAGCGCAACTGTGAAAAGGTCGTCACTCTCAGTTCTCAATTTAGCCATAATATTTACCGTGTAGCCTTTAAATTTCACCAAGAGAACACCAACAAGCGTTGACAATACAAACAAAATAAAATAACGAAAAACAAAGCAACTAGCCTTCTTTTCCCTGACGACGTGAAACAGTGAAAACAGTGCTAGGTAGGGCTTGGTAGGACATAGCCTACATAAAAGTAAGGTACCAAATGTGAAAAGCTGTGTTGCGAATGGGCAAAAAAATCGACCTCAGAATTACAGCCTTAGAACGGTCACTAGTAAAGATCCTTCGGGGATTGAATAATTTTACAGGATCCTAATCTTCACCCTCAGTGTAGAGCTTGTTCAAAATACAGATTCTTTAACTTAACGAGAGGAACATCACAGAATATACACGTACAGTCAAACCTGCTTATGTGGTCACCTCTATTAAAGGGTCACCTGTCTTAAGCAGCCACCTTTATCGAGTCCCCTGAACCAAAATACAGTCAAACCTGTCTTAAGGGGTCACCCAAGGGAAGCTCAAAAATTGGCTGCTTTAGACAGGTGACCCCTTAATACAGGTTCATTTGCACTGTATTTTGGTTCAGGGGACTCGATAAAGGTGGCTGCTTAAGACAGGTGACCCTTTAATAGAGGTGACCACATAAGCAGATTTGACTGTACAGTGCAAATGAACCTGTATTAAGGGGTCACCTGTCTTAAGCAGTCAATTTTTGAGCTTCCCTTGGGTGACCCCTTAAGACAGGTTTGACTGTATACGTGAATTAAATTTACCCATTCATGCCTAGCATCCCACACAATCAATGTAGACACAGATCTGGAGCCGTATTCATAAAGCCGCTTAAGTCGTTGCTATGCTGTTGCTAAGGCTGAATATCTATAAAGGAGATTCCATACAACTATGAAATTTGTTCTGGAGGAACAGTCTTTGTAAGACTCCAGAGCAAATTTCATAGTTGTAGGGAATCTCCTTCTAAGAAATTTAGCCTTAGCAACAGCATAGCAACGACTTAAGTTGTTTTATGAATACGGCCCCAGGTGCCGCAAAACGCGGCGTCTGGTGAGAGACTACACTATTTCTATAAGACAAATGGGTATTTCTCCTTAAAATAAAATACTTATGTTGAACATAAACTTAACCAAACACCCACTAATTGACAAATGGACTCATCCATTTGATAAGGCTAGGGCATTCCACTGGGCATAATTGGAATGTCTCTGCACTGAAATAAAGATGAGGACGTAGGGCAGATACTGCACACAAATGACCGCCACAGCTTGTGAATATTTATCAAGGCCACAGCGGGCGCGGCCATAGACATACTATAAAATTAAATACCGACTCATCAGCACAAGGTTTAGATCGGGGCCATCATTTAGTGTCATAGTCGTGCCATTTAAGAGGAAAGCATAGTTGTCAACCGTGGTCGGGTAAAACAATCTAGACAAGTACATGTAGCACCGTGCCAAAAGTGAGTCAACTTTTTTAAAATCCCATTGACTTACGTGTATTCGTCAGTGTGCAAGAAAATTAATTGCACTGCGTCTGCTCAGCAGATCGCAATAAAATGTATACTGTTAGAAAGGTAGGTGAATAAGGCAATATGCAAAAATTACTCAACAGCCTAGAGTCTTCAGTTTGCGATAGACAACAGTTTATACAACGCTGAAAATTTAGAAACACGAATTTTCCATTGGCGTCAATGGTAACGTCACAAAAAAAAACGGACAAAAATCGGGACCAACCGCATTTTAAATACTGCAGTTCATATATGCGTCATTAAAAAATTAAATAAAATATAATTTTATTGCCATAAGCATTAAGCTTTCTAACGGTATAATTCTTAGTTCAAACCTGCAGGCAGACTTAACACATTTAATTTTCTTTCGTACTGAAAAACACATGTAAATCTACGGGCTTTTAGAAAAAGTTGACTCACTTTTGGCACGATACTGTAGCTACATGTAGTCCATCACATCGTATTACAACATCCAGCCTTTTGTGATAATTAAAACTCTTTTTGAAGTAGTCTGCAAAATAGAATTTCAAAATGATTTTCAAATATTACTAGTACACAATAATAATAATTCTGGCATTCTCATTTTAAACTTTAACTTTGGGAGATATAAAGTACTGTGCAGTCTGTCTCTTTCTACCAGAAAAGTTGATAAAATTTGAATTTTTTGGTCTGAGTCAATTTATAGGCAACTGTGGTGCAAGGCTGGTGTCGCAATATGACAAGACAAATGCATTATTGAAAAAGGTAATTAATCAAGTGATTGATCTATACCACCTCGTACTGGTGGGCTCTGGGTAAATGGTGGGTCTGGGAGGTGCCAAGATGTATGTATGTGTGAGAGAGGGAGGGGCTTGAAGATAATATCAATCTGATGAGAATTTTCGATATTGTCGGTTTTGCCTTGAAATACATGCTTTGATATCTCATTAGAATCGCCTCGCCGAGGCGATTCTAATGAGATACCACAACATATATTTTGATCCAACCGCAATGATAAATTATCTCAAACTGTCATCAGATACTCATTATTATCTGGAGGCCATTTTTAACACACATGACACAGAGCCCAGCTGGCGGGGCTAAAGTCCCAAAACCCACTCCTGGATCCGGGGCTGTTAATTCAAGCTAAATGTAAACGTATTTCATTGATTCAATAGAAACATGCTACTACTGTCGAGACGTGATATCCTTAAACAGCTTCAGTAGTTGTCACACGAACCAGGAAAGAGTAGACAGACGTAATAATAACATTACAGAGGTCCTCCTGTTGTTTTCTTAGATATACAAAGAGACAATTATTGTGCCAAGTCTCAAGAGAAAATGCGTCTGGAAATTCCATATAAGGAAATTCATATGTATAACTAGACATACAGAAACATATTCTCAGAAAATTGTCCAAGATGCATTTTGTGTCAATTGTACCAGTCAGCTGACTAACTGGGAATATATTAAGCACTTGCCTCTGACGGGTTGACGCCGAGGCAAGGCCCCAAGGCAGCCAATCAGTGTGCTTTATTTTGAGTTTGAGATTATTCTAAAGTTTTATAACCTCGAACCCAGGAAATCTCAGGCTGGTTTTAGATTATTCAGTCTTATGCGAGGCTTGTCAGGCATGAGACTTAGTACGTGTAGTCTGAAAACGAGCCTGAGCTTTCATTGTTGAGGTCTAAACACCATTGTCTCTCCCATTATATACATGTACATGTACTTTTTCAAATCAGGTCATTTCTATCATACTAACAACAACTCAAAGTTGAGGGTATCAGTATCTAAACCCTTTTTATACATTTATGTTAAGTATACTGCTTATCTAATTATGAATAAATACCTAGTTAGACAGGTTACCTGTACCACTGGGTTTTGAATTTAATAAGCGTTGATTAATTTCCACTGTCATTGTCAGATTGGACACTTTTCTCCCCATAAATTGGATTAAGCTTTAAATGTAGTGTCATTGGTGTAGACCCTGACCTACGCTGCGTCTTGGGCGTCTGATCTGGGTCTGTATTGTCTGCCAGTGTCCATTTTATGGGAAACTAGTCATAATATAAACGTAACTATAGCAAATTTAGTGCTTCGGACGCTCGTTTCTGTATTGAATGGGTTAAAGTACAAAGCACATGATTATTATATACGCCGTTTCTCAACTGTATGTTAGATGTCTGCGTTTGGTTTTTAGTTCATAATTGATAAGGAATCAAATATACATAGATAAATGTTTAAATTCGCAGACAATTTGTCCCAATAGACTATCAAACCAGGTCTTGCAAACATTTCTGCAAATCAATAAAGAAACAATACAGGCGCTAAACTGATTGTCATAGTTTAGGTGCGATGAGTATTTTTAGGCAGGTTTATTTTGCAGGCTTTTTATTATATCATCATATTTGCTGGTTCATGCAAAAACGTCTCGTGTTACAAACAACATATCCTACATTCAAGGCTCATATACATCGATGTTAGCCTTGAATTCATTGCGATACAGTGCGTACTCAAAGCATTATGTTTTGGGCACTGACTTAGTCGATTCAAATAGTATTGAAAACGCCGATGTCGCTGCAAACATTCAACCGCGAATCTGGTCAATTGTCAAGAATACCTATCCTAACATCTTATAACTTTCTGCTTTTCTAAAGGAAAAAATAATGCACTTTACAGTTCTTTCATTGCATAGTATCTCTCTAAACCTGTATGGATTAAGGTCATAATAGCTGATTTACACTACATGAAGGGGCGAACTGCTTATTCCTAACTTCTGTAAAGAATATTGCTCTAGTTTTGATAATTCACTGATTGTCTCTTTGCCTACAATGAATTGCAATTATGGCAATCAAAATCCCTCCGAGTATTTTGATTTAAGACAAATTGAAAAACATTTCAAAAACAGTAGCCGATAACGAGAACAAAATTTGACTGCATCCTTAGAGTGTTTTTTTTTTAATTCCATTGAGGCTTTTCTTGCTTGTTGTAAGTCCTATTGCTCATTTTCCTAGCTCTTGTTTTTGTTAAACCAATAAAGCCGATCCAGTCATTTCATTATTTTGAAACGACATGAATCAACTATGTTTATGAAATAGACATCGCTGGCATTTATTAGATTCTGAATTGTTTTAATATTGATTCCGATCAACATTGTCTAAGACATCAAACAAGCCAATCATTTGGGACGCATATCTGGCGTAGTAATCTATTTTAATATGTCTCTGGTTAGGCACAAATACTGTTGTATAATTCGGACTATTCTGGGTTGGGCAATAAACTGTTTATTATCATGACAAACATTGTCTAACATTTCCATACAACGGTATTACTAAGACCTTAGTATAAGCCGCGGCACGACAAAATCAACATAGTGGCCTGTGCGCCCAGCAAAGACTCGGATCAGCCTGGGCTTCAGCCCAGTTTGATCAGTGTCTTCGCTGTCCACTTAAAGGGTAGCGAAAAGTCAGGCTACCTCCATGTCGACAGCGAAGACACTGACCAGACTTGGCGGCTGCCCAGGCTGATCTGAATCTTCGCTGGGCTCACATACCACTTTGTTGGTTAAGTGATGTCGCGGCTCAATATGTTTATAAAGTGTACTGAATCTATAACGTTTGTCGTTGAGCTGACCACTTCACTTACAGTACTTATGCCAGCAACGATGAAGCTACATTGTTACTGGCGTAAAAATTTTATTCTGGTCACATTTGCATATATGAGCCGCGACACGAGAAAACCAACAATGTGGTTGTGCGCATAGCGCAGAGTCAGGTCAGCCTGGACATCCGCCCAGTCTGATCAGAGATTTCGCAATGCGCTTACATGGTAGCTGAGAATCTAAGCTACCTTCATGCGGACAGCGAGGACTCTGATCAGACTGGGCGGATGCCCAGGCTGATCTGAGTCTGCGCTGGGCGCACAACCACATTGTTGGTTTTCTCATGTCGCGGCTCATATAAATAACGCATAACATTACAGGATCTTTCTTTGCTATAATAAGTTTGTGATGTAGCGCTTCTGTGTGTTTTCATTAGCAAAAATAGCAACAAAAGTTACAGTACATATTTTGTCGGGAAGGGTGGGAGCCAAAACCGGTTTTACACACGCATTATTCCCGCCCTTGGTTCTAATGTAGTTCATCTTTTTTGCTATACACTATAATCAAGAGTCTGACAGAACGTAAAATATAGCGCTTATAACAAGAGTAAAGAGGAAAACTCTCAGGAACTGACACAACTCTATTCCAGATCCAACCCAAGACACCATGTGGAAAAGAGACAACTCTACACTAGTCATCACCAAAGACAACACCAGCGGCAGCCATGTGAACAGTCATTTCCTATGTAAGTGGCCAACGGGCTAGCCTGAACATTACAAAGAATATATCAATAACAGACATAGCAGCTAACAGCACATAAAACAACCAAGAAGAACCTAAACAGAACTGCCGCCTTGGGACAACCAGTAATGAAATTACTGGGGGGCTTAACCAGTTTGTGGTCGACCAACCCTCACCCTTTGTTTTGCCTTGGTTCATCAGATACTTAGTTATTCAATAAAAAAAACAACCACTGCCCTTACAACAGTCTTCAAAAAGCACTAACCCTGACAAAAAGAACAAATTATACGTTAGACACTAAACATCTATTTTTACCTATTTTCAATGTTATAATGTCAGGGCTAGAGTTGACATAACAAACTACATATCAAAACAGTAAAAGCCACAAACAACACATGAAACAACTAAGAAGATCTTCATCCATCAGCGCACTCTTGAAATCCATATCATTTTACCGAAAACAGACGCTGTCGATACCATCAGCTTCGAGATAAAAGGAGTAAGTCGTGCTCAAGCTTGGATCATTACTGACGTTTATTGGCTCTTCAATAGGTTCTATATTGATTTTGATAAACACTGTCTAAACGATCAAACTAGCCAATCATTTGGGAGTCATTTCTGACCTAGTAATTTATTTGAGCCGCGATACAACAAAAGCAACAAAGTGGTTGTGCGCCCAGCGCAGACTCAGATCAGCCTGGGCATCCGCCCAGTCTGATCAGAGTCTTCGCTGTCCGCATGGAGGTAGATTAGACCTTCATCTATCCTTTAAGCGCTAAGCGAAGGATCTGATCAAACTGGGCGGATGCCCAGGTTCATCTGAGTCTTCGATGGGCGCACATGCCCGTTTGTTGGTTTTCTCGTGTCGCGGCTGATTTAACGGGTCTCTTGTTACACACAATTAATGTTTCATAATTTGGACTGAAACAATTAATGTAATAATTTCCCACTCATCCTGCCATTGCGTCCCATAAAACGTATAATAGCATTAAGGATAAAGGATAAAGACCTAATATGTACAACTCACAGAAATTTGTATCTGTACTGTCAAGAACTGATGATGTTCTATGTAATTTTGCGAAACGCAAATTCCATGGAATGCGCCGTGGCATCTGCCTTGCTCTATCACATTAGCAAAGACTGTACAAGGTCTGATATATACAGGTACTATAGTTTGAGACTTACGAGTTAAAAAGCTATCATACTACAGGTACTATAGTTTGAGACTTACGAGTTAAAAAGCTATCATACTACAGGTACTATAGTTTGAGACTTACGAGTTAAAAAGCTATCATACTACAGGTACTATAGTTTGAGACTAACGAGTTAAAAAGCTATCATACTACAGGTACTATAGTTTGAGACTTACGAGTTTCAAAGCTACCATTACTGCAACTCTGTAGTGAAAAATAAAATTTGAGTTAACGGAGAACGAAATATGGACTAAAGGAAATTCCAAGTGCAGAATTCCATGAACCACATTTTATGACTGATTAGTAAAATATGGAGATCACGAGGGGTCCTAATGAGAACTTACATACAGCTGGAAGCTATAGTGAAGGATTTTATGACACTCATAATCAAGAAACCGACCCGTGTGGTGTAAGGAAATGGGAAGGGTTTGTTTATTTGAGGGGCCATCACCCTTTTCATACAGGCTGAAAAATATGGATTTTAGGAAGAAGCTTTATTATAGGTAGTATAGATCGAAAGAAATGGACTTCTGCCAAGGAAGGTTGCGGACTGTTTTTGCTCGGGCTTTTCCTAGTCCAATTAGTCTCCTTTTGCGTTAGCTTCGGACTGCATATGTCCTAAAAGTAAGTAGGAAAATTCTCAGGAACTGACACAATTCAATTCCAGATCCAACCCAAGACACCATGTGGGAAAGAGACGATACAAAATTAGTCACCATCAAAGACAACACCACCGGCAGCCATGTGAACAGCTGTCTCCCAAGTAGGCGTCAAACGGGCTAGCCCAAACATCACAAGCAATACATCAATAACAGACATAGCAACCAACAACACATGGGGGGGGGCGGGGGGCGAGGTTTGTGGTCGAGCAACCTCGCCCTTTGTTCTGCTTAGGTTCATCAGATACCCTTTGCTTTATCACAGTTTTCTGATGGCTTTATATGTTTACAGTAATGTTTCACTGGTGAGTTAGATCTCGCCAATCGAACATCTCTACTTGATTATGGAGCTGCAGCAAAAGGGAATGAAATTTTGCGCCCACAAAACTAGTCAAAGCCGCATGTAACCTAACCCTTTAAGCTCCAGAGACGAAAATTTGAAAACTGCGTAGATCCTGATGAGGCGGCTCCGAATGAGCCGCCTCAACTAGATCAACGCTGTTTGCCCTCTAGTCTTTGAATTGTCAGAATGATGTGGCTTGGACGAAACATCTTTCGAAATTTTTCAGACGTAAATTTGTCGTCTGCTCCTTGGTGTTTATATGGTTAAGCTACTGTCTGTTCCAAGCAAGCACCTTTTGATGCGAAAGTTTGTTATATATTTTTAGTCATCTGTATAGCTGCCCGTTTTTATTCCTTTTGTGAAGTCGACAGAAAAAATGTACTTTAAGGTGGTGATTATCACTGTTTGGGGGCAAAAACAAAAATCTGCATAAAATGATGAAAATACAACAGCTCGTCCGGAAACTTAGTAGATGCCTACTTTGTGTTGTTTCTCACAATTCAGAATCCCAAAATGCAGGACTTGTTGATGTTTAAAAGGATTTATGTAAGAAAAGATCAAAGAGTAATTTTGTGCGAATAAATCTAAAAACTAACCATCATTATTGAAAATGTAACTAGGTCTGAACATAAATTGATGCATTATAAAGAGCGTCCTATCATTTTTTTTTTCTATTTTTTTTTTTGCATGCTATTAGGCTGTGCAGATAAAAAAAAGGGTGTGGCCTGTGTCAAAATATTTGTCTAAAATACACAGCAGAGTCTATTTTCAAGGTTGAATAATTTCAATAACACACC
This sequence comes from Ctena decussata, assembly GCA_963989385.1. Taxonomy (NCBI): domain Eukaryota; kingdom Metazoa; phylum Mollusca; class Bivalvia; order Lucinida; family Lucinidae; genus Ctena; species Ctena decussata. Next base: position 67,469,694 of record OZ022507.1, read on the forward strand.
TGTAATGGTCATTGTAATATATTATTTATACTGTGAGTATGATATAGGTATAACTGACCTACCTGTATTACATGGATGCAATAAGTATACATGCACTATATCATGGTCAGACATTTGAGAAAAAGCTACTTATTTTATCTGATCTACCTTACAATTTGAGAAAGAGTTGGAACAAATTATTGCTAGGACGCTCTTTTTAACTCATCAAAGTATCTTCAGAGCTAAGTACATTTTCAAGAACATATTTTATTTTTCAGATTTCTGCGCAGAAAATTACCCTTTGATCTTTTCATATAAAACACTTTTTGAAATAGCATGTCCCTATATTTTGTATTTCAAACTGTAGAGATTAACAAAAATAAGAAATCTGCTAACTTTCAGGGAGATACGATACTATTTTTATAGTTTTATTCAGATTTTTGTATATACCACAAATCACCACCTTAAAGCAACACCTGGAGCTCCCTGGGGTCTCAAACAGCAACACTGAAATACTAGCTAAAGAAGACCAACAGTTGAAGTCCGAATGGGCAAGCAACAAAGAGGAAAACTCAGGCCCCAACCCACTAAAATAAACACATGCAAATTCATGTCCGGTCCATCACTGAATCAGATGACCGACCAGCTGGCGTGCAACTAAAGAGAAAAGCAAACTCAGAAGTGATTAATCATGACTGGGTTAACCACTTAGTTTGCTTATATCGAATACGTTTGTAACGTATGATAACTTTTGTATCAGAAAAAATAGTCCTAGTTACAAGTTTAGGTACAACGCGGCTCAAATTCATATGAAGCAATGACTTAACTTCGTTTCCATTCATATTTTATCTTTACGTTCTGTTATCCATACATTTACATTCATAAGATCTCATATGTTTTTGCATGCAACGTCAGTATATTAGGAGCATTTTCTCTTATATATGTAACAATTTGATATAGATCTGGTCTCGTCTCGTCTGCGTTGTTCTATAGAAAACCTTATCCAATTCCGAGTTTAAGTTCAAAATGATAAGGCAGCAAATTGATAGTTTTATTAATGGAAAAAAAGAGAGAGCTAACATTAACAGGATCTTTATATGAGCCGCGACACGAGAAAACCAACAATGTGGTTGTGCGCCCAGCGCAGACTCAGATCAGCCTGGGCATCCGCCCAGTCTGATCAGAGTCCTCGCTGTCCGCATGGAGGTAGCTTAGACCCTTAGCTACCCTTTGAGCACTGAATGAAGAGTCTCGTCAAACTGGATGGATGCCCAGGCTGATCAGAGTCTGCGCTGGGCGGACGACCACATTGTTGGTTTTCTCGTGTCACGGCTCATATTGATTTGCACTCAGAATAGTTCACGGTCTCGTTTTGAACAGCTTTATGAATCTACAGGAAAACGTGTAATATTACTAAGCAGGTCAGGGCCGAGTTGTTCAAAATTTGCGACGTCGTTAGTTCAGGAGACTTTAAACTTTAAAACCTATTGCATGCAAAACACTCCCATTTTGGTCGACAAACTGTGAGACGCTTTTGCAGTGCAAAAGCTACCCTTATTTTCCAAGCAAAAAATGAGCACACTTGTTTGTATGTGAAACAGAAGACTTATCAGATCCTGGACTTATGAATTCGTTGAGCTAATGATGCACCTTGTATGGATTTAACTAATGGTCTAACAAACAGTCTTTTGAGCAAAAAAGGAATGGATTTCCAATTTTGCTGATTCTCTTGGTTGTATTTTAGCACTATTGGAATTTCATCTATACAATATATTGTGATCGAATTACTTTTATTTCGTATGTGCGGGTTTCCGAATAAACTGGTGTCTATAAATTTGCTGTTATATATTAGTTGCTGACTTATGCTGTTATTTTGTATTGATTTGTAAGAAAAGTGACCCAGTGATTAAACGAAATTGTCATGTTGGAAGGACCCAGTCGTCTATCAAAATCATGCATTAGTCTGTGGTTATGTAACAAGTCTGGAGTGTGTCTTAATACAACACATGTAAAGACATCACTGTCTGGTTCAAAGAAGCATACATAAAGCCACTTTCACAGTTGATTTGATAAGTGCTTATGAATAAATTCAAAATATACTTGCTTGCATATACATGTACATGTAAAGTTCGGCAACAGAATGACATATCCCATTATAGCATTGCTTTGATTATATGTACGAGGGATGATAAAAAATACGTGGACTTTTGCTGAAGATATTTTACTTTTGACAGTAAACCCATTGGATATGCAGGAAATTCATTTATCGTTCATTTATCCTGCGATGTATTTAATTGGCTGGTGAAACTTCGGGAAGTAGTCTATATGGGTCATTGTAGCAACCTTATTACAGTACTGCAGGGCACAGTAAAATTTGCAAATTTATTTCGAATTGCTCGTTTTAACTTTGGCTATGTCTAATATTTGCAGTAGAGTAAAATGTTTGACATTTGCTACGCTATTTTACGGTTTCCGCTTTTCACTGTCAACGAATTATTGTCAAAATTGTTATGCTTGCATAAGCAGCGTAAAATATGATATGTGGGTCATACAAGGATGACAAAATTATACCAGGTATTTATGGTAATTATACCAGGTATTTATGCAAGTTCCAGTATTTTGTGTATAATTGTAAAAAAAATGAATGCAATATCAAAGAAATGTTTTAAATGATATAATTAAATATTATTTGATCCTTGTTTGTTAGTTTATCTGATGTTGGTATTGATTAGAGGGTTGCAGGCCTGCATTTAGACATACACCGCAAAAGTAATGTTCATTGACACGATACTGAAAGCAAAATTTAGGCTTGGATTTATGAACTAATAAATGGGAGGGTATGCTATTGATTTTTCAATAAAAAATTACGTTGTGTGTAGATATGTCAAAATCATGAAAACCGGCAAAGAGGGTGTTAGTGTGTTATGTTACAACGAGACAACATCATACGTCATTAATGTGGTGCTCCGCTGTAGTTGTATTAGCTCAAATAAAATGAAAGAATACTTTTTTGTCATTGAAATAGCTTCAAAATTTCACCTTATGCGTCTAAATGATTGAACTTTTGGCGGTGTTAGAAAAAATACTGTAAGTGCTTTACAATTACCGCCACAGCAAAAGTCCGCGTATTTTCTGATCACCCCTCGTATGTATAAATGTGTGTGTGTGTCATAATAGCATTCCCCATTGCCAAAGGTAGTAAGTCTACTAGTGACAACCAAACAATAATGTAATAAAACTTCATTTTAATCTTGGAAAGAAAGCATATCACAAGCCTACATAATGCATTATATTTAGTTTCTTCGTGGCCGAATTTTCATTTCCGTTCTCTTCAGGACATACATCTGCCAATCCTTGAATGAGCCCCAGACTATTCCAGTCTGTCCAGACACACCCCATTTACCGTTGAGATTGCTCTTGAAGCAGTTTGAATACCAGTACCCGCCAGTTAGTGTCGCTGCACAATTTGAATTCGTAGAACCGTCATGGTCTGCGTCATACGTAGAGAACTGGTGTCCGTTGTGGTCAAATATCAGAGAATCACCTGGTCATAAAAAAGATATCTATAATACTAAATAAACGAAGTAACGCATAAACTGCAAAATTGGTGGCATTTTCAAGCGTAATTTCTATACTGGTTCTTTCGCATATTGCTATCATTGATAATTTCGGTTAGCATGTGTTTTAGTTTCACGTAGATTTAAAGAATTTGGGAATTAAATTCGTCTTTCATTTTAAATTCTTTCAAGTATTTTTCTAGAAACTTCGACTATTGGTCAATTTTTTTGTCAACAACGGGTGCGTTCGAGTGAGATTATCGTGTACTCGAATACACGTTTTAAATTAATCCGGTCGTTTCGGTTCTGCGTCGTTATATCGGCGCGCTGCTTAGCAAGTCCAAATTTAGCAGGTTCTAATGCAAAAATCCGACCCATGAACGTACGTCATTCCCCATAAATAACGATTTATTTTTGTATTTTTGCTCATATGTCTAAACGGATGAAGAACTAAATGGTCATAGTCCCGACGGCCCTGGCTCGAAACGACCCATTTTCTTCCAGAACGAAAGTCAATACGAGTAGCCAATCGAACTCGCCCATTGAAGAATAAAGCTCAACGCACATGTTCTTTCGAAAAGTTGGACGGACACACGGCGCCAAGTGTGCGCGGCTATGGTTACGTGCCGCTGAGCCACTTGGGGAACGTCGTTAGGAGAATTCAAACTTAACTGAACTTTCGAAAAGACAAAAATTAAAAATGTCTAAGGTTAACACACATGCGACAGGTAAGAAAGGGCATTTTTCCAGCGAGGCACACAAATCAATTTCAATGATTCAACGAAGCTAAATAAGCTTTTAGTCTTCAGGGGGCTTGAATATTTTCCCCCAAAACGTTCCAGCACCCATTTTTTCCAGAAAAAAAAAATACCCAGGACAGGTCACATAACCAAGATGGCAAACATTTATTATGGTAAAAAATTTCAAAAATCTTCTCCCCCAGAACCACGCCGGGCCGCGTAGCGCAATCGGTAGGGCACCTGACTCATAAGTCAGAGGTCCTGGGTTCGAAACCCGGTCTGGCCACATACTTTCGTTTCTCCTTCCGCTGATTCAAGAAGGGCAGTTGTCAGTTACTGGCGAAAGTATGTGCACTTAGTACTGGTTAACCGCTTAGGAGGTCTAAGCCTGCCCAAGAATAGTGTGGTTAGGTTAACTGACCGTCCCGACATGACCTTAGCGGTTTACCGTGGACGTTAAGCATCAAATCAACCAATTCTCCCCCAGAATCACAAATCCTATGATCTTGAAACTTAGCATGTCGCATCAAGGACTCAAAAGCTCAACAAAATTTATATAAATGATGACCCTGGGATGACATTGATCTGTTTTACGGCAAGGTCAACTTTTGAGTCACTTAGGTTTTTCTATAGGAAAAGGTGAAAAAAGTTGATTTTTTTTTAGAAACAATGCAGTCTGCTACCTGAAAGTTTGTATGTAGATGCCGACAACTAATTAGGTAAATGAAGCTTTAGTGAGTATTCATGGTAAAGGTCATATCTTCACCTGGGCCTAAGGCCATTTACATTGAAAAATTAAAACTCGCTTTTTTATATAAACTTGACCATCATGAAATATTTCCGCGCTTGCGCGGGCTCTTTTCTAGTATGGAAAAATAAAACACGACTCAGAAGCTGAATACAGAGGTGTTCAAATAAATTTATAAATGCCAATTTATAACATAACATAACAATTTATGCTAGTACTTGCATTTTATATTGCCTCTTTTCTTGTACCTTTTCACGTATCTTTAATTTAATGAGATAATCTGTATTCTTCAGCCTTTCCATTAACCAATTTAACAGACCTGATGAGTATTTCTCTGCAAATTTAATAGCACAGGTTTGCTGTCACACTCCTAATGGTTCTCAAAAATTCAAAGACGCCCATAATTATTTACAGAATATGTAATTCAATATGAATAGTGGATTAAACAAAGAAAGCGTCACTAGTCTCTACACTTGTAAAAAAGATATTTGAAAGAGGTCATGCTTGAATTTCAGAGCTGCATGACAGCAATATTTGTTCTGGTATTCCGAAAGTAACCTAATCCCTCCAGCAGGCAAAGAACGTTTAATTACTACTGAATCAACATTTATTCAATGTTGATTCCATGGTGTGGGCCTAGTGGGCCAACCTTTGAGAATAAAGGTCTCATGCAACTAGCAAGCGAGTGGATTCAATACACCAGTCAAACAGATTAGCACAGATATTGTCTGATCCTCAGTTTATAACTTCTTTCTTCTAAAAAATTTCAGCACCGAGTATTAATTTGTTGCTGGTATCTGCGATGGCCATGGTCAATAACGCCAATAACTATTGTCAGCCCAGTTGAAAGAAAACAGCTGTTGCCAGGGATGATAGCAGTTTTTGAAGATTCATTTGTTTGCTTTAGTCAATATACAGGTTCGAAAATTGAAGGGTTAAGTGCAAGAAGGTTGCTTAGATACAGCTTTGTTATTTTGAGAAAATGATTTTTTTTTCAGAAAAGATTTAAGGTTTCAAAACAATGGTCCCAAAGATTTTGGTTTCGCGTGTAGTATCTTTTTATATTTGGAAAATTACTTATCATTTCACAGCACAAAATATTCGTAATATATATTAATGCAAGAAGTCGGCCCATTCCCCTTTTTGGTGCCTTCACCACCTTCATGCTTTGAACAGAAACAAAGAAGCCTTTTCGACCATAGGTCACTATTCAGACTAAATTTAACTTAATAGTAACTCAGACGGTTGGCTCCTGACACCCGTTCGTTCCGGGACTGTGGTTAAATGGTATGTTCCCTCAGCTCCGGAATTTCAGTGTTGTTATTTCTTTCAGTCTTCATGTTTGTATTATCTTAATTTTAACTTTGATTTCTATGTTTCTGAGATATTACACATATGAGCCACGAATCTTCCTCGCAAAGCGAACAACTATATGTGTCTGATGAGCCAAAGCAGAAGCGCCAGCCGGTAAAGCCCCCCCCCCCTCCCCCCCACCCACCACGGTGGCATTTCTGGTTTGGTTCTTCTTAATAATTGTTTTGTGTGTATTTGGTTGCTTTGTCTGTAATTGATAGAGTGTATGTGATGTTAAGGCTAGTCATAAAATAACAAAAATATATATAAAATAGGTAAAAATAGTTGTTTAATGTTTTTAGTATAAATAGTTATTATTAAACAGTATTTTCTGCATTGAATACCTGCTACAATGGTAATTAATTCCAGCAGTTGTTGGGAAACACGACTTTATTCAGGATATAACGGAATCAAAGCCAGCAAATAGTTTCCGTGTGGACTTAGCTCCTTTAATTGAACTCAGCTTTGACTTAGCACCTGCCTACAACATGTAAACGTCATCTCTAACGACATCTAAAACTATATTAGGCCAAATATATTATCATACAAGGATTCTAAAATTTCCATTGACTCAATTTGCACCAAAAGTGGACCAAGCTACATGTACCTTCTTTCATATCAACTATTTTGAAGAGACAACGAAAGTACTCATCTATGTCTGCTAAAGCAAAATGCATTGTGAAAAAAATGTAAGCTAAAGCAATCAAGTGTCAGTACTTAAATACTTTTAAAAGAAGAAAAAAATCAGAGATGCCATAGAACTGATGATTAGTCCCAGTTTTGTTGTACCATATTCGATCTGATGTACCCAGAGGGAGTCGCTAGTCTGCGTTGCCTCTTACTTTTCCAGTGGTGTATTCAACAACCTGAGGACCCGAGATTGTAAAACCTTTTTTGTACTCAACTCAGCTGAGCATGAAAATTTTTTATGCTGATGAATATGAAAATGCCAACTAATCTTGGCATTTTCATATTGATAAGCAGAGAAAATTTCATACTCAGCTAAACTGAGCAAGAAAACAACTGTCAGTACTTATCAGTACTTTACTATTAATTAGCATATAAAATTTCATGCTCAGCTGAGTTGAACATGAAAAAAAGTTTTATAACCTCGGGGCCTGGGTTACTGCTAGTATACCAAGAACAGAAATTCTGTGAAAGCGCCATATTTCACAGGTCGCCACTTCTCTGATGACCATGATCAATAACTGTCAGAAACCTAATAACTGGGCTCTGAATTGAAAGAAAACAGCTGCGCCCAAGGTTGACAACACTTCTGTAGTTTCAGTTGTTTGCTTTGTTTGGTATATAATCAAGGACAACAGGATCGACAAGAATCAATTATTCAACGAAAACAAAAGTACTCTCGTGTTTCGTGAAGTAAACATGTACTAATCATTGTGGGAAACCCATGGATTGAACCTGTGGAATATTATAAGCATCTTTCATATGCGTGAGGTGTTGCTTGAAAAATCCGTCACAAGGGTCAATGTTCGGCATCACGAGACTCTGCACCTCACACCGATGAAAGATATTTTTTCTTGCACACCAGGTTTTTGTTCTAACTTTAGAACTTGTTAAAACGCGTAATTTTAGTACTTGAGAGGTTTCTATTTGATTTTGAAAGAAGGCATCTCTTTCAACGACCGCCATTCGGCTCTTTACGTCAACGACTGGCGTGCATAAACTGACGTCATTTTGCCGTCTTTGTGACGTAAAAATCAAAAATGCCAACGTCACTTGACGACGCTGGAATGTGAGCTCCTATACAACCAATGCATTGACAGCTCGTGATTTTTTTCCAGTCCTGGGTAAGAACACCTGGGTAAGACAAGATTTTCTATCCCAGGTGAAAAGAATGGCATTTTCTATCCAGTGTGCAAGAATTGGAATGCTTACAAAAACAAGATGATCCTGAACATTGGGACGCCAATAATTAATAGACGCGACTACTGAAGTGCAAGGATAAACAAGACGAGACACGTTAATCGAGGCATGTACAGACAACCACGAATCATCTACACAGAATGATCGGAGTCGTCTTTCCTCCGGATACACTGGATGTTGGTGCGGTGAGAAATATAATATAAAAGGCTGGGCCCGATTCTTCCCTTCGGCTGCCCCTTAACGTGCTCTTATTCAAATCCGAAACCCATGAATTCACTTCTGGGTCGACTTATAGTTTTTCTCTTGCGGGGTTGGTGATATTGAACCCTAGACCTTCTGCACAAGCTCAGCAGTCAAAACAGCTGCGTCATGGTGCTTTACATGATACATGTAATACAATACATATGAGCCGCGACACGACAAAACCAACAATGTGGTTGTGCGCCCAGCGTAGACTCAGATCAGCCTGGGCATCCTCCGAGTCCGATCAGACTATTCGCTAAGCGCTTAATGAGAAGCTAAGGGCCTAAGCTACCTCCATGCGGACAGCGAAGACTCTGATCAGACTGGGCGGATGCCCAGGCTGATCTGAGTCTGCGCTGGGCGCACAACCACTTTGTTGGTTTTCTCGCGTCGCGGCTCATATATACCCTGTAGTACAGTTATGATCACACACAGGAGTAACTACATACCAGCTGTACCATTATACCCGCTGACCGACAACCTATAGACTGATCCACTGTCCCCAACTGAGAAAGAACTATAATGGGCTGTCTTGACATGGCGCTGAAAGTCTTCTAATTCTACTAACAATTCATAGTTGCCGGAACTGGTAATGGCGTGAACATGTTTGTTACCTACAAATACAATTAAATGATGTGTGATGCGACGAACGGAAAAAGCATATGAAATCAGTGGTTATTTCATTTGAAATTTGGTATAAAATTCTTATGAGATTAAGAATCTGCTAATTAGTTGACAAATTTTAGGCGTTTTCGGGCATAGCACATTTCTCACACCTGGTTAACTATGTTTTCAAGGATGTTACGAAACGAAAAAGAGCTGTTACGAAACGAAAAAGTGTCATAGTTTCCAAACGACCTGGTCATCAGGTCCTTTGGTAACTATGACACTTTTTCGTTTCGTAACAGCCCCTTTTCGTTTCGTAATAGCCCTTGAATATACATAGTAGGCAGGGGTGTATCTAGCGTTTACTAGCGTTGGCAAAGATGGCGTCGTAATACTACTTAATATGTAAGTATGTTCACAAAAATGATGTTACACTGTCGCATTAAAGTGAATGAATACACTTTGAGGGAAGCAAATCTGCCATTCTATTTTTTCTTCCCTTTTAAAAGGAGGTCAACTCTTATTGTCTTTCAGAGTATACCCCCATTTTTGTTAGGGTCCCATTGTGCAGGGAAGGAAACAAGAAGTCAAAAACATTGTTCTCCTTTGTAAAATTTACATAAATTTAACCCATACTCATTATGATAAATGAATATATCATATATTATCCGTCAAAGTTCCTGAGTGTTGAACAACTGTCGCTCTTTGTCAGTAACAGTGTCAAAATAATATACCCAGAAATAAAATACCTAAACAAGCATATAAATGAATCAGGAAAATACATGTAATGCATATTTAGAGGCAGTCAAAGGCAGAAAAGGCAATATAATATTAACAGTCTTTTAATTACTTTTGTTTTTATCCAAAAAAGCTTCATAATGAATATAGAAAATGCCATTACAAACTATAACATTCACCAGTTCAATCTACGAGCAAATCATTTATCGAAATCCAGACGCCTTTTGTGCAAGTTATATACATTAAGAAATGAAGCATTCAGCAAAAATGTTACCTAGCCAATGTTCTGCGCTCAAGTTTCCAAAGCCAGTTTCGTATTCACTAAATGTGCGATGGAAGTCCACTTTTCCATCAATACGTTTCTGAATAAGCTGAAGAAAGTAAAAGAAAATGGTTCACACGATGGCAAATAAATGAGCAAAGGCTAAAACAACCTCTTCTAGGGGCAAACTCTTTCCTTTAAGAGTGAATCGGGTACACCATGCAGGGAAGCAAACAGCAAGTCGCAGAATGTATAGGGTCGAAACAGGTAACTTCGGACAGTGGTTAAATTCGGACATGCCATTGCAGACAGTGAAAATCCAGATGAGACGGCTCATAATGATGAGCCGTCTCATCTGGATTTTCACTGTTTGCCCAGTTAATTTTGTTTTAATTCCAAACAACTAATATATAAGGGAAACAATGTCACTGTCCGAATTTACCTGCTGTCCGAATTTACCCGACTTTACCCTAAATAGTGGGTGAAACATGAAGGTAATCCCATTCATCTTATAAAAGTTTTCCGAATCATACACTCAGGAATCGGTACATGCACGTTCTGCTGCTATAGATAGCCAAAGAAAGTCAACTCCTGCAGAGAACTGCCATTGACTACATACCAATTATCTTCCTACTGAATTCCAGTTAAATTGATGATGCTTTTTTAAACTAACTTGTCCCCCGTGACAATAGTTGCGCAGGAGGGGGGGTGCAGGATGTATGTTTTACCACTGTCCGCCCATCGCGCGTAAAAATGGTGTAATCAACTCCTCCCTCATTTTTCAAGCAGTCAGTTTGTCAGTTTAAAATATTGCAAAGATCTTACAAGCATATTGAAGATCCCCATGTGACGTTTTGCAGATGAAAAAATGACAAAATTAAGGCATTTTCTACTCACTGACAGGCATTTTTGATGGTTCGTCTTCAAAATAGTGTAATCAACTCTTCCCACAGTTTTAACGCAATCGATTTGAGATTTTGTACATGTGTTACAAGATTACTGAAGATGCAGAAAGGCCTTGCTGAAGTCGTTTTTTACTCCATAATTATGTAATGTTTTCCGAATCTACCCAGAGTTCATGCAACAGATTTCATATAAAGACATTTCTTTAGTGTTTGTATGACATCTGTAAAAGTTAATCTCAGACTGGATCTTGATCACTAGCAGAACTAGCGAACCCACAGCGGTGTCAGTGCTCTTATCTTCTAAGCCATAGAGGTCCGTAAATTATACGTTGTATGGAATGTATATGCCAGGTGTAGGATTTTGTAAAGAAAAACTGAATTGTGGTTTAGAAGTTTTTAACTGAATTTATTCTCTAAGTCTATTCATTTTTATGTCATAGATAAATCTGTCACGAACAAGCCACAGGGTATGCAAAAAGCATGGGGTATCCACTCTTTCAGACCAGCCTTTGATTTAAAATATACTCAGATCCATAGATTATCCGAAGAAATATCTGATCAGATTACATGCATCCTTAGCCTTGTGGCTAAGAGCGCTGGCTCTTAGCAAGTCTCTCACCGCTTTGAGTTCGAGCCCTGGTCAGGACACAAGTGAAAAATCAAAGTTCTGCTTGCAAAGGGTTAGATATTTTTTCTCAGTACCTTAATTCTCAATAAGAAGCTTATATTTTTGCTCAACTTTGCTGAATTAGTGATATATTCTTGAAAAGACCGTAAAACTCACATTCCGCCGCTCGCGTAGGTAATAAGACACTGGTTCGAGTGTACGCAAAAGAAAATACACTCAAAATTAAACAAAGCAAGACAACATACTTTTGCATTTCATGCGGCTAAACGCCAATGTCCGTTTTAATAAATAAACTAACTACTAACCAACCAGCCTCCTCCGGCCGTGTCCATATCACAATACACTTGTATGCCAGTCTGCTCGCTTGGAGGTTTCACCATGTAAACACCAGACTGTGTGTTGCCAGCTTTCAGCACATCTTCACAGTCCTTGGGATCTGGAGCAGCTGCCATAGACAAATAGCAAAAATAAACAGATAAATAAATTATATGTTTCAAGTTTCAGTTTATTGTAATGCAATAAGCCTATAAGGCCCATGAGCATATATACATATACTTCATACATTAGCTGTCATAGATTTATAATGAAAAAAAACTTAAAAAAATCTTCTTCTCTGAAACCATGAGGCCCAGAGCTTGTTTCTGTACTTTGTAAGAATGTGTAGTAGTCCCTTCCTGAAATCCTACCAACCATGTCCACGGGGTCGAATTTGGCCACGCCCCAGGGGTCATTAGGTCCCATAGACTTACAACGTGAAAAAACCTAAAAAATCTTCTTTCCTGAAACCATGAGGCCCAGAGAATATATATGAGCCGCGACACGAGAAAACCAACAATGTGGTTGTGCGCCCCGCGCAGACTCAGATCAGCCTGGGCATCCGCCCAGTCTGATCAGACTCTTCGCTAAGCGCTTAGAGGGTAGCTAAGGGTCTAAGCTACCTTCATGCGGACAGTGAAGACTCTGATCAGACTGGGCGGATGCCCAGTCTGATCTGAGTCTGCGCTGGGCGCACAACCACATTGTTGGTTTTGTCGTGTCGCGGCTCATATAGTATGACACAATGCCTTGTGGACTCTGACTTAAATCCTGCCATCTATGCCCCTGGGGTCATAATTAGACCATGCGCCGGGAATCATTAGCTCCCACACTTTTAATGGGAAAAAACTTCAAATATCTTCTTCTCTGAAACCATGAGACCCAGAGCTTATTTATGTAGTATGTAGCATTGTTTAGTGGTCTCCTTCTTAAATTCTGCCAACCATGCCCCTGGGGTCCAAATTGGTCACACCCCAGGGGACATTAGCTGCCACAGACTTACAATGGACAAATCTTTAAAAAAATTCTTCTCTGAAACCATGAGGGCCAGAGCTTATATATTTAATATGTAGCAATGTTAAGTGGTCTTCTACATAAATCCTGCCAAAAATGCCCCTTGGGTTGTAATTGGCCACGTGCGGGGGTCATTAGCTCACACAGACTTTTAATGGGAAAAACTTCAAAAATCTTCTCTGATACCATGAGACACAGAGCTTTTATATTTAGTATGTAGCAATAGCTAGAGGTCCCCCTGGGGTCTAAACTGGTCACTTCCCAGGAGGTCGATTGTTTATATAGAGCTATATTAAAATTCTTCTTCTCAAAATCCATGAGGCCAAGAGCTGACCTATTTGGTATGTTGCAATATTAAGAGATCTCCTACATAAATCCTGCCAACCATGCCCCTGGGGTCCAAAATTGGCTATGCCCCAGGGTCATTAGCTGTCTTAGACTTATAATGGAAAAAAAACTTCCAAAATCAACTTCTCTGAAACCATGAGGCCCAGAGCTTGTATATGTAGAATGTAACAATGTCTAGGAGTCCCCTACTTAAATCTTGCCAACAATGCCCCTGGAGTCAAATCTGACCACGTCCCAGGGGTCATTATCTCCCATAGACTTAAAACGGAAAAAACTTTAAAAACCTTCTTCTCTGAAACCATGAGGACCAGAGCTTATACATTTATAATGTAGCAATGTTTAATGGTCTCCTACATAAATCTTGCCAATCATGCCCCTGGGGTCCAAATTGGCCACGCCCGGGGGTCATTAGCTTCCGTAAACTTATAATGAAAAACAAAACTAAAAAAAATCTTCCTCTCTGTAACCATGAGGACCAGAGCTAATATATTTAGTATGTAGCAATGTTTAATATTCCCCTACATAAATCCTGACAATCAAGCCCCTGGGTCTGTACTTGCCTGACCGCAGGGAGTCATTTGTATATGTAGAGCTATATCAAAAATCTTTTCTGAAATCATGAGGCCCAGAGCTTATATATGTACATGTAGAAATATTTAGTGGCCTCCTACATAAATCCTGCCAACCATGCCCCTGGGGTCCAAATTGGCCACGCCCAGGGGGTCATTAGCTCCCATAGACTACGTTATAATGGGAAACACTTAAAAAATCTTCTCTGAATCAATGAGGCCCAGAGCTAATATGTTTGGTATGTAGCAATATTTAGAAGTCCCCTACAAAACTCTTGACAATCAAGCCCCTCGGTTCTAAGGTGGCCTCACCCCGGGGGGGGGGGGGCATTTGTTTATATAGAGCTCTAACAAAAATCTTCTCTGAAATCATGAGGCCCAGAGCTTATATGTTTAGTTTGTAGCAATTTTTAGTAGTCCCCTACATAAATCCTGTCAGTCAAGCCCCTAGGGTCAAAACTGGCCTCACCACAGAGGGGAGGGGGGGGGGTCATTAATTTATATAGAGCTATATAGCTACAAAAAAACTTCAAAAATCTTCTTCAGGAAGCCCAGGGCCTAGATATTCAGTATGTAGCAATGTTTAGTGGAACCCTACATAAATCCTGCTAACCATACCCCTAGGGTCCAAACTAGCCATGCCTCGGGCCATTTTTTAATATTGCGGCTTAGAGCTAAAACGCAAAATGTCTTCTCCTCTGGTACCACTGCCGACCATTCCGCTGGTGTCAAAACGTTCTTGGGGATGGGTTAGTGTTTTGCTCACATTGGTACTCAGGTGAGAGATCGTTGCCCTCTTAATTAATTTCCGAGCGGGAAAGTACTTGCATGTTCACCAGGGCCCAGGACGACAATCATTTCTACTAATTAAGGCCACTTTAACTTTTAGGGAGTTGATTTTGTGAAATGAAAACTAGCATTTGAAAGGTATGTTTCGAAGTAGTTTTGTGTTTAATCGATTAAGTAGATCTTTAAAGGGTTCAAAATCTTAGAATTTCACAGTTATTTTTAGCATAAACATATAACACACGACCTTGAATTTTCAAACTTTTATGGTTAGGTAACCTTAACTAAAAGTCTCCATAGTCCTACCGTTGGTAAAAATCTTCCAAATACACATCATTATGAAACCTGTACAACATTCAGAAATAATGAAAATATGTCGATTGATGTGCTTTTTTTATCAGATAACTGGCGAAAAAGAAGAAACAAGGTATTTTGGAAAAACGATAAGTCTCTAAATGTACATAAGAATCAGAATCAGAATTGTTTACTGGTGATACATCCAAGGACAATCATTCACCAGGACCTGTGAATCAGGGAAGCTAGTCCCTAGCCCTTATAAGAGAAGTAAACTTAGTAACTGCATCCTCTGCACCCTCAGCAGCAGAAATAAGTGCATCTTCCAGGGAATTCCAATCTCTAATAGTCTGGGGGAAGAAACTGGACTTGTAAATGTCAGTCTCAGCCAATGGGGTTTGAAATGTCAGGGAATGATGATGATTCCTGGTACGCCTATCTGGGGGAACAAGGTCATTTATGGGTATACTGGCTGCACCCCTCAGACCTTTGTAAAGCATTATGAGTCTACTATCTTTCCTTCTCTTTTTTAGGGATTCCCACTTAAGTTTCTCCAGAATGCCAGTCATACTCCCAGTTTCATATGTGTAATTTCCCATTACAAATCTAGCTGCGCTTTTCTGCACCTTCTCAAGTTCATCTTGAAGAAGTATACTTTGAGGGTCCCAAACAGAACTGCCATACTCCAGGACTGGACGCACCAGTCCCTTGTATGCTGACTCCTTAACATCTTGTGGACATGCTGCCAAGTTACGTCTGAGGAAGCCGAGGGTCCTATTAGCCTTTGTGCAAATATTACTGACATGTGTGTTCCATTTCAAATCATTGGCAATGGTTATGCCGAGATACTTGATAGTTTCTACATTACTGAGGACCGTTCCCTCTAAGGTATAGGAAGCATTGATCTTCTTGATCCGTTTCCTTGTAATTTGCATTATATTGCATTTAACAGGTTGAAATCTCGTGCCGCAACTCCTTGCCCAACAACCTGAATGATCTATATCCTTCTGAAGTTTCACCGTGTCTTCAATATCTCTGATTTCACGATAGCAAACACAGTCGTCAGCAAAAGTCTTAATTCCGAGTCAATATTTTCTGCTATATCGTTAATGTATAACGAGAACAACAATGGCCTAAGCACGGTGCCCTGGGGGACACCCGACAAAACCGGGGCCCAATCTGACTTAACTCCATTTACCACCACACACTGCTGCCTGTAACAGAGAAAAGAATCTATCCATTTCAGAGTCTTCCCACCAATACCATAGTCATATAGCTTACATTTAAGTAATTCATGAGGGGGTGTGTCAAAAGCTTTCTCGAAGTCCAAGATAAAAGTGTCAACCTGACCGCCCTTATCCAAGATTTTAGCCCAGTCATTTATAACCGTGATCAATTGAGTTTCACAGCAGCAGTCTGCTATGTTTCTTACGGAAAGCATGTTGTCTGTCTGACAAAAGTTTATGTTCATCCAAATGTGCCATAATATTAGAGCAGACAATGTGTTCGAGCAACTTGCATGGTACACAAGTTAGAGAAACCGGTCGGTAATTGCAAGCCAAAGACCTATCTCCTTTTTTGAAGAGTGGGCATATATTTGCAAGAGACCTTTCCTTGGGGATTTCACCCATGTCAATAGATTGTTGGAAGAGGTGAGCAAACATTGGGCCTAATTCAGATGCTAGTTCTTTTAAGACTCTAGGATGCAATTCATCAGGTCCTAAAGCTTTCGATGGGTTCAAGCCCTTAAGAAGTTTCGTTACACCTTCTGCGAAACATGAATGTCCTCCATGAAAGGAGCCGAGCGATTAGGAAGGGGGACTTGGTTGTGCTCACTTTTGTTAAACACATCCGAAAACTGACCGTTAAATTCATCAGCCTGTTCCAACTCTGATTCGGCAACACCACCACAGTTTCTCTTCTTTAGGTGTGGGATACCTTGAGTATCTTTCTTTTGACTATTAATGTACCTGTAGAAGTCTCTGGGATTAGCCTTTATGTCACCAACCAAGTTATTGACATACAAATCATGTTGCTTTTTCACATCAGCTTTAATTTCCCTTCTCAAAGATTCAAATTTTGACCTAAGCTTGCTACTGCCTGTCTTTTTGGCCTTCGCATGTGTCTTATTTCTTCTACGAATCTTTCTTCTTATCTCAGGGGTTATCCAAGGAACAGAAGAGGTTGACCTACTGGTTTTTTAGGGGATATGCTTTTCAGCAGACTCCTGAATAAAGAAACGGTTATCGTCTCTGGTTCTCCGTTAAGCAATGAAATAATGCAACCGTGGCACAATCAATGGGATCCTTGCTTAATATTTTTGTACATTGTATTTTATCAACTGTTAAACGCCTGTACCTTGTATTTTTATCCCCTGTACCTTGTGTTTTTACCATGAAATAAAGCTTCTAAAATCAAAAGTAGGTCATTTAAGTCGGCAACTGTTTTTTGTAAAATCAAGGACGTTTTGATTTTTCAAAATCGGCCAATCACGACAATGGTCAATGGCGAAACTGTAGTGAAGTTTGCAGCGATACCTCACGATAAAATATTTCATGCTGATAGAGCAATGGGGGCCTTTAAAGGCCCCACTGCTCTATCAGCATGAAAATTTTTATCATGCGGTATCGCTGCAAGCTTCTCACTATAATTTCGTCATTGTAAATGACCGTGATTAGACAGCTTTAAACAAATAAAACATCCTTGAGTTTCGAATAAAATGGGTTGAAAACTTATTTGGGTAATTTTAGTTGGCAACTAAAATGACATACTTTCGGTTTACCTCACTGCAGCTGGTGTTGTGCCGTGTGGCGGCCGTAAAACGTCTCCCCGTACATCATCCATAGTGCAGATTATATTTTATTTTTGTCCTTTGAGGTCAGAGGATATATTCTGAGAAATCTAAAATTTAAGATTGATTTAGATTATTATTCTAGATCATCGTCTTTGATATTATTTGGATCCTTTTTGATATTAATCAGTCTTTGAATTGACTGCCCAATTAAAATTAATAAACTACAGTATGTTTTTTCTCTGGATTCGTCTCCAGATATTGTCAGGGTCACTGACGAGGCTTTATTAGCCGAAACTACGTAGTCTGGCCCATGTTCCCTCTTCTGAATGTATTCTCTGCTCTTGAAGGAACTATTCATGATTTTAATTCAACAAGTCGAATAAAACGGTAAAAATACTATGTACAGGCGAGGCGCCCCAATCACTATCCCGCCTATGTTTATATAGCGTTGCCAGACGGGAAACCGGACCAGGAAATTGTATTTTTTTGGAGCGCATTGTTATTTTTTTAAAGCTTATTTTCTCTCCTGATTGCAAGTAATATTATTCAATATATGCACATAAACACACATTTTATTACCAAACGCGAAGGTTGAACAGCTTTTTACAATTACTTAGGTTTAGACGTTTTTACTAGTGATAGGACTATTGAGACTAGTTCTTGGCCCGGCATATAATAAACCCACGCGTAAATCAAGATATTTCGAAGTATATTTATTTAAAGAACTTGCTTCTTACATTTTTTAAAAACTTGCTTCTATCATAATAACATTCAAATGCAATATAAGGGTATGTTTGAAAAAATTATGCTGAAGAAATGCTAGCAGAAAAATAAAGTTATTGCTACAGCCTAACCGGAGAAACAACGTGACCGTTATCTGTTTCATACATTGACCTTCGGCTTTGAATTAATAAAGTAATTTGGCCCGCGACATGACAAAACCAACAAAGTGGCATGTGCGCGCAGCGAAGACTCAGATCAGACTGGGCAGCCGCCCAGTCTGATCAGAGGCTTCGCTGTCCGCATGGAGCTAGCTTAGACCCTTAGCTACCCTTTAAGCGCAAAGTGAAGAGTGATCAGACCGGGCGAATGCCATGGCTGATTTGAGTCTGCGCTGGGCGCACAACCACATTGTTGGTTTTCTCGTGTCGCGGCTCAATTAAATGATAACAAAGCGGACGCAACCTACCTAGACTTGATGTAATGTTTCTGCAAATCTGATCAATGCTCAATGTCTGTTGTGTGAGTAGAGTACTGTGTATCGCAGACACCTGCTGTTGGAGAGCTGTCACCATGGCTTTTAACTCAGTCACACTCTCTTTTACTTCATCAGGTCCATGCGTTGTTTGTCCCAACGTCACATGAACAAGTGCATAAATAATGACGTACACAAACGTCATGTTTATTAAAAGTCCAAGTTTCAATCCTATAAATTATTGTTTTGCTGAGACTTAGATTAAATGCGGTAAGACAAACTACAGTCTAATTATTACGATGTGCAACTTGCGTTATAGATTTGGTCATTTGTTAGAAAGCAAAGACAAAAGCTAGTATCTCACCGGGTTGCGATAGTTGGGGACTAGTTTCAGACACAAAACGGAGAGAAATTGCGCGAATTGACGCCAAGCTTCATTTAGAATCACACTGAACTGGTACTTGCGACACATTAAGGCCAAAGTACGCACAGAGCTCGCATACATGAAGCATGAATATCTTGCATCACTCGGGCGAAAGTCGTACGACTGGTTGGTATGTTAGTTGTTTTGGGTTTAACGGCTCTTTGAGACTGTATATCAGTCTATATCGAGCCGTTTCCCAGAGAGAGAGAGAGAGAGAGAGAGAGAGAGAGAGAGAGATACGATAGCTAATGTTGAAACAATCCCCACCCGCACCTACTGTAAGCACAGTAGGCCCTTACCCTATTATTATCCAAATTAGTAGGACATCCTAGCACTGAAAGTTACCCACCACCATCGCCCGACCGTAAGTCGTACGACATTCGCGCAATATTCGTGCGGCAAATTTGGGAATTTTTGGGACTTGCGACTGTTACATGTACTAGACAGTCCTCTTTTTTGTCTCCAATCAGTCTAAATTTAGTTTCATATGTCGCCAACCCCTCACAAACTTGTATCATATTTTTCGCACCTTCTGCCTGACGACAACTAATTGAGAAGGATTCAAGACGTATTCGAGACACCGGCGACAACTATGTGACTATTTTGAGAGAATCCTTGTCGTGCGAATTTTCTACATACAAAATCACAAATCCAGCGACATACGAGCGAATTCCTCAACTCATGCGAGGAAACTTAGAACACGCGCCGTCCAGAAAAGAATTTATTCTGCGAGGAGTGAATTACTTCCTTATATCAAAACTTATTGAGAAGGGAGGCAATAATGAATATAACAGAGTTACTTCCTTTGAAAATGTGCACATTCATCTTAACATATTTCCGCTTTCGCCATAACGAAAACCGATAAGGTAGTGAATATTTCTACAACAAAGCTTAAATTTTGACGAAGAGTAAACGTATACCTGAGTTTCATGGTTACAAACAAATGTAATTGCTTTAAAGTATACTCAGCGTCAATGAAAACGCACCAGTTTTGAACTAATGGCACATTACGTTCGATTAATTTTTTGTTTTACGTAATAGAAAGTCAAGTAAATCTTTATTTTCTGGTTTTGAGGTAGGATGTAGTAAACCAAATTTCGTTCATCAGTCGGCACTATTAAGCTTGACATCAATACTGACGCTTTCAAAACTGTCAACATCAAATGGCATATTTAAAGCGTAATAAATCAACACCTCGCGCTCTGCCAGACACTTGATTGCAACTGAATTGTTATTTTTGAGGATATCTTGACATAAAACCATTTTTCCTCCATGGAATTATGACGTGGTTCGTCAAGTAAGAGTGACGTTATACATGTAACGTCATGCGCAGGCTGGATGATGGTTGACGTTAGTCCTACAAAAACTTCTGAAATTCGGTTTCTACTACTGATCTCAGCATTTTGGGTTGCAAAAAGTCACATATTTACCGTAATTTACTTTTGTCTATCCATTGTTTCATGAACGTGATAATATAGTGACGTTCGAATCCAAGTCACGTTGTTGCATTTGGCGGTCTGGATATTTTTTCTATAGCGATTTTATAGGCTATCTATTTTCTAGCAAAATCCATCATTTAGAAATTTCTGCCATGTAAAATTGTGTTGCAACTCAGTTTCTCTAGATTTTAGAGCTTACGTTACGTCAACCACTCACCGCGTATCCTCGGGCAAAATGACATCATGGGCGTAATAAGATGGTTCGATGTGATAACTATACCCTGTTGATATAGTACGATCATTGAATTTAAGGAAAAATATTATATTAAAAGACTGGTGCGTTTTCATTGACGCTGAGTATATATTAACCCTTCTTCGACCCGTAGGCTTGTCTAATCCTTATTGTTTAGATGAGTCTTTTTACAGTTATAGTGGATTCTGCTGAATGTTTTCACTTTTACTGCATTTTGCATTAGAAACTTCTGTAAGCAGACAGCGGACCCTGATCGGAAGCCGCGTTCCATCTATACTCACCGTTTCAGAAGGATTTCGTGGGAAACCGACAGGAAAATCGAATTATTGTGGAGAAATCTCTCCCTCTCTCTCTCTCTCTCTCTCTCTCTCTCTCTCTCTCTCTCTAGTTATATCGACCCTTATTAAACGTGGGATCTTTGAACCGTTTTTCGTAATGATTTGTGTTTAGACGTTTTCCCCTTGTAGGACTATGGAGGGTTTGGATCCAGTGAGACTAGTAATCTATTACTGACTGTTCCAACCTTACGTATTGTTATGTCCGCGTGTCTATGGTCTTAAGCAATATGGTCACCTGTATAGCTGTCCATTCTGCTTCCTGTTTAGTCTTGTTTTAGAATTTAAAATAAAAGGTAAAAGAGATGTTGCTGCTTTCTTCAATTTGGGTGGCTGAATGACCACCTGTTTTGGAAAAACTGTTCATTCAGTTTACCGTGCATGTCTTTCGTGAACTTTTGTCAGTTTATGCATATACTTGCTTCCCTTTTTGGTTTTGAGGGCGGAATATGGGATCTGATTGTATAATTTCCTGATCATTGAATACTTTTTTACGTTTTATACAATGTATAGGAGCGAGGCCCAATTGAGTGCCCCCCCCCCCCCCCCTCACTTGTTTTTATTGCCTTGCTCGACGGGGAACAGAGCAAATCGTATTTTATAGCGCAATTTTTCATTTTCCAAAACATATTCTCTCTCTCCCTCTAATGGTATGACAAATTTGTTCATCGAACTATATTTCATATCCTCTATCCTTTATTTGAACAATATGAGCAAACATTAAAATAAGACAGCTGCTAGACGGAAACCTCATTCAGACTTCCAAACGGATAAAATGTTCATTGCTGTTTACTTTCAAGTTCAATGCAAAAAAGACTCTCCTTCGTTGGTTCGAATCCCACCAGTTCTACAAATGAAAACACCTCCCTGTAGACAGCAGTAACTGGATACCTGATTCGAATCTGAGAAAACAGGTAAAGAAAAACTTAAGGGCCATTTGAACTTTCCACAGTCCTTAGATTAATATAATATGTGATACATGTAGCTTAATCTACATGTACATTTTAAAGTTTTATAAGGATGAAACAGCTTTAGGCCTAGTATATTTACGTTCAATCATTGATGACTGATGAAAAAGTCTTCTCTTTATTCGATAAAATCAGCCATGGTTGGAACACGCTGATTGTGCAAGAAAGCGATACTAAACAATAATGGGACATTTCTTGAAACCGATTTTTGGCGTGCTTCTTTTGGTATATTGTGTAGACTTGCTCAGCTATGCCGAGGCGGCTTCCAAACACAGTTTCCGTAGAAAGATGAGGAGGATCTGTAGAGATCCGTTTAGAGGCGGCTTCGTTAGAATTCCTTGCCAGGAAATGCTCCTGAGTCTTGACAAATGGAAAGCGGAGGCAAGTTTGCAGTGATTGTAAGACAAGGTGGACAACATACGTCAGTGTCACGTGCTACTGTAGTAACGGTAAATAGTATATGTTTCGAAACAAAATAGTCTCCGACCAGGTAAGAAAATCAGCTATATTTCAAGCCTTAAAAGGACAATTTCAATGTCGTAAGGCGCGGTTACCCTTTACAATATAATGTCATTTGTTTGAAGTTACTGAGACTGGTTCATGAAATGAAGCCATTTACCGGGACACTTCGGAAAACTGACCATGAGGTCAGTTTTCCGGAGTGTTCTGGTAAATAGCTCCATTTCATAAAATGATAGCATTTGGTAGAGTCAAAGGATGTCAGTGCGGGGTAACTGCGCTTTACGACATGAAAAGTGGACTTTTAAGACATGAGATATAGCTGATTTTCTTATTTGGTTAAAGATGAGTGTCTTTTGAAAACAAAAGTTATTTGCCGTTATAATCACAAGATCGTAACGTATATACGTTGTCCACCTTGGTACATGTAGCACATAGTGTAAACAATTCTCGTAAGTTTTAATGTAGTCCGCTTTAATACATGTAACTGTCTTTCAGGCCCTTTGCCGTAAAAGGAAGTACGGGGAAAGTTACGTAAGTTTTTAATATTGAAACCGACTCTACTGTTTGAAAACCTTGCTTTTTAAATCCGCACTTAAAGGCCCCATTGCTCTATCAACAAGAAAAACTGTATTATGAGGTATCGCTGCAAGCTTCTCGCTAAAGTTTCGTCATTGTAAATGACCGTGATTAGCCATCTTTAAAAAAATAAAGCACCCTTGGGTTTCACATGAACAGGTTTTGAAAACTAGGTGTGTCATTTTAGTTGGCAACTAAAATGACCTACTTCCGATTTCATAAAATGGTTAAAATACAATGTACAGGCGTGGAGTCCCAATCACTATTGCGCCTTGGTTTATATAGCATTGCTAGACGAGAAACCAGAACAGAAAATTGTATTTTGTTGAACGATTTGTTAGTTTTCAGAAACTTGTTTTCTCTACTTTTTGCCAGTTCTATAACTCTATATATGCACACTAACCCACATTTTATTACCAAACGTGTAGGTTGGATCGCTTTTTACAGTTGAGCCGCGACACGAGACAACCAACAATGTGATTGTGCGCCCAGTGCAGACTCAGATAAGCCTCTGCATCCGCCTAGTCCGCGCAGAGTCTTCCCTAAGCCCTTTAAGAGTAGCTAAGGGTCTAAGCTACCTTCATGCGGACAGAGAGGACTCTGATCAGACTGGGCGGATGCCCAGGCTGAGCTGAGTCTGCGCTGGGCGCACAACCACATTGTTGGTTTTCTCGCGTCGCGGCTAAGTTACTTGCGATTAGGCGTTTATACCACTGATAGGACTATGGAGACTTAAAGAATGGCAGTTCTCTGTTACTTGCGAGAGAATGTGCACTTAGTATTGCTTAATCACTCAGGAGGTCTAAGCCTGTTCGGGAATATTGCGGTAGTGCGGTTAGGGTCCCGACATGACCATAGCTGTTAATAACACAACAATAACAACAACAATAACAGCTCGGGTATCGAAAGTAGGACAAGAGCCTACTGTGCTTATAGTAGGTGCAGATGGGGTTGTTTGATAGTTTTCCATCGCTTATCATTTCTCTTTCCTCTCTAGATTGAAATACTGTCTCAAAGGGCTGTTTAACCCAAAACAACCAACCAGCTATTGTGTGTGTGTGTGTGTGTGTGTGTGTGTGTGTGTGTGTGTGTGTGTGTGTGTGTGTGTGTGTGTATTTAAAGTCCCGATAAGGGGAACATGTTTTTTTCTGTTTTAATGCACCACATAATACATTTTCATTTTCTGGTTCCCTGTCGAGCTATGCAATATGAATGGTCTCTCATGCCTGAGCAACAAGTAGCACATCACAGTGTGATAGGCTCTTGTGAGCAACTAAAATGTCCAAATTTCGATGTCATAAACCTGACTTAATGGTAAAAAACAATGTTCAGTTCAGTTCAATTCTCCGAACGTCGTTAGGAGAATTGAACTGAACTGAACATTGTTTTTTTACCATTAAGTTAGGTTTATGATATCGAAATTAGGTCATTTCAGTTGCCAACTAACACTATACTTGTGGTATATTTGTGACAGATACAAGACCAAGTGGTATATCAGATGTTTTTTGGGTCTGACCAGGACTCTGGCTCCGTTGCCTTGAATCCAGCATGGATTTATACCATTAATGCCGACGGTAACATGACATTTACCCTGGACGCAGAGTTGTAAGAATATTTTTGATGATAATGCTGAAACGTGTATGAAATATAATTATATATACAAGGAGTAAATTAGAAAATATCAACAGAAGACGCTTTTGGCTTTTGCCTTCATGTGAACTAGGAGAGAATAGAAGATAAATCAATACATTTAAAACTGCAAACATATAAACCTATCCGCGTACAGGATAACTCGTCTGGTGGCGCACTGTTGATTCTAGGCGAAAGTGTCAAGTCGGGTAACTTCGGACAGCGGGTAAATTCGGACATACCATTGCAAGCAGTGAAAACTCATCAGGATTTTGACTGTTTGCCCAGTTAATTTTGTTTTAATTCCAAACAACTGACATATAAAGGAAACAATGGCACTGTCCGAATTTACCCGTTGTCCGAATTTACCCGACGTTACCCTATCTCATGAAAAGTTACTTGTTTCCGGGCTGTTTCTTTTGGAATGTTACGTGGAATCCATTTCTGTAGTGGGATACAGAATTTTATTGATATCACATATCACAGAACCCCACACCCCCACCCACACACCCTGCTCTGGATCCACACACGATACATCTGCCAAAGGAAAACAAAAAACCATGTATCCGCACGCTAATTTTTCATATTATAAATACAAGTCTGTCTGTGTGAACCTAGTTATCCTACAAGTGACAGTGCGGGTTTTGCCGGAAAATACGTGTACATATTTTGGTCCTGCTAGTTCTTTGACAAACGAATGTTTGAATTATTATGAATCTGGTATTCTCTATAGCAGAGTTATCTTCTTCTTCTTCTTTTTTCCATTATTAGCATTTCCCAGCTGTGCGTATGACCATATGCACATTTCTTTGCTGATCTCTAGCTTTTACATCCAAATTATAGAAAAATAAAACCCCACCCATGATTGTTTCCTAGAGCACATGAAAATGAAAGCTTTATTTTTTCAATATTACAAATTACCTCCCTTTTCACTAATTTTAATTTCAAACTAGTTCTTTGTTAATTTTCAGCACCCCCTCTCTCTCTCTCTCTCTCTCTCTCTCTCTCTGTTATTGTTGTTGTATTATACATGTGTACCTATCCATTGATACACATGCTTTAAGCATGTACATGGTACATTTTTAAAATTTGTGCCTTCATTTACATGCCTTAGGCAAAATAAGGATAGTTGTACCATGTGTACTGAGAACATTTTTATATCAAATTTGAAATGATGTCACAAATTTGCTTAAAACTAAAATGAACCCCTGTTTACTTGGATTGAATATGTTTAATCTTTAACGGCTTTAACAGACAGTAGTTCCATTGCCTTACACGTTCATTTAAAGATACATGTATATACCCGCATATGTTTCTGCCAAATTTTAGATTATCTCACGAAAAAATATTATTTTAGGGGTTAATGTCATTACTCCACTATTTATAAAATTCAAAACATGCTTACAGAAACGCCTTTTTCCCCATGTGGGAGTCAACCAATTTATGAAGACAAAATATTCGTGACTACTCAAGAAGGATAAGTACTGATATAATGTCTCTGACTCCATAACATGTTTTTGCACAAGGCTTGAAAGTATACGAGCCGCGACACGACAAAACCAACAAAGTGACATATGCGCCCAGCGAAGACTCAGATCAGCCTGGGCATCCGCCCAGTCTGATCAGAGTCTTCGTTGTCCGCATGGAGCTGGCTTAGACCCTTAGCTACCCTTTAAGCGCACAGCAAAGACTCTGAGTAGACTGAGCGGATTCCCAGGCTGATCGGAGTCTGCGCTGGGCGCACTTGCCACTTTGTTGATTTTGCCATGTTGCGGCTCATACTCCCCCGTATTTCATTATAAAACAATCACAAAAGAATTTACGCAACACAATTAAGACTTGTGCAAAAAGTCTTCGGCGATAATATCTTTGTTACGGCAGGCTTACAAGTAGTCCTACTTTTTCCTACTTTTCCTACTTTTTTGTCCTGTTCCTACTTTTTTCCTACTTTTTTCAAAAATATTCCTACTATTCCTACTTTTTGAATGAAAATGAAAATAAAAAATGTATATTTCAAAATATTTTAGTCTGTTGCAGAATGAAACATGCTACATGATATAAGGACCCCCCTCTCTCTCTCTCTCTCTCTCTCTCTCTCTCTCTCTGTTATTGTTGTTGTATTATACATGTGTACCTATCCATTGATACACATGCTTTAAGCATGTACATGGTACATTTTTAAAATTTGTGCCTTCATTTACATGCCTTAGGCAAAATAAGGATAGTTGTACCATGTGTACTGAGAACATTTTTATATTAAATTTGAAATGATGTCACAAATTTGCTTAAAACTAAAATGAACCCCTGTTTACTTGGATTGAATATGTTTAATCTTTAACGGCTTTAACAGACAGTAGTTCCATTGCCTTACACGTTCATTTAAAGATACATGTATATACCCGCATATGTTTCTGCCAAATTTTAGATTATCTCACGAAAAAATATTATTTTAGGGGTTAATGTCATTACTCCACTATTTATAAAATTCAAAACATGCTTACAGAAACGCCTTTTTCCCCATGTGGGAGTCAACCAATTTATGAAGACAAAATATTCGTGACTACTCAAGAAGGATAAGTACTGATATAATGTCTCTGACTCCATAACATGTTTTTGCACAAGGCTTGAAAGTATACGAGCCGCGACACGACAAAACCAACAAAGTGACATATGCGCCCAGCGAAGACTCAGATCAGCCTGGGCATCCGCCCAGTCTGATCAGAGTCTTCGTTGTCCGCATGGAGCTGGCTTAGACCCTTAGCTACCCTTTAAGCGCACAGCAAAGACTCTGAGTAGACTGAGCGGATTCCCAGGCTGATCGGAGTCTGCGCTGGGACCACTTGCCACTTTGTTGATTTTGCCATGTTGCGGCTCATACTCCCCCGTATTTCATTATAAAACAATCACAAAAGAATTTACGCAACACGATTAAGACTTGTGCAAAAAGTCTTCGGCGATAATATCTTTGTTACGGCAGGCTTACAAGTAGTCCTACTTTTTCCTACTTTTCCTACTTTTTTGTCCTGTTCCTACTTTTTTCCTACTTTTTTCAAAAATATTCCTACTATTCCTACTTTTTGAATGAAAATGAAAATAAAAAATGTATATTTCAAAATATTTTAGTCTGTTGCAGAATGAAACATGCTACATGATATAAGGACTGATGGCATATACTACTGATGAGGTTCTTACAGTCTTTGAACATGCTACTGTTGACCTCTTATGCAAGCTGCATGGTGCCTTTCTGTGAAATGTGTTGAACATTTTGAACATGCATGTTGCTTAATGTGAAGGATGGGGCCCTCCCAGGGGTTTTGGGTAGCTGGGGAGAATGGCCATTTATTTTCAGGGAGGGGGGGAGCAAGCTCTTAATTTTGAGGAGCTGGGGAGCACTGTCAGAATGTGATTTTCTAAATTGTTTTGGGCTTCTGGGGGGCGCACCCCCCCCCCCCCCAGACCCCCCATTTATAAATGAATGGATATCATTTTAGTCATTCTTTTTAAGCAAAAACAACTTCTGAAGGGCATTCAGACTTGCAAAATACTAGCATTTCGGGGTCTGACTAGAGGTAGAAATGACTGCTTTTACTCATCTTGCAGTAGTTGTGCTTGTTAATCAGAGTAAGGTGTTTTAATCATATACTCATTCTAACCCCATGTTCCAGTGAAAGACATTGGGATGCTATCCATTCAACTTGAAATTGATTTTCTGACTGCTCTCATTCCTTGTTCCCTGACAGATCACACTCAGGTCCTCCTATTTCATTTAAACTACCATTATATCAAGTTCAAAGCAACATTTTCATATAAGCGTCTTACCACCTGGTTCTCTTTCTCTCTCTGGAACAACATTGAACAGTTCTTTCACTATGTTTTATGGTTTGTTGAAATGTTCAATTTGATTAATAAATAATAATAAAAAAAATCCGGTTGACAGCAGCATGTACTGTAAGATTTCAGAGCCTCCTGAAGTTAAACAGCCCTTATTTCTTGTCACTGGAGTTTTTCTGAACTGTTCTGCAGCGTTAAAGTGAGTTAATTTATTGGTAAGTTTGTATAAATAATTCCTACTTTTTATCATAAGATTCCTACTTTTTCCTACTTTTTTCTTGAAATGATTCCTACTTTTTTCCTACTTTTTCATGAAAAGCCACTTGTAAGCCTGTTACGGACGCAGAGAAGATATATCATGGGTCTGCACTATTTGCTCAGACCTATCTGTCCCAGTACTTAGAATGATTAGGTAACCATGGTAACTAGTGTATCTGTTGATCCTTGATAGGTTAAGGTGTCAGTTAAATTCTTTATCACGCCTGTTAAATGCAAACAGTGAAAAGTCTGATTAGACTGGGCTGATGCCCATGCTGATTAGAGTCTGCGCTGGGCGTACAGCCACTTTGTTGGTTTTCTCATGTCGCGGCTCATTTCATGTGAGCCTTGATTTTAAGTTTTCATTCTGTATCTGCAAACAGAATGCTCAGCCTGAGTCTCCGCGCAGACCGATTGAAGATGGTCATTGGCTTTTGAAACTA
Source organism: Ctena decussata (assembly GCA_963989385.1). Classification (NCBI taxonomy): domain Eukaryota; kingdom Metazoa; phylum Mollusca; class Bivalvia; order Lucinida; family Lucinidae; genus Ctena; species Ctena decussata. The sequence goes on from OZ022507.1 coordinate 67,499,273, forward strand.
AATTTAATCAGGATTCATTGAAATATTACACTGATAAGCTTAAGACTGTACGGATGCAAATTAGCCATGACATGGCAAAAACAAAACAAAGTATCGTTGGCACCAAGCGAAGACTCAGATCAGCCTGTGCATCCACTTTGATCAGAGTCTTCGCGTTGCGCTTAAAGGGTATCTAAGGGCCTAAGCTACCTCTATCCGACAGCGAATACTCTGATCAGACAGGTGCCTGTTGGGATGTACATTTCTGTATATTTCAGACAAAACGGAACTTGCATTGACGAAAGCGCCTTCGGTTCGCCGGAATATGAAGTATTCAGCAGCAGGGCGGAATTCCGAAGTGGAAGTATTAATTGTTTTTATTACTATTACTAATTCCCCCCCCCCCTCCACCCCTCTCTCTCTCTCTCTCTCTCTCTCTCTCTCTCTCTCTCTCTCTCTCTCTCTCTCTCTTGCTCTGTGCCTTTTTTCTCTCCGTGTTTGAGCCGCGACACGAGAAAACCAAAATAGTGGTTGTGCGCCAAGCGCAGACTCAGATCAGAATGGGCATCCGCCCAGTCTGATCAGAGTCTTCGCTGTCCGCATGGAGATAGTCTATACCCTTAGCTACCCTTTAAGCGCTTAGCGAAGAGTCTGATCAGACTTGTCATTTGCCCAGGCTGATCTGAGTCTGTGCTGGGCGCACAACCACTTTGTTGGTTTTTCTCGTGTCGCGGCTCATTTATCTCGTTCAGCCTTCCTTTCTCTATAGGCTTAATCTGGATACTGAGGCTATATTTTTGTTCTAACTGACTGTATCAAACACAAAGACAAGTGACAGCTTTTCGCAACTCTTTCGTCAACGGATGCTCGGGTTAATATTTGGCAATTATACTCGAAGCGCTTTAAGAGTAGGCCTACTTGGTAGCTTCCAGAATGAAATCTGGAAATTTTAACTCAGCAAGCACACGCCGTTGAATCGCCCATTCGAATCAACGTTGATCCAATGTTGAATCAAGATGGTTTGCCCAGTTGAAATCTCGTCTTAGGCCCAGTAGCCTAACGAAACATTTTAATCATTTGAGAAAACCTATTTGTTTAACTATTTTTGTCGTTGTTTGACGACTTTCTGAGAATCTTTAAATTTTATTGTATATGATTTAGAAACGCCTAGTGGTCATCTGCCGCGACAGAGTTGACCTCTTGCCTTTTCGAATGTCTTATTTTGCTTTGTGTGCCGTCTTTATAATAATTTGAGCCACATCATGTGATTTCCAACAATGTGGCATTGGTGACAAGGAAAGGTTCTGATCAGACTGCACAGAAGTGCAGCCTGATCAAAGACTTTGCTTTTCACATTAACCATCTGTGAAAGTGGCCCGAGCCACAGAGCCAAAGTGAGGTCCGTGATTACCCTGTATAAATGAGTCAGATGATCTGAATATCACATGACAAAATTGCCACATTGTTGGAAATCACATGACGTGGCTCAATTTTATTTTCCCTTTAGTTCAGCATGTGCTAAACGATTGTGTCGATTTCTGCCATGATTCTATGTTGTTTTGGTTGATTTGTGGTTTAACGTCCAAGTAAACGAGATTTTAGTCATGTCGAGACGTTGCCTTAGATTATGTATAACTTTAACCCGACCTGAGATAAATGACACTCGAGTCCTGCTACAGTTACTAGCAGCTCTGCCGCAGAGGAACCAGGCAGTCCATCTATTTTGCGGGCCCTGATTGCCCCCCTCCCCCCCCCCCCCCCCCCCCCCCCCCCCCCCGCGAAAAAGAAAAAATCAGGTGGCAAATTGGAAAGGCATAATACGTGTAGGACATTTTAGTCAACCCTATGCTGAAAGAACCTATTTCAAACATTGCATGACCTGAGTTGTGATGACATCAGTCTTGTGCTGTCATGATAAATGGTCCCCTTTTAGGAAAATCAAGACTGAACCTTTCACATGTTAAGACCTAAAAGGAATACTCTATCAGTTTTAGTCACCAGATCTGGTTTCTAAGAATGTAAAACCTACAAAATATTTTAAAATATTTAAAGAAAAAAAAATCCACTGAAAATCTTCAGATGCTGGCATACTGTATGCCCGTGCAGACTAGAATTAATAGTGACAATGTAACGTGAAAATAACCATAAAACTGAAAAAATCCCAAACATCTAGTTTTGTCTCAAAAATTCAGTTAAGTGCTGGTTAATATTTTTTCTGTTACAGTGCAGTACTACGCTTTCTTTAGCACAGTCCCGGAGATGTATCACTGGAACATCTTGTGTTTCAACTTTGACCCCAAAAAGCGACGATGTCCAGCCGACAGCCTTATCATATCACTCTTTGTCAACAAGTAAATAATTGATCCTCATCACGAAACTACTAACAAAGTGGCATAAGCGCCCAGCAAAGACTCAGATCAGCCTGGGCATCCACCCAGTCTGATCAGAGTCTTCTCTGTCCGCATGGAGTTAGCTTAGACCCTTAGCTATACAGCAAAGACTGATCAGACTGGCCAGATGCCTAGGCTGATCTGAGTCTTTGTCGGGAACACATGCCACTTTTATTGGATTGTCGTGTTGCAGCTGTAATGTACTATCAGACACTTGACGTTGCAACGACGTTGTACTGACGTCGACATCGACGTCAGTACAACGTCATTTCAACGTCAAGTGCCTGCTGGGATAAGAATCATAAATATTCCTAAAATTGGTACAGCTAAAAAAAGTACCGCAGTTGTCCTGAAAATTAGCCAGTTTGGGTTTACTATGCAGTTCTGCGGTCAAAGACGTAGGTATCATTGTAAACAGGGTTCGAGGTTATAAAACTTGAGAATAATCTCAAACTCAAAATAAAGCACACTGATTGGCTGCATCCGAGCATGTGCTCGGATGCAGCCAATCAGTGTGCTTTATTTTGAGTTTGAGAATGTACTCAAGTTTTATAACCTCTGGGCCAGTGTAGATCCTGATTAGAATGCCGACCTGGGGCTGCACTGATTGCTAAGACTTTTCTGTCCCAATAATTAGAATTTTTGCGGTACAAAACATCCTACAGTTACGCGTGAACGCCATTCTTCATAGGTTTCCCAGAGTCCAAAGAGCGTTCACGCGAACAGGAAAGATCTTAACCTGTCCAAACAGTCAGGCAGCACACACGACATATTTCTTGTCTTTCCCATATCACCATGCAGGCTGCAGCCATTGGGCCAAGAGACACCAGTCTAAATCTGCAGGGCTATAAAACTTGAGGATAATCTCAAACTCAAAATAAAGCACACTGATTGGCTACTTCCGAGCGTGTGCTCTGGGCCAGTCTAATCACTTGAGCCACTACGCTTCACAGAAAAAAATGCTTCATGGAACAATGTTGAGCTTCATTTCTCAGCGTGACCCTTCGGACAGGGCGACACTACATAGTTGTTTGAACACACTGAAGCAGGAATTTACAAGGAATATCTGGCTCAAACTGATGCTGAAGCTTGGAAATAGTATAAACTTCAACATGATTATTTGACACAGGTTTATCCGGAAAAAAACAGTGTAAAGAAGAGAAATAAAGACCTTCCCGGCTGCGGTACGGGCGCGCTGTGTTAGAATCAGGGTTTTACTTTATTTTGTGGAGTTTATCGATGTGTAAACGCCGGATAATCTCTCACAATCTGAATAAATGCCATAAAATCCGCAAAAATGAAAGGGGGGTATCAATAAGGTGGGTTTTCTGCATCCTACCAAAGTTTTCTTTTTTTAACTGATGGTATACTCCAATGTGTCTAGTTTATTGGACCATATGTGACTGTGGTCGGAAAGCCCTTCTTACTGAGCTATGGGTCCACAGAAGTGGGTGGGGTAATCCAACATGGTTTTTTCCTGTCTTGTAAAAACATTCTCATTTGGTAGAAGAGTACAGCAGACAGACAGGATTTGATAAAATGATTAACAGAACATCTAAACTATATTTCCATATCATTTTATTTGGTTTAATTTGAACATATGTTGTCAAAAAAGACTTCCTTTGACATTCAGCATTTTTTGATATTTTTGTCCTCAATTTTCAATATTTCTGGGCCTCATTGTTAAATAAACAGACCAGTTGTCATCAAACTCATGTCAAGGAAGCACCCTGACCAGGACATTCGGATGATGTGACCAGAATTGCACAATGACCTAGTTTTTATGGTCGACTGAACCCATAAACTTGCTTGGAAGATGTTTTTTCACTTAATTTTGACCTAGAATTACGAACCTTTGGTCAAATTACTATTTTAACTGCTATATTATGCCCTACACCCCCGCCACTAAAGGTGAGAGAATACATATTGGCTTCAGATCGGATCTCCTTGGCGTCTGCATCTGTGTCTGTGTCACATACTTTGACCTTGGAAACAAGGTCAAGGTCAGATTTTGATGACCTTGACCTTGTTTACAAGGTCACAGAAGGACTTAATATGTGACATATACACAAATGCAGATGCCAACGAGATCCGCACTGAAGCCAATATGTATTCCCTCACCTTTAGTGGCGTGGGCGTGGGGCATAATATAGCAGTTAAAATAGTAATTTGACCAAAGGTTCGTAATTCTAGGTCAAAATAGAAAGAAAACCATCTTCCAAGCAAGTTTATGTGTTCAGTCGACCATGAAAACTATGCCATTGTGAAATTCTGGTCACATCATCTGAATGTCCTTGTCAAGGTGCTTCCTTGACATGAGTTTGATGATAACATGTCTGTTTATTTAACAATAAGGCCCAGAAATATTGAACATTGAGGTCAAAAATATCAAAAAATGCTGAATGTCAAAGGAAGTCTTTTTTGACAACATCTGTTCAAATAAACCAAATACAATGATATGGAAATATAGTTTAGATGTTCTGTTAATCATTTTATCAAATCCTGTCTGCCTGCTGTACTCTTCTACCAAATGAGAATGTTTTTACAAGGCAGGCTAAAACCATGTTGGATTACCCCACCCACTTCTGTGGACCCATAGCACAGTAAGTAGGGCTTTCCGACCAAAGTCACATATGGTCCAATAAACTAGACATATTGGAGTATACCATCAGTTAAAAAAAGAAAACTTTGGTAGGATGCAGAAAACCCACCTTATTGATACCCCCCCCCCCCCCCCCCCCCCCCCCCCCCCTTTATTTCTTATCATTCCAACTGGCAATCTTTTTCTAAGAAATGTCAGCTCAGTATTATCATGAGTATCTTATAAATCGCCGCCAAGAAAATGGTTCCAAGATCGAAGTAACACAGAAATTTCAGTTTGGCCTCTATCTGGAGTTTTGTGGTAACTCGACCAATTTATGTATTCATTCAGTGTGAAATTTCGTCCTAATAAACTTTACATGTACAAACATTTAAGTACAATAGCATTTGTTGTATTTTGCCTACTTATTTGCATAAGCTTTTAAAATCTTCAATTTCCATTGGAAATGGAACTACGCCTTTACCAAACGAGTACTGAGTTTCGTTATTTTTATCCTCTTACATTGTATTTATCCTTTGTTTTCGCAGTATTCGGCCTGACAACCTGCCCCTGCAATTTGTTGCCAAGGATTTGATGAAAGCTACATGTCTCACGCTAGACGCTGACCCAAGTATATTGCCGTTTTACCATGTACTGGGACCCACTGGTAAGAAATCACAATCTTATTAGGTTATATGTCACATAAAATTTGTGAAAGGACCTTCGGCGAGCTTAACCCATTTCATACTAGACTCGCGGCCCCGTTTCGGAGATATATGAGCCGCGACACGAGAAAACCAACAATGTGGTTGTGCGCTCAGCGCAGACTCAGATCAGTCTGGGCATCCTCCCATTCTGATCAGACTCTTCGCTAAGCGCTTAAATGATAGCTAAGGATCTAAGCTACCTCCATGCGGACAGCAAAGACTCTGATCAGACTGGGAGGATGCCAAGGCTGACCTGAGTCTGCACTGGGCGCACAACCACATTGTTGGTTTTCTCGTGTCGCGGCTCATATGCAAATGGTAGAGACCCAGTTCAGACGCCACAGAACGCGGTCTTAACAGGGTCATACACGTTTGCTTACTGTAATTTCTGTGCAAAATACAATTATAAGGATGGACAATTCCACTGGTCAAAAAGGGGTTAATTTCATATCAGAAGATCCTGTTTCTCCCACTAGCAATGTTAAGGGATTTTTTTTTATTCTTTTATTTATGTATTTTTGTACAGAAATATTATTCATATTTACACGTGCTTCAGACTGACTTCATACGCTGACAAGCCCTCTTGAAAACGTGATGTTTCATAATGATCGACGTCACAGATAAAAAAAAATACATTGATTGGCTGATGTAGATTTCGGTTGAATGGCTATTTAAAGGTAGGTTCCTGGACTAGCGATAACAATTATGTCCATAAAATAATTTCGTCTTTTTCTGAGCAGTATTGAATTCTCTTATTTTTCTGAATTTGTTGCTACATAGAAACTCGTCAGATTTGAAGAAAATAGTCCTTTTCCCTTTTGGTTTATTTTCTTTCGTTGGAATTCCAGTTCTAAAAATAACTATGTTTATTATGTCTATGTGGGCGATTTCTGATGCCATTCTCCAAAGGTCGATTTTCCCTTGCCGTGAGCTTTACTAGAGGTCCTGGCATGGCGGATGGGTTAAAACTATCCCAAAATGCAATGCAGCATGACGTCAGCCACGTTATCTATTTTTGGCACGAACTAAAAATAGCACTAACTGGTGTGCGAAGCAGAGTTAGGAAATCCCTTGCAAAACAATTTTTCTAACATTTTCTTGATTTACACGTTTTAGTGAAACTTATTCATTCCCTTTTATAAGTGCTTTCCAACAGCTTGGATGAACGATCATCAAAATTATGATGCATTCCAAAGTACAGGAACCTACCTTTAAAGTTTCTGCGGAACACGTCTGTTCATCTTTCGTAGCGTATTTGGTAAAGATACAAGGTAACACTAAATATTCACAGACAATGCACAAAACGATGGTCAATGGGGTGTAAATAAAAATAATTATTTATTTTTCTATTGAAGTTGTTGATTGGTGATAAAATTCTACAAGATATTTTCAAGTTTCAGTTCTTAGTGACGCCCGATCATATCAAATTTTATGTAATGAGGCTACAAAACAGGAAGCTCAAGTGATGAAAATGCAGCGTCTGATTAGATAACATCAAAAATTTGCGGCAGTATCTGCAGCGATATACTGTCGATAAGTCGACGTCATGTCGACACGTCGCATATCTTTTCATTGGCTGCCTGCTGAAAATAGTTACATCATATGCATAATAGTACACTTTGAAAAGAAAAAAAAAACTGCTGTAGGTTATCAATAGAAGCATGTCATACGTTGACCAGTATCACATAAGACGCAACCACATGAATCGATTCTAATATGTAACGTTTTACTCCGTTTTTTTTTAGAAAACTTACATAAAATTTTATGTCTTAATACATGTAATTATTGCCTAGCCTTTAACTTTGCCTGACCTTGAAAAATAGCATTCATTTGGCCGTGCCGTGTGAAAAAGGGAAAGCCTGCATATCAGAGACTTTGCTTGATATTTAGTTGTTTCATGCGCAAATGGACGACACAGATCAAACTGAGCAGATAATTATCTTCAGGCTAATATGAACCATTGCAGTTCGGGCCGTATTTTTATTTTTGGCTTGCGGCCCAAAAAGCCGCAAGCCATATAGATTGGAAAGCTCGTTCCGGTTTGAGACTGTATTTGTTCATGTTTTTCTTCACAAATACGAACGTTTCATCGCAACAAGCAGAGAACTCGTCCGACTTTGTCTATTTATATCCACATCTGGTTTACCGCATCTAATAAAAATAACAGCTGGAATTTTATTCTACTTTTGGTCGCATTGTCACCAACGGTCGGCACTTTCCGTACACATGACGCTTATCAAACAAGAATTAGCTTTTCCAAAAAGCTTGCTGTTTTTAGCATACGGCGGCGTTTGGGCGAAAAAGGCCTTAGGGTATTGTGTAATGTAACTACGTGGAGCAGACACCACGCTCGAGCTGATGCATCCGTGCAGACTGATCAGGGTCTTTCTTTTACGGTATTCATATTCTCCATGATCCAGGAATACGTCATGCTGAGGATGGATTGATCAGACTGCGCTGATGCGTGTGGAGATTTGTGTAACTGGAAACCCTGTCAAAGAAGAAAAAAAATCAATGTACAAATTTTATTGTTTGAATTCAACTAGCAGGCGCTTCTGAAGATTTTTCCTCATCACTCACCACATTTTACAAAAAATAAAGTATCCCGTGTGGCTGGTATGCACAGTGACCGTGTTAATATATGCAAAATACGGTAACGCCGGTGTATAAGTAACGTGTATTCATTGTAAAGGCCATGTCGGTGGCAAGCAGCGATGTAATGTACACAATTCAACATCTAATACAATACCGTTTGACCATTCATGAATAGTCTGTCCTGGAAACCTCTTGTAGGGATACAGGTAACGAAAAGAGTGGACAGTTTCAGAACCGTTGAGATTTTAATCTCTCTGAGGGATTCATTGGCAGTTTTGAGACAATGGATGAGGCACTGGTCTATCTCTCTCAGCCAGAACCGAACCAACACTCGAAACTATGGAAACATGCCACAACGTCTCGCCATGGCTCCAAAGAAGGCAATGACTGTGCCTTCAGCTGACAAAGTGATCGCTTCAGTCATTCGAGATTCATAAAGTGTTTGCATGTTAACCACCTGTTTAGGGACAGGTAAATAGTGGGATATGCGAGGTCAATTACTGAAGCAGCTGAGACAGAAAATCAAGATCCATCGCCGAGAAAAATTATCAAAGGCATTTCTTTTGATTACTTCCACCGTTTTCAAGAATTGGCTGGGAAGCAGGTTGCAAGTGATTATGACGTTATTTTGGTTGTAGATGAATTTCTTGACATGCAAGAAGAACCTTTTTATGCAACTGGAATCCAAACACTGCATAATCGCTGGCCTAAGAGGGGATTTAGTTAAAAAATAAATTGTAACGAGAAGTGTACGACAAGAACTTCATAATTAGGCTAAATTCCGTTCGTTTAGTCCTCAAACGCTAGTTCTCGTACTTCCCGTTCCGTTAGTATTAACCCAGCGGGCACATAACGTCAAAATGACGTCGATGCTACATCCTTACATCGCAGAACGACGTCAGTAAAAACTCGGCAAGCCTTTCCTTTTAAAAGGGAACTTTATTTTTGGTTACGACTGAGTTTTCCCCCTGTCAAAACAATCATAAATATCTAGATCCCTCTTAAAATCCCCTGCAAAACAATCCCAAAAATCTAGATCCGTCTTAAGACGGATCTAGATTTTTGGATTGTTTCCTGGGGGAAACCCCAAAATGTAGCAGAATTTTTTAAGACTGAATTAGATATTTAGGGCTATTCTAGAAAGGGAGCCCTATTTTATAGCCAGATAAATACAGTGCATCACCTAAGGTACGTTTTCTTTTTCTTGCGACACGCCTAATTTGCAGACGGAACTAAGACCGAAAAATATAAGTCCTTCTTTAAATGTAGAGAAAACTTTCAGCCTGAAGGTTTCTTATCAATAAAAATGTTGATGAATTATTAGCCCGCAACACACAAAAATGGTATTTAATGCATACATATACTTGACTAGCGAAGGCTCATACATGTATGAGCCTGCGTATTCATGCATTATTCATCTATTCTGGTTAGATGCTTCGCTGTTTGCTCCAATCATGTTTAGGCTGTGAGGTATCTACAGACAAAAAATGAAGTAAACGGGGTTCCATCGCACACAGCCTTTCATTATCACCCTCCCATCGTCCTGTTATGACTGTAGTACTGCTGAAAAGGACGTAAAATTGCAAGTCATCCATCCATCCAATTAGATCGCACAGAATAATTGAGCCGCGACACGACAAAACCAACAATGTGGTTGTGCGTCCAGCGCAGACTCAGATCAGCCTGGGCATCCGCCCAGTCTGATCAGAGTCTTCGCTGTCCGCATGGTGGTAGCTTAGACCCTTACCTACCCTTTGAACACTTAACATAGAGTCTGGTCAAAGTGGGCGGATGCCCATGCTGATCTGAGTCTGCACTGGGCGCACAAACGCATTGTTTGTTTTTATTGTGTCGGGGCTCAATTTATCGTCTCTGAAGCCATGCCTACTTTAAACAATAATGCGTCTGTTCATTGAGTGTAAAGTAAAATCAAGGACGCATTGTGGGACATTCAACACGTGCAACTTTGTTTGTGTGACTATATGTCCCGTGCTAAGTTGTCGTTGCGTTGGTCAGTTATACACATCAGGTGACTTTTGAGTGACATTCTGGGCGTGGATCGGAAAGTTGTATTACCAATTAGTGCGAGTCTGCGCCGTTTGCATATACCGTAAAATTTCTAAGTATTCCGACAGAGAGTTTTTAGCAAACAGTGCAGACCAGATCAGGAGAAATAGTCTGATCCGGGTCTACACTGTTTGCCATTCCATCTGCTTCGTTTGAACGCATTTCTGCTTTGTTGAATCAAAATGACAGGCATCAGGCCAATAACGGAAATTAATTTAGGTGTCCCAATTTCTAGAATAATTGCTGTACGTAATACATTTGAGCCGCGACACGACAAAACCAACGATGTGGTTGTGCGCCATGTGTAGACTCAGATCAGCCTGGGTATCCACCAAGTTTGATCAGACTCTTTGTCATGTGCCCAAAGGGTAGCTAAGGGACTTAGCTACCTCCATGCGGACAGCGAAGACTCTGATCAGACTGGGCGGATGCCCAGGCTGATCTGAGTCTGCGCTGGGCGCACAACCACATTGTTGGTTTTGTCGTGTCGCGGCTCATTTTTGGTCGACGCGGGCAAAAGTTCTTCACGAAACTACAAATCTCCACAGCGTAATCCAACTTCTCTACTTGCATTTAGCCATTTTCACGCGCAATTCCATTCCCAGTTCGATAGCTTCTGCAAACAGACAGTCAAACATAACAGTGATATATGCAAAATTGTTTGTCACGAAAAAGAGAATCCACATTTGTAAAGGAAAATGTGGTGGAGTTCTCACAAAGCCCATACACAAGTGGTTCTATTTTAAAGCAGTTTGAAAGCAAACATTATGTATAATTTATGTTTTCCATATAGGCTCGAATTTAGGCTACTTGCTACGGCCATGATGTAATGGGAGAGGATAGCGGATTACTTCCCCTTACCAATATGTGCAAGGGACGTAAATATTTTGCAGCGAGCGACAATTCAGTCGCAAAATATTTACAATCCTTGTCTATGTAGGTTTCCGGCCTTTGCACAACTATACATTTTTTCGGCTTTAGCCTTATAACCTTTGTGTTGACCTACATTTTGATATTCCATTGCCCAATATAAATACACCCGGAATTTTGATGCAAGCTTACTGTCGCTTTCTCTTTCTACTTTCAGTTTCATTTGTCTGTTGGCCTATAAACCGTGTCGTGATGAATCTAGATATTTCGGTCCAAATCGCTTTTTGACAAAGAACATTCGCCCGTTATGCGCTCATGTAAAATATAAAACCAACAAGATAACCTGACACAGAAATCGAAGACGAAATTAAATAGTTGTTGTTGGCTTAGTTGTTGGTGTTCAGTTGCAACAACGACACTTTTAAGTTTATATGTGGGGCGGTCAGCCAACCAATCGTCATTGTTATGTGCAACACAGACAGACCCCAATCAAAATTCAACAGCATTTCCGAAATCGAAACCCCAACACCAACAACAACAAGAGCTGTCAGCAGACAGCATAGCTCGCCTGGAATTGGAGTATTAGAAGGAGATAACCAATACCAAAACCAAAGTCTAATTCAAATGGGTGAGAATAAGCTACCCTTTGTATTCGGAAGACAAAAGGCAGCCAAGACTTGACAGCTGCAGTTTTTAAATCACCTGAAAATGTTGAGAAACTGTGCCACCATGATGAAGGCTTTAGGGTATTCAAAGACCTTATAGGTTCTCCATCCTATTGGGAACAAGCTAAAAAGATAGAAATGTTTTTCAGAGAAAAACTGAAGTCCCCACACCAGTCCATTTCCCATCACCTCTTATGAATAAAAAGCCTGCAGAAATAAAATATCTATGCAAGTTTGGAGAAAATCCATCAACTGGTTTAAAGGTATCCTACATAGAAGACTATGTCCTTGAAAAAATGAGTCAAGGTCACCAACTACTAAACATGTCATAAACCTGTCATAACGATATATTCATGCAAGTCTGATGAATATCCTTCAATCGTTTCAAGGTATAACTCATTCTTAAGAGAAAAAAAGCATTTGTAAGTTAGCTTTTGACTTTGAAACTGGGGTCAAGGTCATCAAAAGACAGTAAACTGTTGATATTGTCCTGAAGGTATATGTATGAAAGTGCCGTGGAAATCAAGCACAAGGCTAATGAGATATATCAATTTTAGTGAAATTTCACATATCTAAGTCCTCCTGTGACCTTGAAAATGAGGTCAAGGTCACCAAACTGATCAGCTCTTAAGCTAGTCCCAATGATGTATCCATGCAGTCTGGTGCAATACCATCAACTGGTTCATGGGATATTATGGGTACAAGTAACTCATCTTAGTCTTCCAATGTCCTTGAAAATGAGGTCAAGGTCGCCAAAATCTAACCAGATCTTTAACTTATCCCAATGATATACCCATGCAAGTTTAGTGAAATTCCATCCATTGGTTCAGGAGATAGCATGGGTACATAAAAATGTCATCTAAGGCCTCCAGTAACCTTGAAAATGAGGTCAAGGTCACCAAAATCTCATTAGCTTTTAGCTAGTCCCAATGATGTATCCATGCAAGTTCAACGGAATGCCTTTACTGGTTCATCATATACTGCTGGTACAAGAAATTGTCATCTAAGTCCTCCGATGAACTTGAAAATGAGGTCAAGGTCACCAAAATCTAATCAGCTCTTAAACTTATCCAAATGATGTATCCATGCAAGTTTGATTAAATTCCAGCCATTGGTTCAGGAGATATCATGGGTAGAAGAAATTGTCATCTAAGGCCTCCAGCAACTTTGAAAATGAGGTCAAGGTCACCAAAATCTAATCAGCTATAAAACTTGTCCCATTGATCTACCCATTTAAGTTTGGTGAGGTTCCATCAATTGGTTCATGAGAAACGGAGGGTACAAGAAACTGTCATCTAAGTCCTCCAGTGACCTTGAAAATAAGGTCATGGTCACCAAAATCTAATCACCTCTTTAGCTTGTCCAAATGATAAATCCATGCAAGTTTGGTTAAATTCCATTCATTGGTTCATAAGAAACTGAGCTCTTTAAAAAACTTTAACGTAAATGTGGACGCCGACGCCAACGCCGTCGCTGACGCCGACGCCGACGCCGGGGGTAGTACAATAGCTCTTCCTGGACTTCGTGCAGGCGAGCTAAAATGCATATCAACATGCACATTCGTACAATCTGATAAGTACATTTGATACCTTACATGTACTTGGCTCATACATATTACAATTAATCTAAGCCGATTATCTTTTTTAAAATATATTTCTTGTTTATCTATAATTGAGCCGTGACACGACAAAACCAACAGTGAGGTATGTACGTCCAACGAAGACTCAGATCAGCCTGGGCAGCCATCCAGTGTAATCAGAGTCTTTGCTTGTGCTTAAATGGTAGCTAGGATCTACGCTATCTCCATGCGGACAGCAAAGACTCTGAGCAGACTGGGCGGATGCCCAGACTGATCTGAGTCTTCGCTGGGCGCATGTGCCCCTTTGTTGGTTTTGTCATGTCGAGGCTTAATATATATAAAGACAATGCAGTGATGAGAATTGAAATACTACTACTATCTCCAACTGTCTATTTGTATTTTTTCAGATTGTACAGTCTAATTGCCCGAGACAGGAGAAATGAAGGAATAACGTCCAGTGAGGATACTGGACTAGTACAACTAAGGCGACTAAGACTAAAGACTAAACGCTATGCCAAAAACTAACGATGGCGGATTGTCTGACAAGTTTGCGAAAACGAAATTCCCGACTTCAGAAACCTTTGGTGGCATATATAAGGTCTCTAAGTTCGTGAACAAAGTTTTCCAGTTTCTTTCTTGAATAGTAATCAAATAATAAATCATAATCCCTTCTTTTCAAATAAAGCAAAAAAGGAAAACGAGCTAGATCCGCCATGCTTTGTTATTTATTTAACCGTGTCCAATCACGTGTGTATTTCACCGTTGCGCATAGTTGTACATCTTGTTGTTAATCATTTGTGTGATTGACATTTGGGTTGAAAATGGCTGAACAAGCCAGTGGAACAAGCATGAGTAGGATGAAAATTCGAGTGGAAAAGTCCTCCGAGGGCGAGAAAGCCTTGGAGTGTTTTCTACCTCTAGTGGGTTGACTGGGCGGTCGGGTCGGGCGATGGTGAGGGGTAGCTTTCAGTACTGGTGCGTCCTACTTATTTGGATTATTTTGGGGCAAAGACCGGCAGTGCTTGCTATCTTGCAGTAGATACGGGAAGGGTTGTTTGGACGTTTTTTTCTCATCTGTCCTTTCTCCTTTCTCGCCTACTCTCTGGGAGACGGCTCGATATAGACTGAAATACTATCTCAAAGGGCCGTGAAAACCTAAACGACCAAACAACTAATTACCTCCCGCTGTCATTGTCGTAAACAAAGAAATATTTTTTTTTTTTTTAAAAAATCCTTCAACTACATATAGTACCCTGGTGCAATGGTATGAGAGTCGGACCTGTATAGCCGGGCCGGGTAGCGCAATCGGTAGGGCACCTGACTCGTAAGTCAGAGGTCCTGGGTTCGAATCCCGGTCTGGCCACATACTTTCGTTTCTCCTTCCGCTGATTCAAGAAGGGTAGTTGTCAGTTACTGGCGAAAGTATGTGCACTTAGTACTGGTTAACCGCTTAGGAGGTCTAAGCCTGCCCAGGAATAGTGTGGTTAGGTTAACTGACCGTCCCGACATGACCTTAGTTGTTTACCGTGGACGTTAAGCATCAAATAAATCAACCAACCAACCAACGGACCTGTATATGGGCTCCGGCTGAAAGCAAATATTTTTTAAATCTTAACGCGTTACAGCTCTTTATTTTCCTTCTCTCTCCTCCTTCCCCCCCCCCCCCCCCCCCCCCCAAAAAAAAAAAAAAAAAAAAAAAAAGGAAAACGAAATTATCAATGGAATGGTTTCATTAGTTTTCATCACCTCCAGAGCCTTCAATTTTTTCTCATTGTTTTGCAAAATTTCGTAGCATGCGGGGCAAATCGGATATTTTGCCAATTCTAGTAAGCTCCTAACAGTGTAGAGCCTATATAATTATACTGCGATAGTGACCTAGCATACACATTTTTCCCCAATGCCTCCAACAACGGGTCCTTCCCAGCGGCCCCGCGGAACGAATCCATAATAGAACCGTCTAGGTGCCCGAGTCCGTCTGTCATCTGTGTCAAATTCAAAGATAGTGTGCACGTTGTTCCTGGGATCGGTATCCGACCTAGCCGCCCCAAAACGTGCCTGAGTACGATCGATTGATTGGGGCCTCGGTTTAAATTATTATCTGGAATAGAAGAAGAGCGAAACGTCGAAATTTATGACTAGAACGCTCATACGAACGGCTAAGCAATGCATTGTGTAAAGCGCTCAATAGACTTACAAGACCAGCACCACTATCCGAGGTATAGGTCCAAATGCAACATAATTGCATGTAAAACACTTCGAAGAAAGCTTCAGAATAGAATAGAATGACGACATTAGGAGAATAAGTTGCAGAGTTCTAGATGCGAGTGGGCAATGGGTGACAATTTTTGTCAGATCTGCTAATGAACCCCTCATCCGAACCGCCTCAACGAGGCTGGATGAGGGACCACAAGCCTGTCAGTTCATCTGCCGTCACACTGTGCCTGGGCAGGCTTAGACATACTAAGCGGTTAACCTGGTTACCAATACTGAGTGCACATACTTCCGCCAATAAGAGACAACTACCCTTGCTGGCAGCCCGCTAGCGCAGTCGGCAGCGCGTCAGACTGCAGGTCAAGGGGTCCTGAGATCGATTCCCAGACAGGCCACATAACGCTCGTGGAGACTGATCATGAATATTTTCTACGGTCATTCATTCCCTTCTGCTGATTCAAGAAGGGCAGTTGTCATTTACTGGCGAAAGTATCTGAACTAAGTACTGGTTAAACGTTTAGGAGATCTAATTAAAATCTTAAAGAGCTTCTTCGAGAGCAGAGAACACATTCGAAAGAAGGAACATGGGCCATACCATGGAACAGTGTCATGGAATAGTTTGAGTAGGTTAACTGGCCGCCTAGACATGACCTTAGCTGTTTACTTGGCCGTAAATGCTCAACAAAACAAACAAACTCACAACTGCCCTTAAGTCAGCGGAAGGGAGAGAATGAGCGTAGAAAATATTTCATGACCAATCTTCACGACTGTTCAGGGGCCGAGCTTTGGAATCGAACTCGCGACCGCTTGATCTGCAGACCGACGTGCTGCCGACTGCGCTAGACGGCTCGGTAGGACACATGTCAAATTCTGAGGGTACCAAACTCTCTGCATAGGGTAAAGGTGATTTCTAGAATCTCCACATGTAACGCCTTTCGTGCCTGAACTGGTCCTTCATGTGTGAACGAGACCTTGGCATGTAAATGGGCGGTTCATCAATGAAAACAACGAAAACAACAAAAAATAAAACAGGTAATGTGAATTGAATCTCCTCCAGTGACCGGGTCCTCCATGGTCGAAAAGGATTCACCACGAGTGAACGAAACCGTTATAGGTGAACCAAACAAGATGTAAACTTGATCTGCACGTGCGAACATGTACCTGTATTCTACGTCTGACAGGGCCTCCATGTATGAACATTTCTGCTTGTTAGAATGGCTTCTCCAGGTGTGGACGAGATACCCACATATAAACGGGACGGGACGTGTGAACGAGATAGGTACATATGTACGTATGAACGGGACACCCACCTGTGAAAAGGTGCTGCACGCTAGATGGAGACCTTCGCGGGTCCTGTATTTTTCAAAGATCCAGCACGTAAAACGGGACATGCAGTCTGATTATCCAAGTATGCAAGGGATCGCCACAGGCGAACGGACAATCCATGGTTGAACGGGTTCTGCGCCTGTGAAGTGTAAACGGGACCTCCACGTGTTAACGGGATCCGCATGTGAGAAAGGAACCTTCATTTGTGAACGGGTCGTCCATATGTGAGCAGGAACTGCATTTGCGAACAGGACCGCCACCTGTAAATGGATCTTCAACAAGTGAACGGACCTCCACATGTGTATTGGACCGCTACATGTGAAGGGGGCCTGCACAAGAGAACGACATCTGCAAGGCTGTACCTGCGAACGGGAACTACATATGCGAACGGGATGTCCATATAGGAACCGGGCTTGCATTTTTCAACGGATCCTCTACGTGTTAATTGGACTGTCCATGTGTGAACGAAACGTGAATGTATGAACAGGACCTCATTCCGATGTAACATTTAGGCTCAGATGCGCAATACGTGAATATTATACAAGTTTCTATCACAAATATGTTTGGACTGTATTGACAAGTTTCAAGGAAACATAGCGAGTTGCGACTCTAGACTGACGCTAGATGAATCCCCCTTCCAAGGAAATAATGCTATACAAGATTCTATCACAAATATGTTTGGACTGTATTGACAGGTTTCAAGGAAACAAAGCGAGTTGCGACTCTAGACTAACCCTAGATAAATAAAATAAAATTCACGTGTCTTGTCTAAGTAATGCAGAAGACAACTTTTAAATGAAGGGACCATTTGCCTTTTAAAATTGTCCAGGGGTAGCAAGTTTTTCATTTTAAAATGGTTCCTAACTGGCTAAGTAATGACTTTCATCAGACTGCCACTGTTTGGTGTGATGGACTTTCGAATAGGGACAAACTACATCTTCAAGACTAAAATGCTTGCAACAGATCGGCGCGGAGAGTTGGGGAGGGCGGAGGGGTTGGGTGTCCTGTGGGATTATAATTTTCTCTGCCTCGTCTTTGTCTCAACCCTATCTTTCCTTTCTACTATCGCGTTGTGAGACGGCTCGACGTAACTCAAATATTATTACTCAGTAAAACAAACAACAAACCATCAAACCAAATGCCGATTCAAGTATTGGCATCAAGCCAGTTATATTTTAGGTTTTCATTATTTACTGTCACTCAACGTTCAGGACCGCCGTGCAGTGCAAAGTTAATGTTGACGTCGGCTTAACGAAAGCACTCGTACATCGCATAATCTATCTATCACATTTTGAAGTCATACAGGCAACAGCTCTAGCAAAAGAGAGAGCAGTTATCGCTTTGGGCTCGGCCATGTCGTGACGTTACACTTGAACGTTTTGAAGTTGGAGTGATAGAAGTTACGTTTAACAAATAAGAGTCAATGTTTTACCCTAAGGTGAATGGGTATACTTTCAAAGGAAACAACTCTGCCATTTTCATTTTTTGCCTCCCTTTTCAACAAGAGTCAAGTGTTAAACAGAATAACTTGCCCCCCCCCCCTCCCCCCCCCCCCCCCCCCCCCCCCACGTGCAGAAAAGTTCTTTCCTTTAAGCGCAGACCCCATTTTAATGGAATTTATCTTCCAGGAAAGCAAATAGGAAATCACTAACATTGTTGTTGTTCCCCTTTCCAAAAATGGCGGAAAAACATCAACTTGTACTCTTTTACCTACATATTTTTTTCAGGTGACCTTTAGCCTTTCTTACTTATTGTTGAGGATTGGGGAAATGTTGAGTACAAGTTCTAAACATAATTCGCACTGAGGTTCAAACTTTCCACGCGTCTCGTATTGTTACAAAAAGTCCAGGCTTCCACTCGTCTCTGTAGGCCTCGTTTTAATTTAGCCATATACCTAAATCTTGGGCCACCGCTCACACCGGGTAGGCGGCAATCGAAAACGCTCTTAACAATCGATTAACGCGGGTCAAAAACCGTTAGAAACAGCGTTTTCGATTGCAAATTGGGGACAATTTGCAATCGAAAATGCTGTCTCTAATGGTTTTTGACCCGCGTTTGTCGACTGCATGAGCGTTTTCGATTGCCTCCTACCCGGTGTGCTGCTGGTGTAATATTAAAATTTAAACCTGTTGAAAAAATGACCCAACTGGCCACTTTTCAATGTTGAATATCGACCCGTAGAGCATTTTTCAGTGTTGAAAATTGACCTGGGTCAAGTTTCAACATTGAGAATTGACGCGTGGGGTCATGTTTTCACGGAGTCAAAATTTAATGTTATCAGGCTCAAGAACCTCGGGGCGAATACCCCATCATTTAAAGTTTACATTGTAGTATACAAATCAGTTTTCCCGATTCAATATGATTTATATTTGATGTGACGCAAAGGATGTAAATTTTTATCAGGTTTGGCAACGTCGAAATCTACAGTCACATTGGACGCTTCAATGGATATATATATAGCCGTTCACTATTCTAAACAGTGAGTTTAGTCTTTAGTCAATAGCCGATAGCAGCATTAGTTGTACTAGTCCACTTAAGATTTATGGATATAACCCCACGGCTTGCCCAACATTTTCGCAGGGGAGACAACTTTATCATAATACTATTTGCTTCTATTTGCTGATATTGCTGGTAGGTGTATCTGTGTTCAGTGGGGAGTACTCTCAGACGAAAGAATTTGCGCTCCCTGAGAGCAAATTCTTTCCTCTTAGAGTAGTCTCCCGCTGAGCAGGGAAACAAATACCTCCAGACCAGAGTTACCGGTATTGTCCTTGAAGGAGTATCCGTACACCTTATATCTGCAGAACTATTTTCCGACGGTTGTTATTTTCATGGAAACAATTTCTTGGGAAAAAAAAGAAAACTAGTTTTGGCAGCTTTCTGTTTTCTTTTTCAATACATTCCTTATGACCACTTGGTAAGTTTTCATGCCGGTTACCCCGCTTCTCCGGCTTTCGGATGAGACTTTAAACCGATCGCGAGGTTCCGGCTCCATATGACCTCGTTGTTGGTGGGACGTTAAACCCGAGTTTACTCACTCACTCACTTCATGCCGGTCAGAAATTTTCCATATCGGCAGAAGTATAACAGACAATAAAGCACCCGACTTGAACTCCGTTACAGTGCACTAAACAGTGCAATTCAGCTTTATCAATCGTAACACTTCGGCCAATTCCGTATCCTGAATTAAACACTCGTAACACTTCGGCCAATTCCGTATCCTGAATTATCGAAGATATCGGCGAGGATGTCCGATTGCAGCTTTATCAAAAATAAACTAGTAGAGTTGCCACGAAAATCCTGAAAGCGTGTGTTTACTCGACCGGTTCTCTTACGTCAAAGCAAAATGTGTGTACGCACACATATGCTGTCGAACAACATTGCTATATTTTGGCTTTTTGAAGAAGGCTGAATTTCTCATTTGAATGTGGGGATGGAATGGCGCGTTTAACAGGCGGGAATGAAATGAGCCGCGTCATGACAAAACCAACAAAGTGGCATGTGCGCCCAGTAAGACTCAGATCAGCCTGGGCATCCGCCCAGTCTGATCAGAGTCTTTGCTGTGCGGTTCAAGAGCAGCTAAGGGTCTAAGCTAACTTCATGCGACATGCAAGACTCTGATCAGACTGGGCGGATCTGAGTCTTGCTGGGCGCACATGCCACTTTGTTGGTTTTCTCTAATATCATCCACTTCAGATTGTGATAGCATGCTCATCGACTGAATATGCGGGTCGGGTGGTGCGATGGCGCTGCGTATAACTTCCAGTGCCGGTTATATATATTTGGATAATAGTAGGGCAAGGGCCTACTGTGATTGTAGTAGGTGCGGGAGGGGGTTGTTTGGACATTTTCTCTCGTTTATCATTTCTTTCTTCTTTCTCCCTCTTTTGGGAGACGGCCCGATATAGACTGAAATGCTGTCTCAAAGGGCCATTAAACCCAAAACAAGCAACCAACCAAATCGACTGAATACCATTAAGAAAAATTGCGAAGCTGGGCAAAACAAGATGGTCATATTGCTGTTTTCCCCCTATTATGCCTATAGTGAAGTTTCCCCTGGTAAAACGGTTGAAGGAAAACACGTCATTATAGTGACCCTTGAGATGCTATTGTTACTTCAAGATGAACTAATTAAACGAAGTATTTTGCATATTTCACAAACGACATGACAACATAAGTTGCCTTGAAAATTATAATAGAATAGTAATGCCGCCATTTTTGAGAATAGCTAATATACGGCAGTGCCAGTCTTATGCTCAGACTGGCATCGACGGCATATTTGATTGTAAGGGCTGGTATTAGCCGTATCCTGTCCCATTTTGATTCGGACATAGGTTGGACGCTATACAAAGTTCTCTGAAGAAAATATCCAAACTGCTATTTTTGGCTTGCGCTTTCGGGCGCAAGCCACCGAAAGCGCAAGCCAGTATTCAAGTGGTTTAGTGATACCGAGTTATTTTCGGAAGAAACGATACGTCACGCTTCCAGGAGAGTGTGTACACAGTGAGTGTGTACTGAAACGATTCGTTCTAAACTTTTTAGGGCAGCAGTTAAGCCAAAGAGATCGGAAAGTTCGTTCCGGTTTAAGCAGCATTTCTTCATTATTTTCTTCACAGACATAACAAACGAATACCTCGTCCGATTTTGTCTATTTTTATCCGTATCCGATTTGCCTCATCTGCTAAACTTTATTCTATTTTTGATAGTTCATGTATTTTTTTTTTAATATTTCCGTGAAAAAGCACGTTTTTCTTTTACAAGTGCCTTGAACTAGCCGCATTTCGTTTGCTTTTTATAAACTGATGGCATACAAAATGAAACTGTGAATGCAATGCAAAGTATTTGGCTTTTCATCCTAAGAAATATACCAAAACTTGTGTAAGAAACAGTGTTTATATATAGCTTAGAGCAAAGCATTAGCTTTTCCAAAAAATCATGCATCGGCGTCGCGAAAACTAGGTCTTAGGGCATCGCATAATCTGACCAGTCAGAGCAGCCGGCACACTGTCCAGAGCCGATGCATTCGTTGGATCTGATCAGTCTTTTTCGGCATATATATATTCTTCATCTTTCATGCTGAGGCCAGACTGATCAGACCGCGCTTATGCCAGAGTGGGCTGATCTGTGTATCAATGTAAAATCTGAAAGAGCAGAGTTCAAATTTATTGTTTAAATTTAGAAACAAGCGCTTTTGACGATTTTCTTCCCTTATCACATATACTGAAAAGTGATAAATTTCATTTGTCGGGAGTTCATGGAAATACGAACACAATGGGTTCCGTGCTTTGTTGTTCCCAAATGGTGTAAAGCGAGCTATTGTCCCAAACAACAGCAGCATGCATTTTCTTCTCAGAGTGTCAAAATTTTGTTCCAGTCACTGCCACTGATGCCACTTAAACCAAAAATAAACTTCAGTAAATATAAATTCATTGTCTTCTTTTGATGCCAAGTTCAGACGTGCCAAGATTCCATAGACATGGGTTTGAAACAGCCTTTCCTAAAATTTTGATTCAGACTAAATGCGACTCAACAGCCGTGAAGAAAAGACTTGAAATAGGTCCATATAGTTATTTTCCTTGAGACATGCCTAAAACGGCCGGCCAAAACGTTGGAAAACTGTTGTTTTTTTTTTTTTGTTGTTGTTGTTGTTGTGTGTGTGTGGTGTGTGTGGTGTGTGTGTGTGTGTGTGTGTTTAAATATTTTTTTCAATTTGTTTTTCAAATAAATTCTACACTTGTTTTTACCTTACACCCGTGGATAATGTCACCATTCAATAAGTTAGAAATTAAATACTTTGCTAAATAAAAGTTAGCAACAGAAAGTGCACTAGCAATCGGGTTCACTTCAATAAACAACTCATGAAAATTTCACTGTCTTAGCTGGTCAAGCCTTCCTTTTAAAAGGAAATTTTATTTAACATCTATTAAGCATTGTTGGATATCAAAATAAGTATTCCAGTCCATGCGGAAGGCGGAATATATTACTAGATATAAGGGTACCCCCATTTAGACGCTTTTTCGAGATTTGGAGCACTCCATGTGTAATCTTTTGAATATACCGACTTTGTGCATGAACCAATATTTTTAAGACTTTTATTTTTGAATTTAGCACACTTATTTCCATACGAAAACACCGTCAAACCTTTTGGCCTCGAACACATGAATAAACCTACCTCGGGCTCTGGGACTACTGTTTTGCTGACATGAGCTTTTAAGATGATGTAGTGCCAAATACGTGCATAGGCATATTACATACGAGCCGTGACACGTGAGAAATGTGCTCATGACATATGCTAGCATCAAAGGCTCAGATCAGACTGCGGCGGATGCGCAGTCTAACCTGAGCCTTTGCCGTTAGTACTCATCATGTATGGAGCCTGAGGAATATACAGACACAAAGTGAAGATTCTAGCTAGCCTGCACGCAGTGTTGTTCCAAATGCCATAAGAACCAATTTCTTGTGTGTCGCGGGTCACATATGCCCCCATTTCACGCAAAAGGAAGCCTTGTCACCTTTACTTCAAGCGAAGACTCGGGTCAACCTGTCCATCCACGCAGCTGAATCGGAATATTCGATATTCATTATGCAGTTTCCTCATTATATACAAACTTTCGATGCGCTTGTGAAGACCATAACCAGACTAAGAAGATTCGCAGTTCGATCTTATTCTTTGCTATTCGAACATATTATAGGGCATCTGATCCCTTGGCAAGGCTCATATTTTAAACTTAAGGAAAAATTAAGTAAGTACTGTATTTCATGTTATTTTTCATGTTGTCATTTATTCATTCATTTTGTAACCTAAAGCCACACAAAAAATCTCGACCGATTCCGTCCATTTCCCATAACGGTGTTCCCCCGGACGCTCGAGGGAACGAGTCCATGACTCCACCTCCTGGCACCGAGTCTGTGCGTGTCCTCTCTAATTCGAAGAAAGATTTATTTATTTATTTTTTATTTATTTATTTATTTATTTATTTATTCGTTTTGTGTTCATAAAACACTACCTGTGGCGCCCCAGCAACTTTGCAGTGTTATGGGGTAGGATACAGTTGAAAAATATCCGCACAAAATGATGCATGCATACAGCAGAATGACGACGAACCCTTAACTGTTTGCAGAGTCTGGATCACATGACCAAGATGGGCACAGCGCTCGTATATTGTAAAAGCCCTTTAAAAGATCTTCCTCTCCAGAATCAAAGGCGAATGACCTTGAATCTTTGTTTATAACATCAAGGACTCGGACCCATCAAAATTTATTCAAACGATGACCCTGCATTGACCTTGACCTAAATTATACCAGGTCAGCCTTGGTACTTTAAGCTTTTTATGGGAAATGCTAAAACAGTGGATTTCTAAGAAACTATTTAAGTTAAAGTTATAATACTTGGTATATTTATGGTTAGCTAAATGAGCAGATGAAGACATTATGTTGTTTAAGTTCAATGGCACTCTTTTATACCTTTGTCCAAGATCACAGAGATTCTGTCGCCCTTCAACATTTTCAGACGTCTTCTCCTCTGGAGCCATTGGACCAACTGAAGCCATATGTTTCTGGTGAAGCCTCTCCGGGGCAGGGGAATAAAAGGTTATTAAGACGGTATTGATCATATGAGCAAGATGGCCGCAGCCATACATGTATATGGTACAAACCAAAATCTTCTTCTCTAGAACTGAAAGGCGAATGACTTAACTGAGGAGCTCTACTAAGTATAAATCAAAATATTTATTTAAGATTATTCGAGCCATGTAAAGAAAACATAGACATTTGAGCCGCGACACGAGAAAACCAACAATGTGGTTGTGCGCACAGCGCAGACTAAGATCAGCCTGGGCATCCGCCCAGTCTGAGCAGAGTCTTCGCTGTACGCATGGAGGTAGCCTAGACCCTTAGCTACCCTTTAAGCGCTTAGCGAAGAGTCTGATCAGACTGCGTGGATATCCAGGCTGATCTGAGTCTGCACTGGGCGCACAGTCACATTGTTTGTTTTCTCGTGTCGCGGCTCATTTACTTCCTTATTGGTTTATTTGTTTTGTGGCCAACTGGGAATATTTTATTACATTTTCCCTTAAGATTAGTGTTCAAGGAGTTTCAGTCTGTTAACGCAAAACGAGTCCAACCCGTAAGCGCAACTGCGAAAAGGTCTATGATGAAAACAAAAAGTATGCTGAATCTTTCTATCTATGCAAGTAGTTTTAAACGGACGTGACATTATAGGTGTAGAGGTAAGTTTCAAATTCCCGGGCTCCGTGCATTGTACCTAGGATGGTAAACTGATGTGTTTTTGTTTCTACTTATTTATTATTATTATATTTTTGTCAATATTTTGTTCAATATTTCGGAGCACGTGAGTCTAATTCCTGGCATCATGGACAATTACTGACTACGTTGTGACGTTTAGATGACGTTCCTTGACGTTAGACGGCGTAACTCTTCTTTTCCACCTACAAAATTGTCAGAAAACAAACAAACCAAAAAAGTATACGTATTTGTGTTACAGTTAAAATATTGGCGGTATGATGCACGTGCAGACGAAAAGTTTGTGAAAGTATGAAGGATTTTTCCCTAGAACTTCTGAGTGTTAGAATCGAAATAGTTCGGCTCTAGCAATTTATTAGTGAGTAAGGTCAGGTGTAAGTTGACATCACGCGCGCTCCGCTAACTTTACAACTGGTTTCGAAACTGTGAATTATTTCTCTGCTAGAGTTGTTCTGTTGCTTATTTATGTTTTACCGCTCGATAAACTCATCTGATTCATATGGAATTTGCGCCTACTATAAACAGTATGCATCTCTTCATTAAGTGTACGGTACAGTCAGCCCTCTTCATCATGGTTATACCGGAACTTATTACAACAGAAACATGCTATACGCCATTTTTAAATGTACGAAATGGCTTTATAGTTAAAAAATATGTATTCTTTACAACACCAAATTCAGTTACCGACAAATTGTTTTGGAACAAATGCCGTCATTGTAAAATAACGGACTTATTTTGGGCCATTCAACATTTGCGATTTTATTTGTGAGACTATGTCACATGCTGACACTGAAACCGCTGAAAAAAGATAACCTGATGCATTTGGAATCCGTTTTTCCGAAGCCACGCCTACTTTAAATAGATTTATCATATGACGTCGCTTCTGAGAGTGTAATAAAGCCATGCATTAAAAACGATAATCCACTAGTGGATTAAATATGCAAATTACGCCGTAAACTTACGCGTTGACATCCATTAAACGTCGCGTTTTCTAATGGCTAAATCGTGACGTTTTGGTGCAAAATTTGCTAATTAAATGCGATTTTAGTGTCATATGATAAATAGAATCTTGCATTCCTGCTCCTGTAATATTGAATTTATGAAACTCGTAGGGGAAAACGATAAGATGCTCGGCAGAGCCTCGCATCTTATCTTATTCCCCAACTCGTTTAATAAATTCAATAATACATGAGCACTCATGTAAGATCCTCTATTTAGTGTAAGGTAAACCACTATAACACTTAAAGCGCTCAAACCAAAGATCATAGTTGAACTTGCAAACAGTGTAATTCGGATAAGGCGGCTTATGAGCTGCTTCATATGGATCTACATTGTTTTTCATGTAGTTTTTGATTTCTGAATATCATGGATAAACCTTAAACGAAACATTTGTTTTTGTTTTGTTTGGTTTGTATGGTTTTGAAATTTTGCAGACGTGAATTTTGCCGTCTGCTTTCTTCGTGCTTTATGGGTTAAGTTGTCGTTGCATTGGTCCCATTTCAACTGAAACCACCACGATCGGGACATCACGTTTTGATTAAAAAAAAACGTTTCTATAATGATCATATATTAATGCACAGTCGCAAAGTACCTGCTTATTTCTTGTCGTCAGTTTATCAGCTAACATACCACTGATACACCACATGTAAAGAAATATTTCATCTTCTTTCTTTCTTTCTTTCTCTTTCTTTCTTCTTTTCTTTTTTCTTCTTTTTTTTAAGTTTGTCTAAATCTCATAATGATAATCCCCACGAGTCTCAGCGAAACTTATCCATAAAATATGCTCACCTGGATATTATGATAGTCCCGTAAAACCTGACCCTTAGTGCTACTCCCGTGAGAGTAAGAGTAAAGCTAAGTGGAGCTCATAGCTTCATGTGTGTTCAGGACTACACTCCTGGCACCAAGTCGCTCCTGTAAAACATGAACCTTACTGCTACTCCCGTGAGAGTAGGGGTGAAGCAAAGTGGAGCTGATAGCATCATGTGTTCAGGACTACACTCCTGGCACCAAGTCGCTCCCGTAAAACCTGGCCCTTAGTGCTACTTCCAACGGTGAGAGTAAGAGTGAAGCGAAGTGGGACTGATGTCATCATGTGTTCAGGACTACAATACTACTGGCACCTAGTCGCTCCTGTAAAACCTGGTCCTAAATGCTACTCCCGTGAGAATAAGAGTGAAGCGAAGTGGGACTGATGGCGTCATGTGATCAGGACTACAATGCTCCTGGCACCAAGTCGCTCCTGTAAAAACCTGGCCCTTAGTGCTACTCCCGTGAGAGTAAGAATGCAGCAAAGTGGGACTGATTGCATCATGTGTTCAGGACTACAATACTCCTGGCACCAAGTCGCTCCTGTAAAACCTGGCCCTTAGTGCTACTCCCGTGAGAGTAAGAGTGAAGCGAGGTGGGACTGATGGCGTCATGTGTTCTGGACTACACTCCTGGCACCAAGTCACTCCTGTAAAACCTGGTCCTTAGTGCTACTCACGTGAGAGAAAGAGTGAAGCGAAGTGGGACTGATGGCGTCAAGTGTTCAGGACAACACTCCTGGCACCAAGTAACTCCCGTAAAACCTGGCCCTTAGTGCTACTCCCGTGAGAGTAAGAGTGCAGCAAAGTGGGACTGATTGCATCATGTGTTCAGGACTACAATACTCCTGGCACCAAGTCGCTCCTGTAAAACCTGGCCCTTAGTGCTACTCCCGTGAGAGTAAGAGTGAAGCGAGGTGGAACTGATGGCGTCATGTGTTCTGGACTACACTCCTTGCACCAAGTCGCTCCTGTAAAACCTGGTCCTTAGTGCTACTCACGTGAGAGAAAGAGTGAAGCGAAGTGGGACTGATTGCGTCAAGTGTTCAGGACAACACTCCTGGCACCAAGTAACTCCCGTAAAACCTGGCCCTTAGTGCTACTCCCGTGAGAGTAAGAGTGAAGCGAAGTGGGACTATTTGCGTCATGTGTTCAGGACTACACTCCTGGCACCAAGTCACTCCTGTAAAACCTGACCCTTAGCGCTACTTCCAATGGTGAGAGTAAGAGTGAAGCGATGTGGGACTTATGGCGTCAGGTGTTTAGGACTACAATACTCCTGGCACCAAGTCGCTCCTGTAAAACCTGGCCCTTAGTGCTACTCCCTTGAGAGTAAGAGTGAAACGAAGTGGGACTGATGGCATCATGTGTTCAGGACTACAGTCCTGGCACCAAGTCACTCCTGTAAAACCTGGCCCTTAGTGCTACTCCCGTGAGAGTAAGAGTGAAGCGAAGAGGGACTGATGTCATCATGTGTTCAGGACTACAATTCTCCTGGCACAAAATCGCTCCTGTAAAACCTGGCCCTTAGTGCTACTTCAAACGGTGAGAGTGAGATTGAGCGAGGTTGAACTGATGGGACCATGTGTTCCGGACTACAATACTCCTGGCACCAAGTCGCTCCTGTAAAATCTGACCCCTAATGCTACTCCCGTTAGAGTAAGAGTGAAGCGAGGTTGGACTGATGGCATCATGTGTTCAGGACTTAACTCCTGGCACCAAGTCGCTCCTGTAAAACCTGGCCCTAAGTGCTACTCCCGTGAGTTGGTTGGTTGGTTGATTTGATGCTTAACGTCCACGGTAAACAACTAAGGTCATGTCGGGACGGTCAGTTAACCTAACCACACTATTCCTGGGCAGGCTTAGACCTCCTAAGCGGTTAACCAGTACTAAGTGCACATACTTTCGCCAGTAACTGACAACTACCCTTCTTGAATCAGCGGAAGGAGAAACGAAAGTATGTGGCCAGACCGGGATTCGAACCCAGGACCTCTGACTTACGAGTCAGGTGCCCTACCGATTGCGCTACCCGGCCCGGCGTACTCCCGTGAGAGTTATCGATGAATATCGATTGTAACTAAATATGATCATATGTAACAAATTGTATTAGATGTGTTTGCTGTGTATGGTAATCTATGGAACTACAGACATGCTTACATACCCTTATCTGTAGGCTGTAGAAAACTTTTAGATATAAAGCAGCGTATAATATAAACAGTCAGAGAGCGGTTGTATAGTTTGGGGAATCAATAAGTTTCTCTTCCTTTCTCACTCGCTCTCTTCATGTTGGTATAATAAATTTAAGAACTCTTCCTTTTCATAAACACTATGAAAAATGTGTCAACGAACTTGCTGTAGATAGTTAGATATATACACAGTGTTGATAGCAAATTATAATTTCATAGTAATCCAGCCTCTTTTATTCTCTCGGCTCTCCCTATTTCCCGGCTCTCAGCTTTCTCCCGGCTCTCGTCTCTCTCTCTCTCTCTCTCCCACCCCCACTCATTTCTTTCATTTTCTTTCTCTCACTTTCGCGCTTGGAGGGTGAGTCGATCAACAGCTTTTCACTTACTGAAATGAGTAAGCGCAATGTTATGTGTCCCTGACAAATATTATCTGAGCCGAATATTACTCTAACCTTAGGAAATTACTACTGAAATTTGAAGTTAACTTACCATCTTGATAAAATTATTCCTATCTTTTTTAAGTAAATGTTTCGAAGTAGATTAGTGGGTAAATAGGCATGTCATGCTTTGCACGAGAATTTTGTGACCCATTTGTGCCACTCATCCTTTACTTTCTACCGGCTTGAGAAATAGCCAATGTAACCCAATAGCAATGACAGAACAAAGATGGGCATGGAAAGCACGTGATGTAAATCTTATTCTTGGCCAATGAAAAATTTGCCGAACTTCGTTAACTGGCTTGTTAAATCAACCGGTAAGCGCGTGAAGGTAGACGCCATTAAAAAGGGTATTCGAGAGACGGGTCACAATAAGCGGTACCTTGCGGCAGGTGAAGAATCCGGGATAGGCCTGCACTTTCGCATAGCTCCTGTCCAGATACTGGTTTAAATGTGCAATAATGATTCTGTATCTCAACAGCTGAAGGCCCGGGTCAGTCTGCGCTGATGCGCAGGCTTGTCCCGGGTAATCAGTGTGTGTGTGTGCCGTTCGGTGCCCCTTCTTGTGGCTGGTATTCAAGTACATGTATAAGAGTTCTGGTGTTGGATTTTCGTTATTATTTCTGCCGCTTGTTAGCACTTTTGCTTACGCAGAAGCATTTAGATCTTCGTAAGGCACACAGCGTTGAATTGGCGTTGATTCAGCGTGATGGCTTTGAATCAACGTTATGACGTTGAATCAACGTTATGACGTTGAATCAACGTTGTGACGTTGAGTCGACGCTGACTGGACGTTGAGTCAACGCTGTGTGCCCAGTGGGTATCTTTGTATTTGCCTCCGGGCTAGGTACAACGGTTTTGGTTACTGTCTTAGTCAAATTGTATCTTATGTCAAGGGTTTATATATGTATGTTCCCCCCCCCCCCCCCCCCCTCCCCATCCACCTGCAAACTGTCCGTTGCTCTCTTTTGTTACCTTAGAAAAACTATGATAGCCCTCGGTGGGCGAGAGGTTTGGGTTGGGAATCTTTTAACTATGAACATTTGTTCTCTGTTAGGGGGTAATGGATTATCATTTTTATTTTTTATCCATAACCCAGATCTCGCCTACCGAGGGCTCTCACCTATTAGAATTGCCTACATTAGTCTACCTGCTGCTTTCAAAATGGTGTGTTTGATTTATATAAATCCTCATATGTCATACATGTCTTGAGTGAATAAAGTTATCTATATCTATGTCTATGTCTAAGTAAGATTGAAGCGAAGTGGGACAGATGTGTAACAAAGTGAAGGCAAAAGTCATTTATTTTAATATTGTTACCAGGACAACCAAATCTATATGTTTAAGGTTTACATTATGATTAGATGGGTTGATTATGTTTATTTGTAAGTAACACCTGTAAGATACGCTTAGTTAAGCTTAAATCAGGTGTTTCAACTTAAGGCACGTTTCTGAATACATAATGAGCTTATGTTTCAACTTAAGGCACGTTTCTGAATATTTAATGAGTTTATCTTATTATTATTCATTAAGTTCATGTAAACTTCAAAGGGTTTATGTCTAAGTAATTTAATTTCCCATTGGTTTTTCTCTAATTTAGTTAATTTCTTATCTTAATTTATGCAAAAGCATGCTTTAGAAAGTTCTAGAACATAATTTGCATAGTAGGTTATTTGGTTATTGTAAAACGCAATTGGGTTTATCTAGGGGATTTTCAATGACTAATGTTAAACTATATAAGTGGCGGTTGTCCTGGCTCAGGGTCTTTCGTTTTTGGTCATCTTTGGGAACATGTTAAAATCTGAAAACTTGAAACAAAACTATACGATCACATTTGAAAAATAAATAGTTAAAAACTTATAAAGACTTGTGTGCTTTCCTTTGACTATGCCACATATTCTTTTTGGTGCCGTGACCAGGATATTAAAAAAACAAAAACTGTTTTTACTAATACGAGCGGGTTTGAACGGTCACAGGAAACAAATTTTTGAAGAAAAAGTTAAAAGCGAAAACTAAAAAAAAAAAAAAAAATAAAATAAAAAAAGAATGACAAATTAAAGTTGTTCCGATCTGGCTAGGAGTAAAATGAACAGTGTTTTACACGGAATGTGGAACTAAGCAGTAAAAGAAAAAGACACACCGTCGACAATACTGGTTCTGTTTTATCTTGGAAAACGATAGTGAGATACATTTAAAACAACTGAAAGGTGGACAAAGCTTATGATACGAATGAGAAATCATAAAATAAGACTTCAGTGACTGTCAAGACTTCAAGGACGAAAAAAACTTCAGGACTTCTATTCCAACAAGCGAGAAAAGTTGCCTTCAAATTATTCAAGGAGTAGGTAAGTGACATTTTGATTTCCTTGTCCTATACATAAAAATGGCTGACCAGGACATAGGTGCTGTTTTTAATAACCTTGCAGCTCAGATGGCAAATGTTTCATCGGCAGTAGGGGCGCAAGGTATTGCACAAATCATAACACCCTTTGATGGGAATAATAAAATGTTCAAAACGTGGATGAAATCTATTGAAAAATATGCTTGTTTGACGGGGTTAGGTCCTGATAAGGTTAAAATGGTGGCATATCAATCAAGTAGGGGAGCTGTAAGTGATTTTATTCATAGATACATAAATGACTACCCAAATAATTCGTGGGATCAATTAAAACGGGAGTTAACTTCCAGGTTTGCTGAAATAACAGACCCACAGCATGCATTTATGTTATTAAGGAAAGTTAAACAAACTCCAAATGAAAACGTGCAGCTCTTCGCAGAAAGACTGTTAGCACTGGCTGAAGAGGCCTTTGCAGATCAGCAAGGTGGTTTGCAAACTGTGGAGACACAGTTAGTGGGATTTTTTATTGACGGGCTAGCACATGATTATCTAAAAATGAAAGTAATGAGAGATAATCCAAATACTCTTGGTGCTGCGGTAGCGAGTGCCATGGGTGAACAAAATTTAAGGAAACGATTTGAGTTAAGGGCAGGTCAATCATCAAATCAACAACAGGAACCAATGGAAATTGATCACTCTCGACCGGATAGACGTTGCTATAAATGCAATAAGTTAGGTCATTTTGCACACAAATGTAAACCGAGGATTGTTAATTCATTAATGGACGGACGGCAGACCTACAGTAAGACAAAAAGAGACATTGTCTGTTGGAACTGTGGCAAAAAGGGGCACATAAAGCGGTATTGCAAAGAGCCTCTAAAAGACAGTAAATCAGTGAATAAGCAGGAAAACTAAGGTCCTTCTTCTTTGATGAAGCCGAAGGAAGGAGGAAGAAAAATATGCCAGTTTATAAAATAGATTTATTAGGTAATCCAAATTCTTGTTTAGTTAAAATTGGAAAACAAGTATTTCGCTCTCTCGTCGATTCTGGAGCCGAGGTTTCATTCTTACATCGTAGAGCATATCAAAATTTGAAAGACAAACCAAAATTAATAAAGTTTATTTACAATCAGCAAGTGGTCAGTCTCTGATAGTTGATGGCAGCATAAACGTAGAAATTGAATTACGAGGAATTAAATTAAAGCAGACATTTTATGTGGTGAAAAATTTGAATAGAAATATTATCTTAGGAAGGGATTGGCTAAAACAAAACGGGGTTCGACTTTACTATGATTTAGGATGCCTCAGGTTAGGTCAGACATATATTCCTCTCGAGGAAGATATGCATGTTGCATCAATTGTGAGGATTGCATCAACTGTTACGTTGAAACCGCAGACTGCAAATGTTTGCATTGGACATTTAAGACATAAGTCTGATAAAGATGATTTAGGAATACTTGAAATGTCATCAATTGAAAACGGGTATATAAGTACTGAGCCAGGTTTAATGGTAGCCAATACTATAGTTAAACCAAATAAAGCGGGAAAATTTCCTGTCATGATAGTTAATAATACAAATAAAACTCTTAAATTAAAGAGGGGATGTGTAATAGGAAAAGTAGCAGGGGTTGCAGAAATAAATTTAATTGGTATCAACGAAGAATTAACTCAGAGAAAATGTCAATTTGAAAAGAATGTAGATATTTCAGATATAAACGTATCACCAGAACATAAAGAACTTATTTCCAAATTAATTGGTGAAAACCATGACATCTTTGCAGCCAAAGATGCAGATCTAGGACATACCAATACTGTAAGAATGAAAATAGATACTGGAGATCAAGCACCCATAAAATTAAGGCCATATAGGACTCCTCTAAACAACAGAAAAGTTGTAGACAATGCCATAGATGAAATGTTAGATGCTAAAATTATTTCCCGGTCAAAATCGCCATGGAGTTTCCCTGTCGTCATAGTGGATAAGAAAGACGGGTCAAAAAGGTTTTGCGTAGATTTCAGAAAATTAAATAAGATCACAAAATTAAACTCATACCCACTTCCACTGATAGATGATATTTTAGCATTGCTAGGTAATGCAAAATACTTCACATCATTGGATTTGAAAAGTGGTTATTGGCAAGTTTTGATGGATGAGGCTGATAGGGAGAAAACAGCATTCACATGCCACAGAGGTTTATTCCAATTTAATGTAATGCCATTCGGCTTATCAAACGCGCCGGCTATCTTTCAAGAACTCATGTCTATTGTTTTGGCAGACCTAGACAAATTTGCAATTGCATATCTAGATGATATTCTAATTTACTCTTCAACTCTTGAAGAACATATGTCTCATATTCGGCAGGTTTTTGACAGACTGCGACAGCATGATTTGAAACTCAAACTAAAAAAATGTCATTTTCTTCAAATGGAAACAAATTATTTAGGTTTTGTAATCAATCAAAATGGAATAAAACCTGATCCAAAGAAAGTAGAAGCCATTCAAGCCATTTGCGCTCCGACGAGTGTTAGAGAGGTGCGAGGATTCATTGGCATGTGTAGCTATTACCGAAGATTTATTCCCAATTTCTCGGAGATAGCAGAGCCAATTATTTCTTTGACGAAAAAATACGCTAAGTTTAAATGGTCAGAAAAATGTCAAAACGCGTTTGAATATCTAAAGAACAGCCTCACTGTCATTCCACATTTGGCTTATCCTGATGTGAACAAACCGTATACTTTGTATACAGATGCAAGTGACACATGCATTGGAGCATGTCTGACACAGCCGAATGATGATGAGGAAGAAGTAATTCCTGGAATTAAGAATGAAAAACCAATTTACTATCTTTCGCATAAGCTGAGTGATACTCAAACACGGTGGTCTACCATTGAGAAGGAGGCATTTGCTATTCATTATGCCCTTCAAAAGCTTGACCATTACTTGCATAATGCTGAATTTACTGTAAGAACAGATCACAAACCTTTGAAATATCTTTTAGAATCACCAATGCAAAATAAGAAGATACAACTTTGGGCTTTAGGTATATCTGGATATAATTGTAAGATAGAGTATATCTCTGGACCAGAAAATACTTGCGCTGATTTATTATCTCGATTACCATCAGAGAAACAAAAAGAAAGCAATCAAATTCAGGCTGAAACAAACATTGAACCTGATATAAATGACAATACATTTGAAATAAATGTGCTGAATTCAAATCAGTTCAACATCAAAGATTATGCAAGCTGTACCGTTGAAGATGAGGCAACTCAGAAAAAACCTATCATATCAGGTTTAGACATGATTGCTGAACAAGCAAAAGATGCTGAGTTGATGGAACTAAAAATGCAAGTATCGCATGGACAACCATCTAAATCGACTCAGAAATACTTCATTGTTGTAGACAGTATACTGTATTACATTGCAGACCCTGATAACGAGCCCATTTTAAGATTGTATGTCCCTGAGCATTTAAGGGAGAGGGTCGTAAAACAGTACCACGATAACAATGGACATATGGGAATAGACAAAACATTTGACGCAATTCGTCAAAAGTATTATTGGCCAAATCTCTACAAATTGTTATATGAGTATGTGTCAAGCTGTATAACGTGTCAAGAACGTAGCATGAAGAAAATTAAACCACCATTACAGGAGACCGACATTCCACCATATCCTTTTGCCAAAATAGGAATAGATCTGTCTGGTCCATATCCAACTACTTTGTCTGGCAACAAATACATTATTGGGTTCATTGATTTATACAGTGGTTGGCCTGAAGCCTTTGCTGTTCCAGACAAAAGTGCTGATAATATTGCTCACCTTCTAATTGATGAGATCTTTCCGAGATTTGGAACACCTTTACGAATCGTTTCAGACAATGGTACCGAGAACGTAAATACTACTGTCCGAGAAACGATGGAGACTCTGAACATTGACCACTGTACAACTTCATTTTATCATCCTCAGGGTAATGCCAAAATTGAAAGATTTCATAGAACTATGCACGACATCCTCTCTAAAAAGTTAGATGAAAATGCAAATACCTGGGATTTGTACCTCAATCAAACTTTAGCAGCTATAAGGTTCAATATAAGTGAATCTTCAAAATTTAGTCCTTTCTTTCTATTGTACAACCGAGATGTCGTACTTCCCATTGATAATCTACTCAAGCCTCGTCGGAAATATCAAGGCGAGGCTATGCATAAAATTGCATTAGAGCAACAGCATAAATCTTTTATGTTAGTACATAAATATCTCAAACGAGCTAAACGCAGACAAGCTAAATATGCTGACCAAAACAGTAAGGATGTAGAACTAGAAGTTGGAGATCCTGTGTTTCTTAAAAACCATACTAGAAAACACAAACTGGATCGTAGATGGAACCCTTATTGGAGAATAATTCGTAAAACATCTCCAGTAACCTTCCTTATTAGAAATCAGTTAGATGGCACAACAACTAAGACTCATGCTGAACATTTGAGAAAGGCTAATATAGAAGATTGGGATATTCCCAAGGATGATGTAGGCAGACCTAAAAGAAAGGCAGCCTATGCCATTCCTCCAAGTGATTCTGAAACTGATGAAAGTAGTTCTGAAGATTCTGAACCCTTGGCTAAGATTGCAAAAAAATACCGTAAAGAAAGAGATAATTCAGATGATGAAGATGAAATTCCACTTTTTGAATTACAAAGAAGGATAAATATGAGAAATAAAACATCTCATGAATCAGAAACTGAAGGTTCAAATAATGAAACCGAGGATTCAGAATCGATGGAAAATGAAACGCAAATTTCAAAATCCGAAATTAGGGACACTGAGAATACTATGGAGATTGATCCAATCACTCACGAAGTGAGAGATGAACGGTTCAATTTGAACCAGAAAAAGAAAATGAAAAAGCTTTTAAAATGCATAGCTGGCATATTGTAATTAGGCTTCATGAAAATTGGTACTAGTACCTGTTGAGAGAAGAACAGTTAACTGTTGAATTAAAATTATTGTGTATATTTTCAGGATGGCGATAGGTAGGGACAAACTATGTTACTCTGTCGCATTATTACTCTTTGGTGTTGCATTTGCAATTGAAATCAGAGAGAATGTTGTATTTAACAAGGTTAATGATATCATTCTCTCAAGGTCAAGATGGCTTATGACCTTTATTGTGGATTTGGATTCATATAAGAGTTTCCTCAACAAATTGTCAAAAGACATTGAGAATGCTAATAGCTTGGCGATCATTTTATCGGAAAGATATACCAGTACAGCGCATGCCAATTATATGTTGATCTTTCAAGGGCTGAGAAATGAAATAAGAGCAATTCGACAGATGTACGATGCTACTGTTAAGAGTTACACTGACTATAATTCATTGAGAGACAACTCCTCAAAAAGAGAAAAACGAGCTGTGTTTGGTTTTGGTGGAAAAATTCTTAATTTTCTTTTCGGTACATTAACTCAAAGTGACCTTGACATTGTACAAAAACATGTTTCAACTCTAGAAGCAAATCAGCAAAATATTGTACATGTTTTGGCTGACAGCATAACTATTCTAAATACGTCGAGAATAGAAATTAGCAAAAACAGACATACTATTAATCAGATATTAAAAACACTCTCAGACATTAATAATAAAATAAGTAATGTAACTGAGGAGCTAAGCAGCCAAATTTTAGAAATTGAAAATTTTCTGCAAATGTATTTGAGACTTGACTTAATTGTTGAAGAACTTAAACAGTCCTCTCAAAATGCGTTGGTTTTACTAGAAAACCTTAAGTTGCAAATCAGCATGCTATCAGGTGGAAAGTTGTCTCCCTTGATAATTTCTCCCATGAACCTAAGAGCAACATTAAATGATATTTCTACAAAATTACCTAGGGCATTTAGACTCCCTGATAGTTTAGATAAGAATCTGTGGAAATACTATACTTACTTGAGATGTGCCACTCTTGTGACTAATAACCAGATTATGATAGTTGTATCTATTCCTATCTTGGATTTCAGTAGTCAATTTGAGGTTTACAATGTACATAATTTTCCAGTGGCATTGGCAAATACTTCTCAGGAGGCAGACAATAAATATTACATGACTGCCCAAATAGACTTGGATTCATCTATTCTCGCTTTGAATAATGAGAGAACTAAATACATTTTATTAAATCATATTGAAGCCCAAACATGCTCTAATCCATGGTTGTCATTTTGTGAATTTCAAAGTCCCATTTATAATGTTGGTTTACATCAAAGTTGTGTTATTTCATTATTTCTTGAACAGAATGAAAACGTAAAGAAGTATTGTAAAACCATGGTTCAGTTGGATCCAAAATTACCAATAGCTGAGTTTATAAGCCACGATAATTGGTTGGTTGCGACGTCTAACCCATTAGACTTTTCGGTAGTTTGTCAGAACAAATCTGTATCTTCAGTACAAATTAATCCACCAATTGGTATTCTACAAGTACACACTTCTTGCATGGCTTCAAATAACTTCTTTTCTTTAGTTTCCCCGTTAGATGGTCGAAGTAAGTATAAACTAAAGGACAACATGTTGGAATTCATGAAAATTAAGTTTGATAAAATTCACTCAAGTCTTTGGAAACCATTGAAGCTTAAGTTTAGAAACATATCTGAAATTCGAATTCCGAACAAACTAAAAGACGTGAAACAAATACCCATGGAAAGTTTAATAAGGGAACTAAATAATGTTAAACCTTTGCAGTCCGAGAAACAAGCATTGCCATCTTGGGTGTATTTCATGGTTATAACAATAATTGCCTTAATAACCATGGCACTTATTGTGTTGTATTGTAAATGTAAGCACCGAATGCACGCCCACTGGTTAGCCAGAAGAGTTACTAATGGACAGGGGAAGTCAGAAAGTCCCTTATCTAGTCCCCATGGTTCGGCAATGGACAATACCAAAAGCATGGATAGTGCTGATCGGCTGGCTAGGCCGATGCCGAAAGACGGTGATACGGTGAAGCTGGAAATATTATCTAAAACGGAGAAGAAGACTCCTAACATTGACATAACAAGTGCTTGATATTGTTTGTTTTTATATAATGTAGTTAGTGAAGTTAGATTGCATAAGTTGTTCTGCTAATATAGTGTATATAGGTCGTACCTTTAAAGTTTTGTTTTTTATGTTCATTATGCAGTATTATTCAGGATTTCATTAAGGTTAATTGAGTTGAAATTAAGCAATTATAAAAATCCGGATCAGAAAATTAAACAATTAAGCTTTACCAATAAAACAATTATTTTATAATTACAGTAATCGAAATATGCAAATACAAATTTGTATATTATGTTGTGTAAAGTGGAAACTGTTTAAATTGTTTTTGACTTTGCGTAAATAAACATCTTAAAAAGAAAAAGAAATGGAATCTTTTTTAAGAAGCATTTTGATGGATCTAAACGTATGTATGGACAAAATATTATTGACTGAGTTAAAGGATAGGATAGAAAGGTTATGTGATGACCCAACTGCAGACCATCAATGCAGGGTAAGCGGACAAAGTGTGGCATATTGTCGCATGGGACTGCTCACAAATTACGTCGCTGCGTACAGGGATCTTGCGAGACAACTATCAGTTCCAGAATGTGCTGGATATTTCGAGACCTTATGCTACGGGCAGATGCGAGAAAGGGGGCATAGCCATAACACGGCCCAGCTGTACGCGGACATCAGAAGAATAAGATTACGCCTGCAAGAAAACTATAGTGGGTTATTCGACAACCTGTGGTGTCAACACCCACAACCAATAGCTGAACAACTGCATGGGGCAAATACTATCACCTTAATAGACATAGAGGTGGTATCAACGGGATCTGAAGATATTACAGCCATTGAAATTAGTGACAGTGACTCAGACTCAGAATAAAAGTACAAAAGAAACACAAAGGGTGACTTGTATATAGTGAATTGGTTATTATTATTTGTTAAATAAATTGTTGGTGAAAACAGACTTACTTAACAAGGTTTCTTAAGGTAATCTCTAGAATTATTGTTTATGTGAATATTCATTATTTGTATATTGTCCAAAATTAGTTAGAGCCATTGTTTTTATGAAATGTTTGCTACTTGTATTTAATATTACTAAAATAGTGTGTATTGGTACATATAAAGTGTTATACTCTGGAGTTATGTATTTCCAATTACAAGTCAACGTGGGCTTGCACAAATTAAAAAGTCAATTGCAAAATTAATTATTTTAACTGATAAACTAGTATTTTTTCAAGGTCGTACACGAAAGAAATACACACTATTATTGTCTTGCCATGAACATAGTTATACAACGTGGTTGCATTGAGTTTGTGGAACGCTTCAAATGGGCTTGTTGTATTTCGCTTAAGATGCATTGCAGAACTTATTTGATAGCGTTCCATTATTGTAACGTTTTATGACTGTCATGGAATTATGTATATATTTGTAAATAATACTTTATTCAATTTATGGTAAAGAGTTAAAGTCTGCTCATGTCTTGAAGTTTAAATAAATGTGAGTTGGAAACTTTATGAGCAGGTAGATGAATAATTAGAAATACTGGCTTCACTTTGTATGGTTTATTCAAAGATTTTCTCTGAAGAAAGAAAAAATCTTGGGTTGGATAAGCTGTGTAACAAAGTGAAGGCAAAAGTCATTTATTTTAATATTGTTACCAGGACAACCAAATCTATATGTTTAAGGTTTACATTATGATTAGATGGGTTGATTATGTTTATTTGTAAGTAACACCTGTAAGATACGCTTAGTTAAGCTTAAATCAGGTGTTTCAACTTAAGGCACGTTTCTGAATACATAATGAGCTTATGTTTCAACTTAAGGCACGTTTCTGAATATTTAATAAGTTTATCTTATTATTATTCATTAAGTTCATGTAAACTTCAAAGGGTTTATGTCTAAGTAATTTAATTTCCCATTGGTTTTTCTCTAATTTATTTAATTTCTTATCTTAATTTATGCAAAAGCATGCTTTAGAAAGTTCTAGAACATAATTTGCATAGTAGGTTATTTGGTTATTGTAAAACGCAATTGGGTTTATCTAGGGGATTTTCAATGACTAATGTTAAACTATATAAGTGGTGGTTGTCCTGTCTCAGGGTCTTTCGTTTTTGGTCATCTTTGGGAACATGTTAAAATCTGAAAACTTGAAATAAAACTATACGATCACATTTGAAAAATAAATAGTTAAAAACTTATAAAGACTTGTGTGCTTTCCTTTGACTATGCCACAGATGGCGTCATGTGTTCAGGACTACAATACTCCTGGCACCGAGTCGCTCCTGTAAAAACCTGGCCCTTTGTGCTACTCCCGTGAGAGTAAGAGTGAAGCGAAGTGTGGGACTGATGGCATCATGTGTTCAGGACTACAATTCTCCTGGCACAAAATCGCTCCTGTAAAACCTGGCCCTTAGTGCTACTTCAAACGGTAAGAGTAAGAGTGAGCGAGGTTGAACTGATGGGACCATGTGTTCCGGACTACAATACTCCTGGCACCAAGTCGCTCCTGTAAAACCTGGCCCATAGTGCTACTCTCGTGAGAGTAAGAGTGAAGCGAAGTGGGACTGATGGCATCATGTGTTCAGGACTACAATACTCCTGGCACCAAGTCGCTCCTGTAAAACCTGGTCCTTAGCGCTTTTCTCCCGTGAGAGCAAGAGTTAAGCGGAGCGCAGCTGATGGCGTCATGTGTTCAGGACTCCAATACTCCTGGCACTAAGTCGCTCCTGTATAACCTGGCCCTTAGTGCTACACCCATGAGAGAAAGAGTGAAGCGAAGTGGGGCTGATGGCATCATGTGTTCAGGACTAGAATACTCTTGGCACCAAGTCGCTCCTGTAAAACATGGTCCTTAGTACTACACCCGTGAGAGTAAGAGTGAAGCGTGGTGGGACTGTTGGCGTCATGTGGTCAGGACTACAATACTCCTGGCATTAAGTCGTTCCTGTAAAACCTGGCCCTTAGTGCTACAACTCTGAGAGTAAGAGTGAAGCGAAGTGAGACTCATGGCATCATGTGTTCAGGACTACAATACTCCTGGCACCAAGTCACTCCTGTAAAACCTGGCCCTTAGTCTATACCCGTGAGAGTAAGAGTGAAGCAAAAGTGGGACTGATGGCATCATGTGTTCATGACAACAATGCTCCTTGCACCAAGTCGCTCCTGTAAAACCGGGCCCTTAGCGCTACTCCCGTTGGAGTAAGAGTAAAGCGAAGTGAAGCTGATGGCGTCATGTGTTCAGGACGACACTCCTTGCACCAAGTCGCTCCTGTAAAATCTGGTCCTTAGTGCTACTCCCGTGAGAGTAAGATTGAAGCGAAGTGGGACTGATGGCGTCATGTGTTCAGGACTACACTTCTGGTACCAAGTCGCTCCTGTAAAACCTGGCCCTCTGTGCCTCTTCCAACGGTGAGAGTAAGAGTGAAGCGAGGTGGGACTGATAGCATCCTGTGTTCAGGATTTAAATCTTAGTACCAAGTCGCTCCTGTAAAATCTGGCCTTTAGTGCAACTTCCAACGGTGAAAGTAAGAGTGAAGCGAGGTGGGACTATTAGCAGTCTCTGTTCAGGACTACAATACTCCTGGCACCAAGTCGCTCCTGTAAAACCTGGGCCTTTGTGCTACTCCCGTGAGAGTAAGAGTGATGCGAGGTGGGACTGATGGCGTCATTTGTTCAGGACTACAATACTCCTGTCACCAAGTCGT
Source organism: Ctena decussata (assembly GCA_963989385.1). NCBI lineage: Eukaryota > Metazoa > Mollusca > Bivalvia > Lucinida > Lucinidae > Ctena > Ctena decussata. The sequence goes on from OZ022507.1 coordinate 67,541,982, forward strand.
TCCTGTAAAACCTGGCCCTTAGTGCTACTCCCGTGAGAGTAAGAGTGAAGCCCAATGGGACTGATGAAATCATGTGTTCAGGACTACAATACTCCTGGCACCAAGTCGCTCCTGTAAAACCTGGACCTTAGTGCTACTTCCATGAGAGTAAGAGTGAAGCGAAGTGGGACTGATGACATCATGTGTTCAGGACTACAATACTCCTGGCACCAAGTCGCTTCTGTAAAACCTGGCCCATAGTGCTACACCCGTGAGAGTAAGAGTGAAGCGAGGTGGAACTGCTGGCATCATGTGTTCAGAACTGCAATACTCCTGGCACCAAGTCGCTCCTGTAAAACCTGGCCCTTAGTGATACTCCCGTGCGAGTAAGAGTGAAGCGAGGTGGAAATTGACGTCATGTGTTCAGGACTACAATACTCCTGGCACCAAGTCACAAAACCTGGCCCTTAGTGCTACTCCTGTGAGAGTAAGAGTGAAGCGAGGTGGAGATGATGCCGTCATATGTTCAGCAGTACACTCCTGGCACCAAGTCGCTCCTGTAAAACCTAGTCCTTAGTGCACTCCCGAGAGAATAAGAGTGAAGCTAATTGGGACTGATGGCATCATGTGTTCAGGACTACAATACTCCTGGCACTAAGTAGGCTCCTGTAAAACCTGGTCCTTAGTTCTACTCCCATGACAGTAAGAGTGAAGCGAGGTGGGACAGATGGCGTCATGTGTTCAGGACTACAATACTCCTGGCACCAAGTCGCTCCTGTAATACCTGGCTCTTAGTGCTACTCCCGTGAGAGTAAGAGTGAAGCGAAGTGGGACTGATGGCATCATGTTTTCAGGACTACAATACTCCTGGCACCAATTAATTCCAGTTAAACCTGGCCCTTAGTGCTACTTCCAACGGTGAGAGTAATAGTGGAGCGAAATGGGACTGATGGCATCATGTGTTGCGGACAACAATACTCCTGGCACCAAGTCGCTCCTGTAAAACCTGGTCCTTAGTGCTACTCCCGTGAGAGTAAGAGTGAAGCGTAGTGGGACTGATGGCGTCATGTGTTCAGGACTACAATACTCCTGGCACCAAGTCGCTCCTGTAAAACCTGGTCCTTAGTGCTACTCCCGTAAGAGTAAGAATCAAGCGAAGTGGGACTGATGGCATCATGTGTTCAAGACTACAATAGTCCTGGAACCAAGTCGCTCCTGTAAATCCTGGTCCTTAGTGTTACTCCCGTGAGAGTAAAAGTGAAGCGAAGTGGGACTGATGGCATCATGTGTTCAGGACTACACTCCTGGCACCAAGTCTCTCCTGTTAAACCTGGCCCTTAGTGATACTCCCTTGAGAGTAAGAGTGAAGCGAAGTGGGACTGATGGCATCATGTGTTCAGGACTACAATACTCCTAGCACCAAGTCTCTCCTGTAAAAACTGGTCCTTAGTTCTACTGCCGTGAGAGTAAGAGTGAAGCGAAGTGAGACTGATGGCGTCATGTGTTCAGGACTACACTCCTGGCACCAAGTTGCTCCTGTAAATCCTGGCCCTTAGTGCTAATGCCGTGGGAGAAAGAGTGAAGCGAAGTGGGACTGATGGCATCATGTGTTCAGGACAACAATACTCCTGGCACCAAGTCGCTCCTGCAAAACCTGGCCCTTAGTGCTACACCCGTGAGAGTAAGAGTGAAGCGAAGTGGGACTGAGGGCGTCATGTGTTCAGGACTACACCCCTGGCACCAAGTTGCTCCTGTAAATCCTGGCCCTAAGTGCTACTGCCGTGAGAGAAAGAGTGAAGCGAAGTGGGACTGATGGCATCATATTTTCAGGACAACAATACTCCTGGCACCAAGTCGCTCCTGTAAAACCTGCCCTTTAGTGCTACACCCGTGAGAGTAAGAGTGAAGCGAAGTGGGACTGATGGCGTCATGTGTTCCGGACTACAATACTCCTGGCACCAAGTTGCTCCCGTTAAACCTGGCCCTTAGTGCTACAACCGTGAGAGTAAGAGTGAAGCGAGGTGGGACTGATGGCATCATGTGTTCAGGACTACAATACTCCTGGCTCCAAGTCGCTCCTGTAAAACCTGGCCCTGAGTGCTACTTCCGTTAGAGTAAGAGTGAAGCGCGGTGGGACTGATGGCGTCATGTGTTCGGGACAACACTCCTGGCACCAAGTCGCTCCTGTAAAACCTGGCCATTAGTGCTACACCCGTGAGAGTAAGAGTGAAGCGAAGTGGGACTGATGGCATCATGTGTTCAGGGGTACACTCCTGGCACCAAGTCGCTCCTGTAAAACGGTCCTTAGTGCTACTCCCGTGAGAGTAAGAGTGAAGCGAAATGGGACTGATGGCGTCATATGTTCAGGATTTCAATACTCCTGGCAGCAAGTCGCTCTTTTAAAACCTGGCCCTTACTGCTACACCCGTGAGAATAAGAGTGAAGCGAAGTGGGACTGATGGCATCATGTGTTCAGGACTACAATACTCCTGGCACCAAGTCGCTCCTGTAAAACCTGGCCCTTAGTGCTACTCCCGTGAGATTAAGAGTGAAGCGAGGTGGAGCTGATTGCGTCATGTGTTCAGGACTACACTCCTGGCACCGAGTCACTCCTGTAAAACCTGGTCCTTAGTGCTACTCCCGAGAGAGTGAGAGTGAAGCGAAGTGGGACTGATGGCGTCATTTGGTCAGGACTGCAATACTCCTGGCACCAAGTCGTTCCGCCGTGTCCCCTACAGTTCGCAAAGGAGAGTTGTTTGCTTCTTACACGCCAGTCACAGAATAACTCAGGCCGAACTATCTGACCGCGGACTTCTCTATTTCACTTAAGATAAATGGGTACTCCTTTACGGGAAGCAACTTTGTCATTACAGTTTGCCTCCTTTCAGACTTTAAAACTTTAAAGTAGACTTGTTTACTGTCCAAGGTATTGGAGAGGAGACGGACAGACTATCTATCTATCTCTCGATACTGAGACGATCATTTTCTGATCATTACCTCAGGTGTGGTGGGTGGCTAAATTTAGAATTTAGCTCAAGGGAAAAACAAACTTTCGGGGTGGGCCATTAAAACTATTTACAAGAAGCAGAACCTCCTGGGAAACATCGTTATTAGTGGAGCAAATTTGATTGCATAAGTGGCCTAGAAAAGGAAGATAGTGGTCTACGGAGTGTAACATTTGTTTTTATATATCAAAATGATCGTCTGGGTCTCTAGTTTTCAAATTCAGCATTTGCCACCTTGGCAAACCTTGCACAACTCTGTAGTGGCCAGTTATTTACGTTACCCCTTTAAATTTTGAATATCAAAAATATTTATAGAAGTCAATAAGAAATGTGTTTAAACTATATAAATGTATCAAATCTAAATATTTTCTGTAAGAACAGTTAATATGCTATAAATTAGGCTGCTCAGAAAACAGTTCAGAACTTTGGTGTTGTTACTTTCGTTACAATATAGCATGCACCCCTTGGAAATTTAAAATTGGAACTTAAGTTGTTGCATTTTACAAAGACTCTATTACAAAAAGGCCCAAAATGATCATTTTTACTTACTATTCGATTGGCCCCTTTCAGTGCGTTTCTAGCAAAACAAATATGAGACCTCTAGCTTTTATAATTTGTCAACCACGTCCTGTTGAACAGTTACACCTATTCCCTGTTTTTGGCTGAAAAGTCATTTTTCGTATGATTGTTCGTACAAAAAATGGCTAATAACCAATTTAAACTTGACAATTTTGGCCTTTTGCAAAAAGATCATGTTAACCATTGTATAACACAATAGCCTAAAAATTATTTTTGACCTTACAACCCATTTTAGCCAGAGTAACGTACTTAACAGATTAAAATGTTTGCGCAAAGCGTCTATCATTCCCGCCAGAAAAAAAAACTCTTTTCAAATTCTGACTTTTAAACAACGCAGTTGTGATATATATGTATATTATCTATTGTAAAATGAAATCTTTGCATTGTTTAATAAACTAATCCGACAGCAAACAATGTTATTTACATGACATGCAAAGATGAGATTGTCCTTAAAACTAGAAAAGAAAACCTTCGTGAATTAATCTATCCATAGAACACTTTTTATTTTTTTTTCCATTAGTATCCAAATGACACTAAAAATATCACGTCGTAAGAAATTTATTAATCAGAACTTTCTGTTTTGTACTTAGAAAGGTAACGTTTGTAACCATTATTTAAAAACAATCACTGAGATAATGTGCTGTAACTGAAAAATATGCCTAAAACTCATTGGTTTTGTTAAAAATATTTTTAAAACGGCACTTTAGACTGGTTAAAACACACCATACGTAATTTATCAGTGAAATTTCCACGGCGATACATCCGTTGTTGTGTAACGATGTTATAGTTTGTGTTGGCCACTTATCTGTAGTGTTCGAAAAATTGATTTGTTTTGTCTGTTTATTCGCCATCATTCTGATGTATATAAAACAGAAAGAAAGAAGGTGAAAATATACATTTTGTGTGCCTGGGTATGCTTGATGAAAGCTAACTTGTTGACATCTGCATGGAATGGGCGCACGTATATTTTGCTACCCACTAGTATCGTTTGAGTACTTGTTGTATGCTTTATGTTACTATTTTAGTTTGGAGTTGTGGGTGGGTTGTGGCACTAGTTGAATCAGTTTCTGATCGTTGCCCTTTTACACTTCTTTACCTGTAATGACCTTTTCCTACAAAAGCAATATATGAATCCATAGTTTAATTAACTTTGGCCGTATAGAATATATTTAAAACGAAGTAACGAATATAACAGTTTAAAAAGAAAAAGTTATTTTACCCCACTGATGCTAGTGTCAAGTGGCATGTGGCTAAGGTAAAATGCTCCCATAAGAGCAGACCAGTTTTTTGGAAAGGTTATAGCTTTCTCAGAAGCGAATAGGAAACATCTACGGAAATGAATATTGTTTCTTTCTAACAAATTGCAGTAAAATACTGAGATGTGTCCTTTCACATTAATACAGTATTATTACAAAGACTTGCCAGAAGATCATGTTGAAGCGAGGAACACACACGAGAAAGAACATAGCAGACTCAGTTTAACTGATTCCTTTCAAAATCGGATGATATTGCCTAGAGGCAGGTGTAAGATGATTATGACATATTCTCATTACTTTAAACTCATTATCAAAATGCCTTTTTAACTGAGTCAATGATAATTCACTTACTTTGACTTCTTGGTTTGGTATTTAAAAAGGTAACGTATACAACATTCAAATGTAAACGATTTGGCAGATTAGATTTATGATTTTTAATGATATTTTTTATTTTAATGATATTTTCTGTTTGATATAATGCAATAAGATGTCCCTAGCACCAGCTTCAGCTTAACTGACTCAAATTGAGCCCAGATGATTCTAAACATAATTTTCAATATGACGAAGTACGAGGAAGCTTTCCACAGTAGCCCAACGGTACTTTACTGTAGCTGCAGTAGGAAAAAACTACACATACTTTTTAACCTGTTATGTACGTTACTTTGGTGAAAATATATGCTACAAGGCAACTATGGGTTTATACATTGTTTTTATAGAAAAGGTAAATTAGAGTAAAGGGGCAATGAGCAGGAATTAATGTTATCTGCGCAACAACCCTACCACGATACCAAACTGTCTATGACTGCATAAAGATATAAGACAAGTAGTAAGACGATACTAGCAGCTAGCCAGATAAAAATGCAGCTCCTTACAAGTTCATGGATACAAAGCTAGCCTTAAAGAAACAAAATCAGGCATACAAAATTTTCACCTATTTTCTTTCCTTTTCCATATATGCCAGTTATACACCAGAATGATGGCAAATATACATATGAAACAAATCGAGTTTTCGAAGACGACAGATAAGTGGACAACACAAACTATGAAATAGATACATCAGAACTGATGCTCCACCTTGGGGCTGTCAATAATGAGTTACATGAGTGGATTTAAACCGGTCATTCTAAAACTATTTTTACTCAAAATAATAAAGGTAACGCATATTTGGCAGTAGCAATATTTAATCTCGGGGATTTTTTTTCAAATGTTACAAACGTCACCTTTCTGAATACAAAACTGTAAGTAACTAGAAGTTATTTGATATTTTGTGTTTTTTTTTTAAACTTTTAAAGTTATTTGGGTATTAATGAAAAAAAATCATGTACAGATTAACTCATGAAGGCTTCATTTGAACATCAGGGCAATCTGAGCATTGCATGTCATGTAAATTACACTGTTTTCCGTCTATGTAGGCGACTACTATGCATAAATTTCATTTTACGATAAACAATAAACATATTTATCACAACTGCGTTGTTTTAAAGTCAGAATTTGAAAAGAGTGTTTTCCTGATGTGAATGACAGACGCTTTACGCAAACATTTTAATCTGTTAAGTATGTTACTCTGGCTAAAATGGGTTGTAAGGTCAAAAATATTTTTAAGCTATTGTGTCATATCATGGTTAACATGATCTTTTTGCAAAAGGCCACAATTTGTCAAGTTTAAATTGGTTACTACCCATTTTTTGTACGAACAATTATACGAAAAATGACTTTTCTGCCAAAAACAGGGAATAGGTGTAACCGTTCAACAGGACGTGGTTGACGAAGTATAAAAGCTAGAGGTCTCATATTTATTTTGCTAGAAACCCACTAAAAGGGGCCAATTGAATAGTAAGTAAAAAAGATCATTTTGGGCCTTTTTGTAATAGAGTCTATGTAAAATGCAACAACTTAAGTTCCAATTTTAAATTTTCTAGGGGTACATGATATATTGTAACGAAAGTAACAATACCAAAGTTCTGAACTGTTTTCTGAGCAGCCTAATTTATAGCATATTAACTGTTCTTACAGAAAATATTTAGATTTGATACATTTGTATAGTTTAAACACATTTCTTATTGACTTCAATAAAAATTTTTGATATTCAAAATTTAAAGGGGTAACGTAAATAACTGGCCACTAAAGAGTTATGCAAGGTTTGCCAAGGTGGCAAACGCTGAATTTGAAAACTAGAGACCCAGACGATCATTTTGATATATACAAACAAATGTTACACTCCGTAGACCACCCCCTTGAAAGATAGCCCATCAAGTTTGCTCCACTATATGAGAATTACACAAAACTGAAAGGAGCCAAAACAGGCAGTCACAAAAGTTATCTCCCCTTTGCTAATATGGCGGAAAAATATGAAGTTGTGTCCATGCACCTTAATACAGACCCAGTGTGCACAAAACTTTGAGTCAACATTGATTCAACGTAAGAACGTTGGAAGTTTGAGCGTGATGGGATGACCGCAAAATTGCAGTTACAAATATCTAACAACACAGAGTTCTGCATATGATTTAAAGGTATCTACATTTCTTTATGTGCCTCGCTTTCTTTTGGTTCTTCTTTTCAGTAAATTACCCACTGCTCGTGTTTGGCTTATATTACTTTTATTCAACGCTATAAGTCAAATGCCGACAAGTGAACAAGAAATATGTTTAAAGTGCCGATATGCAGGCGTGGAACGTTAGACAAAGTGTAGCAGTAATCGGGTTGTGACAAATTCCGTTTAAAACAGCATGATCAGATGATAATGCAGTTGTTAATGCACTAATTCTAATCTCATTACATGTTCCTTTTGTCTGCAAAATTTTGAAATGCAATATGCATTAACGCTGCTGTTTTGGCTAACAGCCAGGTCCCTATACTGCAAAAGTTCCTCACATTTTTTTCAGCAAAAATGACTTAATGTTCACTGGATTCTACAGTTAGGATATAAAGACTGAACAAATCGTCACAAGTTTGAAAAGCCACTGAAGCGTTTAACAACTGGGCCTCCAACCAGATTTTCATGTATCATTTGATACGTTCTGCAGTAACATCCATCATAGATGGTTCACATGAACAGAGAAGATGCTGATCAGACTGCACAGATGCACAGGCTGATCCAACTTGCCTTTTGTTTACACATGCTTGAGGGTGAAAAGTATCAAGCTTGTTTTTGTGATATTAGGGAGAATTTTCTGTACATCTTTCATCATTGCTTACTTCATTCTAGGGGAGAGTCAGGTAACTTCGGACAGGCGGGTAAATTCGTGCATACCATTGCAAACAGTGAAAATCCAGATGAGACGGCTCGTGATGAGCCATCTCATCAGGATTTTCACTGTTTGGCCAGTTATTGTTTTGATTTAGTTCCAGACAACTGATATATAAAGGAAAAATGTCACTGTCCGAATTTACCCGCTGTCAGAAGTTACCCGACTCTCCCCTATACATTTGAACTTTAATCCTGCAAGAAGACAACTTTTCCTAAGTTTCACTCTAGCTTGATTCTTGGCATTTTGTCTCTTGGTACAGTATGTGGCATTGTAACAATAGTTTTTTCTTTGTACTGTTCTAGGCTGAAGGTTCATGATATGAGATGTGTATAGACCATTGTTAATCTTGGTGAATGAGCAGTTTGTGTGTTCTACATGAAACATGAGTGAACCCAAGGACAATGAGGTAGGCCTTTAAGACCAGCTAAAGGAGTTAAAATTTGGCAACTTGACAAGATGCAATGACCATTATGATTTGGTGAATGGGTCCACTTTCAGAGGAAGCAACATTGTCATTTTCATTTTTGGCTCCCTTCTAAATAGGGTCAACTCTTAAAGGAAAGAATTTGCTCCTCTTCGAGCAAATTCTTACCTTTAAGAATAGGCCCCATGTTTAAAGATTGTGAGGTCTAGGGAAGTAAACAGGAAGTCACAAAGCTGTTGCTGTTTGAACAGATCGTGGATTGATTGTTTTGGGTTTACCGGCCCTTTGAGACAATATTTCAGGACCAGGCCATATCCCAGAGAGAGGGAGTAAGAAAAGAGAGATGATAGATGAGAGAAAAAAATCCAAACAACCCCCGCCTGCACCTACTGCAAGCACAGTAGGCCCTTGTCCTACTTTTATCCAAATAAGTAGGATGCCCGGGCACTGGAAGTTTTAACCAGCACCTTTGCCCAACCACCACCCCCTTACAGATGTTGGAAAGATGGTAGGTTTACATATACACCTAGGATCAGAACAGAGTTCATTGCTCAAAACTTTGCTATAGATTTAAAGAGACTGTGAAAAATGCCCACTCTGAATTTTTATTTTAAATTCAAGGAAAGCCTTTGAAAAATGTCCACTCTAAATTTTTATTCTAAATTCAAGGAAAGCAGTGTAAAACATACCCAGTCTAAATTTTTATTTTAAATTCAAGGAAGTTATAAATCAATTAAGAGACAGGACTTATGGTTTTATGAGGTAATAACATGTAGCAAAATATCCTGCTATAAATAAATAATCTTCAAAACAAACTTCCAGTTTGAGATAGTCACAAAAATCATTGATACTGATTCCCTATGTGTAATGTATGAAAGCTGATACATCATAGATATAGGTGATGTTGATTTAATATGGAACATTCCATTAGTCATGATCTTTTAACAATGTCCATTGCAGCCTAAAGATAGTTCTGAGGAAAAGCTTTCCTTGCAAGAAGTGATGAAAAAGGGCAGAGAAGCCAGGAAGAATGAAGAAGAAAGGGAGGCAACTGAGGATAGTAATGTGAGTGCAGCTGGTAGTAGAGGGGCAGTAACTGAGAAGAAACTGGATTATGGGAGTGACAGTGATGACGACCCGATGCTGATTGCTGGATTGTCTGAGGCCGTAAGCACAAGGAGTTTCTATACATTTAAGGTGGAAGGGCACACTTACAAGGGAGACAACTCTGTCAGTTTTATTTTTGCCTTCTTTTTTCAAAAAGGGTTATCTCTTAATGGAAAGAATTTGCTCCTATAGTGGAAAATTATTTTCTTACAATATTAAACCACTTTTTGAAAGCATAGATTCTTTAGGGAAGCTATCAGAAAGTGATGTAAATTGCTTCCCTTTTTGAACAAAAACGTAATGGTATACCCAATCACCTCAAGGTACTTCAGATTTCAACAAACAAAATTTAATGTTTTTGAAAGTGAAAGTGTCAATTATCATGAACATAGAATTTGAACAAATATATCAGACAAAAGCAGCTATATGTTAGAGCAGAAAAGAATTTTCTCCTGTAGGAGCAAATTCTTTCCTTCATGATGTTGTATTTTTATACCATATTCCTCCTGACAAATGCCCTGGGAGTATTGCAATTTACTGGTTCTATGAATGACAGTTTTGCCAGGGCAACCTCTTGGCGATGCTGCAACACGACAAAACCAACAAAGTGGCATGTGCACTCAGGGAAGACTCAGATCAGCCTTGGCATGCGCCCAGTCTGTTCAGAGTCTTCGCTGTCTGCATGGAGCTAGCCTAGAGACCCTTAGCTACCCTTTAAGTGCACAGTGAAGACTCTGATCAGACTGGGCAGATGCCCAGGCTGGTCTGAGTCTTTGCTGGGTGCTCATGCCACTTTGTTGGTTTTGTCATGTTGCAGCTCAAATGTTGATGGACTAGAGCCAATCTTCATGGTATTTGGCCACTTATTCACAAAAATGGTAAAGTAAGGAGCTGTTTATTTGAGAGGAGGCGTGTATTGGAAGAAAAGGATATACAATTGTTCAGATATGCTTGAAGCTATGAAAGAAATTCGTATGCTGGTTCATATCTCATAATAATAAAGTGATCCTCTACATTCTGTTTATTTATTTATTTTCTTTCCAGGCCTTGCTAATGAAGAAGCCAGAATGTGTCTATAGGTATTGTATAACTTCCTTAACCACTTAAGTACAGTTGAACATGTAAACAATAAAGCTTATAATCAGTTAATGTTTGCTATAGCTTAGAGTTGAAAACCAATCAATTTAGTTGGTTACTGGGAAGTATTTCATTGCAATAAATCACTTGACAGTTCAGCTCCAGATAAGAGGGGGTATTGAGGATAATTCAAAGATAATTTTTCTTATTTCTCAACAAAACATGTTGTGACCCCTCATTAGTAATGAGGGGTCACAAGATATGTTTTTATAAAGAAATGTGGAAAATTATCCCTAAATTATCCCTGTTAAACCCTCTTTTCTGGAGCACTGATGTATGTTTGCAGCAATAAGTTTGTGAAATTTTGTGTTTGCTGGGTTGTACAAGAATGAATATGTCATTGATCTTGAAATTTTAAACAATAATGACCATAATTTCTAAAATTTCTGGATTAGTATGTCTCCACCTAAAATACACACCTTTTTTACATTACATTACAGAAAATAATACATATTTATGTATAAGACTACTTCTTTTTTTATTTTTACACAGCACAGGTTTTCTGTATGATGAGTTCTTTACAAAACACAAGAATCCCTGGGCCCCAGACTACCCTGAGAGGCCGGAGAGGATTTCAGAGCCCTATAAGAGATGTTGTGAGCTAGGACTAGTAGACAGATGTACAAAAATACAGGTAAAATATACTTAACTTCAGCTAAAGTTGGAAAAACAAAGGTCCAGATAACAAGTGTTTCCAAGTAATGTTTATTTGAAAATCTGCATGTGCTCGGAAGCAGCCAATCAGTGTGTTTTATTTTGAGTTTGAGATTATACTCAAGTTTTATAACCTCGGACCCTGAATTAAAATCTTTGCTGTTCTTGGCCAGTCTGAGAAAAACTTTACAATGAAAAGTCACGATTATTTTTCTTTCTACTTCTCAACAGTCACAAGGATCTCAGAAGACAAAGAAATACCGTATACACAGTAATTTTCACAGGTTTAACTTTTCGCGGTTAAGGGTCAAAAACATAAACATTAATTTTTGCGATTTTCAATTTTGGTGGTTAGCAACATGCGCAAAAAGCAAAACTACTTCTTTTTCACTTGAGCTAGTTCGTTCATTAACCTGCACAGGTAAATGAAAGAAATGGCTCAAGTGAAAAGTACCAGCAATTACTGAAGCAAACAGAAACAAAATATATGAACACTGTGTCTACAGAAGATACTTTGTAAGAAACAGGAAATTATTTCGCAATTTTAATATTCTTGGTTTCTAAGTGACGGCCAAATACAGCGAAAAATGGAACACCGCGAAAATTATCTTGTATAAGGTATTTACATGCTGTGTACATGCTCTTAAAGAATTGCACCCTACTTACCCGAGTTTTACTATATAAAAGTCGGGTAAGGCGGGATATCAATTTCACAGTGTTTCTTATGATCCTAGTCATTAACTCCTCCGGCAGGCTAATAAAATGATGTGCCGTTGCATAATTACCTAGGTATTACTGATAACACGAGTAATTAAAACTCTGAGTCAAACAGTATAAGTAAAACAACTAAAGAAAAAAGAATTAAACTTTTGATAAAATTAGTCTTTCCATTAAAAATTAAGTTGATTACACCTTTCACACAGCGTTCTACATAAAAAATTAGGAATTTAGATCATCCGATCTGACATATTTAAAGACGGGAACCAGGAGAACAACCTAATCTTAATGTCTGCATTTGAAAAACATAGTTCCTAACTATTTCCCTGAAAAACTCTACAAACACTTTCGTTTCTTTAATGAAACTATTAAAATGATATTGTGCTACAAAATGTATTTGAATCGTGGCATATATCCAATAGAAAATAGGACTGTTGGCTAATTACTGAGATGGCGTGCGTAGGAATATTAAGCCGCAGGAGCCGCTCGAACGTATCGTCATGTATGTGTTACTAGATAGGACTAAACCTGCTCAGCAACCCATTTGAAATTTCTTATATACTAACTACAAATATTATAATATCCAAACAGCAAAAAAGAGTGCATTATTGACCGCCGGAGCTGCCTTAGTGATATCACTCAATAAAACAATAGACATCTGGTTGATCCTGCACTTTTCCAGATTTTCAGCTGAGGCTAAATAAGAATACACGTGACTTTCAGGTTTCCTGACCCAATCTATTTTTTGGCCCGAATCTAAACATTTAATTGTGAAAACTGTGGAAGTTTACTGAAAAATGTCCTAAATTTGATGTAGCTTTCGCATCACCCTAGTTTGCTTCATTAAATATTTCGGGAAAAAAACCTGATAATGCCGACCAACGATAGCTACTTTTTTTAGAGCAGAAACCTTAAACACGCATATACCAGTGTATATGTAATTTCACATAAGACCATGCTAAGATCTAGCGGCATATAACCATAGCAATAGGATACGCATTTAACAAGTACTCATATTTTATTCAGTTGATCTTTGATGTACATGTTACCGTCCTGACAACAGTGGCCCTAATTTAATCTGACCTGGAGACGGCTGTTCAAACTGTAGTGATAAATTGCTACACGTCTGGGGGGAAAGACTCTTCCTTTGATAACATTTCTCTTCACAGCCTTATCGCATAGCGAACATCTAAGACATTGATCAGCCTGTACATCTCCGCGAGATGATACTGTGCTAGATGTTTATATGGAAATGTACAAACCGAGGTTGCCCAGATCTGTAGGCCTGCAACTGTGCTCATCGTTCTCGCTAAAATACTTTGCTTGTTGCGTGGATCATTTATTTATTCACTTTGCCTTGTTGAAAATGTATACGCCCATCACTGTCAGCGTCCCCCATATTGTTAATGCAGCCCCGGGTGCACAGTTTTATTTCAACATACGCTCATTGCAGGGGCAGGGATCATTTTTTTTTAATTAATAACTTTCGTTTTGCATTAAAAATGTTTATGTCCTGCACAGTGTGCGTTCATTGTTTCTCCGCTGCTTACATCTGAGCCTTAACAAGCGCATCTATTCATACTAATCACAGAACATCATCCGTTGGTTTGCGTCATGGATAAATGATCAGACTGCGCGCAATGCGCAGGCTTATTTGCAGCTTTTCGGTTTGAAATTGTTTCGTGGTAGTTGTTAAGGATTTTCTCTTGTAACCAGCTAAGTGATTTTCTTCTTCTATTCATTTAACTGTTTAAGGATGGACTATAGCGCATAAAATTGGGTGTATTGCAACACTACAGTGGAACAGAAAAACTCAGAACAGACTGCGCATCTGCATAATCTGATGTTTCATGGGATTAGTATCAGAAAACGTCATCTAGGTGCTTGAAAGATGTCGATAGAAACTTGATTTGAACCAATCGGAACACTGCTCGGCCATTTCCGTGAATCATGTGTGAACGTGTTCACAAACTGCGCATGCAACTGCCAGCCTGTGCTCATGTATCCTTAGGATAGGTTGTCATGGCGCTTCCAACAACAAATATGACTGATTGACATTGCTTTACAATACCAAGTGAATTTTCGACAAGAAACTGGTTTATTTAAAAATTTACTGCAGCAGAATTTGTGTTCTCTCCTTCTGGGATGTTAGATTTGATTGTATCAATTCCTGATCATTGCCTATCTTTTTACTTTCAACTCGTATTCTCAAATCTATAAGTTTCGTATTTTGTCTTTATATAATGTACTATACAAGTCATGGTAAATATTTCTCATCTGTTCGTCCATGCATCCCGACTGCCGGTTTAAAATGTTTTCGCATGCACGTCAACGCACGTGCAGGTTCCCGCCAACTGTGCATGCTAGCGCAGTGCGGATAACCTCTAAAGATAACAGACTGCGGCGACTGTCTACGAACAAATATATTTTGTTAGCTCGGGTTTCCTTCTCTGAAAAGCGAGATTTTAAAAAGACAAACAAATAACAAAGAAAACAAACAGGGACACTTCGGCACCAACACTGTCACAGCGTTCTGACCGACCATTTTATAAGCATGACAGGCATGTCAATGGATGGCTTGGCGGTTTACGGTCTATTTAACAGTGTTGTAGTCATAGTAGGAGAAGTGAGGGTGATTATGGAATACTTTTTGCACAGATTCAGAGAGCAGGACTCGAAAACATGACCCCGTGATCCGAAGTTACAAGCGGTAATCAGTAGTCACATGGACGTTGTTTGTCTGACACAAGTTGCGCGGGGAATGAGTTGAGCCCCAAAGACACCTAAAATAAATTCCACTGAAAACAATAATAATAACGGTAGATAACACTAACGTCTGTGCCTGTAACAGTCGGAAGAAAATGCAACGGTTGCCTTTGAAGAGAAGTGGAGATGTTCATAAAAAAAAAATCACTTAAGTCCCAGTCCTGTGAAAATAATTAAAAAAAATGACAGAAATAGTTTAGAGACGGCGCTGGATTCTCCGACACTTCTGCTCGAATTTTTAAAGAACAGCTGATCTAACTTTCAGAAGAAAGTTAGAAATTATTACTTTTGGAAACTATAAACCGATTTTTAACAGAAAATACGCAAGTATATTTTAGACATATGAATTATATAGTATTTTTTATCAATGATACTTTGCCAGTTAGGCCGGGAACCATTTTATCAGATAAAGTAGTTCCCAAGGTAAAACTACTGATGCCACCTATTGAGAAAAACTCATTAATGCAGCGAAAGATTGCAGCAGTAGTCATAAAAAATGTGGATTGATTATCAGCAGACCATGGATGTTTTTGCCATTTTTTCTTTAAGAGATGTACACATCATGTAAGATTACAGTGGCAGTGAGCAAAATATGCGCATTTTATCATGCTCGAAATTTTTTATGGTAAATGCCCTGAATTGGAGAACCCCTATTTCTTTTACAAAAAAGGGTGCCGAACAGAACATCGAAAGACAAAACATTAAAAAGTCACTTCATCAAAAAGTCACATCAAATATGACACATAAAGAGAAGTCAAAACAACTGTTACAACATAACATTGAACATCAAAAGCTCAAAATGAAATAAATATCTATGACAAAATATCAAAATTACAACATTTCAGGTGCAACAAAAGAGCCAATTTACCATTAATAGTGTAGCAGGCCAAAAGCTTACCAAACATCAAGAATAAAGAACATTTTTTGCTTAGCAGGGTTCCAGGGATTTTTGTGGTATTAAAGGGATATTTTTGGTATTAATAGAGGTCACAAATCTCTGACAGATAGAAAAACTTAAAACTTGCTTTTGAGGGGTGTTTATACATTTTAGATAGAAAGATTAAAAATCAAACCAATACATTACTTTTTCGATTTTTATTTCGATATTTTTTCATTGTTTTTGTTGGATTAAATGTCCATTTGAATCTGTCAAATTCAATGTATTGTCCTTTTGATATTTTGTCTTTTCAATGAACTGACATTTTGATGTTTTGTCTTTTGATGTTTTGCGATACACCCGAACAAAACATGCCTATGCAAATTGTGTATGCCCAGGCAGTCTTAATATTTGTAAACTGTTAACAGCTTTATGAAGTGTTTTTACCAAAAATATCTTAAAAATGTATATTTTTTTTCCATGCTTCTTCAGAAGCGTACAAAATTGAGAACATTTACCATATTCATTATTCAGTGCTCCAGATAAAAAGAGGTTGCAGGGATATGTTAGTGATATTTTTCCTTATTTTTCCACAAAAACATATGCTGTGACCCCTCTTTAGAACCCTCTTGGAGGGACAGTTCTAATGAGAGGTCCCAGTTATGTTTTTAGGGAAAAAAGAAAAGAAAATTACCCCTAAATTATCCCTTTGCCCCTTCTTATCAGGAGCACTGAATTTTATTGAGTGTTTGTGGTTTTATCCCATGAAGCTTATATAATATATGAGAGCCTGTAGTTTAAATGAGATGTTATATGAAAGAAAAAAAAAAAAATAGAATCATAAAATAATCCTTGTATGTTTACAGTCCCGCCATGGTACAGAGGATCAAGTTCTACTGCAACATTCACAAGAACACATCAGCCTCTTACAGACTACTGTTGAGATGGACAAGTCACAGCTGATGGAGCTTGCTAAGAAATACCATGGAATTTACTTTAATCAGGTACAATATAAGGAAATGCACACCTACAGATTTTGTTAATCTCTTGTTTTTCTTTTTCTGTCTTACTATGATTTGATCACATCTAATCATTATATGAGCCGCCACATGAGAAAACCAACAAATTGACTGTGGTTGTGCACCCAGCACAGACTCAAATCAGCCTGTGCATCCGTCCAGTCTGATCAGACCCTTTGCTAAGTGCTTATAGGGAAGCTAAGGGTCTAAGCTACCTCCATGCGGACAGCGAAGACTCTGATCAGACTGGGTGTCTGCCCAGTCTGATCTGAGTTTGCACTAGGCGCACAACCACTTTGTTGGTTTTGTTGTGTCCCGGATGACATCTGATGTATCGGAAGAATGCCAGAAGTAGTTCTCAGTTGTATGGGGGCCTGGAAATACTTAATGAAACTGCTACAACTCAGAAGGGATTGACCACCAATTCATACAGTCAACTCCAGATATCTCGAACACTGATACTTATATCAAAGAATGTATTTCATATTTTTATTTACATGTCATCTCCTGTTATCTCAAACTACTGATATCTCAAAGTAAATTTTCTGGTACCAGAAAATTTACTTTGAGATATCGGTAGTTTGGGCTGAAGTTCGACTCCGAGATATTGAGAGTTCACTGTACTTTACAGTGCTTATGCATCTAGCCAGACCTGAGCTTGCACAGCTGAGGTCTAAATAAACAAAGAAGTATTAAGAAACAATATGTGTTACAGCTCTGGATAATGGCATTTCTAATGATTTACCAGATTCCAGTGGTTTGCCAATTAATAGAGTTATTCGATCGTTTCTCCAGTTATGCATTATACTGCATATTTCATGTCCCTTCCAAAGGACAGCTGTATTGTAAAACCAGAAGTTTAATTCTAGCTCCCTACATGCCTGTAAATTAAATTGCCTCAAAAAATCTGCAGAGCTTTTCTGTTGAATACAGGTTTGCTCTGAAAGCTAATTATTAGTAATTAAGTTAAGGCAGTTGATGAGTTTGGCTTCAGCTGGGATGTATATATTTGGTTTACAGTTATGGAGTGGGATGTTGATGAGTTGATTAAAGTTTGAGTGTAGTTTGTAAATATTTGGTTGAGTTATGCCCCATTTTTAAATTCAAGCAGTTAAGGATGAATTTGAGAGGCAAATATATGGTTTGGGGTTAATATTAATATCTTACACATTGCAAAGACAAACAACTTCTGTGACTTAATGTTTGATTCCCTTTTGTTCGAAAATGGAGTCTCCGCTGCAGGGGAAAAAAATGCTCCAACGTGAGCAAAGTATATCCTTTAAGAGTTGACCCTCATTGAGAGGTGCCATAGTCGATTGACTAGAGACGCTCGGTTATGGTGCAGAAAGTTGCTGGAAGGTTGTGAGATCGTGTCCAGGTTTCGTCATCTGACAACTGGAAAACTCTGTCTGTCAGCCCCAGCAGTAATTGCTGTGCCCAAGACACAGTTGACCTCTAACCCCACTGCCCCTACTGCTACTACAAGCGTAGGCTATGGAAATCTTTACTTTTTTTACCTCATTGAGAAGGGAGGCCAAAACAAAAATTAGAGTTGCTTCCCCTGAAAGTGTACCATTTATCTTATGCTTGATATAACAAGAGTTGTAGATCTGGGCCCAATTGTTCAAAGCATCGTTAGCCTAATGAGCTTGTTAAGCGGTCAACTCTTAATGTGTTTTGCGGCTTTATAGCCAAATATCCTGATATTTTTTTTGTTGAAAATATGTGAGAAGCTTTAGCAGTGCAAAAGCTTCTCACATTTTCTCAACAAAAATTTTGGCGTTTTTGAGATATTAACATTTGAAAATTTAACGTCTCGTTAAATATCAACGTCGTTGGTTTGGAATAACTTGGCCCTGCTTGTTACAGTTTTTGAATTAACTAACTTCCCATAAAAATTCTAAAAACCTGTGTTACCAAAATAATTACCTTAATTGTCCTAAAAATAGAACATTTTGGTTTTACCATGCAGTAATATGTCCAAAAGATGCTGATGGAATTGAAAACAGCAAACAGTGTAGACACTGATCAGACTGCTTCTTGAGGAGCAATCTGATTTGGGTCTGAATAGCTTACTCAGAACTATCTGTCACAATTCTTAGAATTTTTAGGGTTCTTTTTCAGTCCACATATGAGAGTTCTCTGTTGGCTGTTGGATCAACTATAGAGATTATGGAACAAATACTGAAGAAAAATGTAAGTTGAAAAGTTCTCATCTAGAGTCTATGGATCCTACATGTAAGGGATCTGTGTTTGTAAAGAAGAAAGAGTGATCAGTGTAGATGGATAAATAAGTTCTCAATAGTGAGATCCCTTGGAAGCAAGGAATACATCAAAGACCAGACTCGGTTTTATTCAGTCTGTTCATGACTAGTAATGAAATGTGCAACACCAGCCACGCCCTCTAGTAGTCTGGTCCAAACAGACTCATGGGGCAGGTATTCGCGTCAGGCAACCAACTTGGCATCCTTTTGTCTTTTTCATTGCCCCAATGGTAGTAATAGTGACAGTTTTGATAATTGGTTTTAAAGGATATTTTATTAACTATGAATTACATACATTAGACTGCAATACAATTTCATAAGTAACAGGGTTTGACAGTAAGCAAAATGCTATCTAAAGTCGTTTCCTGATAGTTTTAATAATTGACCTTTGTGGCTCATGCAACATACATACTCTTCATGCATTCATTGATGGACATGTGAAATCAATCAGTTTAAAGAATTTTAGCTATGTGTGCAAGATGTGGCTTGGCTACCATTACTCACAAGCCGGTTGCATAGGAAAGAGTGTGCTTACTCTCTTGTTGAGGCACTCCAGCAAGTGGTTTTTAGTGGAACTTTTTTCTTTAAAGGTGCTTAAATATAAAAATTTTAGGTTTAACATACCCAAAACCATTTCTCGTAGCTAAATACTTACTTGCAGCATATTGCATGACCTCTTTTGTCTATTTTTATCATTTTTTGTTTTGAGGTGGGTTTTCCAATAGTAAAAATATTCCTTCTGGTTTCCAGCCTTTGATGAGGTTCATTTTAATTTTAATAAAGCTGGGAACCACCCATTGTGACATCACAACAGAAATGATGTCATCACTAATCACCTGAATGTTTTGGAATATGATCATTTCAGCAAAGGGTTGTTTGCAGTGTCAGCTACATTTATGCATCTTTTTGTTTTCCAAAAAGATATTACTTATGAAAATAACTGCTATAAGATATAAGCATAAATTCTTCTGAAATAATTTCATGTTAATTTTATATGAAATGGTAATTTTCAAGAATGTGCTTGAAACATGCCACCCCTACAGCAATATTGGTTATCTTGAGGCGGCCATTATGAAACTGAAAAAAATACATTGCAAGAGATTACTTTCCAAGCTTGAGAGCATGCCAATGAATTTCAAAAACTCTACTGGACAAATCTGACTACGAGAAATGGTAGTAAATTGAGCCATGTGAGTGGAATTTGCTGTTTCTTTATCCTTTAAGTATAAACGTCCAAAAACCACTTGCTGGAGTGCCTCAACAAGAGAGTAGTCAGCAATGGAGTCATGCACTTGAGTTACTCACATGATGGTTTCCTGCCCACATAAACTACCCCAAGTTAACTATGTCTAAACTAGGGCTGTTATGAAATGAAAAATGAGCTGTTACAGAACGAAAAAGAGTCATGGTTACCAAACAACCTGATGACCAGGTTGTTTGGTAACTATGACTCTGTTTCGTTTCATACAGCTCTTTTCCTTTTTTGTAATATCCTTGAAAACATTGTAACAGGGTGTGTAAACTGCCAAGGCATTAGTGAGGGCACAGGCGCTTGAAGTTCTATGCTCAAAAAACCATCAAAACCCTTTACACTTGACGCAGTCTATAGGTCATTTCGTAAGAAATGGCCAGGTATGCAAGCAAAAATGCCACGATTTTTTGACTGCTAAAACTGCAAGTTAGAAACACCCCAACAAATGCAAACTTCTTACCTGTAAACATCGTTTCAAAATGTATCTATAAACATGATAAATTTGTTCAGTTATGGTTAATGCGGTGTTGTAATCCTGTATTCAAAATTTGCCAGAAAATACAGACGCCATTACGGTGTCCAGCTTCCGGTTTACTGTGCTGCGCCAAAGTTGAGCATGTGCTTGTCCGCTTTGAAATTCACACATCAGCGAAATCATTCAATTACTCTTTTAGATATGACCAATGTCGTTGTATATCACCGTTTCCATGCATTTACAATATCAGGTTTGTTCTAATTTCAATCAAAACGTTTCTAATGAGTGAAAACTTGAAACAAACATGATGAAAATGACGTCATGACGTTCGTGTCAACAACGTCAAACCTACGCAGTAATGTTGGCATAAAATTTTCATATGTTGACTGAGGCCTACATGTACTGACTTTCCGAACAACAAAGATGCAGATCAGCTTGCACATCGGTACAGTCTGATCGGCGATTTTGTTGTTTGATGATTGGACAGAGTAGGAAGCTGTACATTTAAGAAGATCGTTTTCCGCAGCATCACCTAATTTTTCCCGTAATAGAACCTGATGACGTTGCTGTGCGACGTTGATACACCGGAAATTGGAGACCGTAATGGAGTTGAACACAAGCTTTCACACCTGGACATTTCTTCAAAATGGCTCATAGCCTAGATGTTTAGCGGCATTGAAATATGTTTCATAGCATAGAACTTCAAGCGCCTGTGGTGAGGGCAGGTTGAGCCAGGATACAGATGAATAAGCTGACCATAGTCATTATGGTTTGTCATAATGCACCTTTATCCTTTCAAGTTGCTTTCAAATTTACTGGCAATACAATAACAATAGGCATAACTAGAAGCTACCGTAATGTCCCTAAAATTTTGAACACCCACAAGTCAGACAATTATTGTTTAAAATTTCTTAGAAAGTGGTTTTTACACACGTTAATGCATCCAAATGATGCTTATAGTGAATGGCAAACGTTGTTGACCCTGATCAAACTGTTCCTTCATTAGCAGTTTGATCAGGGTCCACAATGTTTGCTCAGACCTCTAGGTCCGAGTATTTAGGAACATTAAGTACTATCAGGTTTCAGTGATTTACCTTGTTAATGCTACATACATTAATCTTTAAAGCACCAAAAAAAAAAAACTACATAACAAAATTTACCTTATTTAAGATGACAAATTTAAGAATCCTATTGAGAATTCAAAGAAGAGATGGGGAATAGTGTAGATACAGATGAGGGGCTCAAAATGAGCTACAGCATCTGGATATACTCTGAAAATTCAGGTATTTTCATTTGTGGAACTTACAGTGAAGGTGCCAAGTTTCTTACCTGTTCCATTTTGAAACCAAAAGAAAAATAAGTAAATGAAAACTAATAAATAAATAGATATTAAATAAATAAATAAAAAAGGGAAATTTTTATTTTATTACTTATAATTTTGATAAAAATCAGTAGGAACTTTTATACTGTATTAATCCTATTAAATGCCTCGAGGGTGTTGCATTTTGCGAAAGGTGGGGAGGGGGGGTGTTAATCAAGGCATTATGTGTAGTAATTCAGCCTCTGCCAATGTACTTCTAAAAAGCAGTATTAAGGTGAATGGGTATGCCAATCTACTATTTTTTCCTATCTTTCCATTAGCTGGTGTGTGTGTGTGTGTGTGTGTGTGGGGGGGGGGGGGGGGGGGGGGGGGGGGCAAGGGGTCAACTCTTAAAGGAATAGGAGCAAATGTCTTTCCTTTAAGAGTAGACCCCATTTCAAAGAGCTACCTCATCCAGAGAATCAAACAGGAATTCATACAAGTTAGAATAAACAGGCCTCATACTTTTCAGGCTTTTGCAGGATTTCAGGCTTTCATTTCTTGAATTTTACTTGATTTCAGGCTTTGATTTTTAAGTTTTCAGTGTTTTTTCTGCTTAAAAAGGGCTATTTTAATTTGGGAAAGCAGGCATTTCAGGCTTGGAAAAGCTTTGTCAGTATGAGGCCTGAATAAAACATTGTTTTCGGAAAAGACGCAGGGAGCGTTTATTAGAGCAGGGGCATTTATTAGGATTAATATGGTATTCATATTCTTTTCCAGATTAGAAATGGCCTTGCTTTGGTTAGGTAAGCTATTTTATCTAAAAACCTTGAAATTGGGAGATACCAGCAGTGTTTACAAGTATTTCATGGTTCGTAGCTTGTTATGTTTGTCTGGTCTTGCTTGGTTAAGGATGCCACAGTCCCTGATATGAAACCATGACAGGCACATTATCTCATTGTGTGTTGTGTTATGCATGCACAGGAACAGTTTAGCTGCTTTGAAAGCTTGTGCCAAATATGATGTTGTACAATTATTGACTTTTGATAAGTATGATGCTACTATAATGTATTATCTCGCAGCGCTGCCACCATTAACATAAATGCACATGTAACGTTACTTCACGAAAATAAAAAATGATGTCAGCGTAAAAGTAATATTTACTGACTGACTAGTGAATATTACTGCCGGGTACTTCTGTCTTACATTTTAATATGAGACATCACTCTGCAGGCAATACCGTATTTGCTGTAATTTTCGTGGGTTCAAATTTTCTTGGTTAAGGGTCAAAAACATAAACAGTAACAGTGCTCCAGATAAGCAGCGTATTTGCGTAAATACCCAATAAAATAATTGAAAAACACAATTGACCTTTTCCTGTCAGCGTACCAATACGCGGACAAAATTCCCGGAACGCAATGGTCCAAAAAGCAGAAGCGTAACAACGGTATTATCCAAGGCTGTCATGTGTAAACAAAAGCATCGGTGTAATTACTATGTCGCGTGTTCAACTGTCTGTGTTGACCTCACAGATTTACCGCAGAGTTATTTATAGATATACTGGTACTCGTTCTATATATGATGAGCAAGAAATGGATACATGCTGAAAAATCGGCGGGAAAGAATCTTAAAGTTAACGAACCGAACTTCTTAAAATCGCCGGTTTCCGGAAATTTAATCTGATCGGCCTTCTTATCGTATAATTACTATCTCCGATGACAGCGTATAGCAAATTTATGTTACCATTTGCATTTTGCAAGTAAAACCTGGTGTAATGCTTAGGCATACAGCCCGTTACGCACATCAGGCACAAGTGAAATACAAAACTCAGGAAATAGAGTAAGTGTCCAGGAAAAGGCTCATAACTTCGACAGAACCTGAAATTCTAAATTTTCCTTGGGGGAACCCGGCTCCCTTTCTCGGAATCACAGCATTAGACGTGCATAATAATTTCGATTTTCTCGCCATGTAGTAGTATTTTATAGTAATTATGACACAGATATTCAATCAGCGGGAAGCCATGAACAGACTGGTCACGACGCGGTAGAACTAATACAGCGATATAGTGTTGACACAATTTGTACTTTGCTTTATACTGATCAAAGACTACCGGATTAAGGTTCAGTTATTGGCGATTAAGAGACACGTGCCTACGACAATTTCTATTACGTCATGTGTTGGGTGATTTATTGATTATTGGTACCTATTAACGACACCCCTGCTGTTTTATGCAAGGTGTGAACAGCGAGTGGCTTCTCTGAAAGTTAAATTCTGACATTTAAAATTTTAAAGAAGTCCAGTCTCTCTCTTCGGGAGCTAATTTTCTTGCGTCCGGGCCGGATTTTTCGCGTCCAGAGACGCCAAATTTGGTGTCCTCCAGATGTTTTAATGAAAAGGGCTGAACTTCAATATAGAAGCAAGAAAACACTCTTCTTCCAGGTCAGCCTGTCCAGGATTTACATTGTTAGTGAAAACACAGGTCTTGGACTATCAGACCTTGGTCTACAAAAGTGTTTTCTGAGACTGATTTCTTTAATGATTTTGTTTTATTCAGTGGCTTGTCTGTGTGTTGACTATATATACAGATAGAAATCATGGTGATGCAAAATATTAAGATTGCAGTACTATTGATAACTCCAATTTTACCAAATTGCACAAATAAACAGTCAGAATACCCAATTTGTAGGAAAATCAGTGGATGATGCAAGTTGTTTTACCCAATCGAAATTCAGAATACCCAATTAACAAAAAAAAACAGTGGGTAATACCCAATTACCCAATCATCCTTATCTGGAGCCCTGCATTAATTTTTGCGATTCATAATTTTCGCAGTTAGCAACATGCACAAAAAGCAAACAAAAATCTTTTTCACTTGAGCCAGTTTGTTCATTAAGTTAATGAAAGAACTGGCTCAAGTGAAAAGTACCAGCAAATACTGAAGCAACAGAAACAAAATATATGAACACTGTGTCTACAGAAGATACTTTGTAAGAAACAGGAAATTATTTTGTGATTCTAATATTTGCGGTTTCCAAGTGCCACGAAATACCGTGAAAAATGGAACACTGCAAAAATTATCTTGTATACAGTAGTCAAGAGAACTGACCTGTCACATGAGATGAATGTGAAAACTACAGCAGAAATTCACATCTTTGTTATTTCTATACATTCATCATATAGTAGGTTTGGTAATATAAAATGAGTTAGACTTCAAAGAACATGCAACCATTTACTATTTTACTATTTACTTGAATACTACACATATCTTTGGACCAGTAGCATTGCATTAAAGGACTCTTGGTATATCAGCCCAATATATAAAGTGCCAAAAGTGAAAATATTAATTTTGAAAACAGCATAGATCCAGACTGGGAGACTGATAATAAACCACCTCGTCATACCTTTGAGTTTATACTGAGGCTACTTACTACTGAAGAAATATACCAGAGATTTTCTACGGCCTAAAGGATCAGATACAGATACAGATCTGGATCTAGATTGTTTGCCATCTAGTATTTGATGCTCAATATGATAAGCTCAGACAAAACATATTTGTAATTTTGCAGACATCAATTTTGTTGTCTTTTTTATTCGCCCGTTTTGAAAAAACGGACGTATTATGTCGTGGCGCTGTCCGTCTGTCCGTCTGTCCATCCGTAAACATTCTTGTACACGCCATAACTCAGTAACCATTTGGGATATCTTCATGAAATTTGGTAGGCATGTGTATTAGGGTGGGGGAACATGTCGCGTACAAGAATGGTTGCTCGCCCTTTCTTACTTTTGAAGTTATGCCCCTTTGATTAATTTTTTCACTGTTAGTCTTGTATGTGCCATAACTAGATAACCGTTTGGGATATCTTTATAAAACTTCATACCAATGTGTATGAAGTCCTAACGATGTGTCCCGTACAACAATGGCTGCTCTCCCTTTCTTCATTTTAGAGTTAATCCCTTTCATTAGTTCTTATAGGCTATTTTTGTATATACTTTTCTTTTACAATATATTGTCAAGGGAAAAAACTAGAACTAAAAATGGTATATCTAGTGTATTTATTTTATCTCCCTTGTTCCACTTACCTTGGAAGCTGATTTAACATGAAATAACAGTATTTCATGTGTTAAATATTTAGATGATGTTGCAGTCATTATACCGCCACTTTGAAAAAGTGGGGGTATACTGGTTTACATCTCTCCATCCATCTGTCCGTCCTTCTGTCTGTCCTTCCATCCCCATTTAATCAAATTTTTTTATCAAAGATTTCTTCACAACCATATAAGCTAAACTGGTCATATTTGGCATACAGGTTGATGACGACATGTTGTATTGTGGGATTGAAAACCAGCCTTCTCCTGCTTATTCTTCCCTGTATTTGTCTGATTTTCTTTCTTTACAGAGTTTGAATAATGAAATTTTTCATCAAAGATTTCTCCACAACCATGCAAGCTAGAGTAGTCATATTTGTTATGCAGGTTGATGACGACATGTTGTATCGTGAAATTGAGAACCAGCCTTTTTCTGCTTATTCTTCCCTGTATTTGTCCGATTTTCTTTCTTTCCCGACTTTGAATAATGAAATTTTTCATCAAAGAATTCTCCACAACCATGCAAGCTAGAGTAGTCATATTTGGTATGCAGGTTGATGACGATATGTTGTATCGTTGGATTGAGAACCAGCCTTTTTCTGCTTATTCTTCCCTGTATTTGTCCAATATTCTTTCTTTTCATACTTTGAATAATAAAATTTTTCGTCAAAGATTTCTCCACAACCATGCAAGCTAGATTAGTCATATTTGGTATGCAGGTTGATGACGATATGTTGTATCATGGGATTGAGAACCAGCCTTTTTCTGCTTATTTTTCCCTGTATTTGTCCAATATTCTTTCTTTCCGTACTTTGAATAATGACTTTTTTCATCAAAGATTTCTCCACAACCATGCAAGCTAGATTAGTCATATTTGGTATGCAGGTTATTAATGATGACTTACTGTATTGTGGGATTGAGAACCAGACTTCTCCTCTTTTTATTCCCTGTATTTGTCCAATTTTCTTTCTCTCTTTACTTTGAATAATGCATTTTTTTCGCAAAAGATTTCTATGCATCTGTAAGTTAGAATAGGGATTTTTGTATGCAGGTTGATGATAACTTGTTGTATTGTGGGATTGAGAACCAGTCTTCTCCTGCTTATTCTTCCCTATATTTTTCCAATTTTCTTTCTCTCCTGACTTTGAATAATGTAATTTCTTGTAACAGATTTCACAGCAACCATTCATATTTGATATACATGGTAACAATGATCTCTCTCCCTCTTTATGCTTTTTGTTACAAAAATAACACCATTTGATTTAAGCAATTAAGCTGGGGTATAGTCGGATTCGCTGACAGTTATAGTTAATTATAGAGTGGTTACCCCTGTTTGTCTGCCTATCTATCCTTTTGTAAACAATCTTGTTCATTCTGTAACTCTTTTAGGACATTGAAACGGGCGTATTATGCGCCGCTTGCGAAGCCCTTGTTTTAGCATTTCAAGGATTAAATGAAGGAAGAGATTTCTGTTTCATATGTGAATGTCATTACAGGCCTCCCGGTCACCACGCTATGGAAACAGAATATTGTGGCTTCTGCATGTTCAATAATGTTGGTATAGCAGCCAAACATGCAGTAGATAATCTAGGTTTCAAAAGGTAGGTACAAGTAAGAAATAGATCAGTGCTAGCAGTGAATTGTTGAATAATTCCAACTCTATTTTCTACTGCTAATTTAGCGCAATTTGATTGGTCAATGGCGTACAGAAAACGGCGTTTATACTTCGATAAATCCCTTGAACTGGAAATCGGGAACTAGTTGGACTATTTTCTTTGCGGCAGTTTTAAAATACTCGGTATAGCTGACATTTTTATGATAAAAATGACCAAGTTGGAATTATAAGAAATGAATTTTATTTTTGTGGATTTTATGGATGGGCCCTTCGGGCTTTATGTTAAGTTTGTGAGTGATTCGCCGGCGTTTACACATTGATAAAATCCACAAAAATAAAATTCATTTCTATAGTAAAAGAATCTACTATTTTGGAGGTCAGTTGTAATGCCCTATTCAATACAGACCAAGAATCCCACAAATCGTCACGAATTGATAAATTTTAGAATTCGTGGAATTGTAAATTTTCTGATTCAATTCTTGACACTCTAGGATTCAGTTACGATACAGGTACAGTCAAACCTGCCATAAGGGGTCACCTAAGGGAAACAGAAAAATTGGCTGCTTAAGGCAGGTGACCCCTTAATACAGGTTCATTTGCACTGTATTCTGGTCCAAGGGACCCCAAACATGTTGCTGCTAAAGGCAGGTGGCCCCTTAATAGAGGTGACCACATAAGCAGGTTTGACTGTACAATAGTGTTACGAATATTCCTGAGATTCAATGTGATTCAGCTGGGAGCGCACAAATATTGTCAAGGATTCAGTACGATTTACAAGACTGTATTTGGAAACATTGCAGGAATGTTGGGAATCAGTTACGAATCAGTTAAGAATATGCCGAATGCTTGTAAGAATCCGGTACGAATAAAATGAATTCGTGACTATTCTTGACAGTCCACGGGATTTTCTCTCAAGATAGGTATAAAAAGGTCCATAGCCTGATCAGAGTCGTTGCTGTACGCACATATTAAGTATTAACCGTAGGAATCTATGGCAACAAAATGAAGTCTCTAGCCACCAGGCACATGACGTCGTAACGACGTCATACTAAGGTTGATGGGATGTCTGATTGACGTCAGTATGATGTCATTTTGATGTCAAATGCCTCCTGCATGCGTCCAGAACTGGTTGGAGTTCTCACTGTGCACAAATGTGTCAAGCTGCAAATTCACGAATCCCCGAATGAGTTAAGAATACTAACGAATGCCTCCGAATCAAATACGATTCAGTTACAATACCTAACGATGCCCAAGAATGCATTACGGATTTGTTACGAATTAACTATGATTTTTTTTAATCGGGAGTTCGTTGCCAAAATTTTGAACAGCTCAAAACTTTTGCCACGAATTTGCCGACTGCTCAAGAATTGCAAGAGCTGGCTATGAATATATAAGATTCAGTTAAGAAATTTACGTACTGATTACGATTCAGCTACGAGTCCTAAAATTTATCAATTCGTGGCGATTCATGGGATTTGTGGTCTGGGTGGAATAGGGGTATTAAGTAGATTATATCATGAGAGCAGAGCACAAGTGATGTATCTACTAACAAGTGACCAAAAAAACTGAATTATTACTGAACAGGTCACTGCTAGAACTGAACTATTTTGAATCTAATGCTAAAAAATGGTGGAAAAACTTTTCTTTTCCTTCAAATTCTCCAAACATGTTCATCTGCACCTGCATAATCCCACCAAGATTCCTCTTTGTACCACTGATAAATGTACATATCTGATGATTAATATGGAAAAGGAGATGTTGCACCATTTAACATCAAGAAGCATTGTCAAACATTACAAAAATAGTCTATACTTGCCTATAACATCTCAGTTAAGCTCACCTGCTCCAAAACAGTTAATTATTGCAGAATAAGACAAAAGAATTTTCCATTGCTTACATTACACCAAGTTTTAAGAAAGTTCCAATGGTTTTTTGTTTGTTTGTTTTTTTACAGAGGAAATGAGAAAGGGAAAGAACTCTGTAAAATACTGTTAGAAATAAAGAAAATAGTTTAGTATAGCCCTTCTGCTTGTAATTCAAAAATGGTTTTGAAGACAATTTTTTTTAATATCTTATATTTTCCAGCGGTAAGACTGCATGTATATGTTTTACATGAGCTATAACAACTTTGTTTTTTTTAGAAGCACTGAGCATTGTTTATTTTTGAAAAATTGTGGAATGGTCAAATCTGTGAATTTTGCAAAATTGACATGTCGATTTAAAGAACTGTATTTACGATACTGTCTCACAATAGCTAAAAAATGTTAACATTTTATAAGAGAGTAATTTTGATTTTGGAAACCTACAATTATCACTCACCAGATTTTCTAAACTATAAATATTACTAAAAATAGAAAACTAGAAATTTTAAATTTTGGGACACCTAAAACAATTACCATAATAGTACTAAAAATAGTACACTTTGGTGTTTCAGTGCAGTTATGCATCCAAAAGCTGCAGATAGTGTAGACCCTGAACAGACTGGTCCTTAGGAGCTGTCTGATCTGGGTCTGCACTGTTTGCTTTGACCTTTTTGTCCCAATACTGTAACAGTAGAATTTCAATGGCTCAAACCCTGATGGCTCAATTATCCTGCCTGACTAGAACTCGTTCTTGGGTCCCTAGAGGTCAGTTGATATAGAAATTGCCCTGGATGGCTGGATCTACCCTTGGCTGGAACTAATTTTCATGTTCCCAAGCCTGTTTGAGCAATTGAAGTTCTGCTGTAATAAACAGTATTTAGAATTTTCATAGCAAATGTTATTTTCAGAGTGTTGATAGTAGACTGGGATGTACACCATGGTCAGGCCACACAACAGATGTTTTATAATGATCCAAGGTTAGTGTGTTTCACATCTGGAACTAAGAGTTTAGGGTCTTTGCTGTTCAAGAGCATAATGTAGGAAAGATCATTTTCAGACCATAATCATTTGTCAGTAAAATAGTGTTTTTTTCCATCTCTAGAATAACCCCAAATATCTAAATCAGTCGTAGAAAATTCTATTTTGAGATGTTTTTTTTTTATGAAAACAATCCCAAAAATCTAGCTCCGTCTTCAAAAGCAATCTTAAAAATATAGATCCGTCTAAGATTGGGACTGTTTTTGAAAATCTAAATCCATGTCCAATAGAAATTCTAGATCCATCTTATATGATCGATCTAGATTTTTTAAACATTTTAGAAAGGGAAAAACCCCATCTTGTAACCCCAACAAAGCATGGTAGTCTGCATTATTCACAGTTTGGGATAAATAATTTTTTTCAACAGGATCTGAACATAATGGGAGTATCACCCAGTTACCTAAATCACTGTTGTGTGCATAATAATGGTCTGGAATGAAAACTGATGGCAAACCGAAAGTTAGCACAAAGAGGCTAAAGTTTAAGTTGTATAAGAGAAACTGCATGCATTTTTCATACAAGAAGAAACCTATGGATGGACATAAAGAAGAAATTTAAGAACATGTTTGTACAATTATTTTCTGATGTACATCTCATTAACTCAAACATTGGTATCTCAGTATACCCTCTGGTATCAAAGAATATATTTCTGATACATTTCCTGCTTTTGTTTACAACTCCTGTTATTTCAAACTACTGGTATCTCAAAGAAAACTTTCTGCGAGCAGAAAATTTACTTCAAGATATCAGTAGTTTGAGTAGACCTTCAACTTTGAGATATCAAGATAGCACTGGAAACTTTTATTTGTCAGGGTGTTGTATTTCTCAATACATCGGTATGAGTACGGCAAGTATTGGCCCTGGCTGAGAGAGTCTGACTATGATTATATAGGAGAGGGAGATGGTGTAGGATGCAATATCAATGTTCCACTGAATCAGGTGAGTTTCATTTTATTTGAAAATTCTTAGATGAAGAAAGCACAAGTTAGGAATTTATTAAAAATCAATCAATTTTCTCGACAGACTATTTTTGTTGGTATTCAGAATGAAATAAAAAAATCACTACTTTTTAATCTTAGCATAAATTGTATAGAGATAAGCACTGTGCATTATCACAATTATGAAACATCATATCAAAGTAGATGCAATATCATCATCATCATCATCATCATATCCATTTTAAAGCCCTGTTTTCCTCTACCGAGGGTTGGGCTTGTTTGACAAGTTTCTTCGAAGGCGTCTTCTCCACTCAGAACGATTCTGAGGGTCAGCAGAACCCATACATAGCTTCTTTCTGTCTTTCACAAGCACTTCATCCCATGTTTTCCTTGGCCTGCCCGGTCTTTTCTGTGCAACCACATTCAGCTTGCGTACTTCTGTTATCCAGCCTGTGCTGCGCTCTACATGTCCAAACCATCTCATCCTACTGGTGCCGAGCACCACATCTAAGTCCTGAATGCCAAGCTTTGTGAGAAGGGAGTCTGAGCTAACTTCGTCCTTTGCCTTGACATTGCAGATCCAACGGATCATGGCACGGTCATTACGCTGGAGACGGTTCAGCGTTTTCATCTTCATGGCCCAAGTCTCTGCTGCATGCAGCATCACACTCCAAATGCATGTTGAGTACACCTGACCTCTGGTCAGAAGTGGCAGATGGCGGTTAGTGAGAAGGGGAAGCAATTGCCGGAACTTGCCCCATGCACATTTGCAGTGTGTGATCACAGCCAGCTCGTAGCCACCTCCTGCAGAGAGCATGTCTCCAAGGTAGCAGAACTCTGGGACAACTTCAAGCTTTTCATTTCCAACCTCAGCCTCAGTATTTTCTCTTTCATCAATGGCCCGAGCAGTACCAAGGCATCGGGCGCACCTGAACTCTGGGTCAGGGCGCAAGGGTCCCTTAATGCCACTGCATTTCTTATGCACCCAGTGCTTGCAACCACCACAGAAGATTGCATTGCTACCTACTCCTGTCTGACAGACACCACAAGGGTCCTTTCCAGATTTCTTCAGCACGTCCAGATTAATGCCAGACACCAGAATCTTTGTCTTCCCCATGTTAACATGTAGGCCCTTTTTCTCCATCTCTGACCTCCATGTCTGCACCTTTACTAGCAGTTCCTCCATGGACTCAGCACTGATCATCAGGTCATCTGCATACAACAGCTCCCATGGACAGCCTGTGCAAAACTCCCTGGATAGAGCCTCTAACACAATGATGAAGAGTAGCAGGCTAAGTACAGAGCCCTGATGAACACCCACTCCAACACCAAACTCCTCGCTGTACCCATCGCCAACTCTTACCCTGCTTCTCACATCCTTGTACATGGACTGGACCAAGCGTACCAGCCACTCGTCAATTCCTAGTTTGCGCATTGCCCACCAGATGACATCCCATGGAACACGATCGAATGCTTTCTCCAGGTCCACAAAGGCCATGTAGAGCAGCTTGTTAGCAGCCAAGTGTTTCTTCTGTAGCTGACGTACAATAAAAATTGCATCTGTAGTGCCACGGCCAGGCATGATGCCACACTGCATCTCATCGATCTCAACTCTTTATCTGAGGAGTCCCTCCACCACAAGCTCCAACACCTTCATCACTTGCTCAATCAACTTCAAGCCCCTGTAGTTGCCTCTATTCAAAGCATCCCCTTTGCCCTTGTACAGACTGACGATGAAGCTTTCCTGCCAATCATTTGGGATGCATCCCTCTGAGATGATGTCCTCAATGAGATCACGCACCTCATCAATGAGATCACGCACCTCAATATCTTTTGAAGAAATACCACATCAGCATCGGTGCAGTGTTAAAACTCTGAATCAATATTCTCATGTACTAGTGAATATAAAGCAATATTACATTCTTAACGAAGAAATATAAGGATTTCTTGTCAATATAAATATGCTATTTCCCAGCTCTCTACAAGGATTTATTTCATCTAGGGAAATAAATCCCTGTAGATTAATTACCTTCCCTATAACATTCGGAGATTAGTTATTGATGTACGACTGGGTACCAGCTTTTAGAACTACTTTCCTAAGCTCTTTCTTTCCACTGCAGTTGTAGGTATTAAATTCCGCTGGAGTTGTCTTTTATGATCTTGAGAAAAACAACAGACACTAAACATGACAAACTTTGATGTGTATTGATGGCGTTTGGACATGAATGATTTACGAAAATGACATTTTATGTGGAAATGCATTGCCTTTTACGATACACGCTTCGCAATGTGCAATAAGAAACGTATCATCCAGCTCATAACAGAATTTTATCGAGTGAGCCTTGGATCATCGGGACCAATAGCCGTACAGACGACGATTGTAAAGATATGATGCAGGTTCCTTTGGTCAGGAAATTATTCTTAGTATAATAAAACGTTGGCCCATTCAAAAAACAAAATGGCGGTCAATGCAATTCAGTATTCATGTATCCTTTTGCCCTATTGTGTACAGGCTGTCGGAAGGACACTTGAAAACATAAATACAGATGGAAATATTCTTTAAATCTAAGGCATAGGAATGTAATACAGGCCAACTTCGTTGTGTCAAACTTGCTTATCTGGAAAACCATGCTAGTGTCGAAGTGATCTCCCATTCCCGAACATTCCCCCCTATATAATACTGCATTTCGACCTCCGTTGTGTCAAACTCGCTTATAACGAAAACACTGCTCCGACACTTTCCATGTGTTTTACCACTGTTTGTGTCAAAGTCAAAATGTGTATTCAGAAAAAGATCGCCGAAACGACGGAAAAAAAATGACGACCATTTTGTGTAGACGTTTTGCGGTAATGAAAAACCTGCATATTTTTGTCTTTGAGCAAATTGGTACAAACATCGAACAATAACAATGAAAAAGAACGACTTACCGAACAATTGTCTTTAATTGATCGCAGTTCAATCAATTATCCCAAATTATCCAATAATTATCCAATGATAGCGTGAAACGATGCAGACATTGTTTTGTTGATCAGCTGTTTTTGAGTGTAAGTTAATTGACTTTGAACTGCGTATACGTCACAGGTCAGGCGCATTTGATTGGAAAGTTCGGTCAATTAGGCGCCTTTGAAATTTAATTGATTGAACAGTATTGAGCGGCGTTCTTTGATGCGGGCTATTAGTAACATTCTTTAAGCTGTCCCAAATCGTCTCATAATTAGTGTCATAAAATGAGTACCTCACACGTTTTGTAGAAATACTGACTCTACTAAAGTTAAGATATTGTACATGTATAGAACAAAACTTTTGGTGACGTCACAATTTGCCTGTCTCGAACTTCGGAAAACTCGAAGTGGGTTCTCCATTCCTTTGGAATTCGAGATATCGAAGTTGGCCTGTATACAGTTTATTGAATCGTTCCATTTCAGATATGGGATTTATAAACCTCGGGAGGTTTGAAGATCTGATAAAGAAACTCGTCCTTCGGACTCGGACTCGTTTCTTTATCGGATCTTGAAACCTCGCTAGGTTTATAAATCCCATATCTTAAATGGAACAATTAATAAACTCTATATATTTAATTGGATTTGTAAAAGATAAAACGTTTGTGACAGTATGTCCCACAAAGTACTGTCTGATACCTGACATTATGAAAAGTCTCTTCTCATTGGCTGAAATCCAGTTTTATGCTGCTGAAAGTGCTTGCTTTGGGTACAAAGTATTACACTTTGAAAGGTAAAACATTTGAAACTGTGCATTAGAATGGGATTGAAGATTGTCAGTTGGGAAGGTAAAATGTCAGTTTTATAGTTGCAAATTGAGTTTTACCACTGACATGTTGCTGTGAAACAAAATTTGCAGCCATAAAACCAACAATTTGCCTCCCCAAATGACAATTTTGAGAATAGTTATCCCCTAAATCGATACAATTTTGTGACTCACTGTAACACATATGAGCTCCACTTGCATTTGTTTAGGTACCTGCAGCATGTTGGTGCATAAGACTGGCATCAGCCTGCATATAAGTACAGATTTATTGGAGTCTTTCCTTGATTATACATGTGAGCCAAGACACGAGAAATCCAACAATATGGTGTGTGCACCCAGCACAGCCTCATCCACCCAGCCTGATCAGAGTCTTCACTTTGCACTTTAAAGGTAGATAAGAGTCCAAGCTAGCTCATGTGGACAGTGAAGACTCTGATCAGATTGGGTGGCTGCTCAGGCTGATATGAGTCTTGCTTGGGGCACATGCCACTTTGTGGTTTTGTAATGTCGCGGCTCATGTATTAAGTATCTGTATTATAAAAAATAAAAACTTTTGTGTAAAGGGTTGGTGGCATGTTTTTGTTGTCAAAGGCTTCTGCAAATATTCAAACTATCAGAAATAGTAGGCTTTTCAACAGCTCAAATTTTCTGATAAGTACTTTGTCTTTTGTACTGTGAAACACAGTTGTTGATAATGTTTTATATAGGTTTTAGGCAGTGATAGTTGGTATGTGTCTGTTTTGATTTACAGACTGGCATAGGAGACAGTGACTACCTAGCTATAATTCAACAAGTCTTAATGCCAGTGGCATATGAGGTTAGTATGGTCTTGTTGAAAAATTCTTACAAAATAGAACTGATAAAAAAAGTACAAGGATCTTTCTCTTTGCAATATGACAGATCCATGAGGTCACAGTGTTTGAATTGCTCATTGTTTCTTTCTCTTGGCAGAAAGTACAGGAAAAGCTGTTATTCTTGTCACCATGGTAGGTATCTGGGTACACATTCCTGTTTTGCTACCAGTAATTTTGTACAAAGGGGAAGAACTTTTGTGACTTCCCTGGAGGATGAAAGACGTGCCAAAATGGGGTCGACACTTAAAGAAAGAATTTGCTCCTAGAGTAGCAATTTATTTCTTTTACAAGATGATCCCTCATGAGAAGGGAGACAAGATGAAAATGGCAAATTTGCTTCTTTGGAATATGTACCTATTTACCTTAAATGTCTGCCCTTCAAAGATTTTGTTGAAATTTTGTGATTTGTGAACAATGTAGTTCCGTAGGTGCTATCCTCAATACA
The DNA here is from genome assembly GCA_963989385.1 of Ctena decussata. Classification (NCBI taxonomy): domain Eukaryota; kingdom Metazoa; phylum Mollusca; class Bivalvia; order Lucinida; family Lucinidae; genus Ctena; species Ctena decussata. Next base: position 67,578,645 of record OZ022507.1, read on the forward strand.
GGCTGAGCCATTTCACTCCTTGTAGTGACAATGTTGGTGTCTTAATTCCACTAGATGATAAGAGTTCTGGTTAAGTGTTCCAACAAACCATTATCTCCTTAATTCATGAATCGATATCCTGCACAGTATACAGTCTCTGCCCAATATAATATTGACTACCTTTGATACCAGCGCCAATTTTAATCATTATTGTTTCTTTAATTCCAAGATAGATTACTTTTAGGTCAAGGTCACTGCCTTTATTTTATCTTTATTGTGATGGCCAGAATCCTACCAGGCACATGAATAAACGAGGGATGATAAAAAAATATGTGGACTTTTGCTGTAGAAATTTTATTATTGATAGTAAACTCATTAAATTTGCAGTAAATGTAGATTCATCTTTCCTTTATCCAGTGATGTATTTAATTGTATTGTCTAACTTTGGGCTTTTGTCTATATGGGTTGTCAAAGTAACCTTATGACGGTTCTGTGGAGCACGGTAAAAATTTGCCTTATTATTTCGAATTGTTTGTTTTTTCTTTGGCTATACCTGATATTTGCAGTAAAGTAAAGTGCCTGACATTTGATATTCTATCTTGTTATGGTTTCCGCTTTTTACTGTGAGGAAATTATTGCCGTCAACAATTGTTATGCTTGCATAAGCAGCATAAAATATGGTCTGTGGGTCAAACAAGGCGACAAAATGACGTCAACCATTATACCGTGTATTTAATACAAGTTCCAGGTTTTGTATATAATTGTAAGAAAAATGAGGGCAGAATCAAAAAAATATTTTAAATGATCAAATTTAATATTATTTGATCCTTGTATGTTAGTTTTGTCTGATGCTGGCACTGATTTGAGGGTTGTAGACCTGCATCTAGACATACACTGCAAAAGTCTTGTATGTGGAAACAATATTGAAAGCAAAAGTTCGGCTTGGATTTATGAACCAATAAAGAGGAGAAGAGATGCTATAAAATTCTTGTATATTTCATGCAGATGTGTCTACATTTGGTCAAAATCATGAAAAATCTGCAAAAAGGGTGTTAGTTAATTAAAACTGAGAAACAAAAGAACCCTAACAATGTTAAAAAGGGACAAAACGTCAAACGTCATGAATGTGGTGCTCCGCTGTAGCTGTACCTATCTAATATGAAATGGAAGAAAATACTCATTTTTCATTGAAATTTCTTCAAAACTTCACATTACGTAGCTAAAAGATGGAACTTTTCTGCAGTATGAGAAAAATTACTATAACTTCGTTACCCTTACTGCCACAGCAGTAGTCCACGTATTTTCTTTATCACCGCGCAATCGGTAGGGCACCTGACTCATAAGTCAGAGGTCCTGGGTTCGAAACCCGGTCTGGCCACATACTTTCGTTTCTCCTTCCACTGATTCAAGAAGGGCAGTTGTCAGTTACTGGCGAAAGTATGTGCACTTAGTACTGGTTAACCGCTTAGGAGGTCTAAGCCTGCCCAGGAATAGTGTGGTTAGGGTAACTGACCGTCCCGACATGACCATAGCTGTTTACCGCGGACGTTAAGCATCAGATCAATCAATCACCCCTCGTATTTATCATGTATGCAGAATGACCTGCAATATCAAGAAACACACAAGAAAAAAAGATAAGTAAACAAATTAATCAATGTTTTCTTGAGCTCGTCATTTATTGTTTCAGTTTAGCCCAGAGATAGTCTTGATATCATGTGGATATGATGCAACCATAGGTTGTCCAGAGGTACAATGACCTGTGCTCTGATATAATCAGACTAGCTAATAAGTCCTGTTGTGGATGGAAATTGTTTATACATCTAAAACACTTTGCATGTTTTATTTTACACTAATTGTTGGGATGTGGAATTTGCATATTTGTGTACTAAACTGTATCAAAAGTATTAAAACTTTCTAACCCTTAACCTGCTGGTTTTCCATGATGAATATGGGCACACCTTCAAGTTTCTGCTATTTTACAAAGGGGAACAATTTTTGTGACTCTCTGTTTGCTTTCCTGAACAACAAATCCCTTCCAAAAGAGGGTTCTACTCCTAAAGAAAAGAATTTGCTCCTGCAGGAGCAAAGAATTTGCTCCTGCAGGGGCAAATTCTTTCCTTTAAGAGTAGAACCCCACTGAGAAGGGAGACAAATTATATATGGCAGAGTTGCTTCCCTTGAAAGTGCACCCATTTCTCAAGAGGTGGGAGTGTTTGATCCAGAAGGTGAAAAAAAAAGTAAACAGTGTAAACCCTATCAGATGGCTTCTCTGATCAGGATCTACAAGGATTGCAAAATCTGTCTTCCGCAGAGCAGGTTAAAAGTTAACAGCTTTTATTGGCTATGCTGTGCAAATGTTATAATGAGGCTGTGGAAGGTACTTTTTTTGATAGAGGAATATAGCTGCATGAAGTAAAATGGATATGGGATATTATAAAAGAAAACAAATGGAATTTTAGAGATTTTGGGATATAAAGGTTCCCAGATTTTATGAATACTGGAGGAAAACACTGTCTGTATTAGGGAATAAGTTCCAAAATAGTCTAAAGGTTGTGGAATGCTCCAGGACCTCCTTACAGGGCCTCTTTAGTGGTTTATCCTCCGTGCAAACAGTAAAGAATTAGGTCAGTTTGTGCATCAATGCATTTTGATGAGGACCTAAGATATTTGTTTCACCAGTCTAAAATACTGTATACGCGGTAATTTTCCCGGTTTCATATTTTCGTGGTTAAGGGTCAAAAACATAAATATTGATTTTCGCGATTTTTTAATTTCGCGGTTAGCAACATGCTCGAAAAGCAAAACCATTTCTTTTTCACTTGAGTGAGGTCTTTCATTAACCTGCGGCAGGGCCGCCACAGGTTAATGAAAGAACTCACTCAAGTGTAAAGTACCAGCAACTACCGAAGCAAACACAAAGAAAATATATGAACACTGTGTCTACAGTAGACACTTTGTAAGAAATAGGAATTTTAATATTCGCGGATTTTAATATTCGCGGTTTCTATAAAGTGACTCGAAATCCCATGAAAAATGGAACACTGCGAAAACCATGTATACAGTATTAAAAACATTGATGAGACTGCTTTTCAACACTTCCTGATATTTGCTGTGCAGACTGCGTCTCTAGACCAGCATTTGAACATGCAGTGGCGGATCAAGAGGGGGTTCGGGAGGGGGGGGGGGTTCAAATGAACCCCCTTCTCAGCCCAAATTATCTTATTTTCATGGGGAATTTCAGGAAAAATTGGTCAAACTGCATAAATCGAATACACCTTTCAGCTTATTTGAACCCCTTATCCAAAATTCCTGGATCCGCCCCTGACATGTACAGTCAGGTCTTGTGCTGTTTGCTTTCTAAAATCAACTACAGTAGAACTTCAGTGGCTCAAACAGGCTTGGAACCATGAAAATTAGTTCCAGCCACAGGTAGTTCTAGCCACCAAGGGTTACTTTCTGTTTAAATTGAACTCTAGGGACCCAGGAATGAGTTCTAGCCAGGCAGTGTAAACCAGCCATCAGAGTTTGAGCCATTGAAGTTCTACTGTATGTCACTGTTGTTACACTGTCAGGGCAAACTCTGCATCTCTGACCAACATGCTCTTGTGTGCAGGCTGGTCAGAGGCTGCATACTTTGCAAATAAAACCTGTCTTGAGGGATTTCACCATTAAGGGGTCACCTGTCTGTAACAGTCACCATTTTGGGGTTCCATGAACGTAAATACAGTGCAGACGAGCCTGTATTTGTGAGTCACTTGTCCTATGCAGCCATTCTTGGTGTGACCCTAAGGGTAACTCTGGGAGACAGATCTGACTCCGCATTTATATATCCTGTTAGATAGGTTTTCTCATGTTGTGGTGCATGTTATACAGTGTAACCTTCTTGATGTAATCTTTTTTTTCTTGTTTTGACATTTAACAGTGAATTAATTATTTGAGAATGAATTACAGGTTTGAGAATGATTTCTATTGTATGAATTTCAGGTAGCATTTCACTTGCAGTTCCAGCAGAGTTTGGCAAGCCCTGACTGCCCTCACTGATGCCTTTGACATTATAGATCTTTTACCATAGCATTTGTGCCATTACTAAATCTTGTGCTAAGTACTTGGCAGAATAATGTCTTGCTGATATCACTTTGACATCAATATGAGCTCCTAGTTGTCATAGTAATGGAGCCTTAAGGTCTGCAAGGGCATGCAGTGTATGCCATGCTCAGCCGGTTTTTCGGTGACATTACAAATGGAAATTATTTCAATAGAAACATTTCAAACATGATTATTCTCAAGTCATTTAATTCCATGTTATTTATGTAACAACTAACTGTACTTATTTTCTGCCAGTTTTCACCAGAGCTTGTCTTAGTGTCAGATGGTTATGATGCTGCTATTGGGGATGTGAAGGTAAAAACTGTCAAATGTGGTAAATTCAGCTCCTTTAAGATGAGCACTTTTTAAAAGTACCACAGATAGAAATTATAGCAGGATTTGCAAACAGTGTAGATCCTAATGAGACTGCTCATTAAGAGCCACCTCATCTAAATATACACTGTTTGTCCTCTAATTTTCGAATTCTCAATATGATAAAGCTTGGACAAAACATATTTTGAAATTTTGCTGACATAAATTTTTTAACTGCTTTTTTTGGCTCTTAAAGGCTTAATGTGTACACCTCCAGTTTTTTTTGCCATTTTAACATAGGGGAAACAGTTTTTGTGACGGCTGGCTCCCTGGATGACATAGGTCTTTCAAAATTAGTTATATACTTTTAAAGAAAAGAATTTGCTGCTATTTAAAAGGAGCAAATTCTTTTCTTTAAGAGTTGACCCCAATGAGAAGCAAGGCAAAAATGAAAATGGCAGAGTTGCTTTCCCTGAACATGTATCCATTAACGTCATGATAATAATTTGTATTCTTGCTGTCACACAATCATGTTCCTGCTCACAAAAAACTTAGATATAATTATAGAATTCTGTAAGTGACAATAAAGTTCAATGTTCAGATTTGGAGAAGTTACTAAATAACCCTTATTCACAAATTGATGACCATGCGATCTACCAGCTTAAAATATATTAAACAATTTAATCCCATGAAGGATATAGTCCTAAGACTAATTACTCTAGGTCAAATATTCCTGAGACTAATTACTCCATGTCCATTTATTTTTAACAGTATCAGGCACCAAAGGCACATGGAGGCAACGCAGGTGTAACCGGTTTAGTTTTTTAGCTTACAAAAAGCCATGGATGAAGCTCAAGTCAAATTCTGACTCGGGCTTTGTGCTCGAACACCATGCAGGAAAGAGTGTGAGCTAACTAATTAACTGTAGCTTGTTACTCTGCCTTTGACCCACTTTCTACACTCTTCTGCCTATTAGTGGTAGGGTATTATGCTTTCAAGTTGGTTGTCTGTGTGTCTTTTCATCCATCCTTCATGCTTACATCCATCTGTCCATCCATCTGCATTTCATTTGCATTTGATAACATGAGTATTTATTCATGTCTGTCTTTCAAATGATGCTAAGACTGTATTGCTTGGTATTGTTAAGGGGAAATTTTGACAGAGTTCTGGCACATAATTGTTTTATAGCTGCTTCAATAATAGGTATAAAGTAAGGTTTATTTTCCATGCTTTTCCCTAATAGGGTGAGATGATGGTGACCCCAGCAGCCTATGCTCACTTCATCCACATAGTGTCATCACTAGCTGAGGGGAGGGTATGTGCTATCTTAGAGGTAGGTACATTTTACTCTGATTTGTATGTATATTTGTTGTGACAACAGGGCCCTGTTGTTGAAAACTAATGGCGTCATTAGTTAACATTTCATCAAGCATAGCTCAAATATGCCAACATTTTTTGTTGAAAAATATGAGAAGCTTTTGCTTCTCACATGTTTTTAACAAAAAAATCAGTATATTTGGTTATAAAGTCATAAAACACTTTAGGAGTTGACCTCTTAATGGGCTTGTTAGGCTAACGATGCTTTGAACAACTGGGCCCAGATTGCCATCAATTGTTTTGGATTAATTACATACATTGATATTAACACTTTTGTTGATCTTCTGTAAAAGTTTAAAATCTAGGCTTGTTGGGAATCAAGTTCAAGCAAATTTGCTGAGTGAGAAAATCACAGAGATTACCACACAGAAGTTCTTTAGGATTACAGCATTGTTATGCATTGTTTGACATACTCTTTGCATTGCTGTATGTTAGAGATGCTCATCTTAAACATAATCTGTTGACAGATTAAGCTCCACAGTATCCATTTTAAGTCTGTCATAGGCAGCCACAACATAATCTTTTGCTGACCGCTATTCTTTATGCACTAGAAGTCCATTTTTGTCGCACCTGCATTAGCTGGGGCGATATAGGCTTGCAAGTTTCCGTCCGTCCATCCTTCCGTCTGACAATAGTTCACAGTGGGTGTCTTGTGAGCACAATTTCTCCTACACTTTTTGGTCAGTCATTTTGAAACTTCACAGATGTTTTAGCCATGGTCTGTAAATATGCGTATTGTTTGCACATAATTCCAAGATGAATTTTTGCCACTTTTTTCAGATGTTTTACTTAGTCATTTTTCTGTCCGTCCATCCGTCAACAATTCACAGTGGGTGTCTTGTGAGCGCAACTCCTCCTACACTTTTTAGTCAATCATTTTGCAACTTCACAGATGTTTTAGCCATGGCATGTAGATGTGCATATTGTTTGCATATAATTCCCAGATGAATTTTTGCCACTTTTTTCACATGTTTAACTTAGTCATTTCTTTCTGTTCCTTCTCAATTCACAGTGGGTGTCTTTTGAGCACAACTCCTCCTACACTTTTTGGTCAATCATTTTGAAACTTCACAGATGTTTTAGCCATGGTCTTTAGATGTGCATATTGTTTGCACATAATTCCAAGATGAATTTTTGCTACTTTCTTCACATGTTTAACTTAGTCCATTTTCTTGGACAATATACCTGCCATAGTGGGTGTCTTGTGAGCGCAACTCCACCTGCACTTTTTGGCCAATCATATTGAAACTATACAGATGTTTTGGGCATAGTCTGTAGATGTGCATATTGTTTGCACATAATTCCCAGATTAATCTTTGCCATTTTTTCACATGTTTAACTTAAGTCAATTTTTTGCACAATACCTTCCATAGTGGGTGTCTTGTGAGCACAACTTTTCCTACATTTGTTGAACAAACCCTTTGAAACTTCTCAGATGCTTTGGCCATGGTCTGTAGATGTGCATATTATTTGCATATCATTTCCAAATTAATTTTTGCCACTTTTTTCACATGTTTACTTGGTCAATTTTTCACACAATACCGTCCATAGTGGGTGTCTTGTGAGCACAACTCCTCCTACATTTGTTGGAAATCCCTTTGAGACTTCACAAATGTTTGGTCATGGTCTGAAGATGTGCATATTATTTGCACATAATTCCCGGTTGTTTTTTTGCTGCCTTTTTTTACATGTTTAACTTTGTCATTTATGTCACACCTGCTTTTGTCACACCTGCCTTAGCATGGGCAATATAGTTTTCAATACCAATTTGAACTCATGTGACTTAATCCCCGCAGGTGCGACTCCGCTTTCCGTGGATTTCTTGTTCTGTATGCTTGTGAGTCCTGGACCTTGACAGCAGAGTTAGAGAAAAGAACGCAGGCCTTTGAGATTAGATGCTACCGAAGGTTACTGAACATTTTGTACAAGGACTATATAACCAATGAGGAGGTTCACAGGAAGATCCAAGCAGCCATTGGAGATTATGACGAACTCCTGATCTTGGTCAAGGAACAGAAACTGAGGTGGTTTGGCCAGGTCTAAAGGTCTACTGGTTTAGCAAGAACAATTCTGCAGGACACAGTGAAAGGAAAGAGAAAGAGAGGTAGACAGAAGAAGAGGTGGGAAGACACTATTAAGGAATGGACAGGGATGGATTTTGCTAGCTCAGCTTGGGCAGCTGAAGACACGACTAGGTGGAAAGGGATTTTTGCTGTCATCTGTGGTGCCCCAATGACCTCACAAGGTTATGGGATAGACTGGACTAGTCTAGACCACTATTCTATGCTGTATGCTGAATGCTGTACCTAGTTTATTACATTAATAGTCAACCAAAATCATACAAAAAACAGACTGTTCTTGTACTGTTTGCACACACTGTTACAAAACATGCCATGACAAGACAGATATCATGTTCAATTTTTACAATTGAAAAACCTCTTATTGTAAAAATGAAGTCAGAGCTCCATATAAGAAGGGGTAATGTTGAGGCAATTTTTAATAATGTCCGTTTACCTGTAGAAGACTGGGCGGAGCTGTTAGAGGCTTGCCATTCAATGTCAAAACCAAACATCTACATGAAAAATTGGTAAAGTAGCATGTGCTAGGTCTGTGATGCATAATTGTAAGATTAAAAATACCTAGTAAACTCTTTAGGTCATTACAAGCCATGAGACAGTTCATACAGGCCCACTACATCAAAACAACCTCGGGAGAATGTCGATGCAATGTTATGACGCGATATTGACTTTTATACAAGGTCCTTCCAATGTCGTAACATTTAATCGATGTCGTCACAACGTTGTTTAGGCAACGTATGCATGCTGGGTTGAAAGAAGAAAAAAGAAAATTGTTTTACGATAAACGAATATTTCATGCATGCCTTTTGTACAGGTGAGCTTTGTTCTAGGCTCTAGGCTAGTGAGCAAAAACTATAACCGCATTATACCTTTTTAGAAAATATACTCTTCGAAGGTAAAGCCAGAAATAAGCACCTGCCCCCCTGTCCACGAAAAGAAATCAGATAATAAATCTTCGTGAAAACATATGTTGTGACCCCTTAAGGAAAATTATCCCTAAATTATTCCTGTTACCCATTCCTACCTGAAGTTCTGGAAATGTCTGAATAATAATGGTAAACAAGGTAAGGTTTAGGTATGGGTTTCACATGAAAAAAGAAGGTTAAACCATTTTCATGCAGTAAACTCTCAAATCAGCGTGCATTTTTGGCACTATAATAATTAAGGTGTGTAAACACATTAAAAAGATTTGTGGGGTTAGGGAATTGTACAGGGGATGGTTGGGGGTGGGACGGAGTATTGTCATATTTCTCATTAGATAATATGGGCTGCCAAGGCAAGGGTTTTTGCATATTCATTTCACATGTTCTTTATTTTGCAATTTTTTATGCACCCGCCATCGGCATGGCCGTGGCAAATAGTGTTTTGGTTGTGCGTGCGTGTGTACGTTTTAACGTATGTACGTACATACGTACGTATGTCTGTCCGTACGTACGTACGTGATCCTGTTAGATTCAGGTTAAGGTTTTTGTCCAAGGTAGATTTCAGGGTTCCTATTATTGTAGCAACTTGAAATTTTGTATGAGGATTTATTCAAATATGTACAACAGGAATATACAAGAATGAAGGTATGATGATCCATATGTCACGGTCCACTGACTTCAGACTTAGGCCAAAATGCAAGGTTAAGATTTTTGTCCGAGGTAGATGTCAGGGTTCCTATTATTGTAGCAACTTAAAATATTGTGTGAGGATATAAATAAATATGTACAACATGATTATACAAAAATGAAGGTATGATGATTCATATGTCATGGTCCACTGACTTTGGACTTTGGCCAATTTTGCAAGGTTAAGATTTTTGTAAGCAGTAGGTTTTAGGGTTCCTCTTGTTGTAGAAACTTGAAATTTTGTATAATGATTAATATCTATTGGTACAACAGGATTATACAACAATCAGGTCATGAAGATCCATATGTCATGGTCCACTGACTTTGGACTTAGGCTAATTTTGCAACGTTAAGATTTTTGTAAGAGGTAGATTTTAGGGTTCTTATTATTGTAGCAAATTAAAAGTTTGTACATGTATGAGCATTTATATCTATAATTTCAGCAAGAATATACAAGAATTAGGGCATGACTGTCCATATATCACAGTCGACTAACTTTGTTTCAGGTTCTGTATGTACTATATTTACTATTTTGGTCATATAGAGACTCTGAAACTGTATAAAGGGCTGCAGTTTGTATCACATTTCAAACGTTGGGTGACGCTTGGCCTGTGGCCTATTATTTTATACAAGTCTGTCTCTATGAACCTATTTATCCTTCAAGTGCCAGTACCTTAATGAAGGTGCCATCTTACTCAAGGCACTAGGCGGGGGCATCCGTGTACTATGAACACATTTCTAGTTGTTTTGGCCTGTTAGTGAGATCTTGAATTCACAGTCAAGTAAGTGTCTGTTCAGCCTTAGTAATGGGCAGCATGCAAAGCTGCATCAAATACTCAGAGTCATCACTTTCATTCTTTAGACTTGTCTGAAATCAAAGAAGATACTGTAATTATACAAATGTTTGCTAGGAAAACAGTTTGCAATTTTGCATTTTTAGACAGATCCACAGGCATTTAAGTTTGCGAATTTGTCATGCTTTCCTATTATTCCTATGTAAAATAATCATGCTCATGCATATTAAAGTTTGCGCATTTATGTTGACCGCAAAAATCACGAACATCATTACACCACGAACATTTGTACAATAACAGTATATGTGAAAAGAGAAGATTCTTATCAGCCTGCATAGAGATGCAGGCTGATCGGAGTCTTTTCTTTTCGACCATGCTGTCAGGTAACTTTTTTATGTGATGTCAATCATTATTTACAGGGAGGATACAACATAAAATCTATGTCAGAGGGAGTGGCCCTGACTTTGAGAGCCCTACTGGGTGACCCTTGTCCCCTGCTGAACCCTACAGATGAGCCTTCAGATAGGTAGGTGACGAAATAGTTATGTTTTAGCAACATTAGTTTGTTCTGTAATTTTATAGTTGTGTTGCAGTGATGAAACTGGTGGTATTAGGATTTAAAAACTTAAGTTGCTGTTTGAAGTTACATTACCTGTGTGGCAGAAGTGTGCAGAGCTAGAAAACACCACTCATCCACTAGCCATGATGAATACCTCTTACTGGAGGACTAATGAAAATTGCTCTGCTTCCAATGTAAATTATTGACATCACCATCTCTCTGCTTAGGTTGGATGAATAACATTATAAAGAATTTTCCAACCGTGGTGTGTACACCTCAGTAAAAGGTGTTTAAGGTACCAGTGTGAAAAAGAAGAGGGAGTTACATCCTAAAAGTTGCTAAAGAACATTTTGAGTTATGTCCCTTTAAGTTGCTAAAGCCTATTTAATTATGCCCATTTGAGTTGCCTAAGTACATATTTTTTTCAATGTGACTTTAGGTACAGTCTGAACTAGAAGAGGAAGAGTTATCACCTAAATATTCTTTCTTATTACAATGTGGCAGAGAGTCTCCTCAATACATGGATTATGAAAGTACTTACTTTTCACTGGAGATGCTTTAGGTACAATAGTAAACTAGAGGAGTGAGAGTTACTGCCCTTTAGCACACAATTTTCTTTCTTATTACAGTGTGGCAGAGAGTATACTAAATGTTATCAAGGTACTTACACCACACTGGAGATGTTTTAGGTATCAGTGTGAATTAGAGGAGGGAGAGTTGTGTCCCTTTGATGGAGTTAACGAAGAGCCACCCAAGTAAGTTGTCCTATTTCTAAACTTTTAAATATTTTGCTTGTATTGTTGTTTTTAGAACTGTAGAAAGACAGGAAAAGTATACGTATGCCTAATAATTGTGGTACTTGTATCCGAGTAGTTCTCGTCATTTTTTTCTAACAGTTTCCTGTTTTCTCCCAAACAAGCAGGTTTTCTTTCAGTTTGCGGTAGTTGTGTATTGTGTACCTAATAACTCTGGTTTCGACACACACGTCATGAATTTATTTATAGACACAAACCTCAGGGAGCGATCATTATTTGATATGCTATCACGCACAGACAACGTCACGTCCAGAAGCAGTTCTTGTCATGTTGCTTTTGAGCTCGATTTTAAAATAAATTTTAAGCCCATTTTGCTGTTGTTCCTATATAACGATTTTGATATCTTATTCATGTAACAAAGTCCGTTTGTATGCCGAATGCGCTCAATTTTTTTAATGAGGTCAAAGCAGACGAAAACAAACATAAAACTGAGACGAAGAGTTTGTCATGTTCACGAGGCTGCTGAAAACGATAAATGATGACTGGGTCAGGTTTGCTATTTTAATATTTTTGTGTTTTTCCTGCAATGTTTACTTACATTCGGAATTTGTTTGCAAAGTAGACACAGTATTGGAAAACCTTATCCAATTAAGAGAGGTCAGTATGTGGCTTGAACGTGCTCGCGTGAATGCCCCTGACGTAATCACGCGACTTTGCGAATCCAAAAGAGAAAAAACGGCATTTATATATACACAGCTCGATATCTTGATGAATTTTTGCACTAGTTTGACCAAATGTATCATAAACTTAGGATTAAGGCAGTTGAAGTGAAGAAAAAATACGTGAAAAACTCGTTTTAAGCAGAATGACGAGAACTGCTAGCTGACGATGCACTTGGACAGATATATTATGTAGAAAAGGGGTAAAAATTTGATTGTTCTTATTATTCAAGATGAATTTTCACTTTAAATTGGATTAGCTCTCCTACCTTTAAATTTGGACACAACCATTACTGAGGAAAGGGGTGCTGATGACATTTTTCTGTTCTTTCAGTATTAGCTTTCTTCCATTAGTATCTGACAGGGACTATTCCATCATTGAATTGAAATCATTCCATCTTTAGAGTGAGTGAGTGAATTCAGGTTTAATGTCCCACCAACAATGAGGTCAAATGGAGAAGGGGACCTTGGTTTAAAGTCTCATCCGGAAGACCGGAGAAGCGGGGGGATCGATCTTGCTACCCTTGGATTCGTATTCCGAAGTGTTATCCACTTCACTACAGCCGCTCCTCCATGAAAAGGGTTATAATAATATATCTCTAATCTTCATAGAAAGGTGTATTCCCTGAATATAATATTGACTCTTCTATTCACGAACTAGTAAAGGACCAGTCTATTATCTAGAAAAGGGTGATTAACAGACAAATAAAAGAAAAAAAAATGGCAGACATAACCTCAGTTTGGCTGTTTAATACATTATCCAAACAATGAACTCTGTTCATCCTGTCCAGGGACTCAGAGTAACATATGAGCGGCAACATGAGAAAACAAACAAAGGGACATGTGCGCCCAGCTAAGTCTCAGATCAGCCTGGGTAGCCACCCAGTCTGATCAGAGTCTTTGCTTTGTGTTTTAAGGGTAGCTTAGGGTCTAAGATAGCTCCATGCAGACAGTGAAGACTCTGATTAGACTGGGCAAATGCCCAGGCTGATCTGAGTCTTTGCTGGGTGCACATGCCACTTTGTTGGTTTGCTCGTGTCACGGCTCATATATTCCTCAGTATGGTTACTTACCATACTTACTTTCGACAATTGGACACTTGTGCAGAGGCAAACCATGTAGACCCTGATCAGACTGCTCCTCTTATAAAGATAAGATGGATGAATGGATGACTTGCGAATTTACATCCTTTTCAACAGTATTTCAGTCATATCAGGATGACTGAATGTTGATAATGAAAGGCTGTGTGCAATGGAACCCCGTTTACTTTTGAAAAGATTCTGGCCTCAAGCGGGGATCAAACAAGGGATCACTAGATCAGCAGGCAAGCGCTTAACCTACGCCATAAAGATAAGAAATTGAACAAGTCCATTATTCAGAAAAGAGGTACTGATGCCTTGATTTCTCAAATGCTTTCACCCCTACCTTTTCAAAACTTGCTCTTCCAGATTTGGCTGTTACATAGTATGATGAATAGCTAATGATGAAATAAGTTTCGCGACAAGATGGGGGGATGGATGACTTATGATTTGATGGCCTTTTCAACAGTGTTTCAGTTATATCAGGACAATGAAGGGGTGATAATGAAAGGCTGTGTTCAATGGAGCCCCATTCACAGTTGGAAAGCTATTTGCCTCCCAAAGGAATCGAACCCAGGATCCCTAGATCAGCAAGCCAGCTCCTAGCTCACCGAGCTACTGGGACAGATAGGTCTCAGCAAATAGTGCAGACCCAGATCAGACTGCTCCATAAGGAGCAGTCTGCTCAGGGTCTACACTGTTTGCCAGTCTGATCAGGGTATACACTGTTTTCCATGCCATCTGCTTCTTTTAAATGTATTAAGTCATTGTTAAGGCAAACTGTTTCATGAAAGGACAATTTAACTATTTTGGGTGTCCTAATTTTTACAGGTATGTAATTCATTCACACCTATTCATCTGAAATATACTGTGCCATTACTGAACATGCATGGATGAGGCTATTATGTATAAAAGGGGAATGACATCAATGAAGGGAACTGCCACCCATATATCTGAATGGACTCTTCCATTATGTGAACTTGGATATGTCCATTATTGAGCCATTATTGAGGAAAGGGATAACTTGTGAACAGGACATCAGAAATAGACTACTCTGAGTTAACGAGAAATTTTTTCACCCCATAATATCTGTAATGGACTCTTCCCTTATTTGAAATTGGATGAGTCCATTATTGAGAAAAGGGGTAATAAAACATAATGTTTGAAGAGCTGTCATCCGTAAATATCAGAAATAGACTGTTCCATTTTAGCAAGAACATTTTTATCCCTTCAAAGCTGAAATGGACCATTTTATCATTTGGGCAAATCCATTAATTAGAATGAATAGGGGCAATAGTATTCTATTGCTTTAATCCTTCATGGAAAATTTCACCCACTCATATCTGAGATGGGCTCCTCTGCATTTAGATTTGGACCAGTCCATTGTTAAAAAAGAGGTGTAAGCAATATTGCTTTAATCTTTCAAAATAATAATTCACCTCTTAATATAAATTAGACCATTCCATTTTGATTTTGGATGAGTTCATTATTCATGAAAAGGTAATGTGACCAAAAGGTAGTAACATAATGGCACACATAAGTATTAATCTCCATTGTTCATGCATTTCCTAATCCTTGAGACAAGAAAGAAGAAAAAGCAGTGAACTTTGTTCAGGGTGTTGCATATAAAACTACCTTTACAAAAATTTCTAAATATTAGGAAACCAGAAATAAGTACCATAATTGATCTAAAACTGGAAGAGTTGGTTTCACAGTACAGAAATGCATTCAAAAGAGAGAGTAAGTGAACTCTTGGGTTTAAGGTCCCACCAACAACTAGGTCATACTGAGATGGTACCTCAGTTTAAAGTCTCATCCTAAAGACAGGAGAATCGGGGGGCATTCAAAAGATGCAAATGGCAAACAGTGTAGACCCTGATCAGACTGCTCCTGATCTGGGTCAACACTCTTTGCATTTTCATAACCTATTATCAGACACATTGTGCTTGGTGCAATAAATGGGTTCAAGTTTCAAGGATAAAAGGTAAAGGGTTTCCCATAGCCTAATAGCCGTAGGGGCAGTGGGGGTTATAGGCCCTCTGTGTCTTGGGCACAGCAGATGAAAAGCGGAGCACATCCCTCTCCTTTTGCTGCCTAATCTTCCACGATGTAAAGCAGGTACCCATTTACTGCTGGTTTGACAGGATTTTCCAGTTGTCAGATGGCCAGTCGTTGGCGCAATCGCACGACCTCCCAGCAAAATTGGCACAATTCTGACTGAACTAGCATGAAAGTAGTGAAACAAGAGGGCCATGATGGCCCTGGATCGCTCACCTGAGTATCCTGTGAACTTAACCTCAGAGACATCCATATGACTGACAGAGTTTCACAAAGATTAAATGGAAAATGAACTCTTTATTGTGAACCTAAGGTTTTTATAAGATTTAACCTAATGACCTAGATTTTGACCCTACATGACCCAGTTCCAAACCTGGTCTAGATTTCTTGGATATGAACATTCTGGCAAAGTTATCAAAACTGTGCCTTCTAGAGTGTACACAATGTTTTTCTAAGGTTTAACCTAGTGACCTACTTTTTGACCCAACATGACCAAGTTGCACCCTTGGTCCAGATTCGTTGGAGACAAACATTCTGACAAAGTCTCATGAAGATCAGAACAAAACTGTGTCCTCAAAAGCGTTCACACTGTTTTTCTAAGAACTGACCTAGTGACCTAGTTTTTGACCTGACATGGCCCAGTTTCAAATCTGGTATAAATTTCATGAAAGTAAACATTCTGACAATGTTTCACATAGATAGGATCAGAACTGTGCCCTCTAGAGTGTACATGAGGTTTTTCTAATATTTGACCTATTGACCTAGTTTTTGACCCCACAAGACTCAGATTCAAATTTGGCCTAGATTTTATATAAATAAACATTCTGACAAAGTATCATGAAGATTGGATCATAACTGTGCCCTCTAGAGTGTGCACAAGGTTTTTCTAAGATTTGACCCAGTGACCTAGTTTTTGACCCCACATGACCCAGTTTCAGAGATGGTCTAGATTTCATTAAGATAAACATTCTGACAAAGTTTCATGATGATTGGATCATAACTGTGCCCCCTGTGTCATTCTAAGATTCATTTCTATTTTTAGCTCTGGCGGCCATTTTGTTCAGTGGAGCGGAACCGTTTTAGCAATTTTTGTTCAGAGCCATGAGTAAAACATTTCTGTGAAATTTTTTTGAAATCGAGCCATTGGCTTTAGAAACGATGATGTTTAAAGCTTTTTTCTATTTTTAGCTCTGGTGGCCATATTGTTCAGCGGGGCAGAACCGTTTGAGCAATTTTGGTAGAGGGTCTCCTAAGGAACATTTCTGTGAAATTATTTCAAAATCGGCCCAGAAGTTTTGGAGAAGTCGTTTAAAGGTTTTTCTATTTTTAGCTCTGGCGGCCATATTGTTCAGCTGAGCGGAACCATTTGAGCAATTTTGGTAGAGGGTCTCCTAAAGAACATTTCTGTGAAATTTTTCTAAAATCGGCCCAGCAGTTTTGGAGGAGAAGTCGTTTAAAGGTTTTCCTATTTTTAGCTCTGGTGGCCATATCATTCAGCGGAGCGGAACCGTTTGAGCAATTTTGGTATAGGGTCACCTAAGGAACATTTCTGTGAAATTATTTCAAAATCTGCCAAGCAGTTTTGGAGGAAAAGTTGTTTAAAGGTTTTTCTATTTTTAGCTCTGGCGGCCATATTGTTCAGCGGAGCGGAACCATTTGAGCAATTTTGGAAGAGGGTCATTTAAGGAACATTTCCATGAAATTATTTTAAAATCGGCCCAGCAGTTTTGGAGGAGAAGTCATTTAAAGATTTTTCTATTTTTAGCTCTGGCGGCCATATTGTTCAGCGGAGCGGAACCATTTGAGCAATTTTGGTAGAGAGTCCCCCAAGGAACATTTCTGTGAAATTATTTTGAAATCCTGCTAGCAGTTTTGGAGAAGAAGTCGTTTAAAGCAAAAGTTGACGACGGACGACGGACAAAGACCGATCACAATACCTCACCTTGAGCACTTCGTGCTCAGGTGAGCTAAAAATGGATGGATGACTTGCAATTTCACATCCTTCTTAACTGTATTTCAGTCATATCAGGAAAATGGGAGGGTGATAATGAAAGGCTTTGTGCATTGGACATCAATGGAATCCTGTTTACAGATAGGAAGAATTCTGCCTAGAGTTGGATTTGAACCTGGGACTCAGCTATGCTAAAGCAGCAGGCCATCCCTTAACCCACTGCCCTCTGGGGCTGTTAGAATTACCATGAAAGCTTAACGGTTGGCAGGTGTAGAAATGATTTGTCACATGATTTGTCTGCACCTCCAAGGCAAGCATTCACCCCTTAAATCTGATATTAACAATTCCAACATTGCATTTGGATGAGTAAATTATTTAGAAAAGAGCTACTGTCATGAGATGATTCCTCTAGCCTTTTCAGTTTTGGCTGTGACATAGTACAATTTTAATTCTAAGTATTAGGACGGACAGGTCTGAACAAAGAGTGCAGACCCAGGTTACCATTCCATCTTTGTCTTTAAGATACATTACTGTAATAACCCTAAAGATAAACATAAAGAAGCTTTATTTAACGTCGCATATTAGAAACAGACAACATAAGCTCTGAAGAGCTTTTATTGCGACAAACAAGGTATCCAACAACAAATTATACTTACCCGATGACTTAACTTTATCTTCCTAGGACTACCCTTTATAGGCAAGCGTCAACCAAGGGAGCTCCTAGTACCATTTATAACGCCTTTGGTATGGCGCGGCCGGGATTCGAACCCACGACCTCCCGGTCCCGAAACGGACGCTCTACCACTGAGCTATCGGGGCCAGTAAACTGAGCTATCGGGCCGGTAAATGTTCGGACAGACACGTCTTACCAAACATTGTAGACCCAGATCAAACTGCTCCTTCAGGAGCAGTTTAATCAGGATCTAAACATTTGCAATTCACTAAGCATCATTTGGATGCATTAAAATCTGTAAATTCTACTTTCTAAGAATTTTCAAACCTATTTTTGGGTGTCCCAAATTTTAGGGTTATTAGGGTTCTGCATTGAAAATCATTCTGTCCCACAATACAACAATTTAATTAATCACTTTAGTGGTGTCTCAATTTTTCTTGTATGAGTATGGTCTGAGATTTATCTGAGTTGATGTCAACTCTTTGACACCTGTTCATCTGAATTAGACTATTCCATTATTCAACTTCGGCAAGGCCATTATTAAGAAAGAATAAGGAATTGCATGTGTGAAGTATTCTTTCACCCCTACAAACCTAAAATGGACTCTTCCATTATTTGAAATTGGATGTGTCTATTGTTGAGGCAAGGGGTAAGGTGAACAGGAACATTCACCCCTATACCCCAGAAATGGGCTACTTTGAGTTGGCAAGTACATTCTTTAACCCCTAAACATCTGAAATGGACTCTTCTATGTTCTGTTATTGGATGAGTCCAATATGGAGGAAAGGGGTCATGGAGCCTTATTATTATAAAGAAGCAGTCACCCCTGAATATTAGAAATAGACTCTTCCTTTTTTGCAAGCACATTCTTTCACCCCTAACTATCTGAAATGGACTATTCCATCAATTGGGCAAATCCATTAGTTAGAAGGAGTAGGGGTAATATTTTGATTGCTATAACCCTTCACAATAAAGTTCACCCATAAATCCCTAAGATGGATTCATCTGTGTTTATATTTAGACCACTCTATTTTTAAAATAGGGATATTAACACCTTCAAGATAACATTTCACCCCATCAAATAAGATAGACCTTTCCATTTTGAATTTGGACAAACCCATTATTTATCAAAGGTTTATTTGATGAAAGGGTACTAACATAAAGTCACACACAAGTATTAAATCTTCATTGCTCATGCTTTTCCTAATCCCTGAAAATAGAGCAGTGAACTTTGTTCAGGCTTTGACATGAAACTAAATTCTAAATATTGGGACACCTGAAATAAGTATCATTAGTGTCCTAAAAATGAAAAAGTTTGGTCTTACAGTACAGAAATGCATCCAAAAGATGCAGATGAGGATGGAATGGCAAACAGTGTAGACTCTGATCAGACTGCTCCTTGAGGAGCAGTCTGATCAGGGTCTTCACTGTTTACTCAGGCCTATCTGTCCAAATGCTTTGAATTTTTACAGTCAGTACTAGTGCATGCATAAACTCTCCACAGAGTGGGAGTGTTTCTTAAAATCTAAATTCTTCAAACATCTTCCCCTCTGAAGATGCTAGGTTGAAAGAAGCGAAATTCCATGTACAGCCTCCACAGATTAAGGGGAAAAAATTATGAGGAATAATTGTGGTTACATAACCAGATGGCCAATTTGCTTACTTGTGGTTAAAACCTATTGAAATTTTTTCTTGAACCAAATTGTTGATTACATTGAAGCTGGTCATGCAGCATCTAGGACTTATGTTCTGTCAATTTGTTTTTCCAGCAATGATCTTGGGTCGATTTGTTAAGACTTATGCCTTAAGAGGCACAGTTATCAAGTGGTTAGAGCGACTTGGTTATGGTGCAGAAGGTTGCTGGTTCAAACTCGGGTGGGGTCATCCAGCTACTTAAAACTGTCTCTGTTAGCCTAGCAGTAAATGGGTACCATTTTGGACACAGGGAAGAAGGTTAAGGCAGGGAAAGAAGAGGGATTTCTCTGCCTTTCATATGCTGTGCCCACGATACAGTAACTGTTGGCCTCTAACCACTGCCCCTACGGCCGCCAGTCTATGGGAAACCTTTACCTTTTTCCTTTACCTTTCATTCTGTTTCAGAGAAGGGGTTATATTTGAAACCCCAGAAAATAAGCCGAAGGAGCATGATCTATCCTACATCTACCCTTATGAAACTGAAGAAGAGTATACTAAGGCAGAGAGGAAGTGGAATATACAGATAGAGGCGTTGATTTCTGAGACATCCCTTACTGTACCATCTCCCAGGTGAGAAATTGAGATTCTGCTTGATCAAGTGTCAGATAAGATAGGTTTTATTTGTTTGATTCACATTGCATGATAAGAGACCTTAGGCCATATGTGAACAGTGAACAATCAAATCAGCCTGTGCACCATGCTAAACGAACATGGGTCTTCACTTTTCAGTTTGTGTCACACCTTCTTAAGCAAGGTGCAATATAGGAGTCTAGATTTTTGGTTGTCCATCAGTCTGTTCTGTTCATTAACCCATCTGTGTGTCCACAGTTGCTTTAGTTTCCATAATAATGAGCCATCTCATTTGGTCTACATTGTTTTCTCTCTATTCTTTGAGTTCTCAATATGATATAGCTTTAACAAAACAGTTTTAAAAATTTTGCAGATGTAAATTTTGCCTGCTATTTTGGTGCTTTGGTGACTTGCTGTTTGCTTCCTGGATGACAAAACCCTTCCAAAATAGAGTCTACTCTTAAAGGAAAAAATTTGCTCCTAGAGGAGCAAATTCTTTCCTTTAAGAGTTGACCCTATTTAAGATGGGAGGCAAAAAAAGAAACTGGTAGAGTTGCTTCCCCTGAAAGTGTGCTGATTTACCTTAACATGAGTTATGTTTTTCAGAACATGCCTGGCATATGATAGTGGGATGAAAGCTCACAAAGCCTGCCAAGCTTAGTAAGTATCTGGTGAGAGAGTTTGAAAATATAAAGCATGCTTTTGTATGCTTTAAATTTGAATTGTGAAATATTTGGTAAAAGTTCATATGGTGAATGTGCACATGCTTCACAAGCTTGCGAGTGTATCTCTGCCATATGAACAAGTGTCCAGTATTTCCCAATATTCACACTGGTCTGGCATTCAACACAGGCAACGAAGACAACGTACAAGGAACCTGCTTGTTCTGCTCATCAGGATAAGTTTGTTTCAGAAGTATAGTCTCATGGACCATCCGACCCCTTACTCTTGAAATAGGACTCAAAAGTTTTACTAAATTGATATGCATATTCAAGAAATGCTTGAAAACAATTTTTGGGCTACAACGACCAGCCAACGAATTGGTGAAAAACCTTATTCAAGCACTGAATTTATACTAGACGGAATTTCTTCGAAAATCTGATCTGACTATGACGTCTGGTAGACTGCCGGGTCCGTAAGAATGATAGTTTGAAATTAATGTAAGAAGTATGCGTAAACAATCGTGTTTTATAGTACGTTGCCTCGTTGCCTGTGTTGAATGCCAGACCAGCGTGATATTAGGCCGTAACTTTTTTTGTTAGATAACTTTGATATAAAATAGTAAATTTTATTAGTCTTCTCTACATTAGAAATCAAGACATAACATCGGCTTATCAATTATAAACTGATATGAAAGTAGATATGCCGTTACATGTTTTCCTACACCCTCGGAACCACACACAATGGTATGAAACTGATAATGACTTTTCCGATATCAGATATGGGTAAACATACATTAATGTCAACAAGAACTGAGACTGAGTGCTATTTTCCAATCGTACTTGTACAGTCCTTGCAGAAAACTCTGTTATTTCTCTCAGAATATGTTCTGAAAGACTGACAAATCAAATTTTATTTAATGCTGTTTTATACAACTTTTATTGTGAAGATGATGATAGACTCAGCATCTTATTTTGTTTTTCAAGAGCTTGTTCATAACTAAATGGCTCCCAGATTTTCTCCTTTCAAGACTAACATAGGTTTGACAAACATGACTTCTTTACTCAATACAGTATGCACCTGACTCCATGGAAGGTGTATAAATATATTGCTTGGTTGCTGCATTTGTCTGAATAAATATTGTAGAAACTCTAATCATACTTGTGTTAAATCAGAGCACATTTCTCTATATGCCGGACTGTAAACGCATAAGCTTTACAAATACATACCTGTTCATCAGAAGGGAAATAATCCAAAATATCTCCATAAATTTACAAGCCTGCCTATGGGAATTTAGACCAGATTATGAATTTAGGGATGACAAATTCGACCCAAAATTATAGAAACATTAAATTTGCTTAGGTAACCCTGCCATTTCACTTTCAAGAAAATGGGAATCATTCTATTTTTAGCCATCCAGAAGCACCAAACAGAATATCCAGAATCTTCAACAAACACAAAGAATGGGGAATACTAGACAGATGTCTGGAAGTAAAGGTAGGTAACATTAAATGTGTTTTTTGTGCCATTTTATAAAGGGGGGATAACTTTTGTGATGCTTGTTTGCTTTTCTGGACAACAAAGCCTTTCCAAAATGGGGTCTACTCTTAAAAGAAAGGATTTGCTCCTGGAGCAGCATATTCTTGCCTTTAAGAGTTGACCGCCTTGAGAAGGGAGGCGAAACAGAAAATGATAGAGTTGCTTCCCCTTAAAGAGTTGGCTAAGTGCTAAAAGGGTAGCTAAGGGTCTTAGCTACCTCCATGTGGACAGCGAAGACTCTCATGAGACTGGGCAGGCTAATCTGAGTCTGCGCTGGATGCACAACCACTTTGTTGTTTTTCTCGTGTCCCGGCTCATATATAGATTCTGTTCACATGTACATTACTATGATACATAGAAAATACCATGTTAGTTTTCTTTACTGTCTTGTTTCAAACAAGGTCAGAAAATGTATTAGAATGACAAGTTAATTGAGTCATAACACATTTACAAGTCATAATATCAATAGAAATTAACATGGTTTTATATATGTTATGCATTAATGTAGGTAGACTGTTTAGAAATAAACAAGAAGGTAAAGTGTACATTTTGATCAGACTTCAAGATGTAGCCAGGCTAGGTAGTGCAGGCAGTAGCACTTCTGACTCAAGAGCCAGAGGCCTGGGCTCAACACTGGGTCCGGCCAATTTTGTGGAAATTTATTCTTTCCCTTCTGCTGATTCAAGAGGGGCAGTTGTCAGTTACTGGCAAAAGAACATGCACTTAGTACTGGTTAGGAGGTATAGGCCTGCCCAGGAATAGTGTGATAAGGTTAACTGACCGCCCCGACATGACCATAGCTGTTCACCTTGGACGTTAAGCAACAAATCAATCAATCAAACTAAAGTTCAAGAAAAAATAGACATATATCGGGAGCCAGTCTAGAGCTGGGTGCACAACCACTTTGTTGGTTTTCTCATGTAGCGGCTCATACACAGTCAAACCTGTCTTAAAGGCCACCTCTATTAAACAAAAAAAAAATAACCTGTCTTGAAAGGCCCAAATCTCATATCCTAAAGTAGCATTTTCAGTGTAAATCTACCCTCATTAAGCAAACACCTGTCTTAAGCAAGCAGTTTTGGTCTTTCCCATGGGTGCTTGCTTAAGACAGGTTTGACTATGTGCAAGCACATTGTTGCATGAACAAATGAGCCGCGACACGAGAAAACCAACAATGTGGTTGTGCGCCCAGCACAGACTCAGATCAGCCTGGGCATCCGCCAAGTCCGATCAGACTTCGCTAAGCGCTTAAAGGGTAGCTGAGGGTCCAAGCTACCTTCATGCGGACAGCGAAGACTCTGATCAGGCTGGGCGGATGCCCAGGCTGATCTGAGTCTGCGCTGGGCGCACAACCACATTGTTGGTTTTGTCGTGTCACGGCTCACATGTAATCAAATATATCAAACCCTTGTTTTTGGCCACTTTTTCTATGTACATGTAGTTGAATGATAAACAATCAAGCATGCACTATATTGGGTTTATTTTCAGTGTAGGCTTGCAGAACAAGAGGAGCTGGAACTTATTCATAGGTATGTCACATCAGAACAACAGTAAGACTAGTACTGCTGCTTGAAAGTTACTCTTTTCTACTGTAAAATTTTGAATATTGGGACAGATATTTCTCCCACCTTTGCATATGTAAGATAGGCTCTCAGCTCATATAAGAAACTTCAGCCTTTCATTAGCAACATTATATTAGCAACCACACTTTTTCAGTTTTCAACTAATATTTTAATTTTAAATTGAACAAAATGGACACTGTTTGAAAGCATAGATTTTGGCACAGCACTAAATTTTAATGATGTCACTAAAACCAGTTACGAAACATCACTAGCAAAGTTGAGGGCATGATGTGAGGGGCTAAGTTGTATTTTGTTTTTGCCCTCTAGAAAATAAATAGTCAACATATTGTGTTTTCCATCTATTTTCAAGGTAGAAACTGTGTTTACACCCATATTAAGATCTGATAAAAACATTGGAGTGCTCAAAATTTACTTCAGATCACTGGTCAAAAAGTTATTTTTTCTTTTCTGTTTTGAAGCCTTATCCGAATTGAGGTTTAAAATCAGCTAAAAGTGGGAGAAAAATAATCCATCATAAGTGTTCATGTGGGGATAGGGAAATCCCACCCTTGGGGTCAAAATTTCCCCAGGGACGAGGCAAGTCTCATCCCTGGTTGAAATTCAGACCCCTCAAGTGAGATTTCCCTATCCCACCTGGACACTCATGATGGATTGTCATATTCTTGGCAAACAATGTAGAGCCAGAAGAGCAGTCTGATCAGAGTCTACGTTGTTTGCTTTTCTGTCAGTAATATTTTTGGCACATTCCCAGATGCATGCCTGGCATTTTGAAATGAAAAATTCAAGCATCTGCAAATACATCTAGTTAGCCGAAATATAACGAGTATAAGCTTTCACAAAGAGCTTGCCTCACTGTTAGCAACAAATTAACTGAGGACCATATGAACATGTAAAGCATGTCGTTCATTTTCTGGGTCATCATGACGTTTGTACTTGTATAAGGGCTTAGGAAATTCTCAATCAGCTGGCAGGTGTGGTCACCGAAAATTGACCTCCCTCTGGGCATACAATGTTAAATCAAACATTGAAACAATGTTGATTCAATATTGGTTCAATGTGGTGTGTCTGCTAGGCTGTGTTTAGAAATGTTTTGGCACTTAGTGCCACTACAAGACTGTATTATGTTGATCATTTTCTGGTACATGTGGATCTGATCAGTTGTTGATGAACTGCCAAGGAAAAGCGCATGAAGGGTCAAAGGTCAAGCGTGAACACTAGGTACCTCACCGCCATGGCGGTGACGAATAATGCTAGTCGGCTTGTGAATGTAAAGCATATTTTGTGGAGAATGTAATATGTGTATTAAACTTTCATAATTTTAGAGCTTATAAGGATGCATTATGACTGTCCATAGGGAAATCTTTCTGAGTTAAAAAAAGAGGCAATATATATGAGCCATGTCATGTGACTTCCAACAATGTGTCTTCCAACAATGTGGCAATTTTATCATGTGATATTCAGATCATCCGTCTCATTTATATATTTATATAGGGTAATCTGAGGCCTCATTGTTGGCACTCTGGCTTTGGTCACTTCCATAGATGGCTGATGTGACAAGCAAAGGCTCTGATCAGACTGCACTACTTAAGTGCAATCTGATCAGAGCCTTTGCTTGCCACCAATGCCACATTGTTGGATATCACGTGATGTAGCTCATATATACATTACATTGAAATGCAATTACATGTATGTTATTTTGTTGTCTAGTCCAGCCCATATCCAGTTCATGAAGGAGCTTGAAGAAAAGTCATTATTAGAGTTGAGAAACTTGCAGTGTCAGTATAATTCCATATTTCTGTGTAAAGTAAGTATGCCATATGCAGGGTAATGGTTTCTTGTACACAAGGCCCAGTTTTTCAAAACTTACGATATTGTTAGTTAAAGAGGTGTCAGATTTTCAGTTCTACACAAAAATACTGCTGTTTTTGCCCATATTACATATCTCTTTTTTCCAAAAAAAAAAAAAAAAAGACAAAAAAAAAAAAAAAAATAAATAAAAACAGGAGCTCAGCTTTTGCAAAAATATTAGCACACTTGTTTTTATTTGTACTAAATGAAAGTGGTCAAAGTACCCAAATGTCAAGTCCAAACTCATAAGTTATTTTAACATTGACAATTAGATATACAGACATTGACCCCAAATTAGAGGTGTGATCAGGTGCTTGCAAGTAATAAGCATCACATGCCTATTATAATACTAAAGGATTTTATGAATCTTTGACAAACCACTTAAGCTACTGATGCTTTGAAAAACTGGGTCGTAATAAGAGTACATGTAGCTGCAAGTTTTACCTATACCAACAGTTCTTATCTCACCCATCTTATTTCACCAAGGACTGGCAAAAAGTCACATGACTATCGCATATAGTTAGTGCATTGGTTATGCACAAGATCAGGGCCCGGTTGTTCAAAGCATCATTAGCCTAACAAGCTTGTTAAGAGGTTGCCAAGTGTTTTACAACTTAAAAGCCAAATACACTGATATTTTTGTTGAAAATATATGAGAAGCTTTTGCTAGGCAAAAGATTCTCACATTTTTTAAAAAAAATACTGCCATATTTGAGATGTTAAAGTTTGAAATTTTTAGGGAAGGTTAACTAACGATATTGTTTGTTTTGAACAACCAGACCCAGTAGACCTTGAGCTGACCATAGACCCCCTCCCCCCCAGGGGGAATTTTGGACACTATGATTTTCTGAAACTACATTATATACAAAACAAAATGACACATGTTAGCACTCTGTACGTTGGGGCATTAACGTGTAACGTCAACGTTACTTACACTACCAAAATTTACATATTCACGTTATAATAGAAAAATACACATTGGTATACACATGTTAGTATTCGCCCTAAATAATGTTGGGTTTTGTCTGCTAGTACATAAATCGCTGTTTCAAGGTAATTGACATTGTCAACGATAAGTTGACTAACCCGTATAACGTAGTTTACGTTGTATTTGACGTTTTTCCCCTTCAGTGTCTAAATACATGTAATATAAGGAGCAAATTGTAAGAATGAAGTGAAGAGAAAAGTAATTGTCATATATATGACTGTTTCAATAGTCTAGTATAAAAAACAAACAAACTAAAGTCTTACAAAAGTCATCAGCAGTCACGATAAATATGTAACGTATATAACCACAACAAAAATTCGAAAAAAAAAAACAACCAGACTAAATCTCTGAATTGGTGGACTGAAGTTTATACGTGCTCCATCAATCTTCTTTGATTTATGCACAGCTTAGATAAGTTAGGCAGCAGTTAGCAGTGGATATATTAACTGTGGACAGAAACTATCTTATTTTTAAGAATTTAACCTACAAAATGACGAGAAAAGCTAAGAAAGCCAACATCAGCTGCATTTCATTTTTAATATTATCTATATTATGTCTTAAGTAGACACTGTTGTATATGTAAATATGAAGAAACGCCAGTTTTATATGTCCTCAAACTATAGTTAAAATCATCGGATAGTGTATATTTAAAAAGCAATCTAACAGTAATGTTACGTTACATAATTGTAATATATCGGGGGATAAGATTTGTGAGTCATCTGTTATCAAAAATTTAGTTCCCGGGCAATATGTATTATTTCATTGCTGCAGTATTATCTTACCACTGGTAGTCGGATGGCAATTTAGCTCTTTGAAATACACAAACACTCAGCAAGACGCACATAGATTGTTATAGCTGAAGCATTTCGACCTTGCCTTCAATTCAGTTTCACTTAAAAGTGACTTCATAAAGATGATTTTTTTAAATTTTATGCATAGAATGAAATAAGTAAGAGTTGATATATTCTGCAACTGATTAATATTTAGGTTCTCGTCATGATGGGGATAAAACCAATTTCGCTACCTGTGCTGTTGGCTGAGCCATTCAATTACCCTACATACAAATATGCAACTGTGACTGCCAGCCGAGGCAATCAAAAGCAGTACCAACTCCCCCAACAGGAATAAACACCATTTTTTCTAGGCTGTCAGTCGAATCGACAGCCACGAGCCTCTTTGCACAGTAACTGCTTTACACAGATTAGCAAATATGTGTGGCTCCCATGATCATAACTTACATATTAATTTGTGATCTACGTGATCTGTTTATGCAGCTCCCGGCCATCAAATACATTACAAACTATTAACAATGTGAAAATTTAAGGCTGATAGAAAGTGACATACTTTATAACGCATACATCATTCTGTCATCAGCTTGTTCAGGAGTTCTATTTTTTATTATGTTGTTACAAATATTTGACTGGTCAGGTAATTTTGCAAACCCCATGATTTTATTCCCACTTGTTGTTACTATCACGGACTAAAGGTGTTACGAAATACAAATTTCAGTCAGACAATTTTTCAATATGTAAGCAACTAAAATTGTTGTTTGGATATTGCCAAAATGCTGTATTCCTTAACAGTATTTAACAAATTTGGACAAAGATGATAAGATAAGCAGTAAGATGTCATAAATAAGCAGTTTTCAACCATATTTATTGCAAAAAAGTAAACAATATGGTAATACAAGGTCACAGAGATCAAATGCAGTAAGTTATTTAGGTTAACCCTTCCTTGGCATGTATAGGTATGCACTATTTCTATTGTTTGATTATTTGCTCTTTAGAAATACTGTTTTGCTAGTTTAGGATATCGGAAATGAAGAATCCATAAACTCGCAATGAATACGTTTGTATACTTGTTCGGCCTTTTTTATCTTTTTTTTTTTTTTTTTTTTTCTCAATATTTTGCTGCAAAGCATAACTACGGTGTAGGCGAATACATTCTGAAGGAGAACAACTAAGATTTGCTCATAGATATCTGAACAGCGAGGACTAACATTAATATATTCTGTCATTTTCATTTGCCATTTCATTATGTGTGCAGAGCTACTGGAACACTGTCCCTGAAACATTTTTGCCCAACTAAACGTATCTTTATGTTCTTTGGTGAATAGATGCTTTAATAGATGGTTGAATGTAGTTAGATTCTTTAAGAGATTATCAAAAGTATTTAGACTTTAAAAAGAAAGAAACAAAAGCATAGAAATATAGATCATCTTAAACATAGCATTTATAGATTGCTACAGTTTGCTAGTAAACTGCCAGTGTCTCTTTTCTGTATTAAATGTTTCTGATACTATTCTCCCAAACTCCTGGTTGGCACATTATTGTTAAATACATAAATGAACTAAATAAAGCAATGTATTGACACTGCCATTAATCATTTTCAAAAGTTTGTTTCTTAACTGTAACTCAGCAATGTCGTTTCCCTTGGTAACGTAAAATATACGATAGTCTTACAAAAGTGAGAATACGCTGCTAGCAAATATCTACATTAGCTTTGATGCAGAACTGTATTTGGCTTAAGTCTTCAAACTTCAGGTTTACTGTTCTGCTTTATAGTTTTTTCAGTGTCAGTGTGCACGTAAAAACTATACCAAATCCTGTCAGTAAACAAGGTGGTACTACATTTGCATTGTTAATTACTGATTATTTTATAATTTTATACTAAACACGTCAAAAGCGCTTAGCTTTTAATGTTATCGTACTGATTGTACATCATTTTATTCGAGCCCTATATGCAAAATCTATGCTGGCTTAGCTGCGGCTTTATCTTTTTATTTTTTCTGATGTGGTATTTTGTTTATTTTTTTTTAAGTTGTATATAACAAAATTTCACGTATGTTACTGTCTTAAGAACTCAAATGTACAAATTGTAAAAGAAACAAACTGGGCAACGCCATTATGAAATACTTTTATTTTTGATATAATAACAAAGTTGCCGGCAAAAACCCGTTTTACAAGTGCAGAATATGTCAATGCCCTTAACATTACAATTTGTAGTATACCGTGTTTATTCACCGTGTTTATTCACGTATAAAACGCACCTCATGAATCCCTAAGAGTAATAACTGAGAGAAGTGTTGCTAGGTCCAAGTACACAGTATATCATAAGAACACCCAGATTTATATATGTTATTGTTTTTTATGTGACAGTGGGAATATCCTGATTTAAGGTATTATAATGAAATATTTTAAATGTTAATGTTATTTACGTTACTTCTAGTAATGACTTATCATAGAAAATTAACCAGAATGCATTTTTTCTTTTATATTTAATGATTCTTTCATGAAGAAACTGCTACCAACGAAAATAAAATGATTCTATCATCAAATTATGTGAGTTTAACAAAAATAGCCCTCGGTAACGTATATAATCGATCATTATGGCCGACTAAAATGCATTCACAATATTGTGAAACTGTTCCTGCCGTTTAGATAGGCTGGCATATTCAATATTACCTTTTCTTGTTGTTTTTTAATTCATACAGTGTAGTTCAAGCGCTTGAATTATACAGAAAGTGATAATTGTAATATGGAACATTTATAAGGGGGTACTGTGTTAAACATCCTATTTCTCCCAAAGTATACAAGATAGGATAATAATTTTTGCAGATCTGAAAAGATCAATAAATTGTCTTTTATACAGTAACAAACATATGGTTTAATATGGTCTAATAATAAAGGAGTAACTTACAAAAAGAAAGTATTTTGGATAGAAATAGCAATTTTAATGGAGTGTAAAGACAAATGTCACATAAATGACACCATGTGGGCTACAGTGACCTGTCAAACATCATAACTTTTAGCTACTGGATTGTTCTTTTAGATTCTACTATAACTTTAAAAATAGGAAAGTGATTTCTATTTTTTTATAATTTTTGATTATTTTTATTTTATGTTTATTTTTTTAATGGGTAACGTTTGTAACAGGCTGTTACAGCTTAACGCCCCACTCGCCAGAGGGCTAACATGCTGCAAAATACTTCTAAGATGCTGGGCTTTAAGAAAAGTATGGTCTACAAAATTCCCCCTGGGGGGGGAGGTAAACCATTTCTGGCTCATGGCCTACAGATATCTATGTAGTCTAGTGATATTTATTTTTCCATCAATGATATCATGAAGACGGCAAATGGACATCACTTCATACCATGCTTGATGTTAAAGAACCAAAAGTGGTTGTTGAAAGTGTTGTTTTCTTTCAAAATTAAAGAAATTTTTAACAAGTTCTGCATTTGAAAAGGAATATTGTAAAAGAAACAGTATGCAAGATAAAGTACAATCAACTCTCGATATCTCAAAGTTGAAATTTATACAAAACTACTGATATTTCAAAGTAAATTTTCTGGTCCCAGATTGATAAGATTGTAGATCAATGTTAGATCAGTGTTTTATTTTGCAACAGAATAGCTGTTTGTGTTGTATATGAGGCTGAGCACTATTGTCTTTGTCAAAATAGAAGACATTAGGCATCATTTCTTTAACCCATTGCATTCTGGATATTTTTTGTCCTTTGCTGAAATTGTTGTCTGCATCAAAAATCAAGAATATTTTTACAAGATTGGTCCAACTAACTCTTGAAGAAATGATGTCTAGGCAGCAAACAGTTTGGATCTCAGATCAGGCCCCACGTTTGTGGGGCCTGATCTGGATCCAAACTGTTTGCCCAGATACCCCTAAAGGGGTATCCCGAATGGAATGGGTTAAAGTATAACAGTGCACCATGTATTTTTCAAAAGGACCACCTGGATAAGAAATGCATAGAAGCTTTTTGCAGTCAACAATTTGTCACAATAATTTGAATGCTAGCATAATGGTTGAGAGAATTTGAAGAAAACGAATGCATTTGGTGAAATGTTTATTTGTAAAGCAGATATATCAAGTGCCTTCCACTCTCATGATGGGATCTATTTAACTACAAACCTGGTCAGTGATTTATTACTCAATGGGTCACTGTCAGAGCTGATGTATTTTGTAGGCATTATAATGACATTTGAGCCGCGACATGACAAAACCAACAAAGTGACATTGCGCCCAGCGCAGACTCAGATCACCCTGGGCATCTGCCCAGTCTGGTCAGAGTCTTTGCTGTCTGCATGGAGGTATCTTAGACTCTTAGCTGCCCTTTAAGCACTCAGTGAAGATTCTGATCATTCTGGGCGGATGCCCAGGCTGATTTGAGTCTGCACGGGGCGCACTACCATTTTGTTGATTTTGTTGTGTCGCGGCTCATTTTACTGTAAACATATTTCAGGAAACATATATATGTGCCCGAATGGCAACAGGAGGGACACTAGAAGTTGTTGATACCGTCTTATCCGGGCAGGTAAATCATCTTATAACCCATAAATGCCTAGCACCTATACCTAAGATCTTTGCAAAGATTGTAGATCCCAGTTAGGCATTGAATACAGGAATTTCTGAAGGAAAAAAAACTAGAAACATTTAACTGGTCAACTTTTTACTTTTAGAGTGCATAAATGATCGGTGACAAATTTACATATGCAAAGTGTCAAAAATATTCTTTGTCCAAGCTATATCGTATTGAAAATTAAAAGGTATGAAGTAAAAAGTGTTGATTTAGATGAGGCAGCTAGGGTAGAGTCGGGTAACTTTGGACATGGGTTAAACTAGGACATACCCTTGCAAACAGTGAAAATCCAGATGAGACGGCTCATAATGATGAGCCGTCTCATCAGGATTTTCACTGTTTGGCCAGTTATTTTTGTTTTATTTCCAAACAACTGACATATAAAGGAAACAATGTCACTGTCGGAATTTACCCGCTGTCCGAAGTTACCAGTCTCTCCACTATATATGGCCCCTCTGGACTATTACTGATTGTCAATTCTACAAGTTTCATTTTTGGCGCCTGAAGAGTAAATATAATGGAGGGGAAATACTACATTTTGCAAACAGTATAGATCCAGATCATTACTGAAAAAACTGTAGATGGGTCCATGAAATCATACAGCATACCTCCATTCTATTTCATATAGAAATTTGGAAACAGAAAAGTTAATAAATAGACAGATGAATGGATGGTTGGATGAATGCCATTGACATAACGTATTATGTTCCAATTTTCAGAAGCGCATATGAAAAAAATTATTTTTGCAGTAAAACATTCCCTACATAGTACATGAACTTGGCCAGCTTGCAAGAAGGGAAAGTCCACTTAGGAATGTTGGGCAAATGTGGGTTAATAATAATGGACATGGCCAAATACAAGCATAGAAGACTCAGTTTTAGATATTTCTATGTAAAAATGTTATATGCTAGTCTAAGAGTTGTTGTCTCTTACTGCTAAGCTATTATTTATTGGGATGTTGGGCATATGCAGTATAAAAATGATGTATTACATCTGTGTAATAAAAAGAACATACAAAACAAAAAAGTAAAACAAAAAAAGGTAAAGGTTTCCCATAGCCTAATAGCCATAGTGGCTGTGGGGGTTAGAGGCCCACTGTATCTTGGGCACAACTGATGAAAGGCGGAGCCCATTCCTCTCCTTTTGTTGCCTTATCCTTCTCTGATTCGAAAAAGGTACCCATTTACTGCTGGGTTGACAGAGAGAGTATTCCAGTCGTTGGATGGCAAAACCTGGGCGCGATCTCATGACCTTCCAGTGACTTTCTGCACCATATATGAGTCACTTTAACCTCTGGACTACAGTACCTCTCAATAAAACAAAAGCTAGGGGTTAAACCTGTGTATTTGATTTTTCAGGCCCAGAATGGAGTTGCAATTGTTAGGTAAGCTTTTTTTTTGCTTCACAGTTTTAAAAATTTCAAACAGTATTCTAGTTAAGGAAAAATATGTTTCATACTATAGTCAGTTTTTCTAGCATTTCACTCCAAATAACTACTCTACAGTTATAAACTAATTTTGAAACATCTTAAAGTAGATTGATAGAACACATAAAAAGACACATGTACAAAAAAACAATGAGCAAGTGAGCAGGGGCTCACATATACCACAAACCAGTGCCACCGCCTAATGAACACATACTTTTCCACAAAACTACAATGCAAGTGCTATACATGTACAAAATTCAAAGTCTACGACCTTGACCTTATGTCAGCAGCAGTATCCATATGTGTAAACTAGTATGAAATAAACATGATCATGTATCATTAGGCTCCATTCAAATATATTAGAGCTATAACCCAAAACTATACAATGAATTGCTAAGTCCTAGTTATTGACCACTGGCTCCACCCATGAGCCTGACCCTGCAGCTTAGGTAGTCCAGATCAAAAGTAATGCTATAGAGATATCATTAACCAAATATGGAAGAACTCTTCAATGCAGTTACAAAGATAAGAGCAACAAAAAGGTTTAATGCAAAACTTTCACGTAATGAAATTGCCTAAGTCCTTATTTCTGACCCCTTGCCCCACCCTGGGACCTGACCCAGGGGCTAAGATAGTTTACATCAAAGGCAATACTATAGAGATATCATAAATGAAATATGAAAAGAATCTGAGTTGTAGTTACAGAGATATGAGCTATCAAAAAAGGTTTAACGCAAAACTTTGAACTAAAGTTGGTGAACAGATGGACAAACGAAGGAACTAACAGACAAAGGAATGCACAAACAGAGGAACAGACAGAATGACAAAAACTATATACTCCCTGACATACATGTATAGTCGTATGTGGGGGGTATAATAATCATACAAAACATCAGCTCCATATAATCTCCATGTAAATCAGTTTCAAATGCTAATTTTCAAATTTCTAATTTTCAGGCCTCCAGGTCACCATGCTGAATGTGAAAAACCAATGGGATTCTGTTTCTTTAATAGTGTTGCTATAGCAACCAAGTATGCTCAGAAAAAATACAATGTTAAACGGTAAGCCTGAACATCATTTCAAGATGAAAAGATTGAATCACATACTGTAGAAATTCTAGGTACTAGGACAGATAGGTCAGATTGCGCCAGGGTCCACACTGTTTGCCATTCCATCTACATCTCTAGGTAGCATTACTGCGTTGTTAAATCAAACTGTTCCATTTTTAGGACATTTTATGGAAGTTATTTTAGTTGTCCAAACTTTAAGAATTTTTACTGTAATGAGAAAAGAGGCAATTCAGAATTTGCAGTATAATTAAAGGTTGTTGAATTTAAAGTGTGAAATATTAAGTGGCACCAATTAATATGGTAGAAACACACTTGCAAGCTCATATATCCTTCACCATATGAACTCTTGCCAAAGATTTCACATTATAAAATAACCTATCATTACTACAGAATGATTTATTTGCTTTCTTAATAAAAAAAAAAGGACAAGCTACGTTTTTTTACACCTCCAAAAGATCTCATATATCTTAATCACCCTTGTATATTTGTTGTATAGTGTGTATTTTCTTTTCTTCCAACAAGAAAAAAATCTAGATAGCCAAGCCAAAATAATAAAAGAAATATGGCACCTTCTGATAGGATGGTTGTAGATTTTTGAGGTTTTTGTAAAACTCTGGTCAAATGAATATTGTATATGCAGTAATTTTCGCAGCTTCAAATTTTAGCAGAAAAGGGTAAAAAAAATAAACATTAATCTTTGCGAGTTTTAATTTTTTGCGGTTAGCAACAAGCGGGAAAAGCAAAACTACTTCTTTTTCACGTGAGCCAGTTTGTTCATTAACCTGCGACAGGGCTGCTGCAGGTTAATGAGAGAAATGGCTCAAGTGAAAAATACCAGCAATTACGGAAGCAAACAGAAACAAAATATATGGCCACTGAGTCTACAGAAGATACTTTGTAAGAAAAAGGAAATTATTTCGCTATTTTAATATTCATGGTTTCTAAGTGACCATGAAATACCGCAAAAAATGGAACACCGCAAAAACTATCTTGTATACGGTATGGCAGACGTGGAAGTGCTGTAACGGAAACTTTTGAGATGCCTTAACTTAATAATTTGAGGCCAGCTTACTTATTTGCCATTTTTTGTTTTAATTCATGAGATAAAAACTGGCCCTTCATATTGGCTACTGCATTTTTAGCTCGCCTGAACAAAGTTCAGGAAGAGCTATTGTACTATCGTCGGTGTTAGCGGCGGTGTTAGCGGCGGCGCTAGCGGCGGTATCGGCGTTAGCAAAATGTTAAAGTTTTACGTTTAAGTTTTTTAGGTGATGGGCAAGGCGCTGTCAGGCGGGCTATCCTGTCCCACTGACAGGTCTTGTATATGTGTTATGTTCATCATTTCATTGACTGTGTAAAAGGGTACACTTCCTTTTTGCCCTGCCAATTTTTGAAAGGTTGCCATTTTTTGTAACTTTCTGTTTGTTACCATGGAAGACAAAATCCTTCTTAAAAGGGGGTCTAGACTGGAAGGAAAGAATTTGCTCCAATAGAAGCAAATCCTTTGCTTTCAGAGTTGACTTCCACTCTGAAGGGAGGCAAAAATGAAAATGGCAGAGTTACTACCCCTGAAAATGTACTCATTCATCTAAAATGCTAAAAATAAAGTTAATGTTTTTCAGTGTTCTTATATTAGACTGGGATGTTCATCATGGTAACGGTACACAACATGTGTTTTATGATGACCCAAGGTAAGTACATTAAGAGATTGTAACACTTATTTAAGGAATGACATTCATTTTTCTAATGTTTATTGAAGTAAACTATATTGGGTCATGTGCAAAGTAAGTTAAACCCAAAGGGGTTCTTGTAAACTAGGGACCCAATGTAGTTTATACATCAATAAACACGAAAAACTTAAGTTCATTGCTTAATTTACATTCTTTTTATGTCTTTTATTTGACCATATATTTGCGTTAGGGGCTACAGTTGAAGCAGAAAAACATTTATACGCAGTTTTTGTACTTAAAGCAGAACAACAACGTCATAATGTCGCCTACCTCCAATTAGATTGGAGAACCATGGTTTATTTTGAAGTCACTTAACATCATGTAATATCGCATGAACCGATGTAGTCCCAAATGGACAATTCATTATTTTTAGGTGTCCCAATATATACACACATTATGGTATTTTCAGTGTTCTATACATTTCTTTACACCGCTATGATGGTGGATTTTTCTATCCTGGTTCTCCAGAAGGGAATTATGATATGACTGGTGCTGGCCCTGGAGAGGGTTTCAATGTCAATATACCCTGGCAGTATGTAAGTACATCTTAGCAAGAAACTGGGCTTTCTGCTTCAACTTTGATTCATCTAGCCAACCACATTGGACCTGGTCATTCACAGCATTGTCAGCGGAACAAAGTTATTAGTCTAGGATTCATTAGTCTTCTATTAAACATAAAGTCAAGCGTACTAACGCTTCTTTTTTTCGGCAAAAAATTGTCTGACAGCTGACCGGGGTTAATATTCATCAGTAAGACCATTGGGATTAATTTTTATCAGTAAGGTAATAGTGCTG
Source organism: Ctena decussata (assembly GCA_963989385.1). NCBI lineage: Eukaryota > Metazoa > Mollusca > Bivalvia > Lucinida > Lucinidae > Ctena > Ctena decussata. The sequence goes on from OZ022507.1 coordinate 67,615,953, forward strand.
CCCACTTAAAGACTCAAAGAGGTAGCTAAGCCTCTTCTGGGGCATATGAGCCGCGAAACTACAAAACCAACAAAGTGGCATGTGTGCCTAGCGAAGATTCCGATCAGCCTGGGCATCTGCCCAGTCTGATTAGAGTCTTTGCTGTGCTCATGGAGCTAGATTAGACCCTTAGCTGCCCTTTAAGCACAAAAGAAAGACTTTGATCAGACTGGGTGGAAGCCCAGGCTGGTCTGAGCCTTTGTGTGGCGCAATGCCACTTTGTTGGTTTTCTCATGTTGCAGCTCATATAGGATCTAGGCCTTTAAGATGCATAGACACACAGAAAAGGGGAATCAGTCTTACTTTGGATTAATTGCCTGCCTTCTGATATAGGAAATAATTTTGCTGTCACTACTTCCCTGAAGGAGAAAAATTACTCTTGCTGATGAGATTCACTCACCAGGGAAGCATGTACTATTTGATAAGTTGCCGTCCTGCTCACACAAGTAGTGGTTAAAAGCAGGGTTGTCACAGATGGGGAAAAGCATGTGGAAAATTATTTTTTTTACCAGGTCAGGAAAAAGGGAATTCGTGGTTGGTTAGGGAAAAATGGAGAAGACTAGAAAAGTCAGGGATTTTAAAAATCGCCTGTGTGGTCTCAAGAAAATATACTTATTCTGTTAAAGGAAAGGATGTCTCTCTCCTCATTGGAGGTTACTCTAAAAGAAAATAATTTGGCCCCCACTCCCCCCCCCCCCCCCCCCCCCCCCCCAAGCAAATTCTTTTCCTTTATTTTCCTGTAAGAATAACCCCCGCATTCTTAACATCTCTTTCCTTTAACTCTTTAAGCCCCAGTGACGCAATTAGCAAAATTTGCAAACAGCGTAGATCCTGATGAGGCGGCTCATAATGAGCCGCCTCATCTAGATCTACACTGTTTGCCCTCTAGTCTTTGAATTCTCAATATAAAAAGTCTTGGACAAGGCATTTTTTTTAATTTTTGCAGACGTAAATTTTGTCGTCTGCTTTTTGGTAATGAAAGAGTTAAGAGCAGCCTCCCAGATTTGAAGTAATAATAAAGTTAGCAGTGTTGAAGTAAAGTGTAAAATTAGCTTTTGGATCAGTACAAAAGGTATTGAACACTGTAAAATGTTAGAAAAAATATCAGGAAAAAGTCAAGGAATTTTTAAATGGAATATGAGTGACAATCCTGCTCTAAAGTATAGCAAGAGTCATACACATTTGGACAGAGGACCCTCGGTAGTTCAGTGGGTTCAGTGCTGGCCTGCTAAGCTAACTGTGTAGGTTTGATTCCTGCTGGATGCAGATATCCTTCCAACAATAACCGTGTTTCCATTACACAAAGTCTTTCATTATCTCCCTTCCATGCATGGTCTCAATATGACTGAAATACTGTTGAAAGCCTGTAAAGCTGCAAGCCATACATTCAGCTATCCATAAGACAGTTATTTCATGGCACATCTTATATAAAAATGAATTTATTACCGTTTTTACAGGGAGGTAAAGGTGACCCAGAATATATAGCAGCCTTTCAACAAATTGTCATGCCTGTTGCTTACGAGGTTTGTTTGTTTCTTTCTCTCTTTTCTTATTCAGTACATCCATGGTCATTTTAATACAGGTAAAATTAAACGTAATTTATTAAACAGCGACACACATTTTTCTTGGATGATGAGATTATTTCCAGTTTCATATTTTTGTAGTGCAGCTAGTTGCTTTCCTGGGCCCTGTTGTTTGAAGCATCGTTAGTTTAAAGAAGTTGTTAGTCAAGGATTCGTTAAGTCTTCTTGGTAGACATAAAACTAAGTGTGCTAATGTAGTTTGCTGAAAAAATGTTAGGAGCTTTTGCAATGCAAAAGCTTCTCACATTTTTCCAGCAGAAAATGACAGTGTTTTATCATATAATACATTGGGAAATTTAACATATCGTTAAATAACAATGTCATTAGTTTTCAACAACTGGGCCCTGGTAAAATGTCAATTTTGCAAGTGACATCTAATTTCTAATGCTCTTTACATTTCTGCACTCTAGCATTCTGTGGTGATAGTTTTGAAATACTCTCACTTTTGAATATCCTGTGTCAGTACAGGCTAATTTGACAGTATTACAAGTTTTGCTTTATCCTGACTTGACAAGAATCCTGTATATTCATTTTTATGCTCCCCGAAGGGTGAGCATATAGTTGCCGCTTTGTCCGTCCATCCGTCCGTCCGTCCGTCACACTTTTGTCCGGAGCATATCTCTGAAAGTATAAGGGGGAACAAAATGAAACTTCACACATAGATAGAGGACAACGAGGGGAAGGGCAGTGCACAAGGACCCTAACCCTGTCACAAGTATTTACGAAGTTAGCTCCCTTTCCAGTTTTTTGCATATTTTCCTTGTCCGGAGCATATCTCTGAAAATATAAGGGGGAACTAAATGAAACTTCACACATTGATAGAGGACAATGAGAGGAAGTGCAGTGCACAAGAACCGTAACCCTGTCACAAGTATTTACGAAGTTAGCTCCCTTCCCAGTTTTTTTGCCGTCCATCCGTCCGTCACACTTTTGTCCGGAGCATATCTCTGAAAGTATAAAGGGGAACTAAATGAAACTTCACACATAGATAGAGGATAACGAGGGTAAGTGCAGTGCACAAGAACCGTAACCCTGTCAAAAGTATTTACAAAGTTAGCTCCCTTTCCAGTTTTTTCAATATTTTGCTTGTACGGAGCATATCTCTGAAAGTATAAAGGGGAACTAAATGAAACTTCACACATTGATAAAGGACAATGAGGGGAAGGGCAGTGCACCCACCGAAGACGCCACCAAAGGATGTGGAGATGACTTCACCACCAGCTCCGAAGCGAAGGTCACAGCCACAGCCGGCCGCAGACAACGCCCAACTGCCAGAGACACACCGACACATGTTCCACAACGAGTCCTTTTCCGAGGAGAAGTCGCTGTCCAAGTACAGTGTGGAAGCGGCAACATTCATGGAACACACTGACGTTACCATCATGAAGCTCCGAAGGAAGGGAAAACCAAAGGACTGCATTGGTGTGACAAGCAGGAGCTGGGAGAAAATCAAAGTGACGAAGGGACCGGACAGCAAAATCCATCATGCTGCCCACTGGGATTTCTGGCACGAAAAGTTCAGGTCAGCACCAAAGCCGGAATGCCAGCTCGCAGCCATCAGGGAGGCAGTAGAGATCGTCAGGGACAAGAAGCTGACGTACACCAGCCCGATGGATCCAGACAAGCCCTAGTCACAAGAAACTTCCTTGCTGCCACATCGCACCAATCAACGCGGCCCTGGGAGAAAGCATCATCGACAGCCAGGGCCGCTTCCGACCTACTGACCTACTTCTTTGCCAACACCGACACGCGGCCCTAAAGGAAAGCAACGACACTACAGCGACATCACAGCCTCACAGACAGAACAAGAACACGCAAAGACAGAAACATGACCAGCACCACATCAACGACAGACGCAAGACCTGGACGGACTCCGGATGCCCCAGGGTGGATATGATGCTCAAGTGGCTGTTGGCCCTGGGGACCAACATCCGATACGACTAACCTGAAGAACAACAGGGCAGTGCACAAGAACCCTAACCCTGTCACAAGTATTTACCTAGTTAGCTCCCTTTCCAGTTTTTTGCATATTTTGCTTGTCTGGAGCATATCTCTGAAAGTATTAGGGGGAACTAAATGAAACTTCCCACATTGATAGAGGACAATGAGAGGAAGTGCAGTGCACAAGAACCGTAAGCCTGTCACAAGTATTAACAAAGTTAGCTCCCTTTCCAGTTTTTTCAATATTTTGCTTGTCTGGAGCATATCTCCAAAAGTATAAGGGGGAACTAAATGAAACTTCACACATTGATAGAGGACAATTAGAGGAAGTGCACTGCATAAGAACCGTAACCCTGTCACAAGTATTTACCTAGTTAGCTCCCTTTCCAGTTTTTTTTTCAATATTAAGCTTGTCCCGTGCATATCTCCAAAAGTATTAAAGGGAACTTAATGAAACTTCATACATTGAAAGAGAGCAATCAGAGAAAGTGCAGAGCACAAGACCCATAACCCAATCTTAAGTTTTTACAAAGTTAGCTCCCTTCCTATTTTTCAGTATTTTGCATGTCCAGAACATATCTCTGAAAGTATCAAAGGGAACTTAATGAAACTTCACACACTAATAGAGGGCAATGAGTGAAAGTGCAGAACATGAGAACCATAACCCTGTCATAAATAATTACAGAGTTAGCTCCCTTCTTAATTTGTGCTTTATTTTGCTTGTATGAAGCATATCTTAGGAAGTATTGAAGGAAACCAAATGAAATTTTACACATTGATAGTGGTGCAGAGCTTAAGAACTATAACATTACCTTTAGTAAATACGGAATTAGTGCCCTTCCTAATTTTGTCAGTTATTTAGCTTGTCTGGAGTATATCTCTGTACATATTTAAGGGAACATGAATGAAACTTCTTATATTGATAATAGAGGGCAATGACAAGAAGTGCAGAGCAGAAGAACCATAACTGTATGGATTCCCAAGTTATTTTGGAGTTACTTCCCTTCTTATTTTTTCTCCATTGTATGCATGTCTAGAGCATTGCTGTAAAAGTATTGAAGAGAATTACTTTTTCCATTTTGAATTGCATTTAGTTTACACAGAAAATCACTCCTTCACCAGGATACCCATTGTCCTATTCCAAGCCTTCGGGGAGCATCCATCGGTTCCACCGATTTTCTTGTTTAACAAATTATTGACAGGCCTGTAATAGTGTACAGCTAATGGAAATATAAATATATGAAAGCGTTATCTGTTTTATTTCAGTTTGCCCCAGATCTTGTTCTAGTATCAGCTGGCTTTGATGCTGCAATAGGAGACCCACTGGTAATTTATTATCTTTATTCTTCTTGCTGTTTATTTTCAACAAATCACATGACTCCAGCGAAAAGAAAAACATGATGAAGATAGTTTATGTCACAAATAGCATAGATCCAGTCATAATGAACCAACTCATCTGGATCAACACTGTTGGACTATTAATCGTTTTCTCAATATGATACAGCTTGCAGATAAGACTGTAAGAGGTAAAGGTTTTCCATAGTCTAATAGCCATAGGGGCAGTGGGGGTTAGAGACCTACTGTATCTTGGGCACAGCTGATGAAAGGTGGAGTCCATCCCTCTCCTTTTGCATCCTTTCCCTTCCCTGATTAAAAAAAGGTACCCATTTACTGCTGGGTTGACAGAGAAAGTTTTCCAGTTGTCTGATGGCGTCGGTGAGCTGCATACTCACGACCTTCAGGCGCTTCATGCACCATAACAGAGCCTCTCTAACCACTCAACCATGGTGCCTCTCGAATAAGACTATAAGCTTGCTGAAACTGACATGAGTTACTTTGGGTAGTTGGTTGTGCTTGGCTGACAGCATCGCCTATCATATTTTTGTAGATTTCAATGTGATTCTTAGTAAAAAATCATTTAAATATTTTTTTTGTGTGTGGAGAAATCATTAGAGATTTGAATATAAACAATTTGAAATGATTCACACTGATAATTCAGTTTTAAAGCCTTCATTTTTATCCACACGTTGCCTGTGAAACCTTTATTTAAACTCTGTTGAAGTCAGATTTCTAAGAATGGTTCTGTTTGAGCAACTGAAAGTCAAAAAGGAAATTTCTGTAGGTTTGGGAACTTAAATGATTTTGATGCTGACAATGCATTCAAAACTCTACATCAGCTGATAGAAAAGAAAAGGTTGAAAACTGTATAATTATTGATTATAATTAAAATGGCTTCTTTTAAAAATCAAAGCAGGTAGAAAGTATTTTATATTTTATTACAGGGTGGCTGTAAGTTGACACCAGTAGGATATGGTCACATGACCCACATGTTGAGTAGCTTGGCCAATGGCAGGGTTATAATAGTACTGGAGGTAAGTTGACATCAGTAGAATATGGTCACATGACCCACATGTTGAGTGGCTTAGCCAATGGCAGGGTTATGATAGTACTTGAGGTAAATTGACATCAGTAGGGTATGGTCGCATGACATAAGATATGGTCACATGATCCACATGTTAAATAGCTTAGCCAGCAGGGTTATAGTAGTGCTGGAGGTAAGTTGAAACCAGTAGGGCATGGTCACATGACATAAGATATGGTCACATGACCTACATGTTGAGTAGCTTTGCCAATGGCAGGGTCCTAATAGTGCTGGAGTTAGACTCAACAGAAATAAACTGAAATAGTGGGACTGAAATTATGAAGTGAACAGTATAGACCCAGGTCAGACTGCTCCTAAAAAGTAGCAGTCTGACTTGCTATACACTGTTTGCTATTATGCCAGCTTTTTTATGACACATTAGATCAACCTGTTTGACTTATATTAGAGTACTTGGGTTGGGTTTCCCAGTATGTAGGACAAGAATGGAAAATTGTTGTTGATTTATTATCTAGTGTGCATTTTATTGCCCTGGGAATTGGCATGAAAATGTAAAAGGTGGCAGTATTTAGGCATGTTAGTATGTTAGATGCCTCCCAGGCTCATCATTTTGCTGTTGATGTCTTTGTCTTGGAACATACTGAACCTAACCCAGAACAAACATACATATGCCGCGACACAACAAAACCAACAAAGAGGCATGTGTGCCAAGTGAAGACTCAGATCAGCATGGGCATCTACCAGTCTGATCAGTCTTTGCTGTGCCCTTTAAGGGTAGCTAAGGGTCTAAGCTATGCCCATGCGGACAGCAAAATCTCTTATCAGACTGGGTGGATGCACAGGCTTATCTGACTCTTGGCTGGTGGCACATGCCACTTTGTAGGTTTTGTCGTGTTGTGGCTCACATCATTACATTATAGGATGCAAACAAATGCATCAGTTTCCTCTGGTCAGTGTTTTTGAAGGAAGAAAGTTGAGTAGTGAAATGGTCCTCCATGCACAAAATAAATTTGATGGTTAGTTACTGACTGTCTATGCCAATATTGGGGTGGCACAGGTGATATGGCATAGAGATAGAGTGACATATGAACCACTTTGTGAGAAATTTTGCTTACAACATTATGAGAACATTTAACGATCAGCCTGCGCATTTGTGCAGTCTGATCTGTGTTTCCCATGTTCTCATTCATGATCAAATCTGTATAGTGCATTTTAGCTAGTTAGAACCTTAACAGCCCGTGAATGATATATGCAAACAACAAAGGTTATAACTGGGTTGCAAAGATGCACTGGCTGTCTTGGTCTCTGCTGTTTAAAATGGTTTAAGGCATATTAGTACACCACCATGCTTTCCTGCCATTTTTTCGAAGGGACACAACTTTAGTACAACTTAAGTGACTGTTTTTTTTTCCCTTGACAATAAGACCCTTTTAGAAAGGTGTCTACTCATAAAGGAAAGAATTTGCTGATAGGGGATCTACTCTAAATGGAAAGAATTTTCTCCTAGGGGAGCAAATTCTTCCCTTTAAGAGTTGACCCCCATTGGAAATAAAACCAAAAACTAAAGAGGCAAGGTAGCCTCCCCTATAAGTGAAATCATTTACTTTAAGCATTAGTTACATGTGTTGCTCGTATAAGTGATTTGATAAGCTTTTTGGCAACAAAGTTTACTGCTGTAGACTTTAAGAAAGCATGCTTTGTAAAGCTGGGTTCGAGGTTATAAAATTTGAGAATAATCTCAAACTCAAAATAAAGCACACTGATTGGCTGCTTCCGAGCAGTTTGAGTTTGAGTTTGAGAATGTACTCAAGTTTTATAACCTCTGGGCCTGTTGTTTTCTTTAAACAGGGAGGCTATAATGTTGTATCTATGGCTAACTGTATGACCACATGTACCTCTGTGTTGTTGGGTGATACTTGTCCACAGTTTGTCTTTGATTCACCACAAGATGTGTAAGTTTATTGGTGTTTTATTGTATTAACAGGCACTATTGCTTTCCCGCCGAAAATGTTTATAATGTGGAGAGGTTCATAATTGAGCCATGACACGACAAAACCAACAAAACAGCATGTGTGTCCAGCAAAGACTCAGATCAGCCTGGGCTCCACCCAGTCTGATCAGAGTCTTTGCTGTCACAATGGAAGTAGCTTAGACATTTGGCTATCCTTTAAGCATACAACGTAGACTCCAATTAGACTGAGTGAATGCCCAGGCTGATCTGAGTCTTCTCATAGCACACATGCCACTTTGTTGGTTTTGTCGTATCACAGCTCAGTTATAATCTTGATTCAGTAAAATCCTATACTGTCGCCACGCTTTCTAACATGATGCATGATGCATTCATAGAGGCAGTGGAAAAATATGGCGATTTATTCTGCAACAAATCACTGTTTCATCATGCATGAAGGTGATTGTGTATGTTTCCGTCGTAACAAATGATGTCACAGTCAGACAGTGTTTCCTTAAGGTTTGACTGTGCCATGTCTATTTTGTGGAAGAAAATCCTTGAAAAGAAGTGCATAAAAGCTTGTTACAGTCAGCATTGCTGTGAGGCTGTTTGCATTCTAAAATTCTTTGGAGAATTTTAAGAAAATGAATATATTTTTAGCATGTTTGGAAAATTTTAAGGAAACAAATATATTTTTATTATCTCCGTGTGTTAGAATAGAAAAAAGTTCAGCTCTAATAGTAATTTTTTGAGCAATATATCACTTTTAGCCTGTCAGTTTAAAGAAGACATCACGTCATTAAAGATGATCATGCATTTGATTTAATTTTTGTGAGAAAATGTATGCGGGTTTATATCTTTCAAAGAAAGAATGTATTTCTTTTCTAGGAGCTTATTCATTACTCTGAGGTGTATGGATACACTTTCAGGGGCAGCAACTCTGCAATTTTTATTTTGCCTCCCCCCCCCCCCCCCCCCCCCCCCCCCCCCCGGCCCTTCCCAATTGGGGTTTTACTCTTAAAGGAAAGAATTTGTGAATTTGTTCCTCTAGGAGCACATTCTTTTAGACTAGAACCCCATTTTCCTCTTTTCTTTCTCTTAAGAATAGACCCCCATATTGGTGTTCAACTCTAAGAGTAAAATAGGGTTCTACTCTACGAGGAAAAAATTTGCTCCTCTAGGAGCAAATTCTTTCTCTTAAAAGTAGACCCCATTTTTGTATGGCTTTTTCCGCCAGGGAAGCAAACACGAAGTCATGGAAGTTGCTTCTTTTGGCAAAATTGGTGGATAAAGATGGAGGCATACCACCAGTTTAGAATGATTTCTGTCTTTCGCCCTTCACCTTGTCTGATTATTTTGGATGTTTTTTTGCATTTCAGTGCTGTTAGCTCCATATGTAATGTCCTTGATGCACACAAGAAGTATTGGAAGTCACTTAAGTTTAGAGGTTAGTTTTATATACAGTCAACTCTCGATATCTCGAAGTCGAACTTCAGCCCAAATACCGATATCTCAAAGTAAATTTTCTGGAACCAGAAAGGTTACTTTGAGATATCAGTAGTTTGAGATAACAGGAGTTGAATGGTAAATAAAAATGGGAAATAAATTCTTTGATATAATAAGATACTTTGAGATATCAGTGTTCATGATATCGGGTGATGACTGTAAGTATATTCAAGAGTCTGATGCTAATCAAATAGAATCTGAAACTTATAGCAATGGTATACATAGTCTTTAGTATGATAATATTGTTTACAGTGTTTTGCACATGAGCAATGTATCATAAATCATGAAAGTGGAAGTGTTGTTTCAGAAACTTGCCTGTTAAACCCATGTAGCACTATATAATTTATGAGCCGTGACACGACTAAACCAACAAAGTGGCATGTGTGCCACATAAAGACTCAGATCAGCCTGGATCAGCCTGGGCATCCACCTGTCCCGACATCACCATAGCTGTTTGCGTTGGACGTAAAACAATAAAACACCAACAGTGTGATCAGAGTTCTTGCTGTCAGCATGGGGTAGCTTAGACCCTTAACTACCCTTTAAGTGCACAGCCAAGACTCTGATCAGACTGGGCGGATGCCCAGGCTGATCTGAGTCTTTGCTGGGGGCACATGCCAATTTGCTGATTTTGTTGCTCATATTGCAGGAGTAGAACCACTTTATAATGCTACTCATTATAACATAAATTATTCTGGATATAATGATATATAGTAGGCTGCCACTGAGACCGAATTACAAAGATACAATGGGTAAGTTAGCATTGACTGCAAAGCAAATGAATGTTTAAGGTGTATGTGTACACCTCCATTTTACAAAGGGAAACAACGTTTTTTAACTTCTTGTTTGTTTTCCTAAGCAAGCAACAAAGCCCTTCAAAACTGGTTCTTCTATAATAGAAAAGAATTTCTCATAGGGAAGGAACTTCTTTCTTAAAAGATCTTGCCCTCATTGAATTGCTTGGTTGGTATGGTTTAAAGGCTCTTTTAGACAATATTTTAGTATCAAGCCATCTCCCAGAGAGAAGGAGAGAGAAATGAGATACAATAGGGGAGCAAAATGTCCGAAAACCCCCACCTGCACCAACTGCAAGAACAACAGGCGCTTGCCAAACAACGGTAATGTGCTAAAGTATTAAGACCCAAAAAATAATTAAGAAATAGATCAGCTCTAGCGCAAATTGTTGAGTAATAAGTCATTGCTTGGAGGTCAGTTATAAAAGTATGAGTGCAAGTTATATATCTACTTACAGCTGACTGACAAGCGGTGAATTATTACTCAATAATTCAATACTTGAGCTGAACTACATGTATTTTGATTCAAAATATGTCTTCAAACACAGTCTGCATTTAAGATAAAAGTAAACAAAACTTTATCATTGAATATGTGATTTTCTTGAGTATTTTATGAGAGTGATCTTTAAGCGTCACATTAATACAGTGAATCACGTTTCACTAGCACTGCTGATAAAAATATTTTAAGCTTGAAATACCTGTATTATGAACCGGAAACCAGAGTTATCAGAAAAAGTAGTTCACAGAGCATGTATAGCTGATACTGCAGTGTCCAGATAATCAGGGGATGGCTAAAACATCTGGTCTAGTTATCAGTTAGGCATAAATTTTAAGGTTTTTTTTCTCTAAGAGGATGTACACATCACAAGAAGACCTATTGAATAAGGAACTTGTGTGTGCAAGTCCTCCTGCAGTTTTTCGTGGATCATTTTGAAACATAGCAGGCTTCTTTTTCATGGTCTGTAGATGTGAATGGGGCTTAGCAGTTGTGCTCGGATTATTTATACTACTTTTGTTCGTTCGAACTTAGGCACTTTTCAGCATCAGTAGACCTGTTGAGTAGGGACTGTGTCATACATGTGATGTCTCCCGGATCATCCGGGAGTCTCCCGGAAATGAAGTCCATCTCCCGCGCTCCCGGAAAGCCTTCAGAATCTCCCGGATGCTGAGTTTTCCCTTCATAATTTTTTTCTGATACCCCTTTTCCAATGCCATGCCCTTTTCCCTGCCAGTAAGGAGATATCCACGTGTGTATTGACCTGTATTCACAGCATCAAATATTGTTTTGACTGTGCAATAAACAAACCGTCATGTCTGTTGACATTAATTAATCCCATTAATCAGGTCACTAATAAACTCACTGACCCGTGTAAGAATTACCGACGAAATGTGTTTAAGAAGATATGTCAGGTGAAAAGAAGCCGATAGCCCTGTTTCACAACTACACAAAATAAACATGCGCAATACAGTCGGAGAGTTGTTTTCACGGCTTAGATTCCCTTAGACGCATAGGCAACAAATGCAAAACTCTGTTTAGGCTGCACAGAGGTGCAGGCTGATCGGTGTCTTCACTTATCGCTCACTCCGTAAGGTACTTTTTCTCCCGAATGGCAAATGACATCTGAATTTATTATATATGGCCGATAACTTTGATCGTTAATGGTGTAAAAGTTATGCATGAAAGTTTTGATATTTCTGTCTTGTGCATGGGTATAGTTTGTGTCAAAAACAGAATTTGAACATTGTAATATACATTTTTAGCAGTTTTTACAGCTCTGAGTACCTTTAAACAAAACTTATTTGTTTATGAAAGAAGATAAGTAGATAAAACTAAAATAGAAATTTCAAGGGAGGCAAAGGTGTCTTCATCCAGGAAGACTTAACCCAGCAGCGCTCCAAACTTCTAAAATACCTGAAGGCACATAACAACACGGAAAGAGTGCGAACAAGCGAGGGTCGCATTCGTGTACTCCTTAAGGAAGACCGTGGTGCGGGGAAAAGTATAATGGTGGAGAACCCAGATGACCTCTTTAAGATCGGGGTCGATACGGTTGATCTTACTCAGTTCGGATATCCAGACATGTAGGGTCGAGAAGAAAGTTGTCATAAAATTGACCGCGATTTGATCCCCCCTGACACGCATATTGATTCCCCAGTAAATAATTCATCGGTGCACATATACTTTTCACAAGACAGTGACTTTGATCAAACTAATTTATCCGATACTGCATTGAGTATTAAGGAGGCAGAAACAGTGATTTGCTCTGATGAATCAGAGTTGTTTTGTTCCGATGAATCAGAATTGATTTGTTCCTATGAATCGGAATTGAACATGACTCCAGTATACGTGAACCCTTCACAGGACAATGACTATGATCAGTTTGATTTATCTGATACTGCATTGAGCTTTATTGAGTCAGAAACAGTGATTCATTCTGATGGGTCGGGATTGGTTTGTTCTGATGAATCAGAATTTTTCTCTGATGATGAGACGGTGATTTATGCTGATGATGATCGGAGTCAAAAATTTTTATCAATCAATGTGGGTGGTTTGAACAATAAAATTGCAAGTCCTGAATTTTCAAACTTCATAGATAAATATGACATCATCTGTATACAAGAATCGCATTTTGATGTCTATGACTCTGTCTCAGTGGAGGGTTTTATGTTGCTGCCTACTATGGTAAGAGCTGAAGCTAAATGCAGGTCAGGCGGGATCGCGATCCTGGTCAGGGATAACATTTATGATACGGTTAACATTGTTCAGAATCGTGGTGAAAATTTTTATTGGTTCACTTGTTCACTTTGTTCAAATGTTTTGTTTTGCATTTCATATATACCACCAGAGGGCAGTAGATATAGTGATATATCTATTTTTGACACCTTAGAAGCGGACATTCTTGAACTCAATCAGAATAATAACTTTCAAATATGTTTAATAGGGGATTTTAATGCAAGAACTGCAAATTTGAGTGACTTAGTACCATTTGACGAAAATATAGAACAATTCTTATACAGGGATAATCCGAATGATGAACTGATTAGAATCACAATTGGGGATCTGGGTTTTCCTACTGAAAGGCATAATTCAGATTTACAGATAAATAACTTTGGAAAACGTTTATTAGATGTTTGTAAATCCTTCAACCTATGCATTGCTATGGTAGGCTTTGCAGTGACAGATTTCTTGGCAGTAAAACATGTAAGGGTTGTTCGGTTATTGACTATGCTATTTTATCCCCATTATTATTTACTTCCGTTCAACATTTCCAAATATTACCTTTTGAGCCAATGGTTAGTGATGTACATAGTGGTATTAGCTTATCTATCACTTGTGATACTCCAAACATTAATCACTCTATGCTCGATGGCGAAGATAGTGTCACTACTAAAGCTGTCTGGAAATCTGAAGCTAGTGAATCATTTTTTAATCATTTAAATGATACTGATATTACACAGTTTCTTGACAGGATTGCTTCGGTGACTCCTAATGATATTAACAAAGAAAATATTGAAACAATGGTCTCTGAATGTTCTTCTTTGCTTTTTAATGCGGCTGATGCTGCAGGTATGATTACACACAAATTAGTGAGAGGACATACAAAACAGAGTCAATTGCATCATAAACGGGTTAAGCGCCCTTGGTTTAATGCAGAGTGCCATAGGCTTCGTTTACAGTATAGACGTGATAGAAATCACAGGAGAAGGGTTAACAATGTTGAAAATTTTCAGTTTTTGAGGGAATCCAGCAAAGCATATAAAAAATGTTTAAATAAACATTTTAAGGAGTACAAAACTGAATTCATTAAAAAACTGCGATCTCTTAAGAAATCAGACCCAAAAGCATATTGGAACTTACTCAATAAAGCTGATAGAAATAATAGTGTTAGCACTATTAAAAATGTCTCACTTGACGTGTTCGCTGATCATTTCAGAAAACTTAATATGGTACCTCCTGAAAATGATAGTTGGGTGCCTGAGGTAGACCCTTTGCAGGTATCGGAATTTAACTCTGAATTAAATGCAGAGATTACTGAACAAGAAGTTCTTAAAAGCATTAACAATTTAAAGCTAAACAAAGCTTGTGCTGCTGATTTAATTTTAAATGAGTTTTTAAAATTCTCTAAAACCAAGATGTTGGGTGTATTTACCAGGTTATTTAATCTGATATTCACTTCTGGCATCATTCCAGATGAATGGTCACAGGGAATTATTTCCCCTATATATAAGAACAAGGGTAATAAGGCCAGTCCAGATAACTATAGAGGAATAACAATTTTAAGCTGTTTTGGGAAACTTTTCACAGCAGTTTTAAACAATAGACTTAATAAATATCTAGAAGATATGAACATATTAAATGAGGAACAAGCTGGTTTTCGTAAAAATTACAGCACTACTGATCATATATTTAATCTTAAATGTTTAATTGATCTATACTTATTTAGAGGTAAAAAACTTTATTGTGCATTTATTGACTACAAAAAAGCTTTTGACTCCATTAATAGGACTTATTTATGGCAGAAACTCCTTACTAATAATATTGATGGCAAAATGTTCAGAATTATCCATAATATGTATGCAAATGCAAAGTCCTGTGTTAAACTTGGTAATTTAAAGTCTACAACATTCTCAAGTAACGTTGGAGTTCGTCAGGGTGAGAATCTTTCCCCTGCCCTGTTTTCGATTTTCTTGAATGATCTAACTGAATTTATATCCCACGCTTATGATGGCCTGACTAATGTTAGTGATATGGCTAAAATTCTTTTAAGTAATGATGACTTTGAAGTCTATTTTAAACTATATATCCTGTTATATGCGGACGATACAGTAATTTTTGCTGAGTCAGCTAGTGAATTACAAGCTGCTTTAAATGCTATGTATTTGTATTGTAAAACTTGGGATATTGAGGTTAATCCTGCGAAGACTAAAATTACAATTTTTTTAAATAGGAAAACACAGCAGAATCCAGTTTTTACATACAATGGCCAGGAGTTGGAAATTGATGATAGTTTTGTATATCTGGGTGCACAGTTTTCTTACAATGGACGCTTTCAGAAACATAATCAAAGACTTGTTGATCGTGCTCGGAAATCGATGTTTGCTGTGCTTAGAAAAGCCAGAAAGTTACAATTACCCGTAGATATACAGCTTCAACTTTTTGACAGCATAATTAGTCCAATTTTACTTTATGGTTCTGAGGTGTCTGGGTTTGAGAGTTGTGATGTTCTTGAAAAAATGTGCACTCAGTACTATAAGATAATATTAAATGCTAAAAAGACTACTCCACATATTATTTTACATGGTGAACTTGGCAGATATCCCATTAGCATTGAAGTTAGGTCCAGAATGATTGGCTTTTGGCAAAGGACTGTTAATGGTAAACCTGATAAAATATCACACAAATTATATAAAATTTTGTTGGCCATGCATGAAGGGGACTTTTTTCACTCTAAGTGGCTTTTCTATTCTATTCTATTCTATCCCATAACCTTACTAGGTCGTTGGGGCACCACAGCTGACTTCAAAACAATCCCTTTCCACCTTGTCCTGTCTTCAGCTGCCCTAGTTGAGCTGGCAAAATCCATTCCAGTCCACTCCTTGATATTGTCTTCCCACCTCTTCTTCTGTCTACCTCTTCTTCTTTTTCCTTTCACTGTGCCCTGAAGAATTGTCTTTGCTAAACCAGAAGACCTTGAGACGTGGCCAAACCACCTTAGTTTCCGTTTCTTGACCAGCGTCAGGAGTTCATCATATTCTCCAATGGCTGCTTGGATCTTCCTGCGAACCTCCTCATTGGTTATATGGTCCTTGTACGAAATGTTCAGTAACCTTCGGTAGCATCTCATCTCAAAGGCCTGCGTTCTTTTCTCTAACTCTGCTGTCAAGGTCCATGATTCACAGGCATACAGAAATATGGAAATGACAAGGGAGCGCATAAGTGTCACCTTTGATCCAAGAGATATGTTGTTTTTAGTGGCTTTTATGTATTAAGAATACTTTATATGAGTGTGGTAAAGAGGGCATATGGTTGAGTCAAGAAGTACCTTCAGATATGTCAAAGACCATAAAATTGAGGCTCATTGAAAATTACAAACAAATTTGGAAAGAGTCTATTTTCAATTCACCTAAATGTTTAAATTATAGAATATTTAAACAAGATTTTCAGTTTGAAAGTTACTTTAATGTTTTGCCACCAGACCTAGCTTTGCCATTTTTTCATTTTCGATCACTTAATCATAAAATGCCAGTTGAATGGGGAAGATATGTAGGTGTATTTAGGGATGACAGAATTTGTGAATTATGTCCTCTTGATAGATTGGGAGATGAATACCACTATGTGTGTGAATGTACATATTTTGATGATTTAAGAGCATTATATTTGCCAAGAGATTTGGTCACTAGGCCAAATGCTGTGAAATTTGAGAAACTCATGAGTTCTAAGGATAACCAGTTACTACTCAAAATTGCTAAATATTGTAAAATTGTGTTGAAGACATTTCAGGAAATTTTTAGAAACATTTAGTAGTCAAAATTTAATTAGATGCTTTTACTAGATTCACCCAAGAGGTTGTGGTGTGGCCCCTCAAAGATGCATGAGCAAGGCGGTTCTAGTGAGGGGGGGGTCATGGAGTGCGTTTTGTCCTTGGGTTATGCCCGTTTGTCCCTTTCTGGAGTGCTGGTCTAAACATGTTAATATACATATATATAACGAAAAATGTTGATCATCTTTATGATTGGCAATTTCAGTTGTGAGTGATAATGATATCAAAAGTTGAATAATTGATCTAATTTGGCATTGTTGTTCTCTTTGGTGCTGGTTATGGTGGCCATGCTCTTGATCACTGTCTTGTGTTTGAGAGGGTGGTCATTATAATACAGCATATTAGATTCATTAGGAAGCACCAAAATTTGCAACTTTCTGAATTGATCTGGTCATTATGATAAGCCTAACTACTCATCACCAAAGTTTGTGGTTCTCTGAAGTAGTCGGATTGAGTACAGGTGAGAACCAGTTGATCTCATAATGCCAAGCGATATTGGAAAGCGAAGAAGTCATTTAAGGAAGTTCTCAGGAACATTTGGTATAGTCAACTTATAGCGGTGCTCCAGGAGTGGGGAGACGTTTTAGTTTCTCAGTAGAGGTTTGCACTATGCCCCCTACTCAGAGCTGCCTCAACGAGTCAGTTCTGATGAGAGGTCATGGCATATGTTGTTCCTATTTTTCTCCTCATATGGAGCACTGGCTTGTATGTGTGGGTATACTTAAATATAAATGGTTGTTGCTAAGCAGTGCTACGGACTACTGGATTAGGTGTTGGTCGATTCTGCTACATAAATATACTTACAACTGGGGCTAACTAACAGGATTTGAATCTTGATCTCTATGGTGATGTTTTCTTTGGTGTTTTTTTGTGGTGGCCTGGATCACAATCACAGTCATGTGTTTGTGACATTGGTCATTATTAATTGGCCACATTAGTCAATATTAAGGTTGATCATTCTTACTTAGTTTTGTTAATCAATACCAAAGATTGCAGCTATCCAGAGTGATCTGGTCACTAGGCTACATGGTGTAAAATAGACAACAGGATTAGTTGATGAACAATTCTGCTACGTAAATATACCTATCAGTGGTTGCTAACTAACTGGACTTGAATTATGATCTTGATGGATAATTAACTGGACTTGAATTATGATCTTGATGGATGTTCTTCACTTTGGTGTTTCTTACAGTGGCCTGGTTCACATTCACAGCCATGTGTTTGTGAGGTTGGTCATTATTAATTGGATTCATTGGTCAATACCGAGGTTTGGTCATCACTAATTAGCATCATTAGACAATACCAAAGTTTACGACTTTCCTTAGAGATCTGGTCATTAGTCTACTTGTTGTGGTGTTTAATTAACTCACATGAGTGGTTGGTTCTTAAGTTGGTTCTTAAATTGCTAAATATTATAAAGTGTATTAGACTTTTCATAACAATGGACATTATTGCACAGTGTTAAAACTGATTCAGTAGAACTAGATGGACAATTCCGCTGCCTAACATACTAATCTGTAGACAGGACTTGAAAATTTTTCTTTATCTCGTTTATCAGCGTTGTTCTCTCTGGTGTTGCTTATGGTAGCCTTGCTCACAGCCACAGCCAGAAGATTGTGGGTTTGGCTATGATTAATTGGTCTCAATTGTCAATACCAAAGTTTGCAACTTTCCTCAGATGTTTATTGTATTGCTTTTGTTGAAAGTTTTGACTAATGCCCCAGTAGGGGTAATGGTCGATAATAAAATCTTGAAATCTTGAAAATCTTGAAATCAAATCTGTATGAAATCTCAAGTATACCCTTTAGCAGAAGCTAGATTCTGTGCCAGACAGATACCAAACTAATGATACAAATAACAGTAATATAATGATAAATGAATAATTATAATAATTAAAGAAAGGAGGTGTTTTTTTGTGTGGGGAGAGGGTGGGGGGGGGATGGGCTGGGGGAGTAACTCAAAAGTAAACTAAACAAACTGTACTATAGTTCATATTCTGTTTTAAAACAAGAAAAAAATACAGTAAAGTATGTGAAACGACGCATCAAAGTTGCCGTCAAAAAGTCTCCCTGATGGAGAACTCAATCTCCCTGAAATGAAATCCAAATCTCCCACATGGTCATCGGGAGTTCATCACATGTATGCTGTGTACGTGCAACTTCTTCTACAGTTTTTTACAAATCATTCTGAAACTTTGCAGGCTTCCTTTTCATGGTCTGTTTATAAGCATGTGTCTTATGCATTATGCTCCTGTAATTTTTAACCACTTTATTTGGTTTTGCTTTGTGAACTTAGGTCTTTTGATGCTGATAAAATGACTATCAAATGGGAACCTTGAATGTGCAACTGCTTCTACTGTTTTCCTTACATCGTTTTGATACTTTGAAGGCTTCTTCTAGATGGTCAGTCTCTAGATGTGCATGTGGCTTTGGAATTACAGTCTAAAGGCGGGGACATAAATTCATCAAATTTGCTTGTCTAGTCTGTAGGTTGCACATGGATCTGAACATTAGTTTTCCTTAAGTATTTCAATCATATTCTTGTATTTTCAATACAAAAATGAATGAGAACACGTTTATGGAAAGCAACTTAAGCATTATTTTTTTTTTTGCCTGGGCCCGAGGTTATAAAACTTTTTTCATGCTCAGCTGAGTTGAGCATGAAATTTTACCTGCTAATAAATAGCAAATTACTGATAAGTACGGTTGTTTTCTTGCTCAGTTTGGCTGAGTATGAAATTTTCTCTGCTTATGAATATGAAAATGCCAACATTAGTTGGCAATTTCATATTTATCAGCAGGGAAAATTTTATGCTCAGCTGAGTTGAGCACGAAAAAAGTTTTATAACCTCGGAGCCTGTTCAACTCCTAAAGGAAAGAATTACTCCTTTAGGAGCAAATTCTTTCAAGAAAAGATCCCAATTTGGTAGTGCTACATTCTTCAGGGAAGCAAACTGGGGCCGTATTCATAAAGCCACTTAAGTCGTTGCTATGCGGTTGCTATGGCTAAATATTTATAAAGGAGATTCCCTACAACTATGAAATTTGGTCTGGAGGAACAGTCTTTGTAAGACTGTTCCTCCAGAGCTAATATCATAGTTGTAGGGAATCTCCTTCAAAGAAATTTAGCCTTAGCAACAGCATAGCAACCACTTAAGTCGTTTTATGAATATGGCCCCAGGAAATAAAAAAAGTTGTTCCCATGGAGGTACAATCATAAACTTCAAGTATTTCAGTAATAGTCCTGTACATGTATTCCAGTACTAAATGTAGGGTCAAGTCAGGTCAAATTCAGACAGCAGGTAAATTCGGACAGTGACATTGTTTCCTTTATATGTAAGTTGTTTGGCATGAATACAAAAATAAATGGAAGAACAGTGAATATCCTGCTGAGACGGCTCATTATGAGCTGTCTCATTTGGATTTTCACTGTTTGCAATGGTATTTCCGAATTTACACGCTGTACGAAGTTACCCAACTCTACCCTATATTTATTTCATTGTTGGCTCTGCATTTCAGTTGGTATTCCAGTTAAAAGAGAATCAGAGGAACCAGACTCAGATTCTTCGTCAGCAGACAGTCAGGAAGAAAGGTGACCAAAACTCTTATGATTTAAGAAATAAATTTTCCTTACCTGTGAATTATCACAGATTAACACATGTTGTTGGAGGGCAGATCAGTAAATATTAATTCACAACGGCTGCAGGCCGGAGTGAATTAATATTCGTATCTGCCCAATAACACGTTAATCTGCGATAATTAACCAGTAAGGAAACATTATTTGAATCCTAATATTATATATGATCAAATTGCATGGATATCATGTCGTTTTCGACTGGACTGTTTTGAGGCATATGTTGTCAGAAGGTAAATGTTTACATTCGACATCATCAAGGGTGGAATGTGCATGCCTTGTGTCAACAACGTGATTTATCACAAATTTTCACACGGTGCCACTTCCTATAGGCTCTATTGGGAAATCATTAACATCATGTTAGAATGTTGGATAATTCTTTGTAAAACAAACAACAGAAAAAACCTTATCATTAACATGTTTATCCGTAATTTTTAGTAGGGGGACAACTTTTGTGACTTCCTCTTTACTTCCCTTGATGACAAAGGCCTTCCGAAATAAGTCTACTCTTAAAGAAAATCATTTGAGCCGCGACACGAGAAAACCAACAAAGTGGTAGTGCACCCAGCGCAGACTCAGATCAGCCTGGGCATTTGCCCAGTTTGATCAGAAACTTCATTAAGCAAGGCTTAAAGGGTAGCTAAGGCTCTAAGCTACCTCTATGCGGACAGCGAAGACTCTAATCAGACTGAGCAGATGCCCAGGCTGATCTGAGTCTGGGCTGGGCGCACAACCACTTTGTTGGTTTTCTCGCATCGGGGCTCATTTACCCTTAGAGTGCAGGGGGTGGTGGTCAGGTGATGGTGCTGGTTATAACTTTCAGGGCCTGGGCATCCTACTTATTTGGATAAAAGTACGGCAAGGGCCTACTGTGCTTACAGTAGGTACGGGTGGAGGTTGTTTGGATATTTTTCCTTTCGTCTGTCATTTCTCTTTTCTTTCTCACTCTCTCTGGGAGATGGCCCCATACAGACCAAAATACTGTCTCAAAGGGCTGTTAAACCCAAAACAAGCAACCAACCAAAAACTTTAGAGGTGCAAATTCTTCCATTTAA
The DNA here is from genome assembly GCA_963989385.1 of Ctena decussata. Classification (NCBI taxonomy): domain Eukaryota; kingdom Metazoa; phylum Mollusca; class Bivalvia; order Lucinida; family Lucinidae; genus Ctena; species Ctena decussata. The sequence goes on from OZ022507.1 coordinate 67,637,374, forward strand.
GAGTTGATCCCCAAATAACAAGGGTGGCAAAATTGGAGAAGCAAGAGTTGCTTCCTGCTGAAAGTGTATCCGTACACCTTAATTTTTTACATTGGCTGAGGCTAAAATTTCAAAAGTTTTAAAATTCTCAAAAACATCAATATTTTTTGTTGAAAAATGTGAGAAGCTTTTGCATTAGTTTTGTTGAAAAATGTGAGAAGCTTTTGCAGTACATTGTATTTTCAACAAAAAATATCAGCATATTTGGCTATAAAGTTGTAAAACACTTGATTAGATGACCTCTTAACAAACTCATTAGGCTAATGATGCTTTGAACAACTGGGCCCTGAAGCCAGTGTTGAGCCTTTCAGTTTAAAACAGAGATTCCAGGTTGCCTGCAAAAGTCAGTTTTCTCATATTTGTTACTTCATGCTACAAAATCTTCTTCAAATTTCAAATGACCCTCTGAAAATTGTCAGAAAGGTCAAGGGAGGCCCCCAGAAACTTTAGGTAAGCACATCACTGGAATGTCTTGTTTTGAAGGATGTAGATGTTATACAATGATATAGAGGTTTTAAATTGGCAAAGCTTTTGTTAAAGATCATATTTACAAAATCCTAGATAGTATATCAGTGATTTTATTTTTTTCAGAAACACTGAGACTGTAACTCCAGACATTATTGAGACTGTGGCTCAGGGTATTGATGAAATTGTGATTTCAGATAGCACAAAAGATGAAACACCTTCCAGCTGATGGAGAGACTAGAGTAGAATTGAGAATTGAAAAATAGATTACCGCTATGATCCGAAAATTTCAGGCACCCGAAAAAATTCTTAGAAAGTGGATTTACACATTTTAATGCATCCAAATGGTGCTTAGTGAATGGCAAATGTTGTGGAGTAATTATGTTACTATAATTGAGCCGCGACACGACAAAACCAACAAAGTGGTTATGTGCCCAGCACAGAATCAGATCAGCCTGGGCATCCGCCCAGTCTGATCAGAGTCTTCAATGTCCGCATGGAGCTAGCTTAGTCTCTAAGCTACCCTTTAAGTGCAAAGTGAATAGTCTGATCAGACTGGGCGGATGCTCAGGCTGATCTGAGTCTGTGCTAGGCGCACAACCACTTTGTTGGTTTTCTCTTGTCACGGCTCATATATTATCAGCTACGTAAAGCTGCTATTCCACCTCCAGGATGACCCTAAATATGTAAATCAGTCTAATCAGATTCTTCTGTAAGTGGGGTTTTCCCCCTTTAAACCTTAATGCGCCAAAAAGCAGACGACAAAATTTACGTCTACAGAATTTCAAAAAATGTTTCATCCAAGCGAAATCATATTGAGAATTCGAACACTAGAGGGCAAACAGTGCAGATTCAGATGAGGTGGCTCATTATGAGCCACCTCATCTGGATCTACACTTTGCCAATTCTACAATTTTAATTTTTGGCACTTAAAGGATTAAAACAATCATAAAAGTCTAGACCCATCTTAAAAGAAAACAGTTCTAAAAATCTAGATTCATTTTATAAGGTGGATCTAGATTTTTGGGATTGTTTAATAGTAGAAAAATTCCCATCTTATTACCAAAGAAATATAGTGTATATTATATTTTCATTTTTGCATAATATATTTTGTTAGGAAAATGTGGTAATCAGTATTTCTAGTGAAAATAAAATAAAATATGTTAGATTCTCAGTGTTCATGTTTCTTGTCCATTTGTTTGATTGGGACTCTTTTTTTTTTGTTCAGTTTGTTTTGTCTAATCAGAGGTGTCAGGGCTCTAAGCCATAACAGACACCACCTAGACTTCACCCTTGATCTAAGGAATTTCAAGTGACTGGATGTTGAAAACAGGCAAGTGACATCTGGATTATGTGAATAGCTCAGTCCATTAACTGTTTAGGCACTTTACAGCAATTTGAAAATCCCTGCACAGATGCACTTGAAATCTTTGGTGGGTTGGTGGGGGATGGGGATGGTGGTGGGTGTGGGTTGGTGGGGTTGGGGAGAGGATAACATATATCAGTTGGGATAAGTTGGCCTTCAACCCACCAGGTCTGAGGAATTTCAAGTGATTGGTCATTAAAAACAGGCAAGTGATATCTTGATTCTAAAAATTGTTCATTCCAACTGTTACAACATTTGGCTACAGTTTCAAGATCTGTCGTCAGCTGTTGCTTCAAAATCTTCGGTTGGGGGAAGCGGGGGAGGAGGGTCAGATAAACCAAATGAATTACACTAGCAATCAAATATGAATTATACTAGTAAGAGACATAACATGACTAAGATCAATGATAGCAAAAAAAAGACCCTTGTACTTGTACAAGTTTGTGATAATGAAGTACATTGTAATTCCTATTATTGCTACTGTTATTATTGTTATTGTTATTATACCCCCGGCATACGAAGTATGTCGAGGGGTATATAGTTTTCGTCTTTCCGTCCGTTCGTCCGTCTGTCCGTTAGTCCGTCCGTCCGTCCGTCTGTCCGTACGTAAGTTAACATTTGCGTTAAAGTTTTGTGTTAAGTTTTTTTATTTTGCTTCTGTTAACCAGAACTTGTTCATACATGCTTATTATTTTAGTAGAGGATGGAAACTGATTAATTTGCATCATCTAGATGCTGCTGCTGGCCTAAGGTCAAGGTCACAGACTTTGAAATTTGTACAATAGCTGCGTTAAAGTTTTGCGTTAAGTTTTTGCTTTTTCTCGTTTTTTCTGAAAGACTTAATTGTAACTTGTTCATATGTGCTCAGTGTTAGTACAGGATAAATAGATATTAGTTTTCATCATCTGGATGCTGCTGCTGACATAAGGTCAAGGTCACAGACTTAGAAATTTGTATACCATTTGTGTTAAAGTTTTGTGTTCAGTTATATTTTATGCTTATATTTTGAATATACTTGAATAAAACCTTTTACAATGCCACTAGGTTTACTTCTAGGTTGAAATGGATCAGTTGACATCATCCAGATGCTGTTGCTGCTGACTTATGGTCAAGGCCACAGACTTTGAAATTTGTATACTCTTTGCATTAAAGTTTTATTTTATAATGGAAACTTTTATTATGCTCCTAGAATGACTTCTAGGTTGAAACTGATCAGTTTACATTGTCAAGATGCTGCTGCTGACCTAAGTGAAGGCCACAGAGATGATTTGTGTTAAATATTTGTGTTAAATTTCTATGTTTTTTTCTGCTTATGCAAATTTTAAATTGAACCTTCTGGCTTTTGTCTATGGGCCTTTCACTGGATTTGTTATAAATTGTCCACCTGTCTGTTTGTTTGTTAACATTTGCTTTAAAGCTTTGTATTTAATGTGCTTTTATTAGGGGTTGGCGCTGGCCGGGGGTATACGTGAGCCCCTGCTCACTTGCTCTAGTTTTCTTTGGATTACGAGTGTCAGTTACTTCAGAATAAGCCCCTGTCCTCCAAGTACGTGCATTTACCATCTATGTGCCTTTCAACACACAAGTATCCTTTAATTATAGACAAACTTAAAAAAAAAAAAAAAAAAATCTCTTACTGGACTTGCAAATATGGACGGACGCTCGGCGCCCCGTTACTGCGGCTATGGATTCTTTCCGCTGAGGTGCGGGGGTAACGTCGATATGAGAATTGAAATATGATGATGACTTGAAAATGTCACTTTAAGAACATGTAGATGAGTTACAAGCTAGAATCAATGTTGATTCAATATCATGATGTTGAATGAACATTGATTTGAGCCGCGACACGACAAAACCAACAATGTGGTTGTGCGCCCAGCGAAGACTCAGATCAGTCTTGGCAGCCGCCAAGTTTGATCAGCCTCTTCGCTAAGCACTCAAAGGGTAGCTAAGGATCCAAGCTACCATCATGCGGACAGCGAAGACTCTGATCAGACTGGCGGATGCCCAGGCTGATCTGAGTCTGCGCTGGGCGCACAACCACATTGTTGGTTTTCTCGTGTCGCGGCTCATTTGGTGTTGATTTGGTGTTTTGTGCTCAGTGGGTAAGTAGATAGCATTTTATGTGAGCCCATTGCAATTGATCTGGGTAGCCTAGCTGATTTAAGAGATAGATTTTGGCTTATTACTACATTTTGTATGTTTAAGTCCCAGTCTCACTGTCACGTATTTAGGCCTAGGTTTTATTACAGTTTTAAAACATAACAAAACGGCAATATTCGTGGCAAACCATAGTGAATACATATTAGGTAAGGCAATATACATGTACAGCTTCATACTGTTGGAATTTAAATCCAACCGTGGCATATCGATTTACCTCACGCATACCTAGCAAAAACGAAGACTAATTGCATTTAGCATAGATGAAATGCATTAAATAAGTAAAAACAACATTTTTAAAACGTAGCATAACGGCAGTATACATTGTAAAACGTATTAATACGTGATACATACGGCTATATACAGCTACAAACGTGGCCAAAGTGCGCCTGAGTTGGAATTTCAACTCCAACGTAACTGGGCAATGTACACAGGGTATAATCGATTCCGCTAATTTTCGCTTCCTGCAAAGACTGTACATCATATTTGGCTTCCGCCGAGACTGTCCGCGATCTTTTGCTTCATGCCGAGACTTCTGTACATGATAAATGGCTTCCTGCCGAGACTGTCCGCGTGATTCTGCTTCCTGCCGAGGCTCTTGGCAGGAAGCAGATTCACGCGGACAGTCTCGGCAGGAAGCCATTTTACGAGGACAGTAGTCTCTGCAGGAAGCAAGAATTCGCGGACAGTCTCGGCGGAAGCCAGTATGATGGACAGTCTCTGCAGGAAGCGAAAATTGGCGGAATCGATTATACCCTGTGACGTATCATTGGTGGCATTTTCATATAGGTAATGTATACCTAATAAAACGTAGTGACAGGTAGTCTTAATGTACTAAATTGTAGACAAAACGTTTTCAATAAGTAGCAAAAGCTTGAAGTCTTCTATGTACTACTATGCATTATCAAAGCTTTCCTACACCTTACTACGTTTCCGTATGTTTTATTTTATGATTTAGCAAGTTCCGACAGATTTTGCATGAAAAACACTTCAACCATATTATCCTGGACACTACCTAGTATCCCTAGTAAAGGGTATGAGATGGTAGCTGGCTCTATATATAGTAAAATGCTCTCTCTCATCCGAATCGAAAGCATGGCACTAAGTCATTTAACAACCAGGTAATACAACGTAAATCTCCCTGCACAGGGGGCCTCCAATTAACCTCCCGATCTGAAGGACTGCACACTTATTAATGTCATCCAAAGTGCCCAGTGTGGCAGGAATACCCCTGGCCAGCCCCATGTTTTAATAACCCATTCAGCTGCCATGTTGATCCATCAGATAGTCTTCAAGATATGATATAAAAATCACTTGACCATGAAGTACAGGTCACTGTGACCGATTGTTATTTTCAGGTCAAACACTGGGTCATACTGACTCATCCCAGGCCATGACCCACTGGGGAAACAAGGTTGAATCAACCGTGAATCAACCTTGATTCAATGTCAAGACATTATATCAAGGTTGATTCAATGTTGATTCAACCTTGAGTGCCTGCTGGGTATGTTCATACATCAAGAAGGTCTTCAAGTTGCAAGGCATATTCACTGAACCGTGAAATGTAGGTCTAAGTAGAAGGCAAAATCACAGGACCATGAAATATAGGTCACTGTGAACTACTTTTATTGTGAGGTCAAACATCGGCTCATACTGACTCATTACCCCAAGCTTTCACGTCCATGCATCAAATAGTCTTCCAGATGTAATGCACACTCTTTTGAGCCTCTCAAAAAGACCTTAAAAGAGAAGTCTTTTTTCATACTTTTCCCTTGTGATCTTGCCTGAATTTCTAATCAGGCAAGATCAACCCAACATCCTTTAGTTGTTGGTTTTTGTTATTTTGTGTATTTCACTTCATTTTCTGTAAAACTTTGTTGACACTTGTTCCCGCCATTCACTACATTCAGTGGGTGGGGTAAAGTGTTGGATTACTAAACCCCGTAGCATTTAATGAAACTTAGGGCAGAGTATTGACTAACTCCTTGTAGTTGTCAGTGCTCTATATTAAGTTCTTTAGTTCAGAATTAGATGTTTAATGAAAATTAGGGCAGAGTATCTGTATTAAGTTCAGAATTAGGTGTTTGACGAAAACTAGGACAGAGTATCTGACTAGCTCTTTGTAACTGTCAGTGCTCTGTTGTATCACAAGTTCAGAATCAGGATTGTTGCTGGTCTTTTTTTTGGAAATTAGTATCTAACGCAGTCTGATTGCACCTTGGAAGGGGTAGAGTTTTTTCACATCGATTGTGCAGTAGTGTGGAGCTTGATGTTTATAAGTAATTGAGCTGCCACTTGCGAAACACTGCCGTTCAGTTCGGTGTTTGATATTCTTATTTTGCAAACTCTCCTCTTGCCAAGTAACATCAATCAACGGTAGGAAATGTCTAAATTGCATGTCAGAAGGCCCCCGTTCATGTTTCAAGTGGTGGTAGTTATTGGTTTTATTCTATGGAAATGGTCAAATCACGGTTCAGACTTTCCGGATCCAAACTTGGAATGCAGAATTGGTAGCGAAGTGTCTGCGGACAGATCTTCGCAGTGTTTCACTATCATAAGGAAACCTGGAAATTGTAGAACTTCGGAGAGGTTAAGATGCTTTTCTTCATCAAAAGTCACTAACCTAGCTCTTTTGATTATCCTGGCTGGGGACATTGAAACAAACCCAGGTCCCAGGTCTAATTGTGGTTTGTGCAAAAAAATGTGCAAATCATCGGACAAAATGGTTGAATGCATGGATTGCGAAAAACGCTTTCATGCAAAATGTTCAAATCTGGAAGATGATGAGCTGTTTGCGATTGAGACTGGCAGTAGTGATTGGTATTGCACAAACTGCAAGGCGGATTGCGGCCTGTGCAGTCGTGCGGTTCTCAATGGTCATAAGGCAGTTCAATGCGATGGTTGTGAACTGTGGCTACACAATGAATGTTCTTTTATTTCGGACGCTGATTATGAAAATGTTTTGACTTCTGGGTGCACATGGATTTGTCCAAAATGTGAATTTTTATACGCCCGTTTTGAAAAAACGGACGTATTATGTTGTGGCGCTGTCCGTCCGTCCGTCCGTCCGTCTGTCCGTAAACATTCTTGTGCACGCCATAACTCAGTAACCATTTGGGATATCTTCATGAAATTTTATAGGCATATGTATTAGGTTGGGGGAACGTGTCGCGTACAAGAATGGTTGCTCCCCCTTTCTTAGTTTCGAAGTTATGCCCCTTTGATCATTTTTTCCCTGCAAGTCTTGTGCGCGCCATAACTAGATAACCGTTTGGGATATCTTTATAAAACTTCATAGCAATGTGTATGAATTCCTAATGATGTGTCGCGTACAAAAATGGCTGCTCTCCCTTTCTTCGTTTTAGAGTTACGACCATTTCATTAGTACTTTGAGCCTATTTTTGTGTTTACTTATCTTGTGCATGCCATAACTTGGTAACCGTTTGGAATATCATGATGAAACTTTATAGCAATGTGCATGATCACAAGACAATGTGTCATATATAAGAATGGTTGCTACCTCTTTCTTAATTTTGGAGTAACCTCCATTTGATTAATATTTTCAGGTGTTTCTCATTCACTCCATATCTCCTGAACTTTTTGAAATATTAGAATGAAGCTTTGTAGGAATGTGTATAATAATGGGGCAATATATCCTGAACAAGAACCACAACTCTGGCTTACTTACTGAATTATCTGCCCTTGCATAAATTTCCTGTTTACTCTAACTCCTTAACCATTCGAAATAAATGGTATGTATATTATAAAAATCATTTCAAGGGAATATAGTACAACCAAAAAAGGCCTATCTAGTATGTTTAGGTTATCTCCCTTGTACCACTTTGTCTGTCTATCCTTTTGTAGGCAATCTTGGTCATTCTGTTTCTGCTTTATGACATTTAAACGGGCGTATTATGCGCCGCTTGTGAAGCCCTTGTTCAACTTCTCGGACTCCTTCTTCGATGATCAGTTGAATCTAGTGACTGAGAATCGATTTAATCCACTGTCAAAGGATAAGAATGTTAGGCTTTCATCAAACAGTTCAAATGAGTCAAATTTTAATGGCAAGACTCTTGGCGGTTTGAAACTTGTTAGTTTGAACATAAACAGTATTAGGGGTAAGAAATTGGATTTATTAGCTTTCCTTGATGTCCACCAACCTCATGTTGTGGCTATTCAGGAAACAAAAATTGACAGTTCAGTTGCAACTTCGGAATTGTTCCCTGAAACATTCCCCTACAATGTATTCAGGAAGGACAGAAACCTTCATGGTGGCGGAGTGATGCTTCTCATTCATAAGGACATTCCGCACATGCCCTTGTCAGAAATAGAAAACGACTCAGAATCAGTTTGGGTTAAAATTTTGGCAAACAAAACTTCTCATTATGTAGCAAGTTGGTATCGTCAACCTGGTGGCTCAAGTGAGGAATTTCAATTGTTCCGTGATCAGTTAGATCATATTAGGACAAAGCACAAGGGAAATAAGCTCCCCTCAGTACATGTACTAGGGGATTTCAACTTCAAAGATATTGCTTGGCCAGACCGACTTAATAAGTCAGGATCAGTGTTAAGTCAGTCAGAGGGACAAATGTTGATTGATGTCATGAATGACCATGGTTTAGAACAACTAGTGAATTTCCCGACTCGGGAGAAAAACACATTGGATTTAATTCTCACTTCGCTTCCTGGCCAGTTTCAAGAATTACATTCCCCAGACAAACTTAGTGATCATGATGTGATATCAGGAACATTGAAAATTTATGTTCCCCCAAAAAAGAAACCTCGGAGGAAAGTGTTTTGTACCAAAAGGGAGATTTTGAACCAATAAGGAAAGAAGTGTCAGACTTTGCAAAACATAGGTACTTCAATGGTTACTCGGACAATCGCTCTGTTCAGGAAAACTTTGACTTGATAACCTCCTTTATTCAGGAGTCTGCTGAAAAGCATATCCCCTCTAAAACCAGTAGGTCAACCTCTTCTGTTCCTTGGATAACCCCTGAGATAAGAAGAAAGATTCGTAGAAGGAATAAGACACATGCGAAGGCCATAAAGACTGGCAGTAGCAAACTTAGGTCAAAATTTGAATCTTTGAGAAGGGAAATTAAAGCTGATGTGAAAAAGCAACATGATTTGTATGTCAATAACTTGGTTGGTGATATAAAGGGCCAGGCTAATCCCAGAGACTTCTACAGGTACGTTAATAGTCAAAAGAAAGATACTCAAGGTATCTCACCCCTAAAGAAGAGAAATGGTGGTGGTGTTGCCGAATCAGAGTTGGAACAGGCTGGTGAATTTAACCGTCAGTTTTCGGATGTGTTTAACAAAAGTGAGCACACCTAAGTCCCCCTTCCTAATCGCTCGGCTCCTTTCATGGAGGACATTCATGTTTCGGCAGAAGGTGTAACGAAACTTCTTAAGGGCTTGAACCCATCGAAAGCTTTAGGACCTGCTGAATTGCATCCTAGAGTCTTAAAAGAACTAGCATCTGAATTAGGCCCAATGTTTGCTCATCTCTTCCAACAATCCATTGACACGGGTGAAATCCCCAAGGAATGGTCTCTTGCAAATATATGCCCACTCTTCAAAAAAGGAGATAGGTCTTTGGCTTGCAATTACCGACCGGTTTCTCTAACTTGTGTACCATGCAAGCTACTCGAACACATTGTCTGCTCTAATATTATGGCACATTTGGATGACCATAAACTCTTGTCAGACAGACAACATGCTTTCCGTAAGAAACATAGCTGTGAAACTCAATTGATCACGGTTATAAATGACTGGGCTAAAATCTTGGATAAGGGCGGTCAGGTTGACACTTTTATCTTGGACTTCGAGAAAGCTTTTGACACTTCCCCTCATGAATTACTTAAATGTAAGCTATACGGCTATGGTATTGGTGGGAAGACTCTGAAATGGATAGATTCTTTTCTCTGTTACAGGCAGCAGCGTGTGGTGGTAAATGGAGTTAAGTCGGATTGGGCCCCAGTTTTGTCGGGTGTCCCCCAGGGCACCGTGCTTTGACCATTGTTGTTCTCGTTATACATTAACGATATAACAGAAAATATTGACTCGGAATTAAGACTTTTTGCTGACGACTGTGTTTGCTATCGTGAAATCAGAGATATTGAAGACACGGTGAAACTTCAGGAGGATATAGATCGTTTAGGTTGTTGGGCAAGGAGTTGGGGCATGAGATTTCAACCTGTTAAATGCAATATAATGCAAATTACAAGGAAACGGATCAAGAAGATCAATGCTTTCTATACCTTAGAGGGAACGGTCCTCAGTAATGTAGAAACTATCAAGTATCTCGGCATAACCATTGCCAATGATTTGAAATGGAACACACATGTCAGTAATATTTGCACAAAGGCTAATAGGACCCTCGGCTTCCTCAGACGTAACTTGGCAGCATGTCCACAAGATGTTAAGGAGTCAGCATACAAGGGACTGGTGCGTCCAGTCCTGGAGTATGGCAACTCAGTTTGGGACCCTCAAAGTATACTTCTTCAAGATGAACTTGACAAGGTGCAGAAAAGGGCAGCTAGATTTGTAACGGGAAATTACACGTATGAAACTGGGAGTATGACTGGCATTCTGGAGAAACTTAAATGGGAATCCCTAAAAAAGAGAAGGAAAGATAGTAGACTCATCATGCTTTACAAAGGTCTGAGGGGTGCAGCCAGTATACCCATAAATGACCTTGTTCCCCCAAATAGGCGTACCAGGAATCATCATTCCCTGACATTTCAAACCCCATTGGCTGGGACTGACATTTACAAGTCCAATTTCTTCCCCCAGACTATTAGAGATTGGAACCCCCTGGAAGATTCACTTACTTCTGCTGCTGAGGGTGCAGAAGACTCAGTTACAAAGTTTACTTCTCTTATAAGGGCTACGGACTAACTTCCCTGATTCACAGGTCCTGGTGAATGATTGTCCTTGGACGTATCACCAGTAAACAATTCTGATTCTGATTCTGATTCTGAACCATGAAATATAGGCCATGCCGAACTTCACTTAATGCTGACAGGAAAATATTTCAGCTGGTGCAATGATACTGCATGGTTTTACCTAGACATATAAGAGTCCTGACTCGTTTAAAAAATGAAGAAATCTATAATACTAAATAAACGAAGTATCGCATAAACTGCAAAATTGGTGGCATTTTCAAGCGTAATTTCTATACTGGTTCTTTCGCATATTGCTATCATTGATAATTTCGGTTAGCGTGTGTTTTAGTTTCACGTAGATTTAAAGAATTTGGGAATTAAATTCGTCTTTCATTTTAAATTGGGATTTCTAGAAACTTCGACTATTGGTCGAATTTTTTGTCAACAATGGGTGCGTTCGAGTGAAATTATCGTGTACTCGAATACACGTTTTAAATTAATCCGGTCGTTTCGGTTCTGCGTCGTTATATCGGCGCGCTGCTTAGCAGTCCACACACATACAAACTTTCCCTATTTCCCTTGGTAAATAGTCAATATGTCAGAAACCAACCAAACTAGGACGGTAACCAGTTGCCGATTATGCGCAGTAAGCGATCTCGCCACGTGAGTTGCTAAGGAAGCGTATATACGCTACATTCGCCAAAAACGATTTCGGCCGAGAGTATTGACTTTAATGTCAATCTCTGTGCAATTTGAGTGTTTGTTCATTGGCCTAGGATAAGCAAACCCATTTCATAGTCAGATTTGACATTAATCCAGTTTCCCCTTTGTTACCATAGTTTAATGGTGTATGAACAACGAAAAAGTACAGCGAAATGACATATTATAAGCGTCATGCTTACTGTCAGATCCTTATTACTCCGCTTTGTTATTTACCTATATGTACGTAAAAGTTTTCTGTAAACCAAAGGATACAGCGATTTAAATGACAAAATTTGCCGCCGTTAACTTAAATGTTATCAGCATGATCAACAAACTTTCAGATGGTAAATCCATGATTGGATTTGACATCCAGAAAGTTTAATTCGTCATATCGATAACTAGTGCCCTACGGGCATTTGTGCATTTGTCCTTTTATATAGATTCATGAATATCGAAACTAGGACAGATAAAGCAGCTAAATACCATTTATTTATTTATGGCATGCTTTTCTCACGTCTGAAAAATAAGACAATTTAAATATCCTTTATCACAAAGCTGACAGGTTGAAATTTAAACATCACAGTCGAAGCGCGTGGCAGTTTAGCCCCTGCTGTGACTTCAGGGCTAATGTTTACCTTTAAAACTAGTATGTTTACCATAGCAACAATATATTTTTATATTGTATATTCATCGGAGAAATAGGGAAAAATATTTGTGAACCAGGGAAAATTCGGAAAAGTCTTATTTTTTCATTAAACCAAATAGATGTGTTTTGTGGATAACGAAGCAGGCAGATATAAAGTTGCATTTTAAGGTAAACGTTTACCGAAAATGTATCTTTTCTTTGTTTAAAACGTAATATATTATGTACGCGAAAGGTATTTGGCTAATGCGCACATGTAGGTAATTTCTAAGACTCTCAGGATGCAATGCGCATACACTACCCGAAAAATGTCAAGGGAGGCAACACGAGCTGATTGCGCAACAAAATGGCGGATCTAAATTACCCAAGGAAGTTTGTATGTGCCACATTTAGCAGGTTCTAATGCAAAAATCCGACCCATCAACGTACGTCATTCCCCATAAATAACGATTTATTTTTGTATTTTTGCTCATATATCTAAACGGATGAAGAACTAAATGGTCATAGTCCCGACGGCCCTGGCTCGAAACGACCCATTTTCTTCTAGAACGATAGTCAATACGAGTAGCCAATCGAACTCGCCCATTGAAGAATAAAGCTCAACGCACATGGTCTTTCGAAAAGTTGGACGGACACACGGCGCCAAGTGTGTGCGGCTATGGTTACGTACCGCTGAGCCACTTGGGCGACGTCGTTAGGAGAATTCAAACTGAACTGAACTTTCGAAAAGACAAAAATTAAAAATGTCTAAGGTTAACACACATGCGCCAGGTAAGAAAGGGCATTTTTTCCAGCGAAGCAGACAAATCAATTTCAATGATTCAACGAAGCTAAATAAGCCTTTAGTCTTCAGAGGGCTTGAATATTTTCCCCCAAAACGTTCCAGGACCCAATTTTTTCAAAAAAAAAAATACCCAGGACAGGGAACATAACCAAGATGGCAAACATTTATTATGGTAAAAAAATTCAAAAACCTTCTCCCCCAGAACCGGGCCGCGTAGCGCAATCGGTAGGGCACTTGACTCATAAGTCAGAGGTCCTGGGTTCGAAACCCGGTCTGGCCACATACTTTCGTTTCTCCTTCCGCTGATTCAAGAAGGGCAGTTGTCAGTTACTGGCGAAAGTATGTGCACTTAGTACTGGTTAACCGCTTAGGAGGTCTAAGCCTGCCCAGGAATAGTGTGGTTAGGTTAACTGACCGTCCCGACATGACCGTAGCTGTTTACCGTGGACGTTAAGCATCAAATCAACCAATTCTCCCCCAGAACCACAAATCCTATGATCTTGAAACTTAGCATGTCGCACCAAGGACTCAAAAGCTCAACAAAATTTATATAAATGATGCCCCTGGGATGACCTTGATCTGTTTTACGGCAAGGTCAACTTTTGAGTCACTTAGGTTTTTCTATAGGAAGAAGTGAAAAAAAGTTGATTTTTTTAGAAACAATGCAGTCTGCTACCTGAAAGTGTGTAGATGCAGACAACTAATTAGGTAAATGAAGCTTTAGTGAGTATTCATGGTAAAGGTCATATCTTCACCTGGGCCTAAGGCCATTTACATTGAAAAATTAAAACCCGCTTTTTTATATAAACTTGACCATCATGAAATATTTCCGCGCTTGCGCGGGCTCTTTTCTAGTAAATAAAAAAAAATGAACAAATAAATATTACAATCATACCAAGATGTCCTCGCTGTTGTGTTTACATAGTGTTAAGCTGCTGTGGTAGCAGGTTCTCACCTCTTAAAACGACTTCTAGTGCCGACTGTTTGTGTAGAAACGTTATCCTGATACCCAGTCATGTAGCGCTAGCCGTTTAAAAGTCAATTATTTATTCTAAATTTGATACCAACGTGTTCTTATAGATCTAACTTAGAACATGAGTGGTCACACTGACATCGGAATGGATGGGAAATTTTCTTTTTTTCGCATATTGCTCTCGCCATTTTAACGTCGAAGTATCTCACGCTATGACGTTGACGTCAGTTCAGTATGCCGGGCTGATTAATCTTTTATCAGACTGGGAAACCTTTATCGGACCGGCGGGCGGCCTAAAGCCTCTGAAGTTCAGCTTTATCAACATGCAGATTGCTTCTTATACAGTTTGAAATTCTGTATCTATATGATAACAGGGGTTAGTAACTTTGTAGGATATATAGTTTTGAGCCCCGTGACTCACTAGCCTGAGAAATCTAACTCATGGATTGACACCTTTGGGGATGGCCATGTATCTTACGCTTGATGACCGTGCTTTTTTTTTCAGGCCAAAAGTCATCATAAAAAAAGGAAACCCGTCTCCATAGTGCCAGTCCTTCCTGCATGCACTTATATTTAAATATTAAGAATTCTTCGGAATGCGGTTTCTCGCCTACCTGCGCTTTGTCATTATAGATGTATGCATGCCCCATGTTTCATGGCTCTTGCCTTTATTTTTCCTAAGAAACAAGAGCTAAACTTGGCGTAAATGTTGCAGTGAACCATAAAATGTCAGTCAATGGGCAATATCGATGAAAGCTTTGAGATCTTTGCATGACCCAGGTTTCATGGCTCCAGTAAGCACATGTAGTTTTTGAGAAACAGGGTTTGACTGAAATTGCAAAGTCGGTGAGCCTTTAAAAGTAGATTCAGCCTCGGTATCGATGATGTATTTGAGCTTTACTCTTCCACACGTGTGCATGACCCAAGATTCATGGCTCTAGCCTTTACATTTCTTGGGAAGCAGAGCTAAATGCGAAAACTTGATAAAGAAAATGCAAAGTCAATGAACCGTGAAAAGTAGGTCAGAACTTAGTATTGATTTTTTTTTCTTTAGCTTTACCCTTCCAGATGTATGCATGGCCCAAGTTTCATGGCTCTAGCACTTTAGTTTTTGAGAAAAAGAGCTAAACGCGAAAACTCGACCAAAATTACAAAGTCAGTGAACCGTTAAAAATAGGTCAGTATTGATGGTAGCTTTGAGCTTGACTCTTCCAGATTTATGCATGACCAAGTTTCATGACTCTACCACTTATAGTTCTTGAGAAATAGAGCTTAACGCGAAAACTCGAAAAAAAAGCTAAGTCGGTATGCCGTAAAATGTAGGTCAAGGCTCAAAATTGATGATAGCTTTTAGCTCTACTTTTCCAGATAGTTGTATTCATGGCCTAGGTTTCCTGGGTTTAGCCCTTATAGTTCTTGAGAAAAGCTAAACGCGAAAAAAAAAATCGACAAAAGTTTACGCTGCCAACGTCGCCGCCGACGACTAAAAACATCTCGTTTCTGCTTCGCAGGCGAGGCAAAATAACTTCTATTCCCATAACGTTCAATTATAAAATTTGGCATTTTCAATTGAAGTCTGTGTGCTAAAAAAAAAGAAAAGAAAAGAAATTTATAGCCAGTTACGGTTATAGGAAGTTGAGAGCAACAATTTTCGAAGGAAATTCTTAAATATATCAAAAAAAATCTTTTTTTGACTAATTTTATAGGCAGTGTCAGAGGTCCTTTATTTTGAAGTTTATTATTACTCCATACTTGAAAAAATTAATGAGCCGCGACACGACAAAACCAACAAAGCGGCATGTGCACCCAGCGAAGACTCAGATCAGCCTGGGCATTCGCCCAGACTGATCAGAGCTTTCGCTGTGCGTGTAAAGGGTAGCTTAGGGTCTAAGGTACCTCCATACGGACAAAGAAGACTGATCAGACTGGGTGGCTGTCCAGGCTGATCCGAGTCTTCGCCGGACGCAGATGCCACTTTGTTCGTTTTTTTTTTCGTGTCGCGGCTCAGCCATTATAGCAACAAAGGTATGTAGCTTTCAATCTTCTCAAGTCAGCAAAAATAATTATTTTTACGGTTTTAAATGCGGTTGAGACTGTTCAATTCAGGCAAGTTCGTATGGTACTACCCACGTGTACATGTACCTTCAAAGCGAAGAACAAAAAATACACTTTGACAATCTGGCTTAAAAGGTTTGAACTGGCTCTTGTAAAGAGAATCCTGCACACATACGTACATGACTCTACAGGATATACATGTACGTAGGTCACTCACACAGTTTTATGGCTATATGTATTTTAAACCCTCTTGATGATTTTATATACCGAAAGTGCTCAAGAATAAACAAAATGTAGTTTTGTCATTTCTGACTTTCTTTGGCATTTCCGACAATTGTTGTATATAAGGGCAACCCGTTTACATTTGAAACGATTTCCTCCTCCAGGAGGAATCGAACCCGAGACCGCTAAGTCCGCAGGCCAACGGCCCATTCAGCTACCAGGGCTCCTACCTGACCTATTAAACTAACTGTTAGTCTTTTACGAAGACTGAAGATTTCGAACCAATTGAGAAGCACGTCTGATCAATTTCTTCAATTCAGTAGGCCTGGAAATCCGAACCAAGGGCCGTATTCATAAAACGACTTAAGTGGTTGCTATGCTGTTGCTAAGGCTAAATTTCTTTGAAGGAGATTCCCTACAACTATGAAATTTGCTCTGGAGGAACAGTCTTACAAAGACTGTTCCTCCAGCCCAAATTTCATAGTTGTAGGGACTCTCCTTTATAGATATTTAGCCTTAGCAACCGCATAGCAACGACTTAAGTGGCTTTATGAATACGGCCCCAAGTGTTTCCTGAGCTGAAAAAAGTGGTCTCAGGGTACCTGTAGGTGTTGGCTAATGCAGCTGCGACTGCAGTGTCGCTAAAATGTCATTTGGTTTAAACATATTTATTTCGAAAAATCTATGTACAACATATATTGTGACAATATCCATATAAGGATACGAATGGAAGCAAAATGCTTATATAGTTCTTCTCCTTTAAATTCGATCTAGTAAACATATAGTTGCGAAAAATCTATCAACTATGAGCTTACAAAGTTTGTTATAATCAACATAGTGAAATATCCAGTCAACAGATTATTTGTAAAAAGGAACATGTTGCAGGAAGGAAGAAAATGAAAAACGGGATGTTCCCATTTCGCCTACTCCCGTTTCGCCTACTCCCGTTTCGCCTATTCCCAGTTCGCCTACTCCCATTTCGCCTACAGTCAAATGTAACCTCATTCCCGTTTCGCCTACTCAATGAAAATTTTTCATATTATGATTTTTTATTCATTTATTTATTTTGTTTTATTAAACATGTTTTTTAAACATCTTTACAGTATCTGTTAAACAGGACTTTGGTTGATTGATAATTACTGAAGAATTATAAATTGTTGTACGCCTGTTTGTAATCAGCTCATACTATGAACTTGTGTAGCCAGTACATATCAATATTTAACATATTTTAAAACAGCTTGGACCTTAACTGGGAATTACATATTCTTGTAAAATTTCTATTTACCATGAGTTTTATTAAAACTAGAAGGATGGGGAGGGGGAGGGAGAAGTGGGGCCCTAATTTTAAGCTTATAAGCGACTCTTAACTTTCTAACTGAATTTTTTATTACCGTTTTATTTTTGTTTATTTATTTATATTTTTTTTCATTCTTGATGAAATATTTTATGCAGCATGTTTTAAAACTGTGTTAATATAAGAATGTAAATAAATAAAAAAACATAAAATATTTTTCATGACTATTTGTATGAAAACAATGAGTAGGCGAAACGGGAATAGTGATATATTTTAGAGTAGGCGAACTGGGAGTAGGCGAAATGGGAGTAGGCGAAATGGGACAAATCATAGGCGAAATGGGAATAGGCGAAATGGGAGTAGGCGAAACGGGAGTAAACCTGAAAAACATGCATGTATAAAGATATTAGAACGAAGACAATCAATTGGAAAAGAGAGAAATTTCACCTCTTGCTTTCCTGTTACATTTTGAACTGATGCACATCATTTATCATCTCCGGAAGTGCATCATGACCGCTGCCCATGTCTCCTTTCAAAGAGAGAGGGCCAGCAGCCACAATACGCTTCGAGCTGCGGGTCAATCTCAAACCATAAGGGGCAACAAGAAAGCATGGAGGAAACTCGTCACAGAAGTGGCATTTCAAAAAAAGAGACCTACCGGGGAGAAATGTCATATGTTGCGCCCGCCTTAATAAACCGGCCAAACTAGATGTGCATGCTTTTCTCCCTATCTCTGGAAGACTGCTTGATATAAACTGAAATTCTGTCTCAAAAAGCCGTTAAACCCAAACCAACCAACCAATACACTGTAAAAATAAACTGTAGATTTTACGGTAGAATGACTGGAAACCAGCTGCCAGTCATTTTACCGTTATTTTTACGGGCGTTTGCCTGTAAGACATTTTTGGAAATCACGAAATGGAAGTTTTATGTTAACTGGCTGCACTCGAAAATAGCTTTATATTGTTGAAGGGCTAACTGACCAAAGCAACATCTGCTCTATTCTGTCCAACTCTGCTTGATAATTCCTGCAATTTTTACGGGCGCCCGTAAAAATAACGGTAAAAGGACTGGCAGCTGGTTGCCAGTTATTTTACCGTAAAATCTACAGGTTTTTTTACAGTGTACAAGTGCATGCAAAACACTACACACTGAAGTAACTTGCCTGTTATGGATTCGCACCCAGGGACGGTGGCTTCGTCAAACCAACACGAGCGGACAAACGACTGCGTCACGCGATTCGAAAAGTGAAAGAAGAAAACAAAACGATGAATTTTAGAGATAACAAAATGATATTGTTACACACTATTACTCTCGTAATTATCACGAAAGTGCATCAATTACTTTTTGCTTTTTACTTGTCAGCACTTCTTTCGGAATACAATTATTCTAAACAATAATAAGCTGAAGTATACCTATTATGACGTTATTATGTGGCGAACGTCCTATAATTAGCAATTGTTCGAGAAATATGCGCCGCGCCCAGAGATAAGTTATTTTAAGAGTTTTTTTGTGACCTAAACCTGCACAGCGCAGTCTTGTTTGGATATGCAGGTTGTTTTTTATCTCTAATACCCAACGTAAGATGTTATGGATTGGGCGGAGTAGGAAAGCTGTAAACCGACTACACCCGCACACAGGCTAGTCAGATCGTGCGCAGATGGCAATTCCCTTATGAGTAGTTTCTTGTTATTATATCGTCAACAACTATGCAATTTAGGTTTGAATTCATTGTTGAAGTTGAGTTATTTTTATTGAAACAACTTTTGAAAGAAAATTATGCCCCGCCGACAATAGAACGAACATGCAAAGAAAACATAACAATAGTATGTTTAGAATTAAGTTATACCTATGATGCATTCATAAAGACACATAAAGCTACTAGATGAGTAGTATATACAAATGGGCCGCGAAACGGGAAAACCAACAAAGTGGCTTGTGCGTCCGTCGAAGACTCAGATCAGCCTGGTCATCCACCCGATTTGACCAGTCTTCACTTTGCGTTTAAAGGGTAGCTAAGGGTCTAAGCTACCTCCATGCGGACAGCGAAGACTGATCAGTCTGGGCGGATGCCCTGGCTGATATGAGTCTTCGCTGGGCGCATATACCACTTTGTTGGTTGTGTCGTGTCGTGGCCCAAATAAATTATTTTCAGCGCTATAATATCAAACGTAGAGATTACAAAGTAACTGTGCTTTGGAAAATTGTGTGACGGAAGGAATAAGCTCACGTAACTTTAAAGATTTAATGAAAATTAATTTGCAAAACAAAGCAACAGCAGATTCGGAATGGAACTTGGGAAGTACCGAATTTTTCACTTTTTCAGTCAGCGGAGACTATTTTTATCCTCTATCATTATTGCTGGACTGTTTTTTCTGTGTATGCCATTTCTTTCGATGAACAGTGTCTACTTCAATATGCGTTTGAGAAAGCCTTGTAACAAATTTTTACCAAAGGCAGTGTGTATTGGTGTCACCAAAAGCGGAACTGGGGCTTTGCGTATGTTTCTTGGCGCTCATCCCGATATTGACATCGGGCCAGGGAGATCACCGGAACTAGGAGTGTGGGAAAAACCATCCGTCAGTTTCTTCGATCTACATTACGAAAATGGTTTAGAGTGGTACCTAAATAAGATGCCCTGCTCAGAGTCCAACCACATTGTAATAGATCATACACCACAATATTTCAAAAAGGAATATGTACCAAAACGCGTATACATGTTCAACAGCACCATTAGACTGTTGCTTGTCATCCGAGAACCAATTAGTCGGACGGTTTCACAATACCTTCAAATGAAACAAGGACGTCCCAATTTTGACCAGGATCTTGATATAGAGTCATTTCTTCTGGATGAATCTGGCAGAAAGATTGATAAAGAAAATAACGCTATATCACAGTCGTCCTACATTCTACATTTTAAGAAATGGCTAAGCGTGTTTAAGCTACATCAGATCTATATAGTGAATGGTGATGAATTAAAACAAAACCCACTTCGACAACTGAAAGAAATGGAAACATTTCTGGGCGTTAAATCATATTTTACGTCAGATATTGTCTATTACAATAAAACAAGAGGCTTTTACTGTGTTAAAACTAATGAAAATGGTAATGGATTTCAGTGTGGTGGCGAAAATAAAGGACGAAAACATCCAGAATTGAGGAAATCCACGTTACAGCTACTCGCTGAGTTCTTTGAGCCGTATAATGAAAAGTTGTTTAGAACAATTGGAAAGAGATTTAACTGGACCTTACCAAAGTGAATGTTTTAAATCGCAAATGATAAGAAACTGTGGGCTTAGAACAAGTTTATTTAGTAAATCTCTGGTTTACATTACATAACAAGAGTCTACAAATATATCAAACAACTGAGTGGTTATGATGGTGACATAGTTTAGAAACAATGGTGACATAGTTAAGAAACATGTTAGAATAAAGTTATATGAATACGTCTGCTTAATATACTATGCAAAATAAAAGCAATTGTATTGTATGTGCCAGATCTACTATTTTAGGCCTTAATGTCACTTAATTGCTTCAAGGTACACGTCTACTATTTTAGGCCTTAATGTCACTTAATTGCTTCAAGGTACAAGTGGCGATCTCCGAGATGGATTGTCAGGTAAGAAAATCGAGAATGACCAATTGCAGCGTTTGTACTACCGTGACGTCAGTTTTTAAGGCCGTGGTAATCAATGGACATTTTTGATCATGAGCAAAAGTCAAAACCATAATGACGCGGCTGTTTCGCTGCTAAGATAAAGGAAACCACCTTATAACATTTGAATATGCTACGAGTATGAGGTTTACAAGGTCTGAAAATTTGACTTGATGTTTCCCTTTGTTTTTACGTTATCGTCTTAAAACATTGTTCCTTATCAGTATTTCGTGACTCCCATTCGAGTGTATGATTGTTTGGTAACTACCAATATGTTAACGTAAACAATTCAGAAAGAAAATTCTTCCCGGATACTGTGTATAAGCCAAAAGTTTTAGACTAACGTCATCGTTTTTTCACAGCTATGTCGCACTTCACGGAAGGAACTTGACAGTTAAATTCATTATGCTGTGATCTTTAGGTTTAGCTTATTGTTTTTCTCCGGTTTTGATTCTCGATTGAACTTCATTGCACATTGGATCGATTTATAACGTTCTAACGTCAATGACACATGCTAAGATTCGTCAGTGGTTAAGCTTAATCACATCAGTCACACAATCAATAACTTTGGAAAGAAAAATGCGCATAAAATGATGAGAAAGATGGCACGAAAACCCCACATCTAGCCAATTTTGCTTTGTTTTTAATGAGTGCGAACTTTGCCCACTGATTTTGAATGGCTTGAAACAAAAGTATTAGTTACGAGACATTGCGGGAAACTGCGCGTGACAGGTCAACAACTTTTTTTCTGACAGTTTTTCTTAGATATATTGGCACTTACAAAATATTTTACAGATCTGTTTTTACAATGATATTGGGCATATTTCCTTCTGTCTAGAAACATTTAGACGCTGAAGATACACTCACTGTGTTAAGCCTGATTTGAGAAAAACATATAGATTTTTACATTTTTCTATTACTTCGCAAGAAGGCAGCATGTACAGTCATTATCACTTTATCATTTGCAAAACTGAATCCGTCAGTGAGTGACTTACTTAGTGTTCTTTACAACCACGGTTTAATCAGATTCCAGCTTTATACCTTACAAGAATAACGGCCATGTTTGATAGGAGTGGTCTATCTTTTCGTATTTACGACCATCTCAGCATTCGGTTTGAAATTTACGACCATCTGCGCAACATAACACGAATCTTGACACGACCATTGACAAAAGTTTTGAATGAAATCATACATATGTTGAAGTTTTGCATTAAATCACGTCTTCTCCTCAATCCAGGTATGCAGTAAAGTGTATTCTAACACAGTGCGCCTATAGAAGCAATGGAAAGCTGCCGTGTTTTATTCTGCAACAATTCACTGTTATGGAGCGCGTGAGTCTAATTGCTGACGTCACTGCAATTACTGACGTAATTTGTGACGTTTTGAGACGTTAGACGATGTAACGTCTCTTTTTCTTACTTAAATCGGCATAAAAACGTACATTTATCTTAGACACAGTTAAGAATATTGGCGGGAGCATGAACGCGCTGGCAGGAAGGTTGGGAGAGTTTGAATGAAAAGAATAGTTTTTCAGCGTTTTTGAGTGTTAGAATCGAAATAGTTCAGCTCTAGCATTGAATTGTTGAGTAATAATTCACTGTTTGTCGGTCAGTTGTAAGTAGATATAACTCGCGCTCCGCGCTCGTGATATGATCTACTTTACAACTGACCTCAAACAGTGAATTATTACTCAACAATTCACTGCTAGAGCTGATCTATTTCTTAAACAAAACACTGTTGTACCGAAATAGTTATAAGATCGTCGAATAGCTTTCGATTGAGCTTTTTGAATTAAAGGGCGGATGAGGGTTATTTTAGTCATGGCAGTTCGGCAAAACTGTCTTGCAACGCTTTACTACATATGAGCCGCGACGCGAGAAAACCAACAAAGTGGTTGGGCGCCCAGCGCAGACTCAGCCCAGCCTGGCATCCGCCCAGTCTGATCAGAGTCCGCTGTACGCATGAAGGTAGCTTAGACCCTTAGTTACCCTTTAAGCGCTAAGTAAAGACTCTGATCAGACTGACCGGATGCCCAGGCTGATCTGAGTCTGCGCTGGGCGCACAACCACATTGTTGGTTTTGTCGTGTCGCGGCTCATATTATCTAGATTGAAGAGAAGACGTGATTTAATGCAAAACTTCCAAATACGGATGATTTCATACCAGATCTTTGTCGATGGTCGTGTCAAGATTCGTGTTTTATTGCACAGATGGTCGTAAATGTTTAAAAGGAATGCTGAGATGGTCGTAAATGCATAGAGGTAGACCCCTCCTGTGAAACGCGGCTGTTTATTCTTGTAACGTACACAGTTAGAATCTGACTTAACCGTGGTTGTAAAGCGCACTAAGTAGGCCACCCGTTGATGGGCTCAGTTTTGCAAATGATAAAGGAATAATTACTTTAAATGCTGCCTCCTGGGGAAGTAATGGAAAATGCAAAAATCTTCATGTTTTTCTATGCCCAATGTCATTGTAAAAACAGATTTGTAAAATACTGTAAAATATTTTGTCAGTGCAGATATATTTGAGCCACGACACGAGAAAACCAACAATAAGGCATGTGCGCCCAGCGAAGACTCAGATCAGCCTGGGCATCCGCCCAGTCTGATCAGAGTCTTCGCTGTACTTTTGGAGGGAGCTTAGATCCTTAGCTACATGTACCCTTTAAGCGCTTAGCGAAGAGTCTGATCGGACTGAGCGGATTCCCAGGCTGATCTGAGTCTGCGCTGGGTGCACAACCACTTTTCCCGCAATGTCTCGTACGAGCTCGTAAGTAATATTTTCGTGAACTCTGTAAAAAATCCGTAGATTTTACCAGCTGCCAGTTCGTTCCCCGTTTTTTTACGGGCGCACGTAAAAATTGCAGGGATCATCAAGCAGAGTAAGGCAGAATAGAACAGGTGTCGTTTGGGTCGGATAGCCCTTCAACAGTATTAAGTTATTTTCGAGTGCTGCCAGTTAACATAACACTTCCATTTCGTGATTTCCAACCATGTCTTACAGGCAAACCCCCATAAAAATAACGAGAAATGACTGGCAGCTGGTTTCCAGTTATTCTACCATAAAATCTACGGTAGTTTTTACAGTGTATGTAAATTTGCCTACATACCGTGAAAATGAAAACTTGGTATATTCGCAATTCTAAAGCGCGTAAGTACAGAACAGCTGAAGAGCCAGACGCCGTTACTAAATACATTCAACGAAACATAATTTTGAAATTTCTGCAGACGTAAATTTTGTCCTTTTTGAGCTTAAAAGGGCTAAATAATGGATAGTTAATACGATCATGAAAGAAAAATGTTTTTGTTTTATAGGCTCCATTGCTCTATCAGTGGTAAAAACACAAACATATTTTATCGTGATTTGATTTGTTGCTTTATGTCCACGATAAACAGCTATGGTCATGTCGGGACGGTCAGTTAACCTTACCACACTATTCCTGGGCAGGCTTAGACCTCCTTAGCGGTTAACCAGTACTAAGAGCACACATTTTCGCCAATAGGGGAACTGCCCTTCTTGAATCAGCGGAAGGAGAAACGAACGTATGTATTGCTGCAAGCTTTTCAGTAAGTCTCGGCAGTGTACATTACCAATGACTAGCCAACTTTAAAGGCTCATTGCTCTATCCGCTTTTTTTCCTGAGGTATAGCTTCAAGCTTCTCACTATAATTGCGTCGTTGTAAACGGCCGTGATTAGCACGCTTTAAACAAATAAAACATCCTTGTGATTCACATAAAATCAGTTTGAAAACTTATTTGGGTCATTCAAGTTGGCAACTAAATTTACCTACTTCCGATTTCATTAAGTTGAATAAAATGGTAAAAATACAATGTACAGGCATGGAGCCCCAACCACTATCCCGCTTAAGTTTAGACAGGAAACCAAAACAAAAAAAATGTATTTTGTGATGCGTTTTGCTATTTTTCAGAAACTTGTTTTCTCTACTATTTGGCAGTTATTTGACTCAATTTATGCAGATCAACGCACATTTTATTACCAAACGTGAAGCTTGAACCGCATTTTAAAATGATTTGCTTTTAGACATTTCACCACTGATAGGACTATAGAGACTTTGAACAATGAAACATACATGAGTTTCACATTAAAAGGGCTTAAATTTGTCTGGGCCACTTTAATTGGCAACTAAAATGACATGGGACATGTTTTTTTTTTTTTTTTGTTTTGTTTTGTTGTTTGTTTTGGTTAAATGACTAATTGCTACAAAAATACGATTTCCTTTTCTGGTTCCCCATCGAGCGATGCAATATACACAAAAGCGGGACAACGAGTGGGTCCCGACGCCTGTACGTCGATTTTTTACCATTTCATTCAAGTTTATAATATCAAAAGTCCGATATTTTGCCAGTTATATGACTCAACATATGCACATCAGCCCAAATTTTATTTGAGCCGCTTTTCATAAAGATTTGTGTTGGTGACTTTTTATTATCGGTAGGACTTCGGGGACTTTAGTAAGATTCGGACCCTGTCTTGATGTTAGTAGTCATATAATTTACTTAAAGGTTAATAATTACTCCTTACTTCAATTCATAACATGATTACCCTTTCCAACAAAGCTTGTATGTAAAAGTTTTAGAATTAGGACAATAGTTACCATAAATGCCCAAAAGAAGAACAGTGATTGTATAACGCTGCAATGCGTCCACAAGATTTATGGGATGGCAAACAGTGTTTTTTTTTTGGCGCAGTCTGATCCGGGCCTAAACTGTTTGCTCGGATCTGTTTGTCCCAATTTTACAGTGTCAGCTAATCTTCTCAACTCAGCAAATGTAAATATATTTTCAACAATTTGAAGTTTGCTTTAAACTTTGTTCACATTCTTTTTTTCAAGTATTAAGGCAATGTCGTATGTTAGGGACCGACTGTTTGATATTCCAGTGTGTGTGTGTGTGTGTGTGTGTGTGTGTGTGTGTGTGTGTGTGTGTGTGTTGGGGGGAGGGGTCTGGTATTTTTGCTGGAGATGGGATTTTTTTTTCACTGGCCTCTGAAAACTTTTTTTTTCGTCTTGAGGGAACTAATTTATTTTGTTAATAAACTAAGTCGAACATTTTTTTTTATATTTAATCAGTTATAAGTTTAGACCCAGATCAGATGCAGCATTCAATCAGGGTATTCAATGTTTGCCTTAAACATTTGAATTTGTTAAAGGTAAGCTTGGGGCCCCTTAAAATGGAAATGGACCAGGCCCGGATCCATGGGGTGGGCTTTGGGGCTTGAGCCCCGCCACCTAGGCCTGGTTTGATTAAAATATATGTTGTGACATCTCATTAGAATCGCCTCGGTGAGGCGATTTTAATGAGATATCACAATATGTATTTTAAGGCAAATAAAACATTAGCGATATTTTCACAAAATTGATCCCTAATCATGTCATATATTATCAAGCTCCCTCCTCCCCACCCCACCCAACCCCCACACACACATTCATATTGGCACCTAACAGCTCCACCAGTTATCCAGAGCCCACCCAGTATGTGCTGGTCTGTATGTGGACTTACAGCCAAAGAGTAATGAGTTAATTGCTGATTATATTGGTATGTATTTGTATGTATTTTGCACGATACTGTCTCGACACACTGTCAATATTTGTGTATTTTGAAGGAGGACCCCAGGGAACACTGTAAAAATCGCGCTTAGCTATAAAACACAAGTGGTTACATGTTTAGGTGTAAACATGTTTAGGAATGTGTCATATAGCTTAACATGTATGCCTTTTCTAATATTTTCCCGGACAAAGTCTGCTAAACACGTTTTATTTTGTTACGCGTTTCGGATGAATCCATTCTCTCTTTTCCCCGTTGAAGAACGAAAAAAAAAAAAGAGACAAAAATGTTGACAGAGGAAAATTTCAAAATAAAAGGTAGATATAACCAGTTTTGTACATGTTTAATTTCTAAACATAAACCTAAACATGTTGCAAATTGAACATGTTACGATTTAAACACATAAAAAATCGGACTGCATTTTTTGCATTGATTCTAAACACATTTTTTACAGTGAAGATTGGACTATGTTCAGGTGGGCTTTTTGCTAAATAAAGTCATTGTTATTATTATTATTATTATAAGCTGAACTATCAGATCCTAATCTATTTGACCTTTACATTTGTTAATGACTATCCTTTTATTTTACCAACATCAGTAACACAGTATCCGAACTGACTGTACCCTCTTTTCCGGTTTTCATAGCGTTGAATCGAGGGTACAAAATTCGCTTGTAACCAGTAGTCGGAAATCATTATGTGTGAGATTTTATCCGGAGTCTGCTGGGTCATTTATAGTTATTCAGCTTCGAAACTGCAAAGAGGTAAGTTTAATATAATTTGCTCTTCGGTCTTTTACTTTATTACCCTGTACAATGAAAACCTCGTGGCCGTCACAGAAATGTTATTCCGAGCTGCTTAATTTAACACGAGTTTGTGTCGTGCAAAACCTAGCTATCATCCTATTATCAAAACTAACAAACTGTAGATTGATAACGCCTTCCGTTTATTTTAAAGATTTTTTACAAAACATGTAAAAGAAAGGCTCAAAATGGTTTTAGAATCATGCCAAGGGTGATTTGAATACTGTACCAATTACTACCCACCCATACACGACATTGTACAGGGCAATAAAGTAAAAGACCGAATAGCAAATTATATTAAACTTACCTCTTTACATTTTCAAAGCTGAATAACTATAAATGACGCAGCAGGTTCCGGATAATATCTCAAAACATAATGATTTCCGACTACTGGTTATAAGCGAATGTATGTACTCTCGATTCAACGCTATGAAAACCGGAAGAGATTGTACAGTCAGTTCGGATACTGTGAGTAAGGACCTCTGACGGTTGTAATGTTAATTTGCCTATAAAATTAGTCAAAATTAAATTTTTGATATACCCAAGAATTTCTCTTGAAATTTGTTGCTCTTAACTTCCCCTAACTGGCTATGAATTTGATTTCTGATTTTTTAGCATATAGACTTCAATTTTTGGCGGAAAAAGCTAAATTTTATAATTAAACGTAATGGAAACAGGAAAAGATTTTTAAAGATACTTCCCCCCTCCCCCCGTACCTCAGCTAGCCACTTTGCATGTATGTGTGTACTATCTATCATAATACTCATTATATGTGAGTGGCTTACTGAGGCACTCTTTATATCTAAAAATAGGCAAAAGTCCTTATTATTGAAAAAAATTATTGCATGATATCAGTAACAGTAGTGTGTACGTCGGTTGTAGCATAGTTATCAATTAAAAACCGAAAAAATGGACATATTTTAAGACACTGCAAAATTCACCTACCCCTCTTGATAAAATCGGTTTAAGTTAGTCTAGAAGTAAGATAATTTTTCAAAATTACTGTTAAAATGTCTTTATAGTACACACGTCTACATATTAATGACAAGTATTTCTACTTTTGCTGCCCGAGGAAGGTGAAATAATTTGTCGAAAAATAGGCAAATATACATTGATACTGTTAGAGGTCCTTTTACACCTGGTTTCTCACAAAGAACATGAATCTGTCTGTAACCAGGTGAAAGGCTAGTTTAAGCTTGCTTTTGCAAACCAGTTCCTGGATCATGTTCCTATTCTCTTCACCCATGGTACAGATACAAAATCCCTGTATGAGTATACAGGCTTGCAAGCACTACTTGGAATAAAAATAAGGTCTAAAATTAGGGCTATTTTGGCCAAAAAGTTAGAGCTATTTTCGCAAAATTTTAGGGCAAACATTAGGTATTTAAGGGCTTTTTCTAGCAAAATCATATGAAGAAAAAGAAAAAAAGAAAAAAAAAAAACAAAAAAAAAAACACTATCTTTTAAAGTCTCCATAGTTCTCTCAGTGACAAAATCGCTTAAACGCAAATCTTTATGAAAAGCGGTCCAGCCTTCACGAATAGTGACAAAATGTGGATTGATGTGCATATATTGTGTCAGATAACTGAAAAAAACGTAGAGAGAACATAATCTTGAAAAAAAACTTCAAATCGCTCAACATAACACAGTTTCTTTTTCTGGTTTCCTGTTGAACAATACAGTATAAACAAATGCAAGACAATGGATAGGATTCCAGTCTTGTACGTTGAATTTTTATCATTTTATTCAAGCTGATTAAACCGAAAGTGGGTCATTTTAGTTGCCACTAAAATGACCCAAATACTTTTTCAAACCCTTTTTATCTGAAACTCAATGATGTTTTATCAGTTTAAATTTGGCTAAACACGGTTATTTGCAATGACGAAACTATGATGAAAAGCTTGCAGCGATACCTCACGATAAAATATTTCATGCCGATTGAGTTATGGAGCCTTTAAGTATTTACACATTGTAAGTTTGACAAGTACCGACTCATAGAGTCACATTATAAATGAATGCAAGCAAGCTATTTCATGGCTAAAAATTCTATGCTAAAAAGTTTACAAAGGGGTATCTGGGGGCCCCCAGAAGCCAAAGCAGTTTCCCAGTTTTAATGGAGGAATATAGAAGGAAACTGAGAAACATTTGGGAAAACGATAAAAATGAAGGGCTTTTTTTTAGGAATTTGGCCTTTAAGAGTGATTTTTTATAGAAATTCTAGGGAGGCTTGCGGGGTTGCTTTGTTTTTCAGAGAGAAAAAAATAAAATCTTTTTAGGGACACTTGAAAGCCCGTATACTACTGTCGAAGTGGCCACCATTGCCATAATGGCTTTGTCTCTCATAAGCTAATTAGTAACTCCTTTGGAAACCAGTTTTCAGTGGAAACATGTATACTTGGTAATGCGGCAGATCAATAGTACATATGAGCCGCGACACGAGAAAACTAACAAAGTGGTTGTGCGCCCTGCGCGGACTCAGATCAGCCTGGGCATCCGCCCAGTCTGATCAGAGTCTTCGCTGTCCGCATGGAGGTAACTGAGTCTCTTTTCTACCATTTAAGCGCTTAGCGAAGAGTCTGATCGAACTGTGCGGATGCACAGGCTGATCTGAGTCTGCACTGGGCGCACAACCACTTTGTTGGTTTTCTCGTGTCGCGGCTCATATATAATGTATGCAGATGCAGTGCTGTTGATGTAAATCAATTGTAAATAAAAAAAATATTACTGTAAATAAGGGGGCTTTTGGGAGGGCTGTTGCCCCCAGAAGCCAGCGATATTTTGAAAACACAATTCAAATGGAATTGCCATGTATCTGCAGACTATATTTTTACAAAATGTTGCGCAGGTCAGATTATTTTTTTCACTAATTTTTGAGGCAAGGTTATTTTTTAAATCCCCTTATGAGCCATTTTATTTTTTTTATTTTTGCATATCCAAAGACAGAGATTTTTTTTGAAAAAAAATATACCAGCCCCCGCCCCCTCCCCTACCCCCCGTCCGGAATATCAAATGGTCGGTCCGCTACTAGAGATATGCGTACTTGCACAGCGAAAAAAGTCAAAAGGAATCAGACATGTTTTTTCCCTCCATTAACATTTGCTTGGTCCAGAGGGAGCTGTTGAAAACCGAAGCGAAAGGCAAAGGTTTCCAACAGCTCTCGCGGGATATGGCAAATAAATGCTAACGCAATGAACAAACATGTTTGATCGCTATCATTGCATAAATTTAGCCACAATGCTACAGAAATAAGGAAAATGGTTAGGCACTATTTTTCGGCCTCATCGTCATTATCTAGCGGATACCTGCACACACTGTGTATTTCTATTAAACTTCAGGTCAAGATCAGCTATCGTGCTTTTTTGTCAAACCTTTAGCAGCAGTTCATAAAATAAATCAAAATCATGTTCACTAAATTTTCACTTTGATGTCGCGTACCCTTGAATGTTTAAAATATTCAAATCTTTATAACTCTCGCATACAAGACTTTCTATCGATTCCCTCAATTGCAAACTACCAGCTTGCTTCTGTATATTGACGGATTAATGCCCTGAAACCTGCATACGAAAAGCTACAAAGCTGCTTATCATCAGCGCCTGAATTGCGTCTGAATTGCATGGCAACACGGCTGCTTATTGTCTGTAGCACAGCTATTTAATATAACAATACACTTTGAAAACATGGCTTATAACGTATAGACTGTCTCATGTCAAGATCCTACAAGGCTATCCTACACTATGTATCCTCTCAAATATATAACTTATGTAAAAATAAACAATTAAAAACCCAATATATTGAAAATGTTAAAAGCACAAACATACTAGACTATTGCGGGTTCTCTGGCATCTGTTTTAGCAAAATTTCTGGAGAACCCTGATGCTAGGAGCATGATTTTTTGCAGGAAGGCATTACCTATGGAGTAGATAACCTGATTAACTTTTGAAAAAAAATCATGATTTTTTGATCGAGTTATGCCCCTTTTTCAACTTAGTACATTGAAAGTCTATGGAATCTTGTTAACAAAATATCTCGAGAGCCCCAGATGCTAGGATAATGATTTTTTTGCAGGAAGACATTGTCCAAGGTGTAGATGACCTGAATAACTTTTGAAGAAAAAAAGTTCATTTCCCACTAAAAATTGAAGTCTGTGTGCTGAAAAAAGAAAAGAAAATGAATTTATAGTCAGTTACGTTAATGGAAAGTTGAGAGAAATTAATCATAAAACAGTTATTTTCGATTATAAAACAGGTAGTGTCAGAGGTCCTTTCCTTTGAGGTTTATAACTACTCATTACTTCAAATACAATAAATTTGAGCCTTGACACGAGAAAACCAACAAAGTGGTTGTGCGCACAGGGCAGACTCATATCAGCCTGGGCATCCGCTCAGTCTGATCAGAGTCTTCGCAGTTCGCATGGAGGTAGCTTAGACCCTTAGATACCCTTTCAGCGCACTGCAAAGACTCTCGTCAGACTGGGTGACTGCCTATGCTGACCCGAGTCTTCGCTGGACGCATATGCCAATTTGTTCGTTTCCTCGAGTCGTGGAGCCCCGGTAGCTCGGTGGGTTAAGCGCTGGCCTACTGATCTAGCGGTCGCGGGTTCGAGCCCCGCCAGAGGCGGAGTTCTTTCCATCGTAAACGGGGTTCCATTGCACACAGCCTTTCATTATCACAAGCCCATCGTCCTGATATGACTGAAATACTGTTGAAAAGGACGTAAAATCGCAAGTCATCCATCCATCCATCCTCGAGTCGTGGCTCAGTCTCTATTGCAACAAGGTATGTACTGTAGCTGTCAATCTTCTCAACTCAGCAAAAATAATTATTTTTTTACAGTGTAAATGCGGTTGAGACTTTGTTTAATAGTTTCTAAAGTAATTAGGCAAGTTCGTATGGTAATAAACATGATAAAGACGTGTACTTTCAAAGTGAAGAACAAAAATACACTGACAACCTGGCTTATAAGGTTTGAACTGACTCCTTAACACATACGTACATGACTCTACAGGATTACGTAGTTCACTCCCTTCTTGGTGATTTTATATACCGAAAGCGCTCAGGAATAAACAAAATGTACTTTTGTCATTTCTGACTTTCTTTGACATTTCCGACAATTGCACAACCCGCAGGTTTGCACTATAATCACTGTTTGAGTCCGTCCGTCCGTCCGTTATCAGTTAGCGAAAACAGTTATCAGTTAGCGAAAACGCTTATAACTCTTGAACCGCATGGGATATTTTGACAAAATTTTGCATACTTATACATGTCAACATTGTCTAACGACTCGCATGCATAACAACCTTATTTGATGGACGAGGCTTTGCTGAGCACAAGTTGAAAATTTACGGCCAACTACTGAAAATGCTTATAACTCTTGAACACCGTGGTAAATATGGTTCAAATTTTGTATGCTTATGTATTTTAACATAGTCCAGCCACCGGCATGCAAAACAGTGACGAGGCTTCACCGAGCATCAATTTGGCCGGTCAAGCTCTTTTATTGAAATTGCTCATAACTCTTGGACCGCTTGGTATATTTACTTCAAATTTTGTATACTTATGTGATTTAACATTGCCCAGCCACTGGTATGCAAAACTTCTTATTGCACAACCCGCAGGTTTGCACTATAATCACTGTGTGAGTCCGTCCGTCCGTTATCAGTTAGCGAAAACGCTTATAACTCTTGAACCGCATTCTATATTTTGATAAAATTTTGCATACTTATACATGTCAACATTATCTAACGACTCGCATGCATAACCGTCTTTTTTGATAGACGAGGCTTTGCTGAGCACAAGTTGAAAATTTACGGTCAAGTAGTGAAAATGCTCATAACTCTTGAACCTCATGATATATATGGTTCAAATTTTGTATACTATGGTTTGAGGGCTGGATTTGGATTTTGATTGTTTCAGTTCCTGGTCTTTGCATACTTTTTACTTTTATGTATTTTAACATTGTCCAGCCACCGGCATGCAAAACGGTGACGAAAGTCCAAACAGTATTGCACGACCCACAGGTGTGCACTCTAATCGCTGTGCAAGTCCATCAGTCTGTTTGTCCTTCTGCTGTAGTCAGTGAGTGAAATTGCTCATAACTCTTAACCACATGGTGTAGTTTGATAAAAATATGCAACATTCTATAAGAAATGACCAATTTCATTTCCATACATTCCTTCTGGCACCAGAAACTGATTATTCTACATTCACCACGGGTGGTGCACATAACCATCAGTTGATTGTTGTATATAATGGCAACCCGTTTACATTTGAAAAAATCTCCTCCTCATGGAGGACTCGAACCCGAGACCGCTAAGTCAGCAGGCCAACGGCCAATTAAGCTACCAGGTCTCCTACCTGACCTAGTAAACTGACTGTTAGTCTTTTACGAAGGCTGGAGATTTCGAACCAATAGAGCAGCACGTCTGATCAATTTCTTAAATGCAGTAGGCCTGGAAATCCGAACCAAGTGTTTCCTGGCCCCGAGGTTATAAAACTTTTTTCATGCTCAGCTCAGTTGAGCATGGAATTTTACCTGCTTATAAATAGCAAATTACTGATAGGTACAGTTGTTTTCTTTCTCAGTTTGACTGAGTATGAACTTTTTCTCTGCTTATAGATATGAAAATGCCAACATTAGTTGGCATTTTCATATTCATCAGCAGAGAAAATTTCATGCTCAGCTGAGTTGAGCACGAAAAAAGTTTTATAACCTCGGGGCCTGAGCTGAAAAAAGTGGTCTCAGGGTACCTGTAGGTGTTGGCTAATGCAGCTGCGACTGCAGTGTCGCTAAAATGTCATTTGGTTTAAACATATTTATTTCGAAAAATCTATGTACAACATATATTGTGACAATATCCATATAAGGATACGAATGGAAGCAAAATGCTTATATAGTTCTTCTCCTTTAAATTCGATCTAGTAAACATATAGTTGCGAAAACTCTATCAACTATGAGCTTACAAAGTTTGTTATAATCAACATAGTGAAATATCCAGTCAACAGATTATTTGTAAAAAGGAACATGTTGCAGGAAGAAAGAAAATGAAAAACGGGATGTTCCCATTTCGCCTACTCCCGTTTCGCCTACTCCCGTTTCGCCTATTCCCAGTTCGCCTACTCCCATTTCGCCTACAGTCAAATGTAACCTCATTCCCGTTTCGCCTACTCAATGAAAATTTTTCATATTATGATTTTTTATTCATTTATTTACTTTGTTTTATTAAACATGTTTTTTAAACATCTTTACAGTATCTGTTAAACAGGACTTTGGTTGACTGATAATTACTGAAGAATTATAAATTGGTGTACGCCTGTTTGTAATCAGCTCATACTATGAACTTGTGTAGCCAGTACATATCAATATTTAACATATTTTAAAACAGCTTGGACCTTAACTGGGAATTACATATTCTTGTAAAATTTCTATTTACCATGAGTTTTATTAAAACTAGAAGGATGGGGAGGGGGAGGGAGAAGTGGGACCCTAATTTTAAGCTTATAAGCGACTCTTAACTTTCTAACTGAATTTTTTATTACCGTTTTATTTTTGTTTATTTATTTATTTTTTTTTTTCATTCTTGATGAAATATTTTATGCAGCATGTTTTAAAACTGTGTTAATATAAGAATGTAAATAAATAAAAAATCATAAAATATTTTTCATGACTATTTGTATGAAAACAATGAGTAGGCGAAACGGGAATAGTGATATATTTTAGAGTAGGCGAACTGGGAGTAGGCGAAATGGGAGTAGGCGAAATGGGACAAATCATAGGCGAAATGGGAATAGGCGAAATGGGAGTAGGCGAAACGGGAGTAAACCTGAAAAACATGCATGTATAAAGATATTAGAACGAAGACAATCAATTGGAAAAGAGAGAAATTTCACCTCTTGCTTTCCTGTTACATTTTGAACTGATGCACATCATTTACCACCTCCGGAAGTGCATCATGACCGCTGCCCATGTCTCCTTTCAAAGAGAGAGGGCCAGCAGCCACAATACGCTTCGAGCTGCGGGTCAATCTCAAAC
This sequence comes from Ctena decussata, assembly GCA_963989385.1. NCBI lineage: Eukaryota > Metazoa > Mollusca > Bivalvia > Lucinida > Lucinidae > Ctena > Ctena decussata. Next base: position 67,673,020 of record OZ022507.1, read on the forward strand.
CATAAGGGGCAACAAGAAAGCATGGAGGAAACTCGTCACAGAAGTGGCATTACAAAAAGAGACCTACCGGGGAGAAATGTCATATGTTGCGCCCGCCTTAACAAACCGACCAAACTAGATGTGCATGTTTTTCTCCCTATCTCTGGAAGACTGCTTGATATAAAGTGAAATTCTGTCTCAAAAAGCCGTTAAACCCAAACCAACCAACCAATACAAGTGAATGCAAAACACTACACACTGAAGTAACTTGCCTGTTATGGATTCGCACCCAGGGACGGTGGCTTCGTCAAACCAGCACGAGCGGACAAACGACTGCGTCACGCGATTCGAAAAGTGAAAGAAGAAAACAAAACGATGAATGAATTTTAGAGATAACAAAATGATATTGTTACACACTAGTACTCTCGTAATTAACACGAAAGTGCATCAATTACCTTTTACTTTTCAGCACTTATTTCGGAATATAGCTATTCTAAACAACAATAAGCTGAAGTACCTATTATGACGTGATTATGTGAAGAAGAAAACAAAACGATGAATTTTAGAGATAAAATGATATTGTTACACACTATTACTCTCGTAATTATCACGAAAGTGCATCAATTACTTTTTGCTTTTTACTTTTCAGCACTTATTTCGGAATATAATTGAGCCGCGACACGACAAAACTAACAATGTGGTTGTGCGCCCAGCGCAGACTCAGATCAGCCTGGGCATCCGCCCAGTCTGATCAGAGTCTTCGCTGTCCGCATGGAAGTGGCTTAAACCCTTAGCTACCCTTTGAGCACATAATGAAGAGTCTGATCAAACTGGGCAGATGACCAGGCTGGTCTCAGTCAGCGCTGGGCGCACAACCACATTGTTGGTTTTGTCGTGTCACGGCTCATTATTATTCTGAACAATAATAAGCTGAAGTTTCTATTATGACGTCCTATAATTAGCAATTGTTCGATCACTTGTACGAGAAATATGCGCCTCGCCCAGAGATAAGTTATTTTAAGAGTTTTTTTGTGACCTAAGCCTGCACGGTGCAGTCTTGTTTGGATATGCAGATTGTTTTATTTTTCTATAATACCCAACGTATGATATCATGGATTGGGCGGAGTAGGAAAGCTGTAAACCGACTACACCCGCACACATGCTAGTCAGATCGTGCGCAGATGGCAATTCTCTTATGAGTAGTTTCTTGTTATCATCACGTCAACAACTATGCAATTTAGGTTTGAATTCATTGTTGAAGTTGAGTTATTCATTTAAACAACTTTTGAAAGAAAATTATTATGCCCCGCCGACAATAGAACGAACATGCAAAGAAAACATAAAAAATAGTATGTTTAGAATTAAGTTATACTTATGATGCATTCATAAAGACACATAAAGCTACTAGATGAGTAGTATATACAAATGGGCCGCGACACGGGAAAACCAACAAAGTGGCATGTGTGCCCATCGAAGACTCAGATCAGCCTGGGAATACGCCCGATTTGACCAGTCTTCACTGTGCGCTTAAAGGGTAGCTAAGGGTCTAAGCTACCTCCATGCGAACAGTGAAGACTCTGATCAGACTGGGCGGATGCCCAGGCTGATATGAGTTTTCGCTGGGCGCGCATGCCACTTTGTTGGTTTTGTCGTGTCGCGGCCCAAATAAATTATTTTCAGCGCTATAATATCAAACGTAGAGATTACAAAAAAACTGTGTTTTGGAAAATTGTGTGACAGAAGGAATAAGCTCACGTAACTGTAAAGATTTAATAAATTGATTTGAAAAACAAAGCAACAGCAGATTCGGAATGGAACTTGGCAAGTACCGACATTTTCACTTTTTCAGTCAGCGGAGACTATTTTTATCGTCTATCATTATTGCTGGACTGTTTTTTCTGTGTATGCCATTTCTTTCGATGAACAGTATCTACTTCAATATGCGTTTGAGAAAGCCTTGTAACAAATTTTTACCAAAGGCAGTGTGTATTGGTGTCACCAAAAGCGGAACTGGGGCTTTGCGTATGTTTCTTGGCGCTCATCCCGATATTGACATCGGGCCAGGGAGATCACCGGAACTAGGAGTGTGGGAAAAACCATCCGTCAGTTTCTTCGATCTACATTACGAAAATGGTTTAGAGTGGTACCTAAATAAGATGCCCTGCTCAGAGCCCAACCACATAGTAATAGATCATACACCACAATATTTCAAAAGGGAATATGTGCCAAAACGCGTATACATGTTCAACAGCACCATTAGACTGTTGCTTGTCATCCGAGAACCAATTAGTCGGACGGTTTCCCAATACCTTCAAATGAAACAAGGACGTCCCAATTTTGACCAGGATCTTGATATAGAGTCATTTCTTCTGGATGAATCTGGCAAGAAGATTGATAAAGAAAATAACGCTATATCACAGTTGTCCTACATTCTACATTTCAAGAAATGGCTAAGCGTGTTTAAGCTACATCAGATCTATATAGTGAATGGTGATGAATTAAAACAAAACCCACTTCGACAACTGAAGGAAATGGAAACATTTCTGGGCGTTAAATCATATTTTACGCCAGATATTGTCTATTACAATGAAACAAGAGGCTTTCACTGTGTTAAAACTACTGAAAATGGTAAAGGATTTCAGTGTGGTGACGAAAGTAAAGGACGGAAACATCCAGAATTGAGGAAATCCACGTTACAGCTACTCGCTGAGTTCTTTGAGCCGTATAACGAAAAGTTGTTTAGAACAATTGGAAAGAGATTTAACTGGACCTTATCAAAATGAATGTTTTAAATTGCAAATGATAAGAGACTGTTGGCTTAGAACAAGTTTATTTAGTAAATCTCTGGTTTACATTACATAACCAGAGACTACAAATATATTAAACAACTGAGTGGTTATGATGATGACATAGTTTAGAAACAATGGTGACACTATTAAGAAACATGTTAGAAGAAAGTTATCTGAATACATCTGCTTAATTTAATATGCAAAATAAAAGTAATAGTTTTGTGTGTGCCAGATCTACTATTTTAGGCTTTAATTGTCACTTTATTGCATCAAGATACATGTGGCGATCGCCCGAGATGAATTGCCAGGTAAAAAATCAAAAATGACCAATTGCAGCGTTTGTACTACCGTGACGTCAGTTTTCAAGACCTTCGTAATGAAAGTATATTTTTTATCATGAGCAAAAGCCAAAACCATAATGACGCGGCTGTTTCGCTGCTAAAACAAAGGAAACCACTTTAAAACATTTGAATATGCTACGAGTATGAGGTTTACAAGGTCTGAATATTTGACGTTTCCCCTTGTTTTTACGTTATCGTCTTAAAACATTGTTTTTAATCAGTATTTCGTGAATCCCTTTCGAGTGTATGATTGTTTGGTAACTACCAATATGTTAACGTAAGCAATTCAGAAAGAAACTTCTTCCCGGAAACTGACTATAAGCCAAAAGTCTGAGACTAACGTCATCGTTTTTTTAACAGTTACATCGCACTTCACGGAAGGAACTTCACAGTTAAATTCATCATGCTGTGAGCTTTGGGTTTAGCTTATTGTTTTTCTCCGGTTTTGATTCTCGATTGAACTGCAGCACCCGTAACTCATTGCACATTGTATCGATTTATAACGTTTTAAAGTCAATGACACATGCTAAGATTCGTCAGTGGTTAAGCTTAATCACATCAGTCACACAATCAATAGCTTTGGAAAGAAAAATGCGCATAAAAATGATGAGAAAGATGGCACGAAAACCCCGCATGCTAGCCAGTTTTGCTTTGCTTTTAATGGGTGCAAATTTTGCCCACTGACCCTTCCGCGCTTATCGTTTTCCCGAATATCGATTTTAAAGATGGTTCCTGTAATTCCATGGTATCTTAAGTCACAAATACGATTTTCTTTCTTGCAATTTAATTTCACACAAAGTTGCACTTGAGTAATAACAAAAATTGCAAAACATAAAAAAATGCTAAATATATTTTGCATAGTACATGTATATATAATCTCACCATTATTCTGGTTTTTACCGAAGGGGATCTGGAATCTGATATATTTCAGTCGAGGCCACAAACAGTTTTTGAATGGCTTGAAACAAATAAATTGCAGTTCCAGCCAAAGACATTTTAGCTCACCTGAGCCAGCGGCTCCAGGGGAGCTTATAGGATGGGAAGGCTGTGTCGTCCGTCGTCGCCCGACATCCGTCCACAATTTCAAACGACTTCTACTCTGAAATCCCTGGGATGATTGTAAACAAATTTCATATGTAGCCTTCAGGGCTCATGGGAACGAAAGGTTGTTCATATGGTCCAGGTCACATGACCAACATGGCCGCCATGCAATATATGGTAAAAACCTATCAAGTCTTTTTTCTCTAGAACCAATGGACCGATGGCCTTGAAACTTGGTATGTAGCATTGTACGCAAGTACTACTAAGATTGCTAAAATTATAACCTTGGGTTGACCTTGACGTATTTTACGGTAAGGTCACATTTGCTGTCTGGTATATTATTTTGGAAAATGCTAGAACACAAGATTTCATGGGAAATGTTGAAGATTTTGGCCTAAAAATGGTGTATATTCGGTCATCTCAATGAGTACACAAAGATTTATGAGTACAAGAGGTCAAGATCATTCTTTGACCATGACCCTGGATGCTCATATTTTTCAAATTTCAACAATCTCCTCAAAAGCCACTGGTCCCATTGTAACCCAATTTCATACAGAGCTTCCAGGGGTTGAAGAAACAAAATTTGTTCAAATGACCCAGATCACATGACCAACATGGTGGCCACGCCCATATATGATAAAAGCCTTTAAAATTCATCTTCTCTAGAACCAATTGACCTTGAAACTTGGTATGTAGAATCAAGTACTCAAGTACTACCAATATTGTTCAAATGATGACCTTGGGTAAACCTTGACTTTTTTACGGCAAGGTTAAATACTGGAAAATGCTGGATCATAAGATTTCATGGAAAGTTTTGACGATTTTGGCCAAGCAATTGGTATGTACAGTCATCTTAATGAGTAGATGGACATTTATGAGTACGAAAGGTAAAGGTCATTCTTTGATTGTTTTACCTTGGATGCTCATATTTTGAAAATTTCAAACATCAGCCAGTTGGCAGATTGTAACCAAATTTCATATAGAGTCTGTAGAGTAATTGGAAAGAAAATTTGTTCAACCGGTCCAGGTCACATGATCATCATGGCTGCCATATATGGTATAAACATTTACAAATCTTCCTCTCTAGAACCAGTTAACAGAGGGCCTTGAAATTTGTTATGTAGCATCGCATACTCGAATACTGCTGACATTGTTCAAATGCTGACCTTGTGCTGACCTTGACTTTTGTTTACGGCATAGTCAAATATGGGAAAATGCTAGAACATAAGATTTTAAGGAAAGATTTGAAGCTTTTGGCTTAAAAATTGGTATATACGGTTGTCTTAACGAGTACATGAAGATATATGAGTACAGTAGGCCAAGGTTATTCTTTAACTTTGACTCAGGCCTCTCATATTTTGACAATTTCAAACACTTCCTCAAAAGTCACTGGGCCAATTGCTCAGGCGAGCAAATCAGGGCGTCATTACCCTCTTGTTTACTGGTTGAAGGTGGCGATTTGTGGTTAATTCGAAAATCCTGATAAAACCTAATAAATCCTCGAACGTTAACAGACCTCTTATTTTAATTGTTCACTGTAGTTTGGAATATTGAGAAAAAGAGCAACACCCTGGTTTAAGGAAAGATCAATAGGTTATTTGCTGCGCAAAAATCTAAATAACAACAAATAAGCGTCGGGTTGTTTAGGACCTAAGATCGACGGGGTACTTACAGAGCATCTGAAGAGTCAGACGCCATTGCAAAACTTATATTTAAAATGTATTTTATGTTGTTGTTTTTTGTGCTTAAAGGGCTAAATATTGGATAGGTAATAAGAGCATGAAACAAAAATTGTTTTACAGGCTCCGTTGCTCTATCAGTGGTAAAAATACATAAAGTATCTTATCGTGAGGTATCGCTGCAAGCTTTTCAGTTAGTTTCGGCAGTGAAAATTACCTTGATTAGCCAATTTATAACAATGAAACATACCTGAGTTTCACATAAAAAGGGCTGAAAATTATTTTGGCCAATTTAATTGGCAACTAAAATGTCCCGGAATATTTTTCCTTTAAATGAGTAATTTCTTCAAAAAATATGATTTCCTTTTCTGGTTCCCCGTTGAGCGATGAAATATACACAAAGACGGGATAACGAATGGGTTCCGACGCCTGTACGTTGAATGTTTACCATTTTGTTCAAGTTTATAATATCGAAAGTCCTATATTTTGCCAATTAAATGACTCAACATTTGCACAAAAGCCCAGATACTATTTGAGCCTCTTTAATAATGATTTGTGTTTGTGCCTTTTTATCACCGGTAGGACTTCGGAGACTTTAGTACGATTCGAGTACAGTCTTGTTGTTAGTCATAATTTAAGTAGAGATTTATAATAACTCCATAATTCAATTTGTGACTTGATTAACCTTTCCAACAAAGCTAGTTCGTAAAAAATTAGAGTTAGGACGATAGTTATCATAACTGCGCAAAAAAGAAACAGTGATTGGCTGTAATGCCTCCTCAAGAAGTACCCACAGTTGGGATGGCAAACAGTATAGCCTGATCCTGGTCAGACTGTTTCGTTTTGGAGCAGTCTTGGCCGGGCCTCCACTGCTTGCTCGGACCTTTTTGTCACATTAGATTTTTTTTACAGTATCAGCTAATCTTCTCAACTCAGCAAATGTAATTATCTTCAACAATTGGAAATGTGCTTGAGGCTTTGTTCACATTTTAAAAAGTATTTAGGCAAGTTCGTATGTTCATATAGAGGCATGCGTTTTTCCACAGCGAAAAGAAAAAAAATGTCGTCTGAAAAAATTAAAATAAACAATAAATAAAGTAACAATTGCCTGGTCTCGAGGGAGTTGTTCAAAACCGAGGCTCTCGGTTTTCAACAGCTCATGCGGGACATGGCAAATGAATTGTGATCATGCAATGAAAAACCATACTTGATCGCTATCATTGCATAAATTCAGCCATAATGCTAAAAAACAGGAAAATGTTTAGGCACTTCTTATGTGTGTATTTCAATTCTCGGTACGACGTTACCCCCCGCACCTGAGCAGCGGAATATCCATAGCCGCAGTTACGGGGCGCCATTTGTCTGCCCATTGTTGTCTATCGTTCGTCTGATTGGTCTCTCAGGCCTGCTCATATAGGCTCTGCGGCTGCTTGCATGCGTGGACAAGGAGTACATTAGAGCAGGATTAGGTACTTCTTTCGGCCTCATCTTCATTATATAGCGGATACCTTCACGCACTATACATTTCTATAAAACTCGTCGTTTCAGTTCATGGTCAGCTGTCGTGATTTTTTTGTCAAACCTTTCATAAAAATAAAACAAAATCATGTTCACTAAATTTTTACTTAAATGTCGCGTTCCCTTTAATGTTTAAAATATTCGAATGTTCGAATGTTTATAACTCTCGAAAACAAGACTTTTATCGATTCCCGTAACTGCAAACTACCCGCTTGCTTCTGTATTGACGGAGTATTGCAATGAAACCTGCCTACGCAAAGCCGGTGATTATCAGCGTGTGGATCGCCTTGTAATACATGGAAAAACTGTGGAACAAGTATTTGATGTAATAAGAGACTTTGAAGACCTGGCTTATCATGACAATTATTACATCTTATTTGAAAACACGGGCTTGTCTGGTCGTCCACAAAACACATATACCTCCTAGCCTTGTACGTGCGTACCATTTTCCGTTATATGCTCGTATGTAGTGTTTCATACGATGGCCCAATTGGCTCACTTTTCATTTCAATACTATTTCACAATTCAGAATTCTGAATTCCGAATTCGGAATTCCGAATTTCGAATTCTGAATTCCGAATTTCGAAATTTGTAGTACAAATTTAGTCTTTAAGTGACATGATTTATGTCTGTGAAAAAATAGAAACAGAATAAAATGAATAAAACAATATAAGAGGAAACAATCTGAACCAACTAATTTTACAAGGAAGACAAAGAATGACCAGTGTTGCGTGTAAAGGGGCCTTAAAGTCATTTGAACACAGTTTATACTCAAATCAGCCTCCACAAGTGTTCTGACTGAGCTGATTCTTCATTTGTAATTTGTTAGGTCCCCAGTGTTATTTGGAAAGGGATAACTCTGAATAGGTTGCCTTTGTAGTAACTGACCATGTGTCATATCTTTCCTTGTTTGGTATTGAAGGGAGTCCTCATTGAAGATAGAGCAAGGTTTATTCGCTTGTTCGGGAAGATGATTTAGCTAGAGGATTATCAACTTACGGATGGATGGATGACTTGCGATTTTACATCCTTTCAACAGTATTTCTGTCATA